>OY728130.1:1828859939-1831359939 GCA_963277665.1 Viscum album | reverse complement strand
CCCATGTGATCATTCTAATAGTTAGAACATTAATGGAGAAGTTTCAATCTAACATGGTTATTTAAATGGGTTTATTTTATCATCATTCATCCATTCCATATTATTCTCAAGATTGTTTTTAAATGGAATATGTTTCATTTAGTTATCCTACCATATATATTATGATTATTTATTCATGATATAATCCACTATATGATTAACCTTACTGAGCATCTGAGCTCACCAATTTCTTATTTTTTTCCACAAGATACTGGAAGTGTTTTTTGATTAATATGTCGGGATACATTAGGAGGAATAATGGATTCCTCAAATAAAAAAACATTTTATATTTTATATTTTATATTTTAAAGTTATTTTCATGTATCTATATAGTTTACTAATACTAATAAACAATTTTTTCATTCAGAATGAGATTCCTTGTATCTTATTCTAATGTAATAAAGTTGATATCTACTCTGTACTACTAGGGTTAAGGTTGTTATAATCAGTATCATATAAATCATTGAAGAAACCACGGGAAATCGATTTATGAAAATGTAAATTAGGTAATGTAGCCTTGTGATAGAATTTGATGATATGTATATAAGATCATCTAAAAGTTATAGAAAATAATATATTATGTGGTTTTACCTAGAAATATATCCTTTGGATACTAAATTTGTTCATGGTTCTACCATAGTTGTACCTAGGGGTAGTGACTTTTAAATGGGTGGATTGTGATTTTACTTGATTGTCACCTAGTATATGAAAATGGGACTTAGTAAACATATGTTTTGACACTCATAATCTTATGATAATTCACCTTTTCATTATAAACCATTATAAAGGGTATGAAAATATTTTTTAGGATTTAAAATATTCCCAATGAATCCATGTTTTTGATTATGAGAGATCCCATTCATAAATTTTTCATTTTATTATTTCACTGGTTTTGGAATTATACATTATTTTTTAAAATGTTATGATCTAATATAATGGATTAAATTTTTTATAAAAGGAACCTAGTAGATAGAATTTGAACATTATCAATCCATGTAATCTAAAGAATAATAATGATCATTTATTTGATGGTTTTAGTCAAATATTTTTAAGAGAACTAGTCTCTCAAACATTATCATTATATAGATACATATTATCATATACAATTAATATAGAGAATCAATTATCAAAGTATTATTCCTTCAAAGGGAAACCTGATAGGAAGAGGACTCTAGAGAATAAAATCAATAACATAAATAAGGGGATGAAGGGTTTCCCCACATGGGATAATTGTGGAAAAAAACACCCTATGACTTGATTCAAGGTAATGAGAGTTTGATAAAATTATAGAGAGAAAAGATTACATGATAATAAATTTAGGGGTAAGAAAGAAATTACTAATGTTTAATTATTCAAGTGTAAGGAGATAGGAAACTAAACATATTAATTCCCCAAGTTCCAAGTAAATATACCGCAAAATAAGATAAGGTATCATAGTTATGCTTATTCTATTACCATAGATGATGTGGGAAGATTAATGTTCTTATGTATGGATTCATGAATTATATTATAGTATTATTTTTTAAATGATATTCTAGTTATAAAATTCTGGAAATGTATAAGGATTGTGCTACAGTACTATTTCTTAAATGATTTGAGAGTATATGTTAAATAGTATTAATGAACAAGAAAAGTGATTTAGTTGAAATTTTATCTTTTTGGAAGAAACCTAATTTGGGGAAGAAAACCCTTAGTATGTTCTTGATATTGAGATAATAATGATAAATTAATCTTTAAGGGATAGTATTGGTGACCCTGAAATGGGTTTGTGATTTTATGGATGATGTTATATTTCTTGTAGTTTACTTCATGTTTGGATTTAGAGAATATATTCGATAACCTAAGACTTTATTTTTAGAAAATGTACATTATAATTAAGGTTTTATAGTGATCTGGATATTCCCATATTTGAAATGTGACATTAATAGACACTTTATATTTTTAGTGGAATATAACGTTGATTTAGTGACCTTCTTTCTAAACTTTGTACGAAATATTTGAGATTATCCTTATGGTTAACACTTTATTTAATGGATTATATTTAACCTTTGGAAGTATTTTATTATGTGTTCTAACCATTTTTTCCGTAGAAAATATCTAGAGAAATTGGAAATGGCTTGTCATTCTTTTATTAAGATAAAAATATGTTAAATGTAAATTCTAGTGATTCAGGCATAAAAATCCCCATTGGTTATTAATTTCATGGAGTAAGAGTTTAAGTATGAAGTTATTGAATCAAAAATGAAGGATAAAAAATGTAAGTTCATTTTATGTTGTTCTCTATCATAATGGTTACAAACTCTCAACTTTAGGGAAAATATTTTGATTAAAAAAATGTTGTACTATTAAATTAATTTCAGTTTTAATCAATTTTCTTTTAAATCATCACAGATTTATGATTTTTTAGTGGTTATCATTCTCATGAACTTGTTCTATATCACTCTTTATTAATCCTTGGATAGTAGTATTCTCTTATGTGTCCATGTTTTCATCTCCCACCAATGTTATTTTACTCGGATACCTTGTAATGTGTTGTTATAGATGACCTTTATACGTCCCTCTGTCGCTTATAAATGATAAGTTATGTTAACCCATTTTTATGATGTGGGTTTACAACAAAGATATTTTCAATTTTCAGACCATGAAAAGATAAAGATTAAATTATGAGGATGAAATTTATTTAAGGGGGTATAATATAACAACCTTATATTTTAAAACACAAACATCATGTTTGATTGAATGGATGAAATGAAACACCAGGAATATAATAGAATTTATATCCCCGATCCTTTATGATATATTTATTTTTAAATAAGTTCAATATCTTTAATGGCTTGAGATGCATGCAACACATGGTTTAAAAAGATAATATAATATATTAAAATAATTTTATGACCATTTTATTATAGCCATTAAGTTGCAGGGTATGAAAAGAACTAAATAAATTAGTTAAATTATATGGTTTATAAATTTATAAAATAAATTCTATAGTTATCTATTTATAATAAATAAAATAAAAACCTTTTGAAAGATTAATAAATGTTTTTAAAAAAACTATATTTTCTATGAAAGGTAGATTAGTCGTGCTCTATTAAAAAAATATATAATTAATTTTTAACACTCTTACAATATTTATTTGAAAAAATAATATTATATTTTCAAATATAAATGTCAAAATTATCATTGGGTGAATTTTTTAGATTTTTCTGAAAGGATTAAGTTTTTGATTAATTGTGAAAAATATATTCTTTACTAAAAAACTTTCTTTTCATTTAAATTATTTACAAAGATTAAATTTATATTAAATTGGTTTTAAAGTAAATTTAGTTCATTTATATTACAAATTAACAAATTTATATCATTTCAATCAGTTTCATATTGAATTTTCAAATTAAAACCTTTTAGACTTATGAGAATTTTCTCTTTGGAAACATGCTATTTCTTCACGTCTAGAGGTAAATATTTAAATTGGAATTTTCCAATTACATTAACTTAATTTTGAAAAATGTATTATACATTTTGAATTATAATATTTCATATTATATAATAATTTTAAATTAATTATTAACCATTATGAATAGTAAAACCAGTAAAAATGGTTTTACCATGTGGCTAAACTGATAAGAAAATGGGTTAAAATGACCTAAATATTATGGAAAAACAATTTTCTATAATTATATAGATCTTAAAACTTACATGGTTAGATAATGACTCATTTTAGGGTCTTTTTTGCATGGGAAAAACCTAGGTGTAATTGATTCATTTTAAATATTCTAAGTGTGTCCTCTCCCCCACATAAAAGAGCAACCCCTCTCTTATTCTCTTTACACACACAAAATCCATTTGTTTTAATAAATACCTACCCAATGAACTTCCTTACTTCCATTACAACATACTATATGCCATTTTTTAGGAATCTTCCTATGAAGACTTTTGTTATAAACCTAAAGATGCTCTTTAAAGAATATTTAAGATTCTTAAACGTACGTATTTGGTTTATTTCATCTTCAAAATCCTTTGATCCATATTAAAGTATGATAAAATAATAACAATAGTATCTCATATATACATAGATGCTATTATTTTTATTTAATAACCCAGATCCATCTCTGCATCCATCAAATGGGAAATGAAACTATCGTTCCTGTGTATGGCAGACAGCAACCTCACGAACTGATGTAATTTGATTTATATCACCTCCTTTAAAGGATATATTTAATGATGTATTTTACATATTAATATGATATTTTTGAAATTTTCATATCACCTATACCTTCTTACATTCCATTTTATTGTGGATATAATAACATCACTTGTGTGTATGTTGAATTACCACCTCGCGAAGCGATGTGAATAATTTGTCTCTTAGGATTTACATGAAAGGTAGTATGGTTAATGTTAATGAACATATGTGATATTAAAGATCTGAAAATACTTTTGGAAATATAATATCACATATAAATTACTACCTTTCAATCCATTATAAAACAATAATATCGCTTGTGCATACTTGTGGACTACCTACACTATATAGAGATGTGAAATGTTTTTCATTTTATTTTCACATTGTAATATCGTGAATTTTTTAAATTTAATAAAACTCGATGTATTGGTAATTTAAAAGTTAATTTATAATAAAATTTAATTTTTTTAATGAAAATCACTTAATAAATGTTTACAAGGCTTTTTGTAATGGTAAAATCCCAATTAACATGTTTGAATATTTTACCAAATATTCTTAGAGTCAGTTGTTGAGTTATTGTGAGATTATAAGGACAGTAAATCCTCAGCATAGATTTAATATAAATATTAAATATATTATATTATGTGAACTCAGTTTATCTAAAATAATTGAATATCCCCCAACCAGTGCAATGAATGAGAATTTAAAGACCACCATTAGGCCCAACACATGATGTTTACCCTAGGATGGGTATAAAATATGTATGAGTCAGACGTTTGTATAGGTTACTCATGAATATAATTTATTAAATAATTTTTATCATATTATTTTTAAAAATAGTTTAATATCCCTCAAAATGTGTGTCTTATAAGAAATCTGAGACCACCATTTGGTTTAAAACACATGGTTTACCCTAAGGGTGGCATAACTTATATGTGAAGTGGATTTTCATATTATATAACTTTTTAAAAAATATTTTTATTAATTTAATAATTAATCATAATTAAAAGAAATTAATTTTTTAGGGGTTATTTATTCCTCATCAATTTTACCCTATTGATAATGTATGGATAATTTGAAGCTTCTTTTTAATGTGTTTGGCCCGATTAAAAACTGGTAACATCCTATTAAGTGAAAATAAATAACTCAACATTGATTTTTCTGGTTGATTAATCATTAAAATTGAGTGTTTATTTTCCTCAAATGTTAAATACATGTTACAGGGTTTCATATATCTGAATTATTTGTATTTTGTTTTTTATTATTTATAATGATTCCAGGAAATCCCAAAACCCCTTTTAACTTGATTCAGAAGTCTTCTTCGATCAACTTTAGGTTCTCTAGGCATGTTTTTGTCCTCATTTTCCTCTATTTAGGGTTCTGTAAGCACTATCATCTCTAGGATAGTGTTTTCATTTTTTAAAAAAATTATTTATTTAATTCTCCTTTTTTACTCTTGAGAATTTTGAAAAAAAAGAGATTTCAAATGAATAATGAAAATTTTTTCTCCATGAAAATTTTAAAATTATCAAAGGAAAAAATCACACAAAATTATTGCAAGATATGTATAATTATTTTCAAATGATAAATTAATCAAATATCAGAAGATAATTTTGAATAATTATAAAATGATAATTTTGGTGAATTATTGATGATAATTCAACAAAACTATCAAATGATAAATTTTATAAAAAATTATCAAAAGATAATGGTGAATAATTTTCAAGTTATAATTGTAATGAATTATCCATGAATAATTGCATGAAATTATAGAAGGATGTTTTACTCAAATTATCAAAGGATAATTTATGATAACAATTTATAGATAAAACATTGATTGATCTTGGATAATATATTAAAATTATCAAACAATAATTTTTAAATTATTAAAGGATAATCCCTTATTTTTATCAATGGATAGTTAAATAATTCATAGATGATAATTATTTTGAATTATAGAGGAATAATTATTGAAAATTTATTTAACAATAAAAATTAGTTTATTAAATGAAAGTTTATACAAAATTATAAAAAGATAATTATAAATGTATATTTTATAAAAATTATAAATTTATAAATATAAAAGGATACTTTATAAGAAATTATCGAATATAATTATAAAAGGATAATTTAATAGAAATTATCAAAATATGATTATAAAAGGATAATTTATGAGAAATTATCAAAAAAATTTATAAAAGGATAATTTAAGATGGTATTTCCAAAATATAATGATTAAAAGATAATTCACTAAAATAATTTTGGAGACAATGTATCATTGCATGAGGGATTTTATTTATTTTTAAAATAAAATAAATTTTACTAATTCTTGGAAACCATGACGAATCTCTAATATTAATGTGTTAAATTATTTTGTGATAAGGCCATGAATAGGGATACTGACTAGTTTAATCCTACCTTTTTACATCAACAACTTTTAAGGTCATATGGTCCTAACCTTTATGGTATTTTTTACATGTGTTGAATTAGTTTAATTATTTTTAGACATATTATTTATCGTTGTTCTGGATTTTGATCACATGTGGGGGTGTGTGTTTCTCATAGAAACTTATGTGGAACTCATTTCCATGAGTACATTATTGAATATTATTCATGTTCGATGTTAATCACATGTGTTGTTGTGATACCTTAATTATGATGATGTGATATTTGTGAGTATCCCATGATATTGTAATATTTGATTCTCTGAGATTTATGTGATATATTGATTCAATGATGATTTTTGATTCACATGTTGATGTATATGATGATTCTATATTTCTAAGGATGTGTGTCATGGTTGTTTCCATGCTATGAATCATCAGTTTTTACTTTGGAGGATTGGTATGTGTGTACTTGATAGGTGGTTGTTGAAGTATGATTACTCCTTATGTTGTACGAGGATGATGTTTGGGGATGATGATGACACAACATGATAACCTTGTAACTTGGAATCAATTTGATACCTTTTAGGTTCCAAGTATATGGACAACATTTGATGCCCTTTGGATTCAGAGTGTTAACTAATGCCTTATGGATTCCTGGTAGGTTACAAATACTTGATTCTTTATGGATTTTGATTATTACCTAATGCCTTGTGTATTTTAGATAGTTTATTTTCACTCAATACCTTTTGTATTCTGAGTGACTGACCAATGGCATTTTGGATGATTTTTTGTACTAATCAACATACAATAAATTTTAGGTGTGGATCCAAAGTAGGTAAGGCTGAGGGTTTGTGGTGACTTGGTTAGTATGTGACCGCTCGGTTCTAGATTGTATGTTTATGATTTTTGTGCATTAATATTTATTATGGAATACACATTTATAATCAAGCACATTATGATAAGGACACATTGGTGGCATCCAACTGAGTCTTGTACTCACACCCTACTCGATTATTTTGATGCGCTTGTAGATTTCATGGGGGATCTGGAAAATAGAAAGGGCCCTATGGTGTATATATGAGAAGAGTAGCATGGGTCTACTAGCATACCAGAATAGTATTCAGATTATTTTCAGATTATTTATGTACATTATCTACCTTATTTCCACTGGAAATGATTACTAATTACATAATCTTATAAATTTTTATTAAATGTATTCCATCTTTACTTTTTTTGTATGTTTACTCGGATTATTTATTATATTTTTTATTTCTTATTAATAATCATATGACATGATATTGAGGGTATACTCTCCCCATTGATGGAATCATACCCTCACTTATAGTCAAAGTAATATTTCATATGGGGATATGTACATGAGGTCACATGTAATTCTAGCTCAAACCTGGTTATTCAGGTCAGGATGTTACAAAATGTCTTTAGGGGATCAAGTTACTAAGTGATTTTTTCTTTCATTTATTTGGGTTAGGACATGTTGGACAGGTGATATAATAGTTGGGAAATAGTAAGGGGAACTATGTTAGTTCCCAACGAAAACTTTGTAGCAGATCTCTTAGTTTCCATAAATGGTAAATTATGTTTTGTTTCTAACATTGATTAAATTCACCATGATAGATGCACAAGATGTTGATATGTTATTAATGGGATTCTAATTGTGTTAATGAGTCATGAATAGGGATGAAGGTTTACATGCCATATATATACATATTTTTTTATATGTAGTAGATTATTAATCAAATTCATTAAGTTATACTATCTATTTGAGATAGTTTTGTCCTTGTGTGATATATATGTTCCATGTTGTTTGGATATATCATTATTAGTATTGATTAGTTGAACTGAGCATGAGGTTGTATTAGTATATATATTATGACTATGACTAATGTTCAAGGATCGAAATAGGGGCCAATGCTATTAGGTGTATACCTTTGGTTAAGGGTTGACTCCAAGGGAAACCTTGTTTAATCCAATATAATTTTTAATAGGAAAAATGTGGGATCCCATTGATAGATTAGAGGTTATCCTAATGAATCTATTTCATTTATTAAGTGTGGTCTATCATGTTACAAGATATATTGGATCAAAATAGACTTATGTAACTACTTGTTAATTTTCTTTAAATAATTATGTAAGTATGGGGGTTTCAACATTACCATTGGACATGTATCAGAATGTATTTTATCTTTACCATGCACCTGCTATGTGGTATATTTAATAGATTTGATTCAACCAAAAAGATTTTTTCATAGTTCATGTACTAGAAATATAAGTTTATAACTATGGACAAAATCCCCTAACATCCACCCCTTAATTCTTCAATATTTTAGGGCATCATAGGTCCTCAAGATGTTCAGTAATGGTAAGAAATTGTTTTGGATCTTTGACCTAGTAGAAACTCTGAAGTATTAGTAGGTTGTGTTAAAAAATCATGTTGGGTACACAGCCATTTAGATACCCCACATTTTATGGAACCAACCAATATGAAGGATATTAAGGTTCTAAAAGATAAATTGGAGAGGAAGGTATTCATAATGTGGAGTAACTCACCATGGGGTTCACCAATGTTTTTTTCAAGAATGAGGATAGTAGTTTTCAATTATGCATTGATTACCAAAATATGAATCGGGTGATGGTAAGGAACCAATTTCCTTTTAACTCAATCTATTATCTATTTAATCAGATATGGGGATCTCGGTTGTTCTTCATGATTGTTCTTTTGTTGGGTTATAACAAGTTATTAGTTAGAGAGGAGTACGTTCTAAAGATTGGCTTTTGGGGAATGTATGGACTGTTAGAGTACTTGGTGATGTTGTTTGGGATAATTAATGAACTAGAAGAGTTCATATATAACATGAAAAAGGTATTAAATTCATAATTAGATTTATTTATCACAGTCTTAATCGATTATAGCTTCATATAATCATCAACACTAGAACAATATGATAGGAGTAGAAATAATACTAAGTACACTTCGAACACACAAGATGTAAGTCAAGTTGTCGAAGTGCGAATTCAGGATTCAATAGGGGAAGTTACTATGACATGTGGTGTTTGAGAATAGTATATATACAGATCTAGAGAAGGTTATGGTAGTCATTTCATGGACATGTTCCTAGAAAATGTCTCAGATTAACAGAATTTTGGGTTCATCAGGATATTACTGATGGTTTATCTAGGTCTTTTCCAAACTATCATCACTGATGGTGTTGCTGAGAAAGACGGATATAAATTTCCCATTATTGGGAAAATGGGAATATGTGTTATTTAAAATAAAGATAAGGTTTATTAAATCACCAGTACAGACACTCCTTAAACCTAAGATTGGTTATGTAGTGTACTATGATGCATTATACGTTTTTCTGGGAGTGGTGCTGATGAAAATAGAGCTGGTTCTAGCCTATATGACTTGTTTACTATGAAAACATGAGAGTATATACCCTAATAATGGCATGGATCATCCTATAGTAGTAAACTCTCTAATTTTTTTTGTGACATTATCTCCTTGGTGAGTGATTTTTTTTAAACAGGCCATAAGATAATTCATTATAGATTCACATATGGGGACCTAAACCTGATACAAATTCATCGAGATGAGTTTATATGGATTTTTGAGCTTGAGATGATGTGTGAACCTATAATTTTAGCATAATTTAGAATAATCTTAGTCATAATACACAATCTAAGTAGGATCTTAGTGAGAGGACATAAAAAGAGTAGTGATGAATGGTGATCTAACTGGATGACTATAGATTAAATTATTCTTGGGGTCATGGATGTATGACTGATGACCCTTTAGTGATAAAATTCTCACTTTTCAACTGAGTGAAGATGAGTTATGATTCATAACATGAGTATCCTATTATGAGGGAACAACTGGCTAGTGGTGTCTCAATACCCATATGGTTGATGGATGAAAATAATGTGATCTAGAAAAATGGGAGAGTAGTAGCCCCTAATTTTATCATAGAGGATATGATGATGAGTTATAATACCACTGTATGGGAACTACATACTAGTGTGAAAAATCTGTATCATGATTTAAGAACCAGTTTTGGTGGAAAGAATTGAAGAGAGACGTTTTTGGTTCAGACTTCTAATGCCTTACTTGTAAGAGGGTGAAGGCCTATCAATAGTGTCCTTGTTGGTTGTTGCATCCACTCCTAATACTTATGTGAATGTGGGAGGACATCATTATGTACTTTATGAAGGGTTTATCTAGGACCCTGAGGGGTCATGATACAGTTAGAGTGATTTTTGATTGTTTCAGGATGTATTATCTCTTCTTTCTGATTAGAGAGACTCACTCAGTGGAGGAGCTGGGAAAGCTCTATGTTAGAGATGTTATTAACCATCATGGAGTCCATATGATAATTTTTTTAGATATATATGATTGTTTTAAATCATTTTTAAGGTATTTAGAAATTCACTAGGGACGCAGCTGAGATTAAGTAAGGGACACCATACTCAGATTGACAAATATTCTAAGAGAACTGTACACAAATTGAAGGATATGCTTTGAGCTTATGGGATAGATCATAGAATATCATGGTATAATAAACTGGAATTGATAAATTTTACATTCAATAACTCTTATCAAGATTCGATTAAGATCTAACCTAATGATTCTATGTATGGGAGGTCATGTTGGTCACCACTATATTGGCATGAGGTATGTGGGCTAGTAGTCATTGGCCACAGTATGGTTCATGAAACCTCCCAGAGAGTTCATGTGATTTTAAAAATGTTTATCACTGCACAAGGAAGATTGAGATTATATTCCTGCAATAGGAGGATACCCTATGAGTTCATTCCCAGTGATCCAGATTTATTGAGAGTGACTCCTCAGTTTTGACATATGAATCTGGGAAGCAGGGGAGGATAGCACCATTTTTTAGGCCCTCTGAGATCACAGAGCTGATAGGGATAGTGGTTTATTTTCTAGACTTACCCTCTGAATATTGGCGAATGAATGACATGTTATATGTGTCACAACTTCATAGGTAAATACCGACCCAACTCATACTATTTATTATGAGTTAATTAAGTTAGAGGCCAAAAATTATTGTGAGGGTCATCATGTGCGGATCATATATCTAATTGATAAGGTGTTTCAAGGAAAGACAGTACCACAAAACTAGATTCAGTGGTAGCATGGACGAATCCATGAGGATCTCTGGGAAGGAAAGAATAATATTTTTTGTTTTGTGGCCTGATTTGTTTGAGAAGGATCACTAGAGATACTTCTCAAGGACTAAAAGTCGGTAGAGGGGGATAATTTTAATATCCTTAATTCTTTAAAGATAATAAAAATTATCTAGTTTATAATTTATATGTTCTGTAATGGGAAAATGTGAATTTTCAACAAAATTCACTTAATAAATGTTTCAAGGATTTGTATTAGGGTAAAATACCATTTAACACTTTGATATACTCTATCAAATATATTTAGAGTTGGGAATCGATTTAGTGTGAGATTCTGAGGTCCATAAATCCTTAGTGTTGGTGAAATAAAAATATTAGATATTTTATATTATGTGTTGAATCAATAAGGTTTCCTTATGAATTTTTCATTACCTTATGTTTTGAAAATAACAAACACTCTATCTTAAAGAAAATTTTATTTCTCCAAAAATTTATCTTAATAATGAAAATATTCATTACCCAATGAAATTTTCTCTTTACCTTTTTTTCATTGTTCATGTTATAGTTTATATATATCCATCTCATTTTACTTCTAAGTGTCAAATTTGGTTTCCTATCTAAAACCTCAAAATACTATAATTACTTATATATAGAGTATTCTTTTTTCAGGATCTGAATTCTCTAAAATTTACACTCCAAATTCTATGAAATTTAGACTCCGAATTTTCTGAAATTTAGTCTCTGAATTATATGAAATTAAGACTCTGAATTCTCGGAAATTCAGACCCCGAATTCTCTGAAATTCAGACTTTGAATTCTCTGAAATTCCGACTCCTAATTCTCTGAAATTCCGACTCCAAATTACTCAAAATTTAGACTCTGAATTCCGCAGAATTCCGACACCAAATTCTTCAGAATTCAGACACTGAATTCCTCAGAATTACGAATCCGAATTCCTCAGAATTCTGACTACGAATTAATCAGAATTCAGACTCCGAAGTCAATAGAATTATGACTTCGAATTCAATGATAAACATAATCTGAATATCCATGTAATATAGATTCTGAATGTTCATTTGTTTAAACTCTGAATTTTATTTTCCTTAGACTACAAAAAATGGATTTGGTTAAGAAACTATATTTTTCTCACCTTATTATGAAATGATGTCATACAATCTATTTCTAACTAACCATTGGTTGAGTTACATGTGTACAGGTCCCCCCAAGATTCAAGGAAAAATATGACTATTGGATGAGGGAGCCGACCATTGGACAAGTGCCTATAAGTGGGTGCTCATTTAAAATATCTCAACAATGTTGATCACTCTAGAGATTTCATGCTGATGAATCAAATTCTATAGAGAGAGACTCTCGTGATTTGTGTGTACTAAACATATTGTTCAGATTGCTTTGTGAGACTCTGATTGTTGTTGTGTACAATCGAGGGCTTCCGGGGATAGGAAGACAGAGGTGCCGACTACCTTCAAGTTTGGGGACTTCCTTGCTGAGGAAGACAGAGGTTCCAACTACCTTGAAGTTCGAGGGCTTACAGGGATAGCAAGATAGATTCTGATATTCATATAGAGGGATTTCCCTGGTGTGGGTAAGATAAACGTTCTTGAAAGTATAAATCACATGACCTTTATCCATGGTTTTTGGATACCCTACTTTTTGGGTTAAAAGATTTCATACTTGTTACTTGTTTTTTTTCAAGTTTATTTTCCACTATATTCTGACTAATAAGGTAGTTGGGTGCGTCACGAATGACATGTTGTTAATGGATAAGTATATGAAGTATTTTTACCTTCTATATTTATGGAAGTAGATATCTCGGGCCCTTTGATTTAAATAGAACTGTCAACCAAATTCCTTGGTGACGGTGTCACGAAGAGTTTATTTCTGGAAGTCAAAGAATGAAGGATCAAGCATATAGGTTTATGACACTGCCTTGAAACCTTCTTGATGAGATATTTAGACAAAGGGATTAAATTACATGGTAATCATTTGTATGAGGTGACACACCAATGCGGCGTCAAATTCTTTCTCTTGGGTGCATTGACCCTTTGGTAGATAGTAATCTTGGACTTTAGGCAAGACAACCTAATGCCAACAAGAAAAATGCCAAGAGGGTCACACACTAAGTATATCCAAGTATCTCAAGTAGAATAAATATTATTCTCATATGTGGTTTAATAATTATTCAAGGAAGCCTAAATCATTTTAATGTTAGAGGGAGAATAAAATGAAAACAAGATATACACGCCGTGTATATTGAATGTACACACCATGTAGTATTAATTTTGGAAAGGAAATGAAAAAAAAGTACACACCGTGTATTAATGATTACAGTCCATGTAGTTTCTTTCACTTGGGATTTTGAGAAAATTATATTGTTTTATTAAATGATATTTATTGTAATCAGCGTGGGTGCGTGTCTGGAAAATTGTGATTCAATATGGGGATTTTAATAAGAGTTAATGAAATAAATAAAACATGTAACGCATTCATTTATTGTCATAACTCTATAACTTGGGCGCATGTCAAGGAATTAATGATTCTATATGGGGGGTTTTTAATGAGAGTTAATGAAATAAATAAAACGTGTAATGCGTTCCTTTATTATCATAACTCTATAACCACAAACCCAATTATAAAAATCTTCACAACCCCCAACACTTAACCTTAATCATTGTGTACAAAAATTTTGGAGAATTCTCTCAAGGCCGAAAGAACTCCTTCCTCCAAGAATGCTCTCAAGACCAAGAGAGATCCTCCTCAATAAGATCAAGGCGATCTAAGGCGAACAACGTAAGAAAAGGCTTCTCCATGCTACCACCCAGAGACTTCGTTGGTGATGTCCAGAGATACATGGTGCACGTGTGGATCACCGCTAGAGGAAGTCTACACTTGGATTCTGCGATGCAATGACGAATCACATCAGAACGTGATCAGAAATATCAACAAAGAAAGAACGCCATAAAAGGTACTTCTAATCAATTAATTAAATTAATTATAATCAACCTATGATGATCATCGTTTGTGGTTCTGGGACTATTATTTTTCTTTTATCTATTTCTGTGATTCGATCCGTGGAGTCTGCCATTTATCACTGTATTGATAACAGATTGATCATTTCTAATGAAAAAAATTCAAGTGGGAACATCCACCCACGAGCTTCTGTTGCACTCGGGGCCTTCAATTGGTATTAGTGGGAGGTTACAACATTGATTACAGTAATTTATTATTTTTTGACAATTTACGTATTTATATTTGATTTAATTCCAGATAAATTGTTCTATAAAACTGAATGAATGATATCTATTCTTCCTCCTTCATTTCTCATTTCACATCACAGAAACGACCTTTTAATTTTAATTTTGATTAAAATTAAAATGAGGAACTCATCCAGAGGATCCAATCATTCTGTTTGTACAACAAAAGAATACACGGCATGAAGTAAAAACTACATGCTGCATACATAGGTTCAATGAACCGTTACAGGTATGCCAAACCACGCCGTGTGAATTGATCATACCTAAGTTTTTAATACATCGTGTTGACCAAAACTGAACTTTATGTGGAAACCGGAATACATGGCGTGTATGTTGAATCAACACACCATGTAGTCCGATCCGGCCTAGGTGAAATCGTGTACAAGGAGAAGCAGTGTACCACATACCTGATATTTATAGGCCGGTAATCGCGTACCAAGGAAGTACACGCCGTGTTAGATTAATCTACACGTTCTGTACTCCAAAATTTCCAAAGTACAAAAAACACACCAATGCCCCTAGCGTTTACTTTGGATAAAGGGCAAAAACAAAAACACGCCATGTAATATAGCCTACACGCCGCGTAATTTCTAGAAATGAAATTTCACCAGGTTTCCTCCAAATTACAAAGACCCATACAAGGAATATGGATGAGAAGAATCTCAAGGAAATTCATAAAGGAATTTAAGATAAAGAATTGATTAATTATAAGATCATAATTAATTTAATTCAAGTGAGACTTATCTTGAATAAAATAACAATTAAAAGAATTTGAATACTAGATATGTGTAAATGTCATTGCATGCTATGGATGATCATGAGCTAGACCAAAGACCCGTTGTGTGTGTATGGTTTCATTTAAATTTATTCATTGGCCTATGAGCCATATTCAAATAAAATGTAGGGCATGCGTGCCCATGGTTTCTTCAATGTAAACCCAATGTAATGGAGGATCTCCTAAGCCAGAGGAGACAGTTCAAAACCCAAAACTATGGTGAAACCAACCTAATAAGATACAAAGGTGGACAGGTGGGAGGTGAAAAACACGAACCATCGGGTTCAGGGTGTTTTTTCCTATGTTATGGTTATCTTATAAAATTTTCTAGATAAGCTAACCAATAGAAGCTCATGATCATGCCATCTTATTTTATTTCTGTCTGATTGCATGGTTTATTTAGGTATGTGTTGTCACGATCACATAGTTAATGAAATAAACAAGCATACAAAGATGGAATAAAATAAAAACCGATCTATGCGTAAACATTATCCGAACATGGGATATCCCTTAAGCAGGCATCACTTAATATTAACAAGAATGTGATAATGCGAAACTACACATAAAGAATTAAAATCCCTCAAATAATATATTCAGTCAGACCAAGCCTTCCATTACATGATTAAGGGAAATACTCAATAAAACTATGTGTTTGACCTACCCTTGTTGGGTCAAATATTTTTATAAAGGAAGATCTTATGAAAGTTTCAGGTTGACTTAAACATTCTACATCAAGAGGAGTATCCCTTGCTAGACTTGTTGTAAAATGGAGGCAAGTGTTGATGAAAGTCAAATCAGGATTTCAGGATTGGGGAGTACCCTCAATAGATCAAAGAAATGTAAGCTAACATCTGGAAAAGACCTACCTACCTAAATAACATTAGATATTTTGAAGAACCCTTATTGGGGTTATGCAAAGGGGAATATGGATCCTTGTCACTAGAATGTCAAAGCAAATAGGAATTCCATGTTCAATGGTGGGGGTTATTGGGACTTGATAAAATAGTGAGAGACTTAATAAATTAATTTATTATTTTTCATAAAATGTAATCAAAAGGTATTGCTAAATCTTATATATTAATTTGTAGAATCAATATGAAAAACTCATCCACCACACTATACCTGCAATCAATTATAGATCAATACAATATCCTCAACGGTGGTAACTTTTAGGAATGGTTTAGGTGCCTTCGGGTTATCCTACACCATGAATGAATGTTTTACGTACTAAAGTCCTCACTTCTTGATTCTCCTACCCAAGGGACGAGTGATGAAGATTTCTTGGTATACGATCAAAATTTGAATGATGCACTCGAAATTCAATGTTTGATGATGTCATCAATGTTTGGTGAGATCATTAAGTCTCATGAAGACATGGATGCCTATAGCATGCTCAAGAACCTCTGTGGTTTATACCAGGAAAGAGTAAGATAGGAAAGGTTTGAGATCTCCAAAGCTCTATTTCAGAGAAAGCTTGGAGAGGGTGCCCCAGCTTGGCCTCATGTAGTCAAGATCATTGGATACATTGAAAACATGGAGGTTCTAGGGTTTAAACTCCCTAAAACACTGGGTACCGATATCATTCATGCATAACTCCCCTAGAACTTCTCTAACTTTGTTGTAAATTTCAACATGAACAACATTGAGAAGTCTCTATTTGATCTTATTATACTCATTCTCCATGTAGACAATGATATGAAGAATAAAAAATCTTCTATCCTTATGGTGAATAAAAGGAAAGGGAAGGCGAAGAGCTTTAAGACCAAATATTCTTCAAGACCTTCTATGAAAAGGAAGATCAAAGGGTAGGCAAGAGAACAAGAGGTTGTTTGTTCTGCACAAGTCAAAAAGGGCCACTGAAATTAAAATTGCACCCAACCAAGGAATCAAGGGGAATCTTTAGGTGCGTTTGTTATCAAATGAAATCTATCTATTTATACAAATTGGGTATTATATACTGCCTATGGTGCTCACATATATATCTAAATATAGTAACCAAGTAGATTCATAAAGATTGACCGAGGTGAGGTGGATCTTCCAGCAGCCAACGGAGCCAGACTCTCTACTGTAGATGTTAGAGACTACCACTTCACATTGCCTAATGGGATGGTCTTGGCATTAAAAGTATGTTATTATGTACCCACTATAACCAAAAACAATATTTCAGTATCCATATTAGATACTGATGGATTCCTCTTCAATATTGGAAATGAATGTTTCTACTTTTATAAAGATTATATTTGTTTTGGAAGGGATCATTTATATAATGGCCTTTATGTGTTAGACTACATAAACCAAGTAATGGAAATCGATGAAAAAGTTAATTCACATAACTGATACCGCACACAACATTGGCATCACCAGATAGTTCATGTCAATGAGAAATGTTTGACAAAATTACATCCATATGGGTATTTAGATTCTTTCGAACTAAAACCACATATTGTATGTCATGCGTGTATACAAGGCAAAATGACCAAATCCCCATTTAGTGGGAAAGGTGAAAAGGATAAAGAGCTTCTAGAATTAGTTCACACAGATGTGTGTGGGCCCTTTCCAGTTGAATCAAGGGGTGGTTTCTTGTACTTAATAACTTTTTCTGATGATTTTAGTAGATATGGATATATTTACTTAATGAGGTATAAGTCAGATTATTTTTATCGGTTCAAAGAATACAAGAATGAATTTGATATTCAGCATGGTAAGAAGATTAAGAAATTATGCTAAGATAGAGAAGGAAAATATCTTAATCAGGACTTCATTGATTTCTTATGGGAGTTTGGGATTCTATCTCAACTCACTCCTCCTTACATGCCTTAATGGAATAGTGTAATTGAAAGGAGGAACTTCACCCTTTTAGACATGGTGAGATCAATGATGAGTCATACGAGTCTTCCATTATCCTTTTGGGAATACAGATTAGAAATAGTAGCACACATACTAAACCAAGTACCAACTAAATCGATAAATAGTATTCCATATGAGTTATGGAGTGGATGCAGAGCCATGTTATCAAATTTACATGTGTGGGGTAGCGAAGAATTTGTTAAGGCCTCTTTGAGTGACAAACTTGCACCCCGAGGCACAAAGTGTACATTTGTAGGATATCCCAAGGAAACAATGGGATATTACCTACAGAACCCCTCTTATAAAAAGGTTACAGTGGCAAGAAACTCCATATTCCTTGAAAGGGAACACGTCTCCAAAATAGATATTGGGAGCAAGATAGACTTTGATGAAGTCGAGGCTCAAAATAAACTGAAGTTGGTACAAGAACAGATTCCACAAAGACCTGTGGAAGAACAATCTATTCTAGAGACACAAGAACTACGTAGGAGCATGAGAGAGGTGAGAGAAATAGAACTATATGGTTTTATTATCACCGGGGATGGAGACTCATTATCCATTGACAATGATGATCCTCTTCCCTACAAGGAATTAGTTAAAGGCACAAAGGTTTCTAAGTGGCACGAAGCCATGAATTCTAAAATGGATTCCATGTACCAAAACCAAGTCTGTATTTTGGTAGATCTTCCAGTTGATGTAAAGAGTGTTGGTAATAAATGGGTATTCAAGAAGAAACTAGACATGGAGGGACAAGTCAGCACCTATAAGGTATGACTGGTTGCAAAAGTATTTATACAGTGTCAAGGAATTGACTATGAGGAAACCTTTTCACCAGTTGTGATGCTGAAATCCATCAGAATACTATTGGCCATTTCCACTTACCATGACTATAAAATTTTCAAAAATGGATGTGAAAACAACATTCTTTAATGGGAACCTCCAGGAAGATTTCTACATGACACAACCTGAAGGTTTTGTGACTCCAAAGGATGCCAACAAGGTATAAAAGTTACAGAAATCCATTTATGGATTAAAGCAAGAATCAAGGTCAAGGAAAATTTATTTCGATGAATCCATAAAGGAATTTGTCTGTGTTAATAATGAATGTGAGACTTGTCTCTACAAAAGTTTTAGTGAAAGTGGAGTCGTTTTCCTAATAGTATATGTTGATGACATACTACTAATTGGAAATGAAGTACCTGTCTTACAGTTAGTTAAGGCATGGTTGGATAAATGCTTCTCTATGAAAGAATTGGGTGAGGCATCATATATTCTTGGGATCAAGATCCATCGTGATAGATCCAAGATAATGTTGGGCCTAGGTCAAAGTACATACATTGACAAGATACTGAAGAGATTCAGTAGGGAACATTCCAAGAGGGGATTGTTTCCAGGGTCACATGGCTTTCATATTTCCAAGAAAATGTGTCCTAAGACACATGAGGAAAGAAGAAAAATGGAAAATATCCCTTACACATCCGTGATTGGGTCACTCATGTATGTTATTCTATGTACAAGGCTAGATGTTTCTTACACATTAAGTGTTGTTGGTAGATATCAAGCTGATCCAAGAGATGACCATTGGAAGGCAGTCAAGGATATCCTTAAGTATCTGAGGCATACTGAGGATATGTTCTAGGTTTAGGGAGGAGATAAGGAACTACTCATTAGAGGACATGTAGATGCTAGTTTCTGGACTGGTCAAGATGACATAAAGTTGCAGACTGGATACATATTCAGTGTGAATGAGGGTGCATTGAGCTAGAAGAGCTGAAAGCAATGTGTGGTCATAGATTCTACAGCAGATTCTGAGTATATCGCAGCTTCTAAGGCAGCTAAAGAAGCATTATGGATGTGAAGCTTCATCCAAGAGTTGCATGTAGTACCTAGCAGTAAAGATCATATCACACTATATTGTGATAATACTGCAGCGGTGGCACTTGCAAAAGATCTAAGGTCACATCAGGGGACAAATCACATACTTCGAAAGTATAATCTCTTGAGGGGTTTTTCTCAGAAATGTGAATTTTCAGTGAGCAATATTTTCACAAAATACAGCATGGTATACCCCTTTACTAAATCCTTGACTCAGTAGAAACATGATCATCATGTGAGGTCTAGTGGACTAAAAGTCATAGCCAGTTAGCTCTAGTCCAAGTGGGAGTTTTTTACATTTGATGTCCAGAGATCCAACTGTTTATACTTTGATTACATGAATGTAAACTTATTATATATTGTTCATTGTTCTGCATGACTATAATATAATAATGTCCTAGAATATTTGTTGCATTAATAAGGTCATGAAAGATCCCCACTATGATGAGAACCGTGAAATGCTTTAACAAATATTCTTAAATAGAGTTCTATAGTTGGATGACATACTATGATAGGACACATAGTATACCGACCTTCATGTGTGAGTACTCGTAAGAAGACGAGACTCTCTCCCATGTAGATCGCACTTGGTAATCTCCAAGATGGGATATTATGAGAACAGACCCGCCAGTTATAATTATTCAGGTCTTGGTGTCATCAGACATTGCTATTTACGAGCGTGTGTAATGGTCCTTAGACTTTAAGATTATCATTAACTCATGTCCTGACTCGCGTACTTAGATTGGCTGATGAAAACAGTCATGAATATAGTTGGCAGGAAGTAGGGTATGTTGGGTGCGTTACGAATGACATGTTGTTAATGGATATGTCAAGGAAGGATTTTTTCCTTCCATATTTATAGAAGTAGATATCTAGAGCCCTTTGACTGAAATAAAACTATCGCCCAAATTCCATGGCCATGGTGTCACAATGAGTTTATTTCTGGAATTCAAAGATTGAAGGATCAAGAATATAGGTTTATGACACTACCATGAAACCTTCTTGATGAGATATTGAGACAAAGGGATTAAATTATACGGTAAGAATTCGTATGAGGTGACACGTCAATGTAGAGTTAACTTCTTTCTCTTGGGTTCCTTGACCCGTTTCTATACAGTAATCTTGAATTTTAGTCATGCCCGCCTAATGACAACGAGAAATAGGCCTAGAGGGTCACACACTAAGTGTGTCCAAGTATCTCAAGAAGAATAAAGATTATTCCTGTATGTGGTTTAATAATTATTCAAGGAATCCAAAATTGTTTTAATTCTACAGGAAGAATAAAATGAAAAAAAGATATACACATGGTGTACATTTAATGTACACACCATGTAGTTTTCATTTTGGAAAGGAAATAAGAAACAAGTACACGTCATGTATTAATGATTACATGCCATGTAGTTTTTTCAGTCAGGATTTTGAGGAAATAAAATTGTTTTACTAAAAAATATTTATTATAATCGGCATGGGTGTATCTCAAGGAATTAATGATTCGACATGGGGTTTTTAATAAGAGTTAATGAAATAAATAAAACATGTAACACGTTCATTTATTGTCATAACTCTACAATCTGGGTGCGTGTCAAGGAATTAATGATTCGACATGGGGGTTTTTAATAAGAGTTAATGAAATAAATAAAATGCATTACGCGTTCATTTATTTTCATAACTCTATAACCTCAAAACCGTTTATAAATATCCTCACAACCCAAACACTTTTCCTTAATCGTTGGCACAACAACGAAGAAACAGTGATCATGGAGGAGAATTTCAATATTTGTATTTTGAAAGCAAAGGCTTCTCCATGCTAGCACCTGGAGACTCCTGGAAACACGTTGTGCACTTTTCCTTTTTTGTGGTTCCATGACTATTATTCTTTCATCACTATTCATAGTGATCATGGAGGAGAATTTCAATATTTGTATTTTGAAACTTTTTTTAGTACAAAATGAATTACTCATAACTTCTCAACCCCAAGAACTCCTAAAAAATGGTGTTGTAGAAAGAAGAAATATAATTCTTCAAGAGATAACTAGAACCATGTTGACTGAATCTTCTATAGCCAAATTTTTTTTGGATGAAGCCATAAGTACTTCTTGTTATACTATAAATAGAGTTTTGATTAGACCATTTCTTAATAAAACACCTTATGAGTTATAGAATGGTAGAAAACCAAGACTTTCTTAAATAAAAGTATTTGGTTTAAAAGTATTCATCCTGAATACTAAAGATAATTTATATAAATTCACACCCAAATATGATGAAGGAATTTTATTAGGCTACTCCACAACTTCTAAGGCTTACTGAGTTTTTTATAAAAACACTTGTACTGTTTAAGAAACAGTGCATTTCAAATTTGATGAAGCTGATCTTTTTGTTTTTAAAAAACCTCAACATACATCCTCAGATGTGTTTTCTAAAACTGATTACCAACCCTTGATAGAATATTCTTCTCATAAAGAAAATATTCAAGAAAATATTTCTAAAGAATTTACATCAGAATATTTCCTACCATATGTTTATGAAAAGGTTTTATAAAACCCAAATCAGTTGTTTCTTAAGAATAATCCTAGTGATAGTATCATTGGTGATGTAAATTAACTTGTAAGGACGAGAAGATCCTTAATAAATTAAGTAGAATATCTAGAATTCCATTATAAATTAGAAACAAAAGGCATTAATGATTCTTTAAGTGATGATGATTGGATCAAAGCCATGCAAGATGAGCTAAATGAATTCAAAAGGAATAAAGACTAGACTTTGGTTGAAAGACCTAAGGAAACTTCTGTTATTCGAGTAAAATGGGTCTTCCGAAATAAGTGTGATGAAAATGGAATCATTGTAAGAAATAAATCTAGATTATTTTCTAAAGTATATAATCAACAAGAAGGAATAAGCTATGAAGAATCCTATGCTCTAGTAGCTAGACTTGAATCTATTCGTATTTTTATTTCCTTTGCAGCATTCTTTAATTTCAATCTTTTTCAAATGGATGTAAAATGTGCATTCCTTAATGTTTTTGTTCAAGAGGAAGTTTTTTTTGAAAAACCTCCTGGATTTGAAGATTCAATACATCCTGAACACATTTTCAAACATACCAAAGCTTTATATGGTCTTAAAAAATCCCATAGATCCTGGTATGATATACTTACATGATTTTTTCTTCAAAACAATTATATTAAGGGAAATTCAGATACAACACTTTTATAAAGAAAGATAAGAAAAATGTTTTTATTATTAAAATTTATGTTTATGACATTATATTTGGCTCAAATTGGAAATATTTAACCACTTCCTTTGGGGATATAATGAGATCTGAGTTTGAAATGAGTATGATGGGTGAGTTAACTTTTTTCCTAGTTTTTCAAATTTCTCAAAAACCAGAAGGAACTTTTATATCTCAACATAATTATATTAAAGACCTTCTTAAGAAGTATGGATATGACAAAACTAAAAGTATAAGTACTCCCATTGGTACCTCAAAAACTCTTGATCTCGATGAAGCTCGGAAACCAGTGGATCAAACATCTTTTAGAGGTATGATAGTAAGTCTACTATACTTGACAGCTAGTCATCCAGACTTAATGTTTTCAGTATGCTTATGTGAAAAATATCAATCCAATCCTAAGGAATCTCATTTAAAGGTAGTGAAAACTATTTTTCTCTACATAAATGGAACCACGGATTTAGGACTCTTTTATACTTCTTGAAATGATTTTGTTTTTAAAATGATTTTCAGATGCTGAAATTGGTGGATTTATAATGGTTAGGAAAAGTATATCTGAAACTTTTCATTTCTTATAAGATTCATTAGTTTCTTGGTCATGAAAAAAGCAACACTCAGTAGAAATTTCCACTACTAAAGATGAATATATAGTAGCTGGAAGTTGTTGTGCTCAAGTGTTGTGAATGCAACACACACTCACAGACTATGGTATGTATTTTACCAAAACAAAAATTCTATGTGATAATACTAGTGCCATTTCCCTATTTAAAAACCCTTCACATCACTCTTTTAAAAAACACAGAGATATTAGTCATTACTTTCTTAGTGATCACACACAAAAAGGAGATATAATTCTTCAATTTATCAGAATGCAAGATCAATATGCTGATATCTTCACAAAATCATTACCATCCAATAGATTTGAATACATTAAACAGAAGTTAGGAATGATAAATGTATGGAAATCTTCCATGTTAACTTCTTATTGAAACTTATCTCCTTATAGTAACAAACACTTTTTTAAATGGGGAGTACATTTTATTGATAGTTAGTTTTGAAAATTTTCATAGTCTGAAATTTTTCATAGTCTAAAATTTTTCATAGTTTAAACTTTTTTTGTCAAAAAATTTTCATAGTCTAAAATTTTTCATAGTCTAAAATTTTTCGTAGTTTAAAATTTTTCGTATCCTAAAATTTTCTGTAGTCAAATTTTTTTTCATAGTCAAAAATTTCTCGGAATCTAATGTTATTTAAGAAGAATTTCCTTTATTACGAATAATATTCCTATGAAATAAAAAGGGTATGTTTCCGTTCCTAAATTTTTGTAATCATGTTTTACCTGTTATTATTTTCATTTTGTTTTAAATTTTCCGAAATCACTTTTCCTTAAATCTGAATATTTTTATTAAAAACCTCAAAAAATCAGAACCTACCAAATTATTTCTTTTGATATCACCTCAACTGTCAGATCTGATCAGAAGGTTTTCAACCATTAGATCATGTACAGAATTTGAACCATCACTTCAATCACCTATATAAAGCCTTCATGATGCTTTTCCCACATCGAATTCCAAGCCTTCGCGTGCTGAAGCTCTGCCTCTATATTTAAGGTCATTCTAGATATTCAATGTTTCCCCAGTTCTGATTGTCTGCTGAAGCATCTCCTCAAAAAGAAATGTCAACTGTTAAGGAAATATTTGAATAGAAGATATACCGAAAGAGGTTAGTTGATCTGAAGTTTTATTCTAAGTATGAATACATCATTTCGAAGAACACCAAGTTTAATGGATAGGAAAGTGTATGTATTTCAAAACTAAAGGCACAGGATCTGTTGTATCTGGAGTTACTGGTGGATTTCTATGAAACAACTTTTTTTTCAATGAAGTAGGGAACGAAAAGTTCTCTTTCAAGTGCTATGGAAATACCTACTCTCTCACTTACTCTAAAGCATCAAGTCTAATTGGAATTCCGTATGAAGGTGAAGCAGAGTTCTGCTCACACAAGCTACCTGATGTAATAGGATATTTTGATAAGTAATAGGCTATAGAATGTATTGGCTTGAAGGAAGTAAAGACCCTGAAAATAGTTTATCTCTCTACAAATATTTGGATTCTTCAGCTATGGGTTCAAGGTTTTGTCATTCTGAGAAAAGGGTATAAAGATGCCCTGAAGAAAAGTGATATCTATGTTCTTGATCTCTTGGTGATTGTCAGGAAGATTAACATGGTCAAGTAAATATTTGTTATGATTGAGAATATCAAGACTGGAAATCTGATGTCTCATATTATTATGTAACCAACTATTATTTCAAATATTATTGTTATTTGTCTTCAATCATTCAAAATACCTTAAAGTTCTAAACTAATGAATTCCAAAGTGATTTTTTTTAGTGATAGAACTCTAAAAAGTATAAATATATGTTTTTATAGTGATTCAGGATAATTTTATGATTTGTTAGAAGTTAAAATACAATCTCTTTCGAAGAAACAGGAAGTGGCTGAGACTTCAAAAAAGGACGGAAGGAAGAGGAAGGTGAAGGAACCAGAAGAAAAAGGAAAAACTCATGTGACTAAGGAAACTCAGTCTGCACCGCTGAAGCCAAAGAAGCAAAAGACCTATCCTGATGTAGTGGTGGCTAAGTGGAGAGAATACAAGAAAAAAAAGGAAGGAAGGGGAGCCTAAGTTTGGTTTGGACCCTACTGAGGTAAAATCTTTAAAGATAAAGGTTTTTGAAGATCTTGAGAACCAAAAAAAAATAATGAAGAAAAAGAAGAAGATGTATGAGTCTAAGATAGTACAATATCTTCTTAAGGATGCTAAGAAAGCTTCTGATAAAATTCCAGTCAAAGAATCTTTTTTAATAGAATCACTCCCAGATACTCTAGGAAAAAAATTGGTAATTCTAGAATGAGATCAAGAAGAAGAAATAGTGCAAGAAGAAGAAGTGGAATAAGAAGAAGAATAATAAGGCAGTTGTGATACCGAGGACATGATAAGGAAAGTAGAGGATTATCATGAGAAGGAGATTCCTTCTGAGAAGCTCTCAATCTGAACATCGAAAGCCAATTCACCAAAACATGCTACTCTAGTGAATGAAGTAAGGGTCAGGAAGAATTAAATAAGCCAACAGATGATGAAAGTAGCAATCTTGATTTTAATTAATCCCGAAGATCAAGTGGATGGTACTGATAAAGAACTTGTTGAGGAGAATAAAATCATTCAATTATATGCTAGTGAACATGAATCACCCAAGGCAGAATATATCATTTAGAAAGCTGATAAGGGAAATTAGGTACTAGATTCTAAACCTAAGAAACCAGTTGTGAAAAAGAAAGTTGTTGGAAGTTTGTCAAAGAGGAAATCTGATGAGTTACAAAATGATCCTCACTAACCAAACTTTTTGATACAGAATCTTCCTCTTTAGGACATGATTTTGTGGTACAATATTTGAAAAAGATGGTTGTAAATATTCCTTTATTCCCTAGTATTGACTCAAGATTCCAAATTATTCAGCATACGTTAAATCGAAAAATAGATTCAGTCTCCATGTTTATAGATAAATGTGTCAGTCTCAAAAAAATTTTCAAATATTTCTTTATCAGCTATGAAGCTCATAGAAAATCTTGCAAGAAGATTACAAGTTGGTCAAGAAAAGCAGTTTAAGAGCTCAGAGTTCTTAATGAATTTTAAGAAAGTTTAAAAGATTCTTTTGACACCGAAGATGGAAATTTTACGGATATTTCTAATAGTATGAAGGAAATCTAATCCTATAATAGAATACATAGAAACATGATGTTAAAGATATAAATGGGAAGATAAATTCAGTAGCTATGAATTGGAAGAGAGAAAGGGATCTCAGAATTGAGACTGAAGAGAATCTTGTTAAGCAAGAAGAAGTCCTGAAGGCTCAGGCATAAATTCTTAAGGCTCAAGAAAAAAACATTAAAGCCTTATAGAACAAAAGTAAAGATCATGATCAGCTACTCAAGCATATGGAAGAAGATCACAAGGAGATAAAGAAGATAAAAACCATTGTAAAGAATCTGATACTAAAATAGAAATAAGGATAATCTTTTCCAAATTTGATCATCTGTTGTATTTTTTTCATTGTAAAAATTCTTCCAAACTTAATAAAATTTTCGTTGTTCTCTATATTTGGTTGTTTAGTACTAATATTTCAGGTACCATATTTTTTCTTTTCCATTCCCTTTACTCATTTTTGAAAATCAAAAAGGTGGAGAAAGGAATGTTAAAAATAATACTAAGTAAAGAAGAAATTTCCCTAAGGGGGAGTTCATCTAAGGGAGTGTTCTACTCAATGAAGATTTTTGTATGCAAGATTTTGTGAAATCTCATTCAGGAAATCAAGAATACAATACTTAGGGATTTAAAAGCATAAGGGGGAGATATTCATATTCACTTCGATCCATAAGAAAAGGGAGATAAGTTTTTATTTACAGGTTCATAAAAATTCTAAAGTCCTTATTTTATTTGTAGTAAGGATGTTTGTGCTTTCCAAAAATGGGGAGATTGTTGAGTCAATAAGGTTTCCTTATGACTTTTCCATTCCCTTATGTTTTGAAAATCACAAACACTCTATCATAAGGAAATTTTTATTTCTCCAAAAATTTATCTTAATAAGGAAAATATTCTCTTTACCTTTTCTTTCATTGTTCATGTTATAGTTTATCTAAATCCAGCTCACTTTTTTCTAAGTGTAAAATTCGATTTCATATCTAAAACCTCCAAATCCTATAAGTACGTAGATATAGAGTATTCTATTTTCAGGATCTAAATTCTCTAAAATTTAGACTCCGAATTATCTAAAATTCAGAATCTGAATTCTCTGAAATTTAGACTCTGAATTCTCTGAAATTCAGACTCTGAATTCTCTGAAATTCAGACTCTGAATTCTCTAAAATTAAAAATCTGAATTCTCGGAAATTCAGACTCCAAATTATCTAAAATTGTGAATCTAAATTCTCTGAAATTTATACTCTTAATTATCTAAAATTTAGACTCCAAATTCTATGAAATTCGGACTCTGAATTCTTTGAAATTCCGACTCCAAATTCCTCTGAATTCGGACTATGAATTCCTATGAATTCCGTATAATTCCTACTCTGAATTCATTAGAATTCAGACTCTAAATTCTTCACAGAATTCATACCCTGAATTCCTCATAATTTAGACATAAAATTCATCAAAATTCAGATTCTGAAGTCTATATAATTCTAATTTCTAATTCCTTGATAAACAGAATCTGAATATCCATGTAATATAGAATCCAAATGTTCATTTGTTTAGACTCCGAATTTTATTTTCCTTAGACTCTAAAAAATGAATTTGGCTAAGCAACCATATTTTTCTTACTCTATTATGAAACGATGTCATACAATCTGTTTCTAACTAATCATTGGTTGAGTGACACGTGTATAGGTCCATCCAAGATTCAAGGAAAAATATGACAATTGGAGGAGGGATCCAACCATTGGACAAGTGACTATAAATAGGATCTCATTTGAACGAGCTTAATAATGTTGATCACTCAAGAGATTTCATGCTGATGAAGTGGTCTCTAGAGAGAGAGACTCTCATGATTTGTTAGTACTGAACATCTTGTTCTGATTGCTTTGTGCGACTCTGATTGTTGTTGGGTACAATTAAGGGCTTCCGTGGATAGGAAGATAGAGGAGACAACTACCTTAAAGTTTGAGGACTTCATTGGTGAGGAAGATAGAGGTGCTGACTTCCTTGAAGTTCAAGGGCTTCCAGGGATAGCAAGATAGATTCTGATATTTCTATGGAGGGCTTACCCTGGTGTGGGTAAGATAGAATTTCTTGAAAGTATAAATCAGGGGACCTTTATTCAAGGTTGTTAGATACCCTACTCTTTGGGTTAAAAGATTTCATACTTTTTACTTGTTTTGTTTCAAGTTTATTTTCTATTGTATTGTGACTAATAGGGAAAGTATAACTAACTTATATTTTCTTGTTTTTGTATACTCTAATAAGTAAGATTCTATTCGCTTTAAGGTAAAATATTTTTCTAGTAAACTTTTCTTATGTTTCATTTTCGGAACCATATTTCCGGAACCTAGAATGTTTATAGAACTAAGGGTTCTTATGAATTTATCTTATTTAACATTGTTAAACACGGTTTTCCTTAAAGGTTAAAAATTAAAGTTTTATACCAACATTAAAGGTTCTAAAGGAATTTTTAAAGTATAAAATTCGCCCACCTCTTATATATTGAGCATCTACATCATATTTTGATCCTACATTATGGGCATGTGATTTGTCAAAAATAATTGAATATCTCTAAAATGGAGCATCATATGAGAAATATGAGACTACCATTAGGTCTAGGATGTTATTTTTACTCTAGGAAAGGTAAAACATTTGTAAGCGTCAAATTGTTGGATGGTTCTATTGAGAGGATAAATTATTTTATAATTTTTATTATATTAATTTTGAAGATAATTTAATATTTCCTAAAGGATACATGATATGAGAAATTCGAGACCATATTTAGGTCTAGAAAGTGGGGTTTAGCCTAGGTGGGTCATAACTTTTATATGAAATAACTGTTTTTTGTTATTTAATGTTTAAATTGAATAACTAAATTTATCAATTCAATAATTAATCCGAATTTAATTAAAATAAATTAATTTTTCAGAGGTGTATTCTTTCTGAAAACTCATTCCTCTATTAATGATGATGATATGACTGAAATGCTTCTTTTATTGTGTTTTGAATAGATTAAAAATTTGTAAATCCATATCGAGTTGAAATCAATGACTTCATATTGATTTCATGGGTTGATTAATGGGTTAAATCAGGCAATTTTTTTTCTAAAATGTTGAATACACAGTTTAGGGTTTCATAGAATGAAACTATATAGATATTGTTATTTATTTTTTATATTGAGACTGGGTGATACGTAACAAAATTTTCCCACAATTCAATATCCTTCTTTGATATAGTTTAGGTGTTCTAGGCATTCATTGGTCCTCATTTTCCTCTCTTCAGGGTGATGCGCACACCTTCATCTCCATGTTTCTGTTTAACTTTAAAAAAATAAATTTATTTATTTCTACTTTTTTACTCTTCACAGTTAAAAAAAGATAAGTCAAATGAACAATGAAACTTTTTATCCTCAATGATAATTTTTATGTTATCAAAGGTTAAATCACACCAAATTTTTGAAACATAAGTATAAAAATTATCAAATGATAATTTCATCAAATTATTAGAAGATAATTATAAAGAAATATTAAAAGATAATTTTGATGAATTATCAATGATGATTCTAATTGATTATAAAATGATAAATTTTAAATAAAATTATAAAATGATAATTATAAAGAATTATCATGGATAATTAAAATGAATTATCAAAGAATAATTGAATGAAATTATTGAAGATAATTTTATAAAAAATAGCAAAGGATAATTATGATAATTATTAAATGATAATTGAAATTATTTTATCAAAGGATAATTTATCATAAATTAATAATTGATAAAACATTGATATATCATGGGTAAAATTTTAAAAATATCAAAAAATAATGACTATATTATCAAAGGATAACTCCTTGGGTTTATCAATGGATAATTACATAATTTCTATAAAATAATTATTTTGAATTATCGAGGAATAGTTATTAAGAACATATCACATGATTAATATGACTTTATCAAAGTATAATTTATGTAAAATTATCAAAATTTGGTTATGATAGTATAATTTAAGAAAAATAATCAAAATATAATTATAAAGTGAAAATTTATGAGAAATTATCAAAGCATAATAATAAAATGATAATTTCAGATTAATTATGAAAATATTATTATCTATGGGTAGTTAAAGAAAAAATGTCAAAATATAATTATAAAAGGATAATATAATAAAATTTATCAAAATATAACTATAAATGGAAAATTTAATAAAATTATCCAAGAGAGATAATGCATTGTCACATGTGATATTTTATTTCTTTTTGAAATAAAATAACTCGAATTGATTCTTGGAAACCTTGATGAACCTCAAGCATTGATGTGTTAAATTATTCAATAATAAGTATCTGAATAGGGATCTTGATTTTTTATTCCCACTTTTACACATCGATGACATTTTAGATAGGAAGTTCCTTGCACTTTTAGGCTCGTTTAAACATATTTTGTTTATATAATTATGCATAGAAATATTTTTGATGGTCCTTCTAGATTATGATTGAATGTGGGTGTGTGTGTTTCCCTGATAACCTTCTGTGACACTATTTTACATGAATAATTTGTATCTTATTATTGATTTTTAAAGTTGAGCACATGTATTGGTGTGTTAACTTACTTATGATGATGTGTTATGTGTGTGTAGCCCATATCATGGTAAGATTTGATTCCATGAGATTTATGTGATATCATGACTACATTATTATATTTTATTCGTATTGTGATGTATATGATGATTCAATATTTCTCTAGATGTGTGATATGGTTGTTATGATTCTATGACTTTTCATGTTTTACTTTGGAGGATTTGTATGTGTATACTTTAAAAGCTTCTCCTCATGGTATTATTACTCCTTGTGGGGTGTGTGTATGATTTTCACTAATGAAAATGATGCAACATGATAACCTTCAAACCTAAAATTTAAATAATCCCTTATAGATTCTGAGTTGATGGCCAACACTTGATGCGTTGTTGATTTTGAGTGTTAGACGATGCTTTATGGATTATGGGAAGGTTATAAGTAATTGATGCATTATGGATTCTGAGTATTACCCAATGCCCTATGGTTTCTAGGTAGTTTATTTTCACTTGATTCCTTTTGGATTATGAGTGAAATACAACATCCTTGTGGATATTTCTGTATACTTATCAAAATATACTATATTTCTAGAATGGAATTGAAGTATGTATGGCCAGGGGTTTGTGGTTCTTGGGTTAGTGCACAATCAATCAGTATTGGAATGTATGATTATTCTTTTACACAATGGTAATTATTATGGAATATAATGTTTTAATTGAGTAAATAATTTTATGGATGCATTGGTGGTGTCCTATCGAGCTTTGTACTCACATCATACTCAAAAATTATCTAGAGAATGGAAAGGGCACTACAATGGATATTTGAGTGGAGGAGAGTAGAGATATTATCAATCCAGGATGAACTCGGATGGTTCTACTATTTATTTATTTACTTTATCTATTATATTTACTCTAGACATGTTTGTTACTAATGGGAGGAATTTAATTTGTATTACATGTATACCATATTTAATTTTCCTCATGTTTACAATGATTATTTATTATATTGTTTATTGTTTATTATTGATCCTATGAAATGATATTGAGGGTATATAATCCTAACTAGCGAACATATACCCTATCTTTTAGTCAATATCCTCTTGCATACGGGGATACTCCCATGAGGTCATGTGGTATTCCGACTCGATCCTGATGATTTGGGTTGGGATATTACACACATGTATTATAACAAGGATGTATTAAGTTAATATAAATTAAATATATGAAATAATAATGATTTTATAAAGGTGGATTAATATTTACTTTCCTTTTGTTCCATCCATCGAGAAAAAAGGGAACAATGTTCACGCATACATACAGTCTACCATCTCTATGAACGGTGTAATCCATTTTTAATCAATAAAATTAATAAATTACTATAAATACATATATAATTAATATTTATTATATTTATTTCCTGGTTAAAATTATATATATTATGTAACCATAATCAAATTAAATGAACCAAAATTAACTAACTCAAATATACATCAAAAATGAAGAAATTATCCCCCGAAATAGTGATTTTAACAAAGAATTATTAATAAAAGGGTGATAAAAGACTACAGGTAAATCATAAATGGTATGAGATATATGATTTTTCTTATTTAATATATTTATAATAAACCAATATTTATTATATATTAGTTTCATACACATACTAAGGAATTAGAACCTTGGGTTATAGTTTGTCATCTCACTTTTAATTTCATGAGGCATATGCCATATTCACCACTTATTTATTTTGTGTAGTGTATATAATAACCCTTTTAATATTTTATGTAGATAATATATTTCTCTAAAGGTTATTTAATGTTTCATTTTAATTTATTTCTTTCATGGGTCTTACAATTTTGAATTTACCAATGTGTTAAGAGTTTATTTAACAATCTCATCAATATTTTGGATTTTTTATGTTTAAATCTCCCTTGGGGAAATTATTTTGTATTTAAATATTAAAAATAATACATTTAATTATAATATTTTTAATGATATTTTCATATAATTTTATATTTTATAACTATTTTTTACTTAAAATGGCCAAGAAAATGTTTTTAAGAAAATCTATCATTATTTTTCTCTTCTAGAGAAAATCATTTTTCTTCTGAAACCAAGTTTTGTAAAAATGTTTTAAAAATTTATTGTCCCATTTTATATGTTATTTATTAAATAAATTAGTACCCACTTTTGATTTTTTTTTAAAGGATTCTTTTTATCATTTTTAAAACAAGGGATGTTTTTCCTTTACCGAAAATGTGAAAGGATGCCTTATTTTAATATGTACGGAATGAATGGAATTTCACATCAACATGTCCATTAAATTTTTTAAATAATAAATTATATTTTTTCAAGGATATTTTAAAAGAAAATTTTTTTCAAATTTTTTTTAACATTTAGTTTTATAATTCTTTTCATACTGAAAGGCTATTTTCCTCATAAATGTTTTTAATGACATTTTATGGTACTATTATTCCTTAAGGACATAAAACCTTTATTGTATATATGATTCACTAGAAATATGTTATATTAATACCATACTTATTATTTCATAACATTCATTATGATCATTTTAATTGGGGATGTACAATTTTATTACCCTTCACCATATTACACTGGATGATTTATGATTATGTTTATTGATTGGTGTAAGTATTGACATTTCATATGTTAATTTTTAAATATAAATTTTTATTTTGATTATGTTTCACCCCTTTAATATGAATAATTTATTAAAATTGTTAAGTGATGGATGGGACCTAGAATTTCATATCCCCTTGATGTATCAGTTAGTCTGATTAGACAAAAAAATAGCTTGCGTATTTGGTTTTGGATATAACCATTTATATAAGATGTCTTCAAAAGAGGACCTAAAAGTAAAAAGTCTGGCATAAGGCCATGACGGTATGTTTAATATGTATGTAATTATGAATTACCTCATTCTGGTATTATTTATTGATTTCCATGTGCTCAATGAATTAGTTAGAATATTCAACGATAAGTTTCATGCTAATGTGATTATTTATATTGATTAATTTGATCTTATTTTACACATATTATATGATTCTCAAGTTAATTCTTAAATGGTGTGTGTTTTAGTTATTTTACTTACCATATTGAATATACTTATTTATTAATGATATAATTTGATGTATGCTTACCCTTATGGATAATATGAGATTTCCCCTTTATTATGTTTTATTTTCCTCAGAATACTAGGAAGTGTTTTGTGATTGATATGTAGGGATTCTTTATGATTAATAATGTAATTCTCAAAGAAATTTTTTTAGTACTTTATATCGTTAACTATAATATGAAATTCAAGTATGTAACTATTTGACCAAGGAAAATAAACTATTAGGTCCTTCTGTATGTGATTCCTTATATCTTTTTACAATGTAATAAAGTAGACACCAACCTCATTTTACTGTTGTTGGGGTCATTACAATTTCCACCTAAACTCATAGTTTTGAAATATAATATATGCTACATTGCCTCCATTGGACTTCCACTATCACAATCATTCATCATATTTCAGAACCCATGTTCTAGATTTCCTCCTTCCCAATATAAATAATAATAATATTTAATGATTCTTGTCATTTCCTAACAACTTCATGGAAGGAAGTAAAACTCTACACATCTTCCTCCATAAATATCAAACCTTTAGTGAAAATTCCACTATTTGAATTTTTATATAGAACTTCTCAAATGAATACTCATTATATTTTTATGACTAAACTATGACCTAATTTATCATATAACATCCATCCCTTGATTGATTATAAAAAAAATATCCATAATAAAAACATTGTAAATTGTGATATTAAAGATATTATTTATACCCCTAACATTAAACCATGTGTTAACCTTCTCTATGAACCAATTAGATAAGTTATCTTCAACAGTATCTCTTACACCAATTTTTTCCATACCTAGAGGTTTTAGTAAAGTACATAACTTTTGAAGATTATCTCAATTAAAATTATCCTAAAAAATATTAATATAATGTTTATTTATATTCCTTCGACAAAAATATTACTTCTAATAGATTTTTAAATCTATATACCCATCAATAGAAAACTAGGCATCAATCCCAGACATTTATAGAAGAAATTAGAATTTATAAAATTATTTTATTTAATAACTTTAAAACATAAGGATTTAGTCTTATAGTAAAAATTCCAAACTTTTTTATGAGGGGATGTAAGAATAAACTCCTCGATTTTTCAAAATCCTAGACCTCCCACCACTTTTTTAGTACATAAATTTTCCCATCACATAGAATGTCTATTATCTATTACATTTTTATTTCCCCACAAAATGTGAAAATATAATAAATTTATCAATTAGAGTAAATCAAAGTTTAAAGAATTTAATGACATGAATGGGAATATATTGAGTTATTATCATAGAAAGAACTTATTTTATAACTATGGAAATACATTATCAATCTATCCATGAATCATATTCCAAAATTTAATCCATCATAAACAAACATAAATTTTTTTATCTAATGAAAACTGTTGGAAGGATTAAATATTTATTTATTTATTTTTAAAAAGTAATTTCTAATAGTTTATAGATCCCCTCTTCTTCACAAAAAAAATCAGAAATAATATTTTTCCAAATTTCTAAAAAATAAACTTCTTACTTAGATAAATTTCTAGTTTTTTTATTTATATTGAAAAGTTTATGTCATTAATCTTATATAACATTAGGGAAAAACAAATTAACATCTATAAAATAAAAGGTGTGAAACCTAATGACCCATCTTACAAGTTTTACCGATGGAACATGTGGACAACAAAAGTGTTTAGTACTAGTATTTTCAAAAAAATCAGTACATGTTTTTGTAACCTTAAATCAATCATAAAATTCTATGTATTTCATCAATGTATTTTTATGATATAATACACACTAAATAACTTTAAAACCCAAAAAATGATACCTTGGTGGAATAATTAGATCCTAATGTTCTCTACGTGCATCTAGATCATCATAGGTAGAAAGACCCAGGGTAGAACCCATTTAGATCATCTATACCTTTACCAAAGAAACTGTATTGTTATTCCTCATCCATCACTAAAGCATATAAATTTATAATCATCATTTCAATCACATTTATTATCTAAAATACATCATCCTGGGTATATTTTTACCAAGTGACATAAAAAATCAATCCATCTTTAATTATTACTTCCATATTTTTTCAATAACTTAAAAATCTATATGAATTGATTTCTTTTAAGAAACCCATAGTTGAATCTTAATATATAGTGTTCAATATGACTTGGGATTTTATATAAATTCATTCATAAAGAGGTGGCCATTCAGCTAAGTCTTAACAAAATGTAAGACTAATATTTATTTTCCATATCTTATTAGTATATATCACCTAGAAAACAATAGTTGTACCACTAAACACTAATAGACATAAAGAAAATTAAATATCTAATTTCTTAATCTCTACTTATAATCTATAAATATATCCATGCAACTTTTATATGATAATCATGGTGGGATACTATAATATTTTAAATTTAAATGGAATTCATCATCAATTATTGGTGATAGTGTTTTTACACAGCCAACACATTATCATATTTTAAATTTATAAAATATAATTTTGATTTATAGGAATTCTATTTACCATATATATCGAACACTCTCTTGAATAGCCAATTATAACTAGTGGTATTTACATCAATAATAGATATAAAAAAATTCATACATTATTTGTTTATATAGAATATATTTTCTGATTTATAAATAGTTTCTATTTTATAAGATTATTTTAAATTTTGAAGTACTGTAAAATTGAGTTACACTATTGAACAGGGTGGGTGAATTGGTGGTGCATTTTTTGATTTCTCTTCTTTTCAATAAAAATATAAAACTAGATTGGGTTTGATTCTATAAAATTAAAATTATCAACCTCACCAGAATATTAAAAAAATAAAAAACACAGGGAATACCAAATGATCAAAAGTTTTAGTTATAATGTCTATATATACTCTATAATATGATTAAGTATATACAGTCAGTCATATAATTTCCGTTATATAAATAATTGGTTATAATTAGTATCTTTTTGATTCTATAATGCTTACCACAAACACATATCTTACCACTATGCTCTCAATAATCACAATGGAATCACATGTTAACGCTTCCATTTGCAAAAAGTTCATTACTAGATGATAAAGATCATTTCTTGATCCCTGCTTATTTTTGAATACTTGATGAATATATTCTTCATCAAGCATTCATGATCAATATAATGATATATGATCACCTCTTCAAGAACCATGATTAGATCAGTTTTTCTTTCTCACAACTCTAATGTCATCAATAAAGTAATTTTGTTTCCTAAATCTATGATCTCTTGATCTCTACAAGTTTTCAATTCACTTCTAGAAAAATATTGTCTTCAGACTCCATTTATCTCTCTTTGAAATAGTTTTTCTTTAATAAAATAGAGTATCAAGATCTCTTCTCAACTCTAAAAAATAATTCACATCTTAATTTAACCATTTTATGTTCCTATATAATTTGATGAAATTTTTTTTATTTTGAATATAAAAATACTCCATAATTCTTGGAAACACGGTCTTTGTATTTTTTAAATTGGTCAATATAATTCAGTGATTTTATCCATAAAAAATCTCATTTAAATCTAAATCAAAATATTCATTTAATTTTCCTTGAGAATTAATATATTTCACTTCCTAAAATATCCATGAATCCCATTGGTATTTTAAATTATTTCATGTGAGAAAGTAGGGATTCATGTAAATTGAGTTGTGGAGTGACAACTTAGTTCACTATACAACTGCCTTGAACATATCTTCTATCTGAGTCATTCTCCTCATTTTGAATCCAAACTCCTTTATATTTGTTTTGATCATTAAAAACATTAATAATTGATCACAGTTTCATCTGATTTAATCCTCACTAAAATTTTACCATATTTATGAACCTTGAAAGGTCCCTTGTATATCTGTAGTAGCCAATTACTTTGTAAAATTTTCAATAGTAACAACATTGTAACGTTATATATAACTTAATTTCCTTAGTCTGGTAAACTATCTTTTTTAAATTCCAACAAGATCATACTTTATAAGGTGACAGTCATCATATCTTACTCTATACATCACCTTATAGTAATCTAGAAGTCACCTTATGGTCCTTTTGAAGCCACCTTATAAAGTCACCTATATCAACTTATGATCACCTTGTGGTTTTCATACTTTACATTAATCTCAATAAAGATCACATTATAGCCCTCAAAATTCACCTTATGTTCTATGGATCACCATAAAAAACAAAACAAAATCTCCATATGAACATCATACATAACCTCAGAAATTTACGAACCAAACTTAGAAATTTATCCCTTTAAAATTATTGATTGTATAATTCTTAGATCCAATATTAAAATTTAAAAGGCCTTTTAAGAGATTCCATTTTCATCTTCTGTATAAAAATTCATAATTTCATCCAATAATTATATATTCACTTCAATTAATCTTAGGTATACTCAAACCATCTCAAAAAAATTCTAAATAGCCTCACTAATTTATTCAGTACCTCTAAGGAACATTAAACATGGTTCAAAAAAACACTTCAACACTTTAATAAGTTTCATAAATCTTTCCATTTGTCTTTTTTAATCATCATTCAACATTTTCAATTCATATCAAATCATCACAAGAATTAATAATCCCTATCTGAATCATTAATTCATAGCCTACTCACAAATGAGATGTTTATTTACACCACACTACCATATAATGTAATGTTTTATATCATAATTACATCTCTTGGTGACAATAAGTTTTTGGAGAACTGGATAGGATGTTCTATCCCGAAATTCAAACTATTACCAGTTAATATTATCCTCTATATAGAATTAAAAGAAACTTCATATTAAAAAACTAGGGATAAATGTGGACACATTCTCCCCTTTTGATAGAGATTTGATCACTCCATTCTCCAACATTACAACGTAATCCAAATCCTTGTGGGGGTCATCTTCCTACAAAAATTCAAGTGAGAGGGGTAGGATGGACATTAATTTTCAAAATAATCTCAGTAAACCTATGTATTATCATAGATTTGGTAAATATATTTATCGTTAGTTGAAATGTATTCCAACTTGATATCATTATTGGCCAATTTTTCTTTAAAAAAATGATACATTTTGTCAATTTATTTTCATCTTGATCATTTTATTGGGTTTTTTAAAAACAAAGGGTACTCTAATTTTTATATGAAATAGTTAATGGATTCTCAAATTTAACATTCACTTCTTCAAGAAACAATTTCATCAATATGTTTTATGTATGATAATGTGTTATATCCATATTCTCATCTTATACTATACTAATTGAATTTGAATTATGTTTCTTGTTGTACCAAATCACACAACCTTCATCAAGAAAGAATGTTCCAGTTGATGTGGGTTTTCTATTAGTACAATCATCTGACCAATTTTCATCTATGAATCCTAAAAGATTTAGTTTTTTACTATTTTTATATATAAATCTATAATTTAATATAACTTTCATGTACCTCGATATTCTTTTCAACTTCTATCATATGATACTCCCTTTGATCACCCAAAAATATTACACAAAGATTCAATGCATAATTTATATCTACACTTGGTCCTCTTAAATAAAACATACTTCTAATGATTGTGTTGAATTAGTTTTTATGAACACTTCTTTCTAGACTCATACATCATTATCTTAGTTCCGACTTATGTACGCGTTGAAACTTCTCTTGAATATTATATAAAAAAAATTAATAATTCTTTACCATATTTCTCTTGGGATATGAATATGTAAACATTTATCTGGATAATCTATAATCCAATATAATAATTCATTTCATCTAAAATGGAAATTTATAATTTATTTTTCATCTAATTAGAGAAATACCTATATATAAACTCTTTATCACCTATAAATAGAATATCGTCAACATAAATAATAAGTATTAGTGTAAATGGAGAATGTTATTTCATAAAAATTTGTATAAAAAATTCCCACTGATGAATTCCATATGTTTCAGGTATCTATATAATTCATAATACCTAGCTCTATGTTCTTACTCCAATACAGAAAAATCTTTATTTATTTTACATACTATGTTGTTATCTATAAACAATATTAATTCATCATGTTGTTTAGTAAATAATTTATTATTTTGATATCCATTCAAGAAGGCTAACTTAACATTTATAAGATATTATTTGTAATGTCTATGTACAAAAACTAAAAAAACATTATAATGTTTTCAATCTATTCCACTGGGGATATATTACTTCAAAATGAATTCCTTACATCTATGATTAACCTTTCCAAACTCACCTAGTTTTGTTTCCTGGAATGTCACCTTTCTTATTCAATTTGATTCCAAAAACCTATTTAGTTCAAATTCCATTATTATTTCCAGATCATGGAACAAGCTCCCGAGTGATTATCTTTTCAATTTGATCAAGTTTTATATTCAAACCCTCAATAAAATCCTCATTCTCAAACACTTATGAAATAGCATGTATCCCAATCTTTGATATATGAGATGTTTTATTTACAATTCTCCATATTATTTTTGTTTGAACTGGATCCACTTGACTACCAATTATATTTTTTACTCATAAATTATTATTCAGTTTCTAAAACATTTATATCTTATTTTCACCACCTTTATCTTTACCAATAGTTTGTTCAGAATCAATTCTAGTAGTTATCAACTCCTTCTCACCATTTCATTCATTCTGATCTTTAGAAATCTACATGATAGTATCCATATAATTTTAAAAATCTCCTTATATTACAAAATATAGTTTTCACTAATTCCCAATAATTTTTAAAAAAAATTATCAACTAGTTTGTTCTAAATTTTATTCCAATATCTATATCCACTACTATTAGATAAGTATCCCTTAATGAGCCATAATTCCACCTTCTCTTTAAATTTTCATAGATTGGTGTTTTTAGTATTCATAAAACCAATAATTCCAAATAATTTTAAGTACGTAATAGTTTTTTTTCTCTTATACCATATTTATTAAGGTTTCATATGTGTTCCATGTCTCAGAATACACCCATTATATATGTGTATTATATTACACATAGATTTCCTCAAGATAAATTTTAATATATTATGTTAACAAAACATAGTTCTTCTCATCTCAACTAAACTTCTATCTTTACTATATATTAAACTATTTTGAAGGGAATATATAGTGTGTTGTATTGATTATTAACTCTATGGATAATAAGATAGCTTTTAAAATTATTATTGGTAAAATTTTCCCTAATATCTAATCAAAATTTCTTAATATAAATTCCCAACACTTTCTCAACCCGCCTTTTAAATAATTTGAAATCCTCAGTATCTTATCACTTATGGATGATGAACATGACATTAATCATATAAGTTTAATCATCAGTGAAAGTGATAAGATATAAATCAACTCGATAATAATTTTGTCTCATTTGACCACATAAGTAAACATAAATAATCTCTTGAGGTCTAATAAAAAAATATCTATTCCTTTGGGAGATCTTTGCGTCAATTTACATTTATATAAAGTTTCACAAACCTCATCTATTTATATCATTAGTTATGTAATATATCTCAAAATATATCATATTTTATAATTTTAATAAGACATAGTTATATTAGATGATAAATCATTATGTTCCCCAACTTATTTTCATCTTCATCACCCAAATAATAAGAGTTAGTGGGATCACTAATTTGAAACCAATTCACCTTTTTTATTCATTATTAAATGAATATTATTCTATCTTTGGTTTTTTTTATTATTCATGATTCCATATTAAAATTAACCTCATGTTCATTATCACAATGATTACTAATATTTAGTAAATTGTGCTTCATCCCTTAAACAATAACACATATTTAGACATTAGGTTTTGAGATTATATTTTGGATAAGTAAACTCCATTTATTTTAAGAGAACAATATTTTCTTATGGGAAGCTATCCACTATCACAATATTAAATTTTATTTATATTTCTTGTGTCCCTATCCATGTGTGAGGAATAACTGATTTTAAGAACCCATAACATGTTTATGTTACAATATATTCATTAAAAATTAGAAAAACATGACTTCTCTTACTTCACATTTTGAATTTTCCTTCCATTAACACTATATTAAATTAATTATAAAATTTTAGTCATTAATATTTCATCATAGTTACCCCATTTGTCACATATACCATAGAATTCTTAGAGGAATTAAAATTTTCCTTTAGTGGTGAAAAATGATGAATTATTGGTCAAATATTCATTCAAATAATATTTTATTCTCATATAACTAGGGTATCTAACCCTTTATTCATGTCTCTATAATGTTAGTAACCCATTGAACCCAAAGTAATAGGCTTTCTGGTCAAACACTCCACAACACTAACGATATCCACTAAAGTTTGTTCTTTTATATTGCTATTAATTTTTTTTGAAAATACTATTATTATTGTATTTTGATAACTATATCTATATTTTATTATAAATAAGATACCCTATTTTGGTATTAATATATTCAATTTATATATTACAGTGTTTCCTATATTTATTTTTTGTCTATATCGATTCTGATTTTATCTTAGAGCCTATACTCTTATAGGAATGTACTTCTTTTGATATTTAATAGGAGAAGAATTAACCTACCTCTTCAGAATTATATTTTGATTTTATTTTGATGATTATTCCTTAACAAAAACCAAATTTTAGAAATAACTTCTCATTTATAAATCATTCTTGTAACACCCCAATATTTTGTGAATTATATTTTTCAAATTAATTTATCATTTTTGACATTTTTCAATTCATGCAACACTAAAAATATTTTATTTTATTTTAAAGATCTTTGTTAGGATTTCACATCACCAAGTTATTCATGAACTACAGGAAACATAAATTTAGCTTTCTCTATATGTATCACTGAGGTTTTCTTTCATTACACACAACACTAACTTTCCCTGATGCCTTACGTAAAATGTGAGACCGAGTTTTACGGAATAATAGTATATCATTGAAATATTATTATTTCATATAATAAGATATAAAATAAATGTTAAATTAGAAGTTATGAATAATATTATCTAAATTATAAAAATACATGTTTTTCAAAATTTTAGATGAATTCATTAGTTACTAATTATTTTGAAATGAATATGATGATCGATTGAATATAAAGATAATTATTATTATTTTTATGGTCACAAAAGATGTTTTCCACTAATAAATTAAATTAATTACAATTATTGAATGATATTACTATAATATATATGTCATATATTCAATAAAATATATTTTATATTCATCCAACGTATTTTATAGTCAAAACATAATAACAAAATCAATTGCATGAATAAAAACTTATGTTTTTTTTAATAAAGGTAGCTTTACCACCTTTTAATGGAGATCCAATTTTAAATACCATTTTTGGAACTTTAATAGATTTAAAAATTCAAAGTAAACATAATATTTGTAATATAAGCATGAAAATTAGGTTAGGATAGATTTTTGGTATTTTCTATAAGGTATCATTTTTTTAATGAATAATTAAAAATACAGGATTATAATTCAAAACAGATTTTTTATCTAATTCATTAATAAAGTTAAATTATATATTAAATTCGTTTAGAAGTATTATTAGATTAATTTATTTATATTTTAATACATTTTAGTTCATTAGAACAAATTTCACATTGAATTTGGATATAAAAACTTAGAAAACTTATGATCATTTTTCTTTTAAAAACCTACAGTGTCCTCCCATCTGGAGGATTAATTTTAAATTAATTTCTACCAATTATATTGTTAGAATTTATAAAAATGGAGTCCATATTTTGAATCAGAATAATTTATAACGACTAATAAGTAAAACATTTTTTTACAAAATTATTATTGAATGTAATTAAAATTAATTACAAAGATTAAGGTAAAATTAATATTAACATGGGAATAAACCCTAAACCTAAGGGCCCAAATGACCTATAAATTTGTCAAAACCCATTATCTAAATACTATTCATCCATTAAACTTCCATTATTGATGATTTTATCTTTTTATGACTTTTTTTAGGTAAAAACGTGGGTACATCGATCTATTTTTCAAAAATACAAAGTGAGTCCATCCCCTTCCCTACAATGCCCACCAACTCTCTCTCTTCTACACACCTATCAATCACCTTGACTCACCCAATATCTTCTCAAATAATCTCTCAAATTACATTAATTCCTCCTTTGGGACTTCCGTTGGGAATAAATCCTTCCAAGGTATCCCTTTCGGAAAACCAAAAGTAGTTACCCGATTAACAGGTAGCATTGTCCCTCCAACTCCTTTCTTTTATTTTCTTTCTCCACTAAATCAACTCTTATTATTCCATTATTGTACAAAAACCCAATATATTAAATATACTATGAAGTTTTTATTCTTTATTTTTTACCCAAAATTAGACACGTCAATCTAATTGCTAACCAATGTAATATTTATGTGTATGGCGAACTATCACCTCACAAAATGATGATTGTTCATTTTTCCTTTTATAACTTTCATGGTGGAAATTATGATTGTAAATAATTTTATATAAGTACAATATTATATTTATTATGTATTTAATCTTTTTAATTACTTTTAAAACACTTACCTTTTTACTTTTCATTTTTTGTGTATATGATAATTTTGTTTGAGGAGATGTGGACTACTGCCCCCTCAAAGTGATTTGATTTGTTCATGCACTACGTGGAATGTATTAAGGATGGATTAAGTGAAATAATATCATATATATAATATAATATTGATACTAAAATAATTATATATATACATATATTTAAATATATTTCTTTTTCTTTTTTTCTTTCAATATAAAAATAAAAAAAGAAACAACATCCATACGTAAGTATAGGTTACCATCTCCATGAGTGGTGCATTAAATTTCATACATCTATATTATATAGATTATTATAATACAAATATAGAAAATATAAATTATATTAATATTATATTTTAAAATCTAGAAAAAATTTAAGTATAAGGACCAAATATAAAACAAATTAAGACACAAGAGAAAAGCAAAACCAATATTCCCTAAAGTGCAACCTTAACATAAAATTGCTAATAAGTGAGTGATAAAAATTAATAATAAATCCATATTTTGTATTATATATAATAATATAGTTCTTTAAAATAATTATAATAAATTTATATTCATTATACACAATTTTTTAATCATTGCAATGAGATTCATGACACAATGTATGGGAATTTCATCTCACTTTTTATATCTGTGAGATACATTCCATGTTCACCACTAATTTTTATTGTGTGGTGTATATAATTACCATAAATTTATGTTATGATTCTTATTAAAAAAGTTATAGTTATTTACATTTCCATTCTATGATATTTCTTTTATAGTATTTATGTTTCAGAAGCCAAAAAATTGATTAAGTAATTACATCTCAATTTTCCCTCTTTGAGACAAATGCCATGAGATATGCCTATATTTCTATATAATGTGTATATAATATATTGGACATTTTATATCATTAATATCCTTCCTTTCATGATATTTTAAGCATAATTTAATTTCATTTTATTGCATGAGGAGTTTGATTCAATGCTACCAAGTGATAAGATATTTATTGAATCAATACCATTGTTTATTGAGATTTTTTATGATTATGCTTACACTAATGAAATATTAATTTCCATATTTCAAGAAAAATATTCAATTTTCTCCTGCTATTTTAATTCATGATATACTCATATATTGATACTATTTTTAGACCCTTCGGTACATATGATATTAAAGAAAGTGTTTTTAAGAAATCCTAACATTACCCTCTCTTCGGTCGAAAATATATGTTCCTTCCAAAAAATGTTTTCTAAAAATGGTTTCCAAGATTATCCTAATATTAAAATATAATTAGTAAAATACATTTTTACCCTTTTTTGTTTTACCAATGTTTTCAAAATAATATTCTTTACACTTTTTTAATAAGTAATTTTTTTAACCTTTTTACTATGCAAAATTATTGTTCTTGTTTACCTCATACGACATGTACGTAATTACCATACATAATTTTGATGAAGATTACTTTTCATGTAAAATGGTAAATTTTTAATAATTGTTTTAAATTAATTTTCCAAGAAATGGTTTCCAAAATATTTTCCAGCTACTTATATAATTCTTCATGGAAAATGGTTTTCTAATGGTTTTTAATCCCTCTTTATATGATTAAAAAGATAAAGGTTTCAAAAATGTTTTCAAATATTTCTTTAAATTTTTTCATCTTTATTTTCAAGAAAATGGTTTTTAAATGGTTTTCTATGTTTGAAACATCCTTTTTCAAATAATAACATATATTTTCCTCAAGAAACATTATTGAAAGATATTTCAAAATTATTTTTTCATCTAAGATAACATTTGTTGGTGTTATTCGTTCCTTTATAGGAAATGACCGAATTATTTTGTCCATATTTGTTTTAATAAAATGAGTTGTGCATGATTTCATGGTATTTATGAAACTCATTTCTCTTTCATAAGTTATATGTTTTTGAAACTCATTTCTATTTACATGTTTATGATTCACATTTCAATTCATGGGTTCTGGTATGATTGTTTATGATTTTGTGTCACATGTATATATGATATCATTATGAGATGGGTGGGACCAATATTTTCCTCCAGTACATTGGGTTAAGCTTTATATATCATGAGATATACATGTATTGAACAAGAAATGAACTCATTATAGTATTGCATGGATGGAATGAGGATTGAAATCAATTCAATATTACAGGGTTGTAATGAGGAGAGAACTCGGTTCAGTAATAGAGGGATGAAATAGGGAGTGAACCTGGTATAGTAATATAGGATTGGAACAGGGAATGAACCTAGTTCAGTAAAGGAATCCATCTAATAAGATAGTATTGGAATTGATGCGTTGACTATTATGGAAATCACATTTAATGCTTATCTATTTTCCAATATTCCATGTTTGATTCCTATATTATTCAATCATTGATTATATTTTTTATTTCCTTATTATTCATGTCTAATGAACTACCATGATTTATTCCATGATTCATGTTTATGATCTTTGATATGCATGGTATGATTATTTGTTTTCTTAATCAGGTTATCATACCCATATACCCATATTTATTCTTATATGTATCCTCTATTTACCCTTACTATGCCTCTGATCTCACCCATTTTTATGTTTCCTTCCCTAAGTAATGAAAATATATCTCATGTATGATGTGTATAAGAGGGGTTCTATTCTTGGAGAACCTAGTGGGAGATAATTTAGCTCCCTTATCTACCAGTGTTTTCGCTTCCATGTTTCCAAAGGGATTAGACCAATACATTCATTGGGATTCTATTAGTATAATTTTTTAAATATTCTTCCAAAGTGATGTGATGTTACTATATGAGAAGAGAGTGTATCTATAGTTGGTATAATTACTATGGATTAGATAACCTTTGGAAGCTAGGATGATAATAATTTAGTTAGATCCCTTGGTATATTTATAAGGATATGTTTATAGATTCCTCAAATGATAATTATAAAGATGAGTCGACGTGTTTGAAAATGTCCTCAAATTCTGCTAATGGATAGAGTGAGTGGTTTCTTAGAAATACATACTTGTCTGTATAATACAAGTGGATGTGGCTATAGCACAGATGTACCTAGGGGTAACAACATTTAAAATGTAATGTCCCCGACCCAGAATCCACTAAACTGGGGCTCCGATCCGAGTGGTTACATGACCTTAAGCGCGCCTCCCTGTACACCAAAGGTTACCGACTAGCAGCGGGGGACTTTGTGGTCAAGTGGGGAGACTATAACCCCTTTTATCAGAGTAAGCCACAACAGAAATAAACCAATAGTGGAAAAAATAATCAATATATAGGGAACATGTATAGCAACCATTTCCAATAATAAATATGCCATGTCCTATTACAAGTGCAAAAGTAAAAAAGCCCAAAATAAAGACAACGGCCAAAATCCCCCAAATGGTCTCGACTCCAAGTCCAGATCCTCTACCAAGTGCTACCCATGTCCACTATACTATCTAGAAAGGACCCTTTCCCTTCTCCTGACCTGCAAACATGAAGTCTGCTCGGGTACCCAATGGTGGCCCGAGCAGTGTGTGAGTACAACTCAGTAGGCCACCACCAACGTTGTCTAAAAAATATCCATTATGAACAGGTAGTGCATGGAAAAGGAATATGAATGATAATTTCCAAGTAATAATTTAAGGTGCTACTAACCAGTTCAGAGCCAAATCCATTACCACTTCCATCACCATTCATTTCACACCAATTATCATCACTTACCATTTCATCACATTTCTATGGGTTAATCACATACATTATGTTACATGGGTCTAAGTCCAACAATCACATGAAAGAGGGTAACACATCGTTATCATGTCTCACTAGGACTAACCCCTCATAGCAACCATATCCTCACCTCTAAGCCTCAGTCTGGGTGGATACCTCATAGAAACCATATTCTCACCTCGAAGATTCAGTCCAGGTGGATGCAACCGTTATGAGAATAGATCACCAGTCGTCATTTCTAACCCATGCACTTAGGGTGGAGTTTAGAGCATCAGTCTTCACTCAACCTGTGGGTGTAGATCCTCAAGTCATACCCCACTCTAGCAATCCATGTGCACATGCTTATGTATAAGTAACTGTCAACCAACCCTACCATTGCCCCTTGGACAAACCATTCACAACAAATAACACGGGAATTCACATTATACCTTAACCTATTAACACATTACCATTTCACATCATTTATCCATTCACCCAATTACCATGTGTTATGCCTATCTCACTAAGAATCCAACACTATACCCATAATCCATCCCATTATGGTCTTTAATAGGTTTACACATTAACCTATTTAACACGTTCATCATTTCCATGAATCAACCATTCAACCCATTCCAAATAAACCTTAGGTTATTTCCGAGTCTAGGTGTATCACTTAACTTCTATTCCAAGTTCAACCAATCATGACAACATATTCATCAAGGGCTCTACCATATATTACAACAAGTTCACTTGTTTAATAACAAACCCTAAGCCCGGAAAAAACCGGCACATCCCATGGATTTCCCCAATTAGGTCAAGTCAATCCCAACACATCCCATGGTGATCGTGAGGGTTTCCATTTGCCATTTTAAGCACCATTTTTACCAAACATGCCAAGGTTATTCAAAACACAACCAAGGGGAAACAAGAACACAACTAAACATGCACAAATACCCAAATAACCATGGGATATAACTTGTAGACCACCTACCTCGAAACCACGGTTGAACGCACACTCAATCAAGTCCTTAGACCTCGATCCGACCAACATTTGGAGCTTCAACCTTAACTCACCCAAAAGATAGGGTTTTAGAGCTTCGGAATAAGAGGGAGAGAATATACAAACCATAAACCAAAAATAGAAGCAAGGATGGGATTAGCCTTACCCAGAGCTTCGATCTGCAACCAACGCCACCAAAAACGCCTTAGAAACAAGGGAGATCGATCTCTTGGAGCTCTTGGAAAATTAGGTTCCTACCTAGGGTGAAGAGGGAGGAAATGAGGGGAAACCCTGAGTGGGTTCTTAAAATCCCGAAGTGGAAAACTTGTAATTTTTCCAACTTTAAGAGGCTGCATGGTTTAGCCGCACAGTTTGACAAACTGTGCAAAAACCGCACACATGCTACTGTCCGAAGGAGGAGGGTCGCATGGTTTACCTGGGCAGGCCACAAGGTTTTCCCTGGACGTGCGCAGGTCATGCGCCCCGGATTGTCTTGCCCAGCTTCCCTTTCTTTTGTGCCCCAAGCCACCAGAACACCCCCAAGGCCTCTCACACTTTCAAGAGACATTTTAAAACCCAAAAACAAAGGATTTCACCCAAAATACAACAAAAGCATACCTTTCCAAAAACCGAGATCTTAAAACCTCCCCACCTTATAACGGATCGTCCTCGAGCCGAGTTTCCAAGCCTCATTGATCCACCGAAGAGAAGAGTTCGGGCCAGTGAGCCCACATATCTGATTCCTGCTCCCAAGTTTCTTCCTAAATGTTCCCATGCTTCCATAGTACTCACGCTAATGGCACAACATTTCCTCTCAAGACCTTTTCACTAGGGTCCACCACACGAACTAGATGCTCCTCAAAGGACACATCAGCCTCAAGCTCCACACCCTCCTCATCAACCATGTGAGATGGGTTAGGGTGATACCGTCGAAGCTGTGACACATGAAACACCCCATGCATCCCACCATATCACTGTGTAAGAGCCAATCGGTAAGCCACTGGTCTGATCCTCTCCAAAATCTCAAAAGTTCCCACATACCTGGGTACCAACTTACAATTATTTTGAATTCGACAGTGACCCAACCTTGGAGACACCCAAAAGAACACTTTATCACCCATCACAAACTCAAGAGGTCTACGCCTCTGATATACATATGACTTCTACCTACTCTAAGCTATAGCCATCTGCTTCCTGATCAACTTAACTCTATCTGAAGTCTCCTGCACAAGACTTGGCCCCAACAACTCAGATTCATTGGCCTCTAAACAACACAATGGAGATATAAATGTTCTCCCATAGAGTTCCTCAAATGGTTCCATTTGAATCGTAGCCTGAAAACTGTTGGTTTAGGAAAACTCAACTAACGATAGCTGCCTCTCCTAAGAACAACCAAAGTCCAAGACACAATCCCTTGACATGTCTTCCTACACTTGGATCGTACGCTCCGACTGCCCGTCCGTCTGTGGTTGGAAATCCGTACTCAAAAACACTTGCGTACCAAGCGCCTTCTGCAACCCTTTCCAGAAACGCGATGTGAAATGCAGATCTCAGTCTGAAACTATTATCTGTGGGACACTATGCAGCCTCACTGTTTCCCGAACATACAGCTCCCCCAACTAGTCGACTGTAAAGGTCTCCTGAATCGGTAAGAAATGATCCACTTTGGTTAATCAATCCACAACCAACCAGATTGCATCATTCTTCTGCGGTGTCCTCAGAAGACCCATGAAAAAATCCACTATTACATCATCCCACTTCCATACAGTAATGGTCAATGGATTCAACAAACCACCTGGGCGTTGATGCTCGGCCTTCACCTGCTGACAAGTAAGGCATCGTTCCACAAAGCCCACAAATTCCTTCTTCATTACAGGCCACCAAAACTTCCTTCGGAGATCACGGTACATCTTGGTCAAACCAGGATGCACTTCCCACTTTGATGCATGGAACTCACACCTCAACATTTCCCGCACACACTTTGGCACAACCACATGATCACTAACACGAACAACACCTTCCACGCCAACAGCCCAACCAGAAGGTAGCTCCCCACCTGTAATCTTTTCCTTCATAATCAAACACTTAGGATCATCAAGTTAATATTCCTTAACTCGACTCAAAATCATCTACTCCATCATTAAGGAAGAAAGTGTGACCAGACCATTCTCCTCCTCCACCTCCAGGTGTATCTCTGCAATCAAATCCATCACCTTCCACTCGGTGCTGGACTCCTAAACCACCTGATTCTGAACCTTCTTTCTCAGAGCATCAGAAACATTGTTTCCTTTTCCCGGCATTTACACCAACTCAAAGTCAAAATACTGGAGATATTAAACCCATATTCGCATCCAAAGGTTCAGATCCCGTTGTGAGAAGATGTACTTTAAACTCTTATGGTCGATAAACACAGTAAACCGTTCTCCTAACAGATAGTGCCTCCATCACTTCAAGGCATACGCCACTACAGCCAAATAAAGGTCATGAGTGGGATAGTTCTGATCATGCGGTCTCAACTGCCTTGACCCGTAAGCCACAACCCACTCATACTGCATCAACATAGCCCCAAGTCCGACTTTGGATGCATCACAAAACATGATGTACGTTTTACCCGGATTTGGTAAGATCAAGATAGGTGTGGTCGTCAACCACTTCTTCAACTCTTGGAAGGCGTTCTCACAAGCCTCAGACCACTCAAACCTAATTCCCTTCTTGGTCAAGCCCAAGAGTGGTGCTTCCAAGCGAGAGAAATCATGAATGAACCTTCAGTAATAATTGGCCAAACCCAGAAAACTCTGAACATCAGAAACACTATTGGGATGCTCCCATGATACAACTACCAGAGCCTTCTCTGGATCCACTGACACACCTACCTCCGAGATGATGGGACCCAGAATATAAACCTCACCTATCTAGAATTGAAACTTTAATAGCTTGGTGTATAGCTGATGCTCTCATAGAATACCCAAGACGATTTCAAGATGTTGGGCATGATCGTCAAGAGTTTTCATGTACACTAAGATACTGTCAACAAAGATGACCACAAACCGATCTAGATAGGGATGAAAGATCTGTTTCATCAAATCCATAAACACTGCAAGTGCATTATTCATGCCGAAAGGAATTACCATGAACTCAAACAACCCATACCGACTCCGGAAAGATGTTCGTGGTACGTTAGAAGACCTCACCCTCAACTGGTGATAACCCGACCTCAGATCAATCTTAGAAAACACTGATGCACCCCTCAATTGATCAAACAGGTCATCAATTCTAAGAAGAGGGTACCAATTTTTCATCCTCACCTAGTTCAACTTCCTATAGTCAACACATAGCCTCAACGACCAATCGGACTTCTTTGAAAAAATCACGGGATACCCCCAAGGAGACTTACTAGGATGGATAAACCCCTTACGCTCCAAATCCTCAAGCTGGACCTTCAGTTCTTGGAGTTCTTCTAGTGCCATTCGGTATGGCGGAATAGAAACTGGCTCCGCTCCTGGCAGCAACTCAATCATGAACTCAACATCACTCTTGGGTGGTAACCCCAAGAAATCCTTAGGAAACACGTCCTGAAACTGATCTACCATAGGAGGAAAAAAAATTGTTCCTATCTTCCATTATCATGAAGCATGAGACATTCCACTTGATCCACGAGTCCCCTCACCTGTTGAACAAATGGTCCTACACGACTAGCTCGAACATCCCATTCTCCACGGTGGACATAAGCATCACCCTCAAGTGACTTGAAGGATACTCTTTGGCGATAACAGTCTATGTGCGCCCGATACAACATCAACCATTCCATTACCAAGATTATGTCAAACCCTAACATCTTGAGAATGAACAAGTCCCACGTAAAATGATACCCACCAACTTCCAAGGCATATCCCTTTCACTACTTGATATCTTTAACCCGCACTCCCAACAGGGTGTCAATTGACATAACTCCACACACCCCCTCCACAGGTAAACCCAGCACTACAACAAGCTGAGAAGAAACAAAAGAGTGTGTGGAAACTTTTTCAAATAACACACTAGAAAACATAGAACCTACAAGGATCATACCTCGAACAGTTGACGGTCCGGCCTTACCAATGCCAGGCGCAAACTGAACTCCTAGAAGCTGACCTGCCCCTCTACCCTGGGCTCATGCCTGAACACCCTAAGTTACACTGCCCAGTTGGTGTGAGTGATCTTTCCCTAGAGTCCCACGTCCACCGACCCTACCAGTACAGCCCGTGGAGCTCCAACTGCCTGCCTGATACGGGGAAACTGATCCCCTTCCCATACCCGACACATGCTTTTCATCACCATGATCACCCGTCTGCCGAGGGTTCCTGCAGAACCGTTGCACATGCCCCATCTTGCCGCACGAACGGCACTCAATTGGAGGTTGAGGACACTAACCACGCAAATGCCCCGGACTACCGCACTGATAACAGAACACCTGGTTCCCACTCTGAGAGGCTGACCCTATCTTCTTTCCACCTAGCTGGAAACTTTCCAAATGACGCTTCCGACCTTCGGAAGATGCACCACCAGTCCGCCCCGCTGGCACGACAAGCTCACCACCTGAAGCTCCCTTCAGGTTCCCTTTAGATATGAGTTTCTGGTCCATCACCTCTGCAAACCTATTTAAGCGGAAGATTACTTGAGACCTGATCTCATGTCTCAACCCATTTTATAAACACGTTGATACCACTGCCTCATCCCCTACTAACAATAGGACAAAGTGCTGCAAATCAGTGAAGTGACTAGAATATGCCATCACCGATAGTAATCCCTGAGTCAGGCTCATAAACTCTGCAGTCCGCTCCTGCCTCATAGTCTCTGGGTACAAATGCTCCAGAAACATTTCCTAGAAGACCTTCCACGACATTGTGTCAGCCTCCTCGGTTTGAGCCTGAATGTCCCACCAACGACTTGTCTGGCCCCACAACATATAAACATCCATCATTAATCTCTTCTCAACAGGGGTCACCAGATGATCACGTATCGTCTGGACGGACTCTAACCAGAACTCTGCTACCTCTAGCCCACCCAATCCAGTGAAGGTCGGAGGGTGCTGTAGCTGGAACTCCCTGGTCAGCTCAAACATACTCAGTGCAACCCGCCCTGGGTCCCGATCCATCATCTGCATAAGGCGATCCAAGTTATCCCGGAACTAGTCTTCTCTACCTTCATTGATCACCACATTTTTGTGCCCTTCTACCAGAGGAGTGTTCTCAGCAACATCCTCCTGTTTCCCAACTGGGAACCGACATCGTGGTGGAATCTCTCTACATTTCCAAGCACAAGATTTAGCACGCATACCATAAACCTTTCACGACTTAGTCAGACAGCTCTTTACTAGCGACAACAAACCATTTTCATATACTAATTCAACAACATTAACACCTCAAATCACCGCCCCAACCATCCCTACCTTGGGCCATGGTCCACATGGGGTAAACAACCATACACTACCACCAAACTCACACAACATTTCACAAAAACATTTTCCACTTCATTCCAAACCCTTATATCTCATTAAACATAATTTATCCACTTGTTTTATTTCATTATTCTCATTATTTATTAGTTTCATTAAATGCATGATGCACCCTACTTTCCTGCCTCACACACCCGCCCCGTGCATGTGTATAACACAAGGCATGTCACCTATCTCCCTAGGTTCCTGCAATGATGCATGAAAGAAAATCCTCATTCCGTTAAGGCCACAAGCCAAATATCATAAAATAGTCACATCAAACCACATGTGCATCACCTAATGGTAAAATATCATCAACTGTAACAACTCACAACCATGGACAACATTTCCCACCTAAGGTGACTTGGGTTTTCCCTCGTACATGGGTTAGCTACTCCCAAGAACAAGCTCATTTACCAAGGCCCGACACATCTTAACCCTTGGCAACCTATCCCAAATAACAAGACCTAAAAGAAGGAGAAGAAAGACCTCCTCTGATGCCACTTCGTAAAATCCTCGACCCGGAAGCCACTAAACTAGTGCTCCGAGCTGAGTGGTTACATGACCTTAAGCATGCCTCACCATACGCCAAAGGTTGCCGACTAGCAACGGGGGTCTTTGTGGTCAAGTGGGGAGACTATACCCCCTTTTATCAGAGTAATCCACAACAGAAATAAACCAATAGCGGAAAAAATAATCAATATACAAGTAACATGTATGGAAACCATTTCCAATAAAAAATATGTCATGTCCTACTACAAGTGAAAAAGTGAAAAAAGCCCAAAATAAATACAACGGCCAAAATCCCCAAAATGGTCCCGACTCCAAGTCTGGATCCTCCACCATGTGCTACCAATGTCCACTCAACTATCTGGAAAGGACCCTTTCCCTTCTCCTGACCTACGAACATGAAGTCTTCTCGGGTACCTAATGGTGGCCCGAGCAGGGTGTGAGTACAACTCAGTAGGTCACCACCAACGGTGTCTACAAAATATCAAGTATGAACAGGTAGTGCATTGAAAAGGAATATGAATGATAATTGCCAAGTAATTATTTAAGGTGCTATTAAACAGTTCAGAGCCAAAGCCATTGCCACTTCCATCACTATTCATTTGACACCAATTATCATCACTTACCATTTCATCACATTTCCATGGGTTAATCACATACATTATGTTACATGGGTCTAAGTCCAACAATAACATGCAAGAGGGTAACACATCGTTATCCAATCTCACTAGGACTAACCCCATCATAGCAACCATATCCTCACCTCAAAGCCTCAGCCTAGGTGGATACCTCATAACAACCATATTCTCACCTCAAAGCCTCAGTCCGGGTGGATGCAACCATTAGGATAATAGATCATTAGTCCTCATTCCTAACCCGTGAATTTATGGTTGAGTTTAGAGCATCAGTCTTCGCTCGACCCGTGGGCGTAGATCCTCAAGTCATACCCCACTCTACCAAGCCATGTGCACATTCTTATATATAAGTAACCATCAACGAACCATACCATTTCCCCTTGGACAAACCATTCACAAAAAACCACATGGGAATTCACATTATGCCTTAACCTATTAACACATTACCATTTCACATCATTTTGCCATTCACACAATTCCCATGTGTTATTCCTATCTCACTAAGCATCCAACACTATACCCATAATACATCCCATTATGGTCTTTAATCAGTTTACACATTAACCCATTTAACACTTTCTTCATTTCCATGAATCAACCATTCAACCCATTCCAAATAACCCTTATGTTATTACCGAGTCTAGGTGCATCACCTAACTTCTATTCCAAGTTCAACCAATCACATCATCATATTCATCAAGGGTTCTACCATTTATTACAACAAGGTCACTTGTTTAATAAAAAACCTTATGTCTAGGAAAAACCGAAACATTCCATAGATGGCCCCAATTAGTTCAAGTAAATCCCACCACATCCCATGGGGATCGTGAGGGTTCCCATTTTCCATTTTAAACACCATTTTTACTAAACATTCTAAGGTTATTCAAAACACAACCAAGGGGAAATAAGAACACAACTAAACATGCACAAATACCCAAATAACCATGGGATATAACTTGTAGACCACCTTCCTCGAAACCGCAATTGAACGCACACTCAATCGAGTCCTTATTCCTCGATCCGACCAACCTTTGTAGATTCAACCTAAACTCACCCAAAAGATAGGGTTTTAGATATTCAGAACAAGAGGGAGAGAAGATACAAACCCTAAACCAAAAAGAGAAGCAAGGATGGGATTAGACTTACCCGGAGCTTTGATCCACAACCAACGGCACAAAAAATGCCTTAGAAACGAGAGATATCAATCTCTTGGAGCTCTTGGGAGATTTGGTTCGTGCCTAGGGTGAAGAGGGAGGAAATGATTGGAAAACCTGAGTGGGATCTTAAAATCCCGGAGTGTAAAACTTGTAATTTTTTCCAACTTTAAGAGGCCGCACGGTTTAGCCGCATTGTCTAACAAACCGTGAACAAACCGTTCGCATGCCACTGTCCTAAGGAGGAGGGGTCTCACGGTTTACCTGGGTAGGCCGCACGGTTTCCTCTGGTCGTGAGCAAGCCATGCGCCCTGGCTTGTCTTGCCCAGCTTCTCTTTCTTTCATGCCCCGAGCCCCCGGAACAACCCCAAGGCCTCTCACACTTTCAAGAAACATTTTAAAACCCAAAAACAAAGGGTTCAACCCAAAATACAACAAAAACATACCTTTCCAAAAACCAAGATCTTACAGACAAGATTTTTCGGGCCTAACATGAGGTAATCTGGTAAACAACAATATGCCTTTTTACACACCTGGCTTGACACTCTTGGGGGTTATGATTTGGGAATTCACAAAAATATTCATGAACTATCATAAATGATTTAAATATAAGTTACTTCTAAATAATATAGGATGAAACTAGGGTTTCATAGAATAATTATGGTTCCATGATTTATATGTCGTATAAGTAATTATTTACAAAAATATGTGGTTTTCTACTATGATAAGTAATTATCACATGTTGCTTTAGGTTTTAGACAATGGAGGGAATAAGAAGGAATTGGATTAACATTGAATGTGATGGAAAATTTTCATATGATATGTCAATTAGGATATTTTTATGGAGTAAAAAATGATCTCATCATGCCTAATGTGTTTTAAATGAACATGATTAACAATTTATACCTTATTCAACTCTTAGACTCCCTAAGGAATATAAAGAAGGAGTTCACTAAAAGTTTGGGGAATGTAGATCATTGAGGAAAGTGGATTTGGTTTTCTTTTGTGTCAAGAATGTTGAAGGAATCGCTTAAATGAATGTCTTATAGGAACAATAAGTTTTTTTTACTGTGTAAAATAAAGACATGGATAAAGTGAATACAATGAAAAAAATAAGATTTTGGTTAATGAAATGGATGTGAATTTTATCCTCCCTAACTCATACTAAAAGGTTGAGTGTTTTATGTCTGGAATAAATGTCCATTGTGAAACTCAATGTCCCAAGAAGAAATATTTGGAAGAGAATATGCAAGGTCATATGAGTAATAGTTATATTTCTTATAATGATGAGAGTACATATAAAATGTTAAGGGAAAGAAGTATTAAATAATATGATGAGGTAGTATTCTTATGTGTTTTTGATGAAGTGTAATAATAAAAGTTTTTATGTATTTAGATTTAAAAATTAGGTTATATGAATGATGAAATATACAAGGATTTTCTACTTATGTATTTTTCTTGGTATTTAAAGGTTTATGTTGAATGTTCCTAATGGACTGGTAATGTGATTTAAAGACTATGTGATATTTTGAAAAATGGAAGATAACCCTTCATATGTTCTTTATGTTAAGATAATGTTTTGTGGATAAATATATGTGGGATATAGATAAGTAAATTTCATGGTACTGATTACCCTCAAACGAAGTAAGGACTTGTTGATAGATGGTTTATGATATCATTAATGAATTTTACATCATTTTTTATTCAAGGAATAGATCTAATATACTTTATAATAAGGAATCATGAATATTTTCAATAAGGATTTATGGTAATTAAAGTCATTACTATGTTTCATGAGAATAGTTGATGAAGGTTTTCACGTGTTTAGAACGTAACAACCAAGAGATACTTTGTGATATATAGGGGATCAATGTAAAGAGGATTTCATGAATTTCATTCTAATGTTTCCGATTTTTATCTTTCATAAGGTTTATATGGCTAACCATTACGTAAAATTTTATGTCAAACTTCGGAAGAAGTATTTATGTATTGAGTTTGTATTGAAAACCTTGGTTAAAATTATATTTAGTGATTAACCTTATTTTAAATATTTCCATTTTATTTATTTTGAAAATTATATTAGTGTGATTTTAGAAAAGAAAATCATGTTTTTCAGGTGAAAAACAATCAATTCTTGCAAGTCCAGAGGTCTTAAATCCATGACCCAAGGATGATGAGGGTTTCACACCTATCACTATCCTACACGATGTTCCGGTTGATGTATAATTATTTTTTATGAATAAATATTAATGATAAACTAGTAGAGTTACTTTTTATTCCAAGAGATTAATGTATTAACCATATTGGTTTTGAAAAATATTTAGAGAAAAATAGTTGTTCTTTTCATTAATTTATGAGCCTTAGGATATGTTAAAAGTGAATTTTAGTTCTTTTGGAATCAAAGTTAATTTCTAGACATCCATTTCTTTGAAGTAATGGATGAATTATAAATAGATAAAATCAAAACTAAAGAATGAACTCTTTTTATATAAATATATCAAGTAACAATATTTCTGTATATTATTATTGTATAAAATAATTAGTCAAATTTAGTATAATGATCTAAAAAAATGGGTTGTCATAATACCTAAATTTCTGTTGAATCGATGACCTTTTAAATCATCACTGAAATATTACTATAAAGCCTCAAAATTTTCTTTAATCATTCACTTATTTGTGATTGATGACCTAAATCACTCCCTATAAATATTTATTATTTTCCTCCATATCCAATCTTCACTCCTGAACAATGTCATACTATGTGGAAACGTAGTTATATTTTACTTTGGGTAACCTTTATGGTTCCAAATTTACCATATTAAGGGAAGTTTTTGTATTTATTTTTACATTATGGGATTTGATGAATTTAACATTCCTGTATTAAAGGTTTTATAACCAAAAATAATTTTGAGGGCGAAATTAATTTTATAGTTTTTATAATGTAACATTCCATGATTTTGTAAATTATTTTTTTTCAAATTAATTTAATTTTTTTGATATTTTTCATTTCACGCAATATTGAAAATAGTTTATTTTATATTAAAAACTATTTTTGGATTGTGAAACACCAATTTAATCATTAAATACATTAAACATAAATTTTATCTTTCTCTAAATGGAACACTAATAGTATCTTTTGTTACATGAAACAATTACTTTCCTTGATGGTTTTCGTAACATGTGAGACCAAGTTTTACTGAATAATATTGTATTAGTAAAATGTTCTTATTTAATATAATAATATATAAAATTTCCCTTAAATCAGAAGTTATGAATATTATTAACTAATTTATGAAAATATGTTGTTTAAAAAATTATAATATGAATTCATAGATTTCCAATTATTTAGAAATGATAATGAAGACAGATTTTTTTATAAAGTTATTTCTACCGACTTTTAATGGAGAACCCATTTTAAAAAAAATTAGAACTTTTATAATTTTAAAATATCCAAATAAACTTCATAATTGGAATTTAAACATATAAAATAAAGTAGGATTAATTTTTCTATTTTTCTTTAAGAATTCATTTTTTTAGGAATAGTGTAAACTACTGGATTTTAATTCAAAACTATTTTTCATTAAATTTATTTATAAGGTTAAATTATTTTCAAATTGGTTTAAAATTTTAACTAGATAATATATTTATATATTAATCCAATTTATTTCATTGGAACCAATTTTACATTTAAATTGGATATGAAAACATAGAGAACTGTTTATCATTTTTACTTTAAAAAACTCATAGTGTCATCCTGTCAACAAGATTAATTTTAAATTACATTCTACCAGTTATGTGATTGGAATTTTGAAAAATTGATTCCATATTTTTAATCATAATAATTTATAATGTATAATAAGATTGATGTACATTTTTACCCAAAATATTAGTTAAGGTAATTAATATTAATTAAAACGATTAAGGAAAAATTAATCCTAATAAGGGAATAAATCTTAATCTTAAGGGACAAAATGACCTATAAACATTCCCAAAACACATTGGATGGATATGTTTCATCCATTAACCTTCCATAATTGAGTTTTGAAGGTTTTATATGACATTTGTTAGATAACAATGTGGGTACACCTAACATGTTTTCAAAACTACCTAGTGAGTCCTTTCCATTCTCTATAAAAGTCCACCACCTCTTCCTCATCATAAAAATTATCTATACCCTTTATCAAAAAAAAATAAAAAGATAAAAAATTTCATAACATCATCATTGATCCTCCCTTTGGTACAACCAAAAGGAGTTACCTGATTAATAGGTAACACCCTCCCTCAAACTCCTTTATTTTATTTTCATTCTCATCTACCTCAAATATTCTTATTCAATGATTTTATAAAAAAACTGTTATATTCAATATACTATTATTTTTTTATTATAATTTTTATAATGAAGGTTACACACATATCTATATAATGGGTAACAAGCATTCAATTTATGTCTACGGTGAACTACCACCTCACCAAACGATGATTGTTAATTTTTCCTCTACCACCTCTCATGGTGGACATTATGATGAAAAATCTGTTTATATATGTCATATGTTATATTTATTATTTTATTATGATTATTTATTCCCTTTATAAGACAGATATTTTTTAATTTATATTTGGTGTAAATTTGATAATTATTTTTGAGGAAGTGTGGACTACCTCCCCCTCAAAGTGACGCGATTCGTCTACACACTACATGAAATGTATTAAAGATGGGTTTAGTGAAATTATATGATATATATAATATAATAATTATAATGTAATATTTATATATATTCGTGTACTTTATGTTCTTTTTTCTTTCAATACATCATTAAAAATGGAAACAACATTCTTGCATACATTCAGCTTATCGTCTCCATGAACGATGCAATCCACATCATACTTCTATATTCTATAGATTATTATAATACACATATACCGAGTATACATGATTTTTGTATCATGTTATACATTATTGGAATGATTATATAAGTATAAGTACTAAAGATATTAAAAATTAAGATACAAGAAAAAAACATAGAGAATATTACCGGAAGTGTAACCTTAACATGATATTGCCAACAAGTGGGTAATATAAAGTCATAATCAATCAATATGTGGTGTTTTATATAATAGTATGATTATGTAAAAGATTTATAATAAATTTATATTTATGATATGGTGGTATTGAATGAGTACGATGAGATTCAATATACAATGTAAGGGAATTTCATCTCACATTATATATCTGTGTGATACATGGCATGTTCAACACTACTTTATCTTGAATGGTGTACATAATTTACATGAATATATTCTATGATTAATATGTTTAAATTTATAGGTATTTAAATATCCATTATATGATCTTTTTTTTCATAGAATTTATGTTTTGACAGTCAAGAAAATTGGTAATTTAATTTCATCTCAATTTTCCTTCTTTGAGACACATTCCTTTATATGAACCAATATTTTTATATAAGGTGTATATACTATATTTGACAAGTTATGTAATGAATAATCTTCCATTCATGATATTTTATGATTTATTTAATTTCATTTTCTTAAATTATGAGTGTGATTTTAAGTTACCAAGTGATAAGATGTCTAATGAAACAATCCCATCATTTATTGATATTTTTTATGATTATTCTTCCATTAATGAAATCTTATGATCCATATTTCAAGAAAAATAATGAATTTTCTTCTCCTTAGGTTATTCATGATATAATACTTTATTGGTACCATTTTTTCAATTTTTGGTACACATTATATTTAAAATATTTTTTTAAGAGACCCCGATATTACCATGTCTTCAGTCTGAAATCAATGTTCCTTCAAAAACATGATTTATAAAAGTGTTTACAAGAAAATTATACTATTCTCATATAATTAGTAAAATACATTTTTACCTTTCTTGAATTTTAAAAACGTTTTCAAGGGAATATTCTTTTCGGTTTCCAAAAAAGGCATATTTCAAACCTTTTTACTGTGAAAAAGGAATGTTATTTTTACCTTATATAGCATGTATGAATTTAAACTCCATAATTTTAGTGAATAATATCATTTGTGTTAAAAGGATAATTTTTAAGAAAAGTTTTTTTGATATAATTTTCAAATAAGTGGTTTTCAATTTTTTCAAAATTTCATTTATAATTTTTCAGGGAAAATGGTTTTATAAACATTTTCATGCTCTCTTTATATGTCAATAAAGATAAAGGTTTCTAAAATATAAATTATTTCTATACAGTATTTCATGTTTATTTTTAAGAAAATGTTTTTCAAAATCTTTTTATGTTTTAAAGGTTCTTTTTTCAAAGAAGAAATAATATTTTCCTTAAGAATTTTTTTTAAAGATATTTCAAAATTATTTTCCATGTAAAATGATAGTTGTTGGTGTTCCTCATGCCTTTCTATGAGATGATATAATGGTTCCATTAATATTATTTATCTAAATGGGTTATGCTTGATGGAATGTTATTTATCAAACTCTTTTCTCTTTCATTGGTTGTATGTTTATAAAAACCACTTCTCTTTCACGGGTTATAGGTTTATGAAAACTATTTCTATTTCTCAGGTCATGCTATTGATGATGTGATTATAAAACCTATATCCTTTCCACAGGATATGATATGACTACATTTTTATGACACCCTTTTCATTTCATGGTTTATAATATTATTTTTTATGATTTTGTGGCACATGTATGTATGAATCCATTATGAGATGGTTGAGACCTATATCTCCCTCCAATGAATTGGATAAAGATTTATATCTCATGAGATAGACACAGTTGGAACAAGAAATGAACTCAGTATAGTATTACATGGCTCAAATGAGAAACTAACTCAGTTAAATATTATAGGGATGGAATGAGGAGTGAACTCAGTTAAATAACACAAGGATTGAATGGAGTATGAACTCGGTTTATTAATATAGAGATTGAACGGGAAATGAACCCATTTTAGTAAAGTAATTTTTCCACTAAGATGTAATTGTTAGTGATTCCACTACTAATATGGAAATAATATTCTATTCTTGTGTGTTTTCCATAATTCTACACTTGATTAATATGTTATTCTTTCTTGGCTTATGTTCTTTATATCCTTCTAATTCATGTTTTATAAACTTCCAAGATTTATTCCATGATTTAGGTTTATTATCTTTTTGATATGGAGGGTATAATCTTTTATTTTCTTAATCCTTTTCCCATACCTCTATTCCCATATTTATTCTTATATGTCTTCCTTGTTTACCCATACTGATCATTTGAGATCACCCATTTTTTTGTTTCCTTCCCTATGATATTAAGAAATTTTTATTTTTTTGTATGTCTAAGATGGGTTCTAGTCTTGGAGAACCTAATGGGAAATAATTTAGCTCACTCATGTACCATTGTTTATGCTTCCATGATTCCAAAGGAACTAAACTAATACAATTTTTGGGATTCTGTTTGTGTAATGTTTCAAGTATTCCAAAAAATTGATGTAATGTTAATGTATTAAAATAGAGGGTTGTAAAAGTTGGTATCAATTCAAAGGTTTTGTTAACCTTTAGAAAGTATGTTGAGAAATATTTAGTGAATCACTAGTTATATTTATATGGATATGTCTAGGGATTCCTCTGAGGATAAGTATAAGGATGAGTCAATGTTTTGGAAAATTTCTTGGAATTATGGTAAAGGATAGAGTGAGTGGTTTCCTTGTAATACATCTATTTATGTATAGTATAAGTGGAGGTAGATATTCCATAGTTTTAACTTAGGGTAACTACATTGAAAATTTGTTCCATTCGTGACTCGGTGAAATCAGGTACATAGAAACGGGCCTTGCTACGAACCTTATATAACACTCTCGAGGGACATGCATTGGGAACTCATAAAACTCTTCATGAATCATCATGAAGGATTTAAATATAATTTTTCTATGAATAACCATGGATGAACATAGGGTGTTATAGATTAAAGAATGTGACTTGATTAATACATCTTATAAGTAATTATTTTCATGACTATGTGGTTTTGTTCTATTATAAGTAATTTTATACTATGATTCTGGTTTTATTCCATGGTTGGAACCTGAAGGAATTAGATTGACATTTAATGTGACAGTTGATTTTCTGATGATAAGTTATGTGGGATGATCATTGGAGTAAAAAATGATGTGATCATGCATAATAATTTTTCAACGAACATGATTAACAATGTGTACCATAACCAATTCTCAAACTCCACAAGGAAGAGGAAGAACGAGTTTTCTGAATTTTTGGGTAATAACGACCATATGGGAAAGAATATTTGGTTTCCTTTATGCTAGTAATGGGGAAAGTATCACCTATATGAATGTATTAAAGAACAATAAGGTGTTTTTACTATGGAAAATAAGGTACAAAGCAAGTGACTTCAAGGGGAAAATGAAGAGTTTGGTTAACAAAATAGAAGATAATATTGGACTTCCTATGTAATCATAAAAGTTTGAGTGTTTTGTGTGTGGAATAAATGGCCATTATGCAACTCAAAGTCCCAAGAGGAATGCTCTTGAAGAGAATCAGCAAGGTGGTATGAGTAATGGTTATATTTTTTATGATGATCAAAGTACATATGGAATGTAAAGGGAATGAAGTATTAAATAATTGGATGAATTATCCTTATTGTGTATTCTATATTAAGTAGAATAATCAATGTTTTTATGTATTTGGATTCAAAAATATATTATATGAATGATGAAATATACAGGGATTTTCTAATTATTTTTTCGCTCAGTATTTACATGTTTATGTTGAATGTTTCTAATGGACTGGTAATGTGATTTAATAACAATGTGACATTTCAAAAAAAGGGATTATAACCCTTAATATGTTATTTATATTAATTTAATGTTATTTTGATAATGACATTTGGGATATGGATAAGTAAATCACACTATTCTGATTACCTCGGAACTAATTAAGGACTTGTTGAAAGGTGGTTTATACTATTATTGATGATGTTTACATTATTTTTGTAATTAAGGAATAGACCCAATGAAATTTTAATGAAGGAAATATGCACATTATGAATAAGGATTTTTGGTAATTTATTTCATTACCTTGTTTTAATAAAATACTTGATGAAGGTATTCACATGTGTAAAACGTAACAACTTAGAGTTACTTTGTGATATATGGGGGATCAATGTTAATGAGATTTGATGACATTATTTATAATGTTTTGGATTATAATATTTTATAAGGGTTATAAGTTTAACTATTCATGAATTTTTTATATTAATTTTTAAAATAAGAATTTTTGTATTGAGATTGTATTGAAAACCTTGGTTAAAAGGATATTTAGTAATTAACTTTATTTCAAGGATGTCCATATTATTTATTTTTGAAATTATTTTAGTTTAGTTATATAAAATTCCATCATATATGTTGGGTGAAAATAAATCAAGTCTAGAAAGGTCGCAGGTCTTGAAACAATGACAGAATAATGATAAAGTTTGTATGCCTACCACTAGCATGCACGATGTTTGGGATAATGTATAATTATTTTTTATGATTAAATATTAATGATGAACTAGTAGAACTACATTTTATGTTTAGAGATTAATGTATTTACCATATTTATATTAAATAAAATTATAAAAAAATTGTTATTATTTTAATTCATTTATGCACCTTTGGATCTGCTTAAAGGGAATTTTAGTACTTGGTATAAAAGTTAATTTTTGGACATCTATTTCATAAAGTAATGGATGAATCAGAAATAGATAAATGTAAAACTATAAAATTAATTTTTTTTATATTAATATATCATGTAATTATATTTACTTACATTCATGGTCTATAAAAGAATTAGTCAACATTAGGATAATGATCCAAAGAAAATGTGTTACCGTAATACCATAATTTTTTTTGAATCGATGTCCTTTTAAATCATCAGAGATATATGGATTTTAGACGTTCAACTATTATTTCATAATTCACTTATTTGTGATTGATGACCTCATTCACTCCCTATAAATATTTACTCTTATCATCCATGTACAATATTCACTCCCAATTTATGTCCTCCTATGTGGAAACCAAGTTATATGTTACATTGGATAACCTTTATGGTTCAAAATTTACCATTTTAAGTGAAGATTTAGTATTTATTTTTACGATGTGGGATTATATGAATGAAACATTAAAGTACTAAATTTTTAATAACACCAATGAATTTTGAGGGTCAAATTCATTTTATGGGGTGTAGAATATAACACCCCAAGATTTTTTGAATTGTGTTTTTTCAAATTAATTTATACTTTTTGATAATTATAGTTTCATGCAACACTGAAAATAGATTATTTTATATTAATAAACATTCTTTGGATTTCAAAACACCAATAAAATCATTCAATAAATTCAACATAATATTTATCTTTCAATATAATGAATACTTAAGTTAGATTGTGTTACACACAACAACAACTTTCCTTGCCGACTTACATAACATGCGAGACTGAGTTTTACTGAATAATAGTATATCAATAAAATGTTATTATTTAGATGGATATCTATTTCCTTTAATCAGTGGTTGTTATACTTATCAATTGAAAAACCCTAAGCCTCATAATGGGTAAGGAGAGTGCAGCTGCAGGATCCAAAGGGACCAAAAAGAAGGGGTCAGTTTTCACCATCGACTGAGTGAAACTAGTAGATGATAAGATCATGGACATCGCATCGCTGGACAAATTTCTTCAGGAGAGGATCAAGGTTGGTGGTAAGGCCGGTACTTTGGGGAACTCCATCACCATTACGCTCGATAAGACCGAGATCACTATCACCTCTGACGGCGCTTTCTCTAAATGGTACCTCAAGTACTTGACAAAGAAATACTTGAAGAAAAAGAATGTTCGAGACTGGATTCGCGTCATCACATCCAATAAGGATCGCAATGTTTACGATCTTCGGTACTTCAACATTACTGAGAACAAGGACGAGGATGAATATTAGAGGTCCCCATCGTCTTATGTATTTTGGACCCTTCAGTATTGTATTTTTGCCCAGATTTTATTATTGATTTATTGCCTTTTGAAATAGAGAGCCTGAAATTTTTCTTTCTTCAAAAAAAATATTATTATTTCATATAATAAGATATAAAATAGAAAATAAATTAGAATTTATGAATATTATTAACATATTTATAAAAATATATGGTTTACAGAAATATAATATGAATTCATAAGTTAATAATTATTTAGAAATGAATACTAAGATTGATCGAATATAAAGGAAAATATTATTATTATTTTGATCACAAAGCTGTTTTACACTAATAAATTGAATTAATTATAATTAATGATTTATATTATTGTAATATACTAATTATATATTCAATAAAATATTTTTTATTTATTTATCTAATATATTTGATTGTCATGAGATAAGAACAAACCCAATTTTATGCATTAAAAACCTATATTTTTTTATAAGTGTAGTTTAATAGCATTTTAATGATGAAACCATATTAAATCCAATTTTTTCCAATTTTATAGAGTTGAAATTTAAAAATAAACTTCATCCTTGGAGGATATTCATTAAAATTATGTCAGGATATTTCTTTTTATTTTTCTATAAGGTTTTATTTTTATAATGAATAGTTAAAATAATAGATTTTAATTAAAAAATGATCTTTCATATAATTTATTTATAAGGATAAATTATATTTTAAATTAGTTTCATGGTTAAAATAGATAATATTTTTATTAATTCAACCAATTTAGGTCATTGGATTCAATTAAACATTGAAAATGGATATAAAAACATAGAAAACTCTTTATCATTTTTACTTTAAAAAAACCCACAGTGTCGTCCCATCAGTGGGAATTATTTTCAATTAATTTATATTAATAATGTTATTTTAATTTTAAAAAATATTTTCCACATTTCTAATCATATTAATTTATAATTTCAAAAAAATTATAATTATTTTTGGACCAAAAATATTATTGAATGTAATTAAAATAAATTACAACGATTAAGGTAAAATTAAGCCTACCAAGGGAATAAACCTTAAACATAAGGTCCCAAATGAACTATCCATTGGTAAAAACCCAATTTATAAAAATAATTAAGAAATTAACCTTTTATTATTGAGATTTTTAGGTTTTTTATTACTTTTTTAGGTAAAATTGTGGGTACACCGAACCTGTTTTAATAAATACCAAGTTTGTCCTTTCCATTCCCTATAAAAAGCCACGAACTCTCCATATTCCCCAAACCTATAAAGCCACTTGGATATCCCATAATATACTAGAATAATAATCTAAATTCCCTACTTTACTTATTAAATCCTCCCTCTAGGCATAAATCCTTACAAGGAATCTCTTTGGGAAAACCAAAAGGAGTTACCCGATTAAGAGGAAACACCTTCCCTCAAACTCCTTTCTTTTATTTTCTTTCTCCAATACCTAAACACTTATTATTACATGTTTGTATAACAACACTAGTATCTTAAACATACAAGGATAGATTTATACTAATTTTTCAGCATACACTTACACACACATCCATCTAATGGGTAATAAACATATTGTTTATGTGTACAGTGAACAATCGCATAACAAAACGATGATTATTCATTTTTACTTTACCACCTATCATTGTGGAAATTATAATGTAAAATCTATTTATATATGTAATATATTATATTTATTATGTCATTATTATTCTTTATTAATTTTACAATACATATCTTTTTACTTTCTATTTTGTGTAAAATACGCTAATTTCATTTGAGGAAGTGTGGACAAGCGCTCCCTCAAAGCGATGTGATTCGTTCACACACTACATGGATTGTATTAAGGTTGGGTTTAGTGAAATTATATGAAATTTATGATATAATAATGATTCATTATAATTATATATATATATATATCAATTTCTTTCTTTTTATCAATACGAAAATAAAAATGGAAACAATGTTCATGCGTACATATGACTTACCATCTCCATGAACGGTGCATTCCATTTCATAAATCTATATTATATAAATTATATATAACACACATTTACTGAATATAAATTATATTTTTATCAATTTTTAAATTATGTAAATCATGATATAATTATAAGGACCAAGTATATAACAAATTAAAACTGAAGGAAAAAAGACAAAGCCAATATTACCTTAAGTGTAACCATATCATGAAAATGATAACAAGAAGTTAATATAAAGTAATAATAAATCCATATGTGGTATTAGATAAAATAATATGGTTATATTAAATATTTATAATTAATTTATATTTACTATACAAGACAATTGAATGAGTACGATGAGAGTCAAGACAAAAGGTAAGGGAATTTCATCTCACTTTTTATATCTGTGAGATACATGGCATGTTCACGACTCCATTATCTTGTGTGGTGTATATACATTCCTGGAATTTATTATATTATTATTATTATTATTAAATTTGTAGGTATATACATATCAATTATATGACCTACCCATCGTAGGATTTATGTTTCAAAAGTCACAAAATCGGTAAAATAATTTCGACTCAGTTTTCCTTATTTGAGACACATACCATGATATAAACCTATATTTTTATTTATGGTGTAAATAATATATTTTTACATTTTATATCATTAATATACATACTATAATAATATTTTAAGCTTCATTTAGTTTCATTTTATTACATTAGGAGTGTGACTCAATGATACCAAGTGATAAGATGTTAATTGAAATAATCCTAGTATTTATCGATATTGTTTATGATTACTCTTCCATTGATGAAATATTATCATCCATATTCTAAGAACACTCATGAATTTTCTTCTCCTATAGTTATTCATGATAGAATCATGTATTTTTACCATTTATCCATTCTTTGGTATATATGATATTTATGAAAGTGTTTTTAAGAAATCCCAAATTTACCCTCTCTTCGACCAGAAATGTATATTCCTTAAAAACCATGTTTTATAAAAAAAGGTTTCCAAGAATATAATAATATTATCCTATAATTATTAAAATTAATTTTAACCCTTTTATCATTTACCAATGTTTTCAAAGGAGTTTTCTTATCTCTTTCCAAACAAGGAATTTTTATAACCTTTTTACCATGAAAAAAGAATGTTATTTTTTCCTTGTATGGCATGTATGGATTTACCCATCATCATTTCAGTAAAGCTTACTTTGTATGTTAAAAAGTTATATTTTAAGATAATGTTTTGAAATTTGATATTCAAAGAAATTTTTTCAAAATGTTTTCAATATTATTTTATAAGTTTTCAAGGAAATTTTTTTCAGAACTTTTTGAAGCTCTCTTTATATTTTTACAAAGATAAAAGTTTACAAAACATTTTCAAACCTTTCATTATAGTATTTAAATTTTATTTCCAATAAAATGGTTTTCAAAAATATTATGTTTTCAAGATAATTTTTCAAAAAAGAAAGTATATTTCCTCAAAAAAAAATTCAATTCATATTTCAAAAAAAATCCATCTAAGATGACATCCATTGTTTTCAATAATGCCTTTTTAGGAAATGATCTAATGGTTAAATTCATATTAGTTATCTGAATGGGTTATTATTGATGTCATGGTATTTATGAAACCCATTTCTTTTTCACAGGTTATATTTTTATGAAACCCATTTCTATTTAATTTTTTATGGGTTTATGAAATCCATTTCTCTTTCATGGGTTATACATATGATGAAATGATTATGAAACATGTTTCTTTTCCATGGGTTATAAAATGATTACATGTTTAGGAAACATATTTCATTTTATGGGTTATGTTATGATTGTTTGTGATTTTTTGTCACATTTATGTATGGTTTCATTATGATATTGGTTTGACCTATATCTACCTACAATGCATTGGGAAAAAGTTTATATCGCATGAGATAGACATATCTGTAAAGAGAAATTAACTTGGTATAGTCTTATATGGATGGAACAGAAAATTAACATGGTTTAGTATTATAGGGTAGGAATAAGGAGTGAACTCTGTTCAGTAATACAGGTCTTGAATAGGGATTTCACTCGGTTCTGTAATACAGGTCTGGAATAGGGAATGAACCTGTCTTAGTAAAGGAATCCTTCCACAATGATGGACTTGTAAGTGATGCCTTAACTAATATATAAATCGTGTTATTTGCTTATGTCATTGCCAAAATTCAATGTTTGATTCCTATGTTTTTACTTCATGGATTATATTGGTTATTTCTTTATGAATCATATCTTATGAACTACCATGATTAATGTTAATGATCTTTGATATACGTTGTATGCTCTTATATTTTCATGATCAAGTTCTCAACCCTTTTGCTCATATTTATGCTTACATTTCTCCCTTGTTTACCCTTATTGTGCATCTGGTCTCACACATTTTTATTTTTCCTTCCCCAAGATATGAATTTATATTTCTTGTATGAATTTTCTAAGAGGGTCGGTAGTCTTGGAGACCTCGTGGGATATAATGTAGCTTTCTCATATACCGGTGTTTAAATTTCTTTGTTTCCAAAGGCTCTCAACTAATATGTTCTTTGCGATTATTTTTGTGTAATGTTTTACGTATTCCACAAAAGTGATGTAATTTAAATTTATGAAAAGTGATGGTTATTATAATTCTTAACTTTAGGTAATATAGATACTGTCTTGATCAATTATCCTTCTCCTAGAATTTTTTTTATTCAAGGTCATTCTTCAAATTATCTTATTGATCCACTTTTGACTTGAGTTCTTTTATTTAATCATTACATGTGTCTCTATCATTTTAATTTAATCAATTGTCTCTTATTATTAATGAATTTTGATTTATTTTCAAGAAATTATTCTTACTTAGTCTTCAGTATAAGTTCCAATTCTATTGGATCAATTAAATCAACATCACTACTAGAGGGTTTAACAAATATTTCAAAAATATCTTTGAATTATTTTTAACTTTTCAACAGATTCACCATCTAAATAGGTAGTTGAAAATTATTAAACTTATACTTCCTTGATGATCATATTTTTTATTTCTCCATTTTTAATATTCTTCTTTATTTCACTATATTTGGTTGATTTTTTCAAGAACGTACTAAATTTATTTTTCTATCGTTTCTCGGTGGGTTCATGCAATTCCTTTTCATCATTACTTTTCTTTGAAAAAATTATAGAAAAATATCTAGTGCCATTGTAGTTTTAACACTTGGTGTAAGATGACCTTTATTATTACTCTTATACTTCTTGAATTTATTTTATATAAGATTTATATGTATCTTCTGATATTTATTATTCTCTTCATCATCAAACTCAATTGAATCTTTATGTTCATATTCTTTGATATTGAATTCTCCCATTATATCAAAATCCATTTCATCCTTGATATGTTTTTTTAAAGGATGATGCCATTATGATTTCCTAACCAATGAGAATGTTGTATAATTAATCCATAGTAATATCCTCTTTGTTATATAATGATGAAATATTTGGATCAATTATGTCTCAAAAATTTCTCATCAATTTTTCAACAAATGTGAAATTTTTCTACTTCTCTCCATACCCATGTATATTTATGAAAATATAATTGTGTCTTGTAATGTAGTGATCAATATTGTATTCATAAACCATATTTATAAAGTAAAACCTTCCTCTCAAAATTTCCAATCATTAATCATGGACTTTCATATTGCCTTTATAACTACTCTCAAGATCACCCCAAATTTCCTTGGCTGTTTCAATACTGATAACTTTAGTGTTAACTATTTCTGATAAATCCATAATAAATGAGTTTTGGGACATTAAATCAACTTATAAATTTATCTTATATGAAAAATTCATTGGAACATTTACATTAATGGGGGAAAATCCCACAAGTATTACATATTAAACTTTTAGGCCAATAGAGGGAAGATAAAGTCACATATTATTCTTTAGGCTGTGAAAGTTTTTAGAATGAAGATAAGTCAACCCATAATGTTAATAAAATAAGGACTATCTATCTCTAGAAAATTCTAGGTCCGAAAAAAGGTACATAGATGATCTGATACCAGTTGAAGTACTCTAGGAGTGAGTTTGACAGCTGTGAAGAGTGGGGTTCAAATTAGTGATGATTTTTATGATTATGTTTCTTTTAAATCAACCACTATGACCTATTAAAATATGATCCACTAAAATTATAATTCTCAACCTGGACATCACTTTTATTAAATAAAATTTCATAGAACAAATAATTTTTCCAAGTTTTAGTTCCAATGTGGGTACCTGATCGTTCCTATGATCATTTAGATGCCCCAATTTATAGGTTTTACATTATATAAATAGGTGTTTACAATGAGTATCATCATGATCCCCTAATGCTTCTGTCATATACATATCCACCCAATATGCTCTCCATAATATTGTTGGATTCACAACTTCACAATTCTAATTAAAAAATTATATAACTAAATGTGAAAGATCACTTCTTGCTCCTAGTAACATTAGAAGTAGTTGATGAAGATCTTCCACATTCATCCTTCAAGAGAAATAGACTAGAATATTATCACAGCTTTAAGAACCATGATCAGATCATTTGATCATGATAATTTCTATAGATCTTCAATGATCCACTTTTTTTAATATTTTAATTCTCAGGATCTGTAATTTTTCTATGCATTTTTAAAAAACTCCGGACTTCAGACTCTTTCTATCTCTCGTTGATTCAGTTATTCTTCAATTAAATAGAGCATCAGTTTATCTTGTCAATTATTGATAAGAATTTTCTTATTCATTTGTCCCTTTTTTATTTATAAAGAATTTTGAGAATTATGTTTCCATATTTTTAATTTGAAATAATCCATAATTCTTATCAGTGAATTATTTATATTTTCAAAAATAGTCAACATAATTCACTAATTTTATCCTCTTTCAAATTCATTTAAATATCAATAAAAATTCCATTTAAATTTCTAGTAGACTTTGTATATTTAACTTCCTAAAAGATAAAAAAATCCCATTGGTATTATAAATTATTCCATTCTATACATAAAGTTTTAATGAAAACTACTTCATAGTGTGACAACTAAACTCATGGTTCATGTTCCTCATACTCATTTCTATTCTTATTTTTTATCATCATTATGAATGTCAAAACTTTTAGAGGATTTATTATATTTAAAATAATTAATAATATATCATAATATCTATTGATATAATCCTCACTAATCTTTTACCAAGTTTATAACCCTTAAAAGGTCCCTTTTATATCAAATTTTTCCAGTAACGTTATAAAATTCTTAGTAGTGTCAACTTCTTAAGGTGATATTAACAATATGTTCATTAGGGTGGTGTTCGTATTTACAAAAATTATTTGAATAACCAACATTGTATGGTGATGTTCACCTTATGTTACTACATACATTAGCTTATATTATTCTTAAACTCACATTATGTTCCATTTTAAGTCACCTAATTAAATACCTTATGTCACCTTACATTCACCTTAAGATTTGTATAATTCACATTATAACCCACATGGATAACCCAACATTCCTAATAGTTTACCATACATTCTATATTTCACTGTAAAAACTAAAAATTCACCTTTTGAACTTTTTAATTAACCTAATCAAGTTAGGAAATGAACTTAAAAAGTCGTCCCTTTTGAAATTTTCCTTATAATCTTGCTCAGATTCAACCTTACAAAGTATATGGGATCTTAAGAACATCAAAAATTTTATACTTCAGAATTGAAATTTCAGACTACTTCAAATAAGTCTAAAGTCACATCAATTCATCTAATGTATTCTCAAACCTTCTACAAAACAATCTAAATAGCATCAATAATCCTAGTGATTGTAATTTAATTTTTAGAGGTTATCCGCTCAACATTCATCACTACCATCCCCCTTGATTTCATAGGCCTTTCCCCTCTTGTTTTTGAATAAGAAAATAGATATCTTTGAGTGACCATACTCCAATTATCATAAAAAATGTTTGAAAACAAATAAATCCCTTCAATAAATCAATTGAATTGTTCTATTGAACCTTTATATTTCTTATCATTCTCATTCAACTCTTCAATTCATTTCAAATGTTTATAAGAATCATCAATACTCAAAATAATCACCAAATCGTATCAATTTTACAAATGATAAGAGTCTTAACAGCACACTAATGGATAATTTTTTTGAGATAATTCCTTATATTTGGGAAAATAAAAGGTTTTCCAAGTGAATTAGATGTTCTCCCCCTCAATTCACAATTTTTCTTAACATTTATATCCCTCATGTAGAAATAACCAAAAATTCAGGTTGAAAACTAGTGAATATATGTGATCCCCTTCAACCATTTTTATATATAGTTGTGTACTCTTTTATCCCCTATTGAAAATATAATTTTAATCCTTTGGGTGTCATCTTCTTTCACATATTCAAATGATATGGGAAAAATATGAATTGTCATCCTTAAATCAGAAAACCTCCATCTTTTTATAGATTTGGTGAATATATCTGCAATGTGATCTTTATAGGAAATGTATTAAAACTTTATATATATACATTTAATCCTCTTTATCTATTTAAGTGATACCCAATTTCAAAGTGTTTTGATCCTGATTGTTGCACTGTGTTCTTTGATATATCCATGGTACTCTAATTATCACAAAAAACATTAGTGTCTTCTAAACATTTACATTATTATCTTCCAGCTACACTTCTATACATAGGATCTACGTATAATAATGTCTTTCATCCGCATACATTTCATCAATTATTCTAAGATAAACTAAAGGGTGGTTTTTTTCTCTACCAACTCACACAACCTTTACCAAGAAATTAGGTTCCAAATGATGTTTATTTCCTTTCAATGCAACCACATTAATAGTTAACATCTAGGAATCCCAATAAATTTTGTTCAATATTGTTATTATACAGTAGACCATAATTCAATATACCTTTAAAATACATTTTTATTTGTTTACTTCAAGGATATAAGACTCTTTTTTATCATTCTAAAATCATATACAATGATTCATTGCATATTCTATGTATGTACATGATTCTATTAAATTAATAAAACTCTCGATGATTCATTTAACTTCTTTTTTATTAATATTAATTATATCCCCATCATTTTTCAACTTAATAAAAACTAATATAGGGGTTGAAAAATCTCTTGAACCTTCCATGATAACCTTTTTCAAGATTTATATATAAAATTTCTCTTTGAATATGAATATATAACCATTTTTGTTGAAAATTTGGAATCATATAAAATATTTCATATCTCTTAAAAAAAATTATATTTATTTTTTATATTTCCAAAAAACTCCTTAAAGATTCCATCCTTGTAATCTGAAAATATTATATCATCCACATACATGATGATAATTACAGTGCATGTGGACATTCATTTTATATAATGGTTGTTGTCTTTTTGGTTTTTCGAAGACTATTTAGCTACATCATGAAGAGTTTTCTGGATGAAGACAATTTGATATAGAAAAATGGATGAAAGTTTCCAATTGAGATGTTTAGGGAATTAGGATGGATGGAGTCTATTGAATGGATTCTTATGGATGGAGTTTCAGCAGATGGTGTTCACTAGGATATCAACTAGATTCTTTGGTGGAAGGATTAGATAATGGATATTGGTAGTTCCATTTGATGGTTCAACATTGTATTGAATAATTCCCTTGTCAATGGGTATTTTACCATGTTTCTAAAAATGTGTCTCAACTATTTCATGAAATTAAGTCATCTATTAATATATTTAGTGGACTAACTATTTTGTATATGTATTTCCATTTCAGCTTATGATAGATTCTCAATTTATTATATTATAATATGAAAAGTTTAGAGGAAGTGAGAAATAATTTGTTTATTCCCCTATATATCCTTAATTAAAAAAATCAATGTTATCTCATGGGTATAATATGTTTTTCTAAACCATATAATCCAATTTTTCTTCAATTATTTATTTATTATGTGAAGTTTATTTGTTAAAATTTGTGTTTTTACTATGTGGACTCTCATTCTAGTTCAACTATAAATACATGAAAGAGGGAAGTTATCAGATAAAAATTTTTCTGGTGGTGTTTGGAACATTTCTCTATACATGATGAGATGATCATATGGACTTTTATCAAATTTTTAGAAATTATTGTTTCGATCATATTATGTTCTTGATGTGTTTTTATAATGATCAGGTTGAGTAATCCTAAATATTTTTCTCCCTACAAGTGGTATTAGAGTATTTCAATACCATAATCATAACATTAATGGTTGGACTCACCTTGGCCTCCTTGTTTTTTCATATCATTTGGTTTTAATATTTTTTAAATAATGACATTAGAGGAAGGAAAGGTTTGTATCAATAAGTTCAATGGAACAGACTTTTCCTTTTGGGATGAAATTGTAGGACCATCTAATACAAAATGATATGGATGCTCCTTTGTGTGGTGAACTTCTAGATAATATAAATAAAAGTTAAAGTGAGTAATTATACAGTAATGACTTATCCTTGATAAGGATGTCACTATCTTGGAATGATTCCTTTAAAGTTCAAAAGATATAAACTGCTGCAAATGTTATGAAATATCTAATAGGCATTTATGAGAAGACAATGCCTATCCAAAAAGATTTCATAATGTAAATATTGATCAGGTTAAGGTTATCAGAAATATTACCTATATTAGATTACACAAATGATTTTAATATTATTTGATGGATTCTGGAATTAGTAAAATTAACATTTATAGTTTATGTATGGGATTTTATTCTTCTATATTCACTTTTATAAAGATTGGATTCCTTGGTGATAGTACTAATAAATACATATGGGAAGATAAATTTAGTGATTTTTTTAATTCAACAATTGATCTTGAATGATAAGTAGAGATGGAATAAATTGAAAATTATTTATATAAGTTCTCTTATTCATACTAGATGGGGATAGTCACCTCAATAGAAGGACCATTATAATAATAATTCACCAAATCGAAGGTACTAGAGAATAAGTCAAGGTAAATTGATAGATTCAATTCATATATTATAGATGTGTGGGAAAATGACATACATCAAGAAATTTTGTTAGAATCAAATGGAGTATTCAACATTCCTAGAGTCAAACACTATCAATTCAATTTATAGAAGCATCTGGTAGACCCTTAGTGTTAATTTTATGCAAGAATCAAGGGTTATTAAATCAGGTTTAACTTTTTATTCAACTTGTCTGAAAGGTATAATTGTAGATTATATACCAATAATATTTGGTATAGTACATATATTAGATGATGAATATATGTATATAGTTGGTAAAGGTTATGATAACATTAAAATAAAAAATATTAGTGTCTCGTGATTGAAATATGTTATGCATGTTCTATGACTCTAAAATAACATGATTTCAAATGGAAAACATGATGATGTTGGTTTCAGAATGAATTGTTTGGATAAATTTTTTAAACAAATTATAGGATCCATGGTAATAGCTAATAGAGTAAATAATGGAACCTTGTACATGACTATAATCGTGGATGAATTTGCAGCAATTAGAAGAACTTCATCGAATGGTCTGGAAGTTTTTCATTATTGGTTTGGTTACCTTATTATAAATATTTTGAAATTTATATCTACAAATGGATTGCTCAAAATTGGTTACATAGACCTTTGAATGCATGATATTTATTTTTTGGGTAAATAGAATAGATTTTCTGTTAACATTTATTGTATAAATCATTGGAATTTAAAGCTGGAACAAGTTCATTATGATATCTGCAGACATTGCCCTATCCAATCAAATAAAAAAACTATATTTTGTGAATTTCATTGATGTTTCCAATAAAAAGTTATTATTTTTCTTCATAAGGAATAAATTGAATGTTGTTCATGAGTTTATTTAGTGGAAGGTTTTGTCTTAAAGAGAGTATGTATTAAATATTAAGTATCTGTGGATAGAAAATGGTTGGGAGTAAACTGGACACAACTTTTATACCTTTTGCTAGATGAAGGATATCATACTTGATAATATTATTCAATGAACTCCACAAAAAATTTAGTATCTAAAAGGATAAGTTATAAATTAGAAGATAAATCTTGTATTATGAGTTTTCATTCAGTAATTCAAATGGGAATTTTGGGGAAAATCTATAACTACAGTAGTGTATTTGGTGAATAGATTTCCTAATTCATTTATGGTACATAAACTTCTTGAAAATATTTTTTATGGTATGAGAACTGAGGTGAACCATTCCAATGTCTTTACACGTATCATTTATACTCATATTGATTCTAAAGGAAGAGAGATGTTTGATGTGAAATGCATGGACTGATTTCTCATCAAATATATTGATGAGAAATTCGTTTATCATTTATGAGATGACGAAAATAAACAAATAATTTATAGTAGACATGTTGTTTTTAGTGAATAGATTCCATATAAATACTAGAAAATAGATGAAAAGGATATTATAGTTCAAGATGATCAGATAAATGTTATCAAATGGAATTCCTAAAAACTTCAGAGAAACCTTATGATATGCCACTCTGATAGTCTGTATACTAGTCAAATATTGTTTGTATAAACATATAGAAATTATATAATGTTTGAATAAATTACTTCCCAATGAATAGGTTCTATTTAATGAACCTGAGGTTATGCTAAGAGGATCCAGTAATTTCAAAAAAAACTCTCTCGGTGGTTTGGGGATGACCTAAACATTCAATTTATAACAAATATAGGATAACTAAAATCTCTATAATTAACTACTCTATGTGACCAGTGGTTTGGGTATAACCTAAACTTTTTGTTTATAATGAACACATTATAAAAAAATATCTATAATTAACTACTCTATGTAACATGAAACGGTTGGATTCAACCATAGGTAAAGAAACAAATTTTCTATATCTCCATAATAAATAATAGTTGGAAAAACTTCTAGAGGGAAAATAAGATCTGAAAAATGGTTTTTTATTTTGAAAGAGGGATATGATTGGAGTTGGAGATAAAAATCAAGGCTTGTGGGGAAGGTTTTTCAATAAAATTAAGGGAATTTATTTTTTGAAATTTTCTCAGAAGTATTGCAACACACAATCATTCAAATAGTGATCAAAATTGTTATGTTTGATAATATACCCTTGGAGAATATAGATGTAAAGATATGTTTTCTTCATTGGTATTTGGTGGGATAAATTCACATGAAACAACCAGAGGGTTGTAGAGTTCATCTAAATTTGAATATTGTTTGTAAGTTGAAATAAAGACTTTATAACCTGGGGAAAGATCCACAAAAGTGGAATTATTAGTTTTACACATTAATTGTTGGGGAATGTTTTATTCAATGTAATTCCGATAATTGTTTTTATGAAATTAAATGGTATGATGGAACATATTGCATAATGTTTTTTATGATAATGAAATGTTAATTATAGGGTGGTACTTTCATTGTATTGAAGAACTGAAGATGAAATTTTACAGAAGGGTTAAGAAGAATAACCATGAAGAAGCCAATATAATATTATGGATGAGAATAAAAATGGATTTGAAAATCATATCATTGGTTTTATACCAAAAATAATACATTAGAAAGGTCATCAAGAAGTTCAAAATGACTGATTATAAACATTTGTCAACTCCTATTACTTTAAATTCAAATATGTCTAAAGAACAGACATAATCAATGGATGATAAAGTTCATGACAAGGAAACAGGTCACTTTTCATTAGTTGTTGGTAGTTTGATGTATCTAGGGGTATGTAAAAAATTAAAAATTAATTTTGCTCTGGGATTTTTTATCCATTTAATGTAAATTTATAGATAAAAACATCAGAAATCATGAAGTGGATCATTTGATACTTAAAAGTATCAAAATATGCAACTCTATGTTCTATAGATGATTATTAAATGAATAGATTTATAGATATATATTTTTCTGGATAAATTGATTCATTGAAAATTACAACAAATTTTTATTTACTTTTAGTGGAATGGAAGACTGGTGGATGTTTTGATTGGATTTAGTTGTTACTTTATCTATAATGTAATAATGGTATATTTCTATAACTAAATATAGGAAAGAGTTTAAATAGTTAGTGGTCATGATAATAAAACTTGTTAAATTATTATATAGAGGAAATTTATTCATTTATATTCAAAGTGTGCTCCATTTTTTCTCATAATCTAGTGTTTCTCTAAAGGACTAGATATATTGACCTAAAATATAACTTTATTTTAAGTCTTATTGAAGATAATGTTTTTTAGATACAAAACATTACTAGAAATAGTAGTTTTTTTGTTATTTTTAAAAACATTATCTTCCAATAATGTCTGAGGCAACATTATGTGTCAGTGGTAATTTTATGATAAAATAAAGAGGAGAACACCACATTCATCATATAATGGATGAGCTTTCATGTACGGATGAATGTGTATAAAATTATAATGAAAATACTCAACTTGGATATTATTGGGTTTTCTAAAGATTCTTTATCTCCATCAGATAGAGTTTCCCTAATAGAGATCATCGAGAATATATCAACACATCAAGGTTTCCTACCGAACAGTTTATGGGTATTTGGGTGGATGATGTCTATCATATGTAGTCCATCATGTAGTGTCCATCATATGGAGATCCAAAATATGTCATTCAACAAGGTATAAATATAATTCTTGTATTCTAGGCTTATATATTGGTTTTTGGAGGTTTCATAGGAAGATTCAACAATGTATTAAAGGCTTTTCTTGTCAATGGGAGGTTTACCATGTTTTTTGGAATGTGGTGTGATCATTTTACTAGATAAATAACTATGTAAATAGAGGGGGTGGCCTAAATTTAATTTATTTGGATTTTTATTGAGTTGATGTAAGTTTTTAATATCATTTTATGTTACTATGTGAAATATAGAGGAAGTGAGCGATAAATTTTATAATCACTTATATCTCCTTAATGAAATTTTTTTCCAGTGTTCTCGAGTGGATTTAGGATGTTTTCCCAAACCAAATAATCTTTTTTTCACAATTATTTTATATTTTTTGTGTTCAGTGTGTTCATTGAGTTTGTTTGATTATTTTTTGGTCTCTTATCCTTGTTCTGGTTCATATACTAAAAAATGGTTAGTTATTTGAAAAACCAATCTTGGTGGGGTTTGTAGATTTCTAATATTTAGGTTAGGATGGTCGGAATGACATATAACTAGTGGTTTGATAGGATTCCTTATAGTGTATGAAGTGCTTGTTGTGTCTGTCCAGTGATCATATATAGTGCCCCTCAAATTTTTTCTCCCTAAACGTTGTGTTAGCATAAAGTTCTAATTCACTCAAATTATTCAATTTTATCCTATACTTATCATATAGGTCTTTTTATTTCAATTTTTATGACTATTATCGAATGAATGACATTAGAGTAAAGGATAATATCGACATGTTTGAGGGAATGGACTTCTCATTTTAGGGGATTCAACTAGAGGGTCCTCTATAAAAGAAATATCTCAATGCTCTTTTGTTTGGAAAATTTTCTGAGAAGATGTACAATAAGGGGTTGAAGTGGTTGGATATAATGGTATTACTTGGTCTAAATTTTTCCATCAACATTTTAGTTAAGAAAACTACTAAATAAGTTATTATAATATTGGCTGACATGTTTGTGAATCCAATGGTTCTGGAAAGAGTCCTTATGATGAAAGGATTTGTTTATAGAGGTTCTTGGATGGAAGACCTATTAAATCTATTTCTAATGATTTTAGTATGATCCAAGGTAAGATCGAATCAGTGAATGGATCTTTCAGTTTATTCTATGGTATTTTTTATTTTATCTTCACTTTTAGAAAGATGATATTTCATGGTGATAGCATTTAGAAACTCTAGTAGGTAGAAAAATATTTTTTATGGTGACATTAAAAATCATATATTGAATGATGATTTGAGGAGGAAGGGATTTCAAGATATATATATAAGCTATTTTATTACTACTATATGAAGATGGTCACCTTAATGGAAGGGCCCTCAAAAAAATAAGCATTTAGATCATAAATCAATGGGAATAATTTTATATAAATTGGTTGGTATAGGTCCTAAATGTTGGATTTATGGGAAAAGGTACATATCAAGAAAGATTATATGAAAAATATTGAGGCTTTAACTTTCAAATAGAAGAACATTTTCAATAAAAAAGACAGAGTCACATGTTTGAACTTATATGTGAACATTATAGAATAATCATGGGTTATTAATTCAAGTTAATATTTTCATTAATCTAGTGATTGAGGATGCATGTAAGATTATATTTCAAGAATCCAAGTTGGAGTATATCTAGTAGATGATGAATCTCTAGAAATAGTTAGGAAATGAGACTTCAACCCTCAAATGAGAAATGAAAGTATTTTGGGACTAAAATATGTTAAATATGTTCTATAAATCCAAAAGACATTATATCATTTGTACAACTTGATATTGTTGTTTTTTAAACTAATTTTTTAGATGAATATGGAAAAATATCTAGGGGATACACGTTGATAGATAATGGAATGAATGATGGAACCTTGTACTTGAATGGATGCAATTATGGAGTTGCGATGATCAAAAAGAACTTCATTTGATGGTCTTTAGGTTTGGAATTTTAGGTTTGATCACCTTAGTGAAAATAATTAGAAATTTTTATCTAAAATGGGATACATAAATTATATCATATGGACCTTAGAAGATGTGATAGGTTTATATTAGGGAAACAAGAGATATTTTCCTTTAAATTATATGGTCTAAATATAAGTAATTATAAGTTGTAACTTATTTATTCCGATAGATGAGGACCTTCTCCAATGCACAGGAATAGAGGGTCACTATACATTGTGACATTCATTGATGATACCACTTGAAATATTTGGGTTTACTTTATTAATAATAATCCTTATTTTTTAGGATTTTATTTAGTGGTAGGTTTTGGCTGAAGGAGAGAGTGAAGGGAAGCTAACATGTCTTCAGATGGAAAATTGTGGGCAGTATAACAAACATAACATTCTAAACTCTTTTTTAAGTAAGGGTATTAAACATGATAAAACTATTCCATGAACACAACAAAAAATAGATTAGTTTAAAGGATGAATCCAACATCAAAATATAATGCCTTGAGTATGAGGCTTTACACGAGAATGCCTAAAAGAATTTGTCAAGAATCTCAGAATCCAGCTACGCATTTGGTGAATAGAAGTTCAGATTATGTTTTGGGATAAGAAAATTTAAAATAAATTTTTTTTGTCAAGATAACAAAGGTGAACCATCCAAAAATATATGGATGTTCCATTTATGTTCATATCAGTTATAAAGATAATGATACATTATTGGATAAATATAAGATGTTAATTATAATAGGATATAGTGATGAGAACATTGGATATAATATAAGGGATGGTGAAAAGAAACAAATAATATTGATAAGAGATGTTCTTTCCTGGAAGAACTTTTGTGGAAAGATCAAAACCTTTCTAAAAAATATATTATGGATTAGGATGATTAGACATATGTTACAGGATGGACTCCATATCTGAAAACTTTAGGGTAAACATTATAATTTGGTGTTGTCATAGTCATTATACCAAAAATATAATGTCTAGACAGAAAATTAATGGGTGTAGAATGTTCATTTTAATGACATATAGGGGATATGTTCCACTAGATGAAAATGAGTTTTCATTGAGAAGATCTAATCATATCAAAAAACTAGTTCAAAAAATTGGGGTTCACATAAACTCTATACTTCTTGCAGATGGGGTAACCATAATATCTTGAATAATGAACTACTCTTAGAAACTCAAAATAGAGGGAGTCATATGTAATTCACTGAGTTTTGAAAAACAGTAAACTATATTTGATAGCGTGTATGATATGCAACACTGAACCCAAAGAAACAATGATTATTTAAATATTACTATTTTAAACTTTCCATTAAATTTTCATATATTAATAGGATTAACTATTTTATTAAATATATATATATAATTCATACTAAACATAAATGTATTGATATTTTCTTAGTAAAAAATTACCCAATTCTTGGTAATGTCTTTTTGTTCTTCAAAATATGTTTTCTTCAAAAATGATTTTCATTTCATTTATTAAAAAACAAATATAATTAATTTCTATATTATTAGAACATTTATTAGATAAAATTAACCTTATTTTAATATCATCATATCAAAACTAACTTAGGGTGAAATTATTTGATTCTTCATAAAAATATTTATTTTTCAATGAATAGTGAAAAATACCCATTTTTTTAAAACTATCATTTCTTTGGATTAATATGGAAATTTAAAAGTTTAATTATTATTTTTATTTTATTACAAGGATAAATAATTATTCTTCAGTGATATTTAATCCAATTAATTTCATTTAAATCATTTCTATATTGTATTTTAGAATATCTTTATTTTTATGTATGAAAAAAAATTCCTTAAAAATATTTTAAAATGAATAATGATTCTCCATTTTAATTAATTAAAAATAAAACCTAATGGGTAATTATTTAAATTATGTGTATATATTTTATATATATAATTATTAATTTAAATTCTTATAATGAATTTTTGGAGTTATAGAGTTAAATTTAAATCATTATTTCCTTGAAAAAATGCATTTGTCAAAAATCCGCTTTTCTTGATACTTGATTGTTTTAAAATATTCGAATTATTTGAATTTAATTTTATAAAATAGATTCCAAGTTTAGAAAAATCATAGGTAATAATATTTAATAATTTAAACATGTTTTTTTGACCATATGAATAGAATCCATAGTAAATATTTATTACCATGGTAAAAGAAAAATTGTTTAATAAAGGGTTGAAAAATTTTAACAAGGACTTGAAAAAATAACCATAATACTATATATATTTATATTTTAATTTAAATATATTAATAATTGTAATTTTTGTTACTTTATAAATGATTAAATTACTTTTTGATAAAATTTAATTTCTTTATCAATTTAAAAATAAATTATAGTTTGGGTAATATGTAGTTTTTATCAAGACACTCTTTTCATTAGTTAAATAATTTTTTAAAATAAACCATATTTTAAATAAATAATGTTTTTAAATAATATATATTTAATATAAATTATAAATAAAATTTAATGAATTGAATATGTAATTTTTATAAGGGTTTAAAAACTATTAATGTCAAAAAAACCCATCATTTCCCAATAAATGGCGAATATATCTTAAATGTTAAATTAAACATATTTATAAAATAAATATTATTATTAAAATCATCATATTGAAATTATCCAACGGTGATTTTTATAATTTTTTGAGATTAAAATTTTCATATAAAAATTAAATATGATATAAATATACTATGTGTATTATGAGATCATAATGACCTAAAAGTGAAGTAATAAATGTTATTAATGGTATCCATGACCAAATATATGTTTCCAATTAAATTTAATGTGATTTTGGAGTTATTTTATTAATATTATAAGTAATTTATGAATCCTCCAAAACCAAAATCATATTTTATGATTTTAAAATCATTTATTTTTTAACTTGGCTCACTTCCACACCACCAAGGGTTGTATTTTAATGAGATCGTACCTTGGTCTTATAAATGATGAAAAAGAATCCTATTTGGAAGAAAACATTATAAAAACCATGGTATGGTTTTTGGTTTGTATTAATTTATTGTATATAGTCCATAACCTAATTTTGGGAAATACTAATGAACTCTACTCTCTTTTCTTATATAAACTTTCCTAAGATCCAATTCATATTCACCAAAAAACTATTGATCACATCCTTACTGTTTCATACCCTCCCTCTAGTCCTCCCAAGGTTCCCCTAATCTTTTAATATTCTCCTCCCAACCTTTTGGAATAAACCTATCTAGGTAAGGGATCTCCCTCTCTTCTTTTTATTCAAGCACCTTTTTATCATATGCCTCTTAATTTACATTTGATATTGTTTGGGTTTGTTTTTCTAAATACTTATTACTTTAATTTTGATTTATATTTTATAATTGACCACTTTTACTCTCTTATATCCATCCAATAAAACTTTATGTACTCTAGTTATGCTACCAAAATATTCATGTGATTTTCCATAACAAAAGTAAGGGATCTTATCCTTATCCTATTTATTCATGAATCTTAATTGTCTTATACCATTATCTCTAATTATTAATGTGGGGATATTTTCTTCCATATTAACCTTACATCCATTATGATTCATAAATGATGACACACCCCTTTAAATCTCATTAATCCCTCCCATTAACCTTTATGTACACCCCTTACGCAGTCAAAATTGTCACATGATTTTTCATACCAAAAGTGTGAGACATGTCCCCCTTCATTTCAATTCAAGAAACTCTATTTATTTATTCATTTTAATATAAATTTTATATTTTTTCATGAACTTGTAATGTTCTTTTTAATGTCTGATTGATTTCCTATAAATGAGAGATAATTTATCCCCTCTCATTGTAGTTTTTACCTAAGTCAATATTATCTTCCCCTTATCTTATTTATTAAAACCACCTCAATGTCTTATGCCATTATCTCTGATTACTAATTTGGGGATATGTTCTTCCATATTACCGTTACCACCCATATTATTTATAAATGATGAGATTCCCCTTTCACTCTCATTAATCCCACCCATGAAAATTAATTTACCCCTGTTATGCTGTCAAAATTTCAATGAAATATTCCATTCCAAAAAACTAAATAGTGAATACTCATACCAATTTCATATCAACTGTGTTCACCTTTATAAACATGTAGTTGATTTACAGGGTAATTACATATATTTAATTCATATTCTATTATAATGGTGTTAAATGTAGTGAATTTTTTTATTCTGTTTATGATATATGTGGAACACTTATGCATGTATGGGATATGATTATCATGGTTGAATCCAGAGAGCACACCAATGAATTGGGTAGTGTTTTACAATAAGTAAAATACACTTATATAATCTGGTAGTTTATAGTAAGAACATGATGTTATGATTTCTTGGTGGTTAACCTTGACCTATGTTTATAATGTCATGTTAAATGTTCTGGACCCATCTCCCATGTTGCCTTTATGTTACCATGTTATATAAGAATCATTATTCAAGTTTATGATTATCACTGCATTTGTGTCCCATTGATATTCTTATTTTATAAGATGTAATACTTCATTCATGTTATTATTTTTTTATTTCCTTACTGAGCTCTATATCTCATCCATTTCTCATATATGTCAATAAGTAATCCCATGCAGTTTTAGAGGACTGGTGATTTATAATATTATGTTAAATTATTTTTAAATAATGTGGTTTTATATCATGTATCAAGATGTTATGATATGTACCTAATTCCCAGACACACTATACGTCTCAAAATTCTATATTGTATTATGTGTATTCTTACATAATAAATAATGAATTAATGTGTAACAAATAAAAAAGTTTTCATAGTTGGTATCAAAGAGAGTTTAGTTATTTTTGGGACTAGGATAAGAGAACTATAGAAAAATCCTTAGGGATCAGACTAAACATAAGAAGGAATACATAAATTTTCCCAATGTATATAGTAAGTTGTTTCTAAGAAAATGAATCATTTTCTAGATAATACAAGTGGATTTTAATCTAGAATATATGTACCTAAGGGTAAGAACTGAAAACACCATAATGAGTTAAACATTATTGAGAACTGGTGAACGAAAATAAGCCATGTTGCACTTCTAGTTCATCATGCCTTGGGGATATGATTTAGTAAATTTTCAAGCTCATTAGGAACCATTATTAAGGTAACAATAATTATCATAATATTATATGTTAGAAAATAGATCATGGATTACATATATTGATTTCTAGAAAATCATAATTTAAGGAAACACTTATCATTTATAGGTAATCCCTTTAATGTTACTTTCTTCCTAGTTATGTTTATAATAGTTTAAAATTACTCATCTTTAATTCTCCCTTTATTCTTGTTAATGTATGGAAATATGATTAACCTAGTCAATAACTAATTTAGTGGTAAATGGGATAACTTTCTAAATAAGATTCCTAACATGATGAGAGATCAAGTAAGACATATTGTGATTTTTCCAAACTAGCTATCAAAAATCACAGTTATCAAATGGAACATAGTCGAATGTCTATTGATATCAAAGAATTGTTAGACGGCATCTCAAGTAATTTTGTTCAATAAAGGTGATAAATTAAAGGAAGATAAAAATTATTTTCTGTCAAAAATATGGAAAGAAGCACAAAGGGAAATGTCATAAAGGAACTCTAAGGTGTTTTAAGTGTGTAGAAATAGGGTATAAATTAGCTAGTTATTGTAAAACTTAAAGAGTATGATGTAATGGAATAAATCACCCACTACAAAACCCTTTTTTGTATAATGTATTATGTGTGGATAATATGGGAATTATTCGAGTCAATACCCAAATCTAAGGATTAAATCCTTGATTAAGGAAGGACCTGTGTTATGGAAATCATAGAAGTGTAAGGATTAAAGTGTTAATGTATTATTATTTGATAATTATTCTGTAAAACTACTTTTTAAAATATATTATAGATATAATAATCATGAAATATCTATGGATTGTTCCTCAATATTTTTATTTAATGAAAATAAATGTATGTTGAATAGTATTTATAACCTATAAAATCAGTTTTATGATAAAGTGGTATTTTAGAAAACACATTATTGGGGTATTGATAACCCTTGATATATGTTTGACGTTGGGATAAACCTAAAGAATCCTGGGAGTATATGTCTAAGTATAATATTTAAAATCATATAAACTATTTTTTATGAGTTATGTGATAGAAGTTTAGAATTATTATGTACAATTTGGGAAAACATATTACATGATATTTTTTTGAGATGGTTAACGATATTTCAGAATATTTTTTATTAGGTTATGTTATATATACTAATTAGGATTAATATAAAATAATTATTAGATAATAATTATCTTATGTTTTTTGAGGATTAAAATGAAGGTTATGTGACAAACATTGAGGTAAAAACATTCTTCAATGTTGATTTTATCATTTTTATTTACGATATATGGGTATTTATTTAAGGAATGATCTATGATTAATCATTAATATTATTGGTGAAATTTTGGATATATATGTATTAAGGTTTATTCATTTTATATATCATCTTACATTACTCTAACCATTTTGGTTTTATTGAATATAAGAGGAATAATGTTTTATTCTTCGGTTATTTATGTAATCTATTAGAATATTTTTTTGTGATTCAGGCATTAAAAAAAGTCATCATAAGAATTCATAATTTGGAAAAAATCTGAAAATCTAGTATAAATTGATTAACGGTTGAAATTGTACTTATCATGAAAGTAAGTTTCTTTATTTCTTTACCCAAGATGGTAAATTAATTCCTTAACTCTAGGAAATGAATCTTAAAACAAAATTTTTTTCAGATTACAATCATTTACGTTGAATTGGTGGTCTTTTCACCTATCATGGATTTATGGTTTTCTTGTCACTGAATGTTTCTTTACTATGTTATCTATCACACTATATTAGTGATTTGGTGTTATTTTTCTCTTACAGGTCTATGATTTCACATCCCTCTAATATTATATTATATGGAAACCATGTTATGTGGTGAACTTATTACTCCCCTTTCACTCTTTTCAAGTGGATGGTTTATTAATCCATTTTTTATTTGGATTTTCAATAAAAATATTTTCAACTGTCCAAATAATTCATACCAACATCAAGTTAAAATTATAAGGGCACAATTTACTAATGTGGGGATAAAGTAATGTACTGAGTTTTTAAAAAGATAAATCTATGTTTTATAGCATATGTCATACGTAACACAAAACCCAAATAGAAAATGATTATTTTAATATGTCTTTTTATTATGTAGCCATTAAATTTGAATGTATTTTTAATATTAACTCCTTTATTAAATATATATATATAATTAATTCTCAACATAGATTTATTGATAAATTCTTATTATGTAATCACTATATTTTGGGTAATTTATATTTGTTCTTCAATATTAGTTTTCTTCATAAATTATTTTTAATTATATTTATGAAAAACATATTATAACTAATTTCATGAACATTCAGAAATTTATTTAAAAAAATAATGTCTTCTGAAATCCCCATATCAAAATTAACTTAGGGTGAAATTTTGGGATTTTTTAGAAAAATATTTCTTTAGTGAATCATTAAAAAACCCAAATTTTTTTAAAAATGTCATTTCTTTTGAAAAATAAAGCAATTTAAAAGTTATATTACTATTTTAATATTATTTAAATGTAAAATAATAATTATTGAGATGTATTTAATTTAATTGGTTTCATTTAAATCATCTTTATATTGGATTTTATAATAAGTTTTTTTTATGTTTTAAAAAACTTTTTTCTATAAAATGTATAAAATAAAAAATGTTCCTTAATTTCAATTAATTAAAAATTAACCCTAATGGAGAATTATTAAAATTATGTGTGTATATTATATATCTATAATTATTAATTGATATTCATAAAATTGATATTTTGCGTTATGGAGTTAATATAAAATAATCATTTCCTTAAAAACATAAATTTCATAGAAAACTGCTTTTTCACACTTTTATGTTTTAAATTCATTAAATTCCATTAACTTAGTTTCCAAAAATATATTATATATTTATATTAATCATAATTAATATTATCTAGTGTGGTCAACTTAATTTTTGGGCAATATTAATATTAGTCATTGTAAATATTTATTACCAAAATAAAAGGTAAATAGGTTATTTAAGGGTAAAAATAATTTAACAAGGTCTAGAAAAAAGTAACCCTAAAACAATAAATATTTATATTTTAATATTAATATATTAATAATTATATTTTTAAAATTTATAAACTATTAAAAAATAATTTTGATGACAATTAGTTTTTTGATGCATTAAAACATAAATTGTATTTGGGGTGAAATACATTTTTAAACAAGAAACTATTTTGATTAATTAAATTTTTTTGGAAATAAATCATATTTTAATATAAAATTATTATTAAATATTAAATATTAAATAAAAATTATAAATATAATTTTATGAAGTGAAAAAGTAATTTTTATAAGGGTTCAAAAACTATTATTTTCAAAAAACTCAACATTCCATAATAAATATTGATTCTGTTTTAGATGTTTAGATTCAAATATTTATAAAATTAGTTTGATAAAAAATAGATTTTTTGTAATATGCATGTTGAAATTATCCAATGAGACATTTTTCATAATTTTCTAAAATAGCTAAATATTCAGTTAAAAATTAAATACAGTATAAATATATGGTGTGTATTATAAAATTATATTGAATAAGAAAGTGCGAAAATAAATTATATTAATGGTATAAAATACAATATTTATGTTTCCTCTTTAAAATAATGTGATTTTTAAGTTATTTGATAATTTTTATAAATCCTTTAGGAATCCTTCAAAACCTATATTATATTTTATGGTTTTAATATCATGTCTTTATGACCATGACTCACCTCGACGTCACAAAGGGTAATATTTTAATTATTTAGGGCCTTGGACATATAATATAAAGAAAACCACTCCTATTTTGAAAAAACTATGGATAATCTAGGGGAAGGTTTGTGTTTTTTATTATTTAATTGTATAGAGTCTGAAACCTATGTTTGGGAAATAATAAAGAATTCCCCTCTCTTTTCCTATATAAACACACCCAGTATCCTGTTCATCTTCCCTAAAAAACATTTTACAACATCCTTACTCTACCCTAAACTCTATATATTCCTCCCAATGTTCCCTCAAGCTCTCAAGAAGCTCTTCCCAAGCTTTCGGAATCACGATCTCAAGGTAAGGGATCTCCCTCTCTTATTTTTATTCAAGATCATGTTTTATGTTATGGACCTTAATTTCCATTTATTCTTATTTGGGTATGATTTTATAAATCCTTTTTACTGGAATTTTTATTTAAATTTTATTAGAGACACCACTAACTCTCATTATTCTCTCTTGTGAACCTTTTTGTGTGCCCATTATACTGTCGAGATTGTCCTATGATTTTCTATACCAAATGTAAGGGATCCTCTCCTTCTCCTCTTTTTTCAAGAATCTAAATTATATTATGCCTTTATCACCAATTCAAATTTATGTTATATATTATTAAATATTATTATCATTTCCATTATGATTTATAAATTTTGAGATACCCCTTTCACTCTCATCAAAACCTCCCATGAACCTTTATGTACACCCATTATGTAGCCCAAATTATCCTGTGATTTTCCATACCAAAATAGTGGGACCTCTCCATATTATTTTCAATTAAATAGAATTCATTATATTTGGATTTTCTAATATCTATTGTTTATTTTTTTCATGACCTTATAAAGATTACTCTATTATAAAATTGATTTCCTAACAATTAGAGACCATTTCTCAGGTCACATTATATTGTTTACCTAAGTTGTTATTATCCTCTCATTCACCTCTTTATTCAGGAATATTCTTTATATTATGCCATTATCTAAATTTTAAAATGTTGGGATATGTTCTTCCATGTTTACCTTACATCCCTTATGATTTATAAATTATGAGATACCCCTTTAATTCTTACTAATACCTCCCAGGAGCATTTATGTGCACCCGTTACAGTAGTAAATTTTCACTATGATTTTCCGTGCCAAACAATAGTATAGTGAATACCCATACCCATTTCCTATCATGAATTCCCACTTTTATACAATTATAATTATTTTATTTGGGTTGTAAATTTATATAATCCACACTCCATTATTTTGGTATTAAATTTGATAAAATATGTTATTATGTGTATGATCTATGTGGTAAACTTATCCATGTACGTGGTATGATTATGATGGGTGTGTCTAGATAGCGCTTCATTTTTCATTTTTCATTTTTATGATTCTCACCCCATTGATGTGCCCCTAATATTATTGTTGTCTAGAATATAATAATTCCTTCTTCTTATACTTTGATTATTACCGTACTAGGGTTTATATCTCACCGCTTTCTTATGTGTATCTGTATGTTATCCAATGCAGTTTTAGAGGAAAAATGATTTCTAAGAGCATGTTAATGGTGTTTTTAATAATGTGGTTGTATCCCATATATCAAGAAGATGTTTTATATGCCTAATTACCACAATAAACTATATTAATTTATCTTTTGGGCTGTAATAATTGTATACATCTATAAAAAATCATGAATTAATGTGTAATGAAGACATGGGTTTTCATATCATCCTTGGAGGGGGTAATGAATTACTTAAATCTCAAAAATAACTGGGAATTTGATAAACTGTCCAAAGTAAAATGAGTTCTAGAAAAAAATTGGTTTTTTAATTTGAAAGATAAATATGATGTATATAAGAGATAAAAAAGTATGGTGGTAAATGGTGTTCAAAAAATAATGTATTTTATTCTTTTCATGTTTTCTAATCATTGTTGAATCATACAACTATTTGAACAGTTCTCATCATTATTGTATATGATGATCTACATTGGTATAATATGTATGTAAAGACACCTTTTTCGCATGCCAATTTTCAGGAATAAATTTAAATGATACAACCCTAGGTTTATGATGTTCTTTATAAGGTAAATCTTATTTGAAAGCTTAAATGGTGTCTTTATGGATTGAAACAAACTCCACGATAGTGGAATCAGAAGTTAAACCCTTTTATTCATGATGAAATTTTCATTGAATGTGACTCCAATGATTTTTCTTATCAAGAGAAATGGGGATATAGATCATATATCATAAAATTGTTTTATATTGACTATTTGTTGAATATAAGTATATATTTTCATAAGATTGAGGAATTGAAGATGTGGTTGTTCAAAGGTATTGAGATGAAGATAATTGAATAATCTAATAATAACATTGGGATGAAAATTAATGGGGATTTAAAAATGAGATATTTGGTTTTATCCTATATGGATTACATTATGAAGGTTTTCGATAAGTTATGAATGGATATTGTAAACATGTATCATCTAATCTTGTCATATATTCAAGACATTATAAATAATAAGAACCATAAACATATGGAGAAGTACATGACATATAAAAAATAATTTTTTAGTTGTTGGATGTTTAACGTATTCAATGGTATGCACACACCCATATATTTCTTTTGTAGTGGTATTTGTTAGTTGTACCATGTTAAATGATAGATAGAACCATTTAGATGTTATGAAGTGGATCATTCGATACATGAAAGGTTCAAAAGATTTAGATTTATGTTCCAGTGATTCTGATCAAATGAATGGATTTTTAGATGTAGTTTTTATTGGTGACATAGATTCCAATAATAGTACAATGGGATTTGTGTTTACTTATTTTGGAACAATGGTAAACTCTATATCTCAATTGTGGTCATTTTTTACCGTGTCTACAATAGAATAAATGTATTTTTCTACTACTAAATTAGGGAATTATGTGATATGGTTTATGTAATTTTTGAATGAATGTGAGAAAGGGTCATATGGAGAAAATGTGATTTATTATAGTCATAGTGCCATCCATATTTCCTTCAATGTAGTGTTCCATGCAAGGAACAGTCACATTGTTTTGGATATCACTTTACATGAAGTATTCTACAAGACTAAGTGCTGGAGTTACAAAATATTAATGTTAATAATAATCCTATGATATGTTTACAAAGGTGATTATTTTATAAAGTATGAAGAATCATTTTCCTTAGTTTTACTTGGTCGATTGATTAGAGAGGATAAAATTTCATCCATTGTGAAAAGGGTTTTCTTAGGTGGATGGTTGAAAAAGGTTGAAATTATGAAGAAATTATTCAGGGGGTAGATTTTTGGGTTTTATGTAGATTCATCAGCTCCATATAATAGTGTTTTCTAGATAGACATGAGATAGAGATCACTCGATGAAAGTTTATTTTTGAATGGTATTAGGGAATTTAAGTGGATATAGTCCATTGAACGGATTTCCAAAAATGGAGTTCACTTGGGTGGAAAAATAATGCTAGTGTAGAATTCATGGATACCAGTTGTTGGTAGTTTCATCAGATAGTTAAACATTGTATTGAAGGTTTCCCTAGTCATGGGAGGTTGACCGTATTTATAAAATGTTTTTGTGACCAGTTCACTGGAAAAAGACCTCTATAAATAGAGGTGGTGTCCCATATGTGGTGTATGTGGACTTCCTATTAAGTTGATTTAAGTTTTTGAATTCATGGTATGAGACTTTATAAAGTGGAGAGTAAGTGAGTGTTAATACTTCTATTCACATGTTTCTCCTTAATAAAAAATGGTTTTCTCCCATGGATGTAGAAAGTTTTTTATACCATATAATCTTGTTTTTATATTTTTTTTATGTTTTGTTTGTGATGTTTTTTCATTGAGTTTTTGTGGTGATTAGTTGGAATATCATTCTCGTTCAAATGTATAGAATCATAAATGGGTTTTTGTCAAAAGAACCTTTTTCTAGTGTTGTTTTTTTATTTATAGTAAATGGGATAATATGATCATAAGGAAATTTATTTAGTGGTTTAATGGGTGTCTATCTGGTATACAAAGTTATCATTGTGTCTATCTGGTGATTAGATAGAGTGCTACCCATTAGTTCTCTCCATATATTCTCAAAATATTCTTTATTAAATTCTTTTTTATTTTAGTAATCCAACCAATTTATAATACCAATCTCTATGTACCTATTTTAATCCATAACAATCCTTCTTTAGTTTATATACCTTTTGTCCATATTCATCATAAATTAATCCAAATGTTTGTTCAATAAATACATCATATTTTACATCTCTATTAAATAATGATGACTTATTATCCATTTTAAAGACTTTATAATATCCAATTAAATCCATTTTAATAAACATTATGTTGGTTTTAATCTATTCAACTAGTGAAAATCTATCTTTAAAATAAATTCTTTCTAGCTATTAGTAACCTTTATTAGTAATCCTCTAAATACTAATTACATTTTTATTTTTAGGTATTAGAAAAATATTATAAATATAATTGTTATTAGTATGATAAAATTTTTAATTTTTATCTTTAATCCATTCCCCATGCTCAACTACTTGAAAAATATATTGTGGAACAATATATGAGAGAATATCAATTTGATTTCCAAGCCTCATTCTTCTTCTTGTCTGAAGTAGATCATCTTGGATACCTATTATATTCTCAACTACAACATGATTGTTAATTTATAAAATTCAAATATATTATTTTCATCACATTCATCTTCCTCATTGGTTTGTTTAGAATCAATATTAATAGTTATAAACATGTTCTCATTTTCTTTTTCATATTGTTTTTCTAAAATATTCCTGATTTCAGGTCTATAATTTTCAAAATATTCTTTATCTATCACATCTTGTTTTCACTGATTCTAAATAATTTCACATCAAAATAGAAACCAATTTATTCTATATTTTTTCTAGTATTTAATATAAATTTCATTGGACAAGTATCCCATTATGAAACCTTCTAGCACATTCTCTTCAAATGATCCTGTATTAGTGATTTCAATATTTAGAAAATGACTAATACTAAACACTTAGACGTAATTAATAGTTGGATTTAATTTGTATCATATTTTATAAGTTTAAATATATGTTTCAAGTATTTTTAAATTCTTATCTAATATGTGTATATCATTTCATACAATGTGCCTATGGAAATTTTTTGAGATCTTGTGTTTAGATAACATAATTCTTCTTATATCGACTAAAATTTTATTCTTCTTCTATACTATGAAATTGTTAAGTGAATATATATTGTGTTTTATGGATGTTTGATTCAATTTTTAGAAATAAAACTTCCAAAACCATCATAATTATACTCTTTATCGTTATATAATCTAACATTTTTTATATAGAGTGTTATATCATTATCAACCTTCCTTCTAATTATTTTGAACATCTAAATAGATTTTAACTCACGATTTATGTAAATTAAAATCATTATCCATATGTAATTATAAATTAATGCAATGAAACATAAATATCAAGTATAATTTTTTCTTAGAGGACCACATAAGTACATATGAATGATATAAATTAGTGTGATAGGTAGAATATCTACTCTTTAATGAGGAAAATTATTCGATTTACCTTTCGAAAACTTTTCAAAAAAATCAATACTTTACATCCACAATCTAGGTAGGTGTTTCCTCTCGGAATTTCGGGGATGACCTCCTTGATGGGAGGTTCAAACATTTCGATCAGTTTCTAACGGGTTTGTTCGTAGAACTGGAAACATCCAATGATTCCACATCCATTTGGACCTACTTTCCAAAGGTAGGTGCTCATTAGTTTGTAGACTGATGAGGATTAGGAATTTGCATTGGTCGAGCGGATGGGAGGTCGGACTCCTCACAACTTTTTTAGGGGAATTATTGTCTACTCCGGGACTCTCTCTATAGATTTAAGTTATGTTCGTGAATCTTTATTACATTACCAAGTATAAAATGAGTTTTACTTTAGATCTGACAATCAATGATTAAATATGTAGGAAATTTAGAGAATATTTTATATGTATTTGAGGTTCTTCATTGATAGAGAATTGTTTCCGACGCTTTCGCCGGGGAGCGTGCATCCGTCTGTGAGGACGCGCGGCTTGTTGCCCCGCATTCCTGCTTTCCAAAGGCGGGCGGCATTCGTTCCTTGTTCAGGTACGTCTTCTCCTTGATCGAAACGGGATGATGGGATGTCGGTTCTTCCTTCCGTGGATTCCTCCTCAGAACTTGTCACCTAGTCCGAGTCTCCCTCATAGATTTAATACGTAGTTCGTGAAACTCTTCCCAGTGCCATGCTTCTATGGACGCCTGTTAATTACACTGCTTCTGCCGGGACATTCCAAAGGGTCCAGTCAGGGCAGCAACCTTCGGTCAGGGGAGTAGTCACGTTGAGGCATCAGTAGCGTGTCTGGATGCTGGGGTACCTGGCATGTTTGTCTGTTATCCTTGACCACAAGGCTTCTCGAGGGCGTGGAAGCTCGAGGAATCCCACATCGAGTGTGGGGAATTATGTGTCACAGACACATATCTGAGGTTTTCCTCAGCTTCCCGTGTTCAGCACAGGGTATGTCGCAAGTTTAACGTCCAGTGGGGACGGATCAACCCAACCAGAGCATTAGCTAGGATAGATCGGATTTGAGGGATCCTCCTTGAAAGGATATCGATACCGGGGCCAGCCCATGGGCGATTGGTGAATGGAGTGGAAGGAGAGTCAAGTGGGACCATCGCAGGGGGGCGACAATGAAGTTGGGCTTGAGCCTTGACGGGGCTTCCTACGTATCCCTGTGGCAGGGAATCAAAGTCCACGTAGTTCGGGAAAGGTGGACCTTGGTCCGATGGGCCTCGTCAGAGTACCGATGTGAAGGTGGACCTTGGTCCGATGAGAGATGGTCAGTGAACCGACGTGAATGTGGACCTTGGTCTGATGAGCATCGTCGTCGTACCGACGTAAAGGTGGACCTTGGTCCAATGAGGGGTGGGCTTGAACCTCTGGAGGCTTCCTACGTACCATGCCTTGACATGGATCAAAGACCTCATAGTTCAAACGGGAATGGGTGAGCAGTTTAATGTCATGTAGGACAAGGGGGTCATACAGTTTAACGTCATGCTGGACGAGGGCGAAACTCGACGTGAATGAACGACCGAGCAATGTGGCTTGAACCTCATAGAGGCCTCCTACGTACCATGCCTTGACATGGATCAAAGTCCTCGTAGTTCAAAATGGGTTTGTGGGTGAACCGACGTGAAAGTAGACCCGGGGGTCCACTATTGGTGGGCTTGAACCTCATAGAGGCTTCCTACGTACCATGCCTTGACATGGATCAAAGACCTCGTAGTTCAAAAGGGATGATGGGTCGCAATGGATTACCACTGGATCAGAGTGCAGTTTAACATCGTGCTGGACGGGGGTGAGACCCGACGTGAAATGACGGCTGGGCTTGGACCTCATAGAGGCTTCCTACGTACCATGCCATGACATGGATCAAATACCTCGTAGTTCACTGAGATGGGTGGGTCGCAATGGCTTACCACTGGACGAGAATGCAGTTTAACATCATGTTGGATGGGGGTGAGACCCGACGTGAAGTGATGGGTGGGCTTGGACCTCATAGAGGCTTCCTACGTACCATGCCTTGACATGGATCAAAGACCTCGTATTTCACTAAGATGGGTGGGTCGCAATGGCTTACCACTGGACTAGAATGCAGTTTAATGTCGTGCTGGACGGGGGTGGGTCGCAATGGCTTGCCACTGGACCAGGATGCAGTTTAACGTCGTGCTGGACGGGGGTGAGACCCGACGTGAAGTGACGGGTGGGCTTGGACCTCATAGAGGCTTCCTACGTACCATGCCTTGACATGGATCAAAGACCTCGTATTTCACTAAGATGGGTGGGTCGCAATGGCTTACCACTGGACCAGAATGCAGTTTAACATCGTGCTGGATGGGGGTGGGTCGCAATGGCTTACCACTGGACCAGGATGCAGTTTAACGTCGTGCTGGACGGGGGTGAGACCCGACGTGAAGTGATGGGTGGGCTTGGACCTCATAGAGGCTTCCTACGTACCATGACTTGACATGGATCAAAGACCTCGTAGTTCACTAAGATGGGTGGGTCGCAATGGCTTACCACTGGACCATAATGCAGTTTAACGTCGTGCTGGACGGGGTTGGGTCGCAATGGCTTGCCACTGGACCAGGATGCAGTTTAACGTCGTGCTGGACGGGGGTGAGACCCGACGTGAAGTGACGGGTGGGCTTTGACCTCATTGAGGCTTCCTACGTACCATGCCTTGACATGGATCAAAGACCTCGTAGTTCACTAAGATGGGTGGTCAGGGTCAGTGCTCACTCTAAGCCCACGTGAGTCATGCTCGGTGTGAGAAACAAGAGGTTGCAAGGACCTGACGATCACGTCGCGAAGGGTGCGTCCGTGAGAAGCGAAAAGGGGCTTATGCGTTGGGCGGACCATAGTGTTGGGACTTACTCCAAGATGGAGGCCCATAGGGAGGTGCCTCGTTTCCTATCACGTCCTCCACCGACCTTGGTAGTGGGGAAGTACGGAGATGCACGGGTGCAATCATCCGTACCAAAGGTTAAGGGGCTTACGCTCTGAGGCAGCCCTTCCCCTGTGAACATACGCCACTCCGACAAGGAGGATCTCATTCCATGTGCGGAAGAGTTCCATTCCCGTGGAGACGAGTGGTGTAAAGAATGTTCGAGCTGGGGGGACCCTTCGTGAGGGAGACGAGGTTGGGTCACAGTTTAACGTCATGTGTTGAGGATGTGGTGCTTGGCAGTTTAACGTCCTACAGCTCGGACTAAGTGGGTTCACTCCACACCCCTAGGACTTACATAACCGGTACCCTCTGGTCCTTGGAGAAGGGAAGGTACCGGCAAGGCCATGGTGAAGGGGGGTCGTGGGATGAACCATCGAGGGGTCCACGTTAGCGTGGCTATACGAAGAAGAAATAGCCATTAGCGTGCCTATGCGAAGAAGCATTAGGCGAAGCAACGCTACGGGTGGTATTGTCTATGGGACTTTGAAATCACATCGTGCAAACCTGGAGGGTCGCACTGGAAGAGGAATCGCTAAGCAAAGGAGTGTTCTTCATGAAGTGCGGTGCCTTGGACTTAGCATGGGGCATTGGTGTGAGTGGGAGGTGCTTCGTGAAGTGGAACAGTGTTCGCGGAGCACTGCCTCGGGAAGAAGGGGTGCCTCGCGAAGGAGGGTCCTGCGAAGCAGTGTGCTTCGCGATGTATAGTGATCCTGCCTTGGCATAGGGATCACTAGAATGGGTTGGGTGTTTCGCGAAGCATAAACGCTCCGCAGCTGCCCGGGTTCCCTTGGGAACCCCCTTCCTCAGCGAACGCCCTTGAGCTTCGCGAAGGGCATCCCTCCCGGAAGAGGGGCTCAAAACGAGACAAAGTGGAGGCGTCTCGCGAAGTAGAAATACCTCGCGGAGCTCATGATTCCCGGGGAAAAGAGTGCTTCGTGATTCGGGAAGGAGAAGCCAAAAGGTCGGATTGTCCGTCTTCGGGACTCAGGGGGAGTCCAGTATTTATAGGGAAGGGGCGCCGCGAAGCAGGGCTCGCGCGCCGCCTTCGGTGCTTCGCGGCGGCTCGCGAACGTCAAATGGGTTCGCGGAGGATTACCGCCTCTGGTGCTTCGCGGCGGCTCACGAACGTCAAATGGGTTCGCGGAGGATTACCGCCTCTGGTGCTTCGCGGCGGCTCGCGAACGTCAAATGGGTTCATGGAGGATTACCGCCTCTGGTTCTTCGCGGCGGCTCGCGAACGTCAAATGGGTTCGCGGAGGATTACCGCCTCTGGTGCTTCGCGGCGCCGCCATGGTTGGGGTGCCTTGCGACGGGGCTTCGCGGCGGCGCTTCGCGGCAGCGCTTCGCGCCGGAGCTTCGCGAGGCAGCGCGCTGGCCTTTTTCGTTCCTTTCTTTCGGGCTACATTTTTGGCGCCAACAAATGCCCCCCCTCAGACTTGGATCCGCGGAGGGAGAAGGGTATAAGTCTGAGGGAAAATTGCCAAAATTGTCGGTGGTTCGCGACGCAGCATCGCGAAGGGGGCCCGCGATGCTCGCCGGGGCCGCGGATCCGGACGCGCCGCGATGCTTCGCGCGGGTGAGGCGCGCCGCGATGCTTCGGGGTCGCTACCTATAAATAGGGGGTCCGCCATTTTTTGTCTTCACGTGCCTTCCTTGTCTTTTTGTGCTCTCGACTTCGCGAAGCTCCGCGTACTCCGCGACAGCCCTTCGCGAATCGAGCTTCGCGGAGAACCGCGGGTCTCCGACTCCGCGTCCGCGCTAGGCAAACTTCTTGTCGGCCTTGGCCAGACTTCGGGGCTTGTTCTCGCGACTGAGCTTCACGATTCAGCTTCGCGACCGAGCTTCACGATTCAGCTTCGCGGCCGAGCTTCGCGACCCAGGGGGAAAAAAAACTTTTCTGAGGGTCAGCATCAAAATGGCCCATCAAGAGGCTGTGCCGGGAGTGCTTGCAGATGCTGCTCGTCGGGATGAGATGACCAACCGTCCGGGCTTGGGGGAAATGGTTCAGAGCCACTCGGACCACACTTCTTTGACAGATCTGCTGTCGGAAGGTTAGAAGGATTATCAGCATTGCAAGAAACTGCCGTTGTACGGCTTCGGGCTGAGGGATGACGTCTTCATCCCTGAGGTGAGTAGGGATGAACCAGCTTGCTGGTTCAGGAGCACACCGTGCCAGCACCAATGGTTCAGGGCGGCCGATGGTCACGCACGGGAGGACTTCACACCGTCACCGCTGATTGTCTCTACAACCATGTGAATGACATCGACGGGAAGCCACTGCAACCGGAGACTTCCCCTCCCCTCTATCGTACCATGCTGAAGGCGGCTTTGCAGGATTCGAAGAAGGGATGGTCCGATTAGTGGGACCTGCGCCGGGGCGGCAATTTTACCGACGACTGGGCCTGGGCCTACTGGGTAGGCGCCTCATGCGAGGAGTTCGGGGCCGAGCTGAGGAGAGTGGGATTGTATGAGGCAGCGTGGGCCTCCCAATTCCACATTTACCAACCAAAGAAGCTAATTCCGTAGTTGCTGAGTAGATGGTCATCTAGGACCAACACTTTTCACCTTCATCATGGGGAGGTGGGAATCAGCCTGTGGGATGTCCACCAGATTTATGGGGTCCCAATCTTGGGGGCCATGTATGACGAGTTCCTCCCCGTTGCCAGCGCGTGGGGGGATGCGGAGCAAATGCCACGACAGGCATCGGCGCTGATGGCACTTGTCCCTGGAGAGGACAAGGAGGCATTGAGGGATGTCCACTTCAGAAGATGGTTCAAATGCTTCCTGAATTTCCCCGAAGATCGAGAGTTCCCTACGAGGCCTCGAACTTGTCCGAGGGCGGCCCAACGGGGCAAGGGGCACTCGTATTGGAGGGTCTTGGAGGACAGCCAATGGAAGACTTGGGGTTTCAGCGTCAGCACTGAACAACAGCCAATAATCAGGCTGGAGGCGTTCATCGCGGCTCTCATCTATGGCTGGATCCTACTGGTGAGAGATACAAGCATGGGGGTACAACCCAGCTCATTCATCATGGCGTCGATGTTGGGCATGGGGCAGCGGATCAACCTGGGGATCCCAATGCTCACCAAACTGTACAGAATGCTGCGGCATATTAGTGAGGGAAAGAAGCCGCCAAGAATATGCGGGCCCTTCCACCTCCTGTATGGGTGGATTGCAGCGCATATCAGGGGTATTTACGAGTATCCAAACCCCATTTCGCCGTCGGGATCGAAATTTTGCCCCTCTATCCTGAATGCAGTTGGGAGCTTCCCGTTCAAACTGACTGTCCCGATGGTGCTGAATCAGGTGTGGAGGGTGGATGAGTTTAATTTCCACCCCTTCCCGTTGCCGACGGGAATACTTGCTGACGACGGGCGAGGAACGGAAGAACATAGAGCTTACCTTCTGGCCTTCCGAGGTGGAGTTTTGGTGGCTCGGATAGATCGTGAGCCAATCTGCGAACCGTACACCCCACATCGTTTCGCGAGGCAGTTCCAGTGCCTCCAGCGGCTAACCCCACAGGTCTACTGGGAGGTGCGTCACGAGGAGCACCCGTGTGTGATGAAGCAGCTGTGGATCATGTTCACACGCGAATATGGAATGATGCAGATTGCATTGCCTCCATCCACCGCCACCTTCAGATTAGTGAAGGAGTACGCCATTAGTTGGGAGGCCGCTTCTCCGGGGGAGATGCTGAAGCAGCCAACGATCCGGGTTGGTGACGGTGGGCCTCCTCTATCTCGAGGTCGGGGTCGGAGGGCAGCTAGGGCCGCTCGCGGCAGCGGGGCTGCCATGGCGGTGAGACCCGCACCGGCCGAGGGTATGGCAGCAGCGGTGGATCTGGTGATTTCGGGAGAGCAGGGTCATCCAGAGGGGCGACCACCGAGGGGATTCCGTAGGATATCCACTCAGGCTCCGGGAAAGCGCTTGCGTCACATTGACATGGCAGAGGATGTCGTCTTCCTGGAGGCTTGGGACATTTGGGATGTCAACCGGCAATTCCTCAGCCCATCCGAGATATGGTCCCACCTGAATCGCCTCAGGATGGAATTACCGGGTATAGGCCCAGTTCGGGCTGGATTCATGGCATCCCCGGCGGAGGCAGAACAGTACCTGGAAGAGCTGGAGGATTACGTCCACTCTAGCGGTGTTCCTCGCCCAATGACGGATCGGGTGAGGGTACTGTTGAATTAGACGGTCCCCCCACAGTTATCGGTTGCCGATCTGAGCGAGCGTTTCCCCTTGCCGGAGGAATCAGAGGACTCCTCTTGGGAGGATGAGGCTTGCGGAGGGAGCCCGCTGGAGGAGGGCGAGGTCGGAGACCGAGGCTCAGAATCCGACGATTTCGCGGAGGCTCTCGAGGTAGCATTCTGAACTTCTCTCCTTACGACCTGTTCCTGGGTCCCTATGGACTTCTCATCAATGTTTGAGCCATGCAGGAGGAACTTGTTCGTAGGCCTCGTTCTCGCTCCTTGGCGGGTGATGATGCGGGACCTTCAGAACCCGCGCCTATGGCTGCGTCCAGTTCTGCATCTGGTGGGACCAGGGCGCCCGAGGTGGCTCCTCCGGAATCTCCAGACCTTCCAACAGTATACGGGGGGCCTCGTCTCAGGGTTCCATCAGTACCGGCTCAGGAGCAGCGGTCGGAGGTCGATCTTCGTAAGTCTCCTCCACCGGTCTCCTCGTTGTCACATGTAGGCCACGCCAACTAATGTTTATTTGTCGTGCAGTTATTCGACTGGCGTGGGCTGCTGCGGCGAGGCTGGTCGGGATGTCTGGCGGCGTCCCTCCTAGGGGCATGTCGGTGATGGTGGTGATAGTCCCTCCATCTCCTCAAGATGAGATGCACATAATCACTGGCGGGTCTGCCAGCAGGGTCATACTCGAAGTCATTGAGGTGGAATCCGAGGAAGAGGATCAACCGGTCGGTCCCAGCCCTGTCGCGCCTGCTTCGGCGCCAGGTGTCGCGCTGGATTCGACGCCGGATGTTGATCCTGCCGAGGATTTCCTGCGGGTGTATCCCGCGTATGAGCCTGCCAATCGCGTAGACTAGGACGAAACGGCCTCCGACGAGGAAGACAGCAGCATAGTTCGCCGCCGGTCGTAGAAGCTGATCGCACGCTTTATCAAGGACACTCCCCAAGCACAATGGCTGGCCGAAATGGATAGGCTTCGCTCACGGTTGCGCGAATTGTGCGCTGGGGGAGTGGATGCCCAACGTCCTCATGCACTCATCCGAGATCTTATGGCTGAGAAGATCCGGGAGCATGATCGTGGGCTTAGCGTGGGCTGGCAGCGGAGGAAGGCGACCAGCATTAAGAAGCTCCATGAGGCTGAAGGCGAGGTTCAACGGATGCAGACCCAGGCAGACGAGATTTCAGCCTCTCTTGATGTGCAATCTGAGATGGTCTCACGGTTGAAGGCCTAGCTGGAAGAGGCTGAGGAGCATATGGGGCAGACCTCTGGAAGGATGGCTGCCACCCAGGCCGAGGTAGAAAGGGCCAGGGCCAGAGTTGACGAATTATGCCCCGCCGCTGCTGAAGAGGAGCGGGAGTTGAATCAGCGGCAACAAGCTTTGGACGCCGTAAGTCAGCGGGTGGCGGAGCTGCAACGCTCTTTTGATGGGGTCAACCCGTCCATGGGGGAAGTCAACCCCTGAGTATTGTAACAAATCCAAAACCCTTTTATTGGTACTTTCGTGCTTCAAAATTTTACTTTTGTTTTGAATGTCGTAGCACTCATGATTTCCACTGTCGAATTGCCTTGTTTCATCCCTACAATTTTTGCAGGATGTTTGGCGACAATCCTCCAAATCCACATGGGTCGATCCCAATGTGAGATGCAGGAGGTAGTTGGCTTGATCGGAGAAGGAACTTCAAGGATAGCCGAATTACCGTTTCTTCAACGTGCTCTTATGCACGAACGGGGCAACGCCAGGGGCGCTGAAATCGGTCCAAACAGATGAAAATGGGAAGTGTGAATCACGATACCCAAGATTCGGAACACTGTGGGGATGACGTGACAATAAGGGACAACCGTTAACCTTGGAGGGGAAATGGTACCCTTACTGCGTTAGCCTGAAATGGGGAAAACAAATGAGCATCGACCGCTGACCATATTCGCAACGCGGGATTTTATCAATTTGTTGTCGATCAATCCTTCGGGACATTGACCCGTAACAGTAGGAGAGCCCTTGGGCATAGTATCCAGGCCATTATTGGGGGTCCCTCCAAACATGACCAGTCTTCCGGAACGTTGGCCCAGGACGGTAGGTGAGCCGATGCGGCATGAGACCAGGCCGTTAGGGGGTTCCTTCAGACATGAAAGAGGACGAGGGTCCGAATAAGGGGCACGCAAAGCGTGGAATATGGAGTGATGGTTTGTTCAAACAGAATCCAACACTTCAGTAGTTACACCACCGTGGTGGGAGTACGCCAGATGGGCGCATCGGTCTGATCCCGGATCATTCTTTATTCCAGATAGGGCCTCTCCGGCGAGGGCTGGAAATGGGGAGGAATAGGATTTTGCGATTCCTGGGGCTGGACCCTAGGTGAAATTCCTGGGTGTCTCTACGTATCCCATGATGATGGGAATCAATCCATATGTAGTTCTGAAAGTGCAGTTTAACGTCATGCAGGACGAGGAACAGCCCGACTGTATTGGCATACATCCTACCAAAACTACTAAGCCCACGTGAGTCGTGCTCGGTGCGGGAAACAAGCAGTAGTGTCGGGAATCTCCTAACACAAAAGGGGCAGGTTAGGGCAAAGGGATGCTCGGTGACTACCGGCCCAATGACACTAACACGATCATTTAGCGCACCTAGATGCGCGAAGAGAAAGATCCAAGTATGATGGAGTTCCACTTGAACATGAGGGAGTGGAAATGTGTGAATCATGACGCTCGAGATTCGGATCACGATGATGGCGGCGTGACGATGGAGGATTACTGCTGACCATGTTTACAACACAGCATCCTGTCGTGTTATCCTAAAATGGGGACAAACAAATGAGGGTCGACCGTTGACCATGTTCGAAACACAGGACCATGTCACAAATGTTGTCAAATATCCGTAGGGACGTTGGCCCGAAACGATTGAGGGGCCCTTAGGTCCAGCATTCATGGAGAGCCCTTAAGCTTAGTATCCACGTCGTCCGAGGGTCCTTTTGGATGTGGAAGGGGATGAGGATCCAAATAGAGAGCTCACGAAGCTTGGTCATGGGATGAGGGGAACGTCCCTGTGAAAATCCCACGCTTCGGGCTCTTTGTCAAAACACATCTGAATACGGCAACGAAACGTATTAGAGAGAGGGAGCAGATTCCTTTCCCTTGGGGAGATCTTAGTTTAGGGTCATAGAATTCGGACCATGAAAAGTTAGACTGGGCCCGCGGGGAAGTGCCCGGGCGCTCCTACGTATCTCATAGGGATGAGAATCAAGCCTTATCAAGCCTTACGTAGTTCTTGATGGACCTTAGACCACAAATGGGTAAAGGGAGCAGGGGATGCATGGCATCAAAACCCGACATGAAGGAGGACTTAAGCCCTACTTACCATGCATTCTCTGGGGAAATGCTCGAGTCGAGGGACCGAACACAAAGGTTAGGCTGGGCCCGCGGGGAAGTGCCCGGGCGCTCCTACGTATCTCATAGTGATGAGAATCAAGCCATACGTAGTTCTGGAAGGTGGCACGGTAAGGTACCAGTGCCAGGGGAAAAGGGAAGTGTGGGCATGGCCCTTGCACTAAAAGAAGTGGAATTTGATGTATCTTGTTTGTTCTTTATGGTGAATGGTTTTTTTTGTGAAGCGACAGGCCTAGAACAGTAGGTCGTGATGTCGCCACAAGAATCAAGTCGTGATGGGCATTGACAAATGGCATGGCACGTGACCAATACCCAACGTGATGTCCTCTACAACGAGGTCACCACAATGCGGTGCCGTTTTTCGTCGTGCGGCCAGGACGATAATGTCATAGTTTAGGGTCGTATGATAGGACCAAGCATGCATTTTATCGTCATGCAGCGAAGACGTAGCAGAGATGATGCTAGGCGGGAAATGTGTGCAGTGTTATAAAACACAATTGACAGAGACATTATCCCACATCAAATTGTATACTGTTTGGAGAGGGAAACCTTAGGCCGAGGGGCCTATACAGAGGTGATACAGGGAGAATGACTGGCTTCCTGATTGGGTTGTACCCGGAGACAGGGCGTCTGGGCGGTCCTACGTATCCCATGAGGATGGGAATCAAGTTGAACGTAGTCCCGAATGGATCTTAGTTTATGGTCTTAGAGATCGGACCATGGGAGCCCCAAAGGACGCCAGATTGCAGCTTTGTCCCCCTAGCATGCAAAGGTGCACTGAGGGATATCGCCAAAAGTGTCGAGATTCCACCTGGACATGATGGGGCGGAAAATGATGTGAATCATGCAACCAACATTCGAGGACTGAAGAGGCTGGCATGACGATAGAGAATTACTACTGACCATGTTCGCAACACAGCATCCTGTCGCGTTAGCCTGAAATGAGGACTAACAAACGAGCATCGGCCGCTGACCATATTCGCAACACGGGATTTTATCGATTTATTGTCCAAAACCCTCGGGGGCGTTGGCCCGTATCGGTAGGAGAGCCCTTGGGCATTGTATCCATGTCGTTCTTGGGGGTCCCCCCGGGTGTGAAAGATGATGAAAGTCCGAATAGAGGGGAACACGAAGCTTGACAAGTGGAAGGAACTTGATCAAGTTGAATCTGACACTCTTGGTCCTAGACTAGAGTGCTCTTAATACATGGGTGAACCACTGCAAGGAGTCAAGGGACTCAACTTTTAGGGTGACCGAGAGATGGAAAGTCCCCAGGGGAAGGGGGAATGGTGCCCAAAACCTTGTATCATACCCACATATCCCCCTGCTAGAGAGGGATAGACCAAATGGCCTAGGTGACCGGGAGATCAAAAGATCACTAGGAGGTGGGGTTGGACCCGAATCTTAAACATCCAGGTGGTCCTACGTATCCCATGAGGATGGGAATCAAGCTACACGTAGTTCTGAAGGGTGCCTTTTAATGTCATGCAGGACAGGGAATAGGAGGACTGAACCTCAGAATGGGGGCATGCGTGGTGCAGCTATTGCAAACCCGACGTGAATGAGGACATAGTCCCTCACTGCGCCACGCATCCCTGTAATCAGGGTCCTAAAGGCAGGATTAGAGAGGTAAATTTGCTGAACTCAAGCTGGGCCCGGAGACAAGGGGTCCGAGCATTCCTACGTATCCTATCGAGATAGGAATCACGCTGAACGTAGTTCCAGATGAGAATCTTAGTTTATGGTCTTAGAGCTCGGACCGTGGGTGGTGACAACTCCCGAGTAAGCACAGATGTCAACCCAATCCCTAAGCCCACGTGAGATAAACTCGGTGTGGGAAACAAGGGGGGTATCCTCATCGCAATACTTGGGGCGTCCATCAAAGGGGATTTGGCGGAGAGTTTCGAAGGACACCTTTGATGCAGCTTGTTCTCCCAACGTGCAGACGTGCACAGAGGAAAAGTACCAAGAATCCTGAGACTCTACTTGGACATGATGAAGTGATGAAGGGTGTGAATCGTGTACCCGGCATTTGGGCTCAATGGGTTGACGTAGCGATAGAGAAAAACTGTTAACCATGATGGAAACACAGCGTCCATATCGCGTTAGCCCGAGGTGGGAACAACAAACGAGCATCGACCGCTGACCATATTCGCAACGCGGGATTTTATCGATTTTTTGTCCAAAACCCTTGAGGGTGTTGGCCCGTATCGGTAGGATAGCCCTTGGGCGTAGTATCCAGGCCGTTCTTGGGGGTCCCTCTGGGTGTGAAAGATGATGAAAGCCCTGATGCGGGGATACGCAAAGCCTGGAAAGCGGGTGCGGACGTGTCCGAGTAAAGCTTGGCATTCCAGGTAATAAACCAGAGTACTCTTAAGCACATTGGTGAACCGCCGAAAAAGGGATCGACGAAACAGCTCAGTAGGGGGGGAGCATGGCGTGGTCATTACGAAACCGTCATGAATGAGGACATAATCCCACACCACACCATATAATCCTCTCATGGATGAAGGATAGGCCAAGGGGCCGGGATGGGATGAGGATTCCCGAGAGATGGGGCTGGACCCGAATCTTGGACATCCAGGTGGTCCTACGTATCCCATTAGGATGGGAATCAAGCCACACGTAGTTCTCTATACGTAGTTTAATGTCATACTGGACGAGAAGGGGAAGCAATATACCCCGAAACAAAGGAGGTGTGTGGTATGGTGAAGACGCCGACGTGAATGAGGACATAGTCCCACATCACACCATACACCCTGGGCAAGAGGGGACCTGGGTCATGGCCCGGAAAGACCAAGGGGCCTAAGGTCAGGCATCAGTCAGGAAGGCCTGACCGGTTCATGGTTTAGCGTCTTACATGAGGACGAGGGGCCAGGGGCCCAAGGAGGCCAAGGGGCCTGAGGCTGGGCCTCGTAAGGGGAGTCGTATGGCATGGTACACGGTCCCGACGTGAATGAGGACGTAGTCCTACACCACACCGTACACTCCGGGTGAGAGATTGGGGAGAAGGCCAAGGGGCCTAAGATCAGGCATCAGTCAGGAAGGCCTGACTGGTTTTTAGTTTAACGTCTTACATGAGGACGAGGGTCGTGGACCCGAAAAGGCCAAGGGGCCTGAGGCTGGGCCTCGTAAAGGGAGGGCGTACGGCATGGGACGTGAACGAGGACATAGTCCCACATCACACCGTACACCCTCATGAGGAATCATGGGCCGTGGCCTGGAGAGAAGGAAAGTTATCAGTCAGAAAGGCCTGACTGGTCTACAGTTTAACGTCTTGCAGTGAGGACGGAGATGCAGTTTAAGGTCGTGCGGGACCAAGTCGCAGTTTAGGGTCGTGAAGGACCCTCTCGCAGTTTAGGGTCGTGCAGGACCACTTTTTCCCTAGGCAAAGTATCGCTTGAGGAACTTGGCATTGGTGGGAGGGGTTATACGCTCTCCATCCGTGGTCACCAAGGAGTATGCTCCATTGGGGTAAACCTTATGGATGATATAAGGCCCTTCCCATTTGGTTTATAACTTGGGCAGTTTCCTACCGGGAATCATTGGCGCTCGAAGGGCCATTACCAGGTCACCCTGTAGAAAAGAGCGGAGACAAACCTTCTTGTCAAAGGCTCTCGCTATCTTGTCCTGATGCCTTTCCAGATTGTGCAGGGCACAAAGACGGTTCTCGTCCAGTGCCTCTAATTCAGCTAGACGGATCTCGGCTACCTCATCTGATGTTTGGTGATCATAAACTGCAGTGCGTAGCGACAGCAGCTGGATCTCAATGGGTAGGACGGCCTCAGCTCCATACACCAGGGAATATGGGGTCACCTGGGTAGAGTTGCGAGTTGTCGTCCGGTAATCCCAGAGGGTGTTGGGGAGCTTGTCCGGCCAACTCTTCTTGTTCTGACCAACCATCTTCTGCAGAATGTTAGAGAGGGTCTTGTTGAACGCCTCGATCTATCCATTTGCCTGCGCGTGGTAGCGGGAGGTATGGTTCGACCGGATGTCGTACTTAGCGTACAATTTCTTCAATTCAGCTTCTCGGAATTTGGTTCCGTTATCGGTGAGGACAGCGTGAGGGAATCCAAACCGGTGGATAATGTTGGAGCTCACAAAGTCAACGATGGAACGGGCCTTGACCTCTTTGAGCGGAACTGCTTCTGCCCACTTGGAGAAGAAATTTGTATCAGTCAGGATGAACCTGCACTGGCGGGCTGTTGCCGGTGGATACGGTCCCACTACATCAAGTCCCCATACCGCAAATGGCCAAGAGTACTTGGTGGGGTGGAGGGGCTCCGGCGGCCGATGTAAGAAGTTGGCGTGTACTTGGCACGCGTGGCATCTCTTGGCATATCCAATACAATCGTGGATCATAGAGGGCCAAAAGTACCCCAACCTCTGGATTTGATGGGACAGTTTTGGCCCAGCTTGATGGGCACCACAGGAACCGGCGTCAACCTCTTGCATAACTTGAGGTATCTCCCCTCCTTGGAGGCAACGGAGGAGGACACCATCGAAACTCCTCTTATAAAGGATCTGTTCCAGGCTGGGGCCGCTCCAGAGGGTAAATTGCAGCGCGCGGCGTCGGATTCGCTCACGTTCAGCCCGGTCGTCCGGGAGCTGACCATTTTGGAGATACTCGACAAAAGGTGCTCTCCAGTCGGGGGTGGTTTCAACCACTGCGTCCGACGAACTCGGGATTCCCGATACAGAGGGTCCGGCGGTGAGATGACTTACCCGTAGGCTATCACGGTCCTCTTGGGTGACGGGGGCAATGACTCTCCGGTGGGCCACGTGTATGACCAAATCATCTTGCTCGGGTTCTGCGAGCGACGCGGCTAAGCCAACCAGGGCGTCTGCTTGGCCGTTCTGCGACCGTGGGACATGGGTAACTTCTGGCCAAGAAGAGAACTGGTCCATTGGGAGGAGGGTGTACTCCAGCAACGGTGCAAGCTCTGGCTTCCTGACGACGTAGTCGCCATTAACCTGTTTGATTACCCGCTCGGAATCTCCCTTCACATGTAGGTGAGGAACATGGATCTCAAGGGCCAACTCGAGGCCGGTGATGAGAGCTTGGTACTCTGCCTCGTTGTTCGTACAACCTTCTGACAATAGGAACGAGTACGGCAGGACGGCCTGCGCCGGGGTAATGAAGACAATACCCAGGCCCACTCTGTTGAGCTTGGGATCGTTGAGCTTCCTACCGGTGGGGCTCCGGGAGGCACCGTCGAAATTCATTTGCCAACACGGGGCAGCATGATCGACTGAGAGGATCGTCTCATCAGGGAAGTCCAGGTCCAGGGATTGATCCGCGGAGGTTGGATGGGCAGCTAAAAAGTCTGCCAATGCCTGTCCCTTAATGGCCTTCTGAGGTATAAACCTGATATCAAACTGTTGGAGAATCACCGCCCACCGTGCTAGTCGGCCAGTCAGCATGGGGCAGTTCAGGATGTACTTCAGCGGATCTACCCGAGAGATCAATTGCACCTCATGGTGTTGCAGGTAGTGCCGCAACTTCTGCACGGCGAAGACGAGCGCAAGGCAGCTCTTTTCGATAGGGGAGTATCTGACCTCCGTATCGAGAAGAATGCGGCTTAGATAGTAGAGACTATTCTCAGTACCCTCTTTGTTCTTCTGGGCGAGCAGCGCACCGAGGGATCTCTCCAGGGCGGTCACGTAAAGGACCAGCGGCTTTCCAGAGATGGGTGGCATCAAGACCAGAGGTTGGAACAGATACTGCTTGATTTCCTCGAAGGCGGTCCGACACTCCTCATCCCATTTGTAGGCAGCGCCTTTCTTCATGAGCCGATAAAAGGGCTTACACTTGCTGGCCAGATTCGCAATGAATCGGCGTATATAGGCTAAGTGGCCTTTCAGGCCTCGAAGCTCCCGAATGTTGCTCGGGGGAGGCATTTGGCTGATGGCCTTGATCTTCTCCGGGTCGATCTCGATACCTCGGTATCTGACAACAAAGCCCAGAAACTTCCCGGAGGTGACTCCGAAGGCAAAATTCAGCGGGTTCATCTTCAGGTGACGGGAATGGAGGAAACCGAACACTTTCTCAAGGTCTTTGAGATGGTCCTGGTGCTGGCATGATTTGACTACAAGGTCATCCACGTAGCATTCCACCAATGTCCCGAGAATTGGTTTGAATATGCGATGCATGGCCCTCTGATAAGTGGAACCTGCATTTTTCAAACCGAATGGCATAACCTGGTAGCAAAAGGTACCTTGGGGAGCCTTGAAGGCAGTGGACTCCTCGTCTTCGGGGGCCATCCGGATCTGGTTATACCCGGAATACCCATCCATAAAAGAGAGAGCTTGGAACCCGGCCGTGGCGTCAATCAACAGCTCCTTCACTGGGAGTGGGAAGTCATCCTTTGGGAAGTGGCGATTGAGATCGCGGAAGTCGATGCAGACTCTGATCTTCCCATTCTTCTTCCTGACCGGCACAATGTTGGCAAGCCACTTGGCGTAATGGACCTCCTTGACGAAGTTGGCTTTGATTAGCTTATCAATTTCGGCCTCGACCATAGCACCATGGGAAGGGTGAATCTTCCTGGGAGGCTGCTTAAACCCACGATGTTTTGCCGGGAGGCCCAGACGGTGCACGGCCACTTGGGGATCCAGCCCTGGCATCTCATCGTAACTCCAGGCAAACACATCACGGTGTTGTTTGAGGAAGTCTACGTACTGCTACCGCTCCCCGAGGGACATGGCCGCACTGATCAATGTGGGTCTCGGATCTGCCTCGCTACCAAGGTTCACCTGTACCAGTTCATCAACCATGGTAGAGACGCCTTCTTCAAAGGTTGGGGGAGCGTCCTCCAAGTCTTCCTCCCCGGCCGTGGGGGGACTTCCCGCGATGGAAGGTACTTATGGGCTATCAAGATCCACGGGGCAGCTGGTGCTGGCTCGGGTAGCAGCGGTCGTCACATCAGGGGACTCACTTTCCATCGAGACCATGGCAATGAAGGCAGTCGAACCTATCCCATCTGGCCTTCGGCCTAAAGGGCCACGTTTGATGATATCAAAGCAGTGGTGACGTGTCGGCCTGAGTCTGTTAATTCCAGCCCGGCGAAAGAGACACGTATGGCGCACCGCCATTGTCATCAGCTTGACGCCCCGGTATCGTACAGGGGTAGGAGGTTCCGGGATGACCCGAGCCTGGTTGGTGTAGGAGTACGAGGTGATTTTTCGCCATCGCTTGGACACGGGAACATGCCTTCCTTGCGTAACCGAAGCAACAAAACATTGCCCCATGTCGGGGGTCGTGGCCTCCAACCGGTGGATCGGGAGGATGTAGGCATCGTCCATGCTTGCCCAGGGATCACTTGTGATCGGGGCGGGCTCATCCTCGCTTACCAGGATTTGCTTGTCCTTACTTTTGTAATAACCCGCATCCAGATAGCGGGCCTCACAAGAATCGAAAGGGGACGCGTCTCCTTGGAGCACGCCTACTCGACCGTTGAGCGAGTACTTGAGGCACTGGTGATATGACGAGGGGACCGCTGCATGCAGATGGAGCCATGGCCTACCCATCAATGCGTTGTAGGCGGTATCCTGAGAGACGACCATGAACTCGGTGCTGGCAATTAAGCCACCGAACTGAGTCTTCAGGCGGATCTTGCCGACTGGGGTCTAGTCTGTCCTGTCGTACCCCTGGATCCTGAGGTCAGAGGGGGTCAAATCAATTTCAGACAGACCCAGCTTTCGCAGCGTCCAGGTCTGAATTAGGTTGATTCCAGAACCCGTGTCAACGAGGCAGCGGCGGACTTCCACGCCGTTGAAGTGGCCAGTGATGTACAGCGGGAGAATGTGCCCTTGTATCGGAGGGTCCTCATCTTTACCGGAGAACAAGATAACCTCCTGACACTCGGCATTTTCAATCGTCTCGGTATGGAAGGCTTCTGCAGCTGCTACCTCCGTCTCGAACGGGAGGGGGCTCCTTAGGGCCTCGGCAAGTGCTTCGCGCATCTCGGATGACAGGCGCAAGGCCTCAAGAATGGAGAGCCTCGCTGGAATGCCAGCCAGGTGCTTTAGGACATCATACTTGCGTGCCAAACGCGAACCTCTGCTTACAGGGGGTTTTTCGGCATTTGGAGGCATAGCAGGTCCTGCCGGTTGAACTGGCGGTCGGTTAGCACTGGGTACATCCTGTTGCCTGCTAGTAGAAGCCTGGAGAGTAGTCGCTGGACTAGGATCGGGCAGCAGAGGCTGGCATGGTGCCGGGCAGGACTTACCATGATACGGACGAGGCAGCTCTCCCCGTTCTAGTAGCACAAACGGCGGTGGAGGTAAATCCAAGGGTGTTGGATGGGTCTGCGCATGCTGAGATCTGCGCTGAGCCTGCTGCCTAGTCTTGGTAGCGTGAACGGCTTGGCCACAAGTGCCTGCTGACATGCCTCGATGACCGGCGCGATTTTGATTCCGCTGGCGTTGACGTCGGCTGGAAACATTGGGGAGGTCTGCCTGGGGTTCCCCCTCGTCGGGGGTCATATATGGCTTTACCAGCTCCACGGTGTTAACCGATGCGTACCCTTGGCTATCGCTCAAGGAGTCATCTGCCACTAGGCGGATTCTGGGAGGGATCCCCATTTCGGGGGGCATAAAGTCGCCAAGAGTGCGGGATGACGACGGCACTGGCGGTGCACGTTGCTTCTTCTTGTGTCGTCGCTGCTTGCCCTTTTGGGCAGAGGTCGACTGTGAAGACGACGTGGAGGCACCAGCTACTTCTTCTGAAGGTTTTGACTGCTTCAGGCATGCCCGTATGATACCCTGGGCACAGACAACGGTTTTTCGAGCCATCCAGTCGTCATATTTTTGGGATCCGCAGCTAGGGACCTGCTGCCACTCACCTTCGCTGTCGCTGCCGATTTCTGATCCTGCAAAGACGCCTGCCACTTGCGCTGGTGCTGGGCCCAACTTGACTATGTTGTTGTTGACCTGGTCCTGAAGCCAGTCTTTAAACACATATCATCGCTTGAGGGTGTGCCCCAGGATCCGATGATAAGGGCAGTAGTTGGGGTGATCGGTGAGGTGTGCCTCTGCCGGCCTTCTACACTCAGGCAGACGCACAATCCCTTGCTCTAGAGCACTTCGGAAGTATCCAGGGACCTGATTTTCGTTGAACGAATAGGTCTGGTACCTTCTTTCCGGATAGGGGGCCCTGGGGCCTGGTCCTGACGAGGGACCGGAGGGGCCTGCCGAGGAGGTGGCACCTGGTTGTCTCGCCTAGGTGGCGGTGGCGCGTTGTGCGGGGGAACCTGTCGGTTCTGAGGCGGTCGCTGCTGGGCGGGAGCCTGTGCTTGAGGTGGAGGAACTCTGCGGGGTTGCAGAGGTGGTGTCGCCGGCAGCAACTCCAGCTGCCTCGGGGCTTCTATTTGATCCACCGCGGCGGGTTCAGCCCTGGCGGTCCTCCTGGTTGGGATCATAGGGGGCAACAAACGTGCCTGACTAGCCTGTTGCAGGGCTTCCTCGAGGCGCTGGGCCTTATCCGAGAAATCTCTGAACCCTCCAGGGTAGTTCTGGGTAATCAAGGAGGGTACCAGCTCTGTCTTGAATTTCCCCACACACATCGTCAGTAATTTCTCCTGAGTCAGTGGCATATCGAGGGAATACGTAAGTCCTTTCCACCGGTCGATGAAATCTGCAACCCGCTCATCAGGCCTCTATTTGCACTTGAAGAGGTCCGCAATGCTGGTCTTTCGCGTGGTGGAGCTGAACTGGTATAAGAACTGCCGGCGAAGATCCTCCCAACCGGTCACCGATCCGATAGGGAGCTGGCTGTACCAGACGAATGCCGGACCTTCCAATGTTTGTACGAAACATCAGAGCTTGGCGGCTTCTTGCTGAGCCGGGGTCCCCAGCATGGGGCCACACCTGGAAGAAAAATGTGCCAAGTGCTGTGGCGGGTCCCCTGTCCCGTTGAAGGGTGAGAAGGTGGGGTTTCCGAAACCCGGAGGCGCGGGCATATCATCCACCCACGCGGGATAAGGCTTTCCATCCGGTGGGACTGCCACCTGCCGCGTTTCCAACGCCTCGAGGCGGGCTGTGAGTGCCGCAATAAGGTCCTCCGAGTGGGGGTCCCTGTCTTGACGGGGATCCCTAACCACAAGTGCATTGCCAGGTTCTTTAACACGGTAGACGTCTTCGGCCGCTCGTGGGTCAACTGGATGGACGACCTGCGGGGAGACTGGGGGAACCCGGGTTGGATTCTTCAGATTGCCCCGTCGCTCAGGGGGTTTTGGCGAGACGTATCGTGCCCTCTTGCCGTATGTTCCGGCTTCTGCCCTGTCTGCGGCAGTAGCATGATCAGGGTTTCCCAGAGGCATCTCACTGGGGGGAAATTGTTCCTGCCCCTGCTGCCCCGGCCTGGGATTACCATAGTCGGGTCGTCACTCTGCGGCGCATTCAGCCAAGAGTTCGTCAACCAGCCTCTTCTGCTCAGCAAGATGCTGGCGTAACATGGCCTTCTCAGGATCTTCGTCCGTTTTCTGCACAGAGGCGGACGGTTCGGCGTGCTTGACGGTTCTGACGTGCTCTTTACCCTTGCTGGTGTTTCGACTGAGTACCAGCGACTCTGTGGGTACGGGCAGGCCTAGCAGGTTCCTCTACTGACGGGTAACTCTCCCTGATGGGTCGAGCAGTGGCGGTGCACCCTCTGGGGGGAATTCTCCATCAAGGAGTTCCAGTTCGTCTTCCCCATCCACAATGTCGGCCATGTGGACCGCGATTCCTCTCGAGGGCATGTCCTCGATGTCGCATAGCGAATCGGGTTGTCGTCGAATAGGGTCGAAGAGGAGGGCGGCATAGTGTCCCCAACCACGGACTTGTACATGGGGGGTGGCTTCCCTGACGATTCTACGGAGTGCTTTAAGACTCCGAATGCATTTTCGTTTAAGGGCGCTCTGGTGGCCTGGCGACTCAGGGTGCTGGGCCACAAGAAGTGCAGCTGCATCGATCAGGCGGCATTGCTCGCCAATTTCTTCGAAGTGCTCACGACTTCTGGGGTACACCACCCGTTCACAACGGAGGTGGAAGTGTGTCGCCCACAGGGTTAGACAAAAGCTCCCCACGTCTTCAGGGGTAAGAGACTCTGGTATGCGGAAATTCAGTGCCGCCGTCAGCCAGAACTTCTCCAGGAAGTAATCCGCTGCAAGGATACTCCAGAAGCTCCTAGGCTCAGACTCAGGGTCTGGCCCTGTGTTGCCCCACTCATCAACCGGGGGCGGCTGAGGAACCGGAAGCGGTACCGAGGTAGACCTTTGGGATAGTAAGCTCGGTGGCGGAGAATACGGCAAACGAGCTGACTGGCCGCCGAATTCCAGGCCATCCTCCGAAGAGTGAGGTGACCTGGCCACGATGTCACGATACGACGGGCTGATAATCGCAGCTTCCGAAACAGGACCCGCGGCTACCGGCGACAGGTCGTGTCGTCGCCCTACCTTCGTTGGCCCCAAAAATAACTCTATGTGATCTCTGGTAGAGGTAGAGGGCTCTTCTGGTGACAGAGGCGGTGATTGCGTGGCCGAGACCTGCGGAATTCCCAGGATTTCTTCCTCCTGGATGTACCTGCGGAGAGAGACGGGAATCCGGTGGACCTCAAATTCTGGGAGAACGAGGCTAACGCATCTGGTTCCTACCCCAGTCCTTGATACGGAGGAGCGGGGAGAAGGTTCCATCGTTGAATCGCATTCTGCTTCCGAATCGGAGAAGCGAGCAGGTTTGATCTCCACCTGGGCCTTCCCAGGATTCTTCTTGTGGTGGTGACGACCCACTCTTCTTCCCCTGGGTGGCTCTTCGGGACAGGGTTGACCCCTATCAGGCAGCCTCGGGGCGGCACTGGCGCCGTGGCGGAGAGGGCCCCCACTCGAGATAGCCGGGGTGCGAGGGGAAACAGGGAAAATGTCGAAGGGTACATGGGGAGGACCTCCATGAACAGTACCCATGTGGGCGGGGCCTCTGTTGGAACTGGAAGGAGCATGGGGAGGACCTCCATGGTCGATGCGAGTGGAGCGAGGCCGACCTTCACTTCTCGAGTTGCTGAGGGGAGGAGGACCTTCTCCGGTTGCAGAGAGGACGTAGGGAGGTCCCCCACGTTGGAGAAGGACCGGATGGACGGTTCCTTCAGAAGGATGGACTCCATACCCTGTACAGCGGGCGCGGGAAATGTTTCCGCGCTGAGCGTCACTGCCGCGGGGCAGGTCTTCCTGCAGGATGGGGGTAGCACGAGGCATGCCTCCATGACGAACCTCGGAGCGGGGAAGGCCCATGCTCTGTGGAGTAGTGGTACGGGGAGGACCTCCGTACGGGGTGGCATTACCGCGGGTTAGCTCGCGACGATCAACACTTGGGCCTGCAACCCGAAGAGTCAACCCAGCCTGCCCGTGGGGCGGTTGAGGTCTCAATCCTGGTTGGGTGAAGGGGTGCCCCTGCTCAATGTACGCGGGGGATTCATAACGCCCGTCGGCGGTGGCTCGGGCCACTGTAGTTGTCGACGTGGACGCGCCTGAGCGAGCGTCCTCAGCCCGGGCCGGGCACTGACGTCGGGTCAGGCGGGCCGGTGCAGGTGGTGTAGGGACGTAGTCTGCCTGCTCTTCATGCAGGGCCGGACGGCGGCGCTGACGCGGCCGGACGGGAGCTCTCGCCTGGGGGCCCCGGGTCGGGGCCCTGAGCGGACTGAGCCGGACAGCGCCCACCTCTTCAGCGTAAGGCGAGGAGTCGTCAAGGAGTTCCGGGGATAGGCTCCCGAAACGGTTGAATGTCAGGGTGGGGAGCAGGGGCTCCCTGCACGGCCTGTTAGGGCGGCGTTGACGGCGGGGCCTGGAGGCCTCCAGGTCCAGGCGGGCCATATCCCGGGTTGGGATGACCCCTTCTTCCTCATACCTGCGCACGAGGCTGTTGATCACCCTTCGTTGGATGACCTCTGATGGGGAAAGGGGACGTGGGCATCCCGTATTCCGTGACGTGGCAGCCATCGTGGCAGTAGTGGCACCATGTGGGGTGGTCGTCGTGGTGTTGCCCCTGCCCCTGCGTGGGCGAGGAGCGGATGGTGACCGAATCTCTGAAATAGCAACCTGGTTCCTGAGAAACGAAGGGGTCAACTCATCAGTACTGAGAGGAAAAGGGTTGACAGCCAATGCCCCAGCATTCTTCCATTCTCCATGTCTGTGAGAAGGATCCACACCAACACGCTGCAGAGCAGAGTGCCCCACGTTCTACTACCCCGACTTCCGGTGAGTTTCACGATAGGCCCGCTATTTGCTTGGCGGGACCAGGCACCAGATATCTGGATCCGGTGACACGTCAATCTACTGGTGTCTCGAACGCTACTAATCTCCATATTGAGGAGAAGAATTTCACGTCGGGTTCACCATTTCTTTTTTCGAAGCTTTCGCCGGGGCGCGCGCATCCGTCTGTGAGGATATGCGGCTTGTTGCCCCGCATTCCCGCTTTCCAAAGGCGGGCGGAATCCGTTCCTTGTTCAGGTACGTCTGCTCCTTGATCGAAACGAGATGATGGGATGTCGGTTATTCCTTCCGTGGATTCCTCCTCGGAACTTGTCACCTAGTCCGGGTCTCCCTCATAGATTTAATACGTAGTTCATGAAACTCTTCCCAGTGCCATGCTTCCATGGACGCCGGTTAATTACACTGCTTCTGTCGGGACATTCCAAAGGGTCCAGTCAGGGCAGCAACCTTCGGTCAGGGGAGTAGTCACGTTGAGGCATCAGTAGTGTGTCTGGATGCTGGGGTACCTGGCATGTTTGTCTGTTATCCTTGACCACAAGGTTTCTCGAGGGCGTGGAAGCCCGAGTCATCCCACATCGAGCGCAAGGAATTATGTGTCACAGACACATATCTGAGGTTTTCCTTAGCTTCCCGTGTTCAGCACAGGGTATGTCGCAAGTTTAACATCCAGCGGGGGCGGATCAACCCAACCAAAGAATTAGCTAGGATAGATCGGATTTGAGGGATCCTCCTTGAAAGGATATCGATACCGGGGCCAGGCCATGGGCGATTGGTGAATGGAGTGGAAGGAGAGTGAAGTGGGACCATCGCAGGGGGGGGGGACAGTGAAGTTGGGCTTGAGCCTTGACGGGGCTTCCTACGTATCCCCGTGGTAGGTAATCAAAGTCCGCGTAGTTCGAGAAAGGTGGACCTTGGTCCGATGGGCCTCGTCAGAGTACCGATGTGAAGGTGGACCTTGGTCCGATGAGAGATGGTCAGTGAACCGACGTGAATGTGGACCTTGGTCTGATGAGCATCGTCGGCGTACCGACGTAAAGGTGGACCTTGGACCAATGAGGGGTGGGCTTGAACCTCTGGAGGCTTCCTACGTACAATGCCTTGACATGGATAAAAGACCTCGTAGTTCAAACAGGAATGGGTGAGTAGTTTAATGTCATGAAGGACAAGGGGGGCATACAGTTTAACGTCATGCTGGACGAGGGCGAAACTCGACGTGAATGAACGACCGAGCAATGTGGCTTGAACCTCATAGAGGCCTCCTACGTACCATGCCTTGACATGGATCAAAGTCCTCGTAGTTCAAAAGGGGTTTGTGGGTGAACCGACGTGAAAGTAGACCCGGGGGTCCACTATTGGTGGGCTTAAACCTCATAGAGGCTTCCTACGTACCATGCCTTGACATGGATCAAAGACCTCGTAGTTCAAAAGGGATGATGGGTCGCAATGGCTTACCACTGTACCAGAGTGCAGTTTAACGTCGTGCTGGACGGGGGTGAGACCCGACGTGAAATTATGGGTGGGCTTGGACCTCATAGAGGCTTCCTACGTACCATGCCTTGACATGGATCAAAGACCTCGTAGTTCACTGAGATGGGTGGGTCGCAATGGCTTACCACTGGACCAGAATGCAGTTTAACGTCATGCTGGACGGGGGTGAGACCCGACATGAAGTGACGGGTGGGCTTGGACCTCATAGAGGCTTCCTACGTACCATGCCTTGACATGGATCAAAGACCTCGTAGTTCACTAAGATGGGTGGGTCGCAATGGCTTACCACTGGACCAGAATGCAGTTTAACGTCGTGCTGGACGGGGGTGGGTCGCAATGGCTTGCCACTAGACCAGGATACAGTTTAACGTCGTGCTGGACGGGGGTGAGACCTGACGTGAAGTGACGGGTGGTCTTGGACCTCATAGAGGCTTCCTACGTACCATGCCTTGACATGGATCAAAGACCTCGTAGTTCACTAAGATGGGTGGGTCGCAATGGCTTACCACTAGACCAAAATGTAGTTTAACGTCGTGCTGGACGGGGGTGGGTCGCAATGGCTTACCACTGGACCAGGATGCTGTTTAACGTCATGCTAGACGGGGGTGAGACCCGACGTGAAGTGACGGGTGGTCTTGGACCTCATAGAGGCTTCCTACGTACCATGCCTTGACATGGATCAAAGACCTCATAGTTCACTAAGATGGGTGGGTCGCAATGGCTTACCACTGGACCAGAATGCAGTTTAACGTCGTGCTGGATGGGGGTGGGTCGTAATAGCTTGCCACTGGACCAGGATGCAGTTTAACATCGTGCTGGACGGGGGTGAGACCCGACGTGAAGTGACGGGTGGGCTTGGACCTCATAGAGGCTTCCTACGTACCATGCCTTGACATGGATCAGAGACCTCTTAGTTCACTAAGATGGGTGGTTAGGGTCGATGCTCACTCTAAGCCCACGTGAGTCATGCTCGGTGTGAGAAACAAGAGGTTGCAAGGACCTGAATATCACGTCGCGAAGGGTGCGTTCATGAGAAGCGAAAAGGGACTTACGCGTTGGGCGGCCCATGGTGTTGGGACTTACTCCGGGATAGAGGCCCATAGGGAGGTGCCTCGTTTCCTATCACGTCCTCCACTGACCTTGGTAGTGGGGATGTACGGAGATGCACGGGTGCAATCATCCGTACCAAAGGTTAAGGGGCTTACGCTCTGAGGCAGCCCTTCCCCTGCGAACATACGCCACTCCGACAAGGAGGATCTCATTCCATGTGCGGAAGAGTTCCATTCTCGTGGAGACGAGTGGTGTAAAGAATGTTCGAGCTGGTGGGACCCTTCGTGAGGGAGACGAGGTTGGGTCACAGTTTAACGTCATGTGTTGAGGACGTGGTGCTTGGCAGTTTAACGTCCTGCAGCTCGGACGAAGTGGGTTCACTCCACACCCCTAGGACTTACATAACCGGTACCCTCTAGTCCTTGGGGAAGGGAAGGTACCGGCAAGGCCATGGTGAAGGGGGTTCGTGGGAAGAACCATCGAGGGGTCCACATTAGCGTGGCTATGCGAAGAAGCAATATCCATTAGCGTGCCTATGCGAAGAAGCATTAGGCGAAGCAACGCTACGGGTGGTATTGTCCATGGGACTTTGAAATCACATCGTGCAAACCTGGAGGGTTGCACGGGAAGAGGAATCTCTAAGAAAAGGAGTGTGCTTCACAAATTGGGGTGCCTTGGCCTTAGCATGGGGCATTGGTGTGAGTGGGAGGTGCTTCGTGAAGTGGAACAGTGTTCACGGAGCACTGCCTCGCGAAGAAGGGGTGCCTCGCGAAGCAGGGTTTTGCGAAGCAGTGTGCTTCGCGATGTATAGTGATCCTGCCTTGGCATAGGGATCACTAGCATGGGTTGGGTGTTTCGCGAAGCATAAACGCTCCGCGGCTGCCCGGGTTCCCTTGGGAATCCCCTTCCTCTGCGAACGCCCTTGAGCTTCGCGAAGGGCATCCCTCCCGGAAGAGGGGCTCAAAACGAGACAAAGCAGAGGCATCTCGCGAAGTAGAAATACCTCACGGAGCTCATGATTCCCGGGGCAAATAGTGCTTCGCGATTCAGGAGAGGAGAAGCTGAAAGGTCGTATTGTCCGTCTTCGGGACTCAGGGGGAGTCCAGTATTTATAGGGAAGGGGTGCCGCGAAGCAGGGCTCGCGCGCCGCCTTCGGTGCTTCGCGGCGGCTCACGAACATCAAATGGGTTCGCGGAGGATTACCGCCTCTGGTGCTTCACGGCGGCTCGCGAACGTCAAATGGGTTCGCGGAGGATTACCTCCTCTGGTGCTTCGCGGCGTCTTGCGAACGTCAAATGGGTTCGCGGAGGATTACCGCCTATGGTGCTTCGCGGCGGCTCGCGAACGTCAAATGGGTTCGCGGAGGATTACCGCCTCTGGTGCTTCGCGGCGCCACCATGGTTGGGGCGCCTTGCGACGGGGCTTTGCGGCGGTGCTTCGCGGCGGAGCTTCGCGAGGAAGCGCTCCGGCCTTTTTCGTTCCTTTCTTTCGGGCCACATTTTTGGCGCCAACAAGAATCATCTGTATTTATTAGAGATTCTTGGTCAATGGTATCCTTCGACACATTTATATAGAAGTATCTTGGTCATTATGATGACCATGATGGTTTTAAATCCACTCAGTGGGGCACTTGAAGTTTATTTTCATTTAGAAGGACATAGATTATTTCAGAGTTGGGATCGAACCCGCAGATGGGCTACCTACGTATCCTTTGTTTTAGAAAAGGAATCAGAACCCACGTAGTTCGAGTAAGGGAGTATGATTTTTATGATTGATGGATCAAAGAAGGATGTAATAATTACTTTTACACTCTAAGCTCACGTGGGTCATTATTGGTGTGAGAAACAAGAGGTATTGGTAAAAATCATGCAATTGTGCCATGAAAGATGCAATCATAAGGAATAATGTGGGGCTTATTTATGTATGACTGCCCAGATAAATGAAGATTAGGATTTAGTTCAGGAAAGAAATCCAGGAACAGGGTCCACAAAGGTATATGTGCTTCACGGAGATTTGAATACTCTAACTTAGGGCTTACTCCTAAAAAAGGAGGCCTAAATTAGGAGAGGACTTATGATTGGTTTTTTACTCCTGAGAAGGAATACCAAATCAAAGGTAAATTAGGATAGGTTAAGAGAAATTAAGACTAGGGATTACTCCTAAAAAGGTTGCCCAGGTTAAGATACTTGAAAATTTAAGGGACTTGGGGCTTACTCCTAAAAAGGAGTCCCATATTTGAGGCTGAGACTTATTCCTGAAAAGGAGGCCCAGGTTAAGGGAATTAAGTTTTGGGGCTTACTCCTAAGGGGGATGCCTAGATTTGAGAATTATGGTTGGGGCTTACTCATGAGGAGGATGCCCAAATTAGGGTTTTGGGGCTTACTCCTGAGGAGGATGCTCAAATTATAGGACTGGGGCTTACTCTTGAAAAGGAGGCCCATATTTGAGGCTGAGAATCATTCCTGAAAACGAGGACTAGTTTAAGGGAATTAAGGTTTGGGGCTTACTCCTGAGAAGGATGCACAGATTTGATAATTACAGTTGGGGCTTACTCTTGAGGAGGATGCCCAAATTAGGGGTTTGGGTCTTAGTCCTGAGGAGGATGCCCAAATTAGAGATCTGGGGCTTGCTCCTGAAAAGGAGGCCCATATTTGAGGCTGAGACTTATTCCTGAAAAGTAGGCCCAGGTTAAGGGAATTAAGATTTGGTGCTTACTCTTGAAGAGGGTGCCCAAATTTGAGGACTGGGGCTTACTCCTGAAAAGGAGGCCCATATTTGAGGCTGAGACTTATTCCTAAAAAGGAGGCCCAGTTTAAGGGAATTAAGGTTTGGGGATTACTCCTGAGGAGGATACCCAAATTATAGGACTGGGGCTTACTCCTGAAAAGGAGGCTCATATTTGAGGCTGAGACTTATTCCTGAAAAGGAGGCCCAGGTTAAGGGAATTAAGATTTGGGTCTTACTCCTAAGGAGGATGCCCAGATTTGAGAATTATGGTTGGGGATTACTCTTGAGGAGGATGCCCAAATTAGAGGACTGGGTCTTACTCCTGAAAAGGAGGCCCAGGTTAATGAGTTCTCTCATCGTAAAGGATGAGGTTGAATGAATGAAATCTCAATCTTTAGTGACATAAAGATGTATAAATCACTAGGTTTTGAGAGATATTCCACAGAATTCATTTCATATAAAGAAGTCAAACCAAGAAATCATTCCATAAATTGATTTGAAGAGTGTCTTGACGACTGAATCTTGAATAGGAGAGGTGGAATGGCTTAAGAGGGGTGAAATGGGAAAGAAGGGCCCCCAAAAAGGCAGGGGCGCGCAAGTCCTGGCAGGCGCGCAGGTACTATGTGGGCGCACATGTTCTGGTCGCACAGGTATACCTGCGCGACACATGGGTACTTGCGCAATTGTTAATCAGCAGGTAAATACTTGAGTGACTCTTGGTTAAAGCCTTTAGAATCCTCTTGTGGTTCTTCCAGAAGAGGGGCGCGCAAGTTCTATTGAAGGAGTAAGGTGGCACGCAAGTGTGGCCATTTCCCTTAAGGTCTGGCCACTTAGAAATGCAAGTGTTGATGAGTTTCAACACTTAGTCCTTCCTCCCCCTCTTTATATCTTCCGTTCTAGGTAAGAAATTACCTTAGAAGTGTTTCGGAAGCTTTGAGAAGAGACTAGGGCGCCTGGAGCTTAAATCTGAGTTTCTGGAAAAATTCCTCACTCGAATGGGGGACCCTCAGGGTCTATTTATAGGCAGAAGAAGACCTAGGGAGGTTATCACTTAGGTCGTGCAAGTCACTTGCGCGACCATTAGACGTCACGCAAGTGGACTTGCGCGACAGTGATAGAACTTGCACGGCACATGTGAAATGTTCTCCTTGTTCATCCCTTTGTATATTTTTGATTTTTTCTTCAAAGGATGCATCAAATTGTGCTAAGTCATTTCCCTTTACATTGCTTTGGACTCTGTGATGAAAAGGAGCGTCAACAAAAGTCCCCCCTCAGAGTTGGATCTGGAGCGAATAGTTGATTTACCTCTGAGGAAATCGAGAAAACTTAAGGAAAGGCGGCACGCAAGTCTTGATGGCGCAGAGGGCGGTGCGCAAGTGTGCGTCGTGCAGGGCCTGGAACGCAGGGGTACGACGCGCAGGGTTCTGGCTGCGTCTATAAATAGAGGTCCCTACTTCCGTACAAAGCATCCGGATTTCTGGATTTCAAACCATCGAGCTCTCGCCACGCAGGTCACCTTAGCGCGCAGGTTGCTCTGTTTTCTGTTGTTTCTTCGCCATCACACTGTTTTGTAGGTATATGGACCTGTGTGGTGATACTTATGCACCAAATACTTGCACGACATCTCCATACTTGCGCGCCAAGTTTTATACTTGCGCACCTTAATGCCTTTGCCATTTTTTCAAATTCTTTCACAAATTTTATGAAAAATAGACTCACTTAAGAGTTGGTTATTCATTCTTTGTGCAGATTCAATGGATCCTAACAGAATCAGAACGGCTGATGAACTAGCTATCAAGCGGATTGATGACATGATGAACATTTCTTGCCATGATTACTATGATATCTGAAACAGTACTCTCCTAGATTTGGGTAAGTACTTGAAGAAATATCATCCAAATTTCCCACAGAGCATCTACCTACATCTATATGGTCATGGTCATCTGCAAGGAGTCAACAATCCAAATGCAAATAACTATACGCCTAAAATTCAGCTGCACTGCTACTCCTTTATTTCAGTTATGTTGTGCATTAAGAGAAACCAAAATGGTGTGAACTTTCAGAAATTTTCTACATGCCATTTCCTTGCAGATATGAAAATGGAAAACCCATGGTCTGAAATGTTTTCCATTTCCGGTTGGTGGAGAGAAGAAAAACATGGTATTAGAGCAATATCTGAAAAGAGTACTCTCTCCAAATGGCTCTTTACTTCCAATTCTTCATTCTCAAATCCCTATATCCATATTCCAAGTCTCTTGGACAGAAACAGAGTCATTGTTTGATCAGAATTTTTTTTTCTCAAACCGCACTCAAGAACATTCTTTTACAATTGTTCCAAGAAGAGCTGGTATCATTGCATCTCTTATGGTATCCAGTTGAATGAATAAATTCCAGGTGGCTGTTGATGAAGCTCGAGATGCCGTAAATCAAATGAAGATTTATGTTGAAAGCCTCTTGTAATTATTGAAAAAGAGAAGAGACTCCAATCTGTGGATGTCCTTCTATCTCTTGTGCATCAATGAAAAACACTTTCACCTTAAATCATTTGTACCTGCATTCTTTTGCTATATGAATTAGATTTTACCAAAGCCAATGGGCCTAGTAATCATGGTTTGATTTTTACTAGGATTAATGTAAATAACTCTACAAACTTTGAATCTTTTAATTGCTCAATATTACCTAAATCATACAAAATGTATGTTTAGTGAGCTAGAACATGAATTTTATTCAGAGTTCCTTTGTCTTTTGTGGGCAGTTTAAAGTCATGCACATTGGACATAAAGAGGCTAATATTTAAGGTTGAAATAGCTTTGATCGAATGAATTACAATTGACTCAATTCAATGAAAATTCATCTGAAAACATATTACCATATTCAAGTATGAGGGAAAATATGTAAGCTATGACTTAAGAATATTTGAATCTGAGGAATGACATGAAAAATAGATAAAAAGTAATTAGAAGAAGTAGTTCCCAAGAATGAAGTTACCATTATTTAACAAACCCGTTAGGGGGTTGAATTATGCAGGGCCACCTAAGGGCATTGGCTGCATAGTTAAATAAATGGTATCTTTTGGCTAACAAGTCTGTTATGTAGACTGTTTATGTAAGGCCGCCTATGGGCACATGCTACATAGTCAGGCAAAAGAACTCTCAGAAATTTATGTTCCTAGTGCTAAAAGCCAGTGAATGTTAATGGAGATTCAAATTTTCCAAAGTATAGAGTTTGCTGTATGGAAAGAGGTACTTGAAATATGGAAAAGATATTTCCAAACAAGATTGTCGAAGAACTGGATGGATATTACTCCTACGAAGGTCTGACCCAAACGTAGGGAAGGATAATATAAACCATATACTTGAATACATTCAGATCATGAAAAAAGATATGGGACAAATATGTTAAGGATGACTATTTTTTCGGATCCTTACATACTGTCATTTAAGACAAATAAGGGCAAAAGAGTCATTCTTCCCAAGAATGAAGCTACCACTATCCGACAAACCCGTTAGGGGGTTGAGTTATGCAGGGCCACCTAAGGGCATTGGCTGCATAGTCAAATAATAGTATCTTTTGGATGAAAAATCTCTTATGTAGACTGTTTATGCAAGGCCGCCTATGGGCATGTGCTGCATAGTCAAGAAAAATAATTCTCAGATGTTTGACATTTTGTGACTAGAAGTCATGAAAAGGGTTTATGAAGATCTGAAAATATTTAAGTTTAGGATTATGACACATAAAGATGGGTATTGTTCAATGTATACAGAGATACACATAGCAATGCTAACCATAATCATGTTGTGGCTGGGTCCTGAATTGAAATGTTGGACTTCACTACATATCCCATAAAGATGGGAATCAAGCCCATACGTAGTTATTAAATTACAGTTTAACGTCGTGTGGGACAAAAGGATTAGATATCTTAGTTTAGGGTCATAGAGCTTGGACCACTGTAAGAAATACACAGTGTGTGTTTTCATAGGGACTTTTCAGCAAGGGAACTGAAAGTGGAATTTGGGGTTAGGCCCAAAGACTTGGGGCTGGATTCGAGGGACACTCGAATGTTCCTACGTATCCCATAAGGATGGGAATCAAGACCATGTAGTTCTAGAAATACCCTAAGTACAAATTTGGTTCGTACATGTGAATGGTGAGAGGGGATTTTAGTACAAATGGTTTAACCCAAGATAAAAGGTTTGGGCGTTGCCATGTATGCACATAGTCTTTGAAATGAAACATGATTGAAAAATCAATGTAAATAATGGTTTCCTCTCAGGTGAGGGTATCAAAGAATATTATAGTTTATTGTCATACTGGACAAAAGTGTTGTATAGTTTAACGTTGTATAGAAAGGACGAAAGTGAACCAATGTAAAGATATTGATTCTAGTGGCGGTTTCATGAATTAACATCGTATGAGATGGCGATGAACCAATGTGAAGAGATTGGTTTTAGGATTGAACCTTGGGAGGTTGCCTACGTACCCAGCCTAGAAGGAAAGGATCAATGTCCGCATAGTTCAATTAAATAATGAATTAATGATCAAGTTGTTCTTGGGGACAACGACCTAAAACAATGTTGTTGGGACTTACACATGGTTAGCGTCCCAAAGAGAGTGTTATGGTTGAGGTTTTCTCTAAGCTCATGTGAGTCATACTCGGTGTGAGAAACAAGAGGTAAAAACAACCTTAACGATGCATAGTTTAATATCATACAGGACATATCAAAGGACTATGTAGTTTAAAGTCTTGAAGTTAGAACTATTGGTGCTGCACAGTTTAGTGTCATGTAGCAGGGACAAAGTACGGTTTAATGTCATGTAGGACATAATCAAAGGACTTTCTGTATAGTTTAGTGTCATGTAGTTAGGACATAATATTTTAACGTCTTGATGGATATAAGGGACTTTTTCCCCATAGTTTAACATCATGTTGGATGAAAAAGGGACGATACAGTTTAGCGTCATGTTGGACGAAAGTGTGAATAGTTTAAGGTCATATGCATGGACCGTTGCTGTGTAGTTTAACGTCATATAGTAAGGAAGATGAAGGGGACACAGTTTAATGTCATGTTGAACATTTGTGAAAATAGTTTAGGGTCATATGCTTGGACCGTTGATGATGAAGTTTAACATCTTGCTGGACCAAGGTGCAGTTTAAGGTCATACTGGACCATTGATTATGTAGTTTAATGTCTTTCTGGATGTAGGGGACTTTTATACATTTTACCGTCATGTAGTTAGAATGTCACCGTTTAACATCTTGTTGGATGTAAGGGACATTCAAATAGATTAGGGTCATATGCATGGACCGTTGATGATGCAGTTTAAGGTCATACCGGACCATGGTGCAGTTTAAGGTCATACTAGACCATTTAGGGAACTTTTTCACTATTTAATGTCATGTGGGACGAAAGTACAAATAGTTTAAGGTCATATGTATGGACCATTGTTGTATAGTTTAACATCATATAGCAAGGACGATGAAGGGGACACAGTTTAACGTCATGTTGGACGTATGTGCAAATAGTTTAATGTCATATGCATGGACCATTGCTATATAGTTTAACGTCATATAGCAAGGACGATGAAGGGGACACAGTTTAACGTCATGTTGGACATATGTGAAAATAGTTTAGGGTCATATGCATGGACCGTTGTTGTATAGTTTAACATCATATAGCAAGGAAGATTAAGGGGACACAGTTTAACGTCATGTTGGACATATGTGCAAATAGTTTAGGGTCATATGCATGGACCGTTGCTGTATAATTTAACGTCATATAGCAAGGACGATGAAGGGGACACAGTTTAACATCATGTTGGATGTATGTGAAAATAGTTTAGGGTCATATGCATGGACCGTTGTTGTATATTTTAACGTCATATAGCAAGGACGATGAAGGGGACACAGTTTAACGACATGTTGGACGCATGTGCAAATAGTTTAGGGTCATATGCATGGACCGTTGCTGTATAGTTTAACGTCATATAGCAAGGAAGATGAAGGGGACATAGTTTAACGTCATGTTGGACGTATGTGAAAATAGTTTAGGGTCATATGCATGGACCGTTTCTGTATAGTTTAACGTCATATAGCAAGGATGATGAAGGTTTTGTGTTTATACGAAATACTTCTTCAAAAATTTAGCATTGGTTGGAGTAGCGATGAGTTCTCCATCCATCGAGAATAATGAATAAGCTCCATTAGAGTAGACCCTATGTATTGAATAAGGTCCTTCCCATTTTGGATCAAGCTTGGGAGGTTTCATTCCTGGTATCATTGGAGTACTGAGAACTAATACCAATTCTCCCTGAGTGAATGAACGAAGACTAACTTTTTTGTTAAAAGCCCGTTTTATTCGATTATGATAGACTTCTTAGTGGTGAAAAGTGCACAATCTTTTCTCATCTAACCATTCCAATTCATTCAATCGCTTTTGAGAATGTTCATCTATAGATGATTGATCACAAATGGAAACTATGAGTGAGGGTAGTTGAACTTAAATGGGCAAGACGACTTCCTTTCCATATACCAATGAATAGGGAGTTGACCGAGTCGCAGTGCGGGTGGTAGTCCGATAATCCCATAAAGCCTGAAAGAGTTTATCAGGTCATGACCTCTTATCTTTATCCACCATCTTTTGCAGTATATTTGAAAGAGTCTTTTTAAAGTCTTCTATCTGGCCATTGGCCACTGCATGATACCGAGATTAATGGTTGGATTTGATGTTGTATTTTTGATAAAACTTCTTCACCTCGGATGAACAGAAGTTGGTGACATTGTCCGTCAATATGGTATGAGGGACACCAAATCTGGTAAAGATGTTAGACTTGATGAAGCTAACAACGCATTTAGAACTGACTTCCTTGAGAGGTATTTCCTCTTACCATTTGGAAAAGAAGTTAGTAGCAGTAAGAATGTACTTAAATTGCTTGGCCGTAGCTGAAGGGTAAGGTCCCACCACATCCATTCCCCATGTGGAAAATGGCCATGAGTATTTAGCTGTATGAAGAAACTCTGGAGGTTGATGAATGAAGTTGGCATGTACTTGGAATGAATGACACTTCTTTGTGAAATCGACACAATCTTGTATCATTGAAGGGAAAAAGTTTCCAAGCCTTCGAATCTGATCAGACAGTCTATGTCTAGAATGGTGGGCATCATAGACTCCTACATGAACTTCTTTCATGACAGCCATTGTCTCTTCACCATCAATGCATCTGAAGGGAACTCCACCAAAACCATGTTTGTAGAGAATTTTCTCTAGGTGATCTGGGCTATCATAAAGATTAAAATTGACCACACGTCGCCCAATTTGTTCTTTCTCAGCTCTATGAGGTGGAAGTGTTCCATTTTGAAGGTATTCCCTAATAGGTGACATCCATCTTGTAGTATTACCATACAGTTCAGGAAAGGGACAAATTTCTTTAATTTCCTCTGTTCTGATTCGAACATAAGGTGAAATTGCATGACGGTGGGCAATACTGATGGTTGTCTCTTCCCGATTTGGATCCGCCAAAGCTGTGGCTATATTAGCTAGTGCATCAGCTTGAGCATTTTGTGATCTTGGGACATAAGAAAATGTCAGTTCCAAAGGTAATTCTGCGATTAACTCTCTAACGTAATCATACAAAGGGATTAGTTCTTCTTTTCTGATGGCATAATCCCCATTGACTTGTTTGATTACCAGGTCTGAATCACCTTTCACCTTTAAGTGATTCACTTGTGCTTGAAGTGATAATTCCAAGGCTACGACGAGTTCTTGGTATTATTCTTCATTATTGGTACCACCTTCCCACAATAAGAAGGAATAAGGTGACATTGCCTTTTCTAAAGAAATGAGTGAAATTCCTAATCCAACTTTGTTGAATTTAGGATTTTCCATTTTCCTCCCTGTTGGAATTCTGGAAGCACCATCAAAATACATTTCCGATGTCTGAGGACTTTCTTGAATAGAGAAGACTTCCTCATCAGGGAGTTGAATATCTGAATATGTGCCTTCCACTGAAGGGTGTTCATCCAGGAAATCAGCCAGAGCATGGCCCTTTATTGCCTTTTGAGACACATACTGAATGTTGAATTGCTACAAAATAACTGCCCACCCTACTAGATGTCTTGTAATCATTGGACGACTAAGGATGAATTTGAGTGGGTTATTGCGAGATACCAATTAGACCTCATGATGTTGCAAGTAGTGTCTCAACTTTTGAACTGCAAAGATTAATGCCAGGCAGCACTTCTGAATACTTGAATACTGGGTTTCTACTTCAAGCATAGTTCGACTGAGATAGTAGAGGTTGTTTTAATTCCCAACATCATTCTTTTGAGAAAGAAAGGCACCCAATGATCGCTCTAGAGCTATCACGTAGAGGATAAGTGGTCTTCCTTCAACAGGTGGCATGAGTACCGGTGGACTCAAGAGGTATTTCTTGAGAATATCGATTTCTTCTTGACATTCTTTAGTCCACTGGTAAGTGACTCCCTTCTTCATAAATTTGGTGAAAGGTAAACTTTTTCCTGCTAAATTGGCGATGAAACGCCGAATATAGGCTAAGTGTCCTTGAAGTCCTCTTAATTCTTTCAAATTTTGAGGAGGTGACATACCAAGGATTGAATTGGTCTTCTCAGGATCAACTTCAATACCATGATGGCATACAACAAATCCAAGAAATTTTCCTGAGGTTACCCCAAAAGCACATTTTAAGGGGTTCATATTCAAATTATGTTGTCAAAGCTTTTGGAATATGACTTCCAAATCAGCCAAGTGATTAGAAAGTTGTTTATATTTAACTACAAAATCATCTACATAGCATTCAAAAAACTTCCCTATGAAGGGTTTTAAGATACGATGCATGGCACACTGATAAGTTGAACCTACATTCTTTAAGCCAAAGGGCATTACCCGGTAGAAAAACACACCCTTAGGGGCTCTGAAGGCTATAGATTCTTCTTCCTCTGGGGACATTCGGATCTGGTTATATCCGGAATATCCATCCATGAAGGAAAGTTCTTCATATCCAGCTATTGCATCAATTAAAAGTTCTGTAATCGGAACTCGGAAATCATACTTAGGACAATGCCGATTAAGATCTCTGAAATCGATGAAAACTCTAATTAGTCTATTCTTCTTCTTTACAGGGACAATATTATCCAACCACTTGGGATATTTAACTTCTCTGATGAAGTAATATTTGATAAGATTATACATTTAAGCTTCAATTTTGGATGCATAAGTTGGGTGTGTTCTTCTCGCGGCTTGCTTAAATCCTCAATGTTCTTCTGGTAAACCCAAATGATGAGTAGAAACATCATGATCAAGCCCGGGAATTTTTGTATAGTTCCAGGAAAATATATCTCTATTTTTCTTTAGAGAATAAATATACATCTCTTTCTCTTCAAGAGTCATGGCCGCACTGATTAAAGTGGGGTGTGGATCTTCTTTTGTACCCAGATTTATTTCTCTGAGTTCATCCACAGTGGTAGAGATACCCTCTTCAAATGATGGAGGAGCATCTCTGAGATCTTCCTCTTCTTCTTCTTCATGTGTTATTTCTTATGTTTCTACTTGCATATTAGATGATAAATTAGAATTTTCATGATCAGAAGAGATGTCAAAATTTGCATATATTGAAGAAGAAGCTTCCATTTCCGACCCGATTGATGATGAAGGGTCTTCTTTGGGTAATAAAGAGAAGATGATGGATTGAGAATCGACATCATTGTTCACCTCCGATGTTGCTATAACTTCTTCTAGCCTAATTAGTGAAGCATAGACTTGTTGGATTTCAGAAGATGAAATGAAGACGTCACCATTTGTGCTTTCATCATTGCATGGTAGATTACCAATTTCTCCCATGTTATCTAGCTCGATTTTCGTAATTGACATTATGGATCTTTCCATAAGAGTATTTTGATTTGGGTCTATCTTGTCAATTTGACTGATAATAAACACATAATCTTTACTCACATGTGTAAATGGATTTACTAGAATTTTCTCCAAACCATATGGAGCATTAACTTTGGTAATATCCTTTTTGTGGATTTCTCCCTTCCCTTCATGTGATAGAATTCCGCCTCAATTTATTGAGACTCACATGTCTTGAACGGGGCCTTATCACCATACAATGTCCCAACATGACCATAGAAACAATATTTGAGACATTGATGGTATGATGAAGGGATAGCCACATGTTGATATAGCCAGGGTCTTCCAAGCAAGATGTTGAAGGCTGAGTCTTGATCAACAACCATGAAATCTGAATTGGATACAAGATATCCAAACTCAGTTCTGAGTGTAACTTCTCCCAGTGGTTCTTGTTCATTTTTATCATATCCTTGTAAAATCATGGTAGAAGGAGATAAATCAGATTCCATGAGGCCCAATCGACGAAGTGTACGAATGGGCATGAGGCTGACTCTTGAACCATTGTCAATGAATGTTCTTCGGACGTCTACGCCAATGACCTTGCTAGACAAGTACAATGGTCTAATATTTCCATGCACAACATCATCTTCATCTTCATCAGTAAAATATATTATTGCATGGAATTCTGCAGGATTATTCTCTATGTGATAGATTTCAACTGCAGCAATTTTACTTTCAAACTCTTGAGGACTTGACAAAGCCTCGATGAGTGCTTCCCGAAGATCTTTTGATATATTCAGAGCATCCATAATTGATAACTTGGCTGGTACTTGGGCCAAGTGTTTCAATATATCATACTTTTGATCCAGAGGTCTACGTTTCCCAACAGGAATATGTGGTTTAGCAGGTACCTTGGAAGCAGATTCTTTGGAAGTTGATGCATATTGTATCGGGATAGGAGTTGTAAATATTCCTGGTTTTGGAAGATTAGACCGATCAGATCCATTTACTTGCTGAGAGGAAGAATATGGAACCTTCAACCGGTCTTCCAAAATAAATGTGCTAGGACTGAATTTCCTATTGGTAGAAGAACTTTCTTGTTCTTACTGAGATCGCTGAAGGGCTCTACCACGAGTTTCTACTGCGTACACAGTTCTAGCAGGGGTAGAATTGGAATAGTGGCTTCTGAAAGATTCACGTCTTCCCCTGTATCCTGAGCCTCTGGAACTTCCTCTAATTCCCCTGTTTGATACAGGGAATTCAGGATCATTGAAATCGAAACTACGACTGGCATATGGATCTGTTAATTGAATCATATTAACAGAACCAAAGATTAACTCTTCGTCTGATGAAGACTCTGCCTAATTAGCCTATTTAGGTTGTGTCGTTTGGTGGGGCGGTGCCTGTGGCTTTGAAGTAGATGGAATTAAGTCTTCCAGAGTCAAATACAACTTAGGATTTTACATATACTCATCTTCCTCTGATTCTTTTTCTTTCTTTCAATCATGTCGTTTCATTGAGGACTTTCCCTCTAACGAAGAGGGTTTTACCGAAACATTCATGGCAGAAGACACAATTGGTTTCTTTAATTGTATTCTCAAAATAGCATGAGTTCGGTTGATTGTCTTTCTGACCATCCAATCATCATACTTCTGTTCATTTTTGCTTTTGACTTCTTGCCATTTTCCTTCATCCTCTGGAATTGTAGCAGTAACACTTGCTACTTGAGCTGAAGAGCCTTTCAGTTTAACTTGTCCCGAGTCGACCATCTTTTGCAGAAGGTCTTTGAAGACAAAACACTTCTGGATGGGATTCCCCAACATTTGATGAAAAGGGAAATAATTGGGACGGTCTTCATCTCCTTTCTTGTTTGGACTCTTGGGCATTGGCAATTGAACAAAATTGTTTTCTAGAGCCTAAATGAAATAACCAGGAACTTGTTCATTTCGAAAAGAATATGTTTTTCTCTTCAGATCCTCAAATTGTTTTCATCTTTGATCTCTTTGATCGTCTGGACGACACGGCCTTTGTTGTTGGTGCTCAGGAGGTGGAGACCTTCGAGAAGATGAAGGTTTTGAGGTAGAAACAGGTACAAGTGCTTGTTTAAGAATAACTGTAGCAGTTTCTGCTTTACCCATTCTCCTTCCTAGAGCTGATGGAGTTACACAAGATTTATCCTTAGCCTGTATAAGGGAATCTTCAATCTGCTGAGCGATTGAAGTAAGGTCTTGAAACCTTCCTATGTATTTCACAGGTATTAACGGCGTGCGTAATTCATCACGCAGATTTGCCACACAGATTGGAAACAATTCCTCTTGAGGGAGTGCTAAGCTTAGGGAATATGATAATCCCTTACAGCAAGCAATGAAATCAGAGACCCTTTCATTCTCCCTTTTTTTAAAGTTTTTAAGATCGAAAACTATTGTCTTTGGAAAAGTTGAGCTGAACTGAAAAAGGAATTTTTGGCGAAGATCCTCCCATCCAGTATTTGACCCAGATTGCAATCTTGTATACCAGACAAAAGCTGGTCCTTGCAAGGTTCGCACGAACCATCTGAGTTTCACTACTTCTTGCTGCTCCGGATTTCCCATCATAGGATCACAACAAGACACGTAATGCGTCAAATGCTATTTAGGATCGCCTAATCCATTGAAAATAGGGAATATAGGGTTCCCAAAACTGGATGGAGGAGAGATTGAATCTACCCATTCAGGGTAAACTTTCTTTTCTGGTTGAACATGTGCATGTTTCCCTTCCATAGTTTCTAACTGATCTGTTAATGACTCAATAGTAGTTATTAACTTTTGAGAAACATCCAGTTGAACTTGGAATTGGGTAGGTGCATTGACTGGAGCTTGGATAGATGTGGTTTTTGGTGCTGCAATTGATGGTAGCACTGCCAACTGTTGTTGCACTTGACTTGTAGGATTAGACCTGTGAGGGTATACTGATAAAGGAGGATATTCTTGATCCATCTCAGTAGCTACAACAAATTCCTTTGGCTGACTGACTCCAGCACGCTTAAGAAGAAGACTACTCTGAAGTAGTTCTGTATTCAACCTTCTTAATTCCTTCATTTCTTCCTCCTGTTATGCAAACCTTTGCTCTAGTGAGAGCGATTGACCGTCTCCAGAGGAAGTATGTGTAACCTGGTTCTTTCCCTTCCCTTTGTTGGATCCTTTTCGGAGAAGGGGAAGTAAGTTACTCGAAGTATTACCTAGGTTCTGAGTAATCCTTTGATTTCGTGTACACACACCTTCTTCATTTGTGTCGGTGTGTACATCTTCTTGAGTAGGAACCTCTTCATCTGAGTCCCCTGATTGAGCCTCATCTGGTGGATCAGCAATAATGGAATTGATGACATTGATTGATTCATAACTGATCGCATCCCTTATATCAGCATTTCTGTGATATTGTCTTCTTCCATGTCATTGATAAGAAATTTCCTATTGTTGATTCAATCCCTCAGGAACTTCTTGACGAACCTTAATTTGGAGGGAATCTCCTGATAATTTGGCTCTTCGTTCCTCTTGAGTCTTCTTCCCCAATCGAGAAAAGACCGACTTTCTCTGAGGAGGGGATTAATGATTTGAAAAAGTCCCCAGTCTAGTGGACTGGGGTTGTCCCTGCTGTTTCGCTCAACTCCTCAAATCCTATTTGTTGATTCCAAGGGTTGGTTTAAAAGAGTCCCCAGTCTGGCGAGCTGGGGTGGCTCTTGACATGCTATGTTTGAGAGTTTCTTAAAATATCTCTTGATCTTGTGAACCTTAGTCTAGAAATTAGCTGGATGCATTAACCTATATCCAATTTTATCACCTGGTTCAAAAGACCATTGGATGATTTCCGACACTTCTGTCACTTGATGATGTGCTTGCTCCATACGAGAGGCCTATTCAATATTATCGTTTGCTTGATATATGATTAATTCAACAACTTGTTCTCTGTATTCTTGATTTTGAGAGGAACTAGTGGAGGCATGTTCTTGGGAAAGCTTTTGATTACAAACAAATCCCATTGACTGTGACCAACCATGGGCAATAACATTTCATGATACCATTTTCGGTGGGCTTTGCTGACTGGAGAGAACTGTGAAATGCAGTGCTCCATGAATAACCCATCCTCTAACAGGAATACCAAATGGGGCATTGACAATTAACTGACGCAACCTTCTTAGTGTGCCAAGGCATGAACGTTCAAGGGATCTCTACTGCTTTTTAGCCTTCGAATATCGAGAGACTGATAGAGACGCCAAATCAGTATGACGTTGTAACCCTTCTATTATCTTAATATGATTTTCATATTCATCATAAGATAATACTTTCTTTTTCAACTGACAAAGAGTTTTCCATATGTTGAGATGAATATCATGAATTTCATCTTCCGTCAACATTTTTGGAATGTCATACTGAGAGTCAGCCAGAGGCCAAAACATGACTGGCACTTCACATTTCACCAGTTCTTTTCTCATGTTCAGCATTTTCTCTTTATTATTTGATGAAGATTCTTCTACCTGATTTGACTAGAGTTGGTGTTTCCTTGTTGCTTCATTGGATTCAACCGTATTGGTAGATAAATCATTGATTAAACTAGAAGATGCATGACTTAGGGGTGGTTCGGAGAATGACCTACACCCTGGGCTATCTTCTGATTGAGAAATTATTTCACCTACTAGCGATGAAGCATTAGACATGACTGGTTTTGCATTTTCATGTGCCTTAAGATAAGAGGGCTTTCTCAGCACTACGTTGTCCACTGGAGCATTTTCCGGGCAATGTGCATCACTACTGCGGAGAGGACTTCCACAGAGAAATTCATAATCATGGGGAGGACCACCATAATGGGTTACAGAAAAAGATGAGATCTCTTGCTCCTTGCTCTTCTGACCACACAGAGGGTTCATGTGGCTCTCATCTGAAGATTAAACATCGATATCGACCGAATTGTCATGAAGGAAGCCTTCATGAGGAAGTGTCTATTGATGACCTTCGGAATTAATGTTCCCACTATTGGGAAATGAGGGATCAGAATCTTGAATTTCAACAAAAAACTATCTGAGGGCTTCAAGAACTCCAACACCGAGAAAGGCCTTATTTAAAATTGGATCTTGATCTTCTGACTATGTTGGGCGGGTATTTTTTTTAGACGCCTTCTCACTCGCCTTAGAAACCACTTGTTGATGAAAGTGGTTGTTTTAAGCAGGTGTATGTGCCTGATTAGGAAGGATGGACAGGTTAGGCTGACGATCTCCACTCAAATCAGGTGTATGTGCCTGACTTGGTTGTCCGTATGATATGGGGGAGTATGCCCCACAACCCTCTTGGACTGGAACAGATGTGTGTGTCTTTTCCGGAGTGAATTTTTGATGTGTCACTCCATTGGTAGGGATAGATTTATGTTTCTTTCCCTAAGATGCCGCTGAAGTTGTTATAATATCCTGGAAGGCATCCAGAATATGAGTAGGGATTTGCTTCTACTCTTTCACCATTGATAGAATATGCTTGGTGACTTCAGCTGCCGGAATGGGAATATACATCCATTATGGGATTGGAGTAGGTGTATGTGCCTGCTCCTGTCCTCCTTTTCCTATCAGTGAGTCCTGACAGTACTCAAGTGTGGGGGAAGAGAGTTGAGTCTGCCCCCTATTTGTTGTCGGGGCTTTCTGACTAACTTCTCTGAATGCTACCAAGCGAGACTGTTGGTAGGCTTGATTAGTACTAGCAGGTGTATGTGTCTGCTGATTACACTTCACCGAATGTAGTTGACGAGATCCATCATATGTAGTCATACAAGCCTACTGACTAGCTGATGATGTATAAACAGGTGTATGTTCCTTCCTATAGTATTTCGCCAGAATTTCCTGGCGGGATTGGCATGATGCTGCCAGAAGAGTCTGCTGGATAGCGGAATTAAAACGGGAAGGTGTGTATGCCTTCTCGTTGCTTGCCACCAAGTTAGGTTGGTGGACTTCTCCGGAGATGGCAGAGATGAGAACCTGCTCACTGTTAACCTGACTTCACCTTTGGTGATTTGCCTTGCCTGCTCGGGTTCTAGGAACCTAGGCCAAATGCCTGGAGTCGGTACCCTCATCATGTTGAGGTCACACTGCCGCACGAGTCTGGCAGCAATTATTGGTGGGAGACCTCAGAAAGGACTCCTGACTGCTTGAATTAAGGCCCTGAGGGACCTTCTCATTCACCTCCCCAGAATAAGGGAGCAAATGGTGATTGTGTTCTGGGGATAATGACCTGAAATGGTTGGAGACGGTAGTCAGCACCGCCTGCTTCTTGATCACTGGTCGTCGTTGTCCGGACGACCAGTGTGAGTTGTTCACTTGGAGGGCTTGTCGGGTAGCTTCCAGAGTTGGGATGGTACCGTGTTGATGGTACTCCTTAACCAGTGTGTTTGATACCCAGCGTTGAAGATGTTGAGTAGGTGATGTCATCCGCAGAGTGGACGATGATCCAGCGAGAGTAGCAGCAGTATTCACAGGTGTGAACTTGAGAGCATCCATTCTAGAAATGCAGATGATCTTGGAAAATAGTTCCTGTTTGATATAACAGACGTAATCAAGATAAATTCAGCCACTACATCTTTTGGATGAGCACATATGTCAATGATTGTTTTTGTTGGCCCTCTTATTGAGTTTTAAATAGGGGCCTAACAAATAGGTAAAACACCATTTTAACTTGGTTAAGGATTCACGTCGGGTTCACCAATTTTGTTTCCCCTAAAAATTTCATGGATGACCTCCTTAATGGGAGGTTCAAACATTCCGATCGGTTTCTAATGAGTTTGTTCGTAGAACCGGAAACATCCAATGATTCCACATCCATTTGGACCTACTTTCCAAAGGTAGGAGCTCATTAGTTTGTGAACTAATGAGGCTTAGTAATTTCCATTGGTTGAGAGGATGGGAGGTCGGAATCATTGCACCTTTTTGAGGGGAATTATTGTCTACTTCGGGACTCTCTTTATAGATTTAAATTATGTTCATGAATCCTTATTACATTACCAAGTATAAAATGAGTTTTCCTTCAGATCTGACAATCAATGATTAAATATGTTGGAAATTTAGAGAATCTTTTATATGTATTCGAGGTTCTTCATTGATAGAGAATCATCTGTATTTATTAGAGATTTATGGTCAATGGTATCCTTCGACATATTTATATAGAAGTCCCTTGGTCATTATGATGATCATGATGGTTTTAAAGCCACTCAGTGGGGCACTTGAAGTTTATTTTCATTCAGAAGGACATAGATTATTTCAGAGTTGGGATCGAACCCGCATATGGGCTACCTATGTATCCTTTGTTTTAGAAAAGTATTCAGAACCCAAGTAGTTCGAGTAAGGGAGTATGATGTTTATGATTTATGGCTCAAAGAAGGATGTCATAATTACTTTTACACTCTAAGCTCACGTGAGTCATGCTTGGTGTGAGAAACAAGAGGTATTGGTAAAAATTAGACAATTGTGCCATGAAAGATGAAATCATAAGAAATAATGTGGGGCTTATGTATATATGACTTCCCAAATAAATGAATATTAGGATTTAATTCAGGGAAGAAATCCAGGAACAGGGTCCAAAAAGGTATATGTTCTTCACATATATTTGAATACTCTATCTTGGGGCTTACTCTTAAAAAAGGAGGCCCAAATTAGGAGAGGACTTAAGATTGGTTTCTTACTCCTGAGAAGGAATCCCAAATCAAAGGTAAATTAGGACAGGTTAAAAGAAATTAAGACTGGGGCTTAATCCTGAAAAGGATGCCCAGGATAAGAGACTTGAAAATTTAAGGGACTTGGGGCCTAATCCTGAAAAGGAGGCCCATATTTGAGGCTGAGACTTATTCATGAAAAGGAGGCTCAAGTTAAGGGAATTAAGGTTTGGGGCTTACTCCTAAGGAGGATGCCCAGCTTTGAGAATTATGGTTGGGGCTTACTCCTAAGTAGGATGCCCAAATTAGGGGTTTGGGGCTTACTCCTGAGGAGGATGCCCAAATTAGAGGATCGGGGCTTACTCTTGAAAAGGAGGCCCATATGTGAGGCTGAGACTTATTCCTGAAAAGGAGGCCCAGTTTAAGGGAATTATGGTTTAGGGATTACTCCTGAGGAGGATGCCCATATTTCAGAATTATGGTTGGGGCTTACTCTTGAAGCGGATGCCCAAATTAGGGTTTTGGGACTTACTCCTGAGGAGGATGCCCAAATTAGAGGTCTGGGGCTTACTCCTGAAAAGGAGGCCCATATTTGAGGCTGAGACTTATTCCTGAAAAAGAGGCCCAGGTTAAGGGAATTAAGATTTGGGGCTTACTCCTGAGGATATGCCCAAATTAGAGGACTGGGGCTTACTCCTGAAAAGGAGGCCCATATTTGAGGCTGAGACTTATTCTTGAAAAGGAGGCCCAGTCTAAGGGAATTAAGGTTTGGGGCTTACTCCTGAGGAGGATGCCCAAATTAGAGGACTAGGGATTACTCCTGAAAATAAGGCCCATATTTGTGGCTGAGACTTATTCCTGAAAAGGAGGCCCAGGTTAAGGGAATTAAGATTTGGGGCTTACTCCTAAGGAGGATGCCCAGATTTGAGAATTATGGTTGGGGCTTACTCCTGAGGAGGATGCCCAAATTAGAGGATTGGGGCTTACTCCTGAAAAGGATGCCCATGTTAATGAGTTCTCTCATCATAAAGGATGAGGTTTAATTAATGAAATCTGAATCTTTAGTGACATAAAGATGTGTAAATCACTAGGTTTTGAGAGATATTCCACAGAATTCCTTTATGATAAGGAAGTCAAATCAATAAATAATGCCATAAATGGCTTTGAAGAGTGTCTTGAAGACTGAATCTTGAATAGGAGAGGTGGAATGGCTTAACAGGGGTGAAATGGGCAAGAAGGGAACCCAAAAAGGCAGGGACGCGCAAGTCCTGGAAGGCGCGCAGGTACTGCGTGGGTGCGCAAGTCTTGGTCACGTAGGTATACCTGCGCGACACATGGTTACTTGCGCTATTGTTAATCAGAAGGGTAATACTTGAGTGACTCTTGGTTAAAGCCTTTAAAATACTCTTGAGGTTCTTCCGGAAGAGGGGTGCGCAACTTCTATTGAAGGAGTAAGGCGGCGCGCAAGTGTGGCCATTTCCCTTAAGGGATGGCCACTTATGTGCGCAAGTGTTGATGTGTTTCAACACTTAGGCCTTCCTCCCCCTATTTAGATCTTCCGTTCTAGGTAAGAAATTACCTTAGAAGTGTTTCGGAAGCTTTGATAAGAGACTAGGTCACCGGGAGCTTAAATCTGAGTTTCTAGAAAAATTACTCCCTCGAATGGGGGGCCCACAGGGTCTATTTATAGGCAGGAGAAGACCCCGGGCGCTTATCACTTAGGTCACGCAAGTGTACTTGCGCGACATTGATAGAACATGCGCGACACATGTGAAATGTTGTCCTTGTTCATCCCTTTGTCGATTTTTGATGTTTTCTTCAAAGGATGCATTAATTTGTGCTAAGTCATTTCCCTTTACATTCCTTTGGACTCTGTGAGGAAAAGGAGCACCAATAGTAGGTCCATTATTTTATGATACCTTAGATTTATTTCAGAATATTTTGGTCAATATGAATAATTATTCTGGTTTATAACCAGTTTTTACCATTGGCACTCAAAAAAAAATTAGTTGGATCATTAATTTTAAATTGCTTCAACTTTTTCTTTATTTTTAATAAATATCCTTACATATTTTTTTCCTTTGATAATACAAGATTATTTTTTAAAAATATAATCAATTACATCAATATATCATTGATTAATATTTAATAAGTTGTGCTTTATCCCCTAAACAAATAACATATCATTATTCATAAAATTATAAGCTTTGATTTCAGTTTAGTTTGTTCAGTCTATTTTTAGATTACATTCATTCTCAATGATCATTTCTACTAAAAATGTTATTTAATGTTCATAAAAATGATTGATTTTATATCTATGTTAGATGAACAACTACGATTAACAATCTAGGACATGATTCTCTTGAAGAGTTTTAATGAAGATTTAGCAAAATATGTCTTCTCTTCCTTCAATTTCTGAAGTTTATTTCATTTATCACTATAGAAAATTTATCTTCGAAGGTTATTCATGAAAATTTCATCATAGTGAACTATTTTATTAAATCTTCCATACATTTATTCTAGGAATTTAGATAAGTTTAATGTGGAAAAAATGACAAAATTATTGGTCAAAACTTGCTTCCTTTGAGAATATCCTCTCATCTACTTTGAGTAACTTTCCCTTTATTCATGTGTCTTCCATAGTAGAAACCTATTGAAATAATAGGAATAATAATTTTTCCCAAACACTTTATAGATACAATAATAGACTCTAAAACAATTTCTATAATAATAATACTTTTTTATAGAATATTATTGTTTTTCCTATCATAAAATTTATTTAACTTTATATAATGGGAAGAGATAATATTAAGGTATCCTTATATTAATTTTATATAGAATAGGTTTTTATAGATGCCTTATTGGTCTCTACATATCCTTATTCAATTTTAGAACCTACAATATTTTAGGCGGTAGGATTATTTTTGAGATTTAGTAGGAGAATAGTTAACCTACCTATTTAGACCCATCTTTTCACTAGCTAGTGATGATTCATCATTGAACTTTACTTTTTTTATATAAGTCACCTTTTATCTTTTCTAATTAATTCCCATATTAAATACACTTATAATGTGTCTTTATCCATTCTTATTCCCTTAAAGAATGTTTTTCTTCAATATCTTTGTCACAAACCAGGTCGGGATTCCATCTAACCCAACACTCGACCTGGTCCATGGCATGGACCGAAGAGCATGCTTTATCCTCATAGGATGGAAACAATTGTTGATAATCGAAGTAATAATGGTGGGAATGATGTTTTCACAAATAAACAAGAATCAAATAAATAAACTGAATAAGTAGAAGAACCAATAATAATTGAATCTCAAATAAATATACAAAACTGATCCAAATACAATAACTATTAAACAAAAGAAACTGAATAAAAACTAAAACTCAACCATGCTAACAAGATATCTACATGACCATCTTGGTCACCACAACCAACAAGACTAACTTTCTCCAACTATGGGAAACCAAAATAGAAACCTATACCTCCCACACAATTTGGGTAAACAACACTGAATGGTATAAGTAGGGTGTGAGCCTAACATCTCAGTAGGTAATCGCCACAGAATCCATACATTTCTTTTCCAAAAAAAAGTCTATTAAAAATTGTTTGAAATGAATATATGAAAAATAGGTATTCTCTCATCTAAATACACAACACTTATTTTTCTTTTTAAATTCCTACAAAATACATCACTGGTTTTTAAAATGGATTAATATTTTTAAAAACCAACTCCCAAACAAAAGTTCAAACAATAATATACCAAACTACACTAAAAATAGACATGTAGATGAAAACCAGTAGAAAAATATCAAACATGAAATAGAAAAATAAATAGAAAAAATACATTTAGTAGCCATGGGAATTTTCTAAACATCCCTATAGCGATCCCTAGACATACTTAGGTTAGACTCAACTACCGTTGTATGGTGCAGCTCTATATTTAATAACCAACTAGCTGCTCTAAACTAGCCTCACCAGTGACACATCTCACATGTCCACTAGAAATCCAAGGGGTTAAAACCTATCTAATTAGGGTCCACAAGTAACCATCACTTTAACCTCTAAAAGACGCTCATGAAACCAATTTTAATATCACACTATGTAAGTAGGATTCCCTTGCACACGCGACCCACATAACCTGACGTCACTGTAATTGCCTAGACAAAACACTGACACCACCTATATGATAACCCATATAAAGAAATCATACATAGTGGTACCCATAAAACAATAAGTCATTCATTATTTCCAACTGATTCGTCACATCACATGGTGTTAGAAAATATTTCTCAAAAACCTTCAAAGATGCCAACTGAGAATATTCACTTTCAAAACCACATTTCATTTCAAAAACACTATAAAGTTCCAATTTATCCATAAATACTAACACCAATAAAATAAAAAAAATATTATAAACCATTTCTAAAAAATCCATTTCATATTCACAATTCCAAAAAATCCTTTATGTTCCAAATCCAATTCCATTCCAACACCATTCTAGACACCGAGTTAAAACATACAAAATATCTTTATGTACCAAATGGTATTTCATATGGCTTTGAAATTGTCTATGTTTTGATGTAAAAAATGGTCCATAATTTCAAACATAATCTTGAAATCAATTTCATGTCATTTTAGAACCACAGAACCACTAGTGAAGCATCAAATTTTTATTGAATAAACTGATGAGGAGAGATATGGGTTTTGATATCCATGTTTTTGAGTTGGAAAATTTTATCTTAAACCATTATCATTTGTGTTCCCATCCATTTTTTCATCCCAAGAAAACATGGATTTTAACATATCTAATGTTTCACCACAAGAATCCTTGAAGTTTCCCAAAACCACTTTTAAAGAAACAACACATGTTTTCCAACAAACATAACACACCACACATATGAGTCCTGCCATAAAAATTACAAATATACACAGACAATGTCAAATTAATAATACCATAATTATATCATAATATAATTAAGGTTTAACACTATCCAAAACACAATATTTAATTTTAAAAGAATAATTTAAATTTTAATGAACAAATCATGTGGATAACATTGCAACATAATTAGAGAACCCTTTTTAAAACCGCTTCTAACAATATTTTCAATGTAAAAATAACACACAAAGAAAAAAAACACACCATAAGCATGAGAAACACATTTTTATACTATGGAAAAAACCACAAGCATTAGTAGAATGATTTAGAATGGAATGTAATGGAAACTCCTACCTCAATAGGATGTGGATGCGACGAAACTCCTAGCGAAGGAAGAAAACACCCCAGAGAATAGTCTACACTCCCTAAACATTAAGAAAATGGAACCTCACATCAAACCTAACATATAAGGTTATAAAAGAGGTAATAATGACCAATAGAAATCAAGAAATCAATAGAGGAAAGAGAGAGGATGAAAATGAAAAAAAACCAATGAATCTTACCTTGGAATCTTGGAGATGGATCCATGGATGGAGGAGAATAAAATGGTGAGGGGTTTGGGGACCCTATAATTCTCTAAAAAAGACAAAGGAGGGATGTTTTTTATTTAGGGATAAAAATAGGAGAGATATGATTAGGGAATTAAAGATTTTAAAAATTTGGGTTGTTCGCACTGTTTGGCCACACAGTTTTCCTAACCTTGCAGCAGCCACTATCCAAATGGACATAACCACTTTCCTGGTTTCCACATAGTTTCCTAGACCATGTGAAACTTTTTTGACTTACCCATGGACCCAAAAAACAAGCAGCATAGTTACCTGGGTGAGGGCGCATGGTTTACCTAAACCATGTGCAAACCATCCACAAGCCAAAAAATTCACCCAAAACTTCCAAAATTCAAAACTTTAAACTGGGGATCCACCCAAACCACAACCAGGAAGATCCCAAGACAAGGTAAGAATAAAATAAAATTAATCCAAAGGTGAGGGTGTGAAAATTCTCCCCACCAAAAACACTTTCTCCCCCTAGAAAGTCACCCAAATGAATGATAAACAATGATTGGTCCCAAATATAGAGTAATCTAAAAAACCAAAAATTTAGAGGTAAAATTTTATTTCAAAATACACACCCAACTACTCTACATGAAGCCATGACATGAAGAACAATTGGATAACATGATATTTTTCTCCCCCAAAACAATAACTCAAATAACACCAACAACATTAAAACACAACTACACCACCTTAGGGTGACCAACTCAAGAAAGGGGGAACTACCAATAAGAACCAAATCAACATCACCACACAAGATAAACAATACTTAAAATAGAATTTTAAATTTCTCCCATAATCCAAAAACCACCCAAAATTATAGGGAAACCCACAGAAGAAAACTGAACCAAACAAAAAACCCAAACAGAAGCTACAATCAATGATTCCCATGAGCACACATATCTCAATGTAAGAAAAATTTGAAACCAAACAAAAACTAACTCAAGAAAAGGTTAAGCATTCTTAAGAGACAATAACCAAATAAAAATAACATTCAATTTGAAAGGAAAATATTACAATAAAACCTAACCAGTTAGTTTTTACATAGATAAATGAAACACACAAGAGGAAAAAAATTACAATAAGAAGCTGAAATTGTCTCCAATCCAACACTGGAGACAAAAAACCGGGCCAAGGATTTATGTTCCTCTGGCGAGCTTCACTTTGGGGACTATGGATGGAGCCCTGATTTATAATACATCTCCTTTCTCATAGTTAGGAAGTGACATCCTATAATCGAGACTTCCTTTTCATACAATGCTTCCTATAAAACTTCTTTAAATAACCCAGACAACCACAACAATGGAAAGTCTTCAAAGGATTATGGAATGAAGGATTCAAATGCCCAGACTGACCCACTGGTGGAACACAAGTTAATGGTAGGACCAGCTTGAATCTGGAACCAATTAATGAGAGTCTTTAAAAACAAATTCCTCTAGCATGCACTCGCCATATGGGGAACCTTTATGAGAAACTAGAGACACCATATTGCTAACTGTCATCTCTCTGAAAACTATGTCAACTAAAAATGATTCATCCAAAAACTTCTCAAAATGAATATCCATGGAGGATATTACTCGCTCCTTGATATCTAGATAAATAACCAAAATGAAAATTGAATCCTTAAATAGATCATGTGACACCACCTCTGGAGAATAAGAAAACATCCCATTGAAATTTTCAGCATAGACCATCTTTTCATTGTCCTAACCAAATATTCATGAGCTCTTTATTTTTTTCATCTTCACATCCTTATGTATAAACCATTGGAAAAATAGGGACTTAAAATGTCTCGCATCATCCCAACATTCATTGATGGTAGAGAAAACATCTCTCATTCATTCAGAGCTGGACCCTCAAATAACCCCCGAACAGAATGAACTCTAACAGCTTTGGGTGTTCCCAATGATCTGAAGACACTATCAACATACTCAATCTAGTTCACTTCGTCGAATTGGATTTGGTCACTGTGATAGATATACCAAAATAAAGAAGAAGAAAAACTACGAAAGACTCATGGGAAAACATGGGTTCCATTCTAGGTAGAATATTCTGAACAATCATAAAAACAAAAAAACAAAAAACAACATCCAACCAAATCGTAATGAAATGACCATCTTAGGAAAAATCACATGGCTCACATTCCAAACATTTCATACAAAACAAAAAATTCCATCTTCAAAAAAATCACCCTTTTTCATTTTCCAATTCAAACCCACATTATTATAAGGACACTTTCCAAAAATTGAACCCACTTCTCAAAACAAAACCAATTTTTGAAATCATTTCCGATTCAAAAATAATTCTAGGAAAAAAATCAACTTTTTATTTTAAATACCCATCCATATCTTCTAATGAACCATAACATATGTATCCATATCATCTTCACATATACCATTCATTAAGACATGAAAAAATTCACAACCCATACATACCCACACATATGAGAATGTTCATAAGGAGTAACAAGGGTAACACAAACCATATCATCACCAAATTCAAGCATTTACCCAAAATAATCAAAATTCTAAACCACCTTTTCTTTTAGAACTTATTCTTGTCAATACATAACCATATGAAAGAAAATAATTCCATTTCAAAACTGTTTTCATTTTTAAAATCCCACGAACACTAACTCAAACCATAACAAAACAAGACTCACATTGAACCACCAAGATGAGGAACTTGTGGTCATGCATAACCCACTGACATGGTTAGGAAAATATTCCCAAAACAGACATCAGAAACTAAGAGGACATTGAACCAGGAACTAGGACTCCACATGGGTCACTACTCTATATGAGATCATGACATGATATTATCTCTCCTCTATTATCAATCCTTACACCAAAACAAATACAAAATAATCAAACCCTAGACTACCCCTAGTAACTCTAGGATCAGAATGAGAAATGGTTCATGATTACTTGCATGTGCATATATCTTGAGTACCAAAATTCCTAAACTCCAACTAATTTACACCCCATGTATAATGGTCCCACTTTGATACCATTTTATCCTAAACCAAGCCATGATTCCTTCTAAACCAACACTCAACCCGGTCTGTTCCATGGCTCAAAGGGCATTACAGATCACCACAGGAAAGAAACTAGTGTCATGAATCAAAGTAATCATGATGGGAATTATTTTTACCCATGTAAACTAGGATGAAATAAATAACTTGAATAAGAGGAAGAAACAATAATAACTGAATCTCAAATAAATATACAAAACTGATCAAGATACGACAACTTCAAAACAAAATAAAGTGAATACAAACTAAAACTAGACCATGATAACAAGTTCTCCATGTGACCATCTTGTCCACTACCAACCACAAGAAAAACTTTCTCCAACTGTGATCAACTGAAACAGAAACCTAAACTTTCAAAAAATGATGTGTCTACTGACATTGAATGGAATATGTAGTGTATGATCTTAATAGCTCAGTTTGTTATCACCACAAAATCTATACATTTACATTCTTGAAAATAGTGCATTAACACTAATTTGAAATGTATATATGATAAATTGGTTTTTTCATTTTAATAAACAACACTTATTTTCCTTTCTAAAACCTTATGCACTACATTTCTAGTTTTCAAGAAGGATTACCATTTTCAAAAATAAAATACGAAACCAAATTTCAAACAATACTATACCAAACTATAGTGAAAATATAAAAGAAGATAAAAAAATAGCAGGAATAATATCAAGCATGCACCATAAAAATAAATATAAAAAATACAAATAGTAACCATGGGAATTTTGTAAACATCCCTAGATTGATCCCAAGACATGCTCAGGTCAGACTCACCAGTCGGTGTGTAGTGCATCTCTATAGTCAATAACCAACTATTTTCTATAAACTAGCCTCACTAATAGCATATCCTACCTGGCATCTAGACATCCAAGGGGCTCCAACCCCTCTAATCGAGTTCAACAAGTAACCATCACTCGACCCTCTAAAAGATACATAGGAAACCCATGGTAATAGTACACTATGTAAAATTAAAAATACCACATTGATATTATAACATAAATAAGGTTGAACACTGTACAAACCCATAATTTCATTTTAAAATAACTTTTCACATTTTAATGAACACCTCATGTGCGTAACTCTGCAACATAATTAGAGAACTCTTTCTAAAAAAATCACTAATTTTTCCAATGTTAAAAAACATACTAAGAAAAAAAATACGCCACAAGAATGTGAAAAAAAAGGGATATTACCCAAAAATGAATAAAAATATAAAGGCATTGGGGCCATTCAAGACATGAGAAATGCATTTTTATACTATTTAAAAATCCCAATGAATAAATGGAATGACTCAGAATGAAAAATAGTGGAAACACATACCATAATTGATTGAACATGAGATAAAACACCTAGTGAAGGAAAAAAGAACCCCAAAACAATAGTTGGTCAATATGACCTAAACATCAAGAAAATCAAACCACAAATTATCCCAAACATCTAGGTTTTGGCCAAAAAGAAACCCCACCAAGAGAAATCAAGATATTAAAAGGGTAAATAGATAGGAGGATGAAAATGAAAAAAACTTCCAAGAATATTACCTTGGGATCTTAGAGATGGATCTATGGAGGGGGAAGAATAGATGGGAGATGGGTTTGGAGACCCTATCATATGCCAAAAATGGCTGATGGAGGGGTTCGATTTAGGGATAGAAATAGGAGGGAGAGGATTATGGATTTATTGATTTTAAAAATTTTGGGTTGCTAACATTGTTTAGACACATAGTTTTCCAAACCATGCGCAAACCATATAGTATCCACTATCTAAATGTAGAGAACAACTTTCACAGTTGCCGCACGGTTTCACAAACCTTGCACAACCCATGCGTTATACCCCTGTAACCCCAAAACAATATGGACGATTACCTGGGAGAGGGATCATGGTTTACCTAAACCATGCACAAACCATGCAAAGGAAAAAAAAACTCACCCAAAACTTCCAAAATTCAAAATTTTAAATAGGGATTCAACCTGAACCTCAACCATGAAGAACCCAAGTCAAAGGAAGAATGAAATAAAATACTTCCATAGGATGGGGTGTGAAAATATTTCACTATATTGTCTTTATCAACAACTTTTAAATTATTATTATTATTCATCAATTTATGTTTCTTCCCCCTTAATATACTCCCCCTTTAATCAATTCATCCTTTTATTTTCATTCATCAACAATATCTTTTCCTTCTTGAATTATGAGTTCCTCTCAAGACATTATTTTAGTTCAGCCTTCATCATATATCCTATATCTTTTGTTTCACTTCCATATTCTTTAATACTTGACTTTTTAACACATATTTCAACCAAATACATGAAATTTATTAATATTTAAATAGATTTAGCTTATTATTGGATAATTAATGAGTATTCAACTTATTCTTACTTACTCATCAAACATATTTTTTTACTTATTATAAGTGTTTTCTTTAATTATATTTTGTTTATTTTTTCAAAATCTTACCCCATTTATTTTATTGATATTTCTCATCTTGTTCATCTAATTAAAATTCATCACACTTATTCTTTGGGAAATTTATAACAAATTTACCAAATCCTATATAGGTGATAAAATTTATTGGAAACTTACCTTTTTTATTTATGTTTTAAATTCTTAACTTATTTGATATAATATCCATAATTATCTTATAATATTTATCATCTTTATCATCATATAATTCACTTGATGCTCTATCTTAGTATTCTCTGATGTTGTGTTTCTTCAGGGACTCAAAATCCATTTCATATTAATATTATTTTTGAAATATTGAATCTATATCACTTCACATGATAAGATAATGTTGGTTAATTTATCAATATTAAGAACATAATAATCTTATAATGATAAAATATTCAGATTATATTTATCTAGAAAATTTACTATCATATTTTTAAAAATTATGGAGTCATTTAGTGTCCCTCCAAAACCGTATATATTTATTACAATTTCATTAACTCTTGTAAATTAGTCATCAATATTTTATTCAACTGAAATATTTATATCTGAAACCCATATTATCTATATTTTTAATTTATCATCATAGACTTTCACATTTATTTTATCACTTCTCTCTGTTTTATCTAGTATTTCCTTATACTTTTGAATCCCCATAACAATTATGTAAACATTTTCTGATTGATATATATGAATGGATTTTTGATCTATTCAACAAAACTAAAAATTTCATTTATTAATAAATTTAACAGGATATTTTCCTTCAAATGGTGTAAATACAATTATAGTTTCATCTTTAACATCTAGTCCAAGACATACAAGATAGGGAAACAACATGTTCTATTATCTATGATAATTTTTTTCATAGAAGGGGGTAAAACCCTAAAATTAACTAAATTTATAGTATCCCTATATCATAACTTATGGGTATGATAGAGGGAATTTGGGTGCAATAATACCTGTTGGAGTACCCAATCAATTATTTTCACCACTTAGAAGGGTAGGGGAGGGGTTTAATTAGTGGAGATGTCTATGGTTCGTTCTCTCTTCAATAAGACTTTATGACTTTTTTTTATCTGATCCACTCAATGAAAAATTCATAACCACTTCTGAATATGAAGGAAATAAAAATAACATAGAACATGAATTTTTCACATAGTTTGGTCTCAATGTGGGAACCTACTCCTTATTGTGATCATTTATATTCCCCATTCACATATTTTCAATTATATACACAAGTGGTTACATTGAGTATGCTAATGATCCCAAATTGATTCCTACATGAACATATCCCCACACTATACTCTCTACAATACCATTAGAATAATATATTTACACTAATAGTTACAATAATTTCAAAACTGAATGAGAAAGGTCAATTATTGCTCTAAGTTTCTATGGAAATAGTTGATAAAGATCTCCATCCTTGAGCCTTCAAGATCAATAGAATAGAATTTTCTTACCAATTTATAAACTCCAATTAGATTATTTTTTCATTTTCACTTCTTGAAGATCCTCAATGGTCTAATTTTATTTCTCAATTATCTAAAATTTTAGGCTCTATGAGTTTTCTATGAACTTTTGGAAAAATCTAGACTTTACACTCTATAAATTTCTCTTCAATAAAGATTCTCTTTAAAGAAGCAAAGTATCAACATATCCTTTCAAATTTCAAAAAGAATTTACTTTTTGATTTATCCATTTTAGATTCATAAATAATTTAATGAATAATGTATTCATATTGTTAATATTCAAATATTTTATATTTCTTATAATCACAAACTTAGTCTTTTTTAAATTAGTCAATATATATCATTACTTTTACCCTCATTCAAACTCGTTTAAATCTCTGTAAAAATGTCCATCTAAATTGTTAAGAGACTCAGGATATTTCACTTTATAAAATCTCAAAAAAAAAATAGGTATTATAAATTCTTCCATGATGGAAAACAGGTTTTCATGGAAATATCTTCATGGTGTGACAACTCCTCTTGTAGTGAAACTTACTCAGACTCATATTTTTCCTAATTCTTTCACCTAAAATCTAATTACAGCTCCTTTATAGAAGTTTTTGAGGTTTTAAACCATTAAAAATTGATTATTGTATCATTTAATTTAATCATAAATAAAATTTTACTAATTCTATAAATGTTATGAGGTCCTTTATATATTATTCTTATACAATACCTTTCAAAAATTCCAACTATAATTCACATCCAAAGGATAGATTCACCTTTCATTCCTTAGTGTGTTTTTATAAATTTTTAAAATTCACAGATAGAACTACTTTGTAAGGTGGGGGTCACATTATGTTCCTCTAAATATCACTTTATAGTCTTCTTGTTCTTACCTCACATTCCTTTCTAAGTCGCCCTATAAATCTATCTATGTCACCTTTATAACACCTTATGATTTTCATAATTTGATTTATGACCCATAGGGATCAATTTACATTACACATAATTCACCTTACATTCCACAATTTACAATACATAATTCTGAATTCAAATTATATTTTTTTGACTTAACCATATTAAGTTAAGAAACAACCATACAAATCCAATCCTATTCTATTTTATATATTATTATCATGATTCATCCTTTGGAATTATAGGGGCTCTTATATACTACACCTTTTTTTAATACATAAATTATAGACATCATTAGATTTGTCCTAAGTCAATTCAATTCATCTTAATGATACACAAACATTATAAAAAACATTTTGAATATCATAAAAAATCAATGTAGCCTCTAATGATCGTTAAAAATGATTAAAAACAAATAAATCCCTTCATCAATTCAATGGGATTATTGATTCTCCCCCATTTGTATTTTTTCAATATCATTTAAATTTTTCTATTCATCTCAACTCATTATAAGAATCAACAATCCTCATTAGAATTATCAAATCATAGACATTTACCAATTGATAAGGAAATTGGAACCACACTATTTAATAAGGTAATTTTTTAATATAATTACATATATTAATGATAAGAAAAGATTCACAAATTAATTATATTTTAAAAATAGAGAATGGATGTACAATCCTTCTCACTATTTGATAAAGAGTGGTCAAATCCTTTATCCCCCCTTCAAAATTATTATTGAAATCCTTTTATAGGTATTCTCTTGATATATCTATAAGTTATATGGGAATTTTGAGCATTAATTCTCATCCTTAAAACCGAAAAATTCACTCTTATAATAGATTTAGTGAAGATATTTGCAATTTGATCCTTAGTAGAAATGTATTTCATCTTCATATCTCAATAGATGACTCTTTCATTAATGAAATGATACCTGATTCCATTATGTTTAGATATTTAGTGTTACATTGGGTTATTAAATTGATAAAGGCTACTCTGATTATCATGGAGAATATTTATTGGCTTCTCAACAATATCTTTTAGATCTTTCTACTACACCTTCTTCCATATAATTTGTTTACAATGATGTGTTATATCTATATAATTTTCTTCTATTGTGCTAATAGAAACATAATTGTGTTTTTTATTATACCAATTCACACATAACTAACCAAGAAAGAAGATTATACTTGAAATTTAATTACTTTTAGTATAATCATCTACCCAATATATATATATGAAGCCTAACTGATTCAAATTTTTATTATTTTTATACAACAACTGATAATTCAATATACCTTTCACGTAACTATGTATAATTTTTTCTTCCAGTATACAATACTCATTTATGTCACTCTAAAAATTTTCACAAATAGTCACTCCATAAGATAAAACTATACTTTATACTGGTAAAATTGGACCTCCAATGATTCTTTTAAAATCGTTTTAATTTACACTACTTCCATCATCATCCTTACTCTTCTTGATTCAAATTGATATATATTTTGAAAATTCTCTTGATTCTTCCATGATAAACATTTATAAATATTATTTTATATATTTATCTTTTTAAAATAATATTAAACCATTTATATTGATAATATGTAATCTAAAAAAAAAATTATTTCACCTAAATTAGATATTTGAATTATTTCTTAATATTCTCATCAAACACCATATAGATGAAACCTTTACCGCCAAAGAATATTTTATCATCAACATAAATGATTAATATTAGAGTACCTACTGACTATTGTTTCATGTTAATATTATTATAAACATTCTCTTTGGGGAATTCAATCTATTTTAGGCAGCCGAGCAATTTATAATATTTGTCTCTGGGATCATGTTTCATGACACGCAAATCCTTCTTCAGTTTTTGTACCATACTAACATCTTTATCCCAAATAAATCAATAAAGTTGTGCAATGAATAATTATTTTATATCTCTATTCAATAATTTTGACCAAACATGTATCTAATTAAAAATTTAATGTATTTGTATAACCACTAAAAACATTATAATGGTTTCCAAACTTTTCACTTGTGAAAATTTATCTTCAAAATCAATTCCTTACATAAATGAGTAACCCTTAAAACTCCACCCATATTTGTTTATTTACACCACACCATAATCATTAATTTTTTTTCTAAAAACACATTATATTACAATTGTATTTTTATTCTCATGTCTTGGAACATGGTCCCATGATTAGTTTTATCAATCTGATCATAGTCAAAATTAATAGCCTTAATCAATTCAACACATTCACCTACATAATAAATAGTTTTGTGCAATGTCCCAGATATTGTGAAGGTATGTAATTGTAAGCATTTTATTTTGAATCACTTATTTTTTGTTAATTAAATTATTCTTAGGTGTATGAGGGGACTCATGGGTGTTCTGAGGGTTCAGGACACAAATGAATGGATAACTAGGACAAATAGTTCTTCAAGCACCGTTGGTGCATGGTTGGAACACAGTTAATTAAACTGTGCGGGGTGGGAGAAATTTTGTGATATTGTATATCACACTGTTGGAGAATGGTTTTTAAATTGTGAATATCCTTCCATATAACCATCTAACCTCACCTTCCTATGACATTGGCTTATGCACATTTTGCACACGGTTTGGAAAACTGTTCGGGTAAACTGTCCAGCCCCGTAAAGTTGGAATAATTAAAAAAAATCCAGTACCATATTTTTATGTTCTACACAAGATTATATTTTATTTATTCCAAATCATTCTTAGGGAAGAACCATGGATCCCAAATCTTCCAATAGACAGATCTCCCTCATTTCTTAGCTATTTAGAGAGATTTTGATTGTGGATCATCACTCTGTGTATGTTTAATGCTCTCATTTATTCTCTTCTTTAGATTGGGGAATTTATTTTGGGTAATCTTCCTATGAAGCCTTGAAACCTTCTTTTTCTAGTGGAATATAGGATAATTATTCAAATTGTGGTTCAATCAGGATCTAATACTTAAATTAGGAGTGTGTTCATCAATGGATTTAAGTTAGGTGGTCTATAAGATATATCCCATGTTTTTGTTATAGATTTGTGCTTGTGTGTGGAGATCTTGCTTCCCTCTTGTTATAAATTTGTTACCTTCAGTAAGATTCAGTAAAATGGTTGTCTAATTAACTATTTAGACACTTCATGATTCATGTGGTATTAATTGGGAAAGATTATACTAGTTTAGACCACCCATGGGGTACACCGGCCTTCCTGAACATAGTAATTGGTAAAGTTAAGTGTAGAGAAGGTGGGCGATAATGTAGAGCCCATGAAGATCATGTTTTGATATTTTTTTAAGTTTGAAATGGTATATTTATAGTTTTTCCTATGTTTTGAAAATTGAATAATGATTGTTTGTAAAGATATGAAAATGGGTTATTTGGGTTAATTGATATTATGTCAAATGTTTTATGAATTATGTTGAAATTCCAAAAAAGGTTGGTATATATGAAATGATGAACATGTTAAATTTAAATTCTATTGTGAATTGAAGAACATGTATATGGGGTTTCATAAGGGAATTGATGATTATGATGAATGGGTACATGCATGGTAATTAAGAGGTATACCAAATGGTTTGAATGTAAAAAATTGGTTGTCCAATGTGAAATAAGAATTGTACTTGAAATTCATAAATGGGAAAATTCATGTGAAATGATAAATGGGGTAAATGGGATAATGTTTGGTAACTGGTTCATAATGGATATTGTATTAGAATTTCTAAATATACTTAATGGGTTATGGCGCGAGAATGAGAATTGGGTGAATCGGTAATGTAATGTAAATGAAAAAGTTTTAATGGTTTATGGCATAGTGTTAATACCTATGTTGATTTTTATGGATCACAATTTTTATATGTATTGTATATGCTTGGTTATGATATTGTTTATGTATGGTTAATGGATAAATAATCATGTTCACATGGCCTGAGGTTTTGCATAATGAAATGAGTCTCCCCCCACGGGTCTAGTTGGATTGATTCTCTAACTCAACCCATAAGGCATGGGTTAGGGATGGGTACAGAGCTCTATTCTCCAAATGGTTTCATGACACCTGGACATATTCTTCAATGTAAGGATATTGTGTTTTTTATGTATTATCCCTAGTGATATAGGGACTGATTTATTCCCTTATGCATAGTGATTCATTTCCATATACCCATGTGTAGATGATTTTTATGCCTGACCAATGGAACACATGATAAAAATGGATTAAGTAATGAAGATAGTATGAATGATGAAAATAGTAATAATGATAGAAACAGTGTATGTGTACTTAGTTAACTAATGGAACCTGGGTTTTCCTATTGTTTTTCTTCCTATTTACTCTATATTTTCATGAAATATCTAATAGACTAGATATTTTGTAGACACTATTGGTGGTGGTCTATTAAGTTGTACTAACACCATGCTCATGTCATCATTGGATACTCAAGAAGACATCATTATTACATGTTTAAATAAAGTAAAGGGCTTGGTGCTACGAAGTTGAGTTGGGCTTGGTATTTTCATGGATGAGGATCTTGACATGGAGTCATGGCCATTTTTTGGATTTATAAGGTTACCTTTATTTTGATTTACCTTCATTTTGGCACCACAAGAAAGGCATGACATGGTTAATGTTGATTTTTGGTTTGTACCCAAATTTAAGAGATGTTTGGCAATGCATGTTTATTTATTATTGCATATTTTTTTGGGTATTTATATTTTTAATTATTGCGGCATACTCGGGTAAATAGGGTATAGTCTTCCCATGTGGTTTATCAAACCCTCAACTCTTGTCGGCAGCCTATGGCATATGGGGTGGCGCATTTGAAGTCATGTGACAACCCATCAAGGGACACCTATTTAGTGGCTCCCAGTTCAGGGATGTTACACAGTGGTACCATAGAAGTTCTTTTCTAGGGTTTTTTTATTTTTGAATTTGAGAAATCATCTAGTAGGTTAGGATATGTTAGCCCATGGTAATGAGATCATGCTTGGGAGTAGATAACCCATGTATGATGGAAAACACAAGTCATCCAAGGTGGTAATTATTGTTCTTGATTTTTTTGTTACATTTGAATGATATTTTACCATTTGGTGATGAACATGTTTTGTGATGTGACTAATTTAAGATATTTTTCTCATGGATAGAATGGATTGAGGTTGTGAATTCATGCATCATTTTAGTCACATAAATAAATAGGTGGCATGCTTCATGATAGACACACATAGAATGGGTGTGTGGAGCATAGAGAGTGTAATTCATTTTACTTCCCTAAAAAACTTGAAGAAAATGGTTTCTAATAATGGTATTGATAGTGGGTGAATAAATATAATGTAAATGAATTGTTAAGGAATAGTGTGTATAACATATCATTATAACTGGGTTAAAAGTTTTGGTTGTAATAATTTGTGATGTCTAAATGGTGTCTAAAAGAGAAATATTTCATAGTGATGGTAAAATGGTTATTGAATTTTTCTTAATGAAATGTATAAATCAGTTAAAATGTGGATTGTAATAATTTGTGAAATGGGTAATGGTTCTAAGAGAAAATATTTTTGTTTTGAAAGTGGAAATAGCTTAAAAGGGTGTTTGAAAAAAGACTTGTGATTAAGTAATTTTTCTTACCCCTTATTGATTATGACCCGTGGTAGGTATGGTGGAGGGTAGTGTTTTAATAAAATTGATAAAGGTTGATATAATTTAGTTAAAGTGGGTTTTTTATGGTTTATAGTGTGTTCTATTTTCCATTGATGTTCAATCTAATCGATCATTATTTTAAGTGTTGTTTTTAATGTAGTTTTTTTACATTATGTTGATGAATAAGGTAGGGACTTTCAAATGTTGGGTGAGTGCAGAGTTTAAATTGATAAGAGTTTAGTTCAAAGTAGTGGTGATGTTTATTATAAAATTATGTGTTAGGATGGAACTTTTGGAAAAATCAGGTAGTGGCTATTCCTTGTGTTGTTGATTTGACCCGTGTAGGGGTGGTTTGAGGTAGTGAGAGTTCCCAAGTTTGGGACCTTGGATTTGGGTTGTAATACCTTTCTGGTTATGATGTGTCATGGGATATGTGTTTATAGAACCCTCGGTTGGGTTTTGGACTTGAGTTGTGAGGCGTTGTTTGGTGATGTGATGTGTAAAATCTCATTGGTCGTGATCGTACAATGTTTATAATGGACCTTAAGTATGGTGCCTGGATTTTGGTTCCCTTGTGAGTTGGCACCCTAGAGAGTTTTGTTTGGATCACAGAGAGGGTTTTTTTTAAATTATGTCGATGTATGGGTAGGGTTACCTTGGAAGTAGAACCTGGAGTGAATAGTCACTTAGTATGATAGTCACAGTGTGTATTGGAACTGAGGGGAGAGTTTCATTCCTGAATGTTGCTTGTTCATAACTTAATGTGTGTAGTTTGGGAAGAGGACCAATGTCATTTTCTTTTTGTGACTCCAGTTTATGGAATTGGTATCATTAAAACTTAAAGTTTACGTATGAGAGAGGTTGAATGGGGTTTCTAGTGCTTTTTGGTGTCTGTCACACATGGGATGTATTGGTCTTTGTTAGTGGGACGCAAAGAGTGTCACCCAATGTGGGTTTGGACAAGAGGGAAAAGTGGAAGATTGATGGTCAGGGATGTGACTTGGGTTTTTGTTATGAAATTATATTATTGGGGGAATCAAGGTTGACATCAATGGATTTTATCCCATTTATGCGGGTTCCTTGGAATAGAAAGCACAGTAGATGCTTCATAGGTGGAACTAATGCATAATGAGTAATGTCATGTTTCTTTAAGTGGTATGGTTGTTACCTAGTTTTCTTATAAGGGAACCTGAATGTTTATGGACGGGTGTAAAGTTTGATTCTAATGGATTCCTAACCTTTCAGTTTGGATAATGATTAATTGAGGTCTCAGTGTTGTTTTCAATCAGAAGAGATAAGGGTGACCGAAGCATGGATATATTATTTTGTTTGAAAGTGACACCTAGTGTGAAGATGGTTATGTGGTTGAGCTTGTTTGTATGAATGGTTTGTTAAATAAGAGGGTTTATGGATATGTGATGGTTGACTTGTAGTAAATAAATTCATTTAAAGATTTGTCATAATAAATTATGAAACTTGAGTGCTCTAATGAGGTCCAGATGTGGGTATGCATTGGTAATTCACGATTTAGATCGGGATAAATGTATATCTTTCTTGGAAAAAACCAAAGTGGGAATCATGGAAAGAAAATATATTGTTGGTTTAATTAGATTAGTAGAAATTTATCAAGATCATTTAGGAATATATCGAGTGGTGTAGTGAAAGTAGTTTCAAAGGAAAGTTTGTTCACAGATGCTTGTAGGATGGTTGTAGAGTGTTGTTGAATCTTGTTTGACAATCACTCCAAATCAGTGAAGCTTATGTGTTGATGAGATGTGTAGATGAGGGGATCATATGATCCGTTAAAGGTCATGGTGGCCCACAGTGGGAGGTGACATCTACACTGGATAAGTTGGTGGTGGTGTTCTTTGATAACTTCTTAGCATACCTCAGCTAGTGATGATCATTCCCAATATCTTGACACCATCCTAGGTATGTTGAGAAGATCCAGATTTTCATCAAGTGACTTGAAGGTGTTTTGGGTGGATGAGGTAAATCATAGAGTTTATTCTTATGGGGGTGTTATATGTGGAGTAGGATGATGGGTTGTACACTATCGATGGTTTTGGGTGAGGTCCTCTGGATGGACCAAGTGTAAAAGAACATTGTAGGTGTTGTTCACAGAATCTGGGAATGGGCACTGGGTGATTTTTATTTACTCATTCTGGGAAAATCTAGGTATCCATGTCTATGTTTTGGGGTTCCTATTACGATCATGTGTACACTGTGGTGGTTGGAATCCATTTTGGATAGAAATGGTAACAACACTTCTATGTTGGGGAGTGATAAGTATGTCTTGAATGTGGAGAGGATAATGTTGAGTTGATGTGATGGAACTGGGATGTAAATAATCTGTGAGGTGGATGTTGGGTCTCTTAGAGTTGTCAGGTGGGCCTAGGTTATGGTTGCTGGTTGAGCCAAGTAGTATCCTTGGGCTCAGGGTAGTTCAAAATGAATTTGAGATTCCTGTGTTAAGTTGTTTAAGGGGTGATGAAATATGTGACAATAGTTTTGGGAAAGAATATTTGGGTTTTATAACTCCAATTAAGATTGGAATTAGACTCGGGTGAGTGTCTTTGGGTGTTTGAGGACAATCCAGATGAGTGTGGTTTAAAAGAATATGGTAAATGGGAATGGGTGTAGTGATATTGAACCACTTATAATTTTATATTGTAGTGGCTTGTGATACTTATAAATTAAGTAATTCTTGAGTGAGTTCAGGCTAATATTATTCCTTGAATGGATAGTGTAGGAATTTCCTCCTGGCAGTTTAATTGACAATGCTGGATGAAAGTGATATGAGATGTCCATGTGGATTTCCTAGTGTGGTGAGTTTGCAAGACATCCGGTATGTTGTGAAAGTTGAGTTGAGTTTCTGTTGGTCTTTCGTCGATAGTGGAGGTGTCAAATTATAGAGGATGGTAGAGAGAACCATAATGGGTAAGTGGTTTCTTAATGATGTGATCAGATTTTTGGTTTGGAGAGACTCGAGTGATCACAGTTCAGGTGAGTTGGCCCTAATAGTGAGAGTTGAAATGAGTTTAATCGATTGATTTCTCCAACTGTTTGGTTTCATTTTGTATATATGGTTATGGAATGGGAGCGTCGATAAATGAGTGGAGGATCAACGTAATTCAAAACATGTGATTGGATCATAGTGAGAATGTCTTGTTGGAAAATATCATGCCTTTAGTTCAGGTTTAATGTCATCATGGTAATGTTTAAGAGGGAAATTTTGAAAGGGGAAGTGGAAAATAAGGCCTAGTGTCTTGGTCGCCTTATTTAGGAAGCCTAGTAATGCTTGGGAATACGGTTTGGGGATGAATCGTTATATGGTGGAGAGGTTGTATGATCCTGAACATCATGAAGGTATTTTATTGAATAAATTTTGGTATAAATCACTTATTTTTTTATTAATGAAATGATTACCATGTTTATGAGGGGCATCATGGGTGTTTTTGGGGTTTAGGACAAGAAATAAAGGAAAACTAGTGACAATTGTGCTAGGCACACAGTTGGCCGACGGTTAAGTAAATTGTATGGGGTGGCTGGGACAGTGGCATCTTGCATGGTTGGAGCATGGTTTATAAATCATGTAGATAATCCCAAGAAACTATGAGACCTCACCTTCCATAGATAGTGGTTTGGGCATGGTTTTTTCATAGTTTGTCTAATCATGTGGGTAAATTATGTGACCCAGTAAAGTTGGAAAATTACAAAATTTCCATTAAAGGATTTTTATTTTGTACTGGAGATTCTACCCCATTTCTTCACTTTCAGCCCTAGGGAAAACCATGGCTCACAAATCTTCTAGGAGATCGATCTCCTTAATTTCTTGGCTATTTGGAGCATCATCGGATGTAGATAAAACCTTTAGGTAAGTCTAATCCTTTCATTTATTCTTTTCTCCAGATTAGGGCTTGTATTTTAGGTGATCTTCTTCTAAAGACCTAAAACCCTATTTTCCCAGTGGAATCTTGGTTAAGGCATCAAATGGTTGTTGAATCAGAATATAAGGCTTCGATTAGGAGTGTTTTCACCAATGGATTCTAGGTAGGTGGTCTACAAGTTATACCTCATTGTTTTTTAATATATTTTTTCATGTGTGTGGAGATCTATCTTCTCTCTTGTCTTGAATTTGTTACCTTGTGTATAATTAAGTAATATGGTTGGATAATTAATAATTTAGACCCCTCATGATCCCCTTGGGATGGATTAGAGATGATCAAATCTTTTATGGCCACCCATGGGGTGTGTAATCCATCTTGAACCTATTAATTTGTGTAGTTATGTGTGTATTTGGTTTGAGATAATGCAGATCCCATGAAGAGCATGTTTTGATAGTTTTCTAAGTTGAAAATGGGATATTTATAGTTGTTCATATGTTTTTATAATGTCATAAGGTATTTTTGGTAAGAATTGACAATGGATTATTTGGGTTAATTGAGATTGTTTCAAATGGTTTATAAATTTTGTTAAAATTAAAAAAAGGGTTTGTTTATATGAATTGATGAACATGTTAAATTTACAATAGCTTGTGAATTGAGTAAAATGTAAATGGAGTTGCATAAGGGAATAATTGAATATGATGAATGGGTAAATACTTAGGAATTACGAGGCATACCAAATGTATTGAATGTAATAAAGTGTTTTTACTATATGAAATTAGAATTTTACTTTAAATTCATAAAGTGGGAAAATTCTTTTAGAAAGATAAATGGGATAAATGTGCTAATTTATGGTAATTGGTCTATAATTTCTAATGTATGAGATTTGTTGAATATTATTAATGGGTTAAGGAATCAGAATGAGAATTGGTTGAAATGGTAATGTAATGTAAACAGGAATGTGTCATTAGGTTATGGCCTAATGTTAATCCCCATGTTAATTGTTATGGATCATGATTCTTATATGTATTGGTTTTTCATGGTTTTGATTTGTTTTTTGTATGGTTAATGGTTGAAAAATCATGTGCACATGGATTGAGGTGAGGGATAAAGGACTGAGGCTCCTCCGATGGGTCGAGTTCGACTAATTCTTTAACTCCACCCACAATGCATGGGTAAGGAAAGGGGATAGAGCTTGATTCCCCTAACATTTCATTCCACTCAAACTAATTCTTTGAGGTGAGGATATTGTGTTGTGATGTGTTATACCTAGAGAAATTGGGACTTGATTTATTCCCATATGCGTAGTGATTTATTTCCTTAAACCCATGTGTAGAAAAATTTTGTGCCTAACCCATGGAACACATGATGAAACAGGATTATGTAATGAAGATGGTATTAATTATGAAAATGGTAATAAAGATAGAAACTGTGTAAGTGTACATGGTTATATAATGGAAGCTGAGTTTTCATTTTTTCATCCTATTTACTTTATACTTTCATTAACTATCTATTAAACTAGATATTTTGTAGACATCGTTCATGGTGACCTACTGAGTTGTACTCACACCCTACTTGGGCTGATGTTAGGTACCCGAGCAGACTTCATTATTTCATGTTTGGATAAGGGAGAGGGCTCATTTCTAGGGAGTTGATCTAGGCTTGGGATATGCATGTATAAGGATCCGGACATAGATTCAGGACCATTTTTGGGATTCAACTAGTTGTATTTATTTTGGGTTTCCTTCATTTTAGTACTACTATCATGACATGAAAAGGTTAATGTTGATATTTGTTTTGTACCCAAATTTCAGAGATGTTTATCTATGCTTGTTTATTGATTATTACATATTATTTTTTCTATTTATATTTTTAACTATTTTGGACTACTCTGGTGAAGAGGGTATAGTCTCTCCAAATGGATTATCAGACCCTCTCCACTAGTCGCTAGACTCTAGGGTATGGGGAGGTGTTCTTGAGGTCATGTGACGACCCATCTTGGGGAACTAGTTTAGTGGATCTTGGGTTGGGGTTGTTACATTTTTTCTCATTCTATGAGATAAGATCTGTTTAAATTTCAATTATCAGGCTTCTTTATAATTTAAAAAGAGCCTCTTGATTAAATACTATATTCTTTGATTAAATATGATTCTTTAGCTTCAAAAATTTTAACCTATCATTTTCATCACCTTCATCTTCATCACTGGTTTGTTCAAAATCAATATTTGTAGTGAACAACACTTTCTCAGCTTCTTTTTCATTAAAATTTTTTGAGATCTGTAAGTTTTCTACACTAGAATTTTCAAAATATTCTTCACCTATCACCTTTTTTCACTAATTCAAAATATTTTTCACATTAATACAATCATATAGTTTTTGAATTTTTTTTATTCTAACATATATAGACACTATCATTGGAGAGGTATCCCATGAACACCCCTTCTTCTACATTCTTTTAAAATTTTCCAATATTAGTGTTTTTAATATTCATAAAACAAGGACAACCAATGTATTTTAAGTACATAAAAGATGGATTTATCTTGTACCACATCTCAAAAGGTATGATTTTTGTTTCTTGTATTGATAGACACTTATTTTTTATGTGTGTGGTAGTATATATATATTCCTATATAAACTTTTATAGATATTGTGTTCAGATACTGTAGTTATTCCCATATCAACTAAACTTTAATTCTTCTTCTCCGCTAAATCATTCTATTGGAGATTATTTCTTTTGGGATTGTAATACATGACTCCATTTTTAGAAATATAATGTTCAAAATTGTAACACCTCAAGATTTTATTATGTTTATCTCCTCAAATAAATTTAATTTCTTCGATAACTTGAAATACACACAACCTCGAGTTTAAGTGATCGGAAATATAGTCTACTATTATAATCTAGATTTTAAATTTTTTTAATGAATAAGAATAAATTCATTTTAAAAAAATGTGTATAATGTTTTTAGATAAATAAAATATATTAATAAATATGTTATCAATTTTTAGTAATGTCTTTATATGCTTGAAAAATACATTTTCTGCAAAATGATTTTTATTTCTTTTTATGTATACAATAATATAATTATTTTTTCCTTCATTTATAAAATTTATTTGATAATAGGAAATTCATGTGTTAAATATTTATTTCAAAATCAACTTAGAGTGAATTTTTTTGAATTTTCCAAAAAGTTTGACTTTTCAACTAATAGTTAAAATATGGATTTTTATTAAAAACTATATTTTCATTTGGAGTATTTATAATGTTAAAATATTTATAAAAATTGTTTTAAAATTAAAATTAGTTCATTATTTTATGAAATATCCAATAAATGTTTTATAATTATTTTTATTGTATAATTTTTTATAAAATACTTTTAAACTTGTGAAAGCATTTTTTCCGTGAAAATTGCTTTTCATTGTGTTTTGTGGGATTAATTTTAATTTAAATTCTTCCAATATTTTCAATTTAATTTGTTAAAATGGATTACATATATGCAATCATCATGAATTTTTTTTAATTAATCCACTTATTTTTTTTGGTCATAATGTATGGTAAAATTATTATAATATTGTCACCGCGATTAAGGTGAAAGCAGTTTTACCGAGGGTTAAACCAAGCGATATGGTTAAGTATTATTATTAAAATTTTCTAAATACTATTTTATGGAGATTTTTGGACATAATCCTATTCCAAATTATAATATATTTCCATTTTTAATATTTTTTATTGAGTATTAAATTCCTATCATTTAATCTTTTAAGAAATTTCATGTGTTTACTCTCCCCAACATATAAAGGGACACATCAACTTTATCTACATTACACCATTTTAAGCAATATAGCTTGAACAAAATCTAACAAATTATCTTATAAACTTATCTATAAATTTATTAGTGGTTCAATTCATCTTAAAATACTCTTACAAGTTTTGTTATGAAAGGATCAAAAGGAGGTATAACAAAGAAAAGGTAATCACCTTACCCGACCACTTTGAATTTATATATTCTTATACCTCTTACAAATATATTGTATTTATAATAAAATAATAAAAAAAATTAATAAATATAATTCAATTTTATTATTCTTATGGAACCACCATTATTCTCCTTTTTTCTATCATATAGGAAGAGAGAGTATCGTTTATATGATATTTATGATATAATGAATATTTTTTAATTATAATATAATATCTAACTACTTACCTTCCCATCCATTGGAAGAAGATAATATCGCACGTGCATACGTGTGAACTACCACCTCCATAAAGAAATGGGATTTATTTTTCATTTCCATTTTACTTGTATGGTAATAAATATATATTTAATGAATATGTTTGATATATAAGATATTATAATGATTATATAAAGGTTAATTATTATTTTTCGTTCCTTTATTCTATTATTTAAAAGATGAAAATAGGGTTCGTGCATAGGTATGGACTACCCACTCCAAGAATGGTTAAATTTTATTTTATATTTCTATTATTTATAGATGAATATACAAATATATAATGATTATATATTATATTTATATCATGATTAACATTTGTTATAATATGAAACCATGATCAATTTATAATGGCTGAAATTGTCAATCTAAAACTTCTATGAATAAGGAAATAGTTGACACCCAGAAATGATGATGTCAAAAATGAATTATTAATTGATTGGTGTTAAAAATTTTTAAGTGAAATATATAAGATATTATAAGTATTTTTACTATTTTGGTATAAAAATATAATAATATTAAATTTATAAAATATTTTAAATTTATTTTTAATAAAGTCAGACTTGAGGTGAGAGTTTCTTTTCTCACTTTTGTTTTCATAAGACATATATCATATTCACCACTAGTTTATTTAATTTGGTGTATATAATAGAAATTTGAATTGATATATCAGGAATAAATTTATATTTTTTATATTTAATATATCATTTGAATTTATTTATTTTATGGTGGTAATAATAAATATAACATCAAATAGGTAACATATTTTTATTACAATATCATTATTTATCAGGATAATTTTTCATAGAGTTTTTTTGATGAAATTTTATGAACTAATTATAAATAAACTCATGGATTTTATTCTATTATGGTTATTTTTAAAGATTACATATTTTCCTTTCATTTTCTAATATTTAAGTAATCAAGATTCTAAAAGGCTTTTTAAGGAAAACTAACTTTATTTCTCCCTTCAGGTGGAAATCATTTTTATTCTATATACATGTTTCTTAAAACAGATTCAAAATTTTTTATATTATATTGAAATATTTTAAAGATATTTTTACCTGTATTTTATTTTTTACAAAATTTTAAATGGGGGATCTTCTTTTTTCCAAAAGTGGTACTTTTGAGTTTTTAGCAAAAATATAAATGTGATATTTGATTTATTATACACAACATGAATGGAATTACCCACCATCACGATCACTTAAATATTTTAAAATTCCTTTACATGTTTCCAATATTATTTTCAATTAAACATTTTCCCTTAATATTTGGAAAAAAATTGATTTTAGATAAGTGATTTCAAACTAAAAATGGTATTTTCCTTACGAAATGTTAATTTCATCTTTTAAATGCATTTTCCATTTATGATAACAACCTTTGATGTTATTATGCTTCACTAGGAATATGATCCAATGATTACATCCATTTTTATTATTTGGATGGATAATGGTAATGATGATTTATGGATAATTCAGTGAAATGTATTTTTTTTCCTAGGGGTTAATTATGTTATGAATAAACCTTTATAAACCTATTTATTTTCCTAATTTTATAATATGACATAATGATAAAATTTTTGTGAGTCCCATTTCCATTCCACATATTATGCTATAAATAGTTTTTTATTATCTTATGACCCACACATATATGTTTTCATTATGTGATGCGTGGGCCCATAATCATATATACCTCCAATGAATTTGGCAATGATAGTAATCACATTAGAGAATAAAGACAGGAATTGGGAGTTAATCCAGTTCAATAAGGGACTATCTCCATTATTATAGTATTGGGAGTGAACCTTGACTAATTATCTAATAGATTGGGGAGTTAACCCAATCCAATTGATAGTCATGGTAGTGATTATTGACTAAGGAAATTATTTTATAGTATTATCAGTATTCCAAAAACTTATATCTTAAGAAATCGTATGCTCTCATGGATCATGTTATTTTATATCTGTATGATTTATTTCTTATAAACATTCAAATTTTATTCCATGACTCAAGATTATGATCTATGAAATGATAGGGTGTGATTTTGAATTATTATAATCATGTTCCCATACCCTTATACTCAAGTTATACTGTAGTGATAATTGATATTCACTTATTTACCATTACTAAGCATTTAATCTCACCCTATATTATGTTTCCTTTTCTATAATTATGAAGAGTACTTTTAAGTATGATTTGTCTAATGAGGGTGATAGTTATGAAAATCTCAGTGGGAGATGATTTCAATCTCATAAAATCATATTTTTATGTATCTGAGTTTCTAGAGATGCTAAATATATACAATTATGGCATGGATCATAATGTTCTGTAATAAATATTCATATAATAATATGTAATATCTATGTGAAAAAGTATGTTTCGTTATATTTGGTATCATAGAAATTATTAATTACCTTTTAAAACTAGGATGAGAAACATTTAGATCCCATTTTAAAATTTTATGTATAATAGAATGTCCTATGTTATTGAAAGGAAAGGAGTGTGGTTTTATTATTAAAGCATCCATGTTTGGATACTATAAATGGTTTTGTTTTTGGTATAGATACATCTAGGGTTAATAACCCCAAAACGAGTTGGTATAGTATATCTTAGCCATCATTCTGGTGAATGATGATTGTGCCCTTACTGTGCACCTGGTTTACCACTCTTGAGGGATATTATTTGGTTAATTCACATTTTATTTATAAACCATTGTGATGGATTTGAATACATAATTACCATGGATGACCTAAGTTAAACCTATGGTTTCATATATTTAAAATAAGGTTCCAGGATTTCTACATCCTTTGAACATCTTTTCATGATTTTTTGATCATATTAACCATTCATGATTGTCATGATAGCCTTTTTTTGTTTTTAGTAATGTATTGAAGATAGAATGATGAATTTGATGTGGTGACATGTTTTCTCAAATATTGAAGCATATTATTTGAGCTTAGTTATATTAATTCATGCCTATCATGAAATGTATCATTGAATGATAATTCATTTCCTCAATGAAAAGATATTTAATTGGTAGTTAAAACTTTAAATAGTACCATAATCACATCTCAATTTTAATATTCTACACTGATTAATGTTTATTAGAATGTATTTCCTACAAGTATTATGATTTTCCCCATTGTTTAATTTAATGTTATCTTTAGCATGGATTAACTTTCATTACAAAAATCTCACATCAATTTTAGGGGAAGGGAACTCGAAATTGATATTATGAACTAAACTATGATCATATATCATGATCATGATAAATATTAACTTTTAATTTCAGTTTCATCCATTATATGTGCCTTGATTCGTATGAAAAATGGTTTCTCATATATGATGGTTAGAAAGAAAATAAATATCAAATATATTCCTATTGTATGAGAGTTTCTTGATATATTTCCAGAATAATTTCATCATTTACCTTTGAATCATGATTTTTGGGATTTAATAGAACTCATACATAGTGCTACACCTATTTCCAATACTCTTTATAGAATATCCTCGACTGAGTTGTAGGAATAAAAGAAGAAACTCCAATAAAATCTTTATAAATGATTCATTCATAAAAGTGTGTCATATTGGGGTGCACATTTTCTTTTCTTTAAGATGAAATATGGATGAACGCATCTCTGCATTGATTATCAGGAAAATAAAAAGAAAAAAATCGAGAATAAGTATCATCTTCCCCATTTTAATGGTTTTTCATACCAATTACTAAGATCTCAATATTATTCCAATAATGATATTTAATTTGGATACTATTATTTTTGGGTCAAAAGTGAATAAATATCGAATAATTACTTCAATATGAGGTTGTAAAACTGTTAATTTATAGTGATTCCATTTGGTCTTGATAATGACCATGATATCTTCTAGGATTTAATGAGTATAGTTGTTAGAGATTACCATGATCAGTTTTTTGGTGGTCTTTATAGATGAAATTTTTATATATCACATGAGTAAGGAATAGAATGAGGATAACATTATGATTTCCCTAATGACCCTAGGAAAGGAGATTTTTTTTGCAAAATTTACTAAGTGTGAATTTTGGATACCAAAGGATTCATTTTTTTGTTACATAATGTCAAGAAGTTGGTGTCTCCATCAAAGATGGAAGTTATTGAATATTATCCCAGACCAAATACTTCTTCATAGATCTATAGTTTTCTTGTTTTGGATACATATTATTGACATTTTGTCGATTATTTTTCATGGTTATCTAATCCACTTGCTATGTTAACTCAAAAAGAATCAAACTTCCTTTGGGAAGATGAATGTGAGGGAAATTTCAAGGAACTAAATAGAAGTTTAGTCAATGCATGTGTACATACACTACCCTATAGTAAAGAAATAGCTTGTGATCAATAGTGAAACATCAAATAAGGGACTAGGATGCATCCTTGTTTATAATGATATGGTTATAGATTATTCCTCACAGAAATTGAAGGTTTATGAGAAAAATTATCCAACTCATGATTTAGAGTTAGCCATTATAAATTTTAAATTAAAGATATGGTGGAATTATATATATGGAAAAATGTTTCATATATATACTGATCATAAAATTTTAATGTATGTATTCACTCAGAAAGAGTTGAATAATTTCCAGATAAGATGTTTGGAGTTTATTAATGATTAGGACTGCTCAATAAATTACCACCCAAGTAAATAAAACAACGTGGTGGATTCTTTGAGACAAAAGGATAATTATATATTATCTATTATTGGGTTAAAAAAAGATCAAATAGTTTTATATTTTTAAAGAATTGATTGTGAAATCATTAAGGAATGTGAGAAATATAATCTTTATCATATAATTATTCAACTATAAATCCATGTAAAGATTAAAGAGACAAAGAAAGATGTATTATTTAAAAATAAGGTTAAAAATTTTCCCTACTTAAAACATGATTGATATGGAATGATAATATTTGAGAACATTATATATGTCCCATAAAAACAAGGCTTGAATAAGGAGAAATTGGTTAAATCTCGTAGTTTATCATTATTTATTCATCGTGGAAATACAAATATGTATAGAGATCTGAAACAATTTTTTTAGTGAGGCAGCGTGAAGAGAGATAATGTAGAGTATGTATCTCAGTTCTTGGTAAGTCAGAAAGTTAAGGATGAGTGATATAAATCTAAGGGTATGTTACAATCATTACCCATACAAGAATGGAAATTCGAAAAAGACATTGTGTATTTTGCCGTTGGACTCCCCAAAATATATAACTTCCATAATGCAATTTGGGTTATAGTCAATCTACATACAAATTTAACAAAATTCATTTTTATTATAGAATATTAATATCTTGAATATTATTCCAAAATATATATTCAAGATGTAGTAAGTTTTCATGAAGTCCCATATTCTATTAAATCTGATTGGGATCCGAGATTTACCTCAATGTTCTAGTGAAGTCTTTAACAGCCTTTGGATACATATTTGAGTTTCCATACTTCTTATCATCCTCATATAGATGTTTGGAATAAGGGTACCATTCAAACCCTTGAGGATATGTTTTTATATTACTCCCTGGATTTCAAATTTTTTTGGGATCAACACCTTACTCTTTTCAAATTCTTAAATCATAAAATATTTCACACGAGCATTCAGATAGATCCTTATGAAACCCTCTGTGGAAAAAACTGTAAAACTTCGACATGTTTGGATAAAGTTGGATAAATAAAGATATTGAGACCTAATATAGCTAAGGAAATGGTAGAGAAGGTTAGATCTATTCAGTAACACATTAAGGCATCTTAGAGTCAATAGAAAAATAATTATGAAAATCATGAGCATGATCTGAAATTTGATGTCGGTGAAAAGGTATTTCTTCGAATCTCTCCATGGAATAAGGATATGAGTTTAGAAAATAATATAAATCTAATACCACGTTATATTGTCCTCTCTGAGATTTTTGATTTAGTAGGGATAATAGCTTATCTCTTGGAACCTCCATTAAACCTCTCTCAAGTTCATAATGTATTCCATGTATCTCTACTAAGGAAGTACATACTGGATCCTTCACATGTAATGAAATCATAAGTAGTACCAATAGAGTATGAAAATTTATATTAAGAATGGCCATTATAAATCTTGGACCATATATATAATGTTATAGGGAACAATACTACTTGACTAGTCAATGTTCTCAAGAGGAATAAAAAAATTTAACGAACTACTTGGAAACCTAAGGATGTGGTAAAATGGATATATCCATATTTTTTTATAATAGTGATGTAATTTAAAGGGATAAATTAATTTTGTGGGGGATATAATGTAACACCATGATATTTTATGATATATATCTCTTTAGATAAATTTAATTTCTTCAATAACTCATGATACACACAACTTGGAGTATATATGATCCATAATATTGTATAAAATTATATCCTAGGTCATAAAATGGCAGAATAAATAGTAATAACCTCATTTTAAAAAACCTATGAATAAATTGTTTAGATAAATAAAATATAAGAATAAAAACATTCTTAATTTTTAGGAAAGACTTTATATGCTTTAAAAACAAATTTTCACTCTAAAATAGTTTTTATAGATTTTTGTAGAAAAATATTATAATTAAATATTTCCAATTTTATAATATTTTTTTGGAAAAATAAAATTAATTTTTCAAATAATCATGTCAAAATTAGCTAATATTGAAATTTTTAGAATTTATAGAATACATTGATTTTGATGAATTGTGAATAAGGCATATTTTTATTTAAACCATTCTTTTCATTTTAAGTATTTAAAAATATCATTTTTATTTTAAAATTTTATTAAACATAAAATTATTTAATTTTTATTATTTATAATCCTCTTATGTTCATTATAATTAATTTTTTGTTGTATTTTAGTACAAAAACATTTAATACTTAATAAAATATTTTTTCTAGGAAACTATTTTTCATTGCATTTTTTCAGTTTAATTTTACATTAAATTCTAAGAACACTATGATTTTATTTTTATGAAATGGATTCAATTTTTAAAATAATCATGTAATATATTTTTTAATGAGGATTATGTCACTGTCGGTCATAAATAATAGTAAAAACAGTAAAAAAATCATTGTGGTTAAGGTTAAAATAGGTTTACAAGATGTTAAACCAAGAGATAAGGGTAAATATTCCAATTAATCTTATCTAAATCATACATTATGTGAATATTCTGACACCATACTATCCCAACTTTGAATATATTTCCATTTTAAAGTATTTTTGTTATATTAAATTGTTATATTTTAATCTTTCAAGAAATTTATGTGTTTACTCTCCCCCACTTTTAAAATAACACCCATCCATTCTCTTCATTAAACCACTTTTATCCATATAGAATGAACAAAAACTTCCCGAATATACTATAAAATTGTCTATATGTTAATTATAGGTCATGTTATTCCTTAAATTCCCTTCCAAGTGTCACGACCCACCTTTTTCAAGATAAGGGAAGGAACAGAAAATTGCCAGACCCTTCATCAATATGAAGGAGAAATAAGACCCCCAAGTCCTGCCTTCAATAGGACCCAGAGTGGAGACTAACACCAATGGTATATAATCTCACACAGAAATGGATGTAATTACCCTTTTTATAGAACATGTTTGGGATATAAGATGTTAAACCCCAAACAACTCCATGTACCAAAAGTAAAAGTAAATCCAAAATCCATTCCCACATGCATATTCAAAAGTGAATCTGATATAAGTTATAATGAAAACTCCAAAGTAAAGTACCAAATGAAAAGATTCTAAGAATAAATTTCAACAAACCCCGATGCCTGAGCAAGTATGGTCCTACACAGTCCTCAAATTCATCCTGGAAACCTGAAAATAGTTTTATATATATAGGGTGAGCATACAAGTATACTCAGTAGGGAAACTAAAGCTACCCATGCACATGTAAGGGAATATACTAATTCTAATGTGAGAAAATAATAGAACCTCAAAACACCTACCAAGGGGTACTAACCAGCTCAACCTCACTGAGGCACACTCACCAAATAACACAAATCAAGTAATGTAATATTAAATGCACATCAATATTTGGGTACCCTACCCCACTTTCCCATGGGTTGATTTCTCATCCCTAACGACTAATGTCTTGACACTACCACTCTTACCATATGCATTCCCACTACCAGAACCTACCCGCACACACCTAGGCCTCAACCACACACAATCCCACCCGTGCACACCTGGGCTTCAACAACCACACCTCTCACCCAAAGACATTTGGGAAAATGAATCTGGCCTGAAAACAACTAGGCCTCTCATCTACAACAAACCCTCACCTGAAGAATCTTGTACTACGGTAAGCCTCAAACCATTACATCCTGATTGGATACGCTCGATTGGTAGGAACATGAAAGAGGGTGCAAGGAAGAAAGTCAATATTCATCCATCCATCCTCCCACCAGGATATTGGGAAAGACACCCTCCCCATGAAATGAAGGTGTTTGACACATAGTGATCGAGAAGGGTGGGGTGCATATACGAATCACAAGAAACTACAATATATATATAAGTAAACAAACATTGAACCCAACCAATGGGTTTCCAACAAAAAACCAACCCACACAAACCACCTTTGTTTCCACCCCTATATGCACTATGAACCACAAAAAACACAATAAAATCTCTTTTTTATTTAACCACTTACCATTTATTAATTAAGGGGTTCACTGTAATCTATTCCAGCACTACTGGGAAACTACAAACCACTACCATATCAAAACAACAAGCAAAACCAAACCAGCATTCCCATTGTAGAAACCCCCAATCTTTTTAGACACCTATTCATCCTTTTCCAAAAATCATTCTTCAAAATTATACCACACAATCCTTCTCTCACAACCCATTCCCGCATCCTTATTTCCAAAACAAAATTCCTCAATATCTCCCCACTACAGAACTATTTCATAACCACACCATAGTCCCACTGCCCAACATCTCTCTCTGACCACTACAAAACAAATTTAGTTCATCTTCATACAAGTTCATCCATTCCACAATCAATCAATCTCTCAGACTGAGAAGCCAACTTAACACCTATACCACACATGCAAAAAACCCACATTAACTACCATTAACCTCGGCCCTGTTACACACTCATACCACACCCTTCTCATGAAAAAAACTCTTATATCCAACCTTATACCTTCAATCGTGCTCCCAACAGTAGCACTAAAGAAATCACACAAGGTTACAAAACTCAACAAAACATAGCACTCATCCACACCTGTCAAAATGATGTTTATACATTCATATTTAACTAGTAGGGGTTCTTTAATTCAAATTAATTATAAATGAGGTGATCATAGAATAGGCTTGATCCTGGTGAATTAATTTATTTAACCAAGTATACTTGATTACGAGGATATAGTTTTATATTTATTATTCAATAATATCCACAAAATAGAACATCACAAGTGAGAAAACAATGACCACCAACATCCATGATATGAAAAATGCACATATCCATGGAAATGATAACATAATCAAAGACAACAAATAAAATAGGTGATCAACATCAAACCCCTCTCTTGTTATCTTTTGATCAAATCTCGTTCTTATGTATTTATTGTTTTTAAGAAAGTTCTCAACCGTTCCTCATAAGGATTCATTAGCATACTCACCTTGCATGATTCACAATTAAAGAAAAGAAAAATAAATTACTAATTTTATGATAAAAGGATCAAAGTTCCTCCCTATGCCAAAAATAGGGGATCATGAATGTCGTGGGACATGCCTTCAAGAAAATTGAGCAGGAGAGCTCTGGAACAGGCACACAACTCATCTAGGGAGTAAGGATCTAGATTCACCATGGAAATGAAAAGGAATAATGAAGTAAAAGATCTTAGTTTATGAAAGGTAAAGATCCTAAAAATTGTGGAGGTGATTTCAAGGTTCTTGAAAATCTGATCATGGATTGACCATGTGGCTTGGAGTTCATACGGATTTTGGAACAATACGAGATATTATGAATTTAAAAATTCACTTCGAAAATAGTGGAGATATCTTAGTGCACCACTGTGAGTTGATAGGTTACCATTTCATGAAGACAAACATGTAATGGGGGTGAAACTATAAAAACTGAGAAAAATTGGAAAAAATGAAAATGAGTCACCGATGGGTGAGTCACCGATGCTAATCCACTGATGTGTGAGATACCAACATGACCTACCGATGATGAGCTACTGATGCAGCAACCTATCGAAATCGTGAACTACTGATGCCCAGACCTATCGACACCGACACATTTGACTCACCAACATTGACACCCTCGATCTACCGATGTTTATGCCCTTTGACTCACTGATGTCTATGCCCTTGACTCACCGATGTTGATGTACTAACATGCCGATGAACTGATATACTGATGCACTGACATGCCAACACACTAAGATGCCAACCCAAAAACTGGAAATTTAGAAAATTCATTAAATGAGCCACCATTGCCTCCCAGAATGCCCTAAACACTAGAGTTTTAAAAAGGAAGGGCCTAGGTAAATCCATGTCATTACATCTAATATCTCTCAAACTATTCTTGCCCTCAAGAATTTCAAAACTAACCCAGAAGAAAAAAGGTCTGAACAACAATCCCTTAAGAAACCCCTCAGGTGTAAACCACCTTGTGTCTCCCTAAAGTTGGAGTGAAAACCTTGACATCCAAGGACACATCGTTGACATATATATCCTCAACAACTATGCAATAGAAATTCCCCACAATTCCCCAAACAACCACACATACACCAAAGGTCACATTGTCCAGACAAATAGATTAGGGACCTACTTTCTCCATGTCGAGATATTATCTGCTTTGGATAGAACTAACTCACTTGCATGGGTTTTATCGCATGCACATTAATGCGTCTTGATTTGGAATCAGGTTATCCCATCCCCATAGTCAAGACATTTCACACAAAATTAGAGGACAAAGAAACAACTTATCATACAGAAAATAGGTTCAAACATTACATCATAATCAAGGCATAATAAAAACACCAGAGCAAAACTAAGAATAACTCTGGGTACTGTGCACGCATATATGCTTCTCGTAACTAGGTACTCCTCTCAAGGCCACCATGCCTCTACAACACACAAACCAACGGAATGGTCCATCCACATAGCACCTTATCCTCACAATCCTCAATTCTTACTAGTCGCTCCATGAACATCGCATCATACTCAATATCCTACTCTCCCCAATAAAAGATGTGAGAGTCATAGTGTAAATACTGACAGAGTTGAGATACATGAAAGACATTGTGGATCTTCACCAACCATGGTGGAAATGTTTGCTGATATTCCACTTCACCAAATCGTCCCAACACTTTAAAAGGTCCAATGAACCTGGAGGAAATATTTCTCTCTCTTCGAAACCTCCATTGTTCATTCCAAGGGGAGACCTTTAAGAATATGTGGTCCCCAACCTCGAACTCCAAAGGCCCCCTCCTAGGATTGTAATATGACGTCTGCCAGTCATGAGCCACCATCATCCACTCATGGACAAGATTAACCTCTTGTGTTGTGATCTGCAGTACCTTTGGTCCAAGAAGGTCTATTTACCCTACCTATGTCCAGCACACGGGTGAGCAACATGATCTTCCATACAAGTCTTCGAACAGTGTCATTCAAATGGTATATTGATAGATATTTTTGTAAGAAAGCTCTACTAGGGGAAAGTTCCATACCCACAATCTTCCAAAGTCTAAGACACATGCCCAGATCATTTCTTCCCATGTCTGGATGCTCCTCTTTGTCTTCCCATCCATCTGAGGGTGGAAAGTGATGTTAAGGTGTAACTCAGTGCCAAAATAATGTTTCAATACCCTCTAGACTCATGAGGTAAACCATGAATCTCAATCCGAGACAATGGATCATGGAACTCCATGGAGTCGTACCACCTCATCAACATACCTCTTTTCCAAGGAATCTACTGCTCTTGATTCCTTGATTTCAAATAAGTGAGCTGATTTTTTCAATTGATCCACCAATATCCAAAGATCATTGCATCCTCCCTAAGATCTAGGTAAAAATGTGATGAAATACATTAAGATGTCATCCCACTTTCACTCGAGAACACCCCAGGGTTGCAACAGACCGCCAGAAACATGGTGCTCTACCTTCACCTACTGACACCCGAGGCATCTTTCCACATACTCTTCCAATACCCGCTTCACCCCGGGCCACCAAAACTGTTCCCTAAAGCCTAGGTACATCTTATAAACTCCTGGATTCACTACTAGGGCTGAGATATGGAACTCACAGAGAATTCCCTCACGTATTTCCATTTGTACAAATAGATTCCCATGGAACAACATCTGATTCTGGCTATCCTCCGACCATCCCACCAGAGCATCACCCTGGAAAATATGATCATGCATTACCTCAGCCGCTAAGTCTCCCCATTGAGACTCCACTACCTACCGCACTAAGGAAGACTTCACTGACAGTTGAAACAGATTTCCTCTGCCACTATCCTCCCCAACGCCCAGGCACAAAGTTGTCAACTGCTCCATTACCTTCCAATCATTCATAGATTCTAGAACTAAATTCTTCTGTGACATCCTGCTCAAGGAATCTGCCACCACATTCCCCTTTCTTAGGGTGTAAGATATCTTGAAGTTTTAATCCCGGAGGAACTCCATACACCTTCAATGTCACAAGTTCAGGTCTCATTGGGAAAAGATATACCTAAATCTCCTTTGATAGGTGAAGACAAAAAAGTTCTCCCCAATGAGGTAATTCCACCACAACTTCAGTGTGAACATGACTGCTACAATCTCTATAACATGGGTGGGATAATTACATTCATGAGGACGTAATTTCATAGACACAAAGGAGATTACTCCTCTAAAATAAAACAATACACATCCTAATCCTAGGCCAGAATCATCATAGAATACATCAAACATCACCCCTTTCTATAGAAACCTATGCACTGGGGCACTGACTAGATTCCCCTTCAGATAGTTGAAAGCTTTCTGGAACTATTCACTCTATAAGAAGGCCTATTATTTTCTAGTAAAAGATTTCAAAGGAGCAACAACTTGATAGAATTAATATATGGACCTATGATAATATCCAACCAAACCCTAGAAACTAAGAATCCCCACCACATTAATGGTTGATACATAAGAAAAAACTGCTTCAACCTTTGAGGGTTCCATAGATATCCCTTACTGTGACATTACGTGTCTAAGGAATTGAATCTCTCATGTCAAGAACTTTAACTTGTACAAGTTTCCATAGAGCTAGTGGAATTGGAGGACTTCCAAGATAGTCCTCAGATGCCCAACGTTCTCCTCCTCTAACCTTCATTAGATCATAATTTATTCAATGAACATGACGATGAACTGGTCCAAGTACTCATGGAAAATATATTTTAGGATCTCCATGAACACAACTAGTGAATTAGTGACACCGAAGGGCATGACCATGAACTCAAAGTGCCTATTCCTTCACCTCAAAGTAGCCTTTGTGATGTCACCCCCCATTACCCTCAAATGCTGATATCCAGATCGTAGGTCGATCGTATAGAACCAACCTTCCCCCCTTTAACTGGTCGAAAAGATCTTAGATCCTTGGGGGATAAAAGTTCTTAACCATCACCTGATTCAGTCTCTGATAGTCTATTCATTATCTTAAGACATTGTATTCCTTTTTGTAAACTAGACTAGAGAACCCCATGATGACACACATGGCCGGATAAAACCCTTCTTCATCATGTTGTCAACTTTAATCTACAACTCCTGCAACTCATAAGGCACTATCTGATAGGGATCCATAAAAATTGGATGGACATTAGGTTGTATGTCAATCTCGAACTCAACTTCACATTGAGGGGGTAGAGTCACAACCTCCTCGAGGAAGACATCCAGGACCTTACTGCCAACCACTGGAACATCCACCATCTCGGTATCTACTAATCCCACTAAAATATCAGCTAATAAGGAAATAAAAAGGTCAACACACTAACTACCCTCCTAACAACTCTAGTTTCCTAAGAAATCTATGCACTTTTCCACCCATAACTAAGAACACGACCCTTATATAGAAGCAGTCAATAACAGTGTGCATAGAAAACAACCAATCGATTCCTAGGATGACATCGTCTGGATGTATCTGTAGAAGAAGAATATCCCCATTGGACTGATGTGGCTCAAACATCAATCTACATCCTCAACAAACATCAAACAGACTAGTCTGGTCTCCAATTGGCTTACTCAACACCTGGGGCATGGGAAGTCTCTCTATGTCTAGTCACAGAGAATGGGCTAGATCGGGTGGAAAAAAAAGGAGTGTGAGGCTCTTGAATAAAAAAAATCACATGAAAGTGTACTAAACTGAATGATCATACCTTGAAAAACCTTTGGCCCTGGTATAACTGATACCTCTATGGTGTGCAACTGACCATGTCCAAATCCTCTACCTCTTAGCTTTCGACCGCCTCCCCGACCACACCCTAGTTGAGGTCCCTGAGGAGCACCCTGGGGTTAGCCTCCCCGAACATCGTCTACCCTCGGTGAAGCAGGATCTCACTTCCCCTTAATATTAGAATGTCCGAACAGGAAACTGTTGCTGCTGAGGTGGGTGTTGATCCTACCCACACCCACAATACGAAACTTGAACTGGTCACTGGTTCCAAGGATTTACATCACCTCCAAAGATAAATCACCACAGTCTCAGGCCCATGAGGAATGGCTGATGACAAGGAGATCAAAATTGGAATTGCTGAGGCCTACTTACCACTGGTTAAAACCTGGAAGGCCCTGATGTTGGGGACTTTCTACTGACGTCTTTATCCTTTTAAGAACTAAGAATACTCCCCTCTCATGTAACACCTCATAGAGAGTGCACCCTTTCCACTAATTTTTCCTTCTTCTGAACTTATAGGTATGTCGGAAGAGTTAAAGGAGTGACAACATACTGAAGAGAAGGTCGGAGTGCCTCCTCAAAGCCTCTCACTCGGGACTCCTCATTCGAGAATAGATTTTGTGCGAAGCGCAGGAGATATTTAAACTTGATCTATAGTTCCCTTATCAAAATACTCCCCTATTATAGGGAGAGTAGATCATGCCTCTTCTCAGCCTTCATCATGGAAGAAAGGAATTTTTCTCAGAACTCCCTCTCACAGTCAGCCCATGAAACCTCAGTTTCCTTCCTCTCCCCAAGGAAAAGCGTCCAACACCAACGTGCTTCTCCTCGTATCTCACTCATTGTCAAAGGAACCCAATACTCTGTCGGAGCCTGTATCAATTAGAAAGCGATCACCAATTCTTAGATCCAACCTTCCATTTTCATATCTAAGACGATGCCCTCATACTTCCCCAGAGTCTGCCACTTGAAGGAATGAATCATCTTCTTCCACTGGTCATTCTCCTCATATTGATTGGCCCTATACTGATCAAACAAGTCAAACTTCTAGGCCTAAATTGCTCGTACTACTTGAGGACGATATCTGGGTTCCATTGATGAGAAAAAGAAACCATGAACTCCTAAGACCGAGTAGAGTGGAAAATTTATTTTAAATTTTCTTTTTACTATTCATTTATTTTAAATTCCCAAAACACCCAAGATGCACAAGAACACAGGTCATCATGATGCATGTACCTTTCATAGGGTCTGTACCCTGTAATCGGTGAAGCCTCACTTGGTTGTTCAGTTGGCCCAGAGTCCTTGCATCAGATCACTAGGGGCCCTAAAATCGTGTGTTTTAGCTGGTCTTCCCTAGCCTATCTCATGCACCATGATTTCCTAATACGGTCACCCCACCATCCCATGAAATCCTCACTTGCCTAACTCTGAACTCCATCATATCTCTAAAACTCCCAAAACTTCCCCTGTGATACCATTTTGTCCTGACACTCCTTCAAGATGAAGGAACAGAAAAATGTCATATCATTCCTTCTTCAAGATGAAGGAGAGAAAATGACCCCTGAGTCCTTCCTTCAATTGGCCCCAAAGTGGCGATGAGAACCAATGGTATAGAATCTAACATAAAAATTTAATGCATTACCCATTTTATAGAAAAATATCGAGAGATAAGATGGTAAATACTAAACAACTCCAAGTACCAAAAGTAAAAGTAATTCGAAAATTCATTACCACATGCATCTTCAAAAGTGAAGCTGATATACAGTAAAATGAAAACCTCAAAGTAAAGTACCAAAATAAAATATTCTAAGGAGCATCAGAAAAAAATCCCAACACCTGAGCTAGAAAGGTTCAGCACGGTCCTCAAAGTTCTCCTAGAAACCTGAAAAAAGTTTTATATACATAGGGTGAGAATACAAGTATATTTGTTATGGAAACTAAATCTACCCATTAACAAGTGAGGGAACATACTAATGCCACTATGAGAAAATAGTAGAACCTCAAAGCACCTACCAAGGATTACTAACCAACCCAACCTCACCAAGGAACACTCACTAAATAGCGCAACTCAAGTAAAGTAATAGTATATGTACATCGATATTTGGGTACCCCATGCCACTTTCCAACTGGTTTACTACTCATCCATAATGGGTAACGTCTTGATAATAAAACTTTTTCCATATGCAGTTCCACTTCCAAAACCATCCCACACAAATCTGGGCCTCAACCAAACACAATTGTGCCCACAAACAACTAGGCCACAGCAACCACAACACTCGCCTGAAGGCACCTTGGCCACATCCTAAAGACACTTGGGAAAATAAACTTGTCCTACAAACACCTAGGCCTCTCATATACAAAAATAACTTCAACCAAATAATCTTCTACTATGGTAAACCTCAATACATTATAGCCATCCCAGATACGCACATTTGGTAAGAACTCGGAAGAGGGTGTGAGGAAGAAAGTAAGTAACTAGCCATCCATCCTCCCAATTGGATGTTGGGAAAGAAACCCTGCCCCATGAAATAGAGGTGTTCAGCACATAGTTCTCAACAAGGGTAGGGTACATATAGAAATCACAAGAAACTAAAATATATATAAATATACAGGTAAACAAACACTCAACCAAACCAATGGGTTTCCAAAAAGAAACCATACCACACAAACCACCTTTTCTGGCACCCCTATATGAACAATCGGCCACACAAAAACACAATCCTAACCACTTTTTATTTAACCACTTTTTATTTAACCACTTTCAATTTATTAATTAAGGGGTTCACTGTAATCTATTCCATCACTTCCAAGAAACTACCAACCAATACCATATCAAAACAACATGAGAAATTATACCTGCAGTCCCATTGTACGAACCCCCTAATATTCATAAACACATTTTCTGCCTTTTCCAACAATCATTCTTCAAAATTATAATGTACAATCCTTATCTCACAACCCATACTTGCATCCCTGATTCCCAAACAATTATTCAATGCACTCCGACTTCATAACAAGTTCATCATCACACCACAGTCTCATTTTTGAACGTCACTCTGTGACCACAACACAACAAAAGGTAGTTCAAATGCCTAAAAGTTCATCCATTCCACAATCAGTCAATCTCTTGAACTGGGAATCCAACTCACCACTTGTACCACCCACACACAAATACCACAGTAACTACCATTAACCCTAGACTCGTTGCACACTCATACCATACCCTTATCATGAAACCAAATCCTCTATATAACTTTGTACCTACAATCGTACTCCCAACCGCATCACCACACAACTCACACAATGTTACAAAACTCAACAAAACACAGCAATGAAACATACCTATCAATAGGATGTGTATATATTCAAATTTAACTAGCAAGAGTTATTTAATTCAAATTAAATATAATTGTTGTGATCATAGAATAGGTTTGATCATGGGGCATTCATTTATTTAACCAATTATACGTAATTAAGAAAATTTAATGTTACACTCATTTTCCAATAATATCAACAAAACAAAACATCACTAGTGCACAACCAAAGACAACCAACGTCCTTGATTTTTAGAAGGAATATAGCCACAAAAACCATAATAGAATAAAATACTACAAATAAAATAGACAATCAACATCAAACCACTCTCTGCCCATTATATTAGTTACCCGTGTTATCTTTTGATCAAATCCAGTTCTTATCTATTTCCTATTTTTAAGAAAGTTCTTAGTTGTTCCTCACAAGAATTCATTAGAATACCCACCCCGTATGATGCACAATTAAAGAGAAGAAAAATAAATCATTACTTGGATAATCAAAGTATCGAAGTTACTCCTTGCGCCAAGAATAGGGGATCATGCGAGTCGCTCGAAATATCTTCAAGAAAACTGAGCATGAGAGCTATGGCATAGGTGTATGAATTGTCTAGGGAGTAATGCTCTAGACGCAAAATGGGGAAAAAAAAAGAAGAATGATGTAAGAGATCTTGGTTTATGAAAGGGTGAGATCCTAAAAACTGAGCATGAGAGCTATGGCATAGGTGTATGAATTGTCTAGGGAGTAATGCTCTAGACGCAAAATGGGGAACAAAAAAAAGAAGAATGATGTAAGAGATCTTGGTTTATGAAAGGGTGAGATCCTAAAAATCAGGGAGATGATTTCAAGGTTCTTGAAAATCAGATTGTGGTATGACCATGTGGCTTGGACATTACAAGGATGGTGGAAAATTACAATATATGGGGAATTCAATAATTTTCCTCAAAAATTGTGGAGGCATCCCAATGCACCATTGTGAGTTGATACATGACTATTTCGCAGAGACAAACATGTAATTGGGGTGAAATTGGAAAAAAATAGGAAAAACTAGAAAAATTGTAAATGATTCATTGATGGGTGAGTCACTGATGGGTGAGTCGCTGATGGTTGAGTCACTGATGGGTGAGTCACTGACATGGATCCACCGATAGGTGAGCTACCTATGTGACCTATCGATGTTGTGCTGCTGATGCGATGACCTACTGACGCCCTAACCTACTGACGTTATGACCTATCAATGCCCTGACCTACCAATTCCCTAACCTACCGACGCCTTGATTTACCAACAACCTGACCTACCGACACTGACTCCTTTGACTCACTGACACTGATGAACTTGATCTACCGATGTCGACAATCTTTTACTCACTGATGTTGACTCCCCTGACTCATCGATGTTGATGCATTGACATGCCAATGCACTGACATGTCGATGCATTGATATGCTGACGCACTGACATGCTGACCAAAAAATTGGAAATTTGGAAAACTTTTGAAATGAGCCAACATTTACTCCTAGAACACCCTAAACATTGGATTTTTACAAAGGAAGGGCATAGGGAAATCTGGTTCATTACACCAAGGGTCCCTAAGAAATTATCTACAGGAGGTATATCGAAGAAGAGGTAATCATCCTAACTGACCTCATTCGATTTATTTCATCTTATAAATTATCAAAATTTGAGGTATTTATCACAAAAAAAACATAAGTTTCCTAAATATACTTAAATATTATTATTATAATGGAACCACCATTATTCATCCCCTTTTTCAGCAAATGGAATGAGAAATTATTACTTGTTAGTATGTGTGGACTACCACCTCCACGTAGTGATATAATTCATTTTCCATCACCATATTTCATGGATGATTATTATAAAGGGTTTAATGTTCATATATGATATTTATTATATAATTATTTATTATAAATATAATATATTATCTACCTTTTTATTTTCTCGTCCATTAGAAAACAGTAACGTTACTCGGGCATACATTTGAACTACCTCCTCCACGAAGTGATGTTTGTTTTCATTTAATCTTTAATTGGATAATAATACAGATATATTTAATTAATATATATGATATATATGATATAATAATGAATATTTAAAGGTGAATTTTTATGTTCCTTTCTTTCATTCCATCCTTTGAAAAGTGAAAATATCATTCATGCATATTTATGGCCTACCATTTCCATGAAAAGTAAAATTTTGTTTTTTTATATATCTTTTATGGATAACTATATATATATATATATAATGAATATATAATATATTTATATCATTATTAACATTATAGAGATTATGTAACACCCCAGGTAAATAAAGAATATGACATTTCCATATTTATCCATATTTGTGAATAAAATATTTATATGACTTTAAAGGGGATACTATGCTCGATGGCGTACCCAACACGCAATAATGAGTTTCTTGGAAATCTTACGTTGCACTCTAAAAATAAAATAATATTATTTTAAATGGTAGTTAACATGTAGCCATTGTATTGGCGGGAATGGATAGAAATAACTAAAATATGATTATATATGTTGTTAAATGTTTTTACATTTATCCAATAAAAGATAAAGGCTTAAAATATGGAAAGAATTCAATTTTAGGCGTATATACCCTAGTTTTCACTAAAGGTTCACTTATCGCCTTTTGATGGCGAACTATCATTAAATATAGTTTTGTTCACTCTTATACATTCTATTGGACCAAATAAAACTCTTCTTTAGAATCGGGACATCAAAATTTACTTTGTGTAAATTTTTGGTATCTTTCTGATAAAGTTCATTTTTTAATGAATAGTATAAAATGTTGTATTTTAATTCAAAACCTATTTTTAATCTAATTTATTTATATGATTAGATTATCTTTTGAATTGGTTTTAAAGTGAAATTAGAATATATTTTTACCATTAAATCCAATAGTGGTTGTTTAAATTAATTTCACTTTGAAATCAGACTTAAACTAGTGTCAATCTTTTGATACTTATTGTTTCATAAAAACACGCTATTTGCTCTGACAGCGGGAATTAATTATTAAATTAATTAATGTGACTTATATGTTGTGAATTTTGTAAAATAGACTTCATTTTTGAATTCAGAATATCAAATATAGCTTAGGGTGAATTTTTGGGATTTTTCTGAAAAACTTCAATTTTTGATGAATAGTGAAACCACTAAGTGGTACTTATAAAAACTGATTTTTTGTTTAAATGAAATTTTACCACTTCTGTGTTTTGAATTTCAAAAATCCGACATACATGGTTTTCATTAATAAGTAAAAATTGGTTCAATGATATTAAAATAATTTTTTGGTGAATAGTAACTTTTAAGTTCTTAATCGCGATTAGAGGTAATTAGTGTAGTTTAAGGTAAGAATAATGTTTTAATAAAATAAAATGACCTAGACACATGTCCTACCCTCATTGTATGTCTCATGGCAGACCAAGACAATCCATGGGTCAACTTGGGGACCCCATGAAGCCACTTTGGTTGGAAAATGACATTAATATCTTTTTATTTAATGTTAAAGTAAAAATGACACAAACAGGAGATGTTTTACTAAAACAATTTTTACATGGGGTTATAGAAGTAATATTTTTGACTATAAATAGTAATTGGAAATCTAAAAATATTTCCTACATCATAGTATTTTTTTTATAATTTTTAGACGTTAAATAAATTAAATTATTTATGACATCATGATGATGCAGCGATGACCTCATTATTTAACGATTTAAATAAAATGGAAAGATAATGTAATATCTAAGACCTACACTTGTCCAAAACTTATTGGATGAGTGGATTTCGAACCCTTATCAACTTATCCTCGAATTATATCAATTTGGGACCTCTTAAATTCGAATATCATTTTAAAATAAAGTGACTTTTCTTTACTTTCCAAGAGTGCCCCTCCTCTCCTCTTATAAAAGGTCTCCACCTCTACCTCCTTACCCACACTCCCAAAGCCTTTGGCTCGGCCAAACCCTGACCATTTTGTATCTCCACTTCCCTATATTACTCCTTGAAGCCTCACTTTGGGCAGAAGTCTTCCCAAGGAAGCCTTTTATCTCAAACCAAAGGGAGTTACCCGATTTTAAGGTAATGTCTTCACTTGAGTCCTTTTGTTTTATTTTGCTTCTCCAACCCCTTAAACTCCTTTTATTCATTTATTTTGTAACAAATACAGTATCATAAATATACTATTATGTTCTTATAATAAGTATTCGAGATACACTTACACACACCTACATGTAAGGGTTAAAGAACATACTGTTTCCGTGGATGGCGAATTTCGGCCTCCCGAAACGATGATTGTTCAACATTATTTTAACACCTTCAAAGGTGTCCATTAATATGACACTATATTTATATATGATATATAATATATTTATGTTTTTCTTAATATTATTTATTTTTCATTTTGGGAATACCTTTATGGTTTATATTATGGGTATACGCGATATCTTCATTTTAGGAAGTGCGGACTACTGCCCCCTCAAAGTGATTTGATTCGTTAATGCCATATGTGGGATGTATAAAGGATGGATTTAATGTTATTATATATTATGTTATACTGGAATTATAATATACCTCTATATCATTATTATTTCTTTCCATTAAAGTATGAGATAGAAATTAAAGTAGCGTTCATGCGTACGTACGGCTTACCGTCTCCATGAACGGTGCATTTCATTTCTTATCCCCAAATGTAATGTACTATTATAAGTACATGTATATAATGGATATATATGATGAATGATACATATAAATGATGAATATAATTCTGGAATTAAAATATACATACCACTCATTTAGTTTTAATTCCATTAATATGACAAAGAAATGAAAGTAGCGTTCATGCGTACGTATGGCTTACCGTCTCCATGAACGGTGCATTTCATTTATTACCTCTAAATGATTATGTAATATTATAAATACATGTATATTCTGGATATATATGATATATATGATATCCAAATCATGAATATCATTCTGGATATAATGAACCATTGACCACACGAAAAACATGTAATTGTAAGAAGTTCATTTTTGACTAAAGAATCAAATATCGTCAAAACAAACATTATTAACTTAAATGATTACATAATAAAATGTAAATAAGTGATATAAAAGGAATAATGAACATGAAAAAGGTTCTTAACCAAATATAAATTAACTCACGTTTATTATTCAGGATTTTAAAGAACGATCGAGTCAAGTCGGACCCGAGGTAAGGGATCCTACTCCTCTCTTTCTTTTTAAGTACGCTCTTTTATGTCATTCCTTTTAAGCTCGTCTTTCTTATGATTGGAATGTTATTTTATATTAATCCTACTCTACTTATTATTTTCATATGATGAGAGACCCTATTTTCTCTCATGAATCCATTTTGGAAGTTTTGAGTGGCGCCGTTAGGCTGCCGAATTTTCGTAAGAGATCTAACCTCTCTCTTTCATTTTAAGTACTCTCCTTTATGTTACTTCTTTTAAGCTCCTATTTGTTATGATGGGGGGTGTCCTTTTATATTCCTATTTCTGTACATTTTATTTTAATATGATGAGAGACCATATTTGATCTCATCAATCCATTTGTGGAAGTTTTAAGTGGCGTCGTTAGGCTGCCGAGTTTTCATAAGGGATTTTTCATCTCACTTTTATTCATGTGAGATTTATGATACATTTGCCACAATTTCCTTTAATTGGTGTATGTAATGCCCATTATTTTACTCATTGTGTAATATACCTTCATTTATGAGTATTTACATCAATGTTTTATTGTCCTTCTTTCACGGGGTGTATGTTTCGAAAGATACCCATGTCGGTAAGGGAACCTTTCACCCTCCTCTTTTTAAAAGACTTCTTTTGTTATGTCTTTTAATTCACATAATATTATGTTGGGATATGTTCTTCTATATCCTTATTTATGTAAATTTTATGTCCAAGTGATGAGATCCCCTTTATCTCTCTCATCGACCCTTTTTGTAAAATTTTATGTGACGCTGTTAGGCTGTCGAATTTTACCAAGGGAACTTCTTAACCCAATTTCGATTTCTTTGGGTTCAACATGTAGTTATTGAATATGTCAGCCATTGAATATGTTTGAATGACCTTTGATTGTTTTACACTTAATATCCACTTATATTGGGTGTATTTGTGTTTGTCACACATAATTATGAGATTGATTTATCCTTAATTTAAGGATACCTTCTTTATAATGGATTTCATCTCATTTTACATTTCTTTTGAGACTTCATTGTTGTTATGCACCAATTCACTCTTATGTGGTGTGTATAATGTCCTTTGACATATTATATCATGAATCCCTTTATTCTCATGATATTATAAAGTTCTTATTAAATGTTATTCCACAATTATTTGTATTCAAGAGTCTCTCATTTTGTTAAAAACTCTTTAACAAATATATCGTTTTAAAAGTTGTAAAGATTTATTATTCTGAATCTTTATCTTTAATTTCCATGTTTTAAAAATGGTTTTCAGTATTTATTTATATGGACATTAATGTTTTAAAATTATAATTCCAATAAATGCTTAAAAGTGTTATGGGACACTTTGATTCAAAAATATCTTTTAAATGATTTTTTGAAAATGGATTGATTAATTCAATATCTTGGAATTACTTATTTTGATTGAAAATGAAATGTTGTTGTTGAAATGTTTATATTTTCAGTATTTTATGTGTAATGATGGTACTTGGACATTTGACGGGTGGTTACATGATAAACCATATGACGGGTGGTGCCGTGAATACCAGGACAGGTGGTTACGTTATAACCTTCAATGCATTGGGTATGGAAGTCGACTGTATGGCTATTCCATTAAGTATGTATGGAAGTTGGCCGTATGGCTATTCCATTTAATTGATATGTGTGGAAGTCGACCTTATGGTTATTCCACTTAAGTATGTTTATGTCCCAAGTTACCTTTATATGTTATGTGATATTTATATGGGTTTTATGGTAATATTTTGGTTACAGAAGGGTAAGTAATGAACTTTTATTCAGCGAAGAGTTTTTACTACTTCGAAAAGGTGAAAAGTATTACTTTGATAAAGTATACATGGTTTACTTGTTGTTTTGAAAAACTAACAGTTTTCATTATTTGTATATCCCTTACTGAGCTTTTTATGCTCATCCCAAGTTTTTGAAATGTTTTTCACAGGACATAGCATGGAATAGGGTCAAGGATTGGATCAAGGGAAAGTCATGCTACCAAAAAATTGGAACTAGACATGTTTCTTTTTAAGAGTTTTTATTTTATGGAAATTTAGTATAATCGACTACTTTGTAATCTTTTGAGATGTAATAGTTATGTCCTAATTCTCTAAAACTCTAAACCTGAAAAGATCCTCAATGTGAATTACTCATTTAATTCAATATTAAGTAAGGTTTAAGGCTGGGGCCTTATATTTATGCACTCCATTCTACCACTTTTTCAATACAATCCAAAGACTTGTGGGGATTTTCTTCTTTCACATCTTCAAGATAAAGGGTAAGGGTTAACATGAATTTTTATATTTAACTCAAAAAAACTCTCTCTTATTGTAACTTTAGAGAATATATCTACAATTTTATCCTTATTGGTAAGTTATTATGGCTTTATATCTCTATTTTAAAATCTTTCTTTAATTAAATGATTATTTCTATCAATGCCACTATTGGAAAAATTACCTATACAAATGGTTTAGAACCATTCTTATAGGTCCCCAAACCATTGGTATAGCTTATAGAAATGGTTTGGATATTCGTTGGGTTATTGTCACAGGGATAGACCTATCCCAACGGTTTGGGGAAAATTGTTGGGAAAGACATATCCCAATGGTTTGAAAACTATTAGTATAGACCTATACCAATGGTTTTCAAACCATTGGGATAGGTCCTTCCCAACAGTTTCCCTAAACGATTGGGATAGGTCTATCCCTACACCAAATCACCCAACGGTTGCCCAAATCATCGGTATAGGTAAATTTAAAAAAAAAAGTAACAGTGGATGTTTGAACCCACAACCTGTGGGTTATATATCAAAGACTTTACCGCTATCATACAATTACCTTTGTGACTATATTTGGATATATTTATATATATATGTAATATATATATTGATTTATTTGATGATATTTGACAAAATAATTCAAAATAAATAAGGCTACCTATCCTAACAATTCTTAAAACCATTGGGATAGGTACCCACTCTTCCCTAATGGTTTTTCCAAACTGTTGGGAAATGTTGTATGAAATTGGGATTCTCCCAATTGTTTGAAAAAAAATTTGGGAAATAATACCCTTGTATCAAAGTGAGATTTTCCCAATGGTTTGTAAAAAATGTTTGGGAAAGCCATACCCTTTCCAAGCAGTTTGGAAAAACTGTTGGTAAATGTGGTCTCAATGTGGGATTTTCCCAACAGTTTGGAAAAACTGTTGGTAAAGGGTATCCTTTCCCAATGGTTTTGCTAAACCATTGGTAAAAGTGGTATCAAATTAGGATTTTCCAAATAGTTTGGAAAAACCATTGGGAAAGCCATACCCATTCCCAACGGTTTTTACAAACCATTGGGAAAATTGGTCTAAAAGCAGGCTTTTCCCAGTGGTTTGGAAAACCGTTGAGAAATCCATAACATTTCCCAATGGTTTTACCAGACCATTGGAAAAATTGGTTTCAAAGTGGGATTTTCCCAAAGGTTTGGAAAAACTATTGGGAAAAGGGACCTATACCAAAAGTTTTTAAAAAATATTGGTATATATGTGTTGGTATAGGTAGGATTTCTATTAATGATATGTTTTGATCTTGATTACTTAAAAATATTGTTTGAAGGATCAATGGATCAATGATTATCATAATAAATCAATAGTGGATTCTAAGAAAAAACTTTCAGGTCTTCCAGCTACACTTTCATATATAGTATTTGTGTACATTCAATTATTTTAGAAATATACATTAATCCTCATGTGTTTCGCATTACTAAATTATGCTTTTTTTATTGCAACTCACATAACCATTACTAAAAAATAAGATCTTGCCTCAGGTTTATTTCCTATAAATACAGTGACCTACCAATTATACATATGGTAATCATAATAGACTTGGTTCTACCATATTTTAATATAGCATTCCACAATTCATTGTACATTTTACATACCTCAATATTAATTGTTCTACTATCATATGAGACCCCTTTAGATAAATTTGAAATCCTTTACAAATATTCACAGTATAATCTATAATTTTCCATGATGTTGTAAAATAAATTAGGATTCCAATGACTTCTAAATTCATTTTGGTTAATATTGATATCATACTTATCATTTATCAACTTTGTTCCAACTAATATAGGTTTGGAAATTCAATTGAATCTTCCTTGATAAAAATTTTCAACACTTCTTTAACATATTTCTATTGGAATAGTAATACATAACATTTTATATATACTATTTATAATTCCATATAATATTTCATTTCCCCAATAATGGATATTTTAAATTTATTTTTTCTACTCAAAAACCCCTTATAAGTGCACTTCTTGTCACCAAAAAATATTATATCATCAATATACTTGTTTAAAATTAGAGTTGATGTAGACTATTATTTCCAATAAAGGTTGATTTAAACCTTCTTTTTAGTGAATTCCATTTGAGGTTACTCAATCATTTCAAACCTAAATATTACATTATTTTAAAATAATACTCAACACATCATATATTAATATATTCTCTAGAACCATAAAGGTTAAGTGCCTTTGAAGGCTAGATATATAATCAAATTATTTCAAAAATTATATTCAATATATTCCCAAAATATATTATCATATAAAAACCTTCTTGTACATATCAAACCTAAAACCTTTCTTCAAAACCTATGGAACTAAAAATATATGAAATGGTAAGATCAGATGTTATATAAGAGTAAACATTGATGATTTCACTCAAATGTCATAAGTGTGAATAATATGAGAATAAGGGTATGAGAATATAATAAAGAAAATAACATAAGATAATCAAACCAATAAAAAAATAACTCAAGATTTAAGGGATATAAAAAACTATTCATAACATGAAGAATGATTATCAAAACAAAAATATTATCTAGATCCATCGAAAATATAATGTAAACATGTGATGTAATAAAATAATGAATCTTGACCATAAGCATAGGAAATTAATGTATTGTGGACCGTTCATCACTTTTATAATAATATAACATTATAAATGAGGAATTATCAGTATTATTCAATACCATAATGGATCAACAATCATTAGAAAAATCTATTATTATAGTTGATCATGTAATGTTATCATCATCCCTTAGTGTATTGGATAATGAATTATAAATAACATTGCTTAGTATATTATATTAAGAATTAATAATGGAACCCCTTAGTAATATCATGATATATAACAACTTTACACAATTCATTGGAGGACTATAATTGACCCATTTGGTACATAAGGATAAACCATACATATTTTTCCATAAAAAAAATATTCATGATTCCATTATCAATTAATTAACTTGTGTAAGGAAATGGGTTTTATGATAACATTTATAATGAATCATAAAATACATGGAGAGAAACAATTTTTATGGTTTATGTATATAATTTACGTATTTAATCATAAAAATCCTCAAATAGATGTTGACATTGATAAAAAAATTCATTTATAAAAGCATTTGAAATATACTTTGAAAAACAATGGAAAAATATAATTTTTTTTTGAATATTTAGAATAATAAAATTACCAAAAAATTTGGGATATTATTACATTTGAAAAAATTATAAAATATTAAAATAATCATAATGATAAATAAATTAAATGATGGTGGTAAATTTTTTTCTTACATTATATCTAAAAATAATACATTCTTTTCACTCTTTTGTAAAATGTCAAAATTGTTTCATATAAAAAACATTTGAAAATGTTATTTTTAATCATTTTCAAATTAATAAAAATGTATTATAAAAAAATTATCAAATATAAATCTATATACAATAACTTCCATAAATATATTTTAAGAATATGGATATATTGGAGAAATATTAACTACCTAAAGGGAGAAAGGTTCAATTTTCTTATAAAATTACATTCTATATTTTTGTGTATAAAAGAGGTTAAAATTTGACAGAATACATGAAAATGCAACAAATAACATTATTATAATAAAATATATGGGTTTTTAGTGAAATAATTTATAATTTTTGACATTGGGAGTTGAAATATAAACAATCCTAATAAAAAAGTGAGATTGTTGCATAAACCCTTACCTTAAGTCTTGACCTTCTCTGTATGCACTCTAATTTACTATATAATAAATTTATATACATTATAAATATTTAATAAAAAAATATTAATAATTAAATAAAAATATATTGTTCCCTTATAATTTCTAATTACCCGTCCACTAACAATTCTTTCATTAAATCACCATTCTGGGTGTTAACTGTTATATTTCCCATGCTTGTTTTGGTTTAGTGTTTCTAGTCCTTCAAATTTGTGCATGGTTTCATAATATCCATAATATTAACCATTTTATAACTATAATATTTATTCAATATATACCCCATATATAACTATCTGAAAAATATAGTTATTAGAAATGAATTATGTTACTTGGTGGAGGTGGTAGTCTTCACGTACGCATGTGTAATCTTTCCATTTTTTAATGGATGGAAATAAAGGAACATAAATAATAATTAATATTTATATAATTATAATTATATAATACTTATTTAGTAAATACACCTAAAAACCCATCCATGAGATGTAGTGATGAAAAATAAAACAAATTACTTCATAGAGATGGTAGTATGTACGTACACATGAGCGATATTTTCATTTTACATTAGAGGAATAATACATAGAAAATTGTTTTAACATTAACATAATAAAATTTAAATATATTAATGATACTTATTTCATTATTTTATGATGTTAATATAATATTTTAAGGTGTTGGAATATGAAATAAACTTGAAAGAACTCAGTTAAGACTATTACCCACACAATGGGTATCTTCCTCTGGATTACATCTTAATAATTCTTGGGCTATTATTTTTGTGAGTAATGGAATCTTATGATATGGGGAAGAGAGTTTGGAATTTATTTTTACATATCTTTGATTATCTAAGATTATAAACATGTGTGAATATGTGAGTAAATGGGGTTCTCTTTTATAAGTGAGAGGAGCGACCCCTTGTAAATATTAATAACATTTAAATATAATAAATGTCATTACCACGAGATAGTATAAAATTTGAAAACTTTTGAAGATAATGTCAGGTTATCTCTATACACATTCCAATAAATAGATAAATAATTTTTTTTGATATTATAAACCTTATCCCTTAGTTTAACACCTTTAACCCATTTTAACCATTAACGTGATGACCTAATTATTTACATGGTAACAATTATTTCTGACTAAAAATGACTTTAATAAAATTTGGAAATTTCTATTAAAAACTATAATTAATTTTTTTATAATAAATTTATATATATTGAATAAATTAATTCAAATGTATGTGCACAAAATAATTAAAACCCATTTTTAGAAAAAATGGATTTTTTAGCATGAAAATTATTTTTCTCTATTCCTTAACTAGTAAAAACCATTTGATAATTTTTATTAAATTTAATTGAATATATTATCTACACCATTAATTAAATTAATTAATTAATAATGAATAATTATATTTATTAAGATAAATTGCATTATCTACAATAAAAACAGTTTTCAAAAAAATATCAATTTTTACATTCAAATGGTTTTTTCTTTATTTTTAATGAATCAATAATCAATGTGAAAAATATTATTCCATTTATTATATAAATTATTTATATATTTAAACATTTATCAGTGGTAATCAATATGTAAAATACTTTTCTTGAAAAAATAATTCTTATATGATTTTTCTTCTTATCACTAAAATTTGAGTACTTATTTCCAATGAATTAATCAATAAATTTGTATTAGGAAAAATATTAATACCTATATTTTTTAATGTGGTTTCTTTTATTAATACATTTGAATTTAACAAATAGGTTATAATTTTCAATTTTAATAATAAAATATATCACGGTTCATATAAGATCATTGTTTCATTTATATCAAGCTATGAGATACATTAATTGTTTTAATGGGGAATATATTCCAAAATAATTGGTCATTCCATTATACCCCCATTAAAATTAAATTTTCAATTAAAATTAAGTTAGTAATATGAAATATAGAGGAAACCTCTACCTCATTACATCATCCGGTTCCTATGAAACTTATTCAAATATATGGTTTCACCACAATACTTTTACTAGGTGAGTGGTCTTGTTTTGCAATAAATTATCTCATTGATGAAAAATATCCAACTTTTTTCATTATATAAAATATCATTAAATGGATATATAACTTTTTAGTTTACTAAATGTGAAGGGTTTGGTATGTATTTACTCAAACATGATACATGGAATATATCATGAACCCGATAAATAATTGATGAATGTTCCAAGGTATAAGATATCTTCCCAATGTGATCATGAATCTTGAAGGAACTGATATATATATATATAGGGATAAAGTTTATATTATTTCTAAATCTCATGAACTTCTTCCTTAAAGATATTTTATGTAATATCTTATCATGAACATAATCCTATAAATCTCACCAATAATTTTTAGTGTAACATTTTTATCAACTTTGAGCTTCCCCACTATGTTGTTGAATAGCTATAAATTTATATATAATTTCCTCAACTATGTTAGGTTATAAAAACCTGCATTCTCTAACTTCATTCTATAACATTGGAGTTCTAAACTTCCTACCATATAGTCCTTCATAAGGATCCATATGTATACTCGAGTGAATGGTATTATTATAAGAAAATTTAACTAGATGAAGGTGTTTATCCCAAAATCCATTTAAGTATATAGAATTAGAAATTATAATTTCCTCTAAAAATTGAATGGTTATCCCATATTGACTATTTGTATGAGGATGAAATATAGTGATAAATACCAATTATATATTCAATCCATACTAAAGAATACTAAAAACATTAAGGTAAACATCATATCTTTATTGGATATAATTTAAAGTGGGACTCCATATATATTTACCACTTCCTTAATATATATCCTAGAAAATTGATCAAGATAAAAATATTCATATATATTAATAAAGTTATCTAAATTAATATGGTAATAAACTACAACCCCAATAACATTATTGTCCTTATATGTCATTGGGAATCTGGTGATAAAATTCCTGGTGATTTTTTCCCATTTCCATTCTGGTATAGGAAATAGTTACATCATCCTTTTAGATTTCTATCACTTTACCTTAACATGATGATATACTAAAAAATGAGTTATATAATATATAATATCCCTTTCCATATTGTCCCACTAGAAATTATATCTCAATTCTCTATACATATATGTGTTTTCCTAGTGAATACATAATGATGATCTATGTGATTCATTCAATAGATCCTTCGTCCATTATGGTATTGACTAGAAACATACCTAGTTATGGAATCTTTTCATTTTATAATTGTAAATATTGAACACTATAACAATCCGTCCATTTTTTATTGTTACAAATCCTCATTTTATTCCTTTTTATTCTTCACATGGAAGGATGGTTGAACATTCATCTAAGAACTATAGGATCTTTCCCCTTTTTATATAATTTCAAGATCCACCTTATAAAAATACGTAAGTATTGGGTCACATTTAATAAAAATTATAGAAAACATTTAAGGTCCTTTTGAATCAAGGAATCATACACATTTTTCTCTTTTTTACGATGGTAATTTATTGAGTAGTAAAAATTTATTATCAAATCCAACTATATCCTTTAGAAAATATTACATTATTTCTATTTGAATATATAATTAAATATTTTTCAATTTTTATATATATCACACAATTCAATTTAAATCTAATTCCTCCATATTTTCAAAAAGAAAAAATATTGTGGCTAGATCTAAATCATGATTTGATTAATTTTTTCCATGAACTATCAATTGGTGTGAGGCATAAGATATCACCATGTCCTTATGTATGTTAACACATCTTGACCACTTCATTGATTAATCATTTTATATCCAAAGCTCTTAATAATTTTATAGAAGTGTAATCATAGGTTAACTAACCATCATTATCTTAAGCTCCATGAAATTTAATTCATATTAATTTTTTTAAAGGAACATGACTACCCTCTGAGTCAACATGGTTAATAGATTTGATATTCTTCAAAACTTTATCATAGTGAATCAATAATATCTAACCAATTCGATAAATCTCTGTATCCTAGTCAGATTGTTTAGTCTTGTCCATTCCTAAATAACTTCCATTTTATAATGATATACCAATATACCCTCTCTTTTAACTTAAATATCCAATAATTATACTTTTTATAGCCAAAATTTACATTTTCCAAATTTTCAATAGACTTTCCCCTTCCTCATGATCATCAACACAATCTCAAAAATATTTTCATGTTCTTCTTTTCTCTTGGGATGTGTAGTAATATAATATATAAAGACTAAAAAAATTGATCAACATAATCCCTAATGAAACAATTTATTATATCCATGAAGATATAAGGTACATTTGTATTTCTGAATAGCATCCCTATGAATAAATAGTGTTCGTATCTCGTATGGAAGGATATTCTACATATGACATCCATTTTGACCCTCAATTTATGATTTCTAGAATGAAGTTATATCATTAAAACGAATTTAGATCCATATATGTGATTAAATGATTCACCAATTCAAGTTAGAGGAAACTTATTCTAGATAATAATATTATTATATTCTTGATAATCAATTCAGATACACAGTGACCCATGTTTGATCTTTAAAAAAACAACTGTTGGACCCCATGGTGAATCACTTAGAGGCTATGGATATCTTTTCAGGATTCTCCCAGTGTTACTTATCCAATTCTTTCATATCTATTGGGTATATTCTATAAGTATTCAATGTAATTGTTGTAACACCAAGTAAAAGTTTTATTGAAACTCGAATTCATGGTTCTAGGGAACAATTGAAAACTATTCTGAAAATATATTAGTATATTAATGAAAAATAGGAATATATTTAATGTTGAGTTTATCCCCAACCATTTGAGATAAATTCACTTCTAGAATAGGTAGTTAAGCTCATATAATAGATGTAATTTCCAATGCTTGTTCAAGTGATTCCTCACATAGATACATGATAACAGGTTGATTTTGAATATCAAATTTGACTACCCTCCCTATAAAATTGATGTAGTATCTATGTAAAAATGTCCAATCCATTCCCAAAATTACATAAAATATACATATAAATATAATTACATGATTTACAGTAAGAACATTCCCACGAACTTTTATTAAAGAGGAGATGTAAACTTAAGATTAATTCAACAAGACATTTTTATTTTTCACCAATAAAATAATATCTTACGATTAAGGTTTTTATATAATAACCATAAAAAATTATAATGATAAAAATAGTGGGTATAACCCAAATAAAATATTAAATTTTCAGTTCTAGTGGGGATAATAATTATTCCCTTCACTACATCATTTTTATAACCCACTTTAGTAAATTTTATTTCATTGGGTTTCCATTTCCATTGGATTATGAGATTTCTAAGTCTTATTATCCTCACTACCCTTGTATTAGGGAACTTATTCACATAATGCACAAAATAATTTCATCTAAAACAAGGAATTTTATTAGTTATAACCTTCTTCTCCTATGTTGTGTTTTTTGGCCTTTTCATATTACTTCGTAAATCATGTGCTTGATTGTAATCTCTACCACATGTAAACCATCATCCTACTCATTTGAGATATTTTACATAGTATTATTTCCATAATTTTGGAATATAGATAGTTGATTTTCCTTTCCATCATGTAATCAATTGTTTTAGTTCCCATCAAACTCCATATTTCTTTTCCTATCACCAAAATCATAAGAATATTGAGAGTTTACAGCTTCCATTTCCATATTAAGATCACATAAAATGATTTCTTAGTAGCTATAAAAGTCTCTTATGGCTAAATCATTTTAGATAATTGTTATTAAGATAATATAGAATGGATCTTTTTTGATTTTTTGGTTGATGAAAAAAAACACATGTAATTTGAAAGTCTTGTAAATTTTTATTTATAGTTACTGATTGATTCATCATCATTATAATTCAACTCTAGAAAATATCATTCTTTTTTTAATTGAATATTTTGGAGAAAATTCTTATTGAGAAATACCATAATAAAGGATTCCAATTCTATGTAGTTTATTTCTTCATCTTTACTTATTTTCTTGATGAGTGTCCACCACTGATTAGCTTCAACTTCTAATAAATATATTTCTAAAAGAACCTTCTTACGGTTCGAGCACTCGAGAATGAAAAATATCTTTTCTGGTTCATTGATACATTATTTAGAAATTAACTGATTAGAGGACCCACCGAAATTCGGTGTGTATTTACTCACAATAGAAACAATGGAATTTTTATCCTTCCTTAGTGAATTCAAAATTTGAACATTGACCATGTTATTTTTCCTTACTTCAGAGAGTTGGGAAATCATTTCAACAATTTTTTTTCATTATAGATCTCATTAAATTTGTTTTATCATGATGGAATTCATTTTATTTCCCTTTATATCCATTTCTAACCTGATTAATCCTAGTTATAACCATTGACTAAGGAAAAAATGGTTAACATAAGTACATGAAACACAAAAATTAGAGTGACCAATCATATAGTAAGAAAATCAACAATGAGATGTCCAAAATTATGACACCTTCACCTTAACCTATTACACTTTAGATTCATCCTATATCACTATATGTTCATTATAGCTAGTTATTGGTTATATCTTCATATTCTTTATAACTTTATCTCTAAAAATAAAAAACCTTACTCTGATAACAATTGAGGAAACTTAAGAATTTCATACATAAATACTAAATGATTTAAGATGAATATTTAATACATCACACTATAATACATTCAAAAAATCGTAAAGGTTTAGTGTCTTTAATGACTATATTCATAATAATCATATTTTTGGAAATATATTCAACATCTCCAAGAAATTTCTTGTCACTTAATTCTCTTGTATGACATATCTGACTAAAAAAATTATTCAAGCTATGGGGAAATGAAAACATAAGAAAGGGTGGCCTCAGATGCTCGGCAAGGTTAAACATGGGAGATATAACTCAAAGATCATAGGTGATCATAAGATGGTAATAAGGTAATGAGAATATAATAATGTTTATAACATAATATAACTATACCTAACAGAAAACAACTCATACCTTAAGGGTCATATCATGACTTCTTCATAAAATAAATAATGGGTATCAAAACAAAACCATTATCTTGATCCATCAAAAAAATAACATAACAATGTAATATAAAAATTCATAATAATAACCATATAAAACATATCATTGTGTATCTCTCATAAATTATATAATCCCATGATATAATAGATCAAGAAACATCACTTGCATCACCTATCATAATATATTAGTAAGAATCAATATAATTTCTTTATATAATGGATACGATATTATTACCAGAATCTCACAATATATTTGATCAATAATTACTACCAAAATCCATTAATATATTATTTTAGGCATTATTACTAGAATATCTTATTAATATCATGAGATATAACATATTTCCCAAATTCATTGGAGGGTTATAACAGACCCACCCATCATATAATGATGAACCATATATACATGTGTTATAAGAACATAACATTCAATATTTTATCTTCACTTAGTAGACCAATTGAAAGAAATGAGTTTAATGAGAAAATTCATAATGGATCATCAAAAATCATCTAGATAAAGGAGTTGGATGGTATCATTACAGGAATGATGACTAAGATGAAAAATTACTTTTATAAAATATTTTGAAATATGCATTGCAAACATGGGAGAAGTATCCTTTTATTTTGGTATATTATAAAAACTAAAACTTACCAAAAAAATAGGAATGTAATTTTTCTTGAAAACCCAGGGAAACTTGTAATGGAATATTTATGATGAAGAAAGTAAAAGACAGTAGTAAAATCTGTTCATGTCATATAAGTTAAATAAAAATAATTCTTTTCACACTCTTGTAAAAATTAAAAATTTAATCCTACAAAAAAACACTTGAAAATATCCTCTTAATATTTTTTATTGAAATTAAGATGTAATATAAAATATATTTATCAAAAAAATTAAATATATAAAAAAAATACATAAAAAATGTAGAAAATTAACATGATGAGAAATATTATGTACATAAAGGAATAAATAAGGTTTTTTTTCTTAAAAATATACTTTCTATATTTTTTAGAAAAAAAGAGTGTAATGTGGGAATAATACTTGTAACCCAAAGAAATAATCATAGTATAATAAAATATATGGATTTTAGGAGATAAATAATATAAAATCTTACATAATTTAAATAAAAAGACAAAAAATCCCAATAAAAAGTGATATTGTATCATAAACCCATTCCTCAAGTCTAGATTTTCTTTGTACGCACTCTAACCTCATTTAAAATAATTTTATATTTATTATACATATATACCATTACTATATTAATTCTTATCTTACCATTTATCTTTCCCTTATCATTTCCAACTACCCATCCATTAATAACCATTCATCAAGATCATCATTCAAGGTGTTAACTATTTCATTTCAGATGAATGTCTCAATTCAAGTATTCTAGTCCTTGCACATTGTTCATTGTTTCATTATCACTAAAATATCAAAAATTTCTTAAATTTCATATTTATTCATTATATAAAATTTTATAACCACCCCTCTAAGATGTTGATGAAAAATGAATTACATCCACTACTAGAAATTGGGTCTATACCCACGGTTTTTATGAACCATGGGTATAGGTGACATTTTCTAACCTATACATGTTATTATTAATAAAATGTGGGTATAAGGTAACTGCGCAAGTGCGGGAAGGAAAAACATTATCTGGGAATGCTATGAGAAAAACTATATCCCACGTTTACCATGTACCGTGGGTATAGGTGGCATCTATACCCATAGTTTTTTAGAATTGTGGGTATATCCTTTGATATATATTCCTATACCCAAGTTTTACGTCAAACCATGGGTATAGTTGGCATTTATAACAAGGTTTTTCAAGAACTGTGGGTATAGACTTTGGTTTATAAGCCTATACCCACGGTTTATGAAAATCATGGGTATATATGCCACCTATACCCACGGTTTAATGTAAACTGTGGGTATAGGGTTCTATATTTTTTAAGTCAAAAAAATATATATGAAAATATATGTACATTTTATATTAATTTAAATTGTTGGAATGGTAATGTACTTCGTCCATGTAGTCAAAACCCGGCTAAGAAACATTGTAGAGACATTTTATTTATACTAGGTTTTATAAATATATATATATATATATATAATGTAATATATAAATTATGTTAACATAAATGTAATCGGCACAGTTGTAGTAATATTTATTAGTTGTGTAGCAGTGTGGGTTCAAAACCTGCTGCATAATTCTATCTATAAACTTAGTGTAAATTAATATAATAATCTATATATAGATATCTGTAATCAATAACTCATTCAACAAGGTTGGTTAGATAGGTTTTTTTAGATGAACAGGTCGTGGGATTGATCCTCACCAGACATATTTTTTCCCAATACAGACGGTATATATTAATATATATTTACAAATGTATATATAAATATACAAAAGTGTGGTGGCTAAGTTGGTGAGGCCATCCATTTGTGAGGTGTAGGTCACGCATTTGATTCTCCCTGTGTGTGGTTTAGGGGTATTTTTTTCATTTTTTCTAGTATTTAATACCTTCGTTGGTTTCACATGGTTCCCAAAACCATGGGTATAGGCTATACCAATGGTTTTGGGGGTCGTACCCGTAGTTTTGAACTATGGGTATAGGTCATTTTTTCAATAGTGGTCACTTTGTGGTGGTGTAAGTTCACACGTATGCACATACAATGTTTCCTTTTTCAATTGATAGAATAAAAGTAATATAAACAATAAGTTATCTTTCTAAAATCAAAATTATATATTAAATTTCATATGTATTCATTAAATTAATCTATAATTAGAAGTTTTCCATCCATACAATTTATGGATTCCATGAGTTCATAGTGATTCTCATTGTACTTATTAGTACACCTAAAATATTCATGTATTTGAATAATATAATCTTTAGAGGCTACCTAGAAAAATTTTTGGTATTATTTATAGATGATATTCTAATTTACCCCCTAGAGAAAGGAAGAACATGAAGAACATATAAGGATTGTATAGGTGACATTAAATAAGGAGAGAATGTATGCTATGTTTAGAAATGGTGAATTTTTTATGGAACAATTCACATTCGTGGTGCATGTGGTCATAAGTGAGGGAATATATACGGACCCTTAAATGATAATGAAATGGAAGTATGGCCTAAACCCTAAATTATTAGGTAAGTACATAGTTTTCATGGATTTTTCTAGCTAATAAAAATGTTTTGTGAGAAATTTTTCATGATTTTATAGATCAATAACTATGTTAATATGGAAAGGGGTAAAGTATGTTAGGATAAAAGAATGTGAGGAATTATTTATGAATAAAAGGAATAGTCTAATTAGTTTGAATACTCATTATACCCTCAATTGGATAATGTTTTGTGATATAAAATGATACTTCAAATAAATCTTTGGGTTGTGTACTCATTCAGAATGAAAAAATTGATAGCTTAGCCTCACTAAAACTGAAGATCCATGGGCATAACTACTTGACACATGATCTGGAGATAGCAGTGGTGATCTTATCCTTGAATATGTTTTGGAACTACCTCTATAGGGAGAGGCCTTACATATATTCGAATAAAAAGAGTTTAAATAAAATATTCACATAGAATGATTTCAATATGGATCAGTGAATATTGTTATAGCCAATCAAGGAAAATGATTTCTCAATTCACAGCCATCCAGGAAAACTGTAATAGGTATTTGATGCTCTTAGCAGAAAATGACCTACTACATTATCCATGTTATGGATTGATAAATACAATCTTTATATATATCAAATGGATGGATCTATAAATTGTAATAGAGGGATGAAATACTAACTTTCCCAAAGTATTTCCCCACCATTTATCAAAGAGAATATCAAGGAGACACAAAGGGATGATCTAGAGCTTTAAAAAATGGTGAAGCGGTAAAAGAAGGGAATCTTCATGAATTCCATATCGATGATAATGGTATGATTCAGTTTGGATATAAGATTTTTGTTCCTTAATCACCTGAGATAAAGAAGGGTCTATTGGATAATTCTCATATCTTATCATTTTTCATCCGTCATGAAGGTACAAAGATCTATCATGGTCTCTAATAGTACTTTTGGTGGGAAAACATTTAGAAGTAGATCATTGAGTAATCCTCAATGTTCGTGGTACGTCAGTAAGTTGTAGTAGAGTGATTGAAGTCCCAGGGGATGATGAACCCATTGCCTATACCCACATGGAAATGGGATAACATCACCATGGACACTGCCATTGGTCTCCTAATGACATCCAAAGGAAACAATGTGATATAGTTTGTGGAATATCTACTCCCAAAACATCCCAATTAATCACTATTAATGAATATTTCTCTCTTAAATAGATTTTAATTATATACTTAAAGGAAGTGGTGAGGCAATATGGGGGGGACCAATTTTGATAATATATGAATATGATCTGAGGTTCACTTATAAAGTCAAGATAATCATTCCATGTGATATGAATATTGAATTGAATTTCAATAAGGCCTATCACCCAAAAAATGATGGTCAATATGAAAAGACTATTCAAAGACTCAAGGATATACTGGTATCCCCCTTAATGGAATTTAATGGATTATGGTATCAACATATCTAATTTTTTGAATTCTCATACAACAATATATTCCACACAAGTATTCAAATGGATCCATATGAAACTCTATATGGGAAGCTATATATAACTTCTACTTGTTAGTATGAAGTTGGAGAATGAATGCTTCTGGTACTTGATCTTGTGTAGGAGATGACAGAGAAGATTCATGCCATCCAACAATATATAAAAGCTACTTACAGTCAGTAGAAGAGCTATACTAACAACCATAAAAGGGAATTGTAGTTTAAATTTAGAGAAAATTTTCCATTCAAATATTACCACATATAAGAATCATTTGGTTTTAAAAGAAAGGGAAGGATATCCATATGTACATTAGCCCATTTGACATCCTTGATCATATAAGAGTTGTGTCCTATCAGCTTTAACGTCCACCAAATATGGATCAATTTTAATATGTGTTCCAAATATCTCTCCTTAGGAAAGTACATACCTACTCTATCCCATGTACAGAATCAAGAGTTTATACAACTGGAGAATGACCTCTCATATGAGCAGAAACTGGTGAAGATATTGGACTATAGAGATAAAGTTATAGACAAAAGAACACTCGCCTTTCCAAATTATTGTGGAAAAACCATAAACAAGAATATTTAATGTGGGAAACAAAAGTAATAATGAAACAAAAGTACCCTAACCTATTCTCAACAGATAATATTTGTTAAAATTTTAGGGATGAAATTTATAAAAGGTGGAAGTGTGTAACAACTTAGAGTTTATAAGTGATATGTGAAATAAGGGTGTGTTATATTATATTTTATAGTATTATACACATCGAACACATAAATAAACTAAAAAAATTATTTCATTGATAAATATCGTTATATTATTCAACAACTAAACCCATGAAAATTTGAATCATTTAAATGGGATAAAAAATATAAATTAATAATTACAATAGAAGAATGTGGATCGCCCCAATCTTCTAGAATCATCGACCCCATGACCAACACTATAGAAATGATAAAATATTAGTAAACCAATTGACATATTAGAAAATACAAAATAGAAACATTTTAGGAATTGAATTGAATTTATAATTTAGTAATGGAGTATTATTTATAATAGGTAATGTGACCATTGTAATAGTACTGTAATGTTCGGAATAATAACATGCCCATTGGGAAAAATAACATAACCATTAGAATAAAGGTTTGACTTAAAAATAATAAAATTAAATATATATAATATTCACCATTAATAATTTAAGTAAATATAAATATTATAATTCCATAAAATAAATATCATGAATAAAGACTCACAGAAAATATAAGCACATTTTTAATCAACTACATTTTAAGGTATTTCATAAAAAACATAATTAGTATATTAAAAATTAAAATTAAATATGTTTCAAAATTACTTTTATAAAATGAATTAAATTTTTTAATTCAATACATAAAAATTTTCCATGGGTCATTTTTTTGTAATTTTATGAAATACTTCAATTTTTTGGTGAATAGTAAAAATATAGTTTTTTCATAATCGGTGTATTTTGAATTACATTATTCATTATTTAATAATTCTTTCATAAATTTAGGATAAATTTGATCAACTAATAACATATTAAATTTTATAAATGAGTTTTCAAAATATAATAATCATTTTCCCAATCCTAAAAAATTATTTCCATATTCTAAAGAAGTTTTCTATTAAAATAACAAATTTTCATTTTTTTCCACATTACTTTTTCAATAAACTACATAATTTGAATTAAAAAGTATTTTAAATTTATAAAAGCATTATATTTTTTTTATATATGACCCATAATTCAGTTAATATCACTATTACATGGTTTATCATATATATAGTATTTTATTAGTTTTTTATTCTAAAAATTCCCCTCTCTACAAGTATAATGACTTCTCTCCCTCCCCTTGGAAAACTACTCCTCCCCCACATACCAAAGCCAAAACTCCATGAAAATACCCTTTACTAAGTCTCTTATATTCCTTATGAAAATTATATAGTAAAAAAACTACATCTATCAATTCACTTTAGTGTCGTACAAGAGCAGCAACTCCAATTAGAGAGTATGTTTTCATCAACTCTTCTTTGTGATTTCCTCTCCTATTCCTTGTTTTCTCTATTACATCGAAACTAAAATATAATCATATTAATTAATTAGTATTTTAACATTATATTAATTATTTTTTTTCTATTTAAATAATTGTATCTACTATGTAAATATAATTTATAATTCTTATACCTCCTCCTTGGACAATGTCCCATTAATGGTCGGTTAACTACCAATGAGGACATTGCCAATTATTTTCTTATACCAAGACTTATGGATGGTTATAATAAATTATTTTTCAAATATAAATGTTTAAATATATTTATTTTATTCTTTTAGAATAAATTATTCTAATTAATAAAATTCCATAAAAAAAATGTGAAATTGAAGCAAAAAAATATTTTTTTATAAGTAAACATGATATCAAAACACTTTCCCTTTAACCAAGGTAGTTAAGAAATATAATCAAATGATCATAATTTATAAATAGTTAGAAATATAAATAATTCACTTCTATTTAAATGTTTTAATAAATCTATGTTTATTATTCAGGATGCAGAAAAAAATAAAGTGGGATTTAATGTTTATGGATTCTCAAACCGAAACTCCATTATTTTGGTTATTCCCTATTTCACATTTATTTCTCTATTAATAGTCCTATAATATCCAAAATGTTTCCTTTAAAAATTATTTATCTTTACTTTCGGGTAAATAAAAGTTTCTACCCTTCCAAAATGTTTTCTAATCCATTAACTGTTCTTTTTCAAAAAGACTTCAAACTTATAAGTCATATCTTGAATCCTAATAATGTTTTTTATCCATTCCAATAAAAATAATTATCTTTTATTCTAATGTATGATCTCCCTTATTCAATTTTCAATCCTAATTTACATTTCATGTATTATGATATGTGAAATATTTTACAAAACTCATTCCATTCCATGGGTTATTTCTTGACTAGGATTATTATCCTTTCTTGTAGAATGCATGATTATTAGTATTTTATAATGTGATGTGTGGGATATAATTATATATACCTCTAATGCATTGGGTAATGTGATGTATCGCATTTGATAATATGTATTATGTGTTAACATGATACTATATGTTTTCAAAATTATGATGTTATGATTATGCACATATGTTATGTGTGAACATGATGTTATATTTGTTCACAACTTTGTGTGTTATTTGACCACTATGTTATGATGTTTCATTATTATTTATATTCCAATTCCCATGCATTTATCAACTTTATCCCTCCTGATTATTATTATTATTTTATGCTTATTACATGATAATATTGATTATTCTCACACATGTACTATTGATTAATGTCACTTATTCCTCCCTTACAGGGATTTTGGATCACCCCTTACTTTGATGTATGTCCTCAAGTAACTACATGTACTGAGGAGATAGTGTGTGATTTATAAAGATAAAGAATTTGAATTTCAGTATTTTTTAATTTTTATTATGTATAATTTATGTATGAGCCTAATTTTCCCAACACACTAAACCTTTGGATCTTGTATTGTCATTATAGTATGTTTTTTATCTTAAAAAAAATGTAACAATCATGTAAGACAAAGTTAGGTCACTATACTTCCTTATAAAGAGCCACATAAGGTGCCAACTGAATTCTTGAATATAAATTTTTTTAATGAGAACTCCACTAGTGGAATGTTTTCTCCCAACATCCATGTAAATCCATTGAACATGACCTCAAAATATCCTCAAGATTTTGAATGGATCTCTTAAACATATCAGTCATATGAGGTTGATAAGATTCATTGAAACTCTACTATATATCCACAACTTACTTAATGATTCTCCAAATATTTTAGGTAAACATTATATCTTGATCAGATATAATGGAGAGTGGAACTCTATGTAGTTGTACCACTTCCCTTATGTATATCTTGGTGATTTTGTCAAGAGATAAATGTTCCTTGATAGAAATTAAATTCACTAACTTTGTATGGTAGTTGACTACAAACCAAATGGAATTATTTTCATTAGATTTCATAGGGATTCGGATGATTAAATACATGGTTATTTTTTCCTATTTCCATACTGGTATTGGAAATGGATATATCATAACCTTATACATCTATCATTCATCCTTGACTTATAGGCATACCAAACATCGAGATAAAAATTCTACAATCTCCCAATTCATATTTTTCCAATAAATTTTTTTTCTTCAAATCTATATACATATTATTTCTTCCTGGATTAATAGAAAAGTATGAGCCATTTCTATCATCAAAAAGTTCCCTTTTTTCTATTCAAGTTTCTATGAGATGCATATCTGGAATCCCAACCATATACATTTATCTTTATAAAATTTAAAATATGGAATATTCACAATATTTCCCTTTAATTCTTTGTTATTTTGTTGAGCCTCCTTGATCCTCCCAGGAATTGATGGTTAGGATGTTTTTTTAGAAAGGTAATATTAAGTAAATTTTATGATTCCCATGCTCATCCTTTATATGTCCAGGAATATTGGATCCCTTTTAGTCCTCATCATGGAAATGGTTTTAGTTTCCTTTATACTTAGAGCATCTTCCACTTTGTTCACCTTCCCTTGATGGTAATGGACTGAACAATCATAATACTTGATTATATCTAACCTCTTTCATTGGATCATATTACCTATTTTACTATAAATATAAATTTCAGGATTTATGATCCATATATATGTCACACTTCTCACCATAGAGGTAATTCCACCAAATAGTTAAATAAAATATCACTACACCCAATTCTAGATCATGGGTTAGAGACTCCTCCTCCTAAATCATTAATTGGAGGGAGTCATAGTCAATCATTTTTCATATTTCATGAGTACACAACCCAACAAAATTTTAGACACAATGTTTTAGATCACAAATCCTTCCCTACTAGAGATTCATGTAAGATCATGTCCAATGATTATCCTTTACTTTAACTTTGTAAATATCTCCTTGTATTTATTAGTTCATATAAACTTCATCTCATTTTGAGTTATCTTAGTTATTATCTTTGAAAATCAAGATAATTTTCACACAAATCAATGATAGTGCTTAGTTATTCCAAGGAAACTATAGATCTTTTTTAATGATTTCAGTTTAGGTCATCCTTAACTTTCCTCTATATTCAAAGGGTCTACAGACATCCCTTTTCAAGTGAAAAAAATTTCTAAATATTTTAAATTGCTCTATAAAAAACTATCATTTATTATACTTCGCATACAAAATTTATTTTTTAAAGTTCCCTAGTAAAACATTCAAATAATACTCAGTTTCATCCTTTCATTTGGAGTAGATAAAAATATCATCTATAAATACTATTAAAATATTTGTTGAGGTAACATCTTTGACTATTTTTATTAATTACATGAATAATAATGGATCATCAGTGGGTAAAAATGGCATCGAAATGAAATCATAGTGACCATACCTTATATGAAATGTAGTCTTCACGATATACTAATTCATGACCTTTACTTGATAATATTTTGACTAAAGATTCACCATAGAGAAGTATAGAACTCTATTTAGTTAATTGAACAAGTCACCAATCCAATGTAGAATATACTTGTTCTGTATCATGATCTTGTTGAGATCATGATAATCAATGCATTGCATCATTTACTTTTCCTTATTCCTAACGAAGAGGACCGGAACACAACATGGTATAGCACTTGGGCATATAAACCCTTTATCTATATTCTCCTATAGTTTCTTATTAATCTCTTTAAGTTCAATAGTAATCATTCTATATGTATTCCTAGATATTTAAAAATATTTAGGTATATTTTTTATTTAGAACTCAAACTATTGTTTATGAGGAAGGCCAAAACAATTATTCAGCAAACACATCAGGGAATGCCCTCATAATGGGTAGGTCATCATGGATGATCATTTCCTTATCCTTAATCATGTGAGCTATATATGCTTTTTTAAGGTAATTATATCCATTATTTATATAATGATTCCAATGGATATTAATCCTCATTCTTAAAAAACTCTATAATCATATAGTGATTCATGATATGAAGGGTGATTTATTTCTCTTGGTAATTTATGTTTACTCTATATAAGGAAATCTATTTATACCCAGAATAACATCAAATTCTAAAAAAGGGGGTATCAAAAGTTTCTCTAAGAAATTCAACATAAAAATTTTGATAGGTGATTAATTTTATCATTAAGATACAATAATTTTCCAATTCTATATCACTACTGATAACTCAACTTTCTTGTTTTGAGGTAGTGTTTGAATAGTTCTACTGAACTTGTGTTATATAAAATAATTCATGAGAAATGGATGATTAGCCCATATTTCACTATTTTAATATATTTTTAATAATTTAATACATCCAAAATAAAATTTGGGATAAAAATTTTAAAACTATTAATCTCTTAAAAGTGAAACTATGAACATTTAAGGGATAACTCATAAATAACATACATTCCTTAACCTTTTATTTTTTTGGTTTCAAACTATATTTTTTGTGGTCTATTTTCTACCATAAAATTTTATGGGAATTTTTATTACATTTATAAAGGTTCATAAATATATTTAAAAAAATTCCATTCATATCCCCCATGATTATCAAACTTGGTTTAAAGAAATGCCCCATTTTCATGCACTAGTAACGATCGAGCCAAATCCCAAAAATCCTTTTTTTGGGTAATACCCCTAGATAAAACTTTTCCAGATCTATAACCATTTTTAGTATCCAAAAATGGATTTTGTTTCTTGGAAACAACTTAATGTATACTTTACTATAATTTAGTGGTGCTTTCCAATGGTTATTCTTTTCCTTACGGATTTCACTAATGTTTTCTAACCCTTATTCCTATAAATAACTATATTTTCTTCTTATACCATCTTTGATAACCCTTGTATTTAATAAACATTCATTCATTCATTATTAATAAATAAACAATAATTACAAACCAATAAGATAAAAATTCCTAGTGTATTTTTTGAAATTATATACCTAGAATAATAACATGATACATGGTTACACCGACATTATTTAAAAACACCAAAACATGTCCTTAAAATCTATTCATCTTCTAATACTACACGTAATAACCTCGAGATATACATAACAAAGGGGTGATATATAAATAATAGTATGGGAATAATCAAATCATAAAATGATAAAAGTAAATACATGTGAGTTAAGAGTAATATCAATGTTTCATAAAGGGGGTGATAATTATAAAAATTACTATTGAATCACTATATAAGATGATAAAATTAAGGAAGTATAGGAATATGTAAGTAACCTAAAACATGATATCATATGCATAAGTCATGTATAATCATAAATTCATCATAACATAGTGTGTTTAATATAACATATCATGAAGCATATATGGAGTCTCATGAGATAAAAACATTACCCAATGCATCAGATGGCTATGTAATTCTAGGAACACCTATCATGTTCATATCAGGTACATGAATTTGTATACCACATAGAACATACAATAGAAGAACATATTTTATCACTTTTAATCCCACTATTGAGGAGTCTAGGTTACATATATTTAAGTAAAAAACAATAAAGGATGGCTACATCAAGTTTAATACTCTTGAGTGGAAATATGGATGGGTATTCACAATAAAAAAAAGTATGGATTGGAAAATCACTGAATAATTTCATCAATATAACGAGTGTACATAAAGTTTAATGGGATGTGTTTAATAAGAGATAAAGGTGATCTCTAATCACATTTAATCATGAGGATAGTAATGTTATTTGTAAAAACACATTACAACATGGACAATTCAATATCAAAATGCTTAGTACAAATAAATTACATGAAATAAAAGGGAATAGGATAGGATCCCTTACTTCGGAAAAGTAATGGATTATGTAAATTCCATAACAAGAGTGTATATATGATCTATCAATTTTATAACATCTATGGGATAGTAAAGAGATATATATAAATATATTTCAACATGATGGGTTGTAAATCAAAAGGTTTGATATAAATAAAAGTTTTTGAATGGAAAATAAGAGAGAGAGTGATCCCTTACCTTGATAGGGTGCTTCTAAAAGCATTGGAGGGAGCTTCATAAGATCATTAGAACACATTTGGAGGGATATAGAGAGTCATAAGGAGATTAAATTGATTATCAATGTGTTTTGAGTGAAGAGGAGTGGGAATTTGGGTGGGTATTTTTATAAAATTGGATGGGAAAACATTATTAGTTTCAAAACATATGTTTTCGAATATATATAAAAAATAATCAAAAATACAAACCATTCCATTGTTTTTTCCCATGGTTTCTACCAAAGAGTATTGGTTTTAAATATTAAATAAATTTAATCATCTAAATATTTAAAATAACATCATTGGTGATGTGGGATTGAGTCATGTGTATAAATAATAGATTTTAAAACCACAGAATATAATATAAATTTCTTAGGATTCATAAATGGTTTATAAATTTAATAAAATAACTTAAAAATACATTATTTTAAATGGTAAATATATATTTTTTCATTTAATCCTTTCATATCATATATTACCACACTTTTTGAAAATTAAAATTCCATAATGATTACAGTGTATTTCTACTATATTTAATTTTTACATAAAAAAATATAATATCTTAGAAAAATATGAAAAATTATCCATTAGATAATTTTGATGTATTTATTTCCAAAATAAAAACTATTTTATAAAAAAATTATCTTAATATACTTATAAATCCAAATCATCATTTAGTGGTTTTCTAAGCCTTATAAAGTTTACTTTGGGATTCCTTAAATTATATTGTAATTTTTATATACATAAATATTATCCAATTAGAATATTTTATAAAAATAAATTTTATTCCAAAATTACTGAATCTATCAAAAATTTCGTTTTAATTAATTCCATATATTTTTCAAGACTATAATTTTGGTTTCATTGTATCAAAATCTAATTTTTTTTCAAACACATTATATATCAATTTATAAACTAATAATAAGGAGGAATAAATGTAATAATTATTTTGTTTTAATGAATTTATAAATATTCATACTTCTAGTATCCATATACATAACCTCTTATTCTTCCACATACACCCTAAGGGTGAGGTGTGTGATTGTGACACTATCTGGGGTTGCTTCAGCATACATGGTTTTGTTCATCAACTCAATAAGATTGAACTTCTACCATAATAAATTTATATTGGGCTTTAGTTGTTAAATATTTTCTTGGGCTTTGTCAAGGTAAAATATCAATGATTCCATCTCCCTCATAAGCTCTAAAAAAATGGGATTTACAGGGTATGATAACATTGATTAAGGTCATTGTTTCATTCATCTATGTCAATTAGATTTTATTATAACCATTAATATATACTAATTTTAATGGTCACTTTATAATGGTTTTATAATAAATTTTTATGATGATTAATATTCATTTACAAAAGATATTCTATAACGGTCCAAAATAATCAAAGTGAGCATGTGTTCTCTATAACTACATTACAAAACAAATCATTGATTCATTAGAAGGGGAATTTTATTTTGGAATATTTGGGTCGTTATGGTTAAATTAACAGAAAAACCATATAGTAAATATAATAGTTTACTTATTTTAAAAATTTTATATAATATTTGGAGGATGTGTAATAAGAAATAAACATTAAAGAACTCAGTTAGGATGATAACCTCAACCTCAGGTATTTTTCTTTAGCTTACTCCTTAATCCATCTTAAGTTGGTATTTTATTGGGATCGAGACCTCTATAACATAGGGATGAGAGTTGGGAAGTTATTTGGGTTGAAATTTTTTGAGCTAATATAAAAAAAATTTGTGACGAAGTGAGGATATGGGATTTTTTTCTATAAGTTAGGGGAGGATGGGTGACGGAGCTCTGACGATTGTCGAGAACGATGACTTCTCTGGTCGGCGCTGATGTCCGTCGAAGATCCCCCCCCCCCCCCCCCCCCCTTTCCGCATGTGGAAGGGGGGAGGATGGCCAGACTTTGACACCTCTAGATCTGAAGAACCCCTTTCCCCTTTCCCAACCCTAATCACCCCCCTGACTTCTCGAAGATCTCTCTATGCCCGAAAGTTTGTGATTTGCGTTTTGGTGATCCTCAGCTCTCGATTTCTACCTCGGAGTTCTCTGAAGCATTGAGTCTCCTGAAGCTAACCCTTATGGCTCGATTAAATCATCGAAGACTGTCAATGTATAATTTTTCTCGATTTTTCCTCAATAGTTGGGGTTTGCATGACCACGCGGTCATGGGTCTCCACAATAAATGTCACCTGATGATTCGCTTCACTTCAGAAGAGGACCTAATTCCTGCGTGGTCCAAGGCTCCTCGCAGATGCATTGGATGTAAGTTTTTCCTCTTCCTCTAGTCGTACGATCTGTATATGAACCAGGATTCACCCCTCGTAGCGACATGGGTTAGTTTCCCTCAGCTTCCCTTGCCTTTTCAAAACCCCGCGATTATTCAAATGCTAGGAAATATGGTGGGTCGTTACCTCTGTTCGGATAGTCAAACTTATTCGGTGTGCCACCCAATCAATCTGAGGATCTATGTTGAGGTGGATGTATCAAAGCCTCCGGCTGAGTGGGTTTGGATCTCAGTTGGTGAGGAGTTCCGATGCAGGCAAGATGTTTTTTTTGAATCCTAGGTTGATCACTGCTCGGTATGTTTTCGGTTGGGTCATGGGGCTGCTCTTTGTCATCGCGCTAAGCATGGGAGGCACATTGGGGTGCAGGAGATCACGGATTCTGATCCTGGTCTTGGTATACCAGTTCTAAAAAAACATGTAAGCATGCAACCTCCTGAACCGAAGGTCAGTGATGTGTTTGGCAGGCTGAAGTGTGATCTTCAATTGGCCAGTCCGTGTGGTGATCCTTTTGTGGCTGCAGCGGGTAGTTCTTCAGGTGGCAAAGAGAATGCAGGTGATGCTGTTATGCTAAATGGGGACTTTCTGGAAGGAAATGCTAAGGAGTATTTGGCCCAAGGTGGTCTTGGTGGTGGAAAATGTGTAGTTGGTCAGTCTCCCTCATCCTTTGTTGAGGCAGTTAAGGTTGGAAGGGGTGGCAAGAGAATTGGACAACTTTCAGAACCTGGAGGTTCGGATTCTCAGGCCGATGTTGGGGCGCTAAAGGAGTCTCAAATTCCTAATGTGTATGAACCAATGTCCCAGGTGGCCATTTTTCACAAGGCTTCAAAGCTGACTGAGGTGCACAATCGGTTTTCGTTGTTGGATGAGGTAGGGAAAGAAAATAAAGGTCCTGAAGGATGGAAAACGGTCATTCCTAGGTGGAAACGTAAGCAGGTCGGGAGTAGACACTTAGAAGAGGAGGAATTGAGTGACCAAGATGGGGCCTCAAGTGACCAAGAGGGGGTCTCTCGGACCAGTGCAGACTATGAGCAAGAGGAATTGGTTCGATCCGGTTCAAGGAAAGGGAAACAAGGAAACCTCTTAATAAGAAGCCTTTTGGCTTCCAAGGGTGGGAAGAAGTCAAGACCGTGCAAAGATTATTCGGGCACTCCAAAGACTGTAGTTACCATATCGGCTAGCAAGGCCAAATGCGATGTCACTGAGCCTATTCTAGGGGTTTCTTTCTTGAACAGGGAAGGGGTTCTGGTTTCATGTAAGACCCCCACACGGACTACTTCAGAGGTTGGTCTCTCTTCTGCGCACGGAGCTGAAAACCAAGAAAGTGCATTGGTGGATCCTTTGGATATCAGGAAGGGAGAGCCTTCAATAGAAGGAGGTAAGGATTCCACAGTTGTAGAACACTCATGGTACCTCCTCATGTATTCTAAGGAAGATATGGTGTAGGGGGTTCTGCTCATTCAGGCCTCAGAGGAGGACGCGGAGAGAATGAATGGAAGACCAGTGCAAGTGGGTGTAAGCAAGGAGCAGGCAGCTTGGATCGACAAACAACACCTAATTTTGAAACTCCTTCTTTAGTTTAAATTTTAAATACTAAGATCTATGAGACTATTTTAATCCATGAAACTCCTTCTTTAGTTTATATATCATTCTTTTATATTTATCTCGAATGAATTCATCGGTTTCTTTATTAAGTACTTCTCTTTTTAGATCTTCATTCAAGAAGGATAACTTAACATCCCCATATACATCTCGTAGTGTTTATGTGAAGCTACATTAAGAAAAATTATTATGACTTCCATCTATTCCATTAGCGAAATATTATCTTCAAAATCAATATATTTTGTTTATGATTAACCTTTACAAGCTAACCTACCATTATTTCTTGACACCACACCTTTATCATTCAATTTGATTCTAAATATCCACTTTGTTCTAATTAAATTTTTATTTTTAGGTCTCGGTAAAATATATAAATAGGATTTCTTCTCAACCTTATCAATTTTCCCATTGATATTTTTAATATATTCCTCATACTCAACTTCTTCATAAATATTTTACGGATCAATCTATGAGATAACAGTGGTTTGATTTTTAACTCTCAGTCTTCTTATTATTTGAAATGGAGCCTCATGATTACCTATTATATTATGTTCTTAAATATGATTCTTCAGTTTATAAAATTTTAATAACTAATTTATATAACCTTTATCTTCATCACTAGTTTGGTAATAATCAATACAAATACTTATTATCTTCTTCTCTTCTTCTTTTTCATTCCACTTTTCTGAAATATCAAGTCATTCGGTCCCTAGTTATAAAAATATAACTGATTCATTCAATAATTTCATTGATCCTAAATAATTTTCACATTATAAACACCATCCAGTTTTTTTTGTTCTTTTTTCTAACACCTATTTCCACTACAATTGGATAAGTACCTAATTAAAACCACTTCCTCTTCCTTCTATTCCTACTTTCTAAGATTTGTGTTTTTAATATTCATTTAAAAATGACTACCAAATACTTCAAAGTACTTAATAGTTGGATTTATCTTATAACACATTTAATATGGTTTCATAAGTGTTTTAGGTCTCATAATACACATATTCAGTATTTTTTTAGAACAATATATAAATTTCTTCCAGAGAAATTTTGAGGTATTTTGTTATGCTCATAGAGATCTTCCCATCTCAAATAAACTTTTATTCCTACTATTTAATAAAATAATGTTATTATGAGAATATAGAGTTTTGTATTGATTCTTGATGACATGCTTAGTTAGATAACATTCAATATCATCTCAAGTATAAACTTTTCTATTATATGATCTCAACTTCTTGATATAATGTCCTTAATCATTAGTAGCCTTCCTACAAATGATTATAAACATCTCAATTGATTTTTACTTATACTTTATGAACATAATATTCATTATGCAATTAAAATGATCAATTAAAGAGATAAAATATAATTTACCTCGAGTATAATTTTTTCTCATAGGACTACATTAGTCAGTATAAATAATAGCTAGACGTTTGATAGATAGAATCTCCACTCCTTTATGATAACTTTGATTCGATTTAACTTTTTGATGAGTTTCAAATAAATTATATATTTATATATTAATTTGGGAAAATATATCATTATATAATTATTTATAATTTTACTCAAACTTGTTTGGAAAATATGATTAAGCCATCTGGAAACAACTTGTTTTCATATTTTTCACCCAAATAAAAAAAAAGCTGGTATGATCACTAATTTTAAAGAAGAAAAATTATAATTCATCCTAATTCCTTGAGTTATGATCCTTACACATTTTTGGATTCATATTATACATGATCTTTTATTTGAATTGACCTCATATACATCATCAAATAGTTGACTAATACTCTATAGATAGTGCATTAACCCCTCAACAAATAACACATCTTTTGTCATTATATTTCGATCTTCTATTTAAGTTGAGTCAACTTCATTGATTTTTAGAGAATAGTTATTACCATATTTCACTTCGCTTGATTCATTATTTTCAATGTAATTTATATTTTTTTCAATAGTAATGTGTGAGGAACAACCACTTTTAAGAATCCATGACTTGGTTTTCATGTATTATTTCAGGAAACTTCTGTAAAACATGAAATATATTTCATCACATTATGAATTATATTTCCTTTAACACCATATAAAATTTTTATTGTAAGGTTACTCATTAACTTTTTTTATATCTCCCATTCTAAAAACATATTCCATGGATTTTTTCCATGCATTCAAATCTATTTCCATTGGGAATAAATGATGATTTCTTAGTAAAAGCTTGATTCTGTTGAGAATCTATTCTCATCAAATTATAGAAACTCCACCTTGATTCATGTACCTTCCTTAGAAGTGAATTATTGATCCTATGTGAAGAGGATTCATGGCCAAACACTCCAAAACAACAACAAAAAAGAATCTAAATTTTATTCTTCCATAATGATAATATTTTTTCAAGTTTATTATTGATGTTATCTTATTATGAACTATCTCTTACTTTCATTAAGAGGAAGAGAATTTATTGAGGTATTATTCACTTTATTTGATATAAAAAATGTTTTCATAGATGTATTTTTTTTCAATTAATTTAATGATTTTAACCTATAACTTCTATTATTAAAGGAAACATGTTTATTTGGATATTTAAAAGAGAAATAATTAACCTTTATCTTTGGGCCCATATTTTAACTAGTTTGTGATGATTTAAATTTGCCCTTAATATATTTTTTGAATTTATATATTATCTTCTCCATATCATTATAATCTTACATATATTTATATTATGTCTTCCACAATTCCCCTTCTCTCATAGAAATTTTTTTCTTCAATATATTTCACCTCTTATCTTGATTAGATACTTTTAACATGTGGTTTTTTATTTTCCCAAGGCCTGATACTTACCTATTGATATATTCCACCTTTCCTTTATTCACCCTTTAATTTTATTTCATCAACTGTATCCTATATTTCTTTATTTTTGTGTAATTTTTAGGGCATTATTTTTTTATGCTGCATTATTTGTTTAAGGTGTGTTTTTTTCACTTCCATATCTTCACTACTTGACGCTTCAATAAATCTTCCAAAATTTTCAAAAAATTATTTTCATTTTTCAATAGATTCACCTTCTAATTTTATTCTTTATTACGAGTGAACATATTTTTCTTTTCTCGTCAAAATTATTCTTTTACTTCTTAAAAACTTATTCATTCTATTACTAGATATGGTTGAATCCTTCATGATCATTCCGAATTTATTTTTATGATATTTTTTATCTTGTTCTTCTGATTAAAATTAAACACTCATATTATTTTGATAATTTATAAAATAATGCCTGATTCCGTTAAATATTTAAAAACTTGGTGGAATATTTAATTTATTATTTCTCTTGCGCTTTTTAAATTTTATTTATATAATATTTATAATTCTCATGTAATCTTTCTCATCTTTCTCACCATTATATTCAATTGACTTTTTACCTTCATCTTCTCTAATTTTTAGTTTTATCATGGCCTTAAAATCCAATACATCCTTGATATTATTTTAGAAAGATGTAATATTTATTGTATTATAATAAATGATAATTTTGTATAATTCAACTAGGGTAATATTCGCTTGATATTTTAATGCTAAAATATTAGGATCAAGAAAATCTAGTAAATTTTTTATCTATTTTTAAAAAATTATTGACTGATCTGACTTCCCATAATACCCTAAAATATTTCTGAAAATTTCATTGAATCTTGGATTGTGATCTTCAATATTTTCCCCATCGGTTATCTTTATTTACTTGAGCATACTTCTTTAAATTTAAAATTCACCCTCCTTGACTTTCCCAATTGTACCCTAGTTATACCATATTTAATTGGCTATTTTAAACCCCATAAGTTCTATGTAAAACTTTTTTTATAGATATATAAGAATATAATTTTGTGATTTTCCATTAAATTATAAATTTATATTATCAGGAAAAAAATTGGTGCATTTATTTTATTTGGTGTAAATCTCACTTTCATTGCATCTTTAAATTCTAGGCCAAAAGAAAGATGATATGGTAATATCATATTCTTCCAACCGTGATACTTTATTCCTTTCAAGTTGAGTACACACTTATTTTTAATATAATTTAGATTATCAATATCCAAAAACTCATGGATTTAAGAGAGGGAGACATGGTTTTTTATACCACTTAATGTAACCTATGAGCTAGTTAATCCACAGACAAGGGGCTAAATCAGTGGTAATTTTTACAATTTTTTTATTTTGAATCAACCTTTAAGAACCATTAGTATTTTATCCACCCAAGGTGGAGTTCTAAACCAAACCCAAATATATAAAAAATGAAAAGTAAGAGGAATAAAAAAATTTACTATCTTTGATCCTAATGTGGGTACCTACTTCTTGTTGAGATCTATTATATCCCCCGAGTCAATTGTTTTCCACTATATTTATATAAGTAGTTAAAATGAGTATCATCGTGATCACATGATCCATCATGCATACACAAAGAGTCCCACTACTCTCCCACATCCCATTAGAATCATAGTTTCATGTTTCTTGTTATAATAAATTTATAAATGGATGATAAAGATCCCCTCTATATTATAATTTCTTTAGAAATAGTTGATAATGGTCTACCTCCTTAAGCTCTCAAAATCAATAGAATAGAGCATTCTCACATGATCAAGAACCGTAATAATATTGGTTGGCCTTACTCACTAATTAATGATATTTAATGATCTAATTTTAATTTTTAAATCTATAAATTCTTGGGCTCTATAAGTATTTTATTAAAATATAAAAAATTATTAACTTCAAACTCTATCTATTCTCTTCTATATAGTTTTTCTTAAATGTATCATAGTATCAAATTCTATTATTAATTATAGATAATAAATTCCTTCTTCATTTCTCCCTACTCTATTTATATACTATTTTTTTGATAATGTTTCCATATTTTTAATATGGAAATCCTCCATAATTCTTGGTAGCGCAATCGTCATCTATTTTCATTCTGTCAATATAAATCACTAATTTTATTCTCATTAAAACGCTTTTAAATATCCTTAAATGTATATATTTAAATTTCCAAAAGAATCATAATATCTCACTTCCTAATATATATATAAATCTTATAGGTATTTTAAATTAATTTATGTTTTCATAGAGGTTTTCATGGAAATAGATTAGTAGCGTGACAGCTCAGCACATGGTGAGAAAATCTCAAACTCATATCTAATCTATTATTATACATGGATTAAATCACAAGTCTTTTAGAGTAGTAGTGATATTTTTAACCACTGATAATTTATCACAAAATAATTTTATTTAATATTCACTAATATTTTACCAAGTGTATGAGACTTACAAATTTCCATGTATATAAATGGAAGTCAATGCCTTTGTAAACTTTTTAAAAAAATCAAATACATAAGGTTATATGTAAATTATGTTCCTTAAGGTGGGGTTATTTCTTTTATAAGTTATTTGTAGAACTTACCTCGTAAGGTGAGGGTCACCTTATTCTACTTTATAATTCACCTTATGGTCTTCTTGAACTCACCCTATATTCCTTCATAAGTATCCTTATGAATTTACTCATGTCATCTTACGATCACCTGAAAATTTTCATAATTCGCATTATACTCCACAAGGATTAATTTAAATTCCTCATAATTCACCTTACCTTCCAAATTTTACCTTTTCAAACTAAAAATATACCTTATGATCTTCTAACTTAACATTATAGAGTTCAAAAAAAACCATACAAAGTCAGTATTTTCCCATTTTTATTAGTATCTTTCATAGATTAAACTTTATAAATTATAAGGGATATTAAGTATTTTTTTTCGTTTTTCTGATTCATTACAAAAATTCTAAAATTATTAATATAATTCCAAATTCACTTCAATTAATCTCAGGGTTTTTCAAATAATTTCAAAAACATTCGAAATAGAATAAAAAACATATTATCATCATCCAATGATATTAAAAAATGGTTGGAAACAAATACAACCCATCATAAATTCTATGGTGTTCATTACATATACTATTTCCTCATAAGATAAGAATTTATTGTTCAAAATTAATAATATATCACCTCACTTGGTTACAATAAATCCATTTCTATTTGTTTTTATCTTTATTATGAAATATATGTTTCTATAGAACTTTGTTTTCTATGAAATATTATGGAACTTATTCTAATGAAAAAATATTATATATATTGATCCTTAACATTATCAAGGAATTCCCCCCCCCCTCGCTACATCTAATAAAACTTTTCTCTCACCTTATCAAAATATATTATTTCATCTAACTGTTATTATTTTATCTTTGGGATGGTATATATAATATATGTAGTAACATTACTATTTTTTATATAAATGTACTTTAAGTTTCATGATACAAGTTTGTTGATTGAATTACCCATAATAGATTATTCACATAATAGGAAATGAATTTGGGACATAATGGATTTATTTTTTTTATAACTCATTTGAGATCCCATTTTTCATTTTTTTAGGTTTATGGTTATATAAAAACACTTCTCTTTGAGAATAATTTCAAAATTGAAAAAATAAAAGATTTTTAAGACTCATCATATATATCACCATGAAAAAGAAATCACAATTCAACCTTAACATCATGAATCTAATGTGTATAATAAAATGTAATAGTAGTAATAACTACCACTCTAAATTTAATGATCAATGAATGTGTGATTAAGATGTTATTCATATCACCAAGTCAAATTATAATTTATCCTCTTGAAAATATCATATTCTACTTCATTTTTTTATTCCTTGAAAGATCATAGAGGAATATAATTTTTTATTATTCAATTAGAAATGTACAAGTTTAATTCTGATATCATAAAAAGTCATGAATTATAAGAATTCACCTCTATCTTCTACTTGAAATAGTAAATATTAATCTCTTTAAACAATTTTTTAAATCTTTATTGATTTACAAAATCTATCACCAAAATGTTTTTGGGTCATAATAACTTATTAAAACATGAAAAAACCTAAGAGTTTTATATCAATATAATTTAAAACCTCTTCTTTGTATTTATTGTCATTAAATTATAGTATTACATTTACTTGTAATATATCACCACAACTAGGTATGGTTTGAGTACTATGTACTAAATTAATCATTTATTAATGATACAATATATCTCTAATTCAAAAATAATTAAACTATTAGTCATGTATGGAATACAATAACAATTTTATTTTTGAAAATAAAACAAAATATCAATATTTATAAACTAGACACTATCATAATGTTTTTGGAAATACATAATAAGTAACAATAGTTTGGAAATAGAGTAATTTGTCACTAAGAAATTTTAATTTATGATCTTATTTAGATAAAGTATAATTCAATATCTATTATAAACTAGGTGATCTAATTGAACAATTAAAAACTTTTTGAAAATCCATTGTTCCTGTATGTGGATAAAAATGTTTGATTCCAAAATTATATCAAATACCCAATATGTTAAACAAAAATATTACATGTAATTATGAATATACATAAAGTGAATGATTTTTCTTACTTATTCTACAGTAAATTAAAATTTATATTCAAGTGACATTTAATTCCACATAAATAGAAAATATCCTCTTATTTGATTCTATCCCTCAATATTTATAGTTTTCTGAAATAACATCTTTAAGGTTCCTTTAGTGTTTCACATTCCATTCACCTTTTCACCTAAAATTACATCTTATTTATCATAAGAGATTAATGTGTATATCTTAATGTTTTATTATCAACTTGATAAAACTTCTCTAAAATATATTTAAGTGATATCTCTTTAATTTTCATATTATAATTTTAAATTAAATTAGAAAAATTTGGTGATAAGGATGAAATTTCTAGATATATGGATCGATTTTAATTCACCTGAGATCCAAAATATATCAATCAATCAATTTACCTTAGTATCTTTTGTAAATGAGGACCAACGTAGATTATATCATCCAACTTACATATATAGAATGTATTTTCAATATCATTATATTCTTAATTTAATTTTTCCTCATACACTTACTAGAGACAAGACAACATTGTTTTACCATCCATATCCTCTTATTGATTTTATATCCCACTATACATTGATGATAACATAATGAATTATAAATTGAACATTTCATCTATGTGTCTCCTATAAGAATAATTTTGACCATCACTTTCTTCCAGAGGTGTCTCATCAGGTAAAGAGGACTCCAAAACATAAATTTTATATCCTTTTATAGTATTATGCTCGTGTTATTATAACAATCCCAAAAATATTTATTATTGAAGGATGATTTTTTATCCAATATTGATCAAAATTATTTTTTGGCATTATTTTACATTATTCTACAAAATTAAACTCATAATATTAATACTTTTATCTTTATTACCAAATATTTATACCTTATCTATTTAATAATCTTAAATATGGCTCATTATTTTATTCAAATACCAATATAATCAACAATTGGAATTGGAATATTATGTCGCTTAAATGATATAGTGTGAAAGGATCCTTAAAATCTATCAATGTAGTCTAATATATGGATATGACACTGTATAGAGAGTTATAAGCTAAGGTTTTGGATGGCCAACTGTATAAACTCACAACTCCTTGATCTATTAGCTGGATTATTTCCTCCTATAAATCCTTGACATGGATTTAATTAACTATTTTCATATACAATTTTACCAATATAGATATGAGTATATATCTAATGTCAATTTTAGTTAATTCAACCTATCATTCTTATTATAAATCCTCGATAGAAGGAGGAACATTCAACTATGGTTAATAGGAATATCAAACTATGGTTTCAGTCTAACTTAATTAATAGAAGGAATTATTCACAAAATATTTATTTAAGGAATTATTATATTATTTTATTTTTTTAATTATATATTATTCTATTATCATGATTTTTATTTTAACTATGTGATCACATTCATAATAATTAAATATGCATAAATAAAAATCATTCTTCATGTATTTATTTAGTTTTATCTTTACATTCTGATTAACTATATGATGAGATCATATATCATCAATGCATTTGAATAATAATAAACTATGTTTGATATAAATAAATAAATAATGATTTGGTTAATATTTTTATTCTACTACTTGATCAATAGGGAATATGATGAATTAACTAAGATCCTAAGGGGTGTTGTTGAGTTTTGTATTGACTCGAGTTGTAGACCTCATGTTTCTCCCATGTATTTTCACTTGTGTGGTTTCATATAGAATCTTATCTTAAACCATAACACTATGAATAAATACATTCATTATAATTTATACTCATTCATGTGTGGGTAAACTCAGGATATGGGATTACATTTTTTAACCTAAATTTAGAAACACATGTGTTCATATAATTAATGAATGGATAGAAAATAATAAGATATTCTAAAAAATATTAATAATTATTTATTAAAATATAACTTATTGTAATAATTATCATTAAATAAATAATGAATCAATCTTGCATAGATCATTCACAATTCATGAGAATTCAACATGAATTAATGTTACAAAAATCATTATATAAGTCAAAAGAGCTAGGTAGGACTAGTTGGGTTGAGTAAGTCAGGAAGATCCCAGACTAACCTAATCTAGGTCAGATCACCCTGTTGGGATTCATAGGATACTCATGGGGTAGGTCATGTTTGGTGTTTGGTGACATAATTGAAACATGTTCGGCAAGGTTCATGCCCTGAAATCCATTGTTTATATTTTTTTTATAATCTATCTATTGTTCCTAAAGGAGTGGGATTTGGCTAGCAAGCCTAGTCAATGAGTTTCTATAATGGTTGAAATATGATGGGTGGTGAGGCTTCACGCCTAATTTTATTTTCTATTAAAAATGTGTTTTATGTGTTTAAATACCCAACCCTATACATGTACACAAAACAAACATTCTCCCTTCTCTTGATATTACTCCCAATCACCTTTAGATATTTATATAGAAATATATTGGAAATCCAACCCTAAAATTTGTGAAGGATAATTAGTTTTCATGCCTTGTCAATGATCTATCATTATTTTTATAAAATTAAATTAAAATTCATCCCAAATTTTATATGAATACTCTGATAAAAACTAAAGGAATGTAAGAACTAGGGAAGAATTTAGTACAAATATTTAAAAAAATTAAACTAAATATGTTTCTTAACATTTTATTTGGAATAATAGTCCCCATATTTTAAAAAAGTACAGGTTTCAATAGATTTTTGTATGAAGAAATTTAAAAACCAATAAAATGATAACTCAATAGAATAACTTCATCCTGGAATGAATTAATAATTTTCAAATCATTTTAATTCAAAGTAACTTACATATAAACCCTATAAAACATCCATGTCACATATATTCTTTTATTTTGAGGTATTATTTTGTTTAATTTGTTTCTTGTATTTATCCCCTGGTTTTCCCAAGAGTTTTTTGAGAAAATGTAGTTTTTGGTCCTGGAAACAGGTGGCACATGGTTGGTGAATGGTTAGGGGATACCATGTCCCACATAATAGAAAATAGTGTGTTGTGGATAGTGGCACCATACAGGTTGCACGCTAGCTGCACGAGTGTGCACCCTCTCCCAGAAAACCATACGGTCTCATTCCTATTGGATAAGGAGGGACGCGTAGTTTCCTCATAGTTTGGAAAAACTATGTGGGGTAACCATGTGGAATGTCCATGACATTAAAAATTGGATTTAACCTTTCTACCCTTCCCTCATTTTAACCATGAACCAACCCTAATTCTAAAAAAAGGATTTGTAGCCCTAGGAGTCTCCTCTTCTCTTTCTTTTCCATCTTGAAATCCAATTTCTAGGTGTATTTGGTGTGGAGTAATCAAATAATCATCAAGTAAGTCTCTTTTATCTAAATTTCTTCCTTATTCTAGGCTTCCTCTTTCTCCAACGTTGAGTTATCACTGCAAAATATTTCACTTTTTCAAATGGGTGCATATCTATTGGTAAAACATTTTACCAACATATATGTCCCTATCACTAAACTATCGGTAAAAAATCTATTGCTAAATGTTATTTCAACAGACAAAATCATTATGTTACAATTATAATAATACCAACATATCATATATATGTAGGTTAAAATGTTTAACAACAGGTTCTAATGAAATAATTTCTATTTTTAATAATATTACCAACAAATAATATATGTTTATAAATTACAATTTAATAAAAATTATATATTTTTATTTCTAGTAAAATTTCATATTATATTTATAAATTTATCATATATAACACATCTATTTTAATTATTAAAGAGAGGATTATTTTCATACATATTCAAAATTTGAAAAAAAATATTTTAATAATGAAATTGAATACAAAATGAATCAATAAAAAATTCATCCCCCCACAAGATCCATCCCAAACCCCACCAACCCATAACCCCCCCCCCCAGCATCTACCCATACAAGCCATCATTAGGACCAGAAACCCATTAATGCCCTAGGACCGATGAGCTAATAGAATCCCATCTATGATAGTGAGCTAGCACAACCCATATATGCCACACTAGGGACCAGCGATCACCAGACACTCATCCATCCATTCCTGAAGGCCAATAATAGATTATTCCTTACCAGATAATTTTTAATCAAAAAACAAGAAATCAAGGGATATGTATGTGAAATGTTAAAATTCAATGTTTGTACGCTCCATCCATCACCATGATTCCACTCTACCTAGAAAAAAAATTACCAGTAGAAATACAAATCAATGAGTAAATAGATAACTAGGATCAATCCAAATCATTAAACTAACCTCAGGATTGCCATAAATATTTTTCCTGAACTCCAATGACCTTGAACTAACTTGAGAATTTATCTAATCTAGAAATTCTTTAACATGATCATGATGAACTTTGGGAATGGTTTAAATTGGTGGTGGCTCCCACAGAGCTCACCATCTTCATTAGTGTCAAGCACATAACCAGCCTTGGCCTGATGCTCGCATTTTAGGCATCTTCCCATAATAAGACTTTTTGAATTTAAGGGTGTTTCTATATAGACATTATTCCTGGATGATGTGATTTGATCAGTCATTCCCAAACATGTTGTCTCTTAATGAGTCTTGTCCCATACATGAAGTAACCATCGTAGAGTTTATATGATATGATCATATAATATGGCACGTTTAATACTCAATATGAGATACACCAAAGTTGTGTTAGGAAAAAATATATATTTAAGAAATAAGCATTATTAATTTATATAGTTTTCCAAAAAAAATAGAATTAAATATAACTAAAAACTATTAATCATATAAAATAAAAAATATTACTAAAGAAATAAGAAATTAAATCGAAACAAACATGAAAAAGAGAAAAATAAGGGTACTCACACATTCCAACCTAATGAACTTCAGTAAGCTTTCCACTGTGCCTGAGAGAATAACTCACCCTAGAGTGAGATCTTGAAGGAGAACTCAGACTAGCAAGTGATTCATTATTCAAATCTGGCCCGTAATATTTTTGTGACACAAACAATAGTTTAAAGCATTAATATCACCAACATACAAATATAATATTACAAATGTATTATACAAATCATACAACCAATATATAAACCGGATAAATAAGCTTAGAATCAATTCACAATAAGGTAAATTCCATGAATGTTCCCTGAAAAAGGATCATTTTTACATGTCATCATCTCATTATTATAGATAAACATATAACGAATACTTTAAAAACAACAAAAATATCATCAGAAATAAGTACTATATAAAATTTTATAAAAAAAACATTACTACCCATCCCCTTCAATATATATATTTATTGCATGCATATTTATATAAATAACTAACCTAAGAAGTCGTTTTTAGATCTTCCATATGAAAGAAAAACACAAGAGCAGTTGGAGAAGAAATATAGACAAGCAGTGATAGAGTGAAGTAGGGCCACCTAGTCTCCTCTAGTCATCCGTGGCCCTCTTCTTATCCTGGTAGCTTGAGAAGATAAATAGACCATCCTAGGTATGGACCTTTCATGGTCTATTCCTTTACCATGGTAGATATCCAAATGAAAAACAACATAGATGAATAGATTGAGCATAATGAATAGTGGGTACTTAATCTCCAGCCTGAAATCCACCCATTCAAGGTTAAAACACTATTTAATTCCATTGATAGTCAGCAAATAAATACCTTTCTAAAACCATGAAATATCCTTCTTCTAATATTTCCCCAAAAACATCAATATTACCGTAATCTTTCTTAGAATTGGAAGATGATCCAGAGTGTGTTTTTTGAAAATATATTTGATAACTTACTTCCCCTATTTCTTTAGCAATAGAAGAGGTGGGATTACCTTCACTGGAGGTATTCTAACTATCATAATACAAGTCATTCTATCTCGAAACCCCTTATCCTGGACAGCCACCTATAATTTAGGATAATATGTGTTACTTAATATATATAATTCATGTCCCAAAGGATAAAATATAAAATTATGATTAATAGTTTGTGTTTCTGAAACATCTAATGACATCCCATGACAATAATCAAAAGATGATTCTTGGATTACAGCATCCCAAATCCAATTAACAGTTTTTATAGTTGTAAATGACTAGGTGTGTGATCTGAAAAATTAACTTGAAGAAGGATCCGGTTTTGAATAATGAATTCACCTAGAGAAGATAAAAAAGAACTGTTTGATGAATCTGGGATTCATTCATCATATAGTATTATGAATGAATCAGCAAATTTGATATGGATAATCCAACTATATCACAGGTATAAAATTGGGATGATGTTGGTCTGTTCTGCATTAACAACTTCTTTCATCAAGTAAGAAATTTTTAATTAGATAAAATATTAATGAAACCTAGATCATAGCATCACCTTAGTGTTGGTGAATTTAGAAGGTTTCGTATTGCATACTCTGTTATCTATTTGGAGGAAATCATTACATAATGGAATCAGTAGGAATGTTTTAAAAGTTGTTTAGTATAGTGAAATTCATGGTCTAAATGATATTCCCCTAGATGCTTCTTTATTATGGGAAATGGTATTTTTGTGGTGTTTGTAATAACCATCTCTTTAGGTAGTTGGTGGAACCTGAGAAGTATTTAGCGTGAGTGTGATTTTGATTGGTTATATTTGATTTCATGTGATTGTGACAAATTTTATACATGTAAGTACTAAGTAGTGTTTTTTTCATGTGCTAAGTCATTATTTTTTAAATTTAGGGGTTTTTGTGATGATGTGGACAAAGAGGTTGTGTTGTTACAGGTTACAAACACCCCTAGGTACCTAGTGGTTAGGTACTGGGTACCAGGTCAAGTCATGTAATGTGTTGACATTATGTCAGTAACAACCAGTTCATGGTATAATCATATCAACGTGTTGTGGATTTTTTTTTTATTATAACTACAATAGGAATGGGAGTGTTTAACATACATATTACATGATTTCTTCTGTAATATAATACATTATATAGAATTACTCAAAGATATTTATCAAATTGGGAGATATTTTTGGATGAATTGATGTTGAAAATTGGGTATTTTACACATAAAGGGGCTGCAAGTCACCAATGATCTATCAACTGATGGTTACTTTATTCCATTAAGAAAACTCCACATGGTATCATTTAGTGGTTTATGGCTCTATAAAATAATTATATAATTGATTAAAAATTAATTAATAATCTTCATAGTTAATTTTTGAGAATTTCGATAAACATAAATTCATCATGGATGATGTCGATGATCAAGGGTGATCTAGTGATCATGGTTGTGAATTTAATTAAATTATGATAACTTTGGTTAGAGTTCAATAATTCTACTGCATTATATTTAATTACATGTGCTTTATTGCATTCTATCTAGGTTAAATGGGTGAGAATGACCTGAGATTGAACCAAGGTGGGTTCCTTTTTATGTGGTCTGATAAGTGTTGTCAATTATGCTAATAGTGGTTCCTCTAATATTGGTAGGTTGATTATGAATCCATTGAATGTAATTTTACCTATGTGAATATCATTGATAAATTGAGACTAGAGATAAAAAATCAAAAGTTACCACTAGAGGTCCTATGAAAGGGTGTAATATATTTCACTTGATAATTCTGCAAGGTATCAAACATGAGAGTGGATAATTACTTATCAATATATTGATTTGTATAATAAAAGTGGTGACCTTTCAGTGGGGCTAAGAACAATTGATAGGGTTTATGGGTATTCTAGCATGATTGTGAATGTGGATCTATATATCTAGATTATATCATAGTAATATCCACCCAGTGATTAGTTCATATGTTATGGTTAGAGTACTGGATGAGTTTTCAGAGAGATGTGTGGATATGTTACCATACTGGAAGTGACATTAGAGATGGTTAATGGATTCCGACATAAAGAAGCATTGGTCGTATAGGATTATAATGGATGACCTATCGATGATTGAATGTCACGTGATTGAGAGATGATAGCTCGATGGATAAACTATCAGACATGGGACTTTTGGTTTAAGGAGTGTACACAATTAGAAAAGTGATCTCATCGAGATAAAGATAATCCAAGGATGAACAATCCTATTAAGGGTATCAGTTCCAATGACATTATTGTTAGTTTTCCTAGACATGGTCTAAGAAAGGTGAACTTTAGGATATTCGTTGCATGAGTTGTGATGGGTGATTAGTTGAAATCTATGATTGGGAAGGTTTTACCATGTGATTAAATGTAGTGTAGGCACACCTGCTGAATGTAAAACTCTATCTTAGACCATGCAGATAGTAACCAAACCAAAGATTTCAAACATACATATTCTTCTAAACAACATTATCTATGAATATATTTTTCATGGTTTATCAAAATTTGGGACTATTACATGCATTACTTCATATACAAGATAACAATCCACCCAGCTAATATCGTAATGAGTTTTGTTAGATCATTCCTTGGTTTATATGCCTAATCCCAAGGATAAACATATCAAATTATATATTTCAATACACCAACCATCCCTCTCAAGTGTTATCTATGATTCCAGCAAACACACACTCACATAAACATACTATATAAAATATCCATGCCTGAGTTATTATGCCTAGCCCAAACCCATCATAGAACTAAAATCAAATCCATTAATCATAATCTATCAAATACTACTGAAAATTTCCTTAAATATTTCTTAAGTAAAATGTATTTCTCAATTAAACCTAGTCTTCGATCCAAAGAAATGTCTCAAATTTAACATTTCCATGTAACCAGTATTATAGAAATTATCATTATCAAGTGAAATTAATTACAACACTATTGAATTTTTATTATACGAAGTAGTAATTAATTTGTTTTTGACATTATAATTGTCGAGAACCATTTAGTTTCTATTTTATATGACTTCCAAAAACATATCTCACTCAATTTATATGTAATTGGAATAAGTAAAACATGGACCCCCCACTATGTTATTCATCATCTCCCAATCCAAATTCCCTGGGAGTTTTTTCAATTTTTTCACTAACTGAAGGTATGAAAAAATATATTTAAAACCCAAAAGGGGCCAGAACAAAAATAAAAAATAGGTTTTTGTTATTTTTTTACAATAACCCAACAATTGATTAAAAAAACAATCCTAAAAACAATTATATGAAAATTTATATCAGAATAGAAGGAAACTAAAATCAATCAAAATTTATTCATATTTTATTTTATTTTTTAATAATTTTAAGAATAAAACTTTTGGTCACAAAAAATGGAAACGAAAAGCATAAAAAATGTCCAGAAGAACTATGATTTGGATTATAATGGAAACAATTTCACTATCTTGTCCCATTTTAAAGTTATATATATTTTGTAAAAAATGTGAAACACATGTGTCAATATATCAACTTGTGAATATAATTAGATCCTAAAATAAACTATTTACATTAAATGAATCGAGCACATTGTCTGCAAAATTCGATCGAAACCAGAGAACGTTAGATTCATTGATAAACCCGTACAACCCCAAAACACAGTTGTTACTAGTTTATAGAATCTAAGAAAACCTTCTCATGAGAATAATTACCTAAAATGAAAGTAGAGGAGGCGGATAATACAAAGGGAAAGAAGAATAATAAAATGAAAACGTGAAGATTTCACACCATTTCCCCAGCCATTTTTTCTTCATCCTCGATGTCGGTGGGGGGTCCATCAGCTGGCCAATATTTTACTGGATGATGATGCACTATGTTAGGATTCTCATGGGGGAGGGGGATCAGGAACATATAGTGGGAAAAGTGTGTCAAGGAGGAGATTTTCCGGTGAATGAACAAGCAGTGGGGAAATACATTTTAGGGATTTAGAATAATAATATATATTTTTAATTATGGGAATAATTTTTATTAAATTAAATAATTGTTATTTTATGTGTATTTTATTCATTCATCTCAAATAATTCTAGAATTTATTTTAATTATTTATTATAGATTTAAATTTTTTTATTGATTCTAAAGAAAAAAAAATTTATATGATAGATTATTTATCCTCCTCAAATAATTTCGAATATGTTTAAAATTTATTGAATATGTAGAATATATAATTTTAAATTATAATATTCATAAATTCTTTCAATTATCAATAATATACACATATATATTAATTTCAAAAATATTTTATATTATATATAATTTAATCTAATTTTTAAGCGTATATTTTTATTGATGAATGATGTGATGGTTCTAAGTATTTAATAAATATTTTTTTATATTTTTTAAAACTATTATTATTATTATTGGATAATTTATAGAGGCGTTTTTTAATGGTAAAATATTTGTTGGTAATAATAATTAATAAAAATATATTTATCTTTTAACAATATATTTTTTTGTGTTAATATCATAAAATAACATATTTAATTATTGGTAAAAAAATGTTTTCGTATTAAATTATTAATATAAATATATTTATTTGTTGGTGAAAACAATTGTTGGTATGCATAATTAAAACCAAAAAAACAAAATATCTATTGGAATTGCATGTTTTTACCAATATAAATAATATCTTTCATTAAATTTCTATTGGTATAGATCACTTTTTTTAGTTTATTCTTCTCTAGTGGGTTGTTTGAACTAATAAGGGTTAAATATTGGGTTGTTGGGTAAAATCCTGATGTTTGTGGTTCAATATTTCCTGTATAGTGTTATCTTGTGGTGTAGTTGTGGTTTCCCACAAGATTCTAGAATTTACCATGCTTCAATTAGGTGGTTCAATGATTCTCAAATATGTTTTTTTTATTTTCAAGCCACTTTTAAAAGGTGAATTAGGAACCAAATAACCCAAATTCAAAAAATAAAAAATGAAAATTCAAATAATTTAAGACCATCAAATCATACAATCAAGCCTGAAGCCATGTGTGTTGACTCTTCAAGAATGTTTTGACCTAAAATTAGCCAAATGAAGACACTAATCATCCTCCCAGAACCATCACCAATGAAAAAATAAAAGGTACTCCATTGGGATCCCAAAGGGAGAAAATAGAGACCATGTAATACACCCCACCTAGAACACTGGAATCCGCTCGAGAAAAACAACCCTAAACCTCTTTGGAATCCGTTACACCAAAATGACTGGTAGAGGATCAAAGGAACCTGAAGCAAGATAAAAGATAGAAGTAATCTCAGCTTCACTTATAGGACACGACCTATGTTATGATGGTTATCTTCGTCGAAACCCTCATGATCCACCTTGATGTTCATTATCGTCGTCTTAACAACCAAAAGAGAACCACCTTTAATAGTCAAGATATGGGACTGAAACACCTCCATCCATTAAGAAACACACAAAATAAAAATCGAAACAATGAAAAAAGGATCCACCAAAGATGCTAGTAACAAGCCAAAATCATCAATAACAGTGGAAACGCCATCTTCAATCCCTGTCGTAAAGAACACCGAATAGTGAAACTTTCCAAGAAACAAAAACATGGAATCAAATCGTTAAACCATCATAGGAAAACAATAGTATTACTAGGAACCTAAACCAACCAATGAATAAAATAAACTCAGCAGCATCACTCCTACCATGCCTCGTTATGAAAACTAAAGGTAACCACCATGGTTTGATTTGGTAACCAGAGATAAGAACTACCACTTTGGGATTAAACATCAAATCCAATCAAGATCCAAATGAAAGATAAGATAGGAGATTCACCAAATGGAGAGAGAAACCAACAAGGCATAGGATAGTAGGAAATGGAGCCAACCAAGAACCTAGATGTTCGAGAAAGGGGAATCCAAGCGTGAGACCATGAAAAAATACTAAGAGAGATAAAAGAAGAAGATATTAATGTCAAATCTTGACAAAAACCAGATAAGGAACCTAAATTGGAAGCATGACTAGGAATCCCTAAATATCTTGTGAGAGGATAGCTAGGAGTGTTCAATTATATCGGATTAGATGGTTTAATGCTTTTCTATTATTGGATTAATTTGGTGTTCCTTCTTGGTTTCTTAAGTGTGTTATGTGGAATATGTGTGTTTTGGGAAATGTTTTTTCAAAGTGATTTTAAGTGCGTAAGGTTTGAAATATGGCCTTCTAAAATAATTTGATTGTGTTTCATGTGTTCCATTATTTTTGTTTTATATGTTTGTTCAATGGATCATGTGAAAGGCGTAAAATATGGTTTAGAAGGATTTTGTGGTACATATGTGATGAAATTTTATTTTCTAATGGAAATGGGTTTTTTCTGCATGTTAGTTTCCTTATTATGTTTCTAAAATGCATGTTACAAATTGTTTATGTGATTTCAAGCACGTTTTAAAATGGATTTTGTGTTTGTATTGATTTAAAAAGGTGTTATTGTTTATGGAAAGTGGTGTTTTCCATTTGAGATTTGATTTTTGGATGAATTTTCTCTTGAAGAATTTTATTTTCATGTAGGTTAATGATTCTTGGATTTATATGTGAAAGTGATTATTTTATGTGATGTGTGAAAAGAAAATTGGTAATAGAGGTAATCTTAGGTATGTGGGTGGGTGAACTAGAAATAGTATGTTAGTTTATTTTGTAGGGATGAGGTCCATTTTCTTCAAGATGTATTGACTCTACAACACTAACTAAACATGTGATGTGATCAAATACTACTAGACCTTGGGATTTGTTCCCCTCTAGTGGATTATGTATAAATATTCTATGAGTTTTGGCTTGTGATTGGATACCACTAGACCTTGGTATGTGTTCTTCTCTAATGGATTGTGCATGAGTACTCTATGGGTTTTTCTTGGAGGAGATTATCACTGAGGTATGAGGTTCATAGGATCCCACTAGTGCTTGTACCTATAGGGATTTCTTGTGATATAGTGCTCTATTATGATTTTGTGTATACCATCGGTATACAATAGAATTTAATCTTATGATAAATTAAAAATATGGTTTTCTTGATAATGTTTTCCTTAAAAAATTATTAAAAAATGTTTCCAAACTTTTTTCAAACCTTTCATGGTAAATTTTATTCTAATATTATATCATGGAATCATTTCTTTGGGTTTCATTCTACTAAACTTTGGAAAACACCCAACATACACCCTTGGGTGTATGTATACTTTTTCATATATGACCTAGTTAAAGGCAAGATATCTCGTGATAGTGGTGGATATGGTTTCTAGTGTTCCACATATTACACGTGTTAGTGGTGGTGGCTTAAGGGTGATTTCCCTCTCAATATATGGAGGTTTTGAGTTGTTGTTTGATATATTTACCTTTATTTTGTGGTATTTTAGTTTTTTTAGTTATAAAACGTTGAATATGAAAGTTTTTGTAACCCCTTTTTAAGTTTCAGCTGTCTGTTATGTGATGTTGTTTTATTTTTGTTCATTGTTTATTATTGAATACATGGGTGAAATTGTTACTATAAGTGAATTATTGATACGTAGGCAATATTTGTCCACTCGTGGGGCTTGGGAATGCCCATTGGTCTATGTCTCGAGCTGGGTTGGTTGTCGGGTTAAATGGAACCCAATCTTGGTTCAAAAAAAAATTGTATCAGAGAAGGTTTCGATCATTTTAGGTCAAGTTATTTAGGAAGAGCCTGAATAGACCCGAGCTAGGATTGTCGGTGCTTGAGGTTTTGGTTATAAGTGGGGTGTCTTACCAACACACCTTGTTGTAGGTCTTGAGTTTCCATGGGATGTTCGGATTTAGTTAGACTTCTTCCCTAGGTGAGATATAAAGGATAAATACTATTCATGGACACTGAGTGGAGGTGAAGTGGATGAGATTATTGATTTATTTTTCTATGGGTTTTTTTGTATATGAAAGTGTGTACAATATTCTGTTAATGTTGAAAATTTTAAGAATGGTGTTTTTATGGTTTTTTCCCATGGTTTATTCTTGATGTAGTAAGATTCCTCCCCAGAGACCACATGTGAAGCCACATAAAGAAGATAGAGAGTGTTCTTCATCACCAATTTATCTGAGACTAGTGGAAGATATGGTTACGGGTATCCAAGATTTGGGACAAGGAGCGGGAACTCATCCTTCTCGTGTCAGGGAAGCTGAACCAAGTCTTGGAAAGGAAAAATCCCACTAGGTAATCAAGAACAAGAATCCTTCATTCTGGGGTAGTAAGGATCTCCAAGATGATGAGGATTTGATTGAGAAGATTGAGATGATTTTTGGGTTTCCTAACACTCTTGAGGAAGTTGGGGTAAGCTGTGATTTGTTCATGTTTTATGTTCCCAGTCAGAACTTATGCGACTCAATGGTGCAAGCTGATAATCATGAGAATATGGGGTGGAATAATTAAAGTTCATATTCAACGAGTAGTATTTCCCTAAGACCTTGTCCTTTTTCAAGACCCAGAATATTTTGGATCTTTTTAAAAGATACCAGACGATGTGGGAGTATGCTAACCAATTTTTAGAGTTGTTTTGGTTCACTAATAGGGTAGTTTTCAATGAATGATTGAAGGATCAAAGGTTTGATATGGGGATGTGGAAAAAAATATAATCCCAAGTATTCTTGTTCAAATTGGAGACATATTATAATGAGGTTTATATTTATTTTATGATAGATATTGATCATAGGGGAACGTCGGTTTCTCTGGATCAATGTCAAAAGTGATCTAGGGTAGTTGAATTTTATCTAAAAAGAGGAGGAAGCGTGACAGGAAAGAGAAGAGGGGAGGTGGTAGTTCTAGACATCCTTCATGAATATCTTAATTTGTGACTTCTGATACTTGGTATTTATGTGATATCAGTGTGGGAAGGCAGGGAACATGTAATCTACATGTTCAGATCCACCCAGACACTATCATCGGTGTAGATATATGGGGTACTTGCAATAATTCTACAAGGTGTCATGTCCATATCAGCGTGGTACATGATCTATGTCTTTAAAATGTATGCCATCTTAGTCATAACCATCCATGATAGTAGGATCTAGGTTTGGGGGTTGTGAAAGTAGAGTTTTATAAACTTTTGGAAATACTCAGTTCAGGGAAATGAAATAGGTCAACGGTCATTCTCATAGTTAGGCAGAGACACGCCACTTTTATATAGTGGGATAATTCCAATATAATAGAATGAAGGGCCTATGAAAATTTTTTGTACTGTTCTTATTGCATCATTATTGGTTTTGGTTCTATTTGATTCTGATGATTCTTTTTTGTTTTTTTCTACCTTTCTCATGGATTCATTGAAATGGCCAACCAACCTTATGTATTATGCGATGGAGTTAGTGTCACCACATGGTAAGAATCCATATCAGGGTTTTGGGAGTGTGTGTCATGCACTGACCATGTCAGGGTTCAGGATAAAATAGGATTTATTGGTTCTAGAAATCTACCAAATTAATGTGATCTTCAGTATGCATTAGATGGTGTGATTTCAGGCAAATATCGATTGTTATCGTGGGTGATTGAGTTTCATGGAAGCTGATGGGTGTACCTAGGTTTTTCAAGATTAATGTGGTCCTTAGTTAGGACATTTTGGACCTCTACTTCCGGAGTTTGTAAATATCATTCTTTAGTTTTCATTCAACTTGTTAGAGGATGACGGTGGTCCTTTTATGTGTGAATTACCTCCCATGGTGGATGGGTTTTCCTAGGTATTTCTAAAGGATTTATCATTTTTTCCCCAGAGATGGATGTGGAGTTCACCATTGATTTGTAACTGAGAACATAATTGATATATCTTCCCCCATATCATATGGCCCCAACTGAGTTTAGGGAATTAAAGGTACAGCTGGACGATTTGGAATCCAGAGGATTCATTTTCTTGAGCATCTCACCCTAGGCCTCCCTAGTTCTATTTTTGAAAAATACCAGTGGATATCATCAACTTTGCATAAATTATTGTAATATGAATAAGGTGATAATCGAGAACAAGTATCATTTTCCCCATATTGAATACATTTCTGATCGTCTTAAGTGGGTGAGATGGTTTTTCAAGATCGATTGCATTTTGGGTATCATCAAGTCAGAGTTAGATAGGCATATGATCTGAAAATAGCCTTCCGAAGTAGGTACAACCATTTTGAGTATTTGGTTATTCTTTTTAGGTTAATGAACTATCCAGTAGCCTTTATGGATCTTATGATCAGGGTGTTTCATCAGTATCTCAACTCATGTATTATGGTATTTTTGGACGAAATCCTGGTCTATTCTGGAATCTAGGATGAGCACAAGAATCACTTAAGGGTCTTGATATGAACTATTTAGGATCATCATCTTTATGTTATGTTTTATAAGTTCTATTTATGGATTGGAGAAGTGATGTTTCTGGGTTACGTGAGCTTGGAATGATGGGTTTCAGTGGACCCTGAGAAAATTAGTGTGTGATGTCATGGGATCAACTGAATAATGTTTTTGAAAACAGTTGTTTTCTAGGCCTGGTAGGGTATTACATGTGGTTTGTTAGAAATTTATCTTGAATTTAATCTCCCATGATAGAACTCACACATAAAGGGGTGAATTATTAATATAGTTTATAGCGACCAAAGTCCTTTGAGAAGCTTATACAGAGGATGACTACAACCCCTATTTTGATATTTACAAAATTTGGAAAGTTATATGGTCTATTGTGATGCTTCTGGTATGGTTATTTGGTGTGTGTTGATGCGATATTAGCATGTAGTGGTGTATGATTCTCTCAAACTACAACCATATGAATATAACTACTCAACCCATGACTTGGATTTAGAGACAGTGATGCATGCCTTTAAATATTGGCATCATTACATTTTTGGTGATATGTTTTTGGCATATTTCTATCATAATAGTTTGTTTTGCATATTATTTTTGAAAACTATGAATCTAAGAAAACTTCATTGGGTTGAGTGACTTTTAGGGTTCTATTTTAAAATCATGTATACTCTAGGAAAAGGTAATGTGGTTGTATATTCTTTCAGAAGAAAATTCATAGTGAGATAATTAAAGGATTCCAATGATTAGTAGACATTGATGGGATTTTTTCTGAGATTCATTTCAAAGACAAGGATAATAGTGGAGGTGTGCTCTTGGCTAATGTTAAGTTGGCACCTTCCCTTATGGAGTTGATCTAATGAGAGAAGTTGGGTGATGAGTTTTGTCAACATTCTATGAAATCAATAAATGGTGTGGAAGTGCATTAGGAATTGAAATTATCTCCTAAGGGGATTTTGGGTTTTAGGGGTCGCTTCATGGTGTCATTCCCATTATGGATGGTGGTGACACATGATAGCCACCAATATCATTGGTCTATTCATCCCGGTGCCCCCAAGATTTTTTATGGTGTGAATTGTCAATTGTTTTGCCCAATTATGAGATGAGATATATATTATTTCATATCTTGATGATATACATGTCAGTAGGTTAAATCATATCACCATAGGCCCTCCTGTTTTCATCATCCCCTACACATTAATACCTGAAAATGGGACAAGATCATCCTATATTTTATTATTTTATTACCTCGTACACCTTAGGGAGGTAATGTGATATGGGTAGTGATTGATCATCTAACCAAGTCATCCCATTTTATTCTGATATGAGATTCATCCAAAGTTGGTGAGTTGGGTCAGTTTTATGCTCAACAAATATTAAAACTTCATGGTGTTCCATCATCTATCATTTTAGACAGGGACCCTCATTTTACCTCATGGTTTTTTGAAGGTATTAAAAAGGCAATGGGGTCACAAATCAAATTAATTATGACATATCACCCTTAAACGGATGGTTAGAACGAGTGGTCAAATAATATTTTGGAGGAAATTCTCTAGGAATGTGTATTAGATTTTGGATGCTTGTGGGATAGCCAGTTGGGGTTGGCCAGTTTTCGTATAACAAATATCACTAATACTCAATTAGAATGGATCCATTTGATGATCTTTATGGTCTGTCATGTCGGTCCCCTTTGTGTTCAGCTAAGGTAGGTGAGACTTCATTATTGGGACCAATTATGGTGTAAGAAATGTCTAATAAAGTCAAGTTTATTCAATAGTGTTTGTTTATAATGTAAATCCACTATAAATCTTATGCAGATCAGAGGTTTTGGGCATTTTAATTTTTAGTGGGTGGATGGGTGTTTCTAATGGTATCACCTCACTTGGGTCGCCATTATCGTAGTAAGAATGGAAAGCTAACACCAAGGTATGTATGACCTTTTTATATTACTGAGAAACCTAGTAAGGTGGCATACCGATTAGATTTTCCTTCTAAGTTGATGTTAATTTATGACATTTTTTATCTCTCTCAGGTGAAGAAGTATAATCTGAACCCATATCATGTTCTAAATTGGTAATAATTAGAATTATAGACGGATTTGTCTATGTTTGAATGTACAATGTAGATTGTGGATTGTCATGAAAAAGTGTTTCATAGAAATTCCATACTATTGGTTTGAGTTATTTGGAAGCATGGTAATGATGAACATGAGACATGGGAGAAAATAGTTTTGTGCGGAGGAGAAGTATCCATTTTTGTTCTCTGATCAAAATTTGGAGTGACTTTTCAGTGGTGGAAATTGTTCATGGTGGGAAGAATTTTCACATCCATGATTTTATTTTGAGGTACTGCATTGTTTATTTTTTTTCTTATATTTATCCCTTGGTTTTCCTGATATTTTTTCTAGAAAAATGTAGTTTTTTTTCTCATTAAAAGGTACCTCATATTTGGAACACTATTTGGGTAAACTGTTTTCCATCCTAGAGAATTTTGTGCTCCTTGGACAATGGAACTATTCAGGTTGCATGGGAGTGCGCCCTCCCATAGAGTAATGCACGATTTACACACTATTTGTCAAACCATGTGGGTTAACTGTGAGGCATTTCTAAGTCATTAAAAATGGGATTTTACATTTCTACCCTTCCTCATCCTTAACCCCAAACCACCCCTAATTTGAACCATACGATATTTGTTTCCCTAGGATTCCCTTGTTCTCCTTCTTGGCCCCCATGAACTATAAATTTTGGGTGGATTTGGTGTGGGATATTAAAATAATAATCAAGTAAGTATCTTTTCTCTTGATTTATTCCTTATTCTAGGGTTCATCTTTATCCCCCTTTGAGTTATTATTTTCTAGAAAATTGTTTTCCCTAGTAAGGGTTCAATGTTATGTTTTTTGGTAAAATCATGATTTTTTTGTTAGATCTTTCTTTTATATGGTTATCTTGTTGTGTAGTTGTGGTTTTTAACTAGATTCTTGATGTTTATATGCTTTAGGTTGGTGGTTCCATAATTTTACATTATTAGATGAATTTTGTGTGATTGTTTGATCTCTTAAGTGTGTTCTATTGAATATGTGTGTGGTGAGAAATTTGTTTTCAAAGTTATTTGAGGTGCATAAGAGTTAGAAGATATTTTTCTAAAATAATTTAATTGTGTTTCATGTATTACTCTTTTTTATCTTTTATAAGTGTGTTCAATGGATTTTTTGAATGGTGTGAAATATGTCTTAAAAGGGTTTTGAGTTACATATGTGACAAAAGTTGGTTTTCTAAAGGGAATGGGTTTTGTTGCATGTTAGTTTCCTTGTTTTTTTATTACATGTGTGATAAAAATTGTAATTGATGTGAATCATGTTATAAAATGAATTTGGTGTGTATATGGATTTAAAAAGTTGTTTTTGGTTATAGAAATTAGTGGTTTCCATCTAATCTTTGATTATTGGGTGAGTTTTCTTGTAAAATAAATGGCTTCTCATGTTTGTTTATGATTTTTTCATGTGTATTTAAAAGTGATGATTTTATGTGATGTGTGAAATTGAAATTTTTCACAAAGGAAATCATGGGTATCTAGGTAGGTGAAATATAACTATAATTATACTTGATTCGGTGGGGCTGAGGTCCATTTTATTCTAGAAATATTGATGCTACAACACTAGTTAGACATGTTATATGATATGAGACAAGTGGACATTGGGATGTGTACCCCACTAGTGTATCGTTCATACGTACATTGTGGGTTCTGTATTATAATTTGAGACCACTAGACCTTGGGATGCATTATCCCCTAGTGCCTCATATAGGAGGACACTATGGGTTTTGGTTGGAGGACCTTATCATAAAGCTATAAGGTTACTAGGGTCCCACTAGTTCTAGTACCTATAGGGATTTCCTATGATTTGGTTATCAATTTTAATGTTTTTAATACCATTGGTATACTTTAGAACCTAATATTATGATAAATTATAAAGTAGTATTGTTTTAAAATGTTTTATTTAAAATGTTTTATTTAAAATTATTTCTAATCATTCCTCAAAACATGTGTGCTAAATTGTCTTCTAATGCTATAGCATGGAATATTTTTTCTAGGTTGTAACCTATTTGGATTTATCTCATACCCTACATACACCCTTGGGTATATGTAGACATTATTATGTATAACCTAGGTAAAGGAAATAAATCTCATGACGGTGGTGGATCTGATTTCTAGGGCTCTAGTTCTTGTAGGTGATAGTGGTGGTGGCTTGAGAGTGATAGACCTCTCATTACGTGGAGGTTTTCAGTTGTGGTTTGAGTTGTTTCCATTTCCTTTGTGGTATTTCAGTTCTAGTTAAAGTTTTAAACATTGAATGTTAATGTTTTTTATCACCTTTTCTATTTTGGTTATGAGTAATGTGATGTTGTTTTATTTTTTGGTTGTTTATTGTTAAATACATCGGGTAAATCATTCCTAGAAGTGCATTGTCGATACCCATGCACTAGTTTCCAGGTTATGGGGATATGGAATTCCCTTCAGGATATGTCATAGGTTAGTTCAAGTTTCGGGTTGGATGTAACCCTATCTTGGTATGTGACAATCCTTAAATTGATTAAATCCTTCATTCTTTCATTCTAAATTTTTTTTGTATCAAAATGAGTGAGATGGGTGATTTATTATGATTATAGGATTTCTTAACGATATTAAACATAACCCCTAAAATATATCTTTCATTCTATTACTATCTCTAAAACTAGAGAGAATAAAGGCATGGCGGAGAGTTAATACCAAGGATTTATTTATCTCATTTTTTGTGTAAAATTATTTTTTATACTTTGTTCTTAAGTTTCTTTATTTAATTTTTTATCTTTAAGAATGTTAAACATTAAAACCAACCACAAATATATTTTATTCCCTAATTAAATTATTATAAATATAATGTTATTTTACCACTCATTTATAACACTCTAACATGTCTCATTTTGTAATAGTTATGATAAAATCTACTTGTTCCTTCAAAAAGTTTTAATAAACCTTGAATAAATAATATTCCTTCAGAAAACCATTTTTCTCATATTCTCTTTTTAAACTTAAATAACTTTGGAATAATATTATAAAGAAATTAAATTCTAATTATTATAAATTTAAATAACATATAATTGAATTCATTTATTCATTCTATTTTGATCATTTTTACTCTATCTTTAATTATACTATGGATATATATCCCATATAATCATAAACTTCAATTCATCCAAATTCATTGATATTTTGGATAAAATTTTTTGGGATCCTATAGTCCATTATCTCAATAATAGTGAGTCTCCCTCATAAAATAGGAATGATATCTCGAAACATATCATGGCCCCAAAAGATATAAGTATAAGTGAAATCTATAAAAACTTCTAATGTACACTTACTATGTAATATAATTTATTTTTCTTGTGATACCCCATAATGTATGTTGAATACTTTGTGTCATAATACTTCTATATTTTATTTATATTTATTTTTCTTTAACTCGTGAATTTATTGCATCTTATATGTCTATTGATTTAGTCCGGGAACTACCACCTTTTTAAAGGTTTGTAGATATATTTTTACTATACTAAAAAGTGAAATATACTATCTTTATCCTTCAATAAATGACATAACATTAATGACACACTTGGTGCAAACTACCTAATAAAAAAATTGGTATAGTTTTCATCATGAATAAAATTATGTGATTGAATTATGTACATTTATAATGACCTAAATTCAACATACAAATACACATGATCATATATAGAAACATATAATGAAAACCAAAATATTTGGTGTTCCTATTAGTGGTCCAGTACCCATTATCTTTATAATTTAATATCACCAAGTAAAAAATTCATGAAAATAATTCTCAATGATTTTCATCCCACAAAAAATATATCCATATGCCATTTATGTCCCATTAGATATACAAATCTCAACCATAGGATATATGTTTCAAATTATTTCCATAGTACCATGAGGTTTGTATTTTCGTTAGGAATCACTATAAACGTTTTATACAACTATAGCCTAAATAAATTACCATATAAAGTATATAAAAAAGCCATTATACTTTCATGATAATTATAAATCATTAAAATATTAAACTCTATAAATGGCATGGTAATTGAAATCTATAAGTATAATTATGGTCTAGAATAATTTTAGAAAGGATTCATCCCATGGTAACCAACATATGATATATGATTTGAAAAAATATTAGTAATAATGATAAAAATATATAAAGAGAGAGGTTATAATAGAAATAATCCCCATGATGGTTTAATAATCCCATATTATTGATAATTAATATTTTTTTATAAGTAATTTAGGTGAAACATCTCATAACATTAGTAACCTAGGTACTATGAAAACCTGTATTAAAAAAATTTAAAATAAGATCTATTCCACTCTATCATGATCTATTATCATGTATTATGTTTTATGATCCCCTAATTATAAAAAAATCATATACTAAAAAATTTTATAATTAATAATTTCATTATAAATTATGATAAGTTTAGGTACAAAATCACTTTTCTCATCCAAAATATTAAAAGTTGAGAAATTTCCTAACCTATTTAAAATAATCTTTGAGTAAATTTTTTAAACAAAATTATGTAAACTAATGGACCTAGATTATATTACTGATAAATTATATGGATTTTATGAAATAAATTTTATAATAATATCAATTACCACCCAACCATTCAAAAAATCATTCATTAACTGAACAATGAAAGATACCATTAAGTTTCAAATAGTTTTAAAGAATAAATCGTGAAGATCATCTAGTAAATTAACTTTAATAGGGTAAATTTCATTTAAATAAAAATAAGATCATTATTTTTAATATAATAAAATATATAATTATTCATTATAGTCATCGTAGTAGTGCTAAACTGGTCAAAAACATCAATAAAAATAAAACATTTTTATTAAGTAAACATGTTATCATAGAAATATGTAATAATTTTCTTAAAACCATCAACAGAATCAACATAGATCAAATCCCTTTATTCAATCTAGAAATATAAATATTAATTCTTAATATATTATATTTATAATTAAAAAATGATATATATTTATTTCCCTCATTAATATGAGATTCTTTTTCATGAAAATTCATTAAATAGTAAAATGTTTTCAATATTACTTTAATTATAAGAAGTTGTGTCCATGAAATTATTATCCATATCATGGGTGTAATTATTTTTTAAATTATTATCAATTTCATTAAGTTTCTTAGAAAATTATTTGAACTTCATATCACTCCAAATCCATAAACCAAAAGAAATTTTTTAATTTTTTTCTTAAAAGCTTAACAGTAATTATATGATAATGATTTAACAATATCTAAATATATGAGATCCTTAAGACACATCCTCCCAAATTTTAATGTTCTTTATTAATTCAAAACATGTTTATAATTATTATAAGATGTAAAAATATGGTAGTGATTAAAGGAAAGACGAGGAAGATGAGAGATTCTAAAAAATAGATATACTCTTTTCTGGTCAAAATCCCCAAAAATGATATCATCTCTAAAAAATACTTTTTTCCAAATTAGTTCCTTGAAACTATGAAAATGGGCCCCCATTATACCCATGATTTGAATTTTTAGTCTCTATGATCACCTCTTGAAAATAAGTTATGAAATTATTTTCTCTACAAGATCCGGAAAAATTTCCCTCAAAATATAGAATCTAATTAAGATCACCTCCCACTAGAATGGGAACGATAAAATCTCTCCTCACCTATCTAAGTAATTTTCAGTTTTTCTATTCATTACTATATATCATCCACCAATACTAACAACATAATACCATTCACTAATATTGTTATGATTCACAAAAACAATAATATAATTTTAATAATAATGTTTCACTAATATATTCTCTGTCTCCTTCTAAAAAAGTCTTTGACCATATGTAAGTCCATCTCTTACAATAAAACAAGAATTATGGAATTAAATTTTTTTAATAAGTAGCTAAATTTCCTTACATTCCATTATAGTTTTTTTTATAAAAAAACATAATATCAAGGATGAGTTTATTATCACGTTTATGAACTATTCCAATTATATGAGTATATTGATATGATTGAGAGTTAAACCATGTGGTTTTCAATAATTTAAGAATGATTGGTTTTACCCAACCTCCAATATTTCAGGATTCTCTTTCATGGTTCCAACAAATAGTATCAACTATTCACTCCCTAAATTTATATCACCATCTACAATTTCATCATAATTCATTTTACCTATACCAAAAAACTAGTTTACATCTCCTCAACCTATGAAAATGTTCTCATCCAAGTTCCCTTTTATGTGTTATTCTAATGAGGATACATCTTATGAATTTTAATAAACCCAATCTCCAAGTATTTACATGGTAAATCAAGTAGATCTAAGAAAGGTAAAAATTTAATATAAATATATAAAGAAATAATCCCCCCATATAATTTTTCAAATCAGGAAAACCCACATTAAGTGCATGGAATACTGGTAAGGAGCTATTTAAATTTAAAATCTGATAAATATTTATGCTGATAATTTTTTGATCTAATTCTTGTTAATATAAATAACCTATAGGTTTCTCCTACATTTTTATAAAAATATATTTATACACTCATAGATATTTGTCTAAATATAAATTATATATTTTAATTATATCTTTATACTTTTCTTCTTATAAAATAAATAAATACCTAATAGATTTATCATGAATCCATGAACTAAGTTGAAAAATTATTTTACCCTTATAATTAGATTTTTAAAACAAAATCCTTTTTTGTATTACACAAATTAATAAATAAATAAAATTATATTGGTAATCATTTATACTCAAAAAATATAGTCTTTTTTAAGGCTCTAAATTTCAATGATAAACCTTTATTTAATGAATGATTGTCAAAATTACTTGCTCTATTTCTCATTTAGGTCCCTCAAGTAATAGGATCTCGTATATACAAATAACTAAAACCTCCCATAACATTAATAATTTATTCTTCCACATTTAAGTTTCTCTTCTCTAAAATAATAACATTAATTCTAATCAAGAATATAGATTTGGGAAAATATATTTAAAAAGGAATTTCTTCTAGAGAAGCTTCATTAATTAAAATTACATGTTTATCAAAATTACATGGAAGACTACCTAAAACAATATTTTTTATCATCTTTAGAAAAAATTAAAATTCCTAAATCCCCTCTTAAATTTCTCTTTCCACAACTCCATCCTTCAAATTCGATACATTAATGATTGTATTTCCTAAATCACCAAATTTATAGTTATGTTTTGAAATATATTTTCCAAATAGGAGATGTGAAATCCATTTTCTAAGAACATTCTCATCTCATAAATTATTATCAATACTAACTGATTTTTCATTCTTAGATAAAGTAAGATTATTCCAATTGACAATAATTTTCTCTCATTATCCCCAATTTCATCAACTAAAAAGTCAAAATTTCTTAAAATAATCATAGAGAAATTGTGAAGGATAAATAGAAAATGTTGTGGAAATAAAATACATACAATGACATGGATATTAGAACATAAAAAATAATCCAAAATAGGAAATTAAAATCATAGTAAAAACTAAAAAGGTTATAAAACTTGGAAAACATACAAAAACCCAATAAAAGGAGAAAAATATTCTTGTATATATTTTTTAATAAATTACTATGGTTTCCCACCATTAAATGGTTTAACTGATTATGTGTTATAATTTAATAAAAACCATAAAGTTGAATCGTCTTTCTAATGTGAGAATGGAAACTATATTAAGTAATTTAGAAATTTGATTTTAGAATTATTTCTTATTGTTTACTAACATAGATGAAAATTTATTATGTATAAATTAAAATCAATATATTACTAATTTGAGATTAATTTTTATATTAGTCATTTCCTAGAAATTTATAAAATCAAATTCAACTATAAAGATCCACAATAAGTTTGACCTAAAACATTTGTATTATATATTTTTAGTGTAAATTTACACCCAAAGTTATTATGAATTTTTATCTTATAAATTTACATATAAAAATAGATTTTATTTTGTAATAAAATTAAAAACAATACTTTTAAATGAATATTTACAACTAAAGATTTTGCAAGGAATATTCCAATAATTATTACAAGTTGTTTTTTCTATTTTATATTTCTAGTTGAGATGATATTTTACTATCCGTTTATAACTATACCAATGGAAACATAAAAAAATTATAAATTTATAATAAAAATTTATACTATAAGATTTTAATATATCACTAAAACTTTTAAATTGGAAATTTAAAGATGATTTCGGTAATTTTTTAGTGGGAATTTTCCAGAGGGATTTTCACTTAAGTGGCATATTGGTAATTTTATTATGGTAGAGGGAAATTTCCTATGGTGGTAGTAAATCTCCAAATTAATTTTTTTTGGGAATTTTTCTATGGGAATTTTTTAGTGGGAAATTCTGAATGGAAATGGTATTTTTCTAGTGGGATTTTTTGTGTGGAAATTTTATAGTGGTAAATCTTATATTAGAGTTTTTTATTAATAATGAAGATTTTACAGTGGGAATATTTCAAGGGTAGTTGGAAATTTTAATTGAGTATTTTTATAGTTGTAACTATCCATTTCTTTCCATAATTGTTAAGTGGGAAATTTTTTGGGAAACTTTCTAAAGATAATTTAGATATGGGAATTTATAGTTGGAATATTTATGTGGGAATTTTCTACTAGGGAATTTATGATTTGTGTTTGTAGTAGTTCATAAGTCACCTTAAATAATTTACATTTTAATGATATCTTTCAAAATTTTGGATGAAATTTTAAAGGACTTAATGGTTGAGGTTGAATTTTTTATCCTCTATAAAATTGAATACTATGGGGAAACCTATAATCCATATGAGTTTTAATTATGAGCCTGAATATTATGAATTTTATATTTATTATAGTGGTTTGGTTTTTTTTAAGAAGTGATATATTAACAAAAGAGATAAGTATAAAATCATTGTAGAATACTTAGTATATAGTTATATAATATAAGGATGTGGAAAAGAATAATTGTGTGATATCAATGTCAAATGTCCTTATATTGGGATTTGAATAGGTTATCCTATATAAATGGGATTATTTATATATATAAGTAGTGGTATGAGTGTTGTATTTTTTTATTGAATCATAACTACACATTAAATTATATGGAAACCAACAATATAATGAGATCAAAATGATTGATTTGTAAAGAACTCCCTATATATTAGGCAGATAATAATATAGTTGGTAAAAATCCAGTTGATTTTTTTCCAGTAGAATCACTAATTTTAGGTGTTATTTATATTATTGTATATATATGTGTTTGTAAACCAGTATATTTTCATATGAAAAAGGATTAAATAGGAGTTTTTATGTTTTAATGATGGTGTCTTATAATACCTAGGAATATAATCAAGGGAAGGTAAATCATTTTTGTATTGAGTGCGACTTGGATTATTTTTAAATTTTAAAAAAATCATTAGATTTACCAAAAACTTTTGGTGGTTATGTTCATCTTGAAGATGTAGTTTTTTTCTACTAAATTAAAAACTAACAAGAGTGTATGAATTTAAGGGTATTTTATCGAAAAAATAATAATAAAGACACTGTATTTTTTATGAAGAATTATTATATTATGACAATAAAAACTTATTTTTTTTATTCAATAAGTTTACTACATTTCATTCTGGGAAGATTCCTCAAAAATATTTTAAAAATCATGATGAAATGACTATGTAATCCATTTATTTCATGCTACCAAAAATAATACTTTGGTTTCCCACATGTCATTTTATGAAATTTGATCAAACACTTATGTTTTTTATGAACTTTGGATCAAAATTCTTCAAAAATTTAAGAAAGTGTATGTGTGGGGTTGATTATATATCCAAATTTTATTCTATTTGGGAATAAATTCAGGAAAAATATATCGATGGAAATTCAACAAAGTTAGTGTATGTGTATATCATAAGGAGAAAATGGGCTCATAGTTTAAGAAATATCATGCTAAGTATATGAATATGAAGCACAAGAATGATAAAATGTTTACATGATGTATTAAATTATCACATGAATATAAATTTGATAGTATTTAAATTTTTTAATCCATTTGAGTGTGTTCTTAAAACTAATATGCAATATAAAATTAATGATGAATTTAAATTTTAGGTAAATATCCAAAAATTATTTTTTAGATTATCCTTTTATGGTTCAATAAAGAATCTTTTAAAATTATAAAATATTTGATCTATTATTATATACACATCAGCATATATGTTCATGTTTTATTATGTACTTTGATAAAGTAAATTACCCCAAATATTATAATTTTGTAATAACAAGTTTTATGTTTGAATTTTTTGTTAATGTATCTCATGATTCACTTATGATGATACAATTTAGTTGTATGAAATTTAAGTAATACACTTATTGATGTTGTTATGTTTTGAAAATATTAGAGTGATTTGATATTGAATGCTTACCAAAACCATTTATTTTGAAGTGATAGATGATAAATTCCCATGATATTGATATGTAATATATGAGAAATAAAAAAATAAAGGGGGCACCAAAATGAGTAAATAACAATGTTATTACCATCTATCATTCATAACAATAAAGTTAGTAATAAAGTATTCTAATATTGAGGAAGGATTGTTAAATATAAATAAGTATGCATGGTAATTAACAGAATATAAAAAAAAATTACATATTCAATAACATAGTGATTTTCAAATACAATATCTAAATATAACAATATTAAAGAGAAACTTAGGAATCAAATAAGTAAATAAATTTTTAAATATCTTATTAAGGGTGTTTCCATGAAAATAAATATGTACGAAGGCCAATTTTTTTATTATAGTACCAATTTTTTTGATCTTATAAATAATATTTTCAAGAATTTTTAGTAGGTACCAGCTGATTATGTGTCATATAGTGTACCTATAATTAATTAGTTCAATTATATAAATATAAGAGTAAAAATATTATATTTTAAAGAACTTCCATTGACTATAATATATATTAATTCTATTTTATCCAATTCTTTACAAGGATACAAATCAAATCCAATGGGATGACATATTATCAAATTAATAAATTCTATGAATCTATTATACATGTATGAAATATAAGGGTGAGTTATTTACATTGTGTATTCGTTATAAATAAACAATAATACCAAAATTTGTATATATTGGGAAAATTTTAAATTGAGATACAATAGAGATTTGTATTTAACAACATGGCTGGATAAGTTCTGGAAGAAATAATTCTCTTCAATTATCCCATGATTATAATATTTTTAAAATATTATTGATGTATTTTTTTGAGTAAGATCAGATGATTCCTTCACAAGATCCCACTAGGTATGGAAACCAGTGTTTGAAAAAAAATTAAAATTTATGGATACTCAAATTTAATAAATTAAAAGTTTTAGTTAGTATTATTATTTTTTAAATAATATTATACATAATTAGGTTTATGAATAATGTGTTACCTATTTTGTAACTTCACAATATAGTTTTATGACCATATAACAATTACTTCAGTAAAATTATGCAACTTTATACTGATATATCAGTATAAAATTTAATGGTTAGGTGTAGAAAAATAATGTTAAAAATTTAACAACCCAATGTAAGAACAAACTAATTTTTGGTATCTTATTTAATAGTAATATCAAATAAGAAATAAAATCTCAAACCATATATATATTAACAAAAAAAATAATTCAATAATATTTATTTCCTAAGTATCTCTATTTACTAACCAATAATTTTTTACTAACATAGGTCACCACTAATTTCATCCTTCCAATAACATTGATGAAGTAGTGTGCACTAGAAAATAAATTTTCTTATAGTTTCATTTCAATATGAAATATTTCAACAATTTATCCTACATTAAAAGACCCCATAACATAACAAAAAAATACCACAATCCAAAAGTATTATCTCTCAACTATGGTTCTTTCCTTATTTTCAAATACTTGTTGTTTTGATAATGATATCAAGAAATTAATGAGTTATTATATTTCCTAAATGAAACTTCTGATATTGTTTAAATTTTTTATCACTTAGAAATGAATTATGTCTATAAATATAAATTCATAATTATTCAAAGAGTCGTTCGATTTTTTAATTCATAGAGTCATATATAAATGTTTCACTTTCTCTTATTCATTACATTAGTAACGTGGAATTATAGTACAATAATTCTTATTCTTTTATAACCATTAGTAACATGGTTTAATGATATTTTGTATATTTAATAAGGTAAAATATATATCGATATCCCCTTATATCACTAATTTATTCTATATTTCACTTAAAATCCTTTATATTATCATTATTAACATGTCAGATACCCTATAATTATTCAAAAAAGAAATTATTAATGGTATTTTAATGTTATAAATGAATGTCACATGTGATTTAATAAAGGGAAAAAAAGAGTTGCAACTTCATGCATTAAAATAAAATATAATACATATTATATAAGTTATTGGAAGAAAAATATATTTTAACTCACCAATACAGTACATATTCTTCATTAGATACTTTTTCACAATGATAAATATATAATTATCAATTACCTATTTACATAAAAATATAATATCCAAAACAAAATCATTACATAAAATGTAGAATAATAAATTCATATGAAACCCTCAAACAAACCTCATAGGATGTTGATTGTTAATTAAAAAAATCGAAAATGTTCTTTATAATGACTTGGTGAATTTTTATTTCCCTTAAAATAAAACTAATTTTACAAAATAAGCTAAATTTTTAATAAAAAATAATAATTTACATATTTCTAAAATAAAAATATTTTAACAATGACACAAGACCTCTCTCCTTCCATATCCAGTGGTATTTTATAATCTTTATATCATTTTATTAATAAACAATTTTTTCTTCACCTTCCTCAATAGTATGTGAGACAATTAATTTTTTTATTCTACATTATAGAGGGATCTATAAGGTCATCCTCTATTTCCAATAGAGTCCTCTCTATTGTTCTCATACCTATGCAGAATATTTATAGATTAATGTTTGGGTTTCTTTAATGTAGTCTATAATCCTACAATTAGTAATTTTTCAATCTATGATTACATTGTTGTGGATCCCTTCTCAACTCCCACATCCTTCTCAATATCCCTTACTTCCTCAGAAAACTTATTTTTTCCATTATTTTCATCACCCATAGTCATTTCCTTCTCAGAAACCATTCCCTATTCCCTAATAACCTCTAATCCTTAATTTCACTCACTAATAGTAATTTAGTATGATACAACCATTTAGTAAAAAACAATAAATTCTGATATATATTTCTCCTATTCTATAGTCATTTCCATCTCAACAATCATTCCCTTAATAATAATAGCCTTTGATCCTAGAATCTCCACACCAATATTCATTTTTTACCAGTAGTAATTTCCTTTATAGTTCTATTATTCTCCACAATAAAAACTTCTTTTCTATAGATATCCCCAAAAAATTCACCTATCTACCATTCATCTTAATGATGTATTATTTATCTATAATTGTAATCCCTTCCTTGAAAATGTCTTTTTTCAACTCACACCCTACTACAATCTCATCTTCAAAACTACAATCTGATTGTTCTTTTATAATTTTTTCTTGAAATATCTTCACCTTTTTATGAAATTTATCATAATATAAATAGGTTTCAATAGTATCCTCCTCCTCAATGGTTAGACTATAAATATGAACCAATTATACCTTTTCTATCATCCCCTCAAATTAACTAAAGGGGTTTTTTTGATCCCACACACCTCAACTAATTTTTAAACCTCTCCAATAATACCTTTTATCCTTCTAACACATCTCTATGTGCATTCTATATTCATTAATGGTGTTACTTAATTATAAACTAATAAAATATATCTATATATTTTAAATTACATATAATTATACTAACTTTTTCAATAAAATAGGCCACTTTATTCTATATATATAAATATATGTCTATATATTTAAGGATCCACTAAATAGTTGTTAGGTTGATTCCTTCATTTCTAACTACTCCCGTCCTAAACTTCTCAAAATACTAATATTGTACAAGATATAATGGACTTGCTGTATGATGTTGGTTCACTGAGATAGGGTGAATCAGTGAAAAATAAAACACATTTTTTTATGATTTCTCATGAAATAAACGGTTTCCAATTGATAGAGTTAGAGACCTTATTGTTGAACATTTCACACTAGAAGGAATGAAAATAAACAAAGGAAACCTAATGTACAAGGTTCACTACTCAAAATTATAATCAATATCCTTAGTATGATATCAAAAAACATGAGACCCCACAACACTCTAGAATTACTAGTGTGGATACAATGAGAAGGTTTATCCATAAACTCATGTCATAAGAATTCAACAAATTAGTCTCCTAAAAGAAGGAGAAATGATTCCTCCTAGATAAATACGTTTACTAATTTTTTATTTCCTTCATCGATGTAGGGATTATATTTTTTTTCCTTTTCATGTTTTATCTCAATAATTTAGATTTTTCACACACTTATTGATGATATATAATGGGTTTGATCCTCCTTATTCTGAAAGAGAAAACATAGGTGTGATGATAACACACAAACATAGTATGTAATCTTCCTCTTATTAAAGTTCTTCATCATCATCTTTTTCTTCTTATTATTATTATTTTTATTCTTATTTTTCTTCTACTTATTTTTCTACTATATTACTTACTAAATTAAATTCCACATGTTCAAAAAATATTACGTGAAATGATCCTCTTATACAAGTTAAAATTTAAATTTAAAATTTAAATTTAAATTCATAACTTTCTTCAAAATATTTTTAACTACACTTAATTATTATTTGATATTTGGATAAATATTGACATATTTTCTCACATATATAAATTTATGAGACTTGGATAATTCATGTAATATTGTTTTTTTAATAACCTATTGAGACATATCACTAAAATTATTGGATTTTGGAATCCATAATTAGTCATGATGTGACTTCATACATTGTGGCATAATCAACCAGTTTTACTCTAACTACTTTTCACACGTCTTCTCCCTTGGTAGTGTCAAAAAAACTTAATTATGGTGTAATTCTTCATTCAACATCAAAAAAATGTGTAAATTAACTCTTATCGCTTCTCATTACATAGCACCTCCATCCCCTATGTCACACTTCATCCTATATTCTGGTGTGGCCTTATCAATGCAATGTAACTATCTCTCAATTCACAGAACCAGTTTCAATAATATTATTCATTTTTATCTTAAATTTTATGGAGATAATCACCTTCATATCCTAACTCCCTAGAACCTCCCAAAATAGTAAAAAGATGAAAAATAAAGGTTATACATTAATGGGGTGGATTCTAATTCATGATAGACCATTTTAGAAAATCATCATATCTAATTTTGTTCATAAAATAAACCACCATGTTACAGTATGATCCTATCTTTCTTCGGGATACATTAATCTTCCATATCTTCAATGACATCATGTATTTTTTTTATAACCATTGGATTCATTTTACCTTCAATGGATCTAATCTATATGAAAAATTCAAATCATAATGATTTCATCTCACACAACTCCACTTTCAACGTGATTAAAACACTCCCAACATGACTAGACTCAATATCTTCTTATGAAATGTTTGTCATAGTATAGTTACCCTTATATAAAGTTCATTACTAACTAAATTAATCTCACATAGAATTCATCATAAAAGTGATGAAATCTGTTATGTTGTGATTTAATATGTATCTCCATAAACTCTTATAAGAATTTATATCTCAACTCTAAAATTCCTTCATCCATCTAAAGACTTTTCAACACCCTTCACCTTAATATAAAGTCCATTTTATGTGAGTTTTAACATGAATAATATAATAAAAAATAACACAAAAACCATATCCACTACATCTATAAGTGATTTCATCCTCCCTTTGAAAATTTCAAAGTGGTAGGGAATTATTCTTCATCTTTTAACCACAACAAAGTCCCCTAATGTAAAAATAATCTCTTTTATATCATAACAACTCAAAATCTCAAAATCATCCTAAATTGGGTCTTGGTCTCAAAAGTCTACCCCTTTTTCTATTGTTTATAACCTTTGAATACAATTCACTTTTCTAACTCAATAAACATATCAATGAATCATCATTCTGTAATTATATTCTTATATGAGTGAACTCAAAATTTTGAAATAAGAACATTTAATAATAGTTTCATTTTTTTTATTAAATTTAGTTGCATCCACTTCTTCACAACCCTTAAAACCAAGTAAAACATAGAGAAATAACTCTTCTTACACATCATAAAATATTAACTTGAACCTTTATATATTAATTTACTATTAATGTACTCAATAATCATGTTAAAATAGTTCAAAATAAAAACATTAGAACTTCTGTACTTACCCATTTTAAAAACTCCCCCTAAATATGTACTCTCTCTAATGTAAATACATATTCTTTTAAATAATATTTTTTACTATTAATTTAAATTAATGAGTGGTCATTGATATATTTATGAAAATTTCTCCCCCTTTAAAAAAAATATCCAAAGAACAATAATATAGGGTATTAAATCACAATATCTTGGAATTAAATTGATTGAGGCTAAACACCAAAAAAACCTCATTTTTTAAAATGAATTTTTCAATGGGAGTTTGGTGAACACATCCTCTATTATTTCCTTTTTTAACAAACACTATTTTCAATAATTATTTCTATATAGGATAATTGGTGAAGTAATGTTTGATATCAATTTTGATTTGATCAATAATATTGGATTGGATTCAATGGTAGATTTATTACATTTGATTATAATAACTAACAAGAATCGGCAACATAAAATAAAAATTGAGATATTAACATTGATTTTCTATCAACATCAATTGGGTTATTTCATTATTTTCATCAATATACTCCTATTAGATAGTACTCAATCTCAGATAACATTTCTCCTTTGTGTGTAATACCAGAAACCATTCTTCTATAATGAAATCTCTACCCAATATAAAACTTCTATCATAATTATTTAAGGTCCAATATACATTAGTGTAATTACCCAGAATTCTATTAATGAAATTTACCTTATTATAATTATTTAATATAGTATAAATCATATAAAACCACAAATATAACATGATAAAAACTTCATAAATGAAGAATTAATAATATAAGATGTATTTCAAGAAGTTAAGGAATATATACTGATGAAATAGTAACTTGACCTTAGGAATAAAAATACGACTCATTTAAATAGTGAATTAGAAAAGTTAGTTATTTAAAAAATTTATATTATGGATGTTAATTAATAATATATAACTTCAATTTTCGATATTTATTCCCATTTTACATGAACTTCCATACTCATATACAAGAAAAATGATCATGAAAACCAAGGAAACAAACGCTTCTGAATGATAAAATTGTATATTATAACTCATAAAAAAGACTATAAATGAACTTTAAAAAATTATAATAAATAAAATACATGTATAAAATATTCTTAATTAATCAATTAATGGATTTAATTTGATTATCCATGACATTAAAGTCAATTATAAAACACTTTCAAACATAAAGTAAGGGGTTTCTTCCTGAACCTCCATTTTTTCGGGTTATGTTTTCTCCCAATATTCACCAATGTAATTCTTAATTATTTTTATATAATTATTTTAAATTATAATTATAAGTTATAAAATCATGTATCCAGATCATTTCATCTATATTTAATTGTAAATACATGTTTTAGAAGGTTCCTTTCTCAATTCTTCCTAATATGGAATCTTGATTGAAGGGAACATCTCAATTTATTACCCATTTCATGTACCATCTATAATATATGTTAAGACACCATTTTTTTTTAAACTAACTACTTTTTTCATGAAAAAAAATATTTTTACATTTTTGGTTTTACAAAAACAATTATGAAAAATATATAATATTTTTCCAATAGAACTATTCTTTGCAAAGTAAAAGAGGTATTTCTCTCAAAAATTCCTTAATGATTTTATTAGAGTATTTTTCATCTATTTCAACACATATGTTGAATTTTATTCTATATTGAGATTGATATCTTATTATTATTATCTACCATGTTTTATTAAATGGTTGATGATTAGTTTGTCTGTGGATGTTCTATCTTGATACCATTCAATGTACTACTCATAATGGTTAGTGATTATGTTTACAAATTGGGAAATTTATTTACATTTCATATTTATATATTGTTTATGATAAAACTCATTCATATGAGGAATTTATTGGACTTATTAAGTTATGTTTGGGTTCTCTATATAGTCCCTTGATTCATTGGTAGGTCTCGTGATACAAAATATAAATTGATTTTGGCTGAGGCCTTAACCATTTATTTTTAGATTTCTATGTCGAGGCCTTGATGGTATGTTTATGATGTCTGGTTTTATAAATTACCGAAGTATGATATTACTAATTGATAATCCATGTGAATATTCAACTAGTATAATATCCATGGTTAAGCTTTATTCTCATGTGATTATTTTTATTACATTATTTATTCATCTTTTATTCTTTCCATATTATGCTCAAGATATGATCTAATGGCCTGTGTTTTTAGTCATTCGTAATTCATTATTGTTTATATTAGCTTAATATATATTAAAAACCCTTACTAATAATATAATATCACCCATTTATTATGTTTTACTTTTCCCTATGATTTGAAGATGTATATTTTGAATGACATGTAGGGATAAACTAGGAGTTTATAGGTCTTTATAATGGAGTTCCTATGTTGAATTTATTTTTAAGTAGAAATGTAATGATCATATATGTAATATAGATTCAAAAACATCTAAACTAATTGTACCTTTGTTATTATTATCTTGTATCTATTCCAATTTAATAAATTAAGGTAGCATCTCTAGGAAACTAGGGTCAGTGTCTATAATTAGTATATACAATCAATTTAGGAATTCCATTATTTTCATATATCAACCCATAATTCACTATTATTTTGATATATTTGAGTATAATATTTATATAAATAAGGTATGATTCCTTCAGTTCAATTAGAATTATAGCTCCAATTGTAACAACATACACAAGATCCATTCATGAATATATCAAGTAAAGTAAACTCCCAATTATGTTTCTAAAATAAATTTCATAAATTTATTTTCCTTATTCATACATTGATAGTTTTCATCCCCCAAAAATTAGAGTAGAAACCTACATCTAATACTCAATCTCAAACATTTTCATAAGTTTCTAAGAAAAAAATTCTTGAGATAATAAAATTTAAGTCTCCTTTTGATACTTTTTTAGTCACAATAAATACTTCATCTCACCAAGAACATACATCTCAAATATATTCTTAAAATCCAAAATAAATTCCTAATAAAAATATTTTTCCTTTATAGAAAATATGATAGCATCTCCATAGACAATATTATTCAAATATCATCTTTATCTTCTATAATGTAAAGGTTGTTTAAAAATATTCATTTCATGAACTATAGTTCCCTATAACATGAATTGTTATTTAAATAATATTATCTTAGTAATAAGTTTATACTATATAGTGACTTATTCTACTTTAAAACAAATAATTCATCTTCTATATGCAGTAATATTTTAATTTTCTCTATATACACCTCATATTACTATTCTTAATGAATTTACATCCATTTTTAGGATTTTATATTATTTTTATTATGGGATAGTAAGAAAATTACCAATAGTTTCAATCCTAGAAACCAGTGTGAAGGTACCGTAAAAATAAACTCCTTCATGATTTGAATAAACTTTTCACATGACTCATTCCTTATTTCTCATCACTTCACCTCTCTTGTTCAACTTGTTATAGAACATATACTTTGTTTCAGTGAAATTATTGTTTTTTATTAGGTATCAAATCCCAAGTTTCATTAATCTCAATATGATCTATCTTATCATTAATAACATCGATATAATATTTTTTATATAGCTTTCTTCACGTATCCTGAATCAATCTGAGATAAAAATGATATATGTGCTAAATAACTAGAATATCTCCTTGTTTGAACGGGTTTTCCTTGACCTCTAAAATATTATACACCACCAAAAAAATCATCCTTATATGAGTTTAGGAAGGTTTCTATTAATTGATATAATATGATAAATGGTCATCTTAAACCTTCACATCATTTATATTCTCATTGTCTACAACAACATTATCTCGGTTCTTAATAATTTCCTATTTATCATCCTCACTTTCTAATCTTTCATCCTGATATGGGACATAATTTTTTCTGTGTTATATTACTCTCAAATCATCCCGATCAAAGAACTTCATAGTATCTTAATTGTATCTATAATATCTTATTATATATAGAGTATAACTAATGTAAATCCCATCAATAGCCTTGAATAATGAATTTATGAAAACATAGAATGTAATCTAGTAGCTGACTAGGGTCATCTCGCAAATTATTGGGGCCAGAGACTCATTATCCTAGCATTTATATTTGTTTTATTATATTTTTTTATAATTTTTAAATCAATAATAAATTGTTGTGGATTAAATTTAATTGAGAAACAAAAATGAAAATTCAACACAAAATGTAAAATATAAACGATACAACCATGGATTCAACTTTAATGATCCTTTATTGTCTCACTAATTTGACTCCCTATTCTATTATTTGTGTCTTCAAACTATATACACACAACCTCACTACCTAAATGGTGTGAATGGATATGAAACACCCTATGATATTAAAAAGGGATACTATTCTTGATATTGTATGTGACACGCAACACCAATCTTAAAAAACTATGAATATTTATGACTTTTATAACTGATATGTTTCATTGGAGGGTATGAATAGTATTAAATAATTTTTTAAATATTTATAATGGTCCTAATTTATGAAAACTTATTGATAAATTCTCAATAAATAAGCACTCAATTTTTAATAAAGACATTTTATTCTTCAAAAATATATTTCCTTAAAAATGATTGTTATTTCTTTTGTGAGAAAAGATTGTAATTAATTTATGGAAATATTAGAAGTGTTATTTTATAAAATTAAAATAAACTTTTAAATTTTCATATCAAAATTAACCTAGGGTGATTTATTTTTAATTTTCTAAAATGTATTATTTTTTAGTGAATAGTGAACATTAACGATTTTTAAAATACTATAATTTCCATCCATTAAATAAATTAATCTAAAAATTAAATTATATTTTGGATTTATTACTGAAGTTATTTTTTAACCATTTAATTAATAATAATCTAATTAATTTATTTGTAATCATAAATTTTTATGATTTCGGTAAAAGATTTCTTTTTATGCTCAAAACACAATTTTCTATATATATTTTTCTAGTGAATAAATTATTTCCATATTAATTAATTAAAATAAATATTGGTAAGAAAATATTTAAATTAAATTTATATATTATGTATCTTGTTATACGATTTTAAATCCATGTAATTATGATTACTAGTCTTATAGTTAATGTAAGCTCATCTTAGGCTTGAAACATACATTTCTTGAAAACCTACTTTTCAACACATTTTGTGGGTTTAATTTTATATTAAAATTATCCAATTTTGTGAATTAAATTTGATAAATGGATCCCATATTGTAAATAATAATAATTAACATTATATGGTAAGTTCAACTTATTTCTTTTTTCATAATTAATTGTAAAAACTGTAAAAATGTGTTATTCTGGTTAATGTTAAAATCATTTTTCCATGGGATTAAAATAATTAAGAGAAGGGATTAACAAGTTTAAAACATGTATATTATTGAATGGATGATGTTTTGATCAGCCATATATCCCCTATAAAATATTATTTATCAATTTTGGATGCACTTTTCTTGTGAGTGACTTCCCATTATTGAATAGTTTTGGGTATTTCCAAAAATTATATTACCTCTCACTTATAAAAGGTCACCTCATATCATATATTTTCCACAAATTAAAATCCCTTTATTTCGTCCAATACCTAACCAAATATAATCCTTACTTCCCTCACCATTCCATTGTGTCCTTTATTTTTTTATAAATCCAATATATGGAGAATTTAGGTATAATCCTAAAGTGGTGGTCTGAAGAAGAGGTATCATTCTTAACATAGTATCTTTATTTTATTTTTTCTTCAACCTTTTTAAAAATATAATCAATAATGAATATGTAATATAATAATTATATATAATATAATAATATCTTATTATGTTAATAAAATAACCTAAATCTATTTTTACTTCCATCAAATGGGAAATGAAGCCATTGTTTTTGTGTATGGAGTACTATCGCCTCCAGAACCTATATACTTGTTTTTTTCATCTCATCATATGGATATTCATGATGGTGAATTTAATTTTTATAAATTTTATTAATTAAATATTAATAATTATAGAAATATAATAAATCAAATACCTTTTTTACTTTACAATCCATAGAAAAATGATAGTGTCGTTCATGTGTATGGAGGACTACTACCTAGAAAAGCAACGTGATTTTTTTTATTACCACATCACATGGATGGTATATATAAGTGTATTTAAAGAAATAATATGATATTTATGATATTATAATAACTCTATAAATATAAAATAACACCTAACTTATTTCCATCATTATCATTGAAAAATGGAAGTGTTACTCATGCGTACATACGACCTACCATCTCCATGATTGTAACATGGTTCATTTTTCATAAAAATATTAAACAATAAATTTTAAAAGTATAATTTATATATAATATAATAATTTTTAAATGATTATTATTCTTTATATGATTAATCGATAATATATTTGACCTTAGTAAACTTACCAAAGTGATTTTTGACAATTGAGTCAAAGATCATCAAAACATATGACTTAAAACTAAATGATTAAGTAATTGAATATAGCATGATGATAAATAAAACAAAATGAATAATAAAATTAACAAGGTACTTAAGAAATTGAAAAATTATCATACATTTAATATTAAGGAAGATAAATAACACACATGATGAATTGGGCATAAGGTAAGGGGTCTCTCTCAATAACCCTTTCTTTTGGGTTTTGAAAATTCTCTCTCTAACTCACTTTGTCTATATCTTTAATGTTATAGAATGTATATAAATTCTTAATATATTTCTCTCACATATATACCTATATTATTATCCCTTCCATTTATGTGTTAATACATTCCTTATTCCCATAGCTCAAAATCCTTCATAATGAAATTTCTTTTATTATTATATGATGAAAGATTATACATCCCATTTTCTCTCCATGGGTAATTAGTATGTTTTGTATCATAATTGATTTACATTATATGGAACATTTAAATCATGAAAATTTTTCTATGGGTTCACTTAAATATAGCTCTAATTAATTTATTAAATATTTAATCTCATGAGATGCCATGTATGGGATTAGGGAGTAAGCCTATTCCGTTATGGGATGTTTCTCCACCATGTGATATTGTTTAATAAGTTATCATTGAGTCATGTTAAATGTTTCTACCACATTTATGTGTTAAAATGATTCTATGATACCATGTTATTTATGTTAAACTTCCATGTGATTACTCATGAGCCATATCTTTTTATGATATCATGTGTTAATTTTGACTCACAAGTTATGATTCTTTAACATTTTTATTCCCTTACTCAGCTTTTATCTCACCATTTCTTTAATGTATTATCTTTGGTATCCTATTTATTTTTAGTAGTTTAAATTTATTTAGGAGAGCATTATATAGAATATAATTAGGATTTAATGTTTTAGTTTTCTTTTTTTGTATCATGAGCCTTTTCTTTAAAAGACACCAGGCCTCATGATATTTAGGGTTGTACTTATTGGATATTTATTTTTAAGAAACATGGTAATAATATCTGTAAAAGGCTAGAAATTTTATAGATGGTATTAGATAAATGTTTAGTTAACCATTATAAACTATTAAGATATGTTATTAGTTATAACTATAAGGATAATCCTAATTATAGTAAAATATCATATAATTTGGTTATGTATAGAATGACTAGATTCAAAGAAATTATATCTATGTCTGGATAATAAAAGTTGATGTGGATATGGCCTAATTAAACATTGGATTAATAAATTTGAAAAGGGAATATTGATATGGACTTTATATTAACCTAGTACATGGAAATGGGCCTTGTTGAACACATGGTTTAATACCACCAAGGGATATTCATTTGAAATTCACAAAACACTTTATGAACTATTATAAAGGAAATGAAAGAATAGTTATGTAAAAAAACTAATAGAGAAAATATAATTTAAAACCTATATTGAAACCTGGAGACTCATATTTTGTGATATACTTGTCATTTATGAGTTAATCATCCCATGTATATAAGTTTCACTTTTGTATGTTTATTAGTTAATGTATTCTCATGATGATTTTATTATTCTTGTTAATGGAGTGAAATAAGGTAAATTTTCACAACAACCAACACCATAAGAAATTTGATGAATTCCACGATGAAATTCCTAACCTTATGGGAGTGGTATCTGAGAAATTTATGTGAGTACTGAATTAATTATCTCATGTTATGAATAATTAAATTAATCATGTGGAATCCACACCTCATCCTAAGAATGAACTAGTTGCACTTGATCCTTTTATGTAAAAAAACACATCTGACCATTAGTCGTTCTTCTAAAAACCTCATCATAGAAAAATGGGTTAACTCCATTGAGTATATATTCGTTGTCCTCAAATTCTTATAAAAATATAAATTTTTGTTGTCTATTTATTATATTGATGTAGAAATCGATCAATGGTGGACACTGATCAAGAACATAAAGTTGAAATTGGATATTAATTTCAGGTAATGGGAATATATCATGAAAATATGTTTCAATAAATATTTTCACTAAACTCACATTCATAATATAAAAGGTGAGTTCTTTGGTTTGTAACAAAATAATATGAGTCTATGAGGGAATATGAGGAAAAATTCACAAGGATTACATGATACACCTCCAGTTTTTTTCATCAAAACTAAAATTAGGGTGGACTCTTTCATTATTTAGTTAATGTTGAGTCTATGAAAATCATTAAATATTTAGGACATTAACAACTATAAAGATATTTTTCGTTGTTCTACCAAATTGGAGATGAAGATCAGTGACACTCATTGGTCTTGTGGTACTGGAGAAAAAAACATAAAATGTAGTTCTCTTTTGGAGCATCAATATATAAATCCCATGGAGGAATGAAGACCCAACATCCAACTTTTCAAAATTGTGGGAAGAATCATCCTAGAAACTATCTTATGGAATCCATAAGATTCATATAATATGGAAAAGATGGGAATCATGTTAATAAGTTCTTAATGGAAATAAATAAATCCACTAATGTGGATTATGAAAAGAAATTTTATATCAACACTCAGGCTATAATGAGGTGTTTAAACTACAAGGAACATAGAAATTATGAGATCAAATTCTATAATCCATATTTTTCTATAGACAATCAATGATAATAACCTCCAAGACTTAAAGTGAAAGGTAGATAATATTTTATAACTATTATAGGGGTGGATCCAAGTAATGATGTGTTGATAGCTATGGTAGTTATTTATTCAACAAGTGTGAATATAATATTTGACTATGGTTCTATGCATTCTTTCATATCTTACAAGTTTAGTAAAACTATTCAAGCACCTCCTCAAAACATTCGGGTTGATCTATATGTGAGAATTTAAAATGGAGTGATGGTTGCATCCTAAGAAAATAACTCCTCAACTGTCATGTTTTTTGGACTAAATATACAATCAAATATAATATTACATCCATTAGTGGACTTTGATTATATTTTGAGAATGGATTCGTTATCCTCATATAAATCCAACATCAACGGTCTATAGAGGTACATCACTTTCTATTTCCCAAGACGCCATTTCATTCTAAAAATCGTAAGGAGGAGGATAAATCTCACCTGGGGTATTCTGTTCAAGAATGGATATTATTTCCTTATGATAAATCATATCTAGCCCAAATGATTGAGAAAAAAGAGATAACAGTGATTAAATATGTTCCCATTGTGAGGGAGTATATTTATATATTCCTTGAATTGTTTTATAGCCTTCCTTCTAACCTAGATGTAAATTTCTCAATAAAACATATACCTAGATCTATTCCTGTATCAAATAAACCTTACATAATGTCCATCGTTGTGTTGGAAGAGCTGAAGAAGTAGTTATAATAGAATCTATGAAAGGTTTTTATACACTTGAGTGATTCACCATAGGGTGTTACGGTCCAATTAATTTGAATAAGGATGGATTAATACACCACTTCATCAATTATTTTTATAACGGCCTGGGTTTTGTGGGGATCCTTTACATTGTGAAAATCTCGTATTGGGTTTTCTGGTCTGGGAATCACGGCAGTGTAGGCGTATCGGTAGCCTTGGCCTACCGGTGTCCTTGGCCTATCGGTGGCCTTGGCCTACCAGTGGCCTTGGCCTACCGGTGGCCTGGCCTACCGGTCGCCTTGGCCTACCGGTCGCCTAGCCTACCGGTGGCCTTGGCCTACCGGTGGCCTTTTCCTACCGGTGGCCTTGGCCTACCGGTGGTCGTCACCCATCGGTAGCCTTCATCCACTGGTGGCTCTGTCCAACCCCGTGGGTTCTATCCAGTGGCATTTGTGAAATTAGGGTTTTAAACCCTATTTTGACCTGTTTGAGCATGTTTTAAAGACTCGTAACACCATACGAGTCTTAATTAAAAACTTAATGAATTGATGAGTTGGTTTAAACCACCCGATCCTCTTTAATGACGAGTGGGTCTGCATGGACAACCCATGACCCCGCGCCATACGCGGTTTGGCATTCTCTTCTCAACCGTCCGCGTCTCTTATAAACTAAGGGTTAGCCGTGGTTTCTTCTTTCCTCAATCACGGCTTTTCACGAACAGCTTCTGGTTCATCGGGCGAGCCGCATCTTTATGCGTAGAGTTCCGCACCCTACCTAAGCATTGATAGACGAAGCGATTTTCATTCAGGCGAGCCGCATCTCTATCTGTGAACTTCCTCCCCCAGCCTCAGCATAGATCGTTGATCCAACAGGTAGGGAATTTCTCCTTCGTCTCTCTCTTTTGTGTATCATGCGTGGTGGGCGTGCTTTTGATTCTGTATAATTGGATAAACTAGACCTAAATAAAGATAATAAACTATTTCTATAAAGAATGACGGGGGGTAGTGATCATTGATGTTGTTTTATATTATGATCATCTTTCTAAATTGTGTCGGCTTCCGCCTTCTGAAAATTGAGGTTGTTAGTGGTTGTTGTCTGTGCACTAATGAACCCCTCGTGGTGTTTTAAATGGTTTGTTCCTAATTGTAAACTCATGCTGTGAAAATTAAATTGGTTAATCAAGTATACCCGGCTGAATAAATTTAAAGCATCGGGATCAATCCCTTCTGTGCTAACCCCGGTCAAAACATGAAATTGAAATCATGGAGCATGTAAAATCTTTTAAATATGAAAATACAGGCATGGCCCTGCTTAGTGTTGGTGGCAGTGGTTTGGTTGTTTTCTTTCACGGGCCGATTGCTGGAGATGTGGGAGGGGATGAGATCCCCTATTTTTATACTCTCGATGGTTGTGGAATCGGGGATGGGATCCCCTGTTGTTATGGATTCGGTGGTTGTGAGTTTTAAGACCCGGTGGTTACTTGTTTATATCACGAATTATGGTGGGATCCTCTATTGATGAAAAACCTTTTTGGGGAGGGGACATGGGGCAGTGTCTCGGGGTTGTCTTTGGTTCCAGTACTTCGGGGGATCTCACTTATTCCCTTATTGTTGTAACATTACAAGAGAACCGAGTGTGAATATTTAAACTGACGATTGAATGGATTCTTTTCCTTGGTTATGCTTATGGTGTTAGTTTCCCAGTAGTGCATGAACTTATTTGAACATTATCACTGAACATGAAACAAGAATGGGACAAATGGGTTTTGTTGGCGAGAGTCGTGACTCGGACTTGAGTGCTGTTGTGATCTGTAGGCTGTCTGAAGAAAAACCTAGCTTGGGTGAGTGCTTGTTACCTATATATATATACTTGTAGCTTTGTGTTTCTTATTTGCGCCCCACCCAAGTTGAGCACTTAGTGCCGAACACCCCCATTTCATGGGGGAGGGTGTTTTCCCAACACTATTATTAGTGGCTGGTTATTAGCTCTTTTTCTGCACCCTTTCCCAGATAGCCCAAGTATCTTCGGGTAGGCTATGATGGCCTGAGGTCCATTATTATCCCAAGAACCATCGGGCGGGGTAGTGTGATGGTTGGCAAGGTGTGTGCGGCAGGTGGTTTCCCAAGTGTCTTCGTGATGAGTCCCAGGTGTCTTCGGGTGTGGCAGTGGATCTTCTAGCCCAGTTGTCTTCGGGCGTGGTGGTAGTTGTTCTGGCCTAGGTGTTTGCAGGTGTGGTTACGTGTGACAGTTGTGGCCCAGGTGTTTGCGGGTGGGATTCGGCAGTGGGACTGCGTGTGGTTGTGGCCCAGGTGTGTGTGGGCGGGTGTGGTAGTGGGACTGTGGTGAGAATGGCGGGATTGGTTCGATGCGTAAGATGTCTCAAAACCCAGTGGGAAAGTGGTGAGGGGTACCCAAACATCGATGTTCTCTTATAATATATATTACTTGACTGACGTTATTTGGGGGAGTGTGCCTTGGTGAGGCTTGGGTGGATAGTTTACCTTGATAGGTGTTTGGTTTACTCCTTTTCTCATGGGAATTTAGTACGTTCCCCCACTTGTGCATGAGAGTCTTTGGTTTTCCCTACTGAGTGTACTTGTATGCTCACCCTACGTATATAAAACTGCTTTCAGGTTTCCAGGAGGACTTCAAGGATCGCTTGGTACCATACTAGCTCGGACCTTTGGGTCAGTTGCAGTTGCTATTTTTCCTTCTTTGGTACTTACCTTTGTAGTCACCTTTTTTACTTTGTGGCTTTTACTTTTGAAACATGAATGTGGTAATGGTTTACTTTTAGCCTTACTTTTCTTTTAGTTTAGAGTTGTTGGGTTCCATCATCTTATCTCCCGATCTTGTAAAATAGAAAAAGGGTAATGCCTTCCATTTAGTGTGTGATTCTATACCCTTGGTGCTAGTCGCCACTCCGGGACCTATTCAAGGAGGGTTTTGGGGGTCATTATCTCTCCTTCAACTTAAAGAAAAAAGGGCCTGGCAGTCTTCTGACCCTTCCCTCCTTTTGGTGAAGGCGGGTCGTTATAGAATGGTTTCAGAGGCGAGGTTGAGAGATAGGGTGGAGTCTGAAGTTAGGCACAGTGAGGATTGCACGGGATGGTAAGGCAACAGTTTTGGGTGACCTTGGTGCGTGAATTAGGCCAGGGAAGACCGGCTAGGACACAGGATTTTAGGTCCCCCCGTGATCCGACGCAAGGACTCGGGACCTACCGAATGACTAAGTGATCCCATGCTGATTGCAGGGTAGAGACCCTAGGAAAGGTACATGCATCATAATGACTTGTGTTCTCATGTTTCTGGGGTGTTTTGGGAATTAAGAATAAACAAAAAGTTTAAGAAGTTTTAAATACAATAATTTTCACTACTTGGGCTTAGGCATTCCTTGTTTACCTTGAAGCTATGGAACCTGGAAGGAGACCGTGTGTGGTTCAGACGATCGAGGCCCCGTAGACTAATTTGGCCGATCGGTAGAGAGCTGATCGAGAGGAAGAGGACGACCAGTGGCAGAAGAATCTTCGGGCCTTCCAGCGACAGACCCTGGAGAAGTACGAGGGAAGCACCTCTAACATGAAGATGGAAGGCTGGATGGAGGAGCTAGTGATATCGTTCGGCCTAATTCGGGCCCCGAAAGAGTACTGGGTTCCTCTGGCCATCAGCCAGATGAGGGGAGTGGCGCGTCAGTGGTGGACGCTTTACCTGGGGGAGGGGAGAGAGGCTGAGGTGGCATGGGAGGATTTCGAGAGGGAGTTCCGGGTGGAATTCCTCTCTTCGACGATGAAGGCGGAAAAGAGACAGGAGCTACTCTCCCTCCAGCAGGGGAGTATGTACGTCAGAGAGCTAGGTATCAAGTTCAAGGATCTCCTACGTTTTTCTCTGGACCTCTTTCCCGATGAGGAGTCTCGAGCAAGACGTTTAGAGGAGGTGCTCCGACCCTCCCTCCAGTATGTTGTTACCCCCTTTACCCTTCCGACGAACTTGGAGGTCCAGAAGAAGGCCAAAGTGGTGTAGAGGATGCATGCTCTAGGAGGAGTGTCACGAGAGGGGATCCAGCTGGGACCATCGAAGGGGAAGGTCGTCAGCACCAGGCCTCCAGCATCAGGACCCTCTAGGTTCCGACCCATAGGGAGTAGGCCACAGCAGTTTCAGTTTTGATCCCTTAGTCCTCGCCCCTTTTCTTCGGGCCCAGGGCCGCAGTGCTTCGTCTGTGGGAGCCCTGGACATCTCCGGAGTCATTGCCCGGACCGGGTATAGTACGGCAGTGGTGGACATCCCCCCCCCCTCTCCAGCAGCAGCTTCCATCCAGACCTTTTCAGCAGCACCAGCAGGGACAGCGAGCTCCTGCTCCTCCGAGGGCAGACGTAGGAGTAAGAGGCCGACCTCAGGGCGCTCCTCAGGGACCTCGACCAGGGCGTGGTCGGGGAGGTGGCCGACAGCCGAGGGGCAGAGGAGCCAAGTGTGGATAGCTACACACTGCAGAGGCAGTAGTTCCAGGAGGGCCGGAGGTTCTTCGAGGTACAATCGGTTTGTTTAGTACCCTTGCTTATGCCTTGTTCAATACCGGAGCTTCCCACTCCTTTATTGCACCCAGTCTAGCCCGTGCCTTGGGTCTAGATGCTGAGAGACTTCCAATGACCCTGGTGTTGAGAACACCAGTCAGAAGTCAGACCGACTTGTTGTTTGTTTGTCGGGGATGTGGACTGATGATAGGGCCACATCAGTTAGTTGGGGATCTTCTTCTGCTACAGATACAGCCATACGATGTCATCCTAGGCATAGACTAGCTATTCTTTGTGTGTGTCTTCATTGACTGTTTCCAAAGAAGGGTCGTGTTCTCGGATTTGGGCAGCCGACATGTTACCTTCACCGACGAGTGGAGCGGTCAGGAGGGAAGCAGGCGAGAGGAACCCCTCCTCTCTGTGTTAGTTGAGATGTCAGTAGAGTCAGTAGATGCTGATATGGTGGAAGTGCAAGAGATCGTTCGTGGGTTTATTGACGTCTTCCCTGAGGAGGTGACGACTCTACCCCCTCGACGTGATATCGAGTTCGGGATAGACCTGCAGCCCGACGCTCGTCCGATCTCGGTGGCTCTGTACCGGATGGCACCTACAAAGCTACGAAAGTGGCGGATTTAGATTGACGATCTGATGAAGAGGGGTTATGTTCTCCTGAGTGTTTCATAGTGGGGCGCTCCAGTCTTGTTCGCAAAGAAGTAAGATGGTGGTCTCAGGTTGTGCATAGACTACAGGAGGCTGAATCAAGTGACGATCAAGAATCGCTACCATCTTCCGAGGATAGACGATCTTTTCGACCAGCTGAAAGGGGCAGGATGGTTCTCGAAGATCGACCTGCGGTCTGGGTACCACCAGCTGAGAGTGAAGGAGGGTGACATCCCGAAGATGGAATTCAGGTGCAGATATGGACACTTAGAGTTCGTAGTCATGCCCTTCAGTGTTACGAATTCCCCGGCTATGTTCATGGGGATTATGATCTCCATCTTCCGGGAGTACCTAGATCGGTTCGTAGTTGTGTTCATTGATGACATCCTGGTCTACTCAAGATCAAAGGAGGACCATGCAGAGCACCTGAGGACGGTTCTGGAGGTCCTCTGACGTCATCATCTCTATGGTAAGTTGTCAAAATGCAAGTTCGGGACACGAGAAGTGCACTTCCTCGGGCACGTGGTGTCCGAGCAGGGGGTACTAGTGGACCCATCAAAGGTTGAGGCAGTTGTCTCTTGGGCAGAACCCAAGAATGTGGAATAGGTCAGTAGTTTCCTCAGGATGGAAGGTTACTATCGAAGGTTCGTACCCAACTTCTCTCGAGTTGCATCCCCTTTGACAGCCCTGACCAAGAAAGACCAGGTTTTCGTGTGGAGTGAGCAGTGCGAGTCAGCCTTCAGCTATCTGAAGGAGAATTTGGTCAGTGCCCCAATGCTGAGGTTACCAAAAGAATGGGCGGCTTATGAGGTGTTCTGTGATGCTTCAGGATAGGGCTTGGGATGTGTGTTGATGCAGCGATAAGGGGTGATCTCTTATGGGTCCAGGCAGCTATGCCCTCATGAGTGTAATTACTCCACCCACGACCTGGAGCTTGCAGCGGTCATTTTTCCACTAAATCTATGGAGACACTACCTCATCGGAGAATGCTTTTTGGTCTTCACAGATCACAAAATCTTGAGGTATATCTTCTCCCAGCGGGACCTAAACTTGTGACAGTGGAGATGGGTGGAGTTCCTCCCGGATTACGATTTTGATATCTCTTATACTGAGGGCAAGGGCAATGTAGTGGCCGATGCCTTGAGTAGGAGGATGCAGAAGGATGCGGTCCGAGAGTCGGTAGACGCCTGGAAGGTGATGGAGGAGTTGGCTACCTTACACCTGGATGCGAAGATGGATAATGGTAGAGGTTGCCTATGTCAGATGACAGTGCAGTCATCTCCGTTTCAGCAAGTGGAGGAGTCTTAGTGGGGAGACCCGGAGTGAGAAGTAATGTGTGACTGATTTGACCAGGGAAATGCTTCGGAAGGATGGACAGAGGATGGTCGGAACTGGATGCTTTTCATGGGAAGTTTGTTCGTTCCAGAGGCGATGCGCGGAAAGGTTCTCAGTGAGTTCCACAACTCACCCCTGGCGGTACACCCAGGAGATTCCAAGATGTACCAGGGACTGAAGAGGCATTTTTGGTGGCCCGGAGTTAATAGAGTGGTGGAAGAGTTTGTGGCCAAGTGCTTAGTATTTCAGTAGGTAAAGGCTGAACACCAAGTTTCAGGTGGGCTACTGCAGCCTCTAGATGTCCCCGAGTGGAAGTCGGATGACATATCAATGGATTTCATCATGGGACTACCCAAGGTCCAAGGGGGATATGACGCTATTAGGGTGGTAGTGGACAGGTTGACGAAATCGACTCACTTTCTGGCGATTAGGGAGTCGAGTGTAGTGGATGCCTTGGCACGAAGGTATGTGGATGAGGTGGTTCGGTTTCATGGAGTTTTGAGGTCTATAGTCTCGGATAGGGATGCACGGTTTACCTCACGTGTCTGGAGAGGATTGCATCATGCTTTTGGCACCCAGCTACGCCTTAGCACTACTTTCCATCCCCAGATAGATGGAAAAACCGAGCGCACCATCCAGACCTTGGAGGATATTCTGCAGGCATGTGTTCTGGACTTAGGAGGATCATGGGTGCAATACTTGCATCTGGTAGAGTTTTACTACAATAATAGCTACCACTCTACAATCGGTATGGCCCCGTTTGAAGCTTTGTATGGGAGGCCATGTCGTTCGCCTGTGTGTTGGACCGAAGTAGGAGATGCAGGCATCCTTGGCCTAGAGGTGGTTCAGGGCATGACAGAGAAGGTTCAGCTCATACGAGAAAGGATGAAGGCGGCCCAGGACCGACAGAAGTCGTATGTTGATACGAGGAGGAGGCCCTTGGAGTTTGATGTTGGCGACCACGTGTTTTTTTAGGTCTCCCCTCGGTGTGGGCAGCGGAGGTTCGACAAGGGGAGTAAGCTTTCTCCCAGGTTCATCAGACCCTTCGAAGTGTTGCGGTGGGTCGGAGAAGTGGCTTATCCGCTAGCGTTACCACCGCCGCTACTGAGGATACATGATGTCTTCCATGTGTCCCAGCTCCGTCGGTACCTGCACAACGATTCGCACGTCCTTAGTTGGGGTGAGCTGGACATCGAGGACGACGAGACTTTTGTGGAGAGACCAGTGATGATCAAGGATCACAAGGAGAAGGTGCTTCGTGGGTGAACCATTCCCTTGGTTCATGTGTTGTAGAGACATGGTGGGCTTGAGGAGAGTACGTGGGAAAGGGAAGCATAGATGTGTGCCCGGTACCCAGAGTTGTTTTGAGTTTTGTTCCTTGTTGTACCTATTGTGGTAGAACGTTTTTCCTTGTTGACTATGATATTCACTGGGTTTCTTCCTCTGAATGCGTGTGAAAAGCCCTGGCTATGCGGGAGGAGAGAACCCGACCCCTAATCAAGACACATTAAGGTGGATGCGATTAAACCCATGCGGGCGAGTCAGTGCTTCCCAAAGAAGATAATACCTTGACATGGGGGAGGAGACTCCCCAACCCACATACCTGGGCAGCTTGGCTTGGTATGTTGGAAGTGTGCGTGGGTTCACTCCTAAGAGGTTTCTTTCGAGGAGGTTGTTCGGACCCTCTCTTTCCTTCAGGGTTGTTTTGATTCTCAGGGGTGAGAATCGTTTAAGAGGTATCTGATATAACGGACCGGGTTTTGTGGGGATCCTTTACTTTGTGAAAATCTCGTGTTGGGTTTTCTGGTCTGGGAATCATAGCGGTGTAGGCCTATCGGTAGCCTTAACCTACCCGTATCAGGCCTACTGGTAGCTTGGTCTACCGGTGGCCTTGGCCTACCGGTGGCTAGCCTTGGCCTACCGGTGGTCGTCACCCACCAGTCGCCTTCAGCCACCGGTGGCTCTGGCCTACCCCGCGGGTTCTTTCCAGTGGCATTTGCACAATTAGGGTTTTAAACCCTATTTTGACCTGTTTGACCCAGTTTTAAAGACTCGTAACGCCATAAGAGCCTTAATTAAATACTTAATGAATTGATGAGTTGGTTTAAACCACCCGACCCCCTTTAATGATGAGTGGGTCCGCCTGGCCAACCCACGACCCCGCGCCTTACGCGGTTTGGCATTCTCATCTCAACCGTCCGCGGCTCTTATAAACTAAGGGTTAGTCGTGGTTTCTTATTTCCTCGATCGCAGCTTTTCACGAACATATTCTGGTGCATCGGGCGAGCCGCATCGTTATGCGTAGAGTTCTGCACCCGGCCTAAGCATTGATAGACGAAGCGATTTTCGTTCAGGCGAGCCACATCGCTATCCGTGAACTTCCTCCCCCAGCCTCAGTGTAGATCATTGATCCAACAGGTAGGTAATTTCTCCTTCGTCTCTCTCTTTTGTGTATCATGGGGGGTGGGCGTGCTTTTGATTCTGTAGAATTGGATAAACCAGACCTAAATAAAGATAATAAATTGTTTCTATAAATAATGAAGGGGGGATGTGATCATTGATGCTGTTTTATATTATTATCATCTTTCTAAATTGTGTCGGCTTGTACCTTCTGAAAATTGAGGTCCTTGGTGGTCATTGTCTGTGCACTAATGAACCCCTCATGGTGTTTTAAATGGCTTGTTACTAATTGTAAACTCCTGTTGTGAAAAGTAAATTGGTTAATCATGTATACTCGGCTGAATAAATTAAAAGCACCAGGATCAATCCCTTTTGTGCTAACACCGGTCAAAACACGAAATTGAAATCATGGAGCGTGTAAAATATTTTAAATATGAAAATACAGTCATGGCCCGGCTTAGTGTTGGTGGCAGTGGTTTGGTTGTTTTCTTTCATGGGCCGATTGCTGGAGATGTGGGAGGGGATGAGATCCCCTGTTTTTATACTCTCGATGGTTGTAGAATCGGGGATGGGATCCCTTGTTGTTATGTATTTGGTGTTTGTGAGTTTTATAACCCGATGGTTACTTGTTTATATCACGAATTGGGGTGGGATCCTTTGTTGATGAAAAACCTTTTTGGGGAGGGGACATGGGGTAGTGTCTCGGGGTTGTCTTTGGTTCTGGTACTTCAGGGGATCTCACTTATTCCCTTTTTGTTGTGACATTACAAGAGAACTGAGTGTGAATGTTCAAATTGACAATTGACTGGATTCTTTTCCTTGGTTATGCTTATGGTGTTAGTTGCCCAGCAGTGCATGAACTTATATGAACATTATCACTGAACATGAAACAAGAATGGGACAAATGGGTTTGGTTGGCAAGAGTCGTGACTCGGACTTGAGTGTTGTTGTGATCTGTAGGATATATGAAGGAAAACCTAGCTTGGGTGAGTGCTTGTTACCTATATATATACTTGTAGCTTTGTGTTTCTTATTCGCGCCCCACCCAAGTTGAGCACTTAGTGCCGAACACCCCCATTTCATGGGGGAGGGTGTTTTTCCCAACACTATTCTTAGTGGCTGGTTATTAGCTCCTTTTCTTCTCCCTTTCCCAGATAGCCCAAGTATCTTCGGGTAGGTTGCGATGGCCTGAGGTCAATTATTATCCCATGAACCTTTGGGCGGGGTAGTGTGATGGTTGGCCAGGTATGTGCGGCAGGTGGTTTCTCAAGTGTCTTCGGGATGAGGCCCAGGTGTCTTCGGGCATGGCAGTGGATCTTCTAGCCCCGGTGTCTTCAGGCATGGTGGTAGTTGTTCTGTCCTAGGTGTTTGCAGGCATAGTTACGTGTGACTGTTGTGGCCCAGGTGTTTGTAGGCGAGATTCGGCAGTGGGACTGCGTGCGGTTGTGGCCCAGGTGTGTGCTGCCGGGTGTGGCAGTGGGACTGCGGTGAGAATGGAGGGATTGGTTTGATGCATAGGATGTCTCAATAACCAGTGGTAAAGTGGTGCGGGGTACCCAAACATCGATGTGCTCTTATTATATATATTACATGACTGGCGTTACTTGGGAGAGTGTTCTTTGGTGAGGCTTGGGTGGATAGTTTACCTTGATAAGTGTTTGGTTTACTCCTTTTCTCATGGGACTTTAGTACATTTCCCCACTTCTGCACGATAGTATTTGGTTTTCCCTACTGAGTGTACTTGTATGCTCACCCTACGTATATAAAACTTCTTTCAAGTTTCCATGAGGACTTTGGGGATCGCACGAGACCATACTAGATCGGATCTTTAGGGCAGTTGCAGTTTCTCTTTTTCCTTCTTTGGTACTTAGCTTTTTAGTCACCTTTTGTACTTTGTGGCTTTTACTTTGGAAACATGCATGTGGGAATGGTTTACTTTTGGCCTTATTTTTCTTTTATTTTGGAGTTGTTGGGTTCCATCATCTTATCTCCCGATCTTGTAAAATAGAAAAAGGGTAATGCCTTCCATTTAGTGTGGGATTATATACCCTTGGTTCTAGTCGCCACTTTGGGACCTATTGAAGGCGGGTTTTGGGGGTCATGATCTCTCCTTCAACGTAAAGAAGAAAGGGCCTGGCAGTCTGCTGATCCTTCCCTCCTTTTGGTGAAGGCAGGTTGTGACAATTTTGAAATTAAAAAAATTATGATAAATAACAAGTATCTCATCCCAGGAAAAGATGAATTATTCAATCAACTACATGGAGCCCATTATTTTCTTAAGGTGGATATTTTGTCGAGATATCACTAATTAAAGGTGAATAAGGAATATATTCACAAAAATACCTTTTGAAAAATGTATGGACACTATGATTTCATACTGTTTCCTTTAAAACTCACTAATTCTCTAGAAATCCTTAAGGACATACCAAATATAGTCTTTATAAATTACCTTGAAAAAATTTTGTACTATTTATAGATGATATTTTGATTTACTAAAAAGGTAATGCGGAGCATGAGGAGTATTATAATATTATTATAAAGGCTTTGTGAAAGGATAAGTTATATGAAAATTATAGTAAATTTGAATTATGGATAAAGGAGTTAGCATTCTTAGGGATTATTATAACCAGTAAAGGGATATAATTTTACCCTTCTAATATAATGGCATTCGAATATTGGACTATACCAACATCTATAATGTACCTATGTAGTTTACATGGACTAGATGAGCATTACCTATGATTTTTTTAAACATCTCATGATTTTAAAATCCAATAACCAACCTAAAATTAAAAGGAGTAAAGTTTATATGGACTAGTGAATGTTAAAAGAGCTTTAAGGACATGAAAATGAGGTTTATCACTGCACCAGTCCTCACACTGCCCTCAATTGTGGAACTTTTTGTGGTATATAATGATGCTTAAAAGAAGTTCTTGGACTATATACTCATAATTATTCTTAAAGTGATATCATATTCCTCAATGAAGTTGAATTTTTGTAATAAAAATTGTCCCACACATGATATGGAGTTGGATGCAGTGATTTATGTGCTTAAAATATGGAACCATTATCTCTATGGGGAGAAGTGTGAAATATATATGAGGACTATTAGAACCTAAAATGTATATTCACACATAATAATATTAATATGCTATGTAAAATATATCTAAATATGATAAAACAAATATGACTCCTCTATCCATTACTATCCTGGTAAAAAAACAAAGTGGAAAATTCTCTAAGTAAAAAGGATCTCATGACATTATCCATGATGAGAATAGTGAAGGATACAATCTTCTTAAGATTTTAAAGGATAGACATGGGAGTCATTAAGGAAGTAAAATAATCATTCATTTATCAAATTATTTTTTACACATCCCTTTTGGAGAAGTTAAAGGATGCTAAAAGATATGATGTGGAAATTTAGATAAAGGTGGAAACCATAAGAGATAGGAAATCCTTGGTGTTCAAAATCGATGAAGAATGTTTTGTAATATTTGTTTTATGACTTAGTATACCATAAAATTCTAAGATAAAATAGGATATTTTTATTGATGAAAATATTTTTACCATCTTCATCCACCTAGGGAGTATGAAGATTTATCTAGATCTCCGAGAGCACTATTACTGGGAAAATATGAAGAAGAAGACCATTGAATATACATAAATGTTTATGGAGTGTTAGCATGTTAAGAATAAAAATAAAAATTCTAAGGGTATGATTTAACCATTACCCATAACTACTTAGAAATGGAAAAAATAACCATGGACTTGTTCACTAGTCTTCCCAAGACATCAAAAAGAAACCATGACATATGGGTTGTAGTGGATAATATTATAAAGTATTCTCACTTTATTTCAATTTTAGAGTAATTATAACTTGATCATATTTTAAATATAAAAAAAATTAGGTTTTGAGGATACATGGAACACCACTATTGAATATATTTGACTGAGATCTAATATTTACCTCCAAGATCTAGAAGAGACTCCAACATTCCTTAATTTCTGAGTTAAACTTCATTAGGTATCACATCCCCCAAAATGATGACCAATCTGAGTATACTATTCAAAAACTATAAGATTAGTTGGTATCATGTTTTATGGACTTAGAATTAGGATGGGACCAACATCTTACTCTGGTTGAGTTATCATTAAATAATATTTTCTAATAAAGCATCCAAATGGATCCTTATGGAGCCCTTTATAAGAAGAGATGTAGAACACCATAATTTTTGGATTATTTTGGTGATAATAATCTATTTGGACCTAAAATGGATGAGGATATGGTATAAAAGGTCAATATAATTCCACTAAACATAATGAATTCCTAGAGTCGATAGAAGTGTTATACTGAAAATCATCGATGAGACCTAGAGTTTGAGGTTGGGGGTAAAGTGTTTTTATGAATATCTCTATGGAATAGAGTCAAGATATTTTTTAATAAGAGAAAGATAATACCTTGGTAAATTATCCCCTTTTATATTCTTGATTACATCATAGTTTTGGCTTATTTACTAGCATTCCCACCATCCCTTTCTCAAGTACATGACATATTCCATGTTTCCCTCTTAAAGAAGTAAATAACATAGCCCTCACATATACTAAATTCAGTGTTGGTACAATTGTAAAATGACATCTCTTATTAGGAGTAGTTTTTTAAGATCTTGGACTGTAGAGATAACTTTTTATGCAACAAGGCAACTCACCAAGTCAAAGTTCTTTGGTAGAACAAAAAATACAAAAGGGTAACAAGGAAACCAGAAGAATCCATAAAGAAAATGTACCCTTTATTATTTTCACATTATTATGTGATATAAAATTTTTAGGGTCAAATTATTTAATAGGGGAAGAATGTAACACCCCATTTTTTAAAAAGAAGAACTATTCTTGATAGTGTATGCTACATGAAACATCGAGCCTAAAATAATCATGATTATTTATGACTGTTATAACCTAGCCATTAAATTGGAATTTATTAAATTTATTAATTTTTTTATAAGATATATATAAATTTCCTAATTGATTTAAATTTATTGAAATATTCTCAAAAAAATAAACACTAAATTTCTAATAAATATATTTTACTCTACAAAAATATGTTTCCTTCAAAAATGATTTTTATTGCTTTTGTGAGAAAATATTTTAATTAGTTTATTTAAATTGTAGAATTTTTTTTATAAAATTAAAATAATTCTTGAAAAATTTATATTTAAATAAACATATGGTGAAATTTTTGTATTTTTTTAAAATGTTTAATTTTTTGGGTGAATAGTGAAAATTATAGATTTTTCAAATACTATCATTTATTTTTATCAAATAAAAATAATTTAAAATTTAAATTATATTTTTTTTATTTGGAACTAATATTAAATTTGAAACATTTTAAATATAATAGTTTAACTAATTTAATTTGAATCATCAATTTTCATGATTTTTCTAAAACACTAATTTTTATGCCTAAAATGAGGTTTTCTTCAAACTATTTTTTAGTGCATAAAGTCTATCCATTATATTTATTTAAAGTAACCCCTTTTATGGTCATATTTAAAAGAAATTTTTAGATTATATTTCAAGTTATATGAATTTTAATTCATATAATAATTATTATTATTCATATATTTAATGTAAGATCATCATATGCTTAAAAAATACATTTGTTGAAAATCTATTTTTTGAAACATTTTTCATGTTTAATTTCAAATTATGTTTTTTCCACTTAAATTAATTTAATTTGATAAAATAGATTAAATATTTGATATCATTCAAATTAAAATTATATAATAAATCCAACTAATGTTTTTTTCATAATGAATAGTGAAAATAGAAAAAATATGTTACCACGGTTAATGTTAAAATCATTTTACCGGGGTTAAAATAATGAGTCAAAGGGAGTAACATGTTTAAAAAATGTTTCCATTTGAATTTTTTAGGTATTTATCGACCATATCACCCATAAAATCCATTATTTATCATTTTTTTACATGTCTTGAGAGTGACTTCTCATCATTAAATAGGTTTTTGTATTTACAAAAATGCCACTCCCTTTCACTTATAAAAGGGAACCTAAACTCTTCTTCTTTAAACACATAAAAATTCATTTATTTCATCTAATACCTATCCAAATATCTTCCTTTATTCACTCACCACTTTCAAGAGTTCTTTGTCTGGCCAGTAATCCAATCAAGGGAAGCTTTAGGTATAATCCTAAAGAGGTGGTCTAAGGAAGAGCTATCGTTCTTAACCGAACAATTTTTTTTTCAAATCCTTAAAATATTATTCCATAATGATCACATAAAAAATAATTACATAATGTATACTGAGATTTTATTGTGTTAATGGAATAACCTAAATCCATATCTACTTCCATCTAATGGGAAGTAAAACCATTATTAGTGTGTGCAGCGTGCTACCACCTTGTGAACCAATATAAATTGTTTTCTATCATCACCACTTATGGATTTTAATGATGATATATTTAATTTTTATATATGATATTAATTAAATATTTATAATATTTTAAAATTAATATATTATATACCTTATTACATTACCGTCAATTGAAAAATGATAATGTTGTTCATGTGTGTGGCAGACTTCCACCTCACAAAGTGATGTCATTCTTTTTTTATTACCATGTAACATGGATGGTATATATACGTGTATTTAAAGAATTAATATTATATTTATGATATAATTATTATTATAGAAAAATAAAATAACACCTTCCTTCTTTCAATCATGATCATTGAAAAATGGAAATGTTACTCATGCATACGTACGACTTATTATCTCTAGGATTGTAACATGGTTTATTTTTTATAAAAAAATTTCATGGTTCATTTTTAAAGTATAATTTATATATAAAATGATAATAATTTCTTTATTATTATAATTGATATGGTCAATTAGTAATCTATTTTACCTCAATCAAATTACCAAAGTGATTTTGGACATATTACCCAAATATCATCAAAACATCTGACTTGAACCTAAATGATTAAGTAATTGAATATAACATGATAGTAAGTAAAATTAAAGGATTAATAAACTTGGAAAATTTTTACTAAATAAATAATTAACATAAATTTATTATTCAGGTAGATAAATAACACACATTAAAAATCAAGATCGAGGTAAGGGATCTCTTTAAACCACCCTTTACTTTGGGTTATGACCATTCTCTCTCCATTTAACTTTTTATATTTGTATACTTTTCTAGAATTATATAACTTATATACATATTTGTATCACATATATACCTATCTAATTATCTCTTACTTTTATTGGGTAATATATTCCTGATCCTCATCCCTCAAATGCATTCATTATGAATCTTCTATTGAATATGATATGAGGAAAGATTATGCAACCCATTTTATTTCCATAGGTAATTATTATGGTATAACATAAAATTTATTTCCTTTATATGGAACACATAAATCATGAATATTTTATAATGGATGTTCCCAGATAGTTCTCTAATGCAATGGGTAAATATTTAGTCTCCGGAGATATCATCATCATCATGCAAACTTTTTATTCAAAGGAAAAGAAATACACACAAAGGCCTAAGGGAGAAGGTCAGGCCAGACAAGACTACAGGGGTCTAAAGTGGTGAAGACCAAGGGCGTCTTCCTTAAAAATAATCTTACTTGCCAAAGGTAGACTATGAATGTCATGAAAAAATAATAACTCTGAGTTAGAAAAGTCACATACTGATAGGTAGTATGTTTCCCTATTACCCTCTCGCTAGGTATGGGAGGACTTAGTGCCATTGTCAAGAAGGAAAAGGAATTTATGAATAACATATTCAATAGACAAAGGCACGGAACCGAGACCCTGAAGAGCATTCGAAACAAGAATGTAACATGTCTCAACCTCTGTAGGGATTAGCCTCCTTTGTTGGCACACATTAAGACCCACCAGCATGGGCTTAGCCTCCGCTAAAAGTGAAGTTCCATGGCCCAACCGAGAGGATAAGGCCAAGATGGCCGAGCCAGATGAGTCACGAATGATCCCCCAGCCATGCATAGTGCCTGAGACATAGGACCCGTCAATATTAAGTTTAAATCCCCTCGCCAAAGGATGACATTTAACCCAGTTACCAGAGTGGGGGTTAATGACTATAGGAGGATTGAGGTGGTAGGGAAGAAGTCATTGCAGATTAAGAGCCTCCTTCCAGTCATTGAGAGCCCTAACCATATCAATAATGAGATTTTTCATGTGTAAAATGATCGTATTCACAGATGAAGACACCCCCTCATGAAGACATCTATTACATGTTTTTCACATGCTCTAGTAGCCTGCGTGAAACACCAGAGAGCATACTCTTCTCTCCGGGCTTTGACCACCAGATCCATGGAACCAACGAAGAATAAAGGGTTGATCATCCATAGATGTGAAAGAAAAACTGGTGAAGGCGCCAAAGCACTCCCAAACCTCTCTCGCCCAGTTTCTCTCAAATAACAGGTGGTTTGAGCTTTCCTCTTGGTGCCTTTTGCAGTAAACACAGTGAGAATCCATGCTCACACCACAACATTTGATGTTCTCCTTGGTGGGCATTGCTCTATTGAGGATCCTCTAATAGAAGAAATTAAATTTTGCGGGAATGTACTTATCCCATAGAGCATCACTCCATTCATCAGTAACAGCCATCATGGCATGGACCCGATGGAAATCCTTGGAAGTGAAAGAGCCTAAGGAGGAAGGGGTGAACACACACTGGTCTAGATTTGAGTTGATGTCAATGAGTTGAAACACATTCATCTGATACTTGGGGAGGAAAGAATTAGTGAAATATGGGTAGTTATTGGCCTCCCTGAAAGATATATTAGTGGCAGGGTATCTCATATACCCGATGATCTCCCCACACCAATTATCATTCAAAAAGGAAACCTCCCCTGTTCCGACAATCCAGCGGGTGTGCGGCTTGAGAGAAGCGATGAGGGGGCCAATCTCCCTCCAAAAGGGGTGCTCGACCCCTGAATCCTTTTCCCCAATGTAGCTAGCATGCATGGTTTTCCCCCACAAGGTTCGGGTTTCTAGCACCTCCCATTCCATTTTCGCATGCATGTAGGAGAGGGTGTCACTGAGGCTGTGGACGCTAATACCGCCTTCACTGATGGGACGTGCCAACCTATGCCAAGAGTCTCAGTCCCTCATTCCCTCAAACATTGGGTCCCATATGAAACCAGCAAAAAAATCCATATTGCCTATAACCCCTTTGGGAACCATGACAATAGATAGTTCTTGGATCGGAGTAGCCATGAGAACACTATTAACCAAAGTTATTCTACCACCAAAGTATAGAAAGTAATTCTTCCAGTTAAGAACCCTTTCTGTGATTCTACAGGCAATGTGATCGAAATAGTGGATTCATAAAGGCTTCAATGAAATGGGTTCTCCCATGTATTTCATAGGAAAGCTACCTTTTTTCATGCCCAAATAATGGCTCACTTTAAGAGCATGACTATCAGAGCATTTATGAGAGATAAAGAAAGAGCTCTTGTTCTTGTTTATGCTCTGGCCACTACAAAAACAATAGACCTCCAGAGATCTGTTAATGTCTTACATTGACCTGCTAGATGCATTGGTGAAGAGAATAGTGTCATCCACAAACATAAGGTGAGAAACATAGGGGGACCTCGACCTTATGTGGAAGGGAAGAATCTCACTTGTGTTGATGCTGTGGAGAATGAGATTGCTGAGGACGTCCTGGATAATGATGAAAATACTCGGGGAGAGTGGGTTGCCTTGCCGAAGGCCATGAGTTGATTTGAAGAACACAAAAGTTTTTCCAATGAGGTAGATCTCTAACCAGGCTAAACTAAAACAATGGAAGATTATATCATTGTTCCAAGAGGAGAGTCCCATACCTGAAAAAAAAACCTGTTGATGAATCTCCACTCTACCTGGTCGTATGATTTTATCATATCAAGTTTAACCTCCATGTTTGAGCTGTGGGTTTTCAAGTTTAGATCTCTAACCATTTCCTAGGCCTAGTTGATCGCTCCCTGGATGGAGCTCCCTCCCACAAAGTCGTGATGTTCCTTGGATATGAAAGTGGGTAGGTATTTGGATATCCTAGAATTGATGACGTTGTCTAGAATCTTGTATTCCATATTGAACATATTTATCGGATTAAAGTTCTCAATGGAGGATGGGGATTTGGATTTGGGAATGAGGAAAACCGTAGTAGCACGTGCAACGTGAGGCAGAAGACCAACCCTGAAGAAATATTGAATGGATATGATTAAATACCTCTTCACGATGTCCCATGAAGCTCTATAAAAAAGTATGAGGAAAGTCATCTGGACCCACCGCACTGTCCGGGTTGAGATTCATCATTGAATCGCGAATTTAATCCTCATGTGGAATGGCACCCAGAGCTTCATTATCCCGACCAGAGAAAGTGGGAAGGATTCTGTCAAAGATCCCCATGTCTGTCCCTATGTACCACATTTTCTATTTTCACATGATCTTATGATATTGTTTTCTTTATTTTATGTTTCCATGTGATTATTCAATAGAATTCTATTTTATGATATCAGGTTATACTTTTAACTCACAATTTATGATTCCTTTCCATGTTTACTCCCTTACTGTGGTTTTCATCTTACCCATTTCTTTTATTTATTCCTCAAGTTATCTTTTGTTGTTTTAGGACCTCAAATATATTTGGTTTCTCATTATGGATAATAAAATAAGGATATAATATTTTAGTTTTCTTTTCATGTATCATGAACCAAGCCTTCAAAAAACACTAGGAGTCATGATCATTGTGGTTATACTTATTGGATATTTATGTTTTAAAATAATGTAATAATATGTGTAAAAGGATTGTATCTATATATTACATCACACTTAGTAGGTATTCCAAAGTTATCGGCTCATCACTCTCTCTAATGGGTCATAATTGTGAGATCATTTTCTTCCCAACTCACTAATCCCATTGTGCATTAGTTATCTGAAAAAATAGAGATAAAATGGTTTTTTGAAGTGTGAAAGTATATTTTAAGGAAATAAACATGAGGTACACTTATCCCCTTAGACTTTCACTCACTCAATATCCATAAAACAAAAAAATGAAATGAAATTAATGGTTTATGGAAATTGGTTCTCTAGTTTTCATCTAGTGGGTGATCCTTTGGTTAGCCTCCCATTATTGATGAGATATTGACAATCAATATCCCTTGATTTAGTGAGAAACATAAATATTGTGTGGGAAGAGAATAAAAACATGAATATATGAAAAAAACAAAATATAATTAACATTAAAATGAATAAAAAGGTTAATATCTAATTAAGACCAAGATAGATGCATCAGTTAAAGTCCCTTACAAATTTATATAGGGAAAATATTTTTAATTATTATATCATTTTCCAACCTTCTTATATTTCATTGTTTTGATCCCAGGTTATTATTCTTCCTCAGATGAGGTCTACGTGTCTTAGTAGAATGTCATGATTTTTTAAGGTAATAATCACTAAAATATTACAACTATTTGACATTCTCTCTATGACCATTACCATTGTTTACCTTTAGAAGATACCCATGTGGAAATTTATTTCACATTATCCTCGATCTCGATAAACCAGTGGGAACCCTTTGATTTTGAGCCTTTTCCATTTTGGGGAATTTTCATTTTAGGACATATGGAAAGGTTAGGAACTTTACATGGATAATTTCTACCGGGACATCCCTTATACGGTTTTTGGATTGAGGAAACAACCCTTAAATGGATACAAGATCCTGATGTTCACTTATGAGATCACTTTGATATGACCCTTACGCAAGTCATCCACTAACACTTATGAAGTGATTCAATTCCTTAGTGAATTTTACAATGATCTTGTAGTAGATCAATCATTATAGTGGCTACATATTTTCTAGTAGGTTCAGTGTATCTTCAATTATAATGAATGTGTATTAGATGTAAGAATTTTCTAAATAACTAGTCATGGTAGTTCAATGAATGGAATTTTTATTTAGAACTCTACTAGTGTTTGATCATCTCACGGCCTCTTAAGTCTTGCAGTTTATTTTTTTCCACATTTAGTTGATAACTTTTAAAGGTGATGAATTCATGAATATTAGCCTTATACAGTAGAGAGGTGTCACCCTTATCAAATCAGTGACTCTTAGCTATTAATTAAACTCAGAACTTGAAAAAAATATATTAAATATAGGATAAATTATAATTAATTAAAAAAATATAAACAATTAAAAATCAAAATTATATTTCTTTTAACAATAAAATTATAGAATTTAAAATCTATGTATGGATTTAAATAACTTTCCAAAATTAATAAACATGTAAAAATAAAGATTAAATAGATTTATAAAAATAATTCTAAATTTCCAAAATATAAAAAATAAATTATTTACTCATGATTCAAGTTAATTATGGGATTAACATTAAATAAAAAGTAATTAAAATTTAGTAAATATCATATCATATCACTCCAAAAACTTATATTATTTCACTCATGTGAAATACAAATAATTCCATTTAAAAAATTGATTATCCTAACCAGATTAAAATACACAAACTAGAAAATAAGAAAAAACAAATAAGCATCCATTATTGTAAATTTCGTGCCACTAGTTTTAATTTCACTCCCTACCACACTTCAATCCAAGTTCTAATTCAAGTTACAATATTAAATCAAATAGATTTAAGTGGATTAAAAACATTAATGGGGGGAAATTCCATTTTTCAAATTCCCTTAAGTTTATACAACCAAATTTATATTTTCCACGTCCTTGATACAACTCAAATGATATTCTTATAAGTCAGTTTTCTCTTATTCATTTAGGTCTATAATGTCCCTGGCCCTATATCCCCTATATTTGGTGCCCCGAGTTGGGTCATCATATGATCTCAGTCGCACCTCTTTATAGGCCATAGGTTAGCAATAAGCATCGAGAGTATAACCTCTTTACCATAGTAAGACACAGTAGGTAAATCATGAAGTAAGGAAACAAGTACAAAATAAATATGCATCCCAAATCCAATTCCCAAAACTGGTTACAAGCCCACAACCGAATAGTAAATATTTTAGGTCAGGTCATATAGTGGCAAGTGTAAAGGAAACCCAAAATAAATAAAATAGAATAATCCACAAAATGGGTTCCAACTATAATCCTAGAACCATCATCCATTCATATCTAATTCCCAAATCCAACATCTATCATATGTTTTTCCCTTGTCCTAACCTACAACCATGATGTTTTCTCAGGTATCCAATGGTGGCATGAGTAGGGTGTGAGTAAAAATTAGTAGGCCACAACCAATGGTTTCTACAAAATATCCAGTCTAAAAATACATTGTATATAGATACAAAATTAATAAAAAGATATAAAAAAAAGATAACTAGGTGTCATTACTTAACAAGTTCACTTTAACATCTTTACTCAATTGTTCCATGGTTTACCCATTTTTATCAATTACAATTCGTCCTATTCCAGTCATATAACTATGTATAAGATGGAATAATCAAGTTCCCTATATCACTATGGAAAACATTACACAAGACAATACATAACACTTACCTCATAGCCTCATTCCAGGTATTCATATCACATGAATCCATTAGGGGCATAGAGCCTTAGTCTGACTCCCTAACCCATGAAATTTAGGTACGGGGATTTGAACCTTAATCTTACTAGACCCATGGGTGTAGAGCCTCATTTCCAATACCCCAAACATAAAACTAATCCATGTGTATATGATTTGTTAACCATTTACAATATGTATCTTTTTTCAAACCATAACTCATTGAACACATTTACTATTTCAAAACCTTAATTTATTTAACAAATATATAATCTACGTGCCTTAACCCATTAAAACATTTTCCATTTACATGTCTTAACCCATTTTCACATATAACTCATTTATCACATATTCATTACACCAAATATATCTTATGACACATTATCATCTAAACACAAAAAACATCAATTTCATTTCACAATCCAAGTTAACAAACTAAATAAAAACCTCATGGGTTTCCTTTCATAAACCTATGTTAACATGATAAACATAATTATCATAGTCTATGTGTTATAAACCCTTAATTTCATGTTTAACACACCAATTCTACGTTCAAAGGAGTGAAACGCCCCATCAGTGGCTTTTAGCCCAGTCAAATCAACCTCAATGCATCCCATGAAGATTGCAAGGGGTTCAATTCATCATTTAACCAATAAACCCATCATATCTACATTGGAAAACAAATTAATGGAACAATAGTAAAATTAAACCACTAAAAACACATAAATTTAACCATAATACATTGATATATAACTTGTATACCACTTACTTCGATCTTATAGACAAACGCTCTCTTAACATTGGCCTTTCATACAATTCCAAACCACCATCAAAGACCCTACCTAAAAACCACTGTAAAAATAGGTTTTAGGGATTATGAATAATAAGAATGATTACACAAGCCATAATCCAGAAAAATGAAGGAATATAAGTGTTAGACTCACCCATATATTCTACTCACACCCAACGTCACTCCAATCAGATTAGAAATAATGGAGATCAATCCTTGGTATGTTTAGGAAGAAGGGTTCATCATCCTTGGATGTTGTAGGAATAATGGGGAGGGAAATTATGTAAGAAAACTTAAATCTAGATGGGTATATAGTAAATTTCCTCATCCTTAATGAGGCACATGGTTTGGCCACACGTTTGGTCAAACTGTGCTCCAACCATGCGCTACCCTTTGTCCAAGAGGGGGTCAAGTCACATTGCTTCTTGGGAAACCCACATGGTTTGGAAAAGCATGTGGTAACCATGTGTGATGGCTTTTTCTAGGCCCAAAGAATTTCACCTCCCCCTTTCATGGTTTCACCGCCCATGCACTGCTCCTCCATGAAAGAACAGTTAAGGATAATGATTACTATTAACCATGAACCAACCATGAAACATGCACTAGATGGGTCTTTTCCCCCTTCTTCTGTGTCTCTAAACCCCAGTGCACTCCCAATCCTCCTTATAAACTCAGGAGACATTTAATTAATAAACATAAAGGTATTTAAACCAAAATTTAAACAATAATGTACCTCAAAAATAGTTCTGATACTTTAAAACCTTAGAACCATATAATGGATTATTCCCAACCTTCATCCCAAGAATAATTCGGTCTCCACAGTAAATGATATTTGGTCACTAGGCCCACATATCTGTCTCCCTCTCCCAGGTATATTATTTAACATTACCATGCTTCCACAACACTCAAACCAATGGCATAGTCTTACCCCAAAAAACGTTATCATTGTGATCTAGAATATGAACTAGACACTCCTTAAAGGATGAATCATCCTCAAGATCAACATCATCAACATATATCACATGGGAGGGGTTGGGTGATATCTCTAAAGTTGTGACATAAGAAAAAATTATGCATTTAACTATATTGTTTTGGAAGAGATAAAAAGTATTCCTTTCATCTGATCCTCTCCATAGTCTCAAATGGACCCTCATATATGGGTGCCAACTTACCTAATTTTTGAATCTGACGGTGTCCCAACCTTGGGAACACCCAAAGTAACACATGATCGACCACCATAAACTCATGTGGTCGATGACATAGATCTTCATGAAACTTCTACCAACTCTGAGATGTATCCATAAATTTCTAAATCAACTGAACCTACTCTGATGTCTTTTACACAAGACTTGGTTACAACAACTCTAATTCCCTAGCCTCTATCCAACATAATGGATATATAAATGGAATATCTTAGAGAACCTAATATAGATCCTTATTAATATTCACCTGATAACTGTTGTTGTAGGAAAACTCAACAAGATCCAAGTTCTCTCCCAAGATCCACCTGATTATAGGGAATATTCCCTTATCATATCCTCTAGAATCTGAATAGTGTGATATGACTACCTATCAATTTATAGGTGGAAATATGTACTCAAAAAAATTGGGTACCAAACTCCTTCTATTACCCCTTCAAGAAGTTTGAAGTTAAACATGGGTCATGATCTGAAAATATAGTCAGTGGCACCCATTATAACTCCATTTTCTATTGAACATACAACACATCGAACTTTTCAATGGTGAGGGTCCCTAGTATCGGCAAGAAATGTGCCACTTTAGTCAAATGATCCAAAACTAACCATATTTTATCATTCTTATAAGACTTCCTTTGACTAACTGCAACAAAATCCATCATTACATCGTCCCATTTCAATTCTGTAATTAGAAAAGGTTGTAACAAACCACTCGGTCACTGATGCTCGGAATTCACCAGTTGACAGGTATAGCATCACTTCATGAAACCTACAACCTCATTCTTAATCCCTATCCTATTATATTATCTACAAAGATCGTGAAATATTTTTGTTAAACCAGGATTCACTGTACACTTCAAGGCATGAAACTAACACATCAAGTCCCCCAATATACATGTCAGTATGACACCATGAACATGTACATAAAAGATATCATCATCATAAATAGTCTAATCAGAAGGTGACTCCCCATATTCTAGTCATTACCTAAAAGGAAAACACTATGGATCCTTATATTGTCTTTCCATGATCCAGCTCAAAATCTTGGACTCAGCTACCATAGATGCTAGGGTAATATTCCCTTATCCCTCTTGAACATCTAGATGCATCTCAAAAACAATTCCATCATCCTCCATTCAGAAATAGATTCTAGAACCACCTAATTTTGAGTCTTCTAACTCAAGGAATACGAAACACTATTTCCATGAACTAGTGTATATACTAGAAAAAATCAAATGATTTTATGTACTCAACCGATCTTCACTACTGATGATTCAAATCAAGTAGGAAGAAGATGTACTTGAGGGTTTTATGATTAGTATACATAGTAAACCTTTAACCCAACATAGTGTTCCACTAACAATTTAAATCATAAACCACTTTTGAAAACTCATGATCATGCATAGGTTAATTTTATTCATGAGGCCTCAAATTCCATTACCTATACTCCCCAACTCGATCACAATGTATCAACACTGCCCTTATCCCAACACTAGATGCATCACAAAACAAGTTATACTCCTTACCCAGCTCAGGTAAGATCAAAATTGGTGAATAATTCAACTACTTATTTAACTCATGGAAAGCATTCTCACATGCATCATACCATTAAAACTTGATACCCTTTTTGTCCAATCCCTAAAGTGGTTCTTCCAGCTGGTAAAAGTCTTTGATGAGCCTTTTATAGAATCCTACTAAACCTAGAAGCCTTCAAATATCAAAAATATTATTGGGATTCTCATAATATAAAACTTCTTACACATTATTTGGGTCCAATGACACAACTTCTATAGAGACTATGTTCCCTAAAAAATGTACCCTATCAATCCAAAAATGACACTTAGATAGAATGGCATATATCCTATGCTCTCTTAGTGTACTTTTGATTATTTCAAGATGTTTTGAAAGATATTCATGAGTCTTGGAGTACATTAAGATATAATCCAAAAAAAAAATATAAACAAACTAATCAAGGTATGGGTGAAATATTTGGTTAATTAGGGACATAAACACTATAGGTTCATTGGTCATCCTAAACGGCATCAAAACAAACTCATATAAACCATACCTACTCCTAAATAGATTTTTTGGTGCATTATAATATCTCACCCTTAGCTGATGATACCATGCTCTAAATTAAATTTTAGATAATATAGAATCACCCCACAACTATTAAAAAATATTATTGGTTCTCGTAATAGGGTATCATTTCTTAATTTTCATCTGATTCAGCTTTCAGTAAATAAAACAATACCACAATTTCTTGTCATTTTTCTTACAAAAAAAACTGATGATCCCCAAGGTTAAATTATCATATTAATAAACCCTATATTCTATAATTCCTCCAACTATATTTTAAGTTAATAAAGTTATTCTAGTGCCATTATATATAGTGGAATAGAAAGAGTTTCTTCTCTAGGAAGTAAATAAATTGTGAACTCAACATATCTCTAGAGCATAAGCCCGAGGAAGTCATCAGGAAACTCATCCTAAAATTGATCCACTGGAGGAGGAAAGATAAGTTACTCTACTCTCCCATCATCAAGTGAAATACATGCAAAATGGTTAGTGATATCAACCCAACCATTGATGAATGGGCCTTGCACTTCCTGCATAGATATCTTATTCCCCATGGTGAATGTATCCATATTATGTAAACATTAATCATGGGCCATGTAGAATTCCATACAATCCATCCCCATTACTATATCAAAAACTGACATCTTGAGAATGGACAATTTCCATAGGAAATGGTCCCCACCAACCTCAACAGCACACTTCTTAAACTATCATAAACTCTCTACTCGTACTTTTAATGGCATTCCAATCGATATAAACCCACAAATTCCTTCCACTTTTTAGCCCAAAAGATTAAAAATCTAATAGGATGTAAAATATTTTGAGGAACCTGTATAAACTAAAGTATTATCAATCATTGAATATACAAGAATTGTACCTCATAACTACAATGGTCTAGCCTCTCCACCCACATGTATAGGATGAACATATGGAGATGGTCTTTACCTCTACCTTGAGATCCAGTCTTAGTCTATGGTGCTACAAAACCCTTCTAATAATGAAACCATTATCCTATAGTACCACATCCATCACCCCAACTTATAGGACCAGTAGAACTTCAACTTCCTTCCTGGTAAGGAGTATCTGACCCTCTTCTTGTACTCTATATTGGACTTGATACTCTATCATTTCTTATACTTTGAGGGTTCCTATAGAACCTCTGCACATTCCTCATCCTGACGAACACTTGATACTTAGGTACTAGTTAGGGAAACTGACCACATATGTGTCCTGGTCATTCACGCTAAAATAAACGCATGTAAACCATCCTCATTGGTCAAAACACTTTCTTTGATACTTTTTCTACCTCTTCCCAGGTGAAAACTCTCAAAATGGTGCTTCCTTCCATCTAAAGTTATACCACTGGACTGCCCAAATAGAATCTCATGTTCACCACTAGAAGCCTTATTGAATTTTCCTTCAGAAATAAGGTTCTGATCCACCACTTCATATACCATATTTAAATAGAATATATTCACCTATGACTTGATCTCATATCTATGTTTATCCTAAAAATTTCATTCTATATCTTCCTCATATTCGGACAATGCTATAACAAAGTGTTGCAAGTCAACAAAGCAGCCATCATAATCAATCACTGTCATATTCCCTGGGTCAACCTCATAAACTCTTCAGCCTTCTCATTTCTCAATGACATTGAATAGAAATTTTATAGAAATTTTTCCTATAATTATTTCCATAGAATTCCATCTTTATTCTCAGTCTATTCCTAGATATTCCACTAGCACTTCTCTGCTCCTCACAACATGTAAGTGAATAACTTGACTCACTTTTCAAAAGACTCTGAAAGTGATCTAGAATCATCTACATGGAATCTATCAAAAACTCTACAACCTTGGGTTCACACTCTTCAGCAAACATCAAATGGTGATTTAACTAAATCTCTCTATTTAGTTCAAACATACTTTTAATGACCTTACCAAGGTACCATTCCATCATTATATAAAATGAGAAAATTAATCATAGAACTACTCCTTCCCTCTATTACCCTAGATGAATGGGGTTTCCCACTCCCTACGAGGGGAGATTTCTTAATGATATCTTTATGTTTCTCAACCGGCGCATGTAATATTAGTGGTATCTCTATAAAATTACAAACATATGTCTCAAAACACATACAAAAAAACTTCAACAATCTTCAAAAAAGAAGGCTCCCTACTAGCCATAAATAACCCATTTCGCATAAACTATCCCAATATATATAATTACATCTCTATCACTACCCTCAACAATCCTTACCATTGGTTATGGAAAACAAAGGTTAAACCAACTTATATAGTCACAAGCCTTTCATTTGACACCATTTTTAACCATTTTACCGTCACAAAGTAAATCATTCTCATTTAGGCACCTTCATATCTTTCCAACTTGTCACAAATATCTTTTAACCCATTTATGACTCTTATTTAGGAAATATTATTTAACCATTCCTTCATGTTCTTTCTATTTACCTATTTTCATCATCTTTGTTAGACACTATTTCTTTCAAATTTCAATGAAAATGGAAAGCATTCTATCCCTCACATCCCACATGTCTTTCATGTGTGTTCCTACCATGATGCATGTCACATATATCCCTAGGTTCCTAATATGATTCATGTATGAAAAAACTCATTACATTCTATATATGATAAAAATACCATGAAATATTCACATCATACAATAAGTGCATCACCCAAGGTGAAATATCATCCAATTGTAACAACAAAAATCAAGAACAACAATCTCACCGTGGTTACTTGTGTTTTCCCTCATAGATGGATGAGATACTCTCATGAATGATCGAATTTCCAAGGACTGAAATGTTCTATTCATTCATCTAGAATTTTCAAATAGTAATACAACATAAAATAAAAACTGCACTGATACCACTTTCTAACGTACTCATCCAGGTAGCCACTATATCTGGTTCCCTAGGCTGGGTTGTCACGTAACCTCAAGCATATGTTAGATTCATCCGACTAGTAGTGAGGGTATAATTGAACATGTGGGGATACTACTCCCCTTTTATCATAGTAATCCATAGTAGGTAAATCATGAAGTAAGAGAAAAAACTAAATAATAAACATGCATCCCAAATCTATTTTCCAAAACCGAGTACAATCCCATTACTAAATAGTAAATATTATATTTCATGACATATAGTTACAAGTGTAAAGAAACCCCAGAATAAATCCAACTTAAGAATCCCAAAAATGGGTCCTAACTCCAAACTCGGATCCCACATGCATGCACATCCCATTCCCAAATCAGTCATCTAGTATAGGGCCTTTTCCTTTTCCTGACCTACAACCATGAATCCTTCTAGGGTACCCAATAGAGGCTTGAGCAAGGTTTGATCACAACTCTGTAGGAAATGACCAATGGTTTCTTCAAAATATTTACTCTAAATAAATAGTTAAGATGTGTAAATAATGAATAACATGATAAACAAAATATTAATGGGTTCCATTACTTAACAAGTTTGCTTTAACAACTTTACTCAATTGATCCATGAGTTTATAATTTTCATCAATTACTCTACAAACTATTTTCGTCATATAAATATGAATAATGGGTAAGAAGAATTTTTCCTACATCACTATGGAAAACATTACAAAAAATAATACATATCACTTACCTAAGAGTATCATTCCAAGTATTCATATCACATATATCCATTTGAGAAATAGATCCTCAGTATGACTCCCTAACCCATGACACATAGGGGTAGGGAATTAAACCTTAGTCTAACCCAATCCATGGGCATAGATCCACAAGTCCAATTCCCCACACATACCACTAATCCATGTGAAATTTTTTCTTTAACCATTTTACATATATCTCTTTTACAAGCCATAACTCATTGGACACATTTACCATTTACAAACCATAATGCATTCAACACAAATAATATCTTCATTCCTCAACCCATTAACATGGATACCATTTATATGTCTTAACCAATTATCACAAATCATTAATTTATCACATTTATATTACACCAAACACCCCCTTATTACATATTATCAACTAAACACAAGTAACAACAATTTCATTTCACAATCTATCTTAACAAACTAAACACAAACCTCATAGGTTTACCTTCATAAACCAATGTTAACATGATAAACATAAATATCATAGTTTATATCACATAAACCCTTAAATTTCATGTTTAACACCCCAATTATATGTTCAAAGGATCACACACACCATGAGTTGCCTTCATCCTAATAAAATCAACCTCAATGCATCCCAAGGGGATTGTGAGGGGTTAAATTCATTATTTAACCAATAAAATCATCTTTTATACCATTTAAAACCAAATACATATCACAATGATACATATACATGAATAAATACACATAAATTTAACCATACGACTATGGTATATAACTATTAGACTATCATCCTCGATTCCATAGACAAACGTTTCCTTAACCTTGGCCTTTGATTCAATTCCAAACCACCCTCAAAGACCCAACCTAGAAGCCTCTATAAAAAGTAGGTTTTGGGGATTTTGAATAAGAATAATTATTAGAATATCCCTAATACAAAAAACTTAAGGAATAATAGTGTTATCCTTACCTGAATCTTTGATCTTCACTTAACAGGGATCCAAACAGATTAGAAATGTGGAAGATCAATATTTGGGAAGTTTAGGAGGAAGGGTTCATCACCCTTGGTTGTTGTATGAATAATGGGGAGTAAAATCAGGTAATAAATCTTAAATAATGGGGGGTAATGGTAAATTTACTGATCTTTCATGAGGAACATGGTTTGGATGTACTTTTAGCCAAATTGTATGCCAACTTTGTTCCACCCTCAATCTAGAAGGGGGATAGGTCTCATAGATTCTTGGGAATCTCATGCAGTTTGAAAAACCATGTGGGATGTCTTTGTACAAGACTATTTGTTTTCACCTCCCCCCCCCCTACATGGTTTCACCACTCATTCACCCCTCCTCTAGGAAAGCACAATTAAGGTACATGTTAACTACTAACTATGTTATAACTATCAAACCTCCACATGATGGATCTTTTTATATTATTTCATATCCTAAACCCCTATTACACCACCAAACCTCCTCAAAAACATGGGAAAAATATCAATAATTAACATAAATGGATTTAATTTTTTTTTTAAAAAAATGTACCTCTGAATAAGTCTAATATCTTACTGGGTTCAATATTCTCCTTGAATTAAATACATTCATTTTTTATAAGTAGGAACTTATTGAATTTTTACCTTCCATTTATTTTGAAAATAACTTCTTAAGTTAATAATGTAATTTACTAATCATATGTGTAGTGCCTAACTATCTCATAAATTCATTGTGGGGTCTAAATTTCTCATTTTACTCTTGTTTCAAAGGACTTGTATGAATATATTATTAATTGGATAACTAAGTTTTTCAATCTAATAAAGCCTAATTAAATTATGTTAAAGTTCAAAAATATATTCTCCTCATGTTATAATTTCAATTCTAAAATTAAATTTTCAATCACTCCCCATTTTCTAGTTCTCAAGTATAATTTTTATAAATAATGTTGAAAAAATCACTTAGAAATCATTCAATTATAGTAATTTCAAACCACTAAATAATTTAAACTAGCATTCTTTCATCCACATGGTAGGAAGATAGTCAAACTAGGTTTTACAATCCTAAAACCAAACTAAAAATATAAAATATAAAATAAAAATTGAAATCATATTTAATTTATATATTTATATGAACATTTCTTAAAAACATCTAAATTAATCATAAAATAGATTAAATTTCATACCCCACACTTATTCATCCCTACCCCATTTAAACTCAGAAAATTAGAAAAAATTTACATGATGATACTATTAAAATTAAGTAAGAACCAGACCTATTTATTATGGATGGAAATATTCTTTTAATTTATTCTTCTTGTTCCCCAAGTGGATTTCCTCAAATAAAACCTCTAATTATACTGAAAACCAGATAATTTTATTAAAAACTAAGAAAATGGAAAAGTTAAGAGGGGAAGGGAAAGAGTCTTGAGTTTTCCCATCCAAAGAGGGGTTGCATTTAGTTTTTCCATAGCTAGACATCTTGTAATCATCCCCAATTTGTGGGGGGTATTGGGGTTTCTTATAAGGACCCATCATGTTTTTTTGGTTCCCTTTTCATTAGTACTTAATTCTTTTGGTAGATGTCCTCTTTCATAGTAGGGAGTGTGTTCAACCCCTAGGTAGTATAATACATCTTTCAAGGTGGGTCTTGAAGAATAAAATATGTGGACTTCCTCATTCTTACTTCCTTTCTTCCATATGTACTTCTTGATATTCCTAAGGGGGTTCTACATAGATAATTTTCAAAAGTGGTTCTACTTATGTTAGAACCAAATAAATGTCTTCACAATAAAATCTCTCTAGTACAGACTTGAGTAAATTGTTAAAAAAAATTAATCATCTAGCGCCACTTCATCATTCTGATGTTCTTTCTTCACTTGTACTACTTCAAAATGTTCATCCATGTAAGTTTCATTAAGTAATTCAAATTTAATATTATAAAAATAGGTTGAGTTAAGATTATAATTCTCCCCTTTATATATGGTAGCTTATAATTTTGTTTCATCATGAGAGGAAAATCAGAATTTCTCCTCTTTAACTATTGACACACATGGACATCCCATTAATGATGCATAGTTTACTCTAGGGGTTAACTTATCATCTATTTTTTATTGAAGGAATTATTTTTTGTTTGGGTAGAGGTATGTGATAATTCCCTCTTCAATATATATGGGTAACCAACCTGGTTCCTCCATACCCTCTTCTATATCCTCTTCATAAAATCAAAGTTCCAATAAAAAATTTATATTTTATAGAATTTGGAAACAATGTTGAACAAGTTGTAACATTGATTTTGTAAAATTAGACTAGATTGGGCTAACGGTTTTATCAAATGGCTCATAATCTTCAATTTTAATCCCTTGTTTCTCATATAAAAATGATGAAAGGTAATTTTTAATACCTTTTCTTTATGAATCATTAAATTTTACCTCCAATAAAATTTTTTCTAATTTTCTCCTCATTATCAAAGATCTAAATTAGTTGAGATGAATATGAAAAATTAATTCTAAAAAGATTTGTATATATTGTTACTTATATAAATTTAGAATGAAATGAATTGTGGTCAGTGGTATCCCCCTATTTTATATCAAATTTTAAAAATTTCTATTAGTTCATTGCCTATTTAAAGTCTTATAGTGTGGATGGGGGTATTAATGTTCATTCCATTATTTCATCAAATTTTATCCCACCATATTCTTCTTTTTCATTACCATAAAGTGCCGAAAAAAATGTTGAATCACAAATAAAAAAAGTATAGGGAATCTAATTTGAATTAATTTTTAATAATTTAAAAATATTATATGTTCAAGAAATAACAATCACACTCAATTATATCATCATTTAATTCTTCTTCAAAGTACAGGGCCGCTAGGAAGATACTTTCAAGACTATATAATGGTTTTTCTTACTCTTCTTCAATAGTGATTTTGATACTTTTCCCTTTTGGGGTATATTATTTTAATACTTAAGGATAGGTGAGGACATTTATGTAGCTAATTTTTATTAATATAAACCTTAGGTAGTTCTTAGATCATGGAATACTACCTTACATTTCTTTGTGTCCATGGGGTACCCATACAAAATTTCTTGGAGAATACCCTTACATAATTAAATTATTTACCTCTATAAAGCACATAGATTTCCTTGGTTAACTTTAAATATATCTTTTACAAGATCATTATTTGAGGTAGATCCATCTTTTGTGATAATTTCAACATTTAGGTGATTGAAATGAATGTTCAGTTGATCTAGGACTTTATAAAATGTTCAATCATGGTCAATATAAGAAAATTACAATCCATTGTATCTCTTCCTATGGTCAATATTAACAGGGTATATATTTTTTCGTGCCTTCTTGGCATATTATTTTTCTATTTTTGAAGTTTTAGATGTTTATAGGAGCCTCAAAGAGGTTTTATTGGAGTTTAGAGTTGAAATTATACTATAGAAGGTGGTTCATGATGTGAATACTAGTTCATAACATGATAGGTTTATTCAAATCTATAAGGATACCAATTCATGGAATTGATTTTTGGGTGATAGTTTTGAGACTATATGACTCAATATGTGAAAGAATAATTCACGACATGAATTTATTTTAGGCAGAGGTGCCAGTAAAATTGGTTGATGTTCTTTGGATTTGGAATTTGATGAATTCATGGCCTAAATTGGTTTAATATTATAAATTGGAGTGACACATGAAAACTCATGGTTTTAAAATTTATTTCACTCTATGGATTATTCATGGTCTAGAATGTTTATAAGTAAAAAATCCTACCCAAATTCATTTATTCTTAGCAGTTTTTTGGGAAAAACCATAGTGATTCTGGATGATCTTATATCCCTTTCTCTCTAGCTTTAACCCTTGGTTTCTATAGGTTTTCATTTGGAAATACATGGAAATTAAACCCCCTTTTCTCCCTCATTTTATTAAATTTCTCTTAGAAATTATCGATTGTGACATTTTTCTAGTTTAAGGATTTTTTGGGATACATTTATTATAAACCATTGGTATGGTTCATATAGAACTGATGTTTCCTTATGTTGTTTTGGTCTTCTAGTTACTTCACCTTCACCCTATTGTACAATGTTACTCGAAAATATTTCTTAAGGTTATGGATCCTTGTTCTATCCCTATTTATGTTCATGTGTGGGGATTTTGGGATTTTTCTATCTATTGATTCAATGTTAAGGGTTTAATTAAGAAAGAAAAAAATAGATTAATCTAAAATTGATGGAAATGGGTAAAATTCCATGTTTTACTACTTTGATGAATTTATTAACAAGATTATGCATACTTAATTACATTGGTAAAAAACGCAGCTATTGGGAAACTTAATTACGCTGTATTTTATATTTATGTGTGACCCTTACTATTTTGATTTTTTATCTCGCCCTATATAAAGGGATAAGAATGTATATATGGATAATGATTTGGTTTTCAATGGAAATCTGGAATTTGTGATTGAATAACCTTGATAAATGATGAAGTGAAGTAATATAAGTGCTTGAACACAAATTGTGCTTAATACGGAAGCTAGAATATGTTTCTTTATGTGGTTTCACTTTTTCACTTGTGTCATGTGGGCTATTGTGTGGTGATGGTGGTGACTAGACTGGGTGTAGAATGTGTGGTTTTTTTTGACTAAATGGTTTGTTGGAATGGGATGTGATGTGGGTTATTATGCGATTGTGGTGATCTGTGGTGGATCTGATGTGTGGTGGTGAGATTTTTCATTTTTATGAGAGTTGTATTGGCATTTGGTGTTGTGTATAATGGTTTATATGTGTTTGATGGGATATTATGTTGTGTAGTTATATTAATTTCCTAGTTAGCCAGGGAATAAGTTTATAATGTTGTAAAAAATGACATAGGTTGGTAAATAAAAAAAATGGGATATAATTGATATATGGTAAAAGTATTAAATGATTTGAATGATAAATTAATGTGTTGTGTTAATTTTAAATGAAATTTCATAGTAAATGGGAGTCACTGGAAACTCTTTAAAATCTGTTAATGGTGAAACCTATAATTAAAAGTATAATTGTGTGGCTATATGTGGTTGTTTTGTGGTGTGATGAATTTAGTGGTGGAAGTGGTTGTGATGGATGTCATGCGATGTGGTGATGGTGATTTTAAGTACACTATTTCAGGTTATTTAACCTATATGTTTGGTTTTGTAAGCTATCTATCTATTTTGTATTTTATGTTATTTCTATATGCACCCCACCTAAGTTGGATAACCATAAAAAAACCCAAATTTTGTGGGTTCTGGGTGTTTTACCAATATCTTGGATAGTGGTTACATAGATGGATGGCTACCCCCTCATCCCTTATCTCCCTTAAAAAGCAATGATGATGTAGGTTGGTGTTGGATATTACCTAGTGATGTTATGGGTTGGTGTTATAGATTACCCAGTGATGACATGGGTTGGTGTTGGAGATTACCCAAGGATGTTTTGGATTAGTGTCTGATATTAAATAGTTATTTTTATTATGTGATATGTGTAAAGGGTTATTCATGGAGGTAGGAGGGAATAAGGTTTATTTCCTTCACATTCATGATACACTACTTCCATCATTTTGTGATGAGTTTGTGATGTGTGATGAGGTTGTGATGTGATGATGAATGATTCCGAAAATAGATTCTATATAATTTGGGAAGTTGGCATACCTATTCATTAATACTAGACCACATTAGAGATGTATGTATATTTGAAATGATATGTATATAAGGTATGGTAGCCCAAGACAATTGACGTTGGGGCATGAGATCGGTAAATCAATGGGGAAGTAATTGTGGGAAACCTTGATTATATTCCTTGATACTATATTTCTATATTAGATGAATGGTTTTTAGGTTTTTCATGGTGAGGTTAGGATTGGTTAGTTGACCTATTTAGGTTCTCATTAGTTCATCTTTTTATTCACTAGCGCATTAGAATGGTGTTTTCACATGCGTACTAGAGACCTTGGTGCAATCTTACAAAGTATACATGTTTTTATCATCCTATATATATAATTTTTTTGAATATTTCTAGGAGTATTTTGGGGAATAAATTTGGCATTACTATCATAGTTTTTGGAGTTGATGTTGAGTCGGTTCCACAGGTCATGTCTTTGATATTTACTTAGAGACTTTTATTTGTATTTATTGACATTATTCATGTATTTTGGGACGTTTTTGGATTATTTTTATATTATGTGATTTAGTTTTATGGTGGATGTTTATCCTATCTCATAAAAATATAATATTATAGAGGTTAAGGCCTTTCATCTATGATATTTTTATACCCACTATGCATGTCACCATCCCAGGGTCTACTGGAGGAGGTAATTTGGGGTCTTTATCTATCTTCCTTAACTATTGGCCTTAGAGGGGTACCTTTCATGGGAGGGGGTCATGATAGAGTGGTATCAAATGTTTTGGTTTAGTGATAGAATATATTTTGAAGTTAATCATTATGAGGATTTAATGGCTTGGTATGGTAGTGGTTACAATCAAGCTTGATGTGTGACATGGGATATGGAGACCAGTTAGAACATGGGATTGGATGGCCTCTTATGATTCGATGAATGTACTATGAACTTATTGAATTTCCATGATATGTGGAAGTTTATGTATGGTATATTCATAGTAAAGTTACATTCATCATCATTTATTGTATTCATGTCTGAAATGGATGACTTTAGGAAATTAAAATTAAATAAAATATATAAACTGTTATAAAATTCCATGCTATCGGGATTAGGATTTCACCTTTAATTTTTGGAATATATCATTATCATCACCAATTATTCTCTTAGGAATTATAGATTCAGATATATGGACTAGTTAATTGTTGTATGAAGTACCCATCATTGTAGGATGAGCCATGGAAAAGGTATTTGTGTACCTTTTAATGGTAGAGCTTGAGAAAGTATGAGGGGATTTTCTCTGATATGGAGATAGAGTACTGGTTAGAGGATCTCAAGATCTCTTTTTTTATTCTAGATTAGTATGAGTTCTGGGTGTTGTTAATGGTTATACAGATAAAGGCTTTTTAGTGGGGGATTCTATATCTTGGTGACCAAAAGAAGATAGATGTGTTGTGGATAGACATTTAGAAGGAGTTACACATGGAATTCCTATCATCGACGATGAAGGATGAAAAGAGGAAGGAGTTAATTTCCCTTCGATATGGGATCAGGAGTATATGGGAACTTTGGATCATGTTCAATGACCTTTTACACTTTTCTCTTGATATCTTTTCAATTGAGGAGTCTAGAGTGTGACATATAGAGGAAGAATTGTTTCCATTGATCAGGTATGCAGTAGCCCATTTTAGGCTTTCTACATGCCTATAAGTGCATGAGATTAAGGAGGTTATCAATAAGATTATTTATTTGGGATGGGAGCCTTGAAAGTGGGAACAACAATGTGTCTTGAAAAGCATAACATCAGGAAGTGGGTTTTAGATGTCAAGGAATTCACAGTTCTGACTGATGGGGTCTTGACCGTTGTAAATACCTTCACATCATACTTGAACTGGTGATTTCCATGAACCTTCTAGGGGATTCCCATTTTCCTATTATTTATAATTTGGAAATGTCCACTTCTAGGATTAGTGTTTGACATATCAGGGAGGCCAGTTTTATATTGGTGGTCAGGCCCATTTTCAACAGCAGTTGTTGTTGCCTCTGAGGTGTTTTCAATAACAGGGATTTCTAGTGATTGTTCAATAGCTAATGGTGGATAGAGTTAGTGAAGGGAATCCTTATGATAGTATCCATCCTCAATAACCTGGGAGAGATTTTCATTATAGAGGAAAATATAAAAATGGTATAGGAGATGAGCATGGTCATACACATGTGATAGAGGTGACAACACTTCCATGGACAGAGATTATTTGAGGTATGGTTAGTTTATCATCTTCCCTTGTTTGTGCATTGTTTGATTATGGATAATTTCACTCCTTTTTTACTCTTAGTTGAACCATAACTTGGTACTAGACATGAATTGAGTTCTAGTGACCCTAGATATACCAAATCCATATGGAGGTTAGGAAACTTTTTTGGTGTGTGTTGGGGATATAAACTGATGATATAGAAGCACTAGTCATTGGGGGGTTACTTTTTACTGTAGATACAACCATATGATTTTATAATTATAATAGATTCTTTTTATTTTATGTGATCAGTAATTTACTATTTCTGGATGAAAGTTTCATTTTCTAATTTGGAGGGCGAGTGAGTAGAACTCTTTGGTGAGAAGAGTTGTCAAATGGGTGACATGAAAGTGGGGACTCTTTTGTCTTAGTTGGAGGAGATGTTACTATATGATCAAATATAGGATGTTCTTAGGGTTATGGATGAGTTCATGGATGTTTTCCCATATGAGTTTATGACACTACCCCATTAGCACGACGTCGAGTTGGGGATAGAGTTATAATTGGGAATGTCCTTGATTTTGATGGATCCTTACCAAATTGAACCTATAGAGTTTCCAGATTTAATACAATAGGATGTTGATATAATTTAGTGGGGTTTCATAAGACCATGTTCTTCTCCTTGGGGTGATCTAGTGTAGTTGGTTAAGAAGGCACGGGGTAGTTTGGGGTTTTTTTTAGTATAACGGAGGATGAATCTGGTGAAAGTCAAGAACTGTAACCCTCTTTTGAGAATCGACAATATATTATACTAGTTGAAGGGTAGTTGGGTATTAATGATCTATTTGTGGTCTAGATATCACTAAATAAGGGTAAAATATGAGGATACCCTCAATAATACCTTTAGTTGTAGTTATAAACAATTATAGTTCTTATTCAATCCATTTGGTGTCATAAATGAACCAGTTGTGTTCATTGGAATCATGAACTCCATACTCTGTGAGTTCCTAGACTAGTTCCTCATTGTGTTCATCGATTATATCTTGATATTATCAATTTTAGATGAGGTTAATGTTCAGCATCTCAGATATTTGTTATAAACTCTTAGACACCACCAACTCTATGTAAATTCTATAAGTGAAAGTTTTGGACATGATATGTAACAGGCCAAGCATTTTAGCTTTTAATAAATGTTTATTTATTGATTTTTTTATTTAAAAAAAACTAAACTATAATCTGACATAAACTTAGGTATATTTATTTAATCTTTTTATATCCTATTGGTAAATTAAGATCAAATATAAAATATTACCTTTATTTCCAAGAAATAATATTTTTATAGTTTAATATAAATATATTAATTTCTATATTATAATTTCATGGAACAAGATAAAGTTGAAAATTATTTACTTAAAAAGACTTTTTCATGACCTCATTTTTAATATTATATTTTTTTAGTATGAATTCTATATAAATAATTTTTCTAATGTCAATACAAGCCCTTACAGAACATATATAATATTAGTTACTTTATTTTGTTTCTTTTTTGTTACATATATTTTTCAATATTAAATATCTATTAGCTTTGAGATATTATTATTTTGGTTATAATATATATAATAATAATTATTGAAACTCATATTGTAAAATATTATCATATAATGATCTTTTGAGACTTTTTCCTAAAAATTAATCAAATTGAAATTATAAAAATATACTTAAATACAATTCAAAAAAATAAAATAATAATAACAAAAATAATAATATTTGAGTTTATAAAAATATATTTAATTATTTATGGATATTAAAATATAGATAAATTAATTTATTAAAATTATAATTTATAAATTTAATAATTGAGTTTTTTTATTTAATATATATATTTATGTGAGCATAAAAAATAATTAATTAGTTATATGTATATTTATGATGATTTTTTATTGTATAAAAATGGATTCTAAGTAGGTAATTTATTAATAATATAAATACATATATAACAATATTATATTTTAATATAAACAGTACAAAAAACGAAATGAATAAAAAATGAAAAAATGATGAAAGAGGGGTTTCTTCATCTTCCTTGAGCCCCTGCTCGACCACCGACCAAGCTATGTCTAACCTCCCCGCAGATACCATTGACCACCAACCTCTCTAGTGTCGGCGCAGCCCCTTCACACCACCTGAATCCCTCAATTATACATGGATTCACCCATTAGTCGGATGAACCCATCGTTGTACGATCATCTTCCTGAGCACACCGAGTCTATACTATCTCCATCAAAGGAGCCCTTCGGTATCTTCCACCCCATGGAAACCACAGTGTAACAACCTAAGAATACTAACATAGTCCATTTTTTCCCATAGTAGTGAAACATGATCCAAAATTTTCAAATCTATGCATTATATGTTCTCGAACTATAGCCCACTTTGATCCACTACCTTTCTTCTTGAAGAATATTTTCCAGGTAATGTGTTTAAATTAATATAAATATATATTATTGAACAATTTTAGATTGGGAAATAAATTTCAACATAAATTTGTTTTATTTTTTTAAAATCCTTGAATTTTCGATTTAAACATACATAAAAATAGTATTTTAAACCCCTTCGTGGGAAGCCACATCATGTATAAATATTATTGTTTTGATAGTACGAAAATACAGCTTCCCTAAGAAGCATCCAAACCTATACATGTATATATATATATAAGTATCTACAATTATTTTAGCAACCTCAATTCATGATCTTGAAGGAAAATAAAAACATTCCCAAGCCATGTTCCTCCCCAATTTCTCTCTTCTTCCTGCTGGTTAGAATTCACCATCAATAAAAAGGAGGTACTCCTTCGGTTCCCTATCTATCTAAGGGGATCCTTTAATTTTTTTAATATATATATATGTGTATGTGTGTGTGTGTGTGTGTATTATTCAATTTTTACATTCTTAAAATTTATAAGTACGTATTTATATTATTTTCAATCTTAAGTTTTCAAGATTATACATAAATATTTTGTATTAATTTCATGTTCATTAATTTCTTAACGATTTTTAATTTCAAGCTAATACTCATGTAAGGGGATATTTTATATTTATTTTCAAATTAAAATTACTTTTTTGTGTTCTAATTATAAAAGAAAGTATTTTTTAACTATATTTTATGTAATGGGAATTTATTTATTTAAAACTATTATATATGAATTATTTTAAAATTTAGGTTCATACTATTCATGTATGTGTTTATACATTAATGTTTATGAGTTTCAATAATTTATATATATACACACATTTATATGTATATATTTGGTTATCTCATGATTTTAATGAATAATAAATTCATTAAAAAACATTTATCATACTCAATTTTATATTTCAAAGTAGAGCAAGGATGAATTGTTTATTTTAAAAAAGTTACTTTAATATTTTTTATGTGCGTTAAATAATTTTTATTTAAAAATTATAAGTTAAGGGTGTAATTTATTTTTCTTCTAATTGTTTGATGCAAGTAAGATTAGACACACACACATACATACATATATAAATATATATATATATATATTGTTAATATATTTATTTTATGAAAATAGCAATTTTACAATTAATATTATGTACACCATTATATTATGTTCTTATATTTTGTGTGACAATGATAGTATCCTCTAATTTTCAAGGGTTTTATACTCATGATTTTTGTGGGTGTAAACAATTAATTCTCATTTCATGATTTAAAATAAGTAATGTTTCATATGAATTAAAATTCTCCTTAATTAAATTTTATGATCATTCTCAATTTGAAATATTTTTAAAATTTTACAAGGATGAGATGTTTAATTTAAAAATAATTATTATTATAATTTTATGTGTATTATATAATTATGGTTATGATTATTCTAAGAAAGAAAAATTATATGTCTATTATTTTATGTTAATTGTAATAAGCAATTACTATTATTTTATGTGAAAGGTTTATATATTTTCCCTAAAATTTTATGTGTGAAAGCCTGAAATTTGGAATTAAGAAGATGAGTTATTCAAGGATGAGTTTTAAATGATAAAATTTATCACTTCATATAAAATTTATTTCATGAGTTGATCAATTAATGTTTGAATACCTAGAAGTTCATTATTATGTATAATCCATATAGAGGCTATTTGTCATGAGTTTTGGTAGTACAAAATCTTGCAAGTGATTTAAAATGAAAGTTCATGTACATATATGTGTGTGTGTGTGTGTGTCTATATATATATATATATGTGTGTGTGTGTGTGTGTGTGTGTGTGTTTGCGTGTGCGCGTGTTTGTTTATTTATTGCATGATTATGTTTTTAAAAAAACACCAGTGGAAATACATATATATATATATATATAGAGCTCAAAAAATTCATAAAAAAATGTCACTTGGAAATTATAAACATGAATGGGGAGTGGGGAGTGAACCCATTCCTAAGGAAAGTGGGTAGGCCTAGATAGCCTTCAATGTTTAAAGTGGACCTACTATTTTTTTTCAAAATATTTCATAATATTTTCTTAAAATATCATAGGATTATTTTAAATAATTTTCAAAAGTGTAAGTATTTTCAAAATAATATTACAATGTTTTCAGAATGTGTAATTATTTTAAAAGGATTTATAGAATTTTGAAAATAATAAGTATTATCAAAAATAATTATAATATTTTAAAAGGCATAAGTATTTTTAGAGGCATTTCAAAAATCATGTTTTCAATAATATTTTCAACGGATTTTTCAAACATCTATTATATCATGAAAATAATTTTTTTTAAATTATTTTTCCAAAATTAAAAGTATTTTCAAAACATTTTCAAAGTTTTTTCCAAATCTACGTATTTTCAAGATTATTTTCAAAATAATTTTCAAAGGTATTTTCAAAAGGTAGAAGTATTTTCAAAAATGTTTTTCCACTGGATTTTTAAAAACCCCTTACTGGAAAAATTTGATTACCCTATGTTTTTATAAAATGTTTTCAGGTTCATTTAGAGGTTTCATGGATTTTAGATTCAATAAGTATATATAGTGGGAAATTCTTATCACTAACTTTTTATTTAATGTTTTATATTTTATATTTTGTAAAAATTTTCCTATTCCTCTAAATACTACACTGGAAAATATCTTTAGATTTAAGTGCTAGTATATTTTTCAGTTACTTTTTAAATATATATATATATAACATATTTTTGTACTGGATCTGGAAGCATGGGTCTAGGTCCATACAATTTGTATCAAAGTAATCATTTAGATAACTTTGGATATTAGGATGGTTGGTTTAAATAAGTAGAGTTTCTAAGTATACTCTTTTTGTAAGACCTTTTTTTTATATCCATCCAGTATAAAGAAAAATCTAGGTGTTAGAAATATACTTTTGAACATCTAGGTAGTTAAGTGACTATTTAGAATATATAACTCTAGTAGATATAGTTTTATAAAATTTTAAAATGGAATTTAAAATTTTCCTTACGTAATGAAAACAAATTTTGAGGATGAAATTATGTTTAAGGGGGTAGAATGTAACAACCCAATGATTTATTCATTTAATAAATGTTTGTTTCTTGATTTTATTTATATTTAAAACAAACTAAAGTATAATATAACATAAATTTGGGTATATTTTATCAATAATTATATATGTTTTTGATAAATTAAGATAAAATATAAAATATTACCTTTATTTTCAAAAAAAAATATTTATATAGTTTAATAGAAATATATTAATTTCAATATTATATTTTCAAGAAACAAGATAAAGTTGAATATTATTTTCTTAAAGAAATTTTTTTGAGACCTCATGTTTTAATATTATATGTGTTTAGTATTAATTCTAAATAAATACTTTTTCAAGTGTCTATAAAACCCCTTTCATAACTTATATAATATTAGTTACTTTATTTTGTTGATTTTCAGTTACATATCATTTTCAATATTAAATAAATATTAGCGTTGAGAAATTATTATTTGTGTAATAATATGTATAATAGTTATTATTAAAACCCTTATTGTATAATATTATCAGATAATTATTTTTTTGAAATTTTTTCCTAAAAATTAATCTAATTAAAATTATAAAAATATACTTAAATACAATTCACAAAAACAAAATAATAATAATAATGTTTTATTATATAAAAAATAAATTAAATTATTTAAAGATATTAAAATAATAATAATTTAATTTTTGAAAATTATAATTTATATATTTAATAATTTAGTTTTTTATTTTATATAAATAGTTATATAAGTATAAAAAATATTTAATTAGCTAAATGAATATTTATGATGGGTTTTTATTGTATAATAATGGATTATAGTAGGTAATTTATTAATAATAAAAATATATATAACTATATTATATTTAAATATATACATAAAAACAAAATGAATAAAAAATGATAAAAAGGTGGAAGATGGGTTTCATCGTTTCATCGGGCTGCTACTCAACCACTAACTAGGCTACACCCAACTATCATGACTCAACCGTCGACCACCAACCTCGCCAATGCCAGCAAATCCACATCACCCCACCTGAATCCATGAACTCTACTTGGATTCTCCCACAAGTCAGCCAAACCCCTTTTTGTATGACCAGTTTCTCGAGCACACCTTGTAATGACCCAAACTGTTATAAATAGAATTTCCCTTGAAATTTATTTAAATATATTATTATATGTTTATAGAAAATACATGAACTTATTTGGTTTTATTATATCCTATCAGATCTCATTGACCATTAATATTCATTACTGTTGATAATATAGTCATTTCATAGTGATCACATGATTAGTATAAATATAGGGTTTTAACAAATCTAATTGAAATAGACAAAGGAAGTGATGGCCTCAAACAGTAGGATCGAATCCTATAAAGTTCATTTATCAAGGATTAAAAGGGATATAGCATCTCTGGGATTTTCCCTTGACTAGGCCCAATATGAGATCCAATGACTTAAGCATGAGTGAAATCATTTATGGGAGAATTTAAAGCTCATCGAGATCATGGTCTAAACCATGTTCGTCGAGCCACCCCAAGAAAGTCTCTCCATTGTACACCTTACTCTTTGGGAATTTTCTATTGTATTAAATGGATATGTATATTGACCCTATAATTATGAGAATATACATTATTTTTTATAGAATGATGATTATATTTTCATCTTATTATTACTACTTGATAAATGATTTTTATTTTGATTTAATAAAACCCATATAGTATTTTTTGGTATTATTCAAATTCTATTAAGGAATTTATTTTGATGAATTAATTTATTTCTGGAATAAATAATATTTTAGTAAAATATAGATATTAAATAATTTTTAATAAATATAAATTATCGTATAATTTTTATGAAGTAAAATATAATTTTTATAATGGTTCAAAAACTGTTATTGTCAAAACAAACCCATAATTTCTCAATAAGTGTCAATTATTATTTTAAATGTGAAAATTCACATATTAAGAAAATTATTATTATAAAATGAATATTATTTTTGGATTCATAGTGTCAAAATAGACCAACTACCAATTTTTCCTTATTTTCTGAGACAGTTGAATTTTAGGGTAAAAATTACATACTGTATAAATATAATTTGTATATTATGACATCATAATGTCCCAAAACTGATTTAATAAATAATATAAAGGGTTTCCATGACCAAATAAATTTTTTAAAATAATCTTATTTTATGTTTATTTTATTTATTTTATAAATCCATTATGAATCATCTAAAACATGTAATATATTTTAAGGTATTAAAATCATTTCTTTAAGAGTGTGAATATAATACACAATAAAATGGAATTATTTTATTATTTTCATCCCTTGAAATTATAAAATAATGGACACCAATCCAATTTGGTATATTCTAGGGGAAGTTTTTTGGTTTTGGTTATTTTATTATATAGAGTCCAAGACCAAAATATTAATGAAATCCCCCTCTTTTCCTATATAAACCGACCCAAGCTCCCATTTATCTTTAATAAAACTCCTTGGAGGACGTCCATACTCTTCCCTAAATTCTCTATAGTCCTCAAAAGGTACCCCCAAATACTCAATAATCCTCTACCAAGCATTCAGAGTCACGCACTCAAGTAAGGGATATCTCTCTCCTCTCTTTTCCATTTAAGCGCTTATTTTATGTTATGCTTCTTAATTTACATTTGTTCATGTTGGGATATCTTCTTCCATATCATAATTACTATAATTTTGATTTATATATTATGATAAACCTCTTTAACTCTTATTAATCCTTCCAATAAACAATTATGTACACCCGTTACCATGCCGAAATTTAGTAAGGAATATCTCTCTCCTCTCTTTCCAATTTAAGAACTTATTTTATGCTATTCTTCTTAGTTTCCATTTATTCATGATGGAATAATTTATTCCATATGAACCTTTTTTTAAATTGATGAATAAATCATTAGATACCCCTTTCTCTATCATTAATCTGCTCATGATCCTTTATGTATGCTTGTTACTTACCAAAATTTAGTTAGGATTCTTTTCTTTCTCCTCTTTATTAATGTTTCTTTATAATTGTATGCCTTCTATTTTAAATTAATAATGTTAGGAAATTTCTTTACATATACCTATTACTACCCATTTGATTTAAAAATTATTATAGACCCCTTTCTCTCTCTTCAACATATTTTATGAATTTTTATGTGTCCTCGTTTTGTTGTAGAAATTTCACCATGATTTTCCATGCCAAAACAATTATTTACTAAATATCATACCTATTTACTATCAAGGGTGTTGAAATTTATACACTTATAATTATTTGATTGGGGACTTACATTTATTTTCTCCACATTCCCTGATCATGGAATATAATATTTTACTGAATGATTCCATGTTTTGTGATCTATGTGTCACCCTTTAGCATGACAATAAGATGAATGTGACGGGTGCACCAAAAATTATATAGCGCTATAATGAAATAGTTAATGTTTAGTATCATGATATGTTATATTGGGATAAAAATTGAACCTGATTCCTTTATGGTTCTTTTTATGCCATGATGTCTTGATGGTTTATCCTTGACCTATGTTTATGATGCAGTGTTTTATTTTGTTGCCACATTTTCCATGTTTCCTTTATGATTATCATGATATATCATGTCACATTGTTTATGTTTACGACTATTATTATTTTTATGCACTATTGATATACCTATTTTATAACATTTATCACCTTATTACATGTTTATTCTCTCACTCGGCTTTATATCTCACCCTTTTCTTATGTTTTTCCCAGTTTATCTCATGCAGTTTTAAAAGCCATATAAATTTTAGAAGAATTTTGAGGGATTTTTCAATAATGTTGGTGTATCCCATGTTCAAGATGTTATTCTATGTACCTAATTCCCAAATACACTATAATTTTCTAACTTTTAGGTTTTATTATGTGTACTTTTATGTAATAAAATATGAATTAATGTGTAATAAAGAGATGGGTTTATATATATGGTATCAAAGCAATCGTTTAGTTATTTTTTGTATTAGGATTATAAGACTATAGATAAATTCATATGCATAATAATAAGTATAAGAAAAAATCCTTAAACTTATGTAAGTATAAATTAAGTGGTTTATCAATAAAATTCATCCCTTTCTGGTCCCTATAAGTGGATGTGTTTATGGGAAAAATGTACCTAGGGTTAATAACTCCAACAAATTTTTTCGGTCCTGACTCAGTGTAACCTGGTAAATAATAAAAAACCTCACTACTCACCCAGTTTGACACTCCTGGTGGATATTCTTTGGTAAATTCATAATCTAATTATGAACCATTATTAATAGAACAAGAAAATTCCCATATAAATATATGTTAGAAAATAGGTCATGTAAAACATATACTGAGGCCTAAAAATAAATAAGTTAAGGGAATAAATGTAATTTATAAGTTATCCCTTTAATGTCATTGTATTTCCCTTTATGTGTTTAATAGTTTAAAATACTCATCCCTAGTTTTCCTTTTATTCTATCCAATGACCATAAATAGGAGGAATTTGGTAAAACCTCAATGTTATGGGCAATGTAATGGCTTCCCCAATGAGATGACCAACTCGATGGGAGAAGGAATCACAAATCTAATAGTGCCATCGAGTTGGAAAATGGCTAGGAAATGATTTAGGTGTGAGAAGGAAGGGAACCTAGATAATTAATACCGATGGGAGAAACCCTCTAATTCAAAAGAGGAAATGAATTCTATAGTCATCCCTCAATGCATTTTTCATTGTTTCAACTACAAGGAACCAAGGAACATATAAAACCAATGCACTTAGCTAAGGGTTTTCATAGACATCCAAAAACCTCCAAGTCAATAAGGGAGATCATTTTCAATCACAACCACTAAGGTGGATCCCAAAAATGAAGTGGTTACATGTACGGTAGTTAATCATTCAAGAATAGTGAATGTACTTTTTTATTTTGGTATAATGAATTCCCTCATATCATGAAAATTTATTATAACTATTCAAACACCACCAGAAATCATGGAAGTAGAGATATCAATGAAAATGGAAAATGGAGAAATTATTGCATCTCAATTATATAACTCATCCCTTGTCATAATTTGTTAGATGAACTTCCCAACAAACCTTTTAAAACCCCTTTTTGAGTAATTTGATGCAATTCTGGGAATGGATTGTATTTCCCAGTATAGTTCCAATATAAATTTCCATTAGAAGGTATTCACTCTTCGTATTTCAAATCACCCCCCAATTTTGTACAAGTGTAAGGAGGGTGATGAATCTTATTTAGCACCAACATATCAATAATGGATATTATTTCCCTAACAGAAAGAATATCTAGATCAAATGATTGATTCTAAGGAAAGAATGGCCCTCGAAGAAATTCCTATTGTTAGGGAATACACTGATCTGATTCTTGATAAATTGAATTGTATTCCTCCTAGCCAAGAGGATGAATTTTCAATTGAGGTTATACCAATAGCATTGAAATTATCCTAGAATCCATATATAATTGTTTTTGTGGAACTTAGGGATCTAAAGAAATACTTATAGAATAATTTGTAAAAAGGGTTCATACTCCCAAGTTCTTCACCATGGGGTTCACCAGTCCTATTTTTTCTAGAAGAAAGATGGGTCAATGCTCCTATTTATTAATTATAATGATCTCAACAATATCAGAATAAAAAAAACTATCCTCTTTCATGGATTGAGGACTTTTTCGGTCAACTAAATGGTGCAAAATACTTCTCCAATTTGGATCTTTATTCATGATATTAATAATTAAGGGTGAAGAAGGTAGATATCCCCAAAACTACTATTTATACAAGGTATGATCACTATGAGTTCATAGTGATGCCTTTTAGGATCACTAATGATCCAGGAATATTTTATGGACTTGATTAATAGAGCCTTTAGATATTACCTAAAAAAAAGTTAGTAGTTTTTATAAATTATATTCTAATATACTCCAAAACCAAGTAGGATAATGAGGAGCATCTGAGCACTGTACTAAATACCTTGTGAAAGGAGAAGCTTTATGCCAAGTAAAAAATGTGAGTTCTGGTTGGAGGAAGTATTTTTATTAGAGAATATAATCACAATCAATGGGATATATAAGTACCCTTAAATATATAATAAATTTATGGATGGATGGGGAAAAATATATGAATTATATCTATAGTTTCCTTGGATTAGCTGGGTATTATTGTCAATTTGTGAGAAAATTCTCATGATTTTAAAACCCTCTAACCAAGATAACTTGTAAAAAATTCATGTTTTCTTGGAATGATGAATGAGAATAGAGATTCAAGGAGATAAAAAATAGGCTTATCATTTCCCATGTGCTCACACTACCCATAAGAAGAGAAATTTTTTTAGTATTCAACGATGATTCAAAGAATATATTGGGATATGTGTTGATGTAGAAAGAAAAAATAATAGCCTATGCTTCAAGGAAATTAAAAGTTCACAAATATAACTACCCAATGCATGATATGGATTTGGATGCCGTGATCTTTACTTTGAAAATATGGAGACATTATCTCTTTGCAGAGAAGTGTGAAATATATACAGATCAAAAAATACTCAAGTATATATTCACATAGAATGATCCAAATATGCACCAATGAAGATTGATAGATATGATCAAGGACTATGACTAATAAATCCACAACCATCCTAGTAAAGTAAATAAATTGGTGGATTATCTAAGTATAAAGGATCCCATGGATTTATCATTAATGAGAATAGAGATGGATCCAATCTTCTTATATTTAAATTGTATGGAAATGGGAATCATAAAGAAATGAACATCATCAATCCTTTCACAAATTATTTCTTATTCATCCCTTATAGAGTGGTTAAATGATTCTCAAAGTGATATTGTGGTAATTAAGAAGAAAGTGGAAACTATAAGAAAAGGGAAATCCTCATAGTTCAATGTTAATGATGATGTAGTTGTAATATTTGGTTCAATACTATGTGAACCATAAAATATTTAGTTAAAGAATAATATATTGGATAATGCACATAACTTAACCTTATTTATCCATCCTAGAATAACAAATATGTATCGAGATCTTTGAGAAAATTATTGGTGGGTTGATATGAAACGGATATCACAGAATATACATCAAGGTGTATTTTATGTTATAAAGTGAAGGAAGAAGGGAAAAAATATAATGTAATGATGAAACCATTTCTCATACCTACATAAAAATGGGAAAATATCACCATTGAATTTGTCATCAGAATTATAAATTTATCTTGAGGAAACAATTCTATATGGGTTTTGTGGATCTTATTACAAATATATCTCACCTTATCATAATTTGATAGTATTTATCTTTGGACCATCTTTCATGGATATACGTCAGAGAAGTGGTAAGGCTGTATAGAGTACCATAATCAATTATATTTGATTGAGATCTGAGATTTACCTCAATGTTTTTTACAAGTCCCCAAAAATCTCTAAATACTATACAAAACTTCAGTATGACCTATCATCCTCAAATTGATGGACAATATGAGAAGACTATTTTAGACCCTAGAAAACAAGTTGCGAGCTTGTTCTATGGACTTCAAAGGAGGGTGGTACCAATATATTCCTTTGGTAAATTTCTCTTACAACAAAAATTTCCTATCATGCATCCAAATGGATCCTTATGAAGCCCTTTATAAGAAGAGGTGTAGAATGTCTTCATGTTTGGATCATATTAGGGAATTAAAACAACTAGGTCCTGAAATGGTTTAGGAAATGGTAGAAAAGTTTAAGACCATTCAGAAGCACATCAAGGCTGCTCAGAGTCAAAAAAAGAGCTATGTTGACAATCATCGACAAGACCCAGAGTTTGATATTGGAGACATTTTATTCCTATGAATATATCTATGGATGAAAGTCATGAGATTTGAGAATAAGGGAAACCTTAGTCCAAGATACATCAACCCATTTTAGATCCCTAATTTCATTGGATCGATGGCCTACTACCTTGTACCCCCACGTAACCTATCTCAATTACATGATATATTCCATGTATTCCTCTTGAGAAATTATATAATAGACCCCTCACATGTACTCAATCCAGAGGTAGTTCCATTTTAGAATTATCTTTCCTATGAAGAGTAGTCGGTGAATATCTTAGATCATAGAGAAAAAGTTCTACAAAATAAAACAATGCACCTTGTAAAAGTGTTGTGGAGAAACCCCAAGTATGAAGAAGCAATGTGGGTACCATAGGAGGTGTTGAAATAGAGTTACCTTCATTTATTTTAGTGTGTTAAAAGAAAATTTTGAGGGAAATAATTCTTAATGGGGGATATTTTAACAATGTGAACTGTTATAAATAGAATCCCCCTTATAATTTATTTAAATGTATTATTATATGGTTATAAAAAACATGTGCACTTATTTTGTTTTATTATATCCTATCAGATTTAATTGATTGTTAAGAATCATTACCATTGATAATATATCTTTTGAACTATTATCACATGATTAGTATAAATAAAGGGTTTTAACAAATCCAATTTACATGGACAAAGGATGTGATGGTTTCAACCATTCTGATTGTACCCTATGAAACCCATTTATCAGAGATTCCAAGGGATATTTCATATCTAGTATTTTACCTTGACCAAGACCAAGGTGATATCCAACAACTTAAGCATGAGAAATACCATTTTCAGGAGACTTTCAAGATCATTGAGATGATTACCCAAACCATGTTTGTCGAACCACCCCATGAAAGTCCAAACATCACGCATTGTACTCTTAGGGCGTTTGTTGGTGTATTAAAGGGATATGTATCAATAACCTAGAATTATGAGTATTTAAATTATTTTTTATAGAGTGTTGAATATATTTTCATCTTATTATTTTTACTTTATAAATTATTTTTATTTCTATACAACAAAATACAAAGGTATGTATTGCCTATAATGGAGGAAGGGGAGTTCTCTTCCCTACTAAAAATTGATGACCTTTTTCCCTAAATCAACCGTACGGACTAAATCTATACTCATATGCTCCAATTAATAATGAAATTGGGCTTCACTTCTATTATTTAAAGAGAAAAAAAAAATAGTGTTAAACTAGATATTTTAAAGGACAACAATGTGGTGACTAGACTTTACAAAGGCATATCCTATGCTGATGTGATTTTTGGTACGGTCCCTACTGGTATAGAGTCTAACATGCCTCTGATTATTAAGAAATCAAATAATGGTTTGATATCTATGGTTTTAGATCAATATACTATTAAACCAAGGTTTTATCTCTACATATTCTCCTTTCTAGGACGAGTTTCTTACATGAAAGGAGAAAAACCTTATTCATATGCGGATCTAAAATTATGAATTTCTCATTAATAGAGCATTATGAATTGTAGGTTGATCTTGATCAGAAATGGATATTTTCACATCATTTTTGGAAGAAATTATAAATTTAAGGTGGGCTGGAGAAGTGGAAATCTCAACCTCAAATTGAGCCTCCTGCGAATTTTGGAATGGGAACCAAACTTCAACCCTTTTAGCTTGAAAAATTTGAATACCCTGGTATGGGTTTGACTACATGGAATTCCTTGGATTTATTGGAATCCTAATATTCTAAATGATCTAGTAGTTTATATTGGTACACCTCTTAAAATTTACCAATGAACACTCAATGGTGACATTGGTTTCATTGCAAGAATGTTTATAGATATCAATATTGAAGTATCAACACTGGAAAAAATCCCCCACACAATTAGTGTATAGGAATTTTATATGAGAATAAAAATTGAACATCTTCCCTTATATTGTGAGTATTTTAAAATGGTTAGAAATTCTCTACATAAATGTAGAATTGTGCATAAACAACCAAAGACTAGGAAACATGCAATGACATGTAGAGAAGCACAATAGGGTAATACCAATCCTTCCTCATATTTTAAGGAAGGAGTGGTGTTAAAACAATCCAATTTTATGACCAATAAAGGATTTTAATTTTATTACATATCTAAAGATGATAATAACCCCTCTACCTCCTTTTATGAGTTTGGGAATACTAGATTTCAATCTAAGAATGGTAATTCTATGCCAAGGGCTGATTATTACTTGATGGATCTTTCCTATAATTTTTTTGAATTGACTAAATCCTTGAAATATGATTTTTTTTCAATTGAATTTACTACTAAGGATATGGAATTGGTGTCAAAATATGAGTAGCATTAGCAGAACAACTCTTATGGTAAACTATAGCCTAATACAAGTCCATAATTAAAACCACCTACAGTTCAAAAGAAAAATTCCAAGAAACCATTGATCTCAGTTCCGATCAACAACTCCATGGTAAGGGATGATACAACCCATAATGCTAGTATTATCAATGATAGAAAAATTAAAAAGCATGAATTCAGATCAAATAAACCTTAGACTTCAAGGAAATCTAAATGATAAGGTGCTCAGAAACACAACAATGGCGGTTTACACCCCAAAGTTGTTCTAAGATGAGGATTTGTTTTTAGAAATGTGAGGGAGTGCCCAACCCTAAAACAATGATTTCCCTTAGGATTGTTTTTGGAAAGTATAAACCCAACATCATTGGACTATTTGAGCCCAGGAAAATTCTCCCTAATCATGAAAATCCTCTTGCAAAGAAGGGTTACATCTTTCTTGGAAAAAAACAAACCAATAACAGCCTTGATAGACTTTGGTTATTGGTCCACAGGTATGTGCCTGCTCCTATTTGTTTCAATGCAAAGGAAAAATCAATAACATGATGCATTGATGATGCAGGTAAACAGATATTCTACTTAGTGATTTATGATTTTAAATCCTATATTAATAGGAGACCTCTCTATTCAAAGTTGAAGAACCTCTCGAGAACAATTTCATATCCTTGGATTGTCATTAGTGATTTCAACACTATCCTTCACGTGGATGAGAAATTAGTACTGATATCTCAATCCATTTCCATTAATGATTTCATGGAATTCCATGAGGAAGTGAATATTACCAAGATCAATCTTGTTGGGGAAAAATTACTTCATACAGAAAACATCTCAATGGTGTTAAGGATAGAATAATTGATATATCTCTTGTCAATGAAAGATATCTTTTCAATTGGATTTAGTTATCATGCATCACTCTTGCAAAACACAACTCATATCATCATCAAATACTTGTGAACTGTCTAAGAAAAGAGTGAATAAACCCTCTTTCATTCAGATTTAACAATGCCTAGAGCACTCAACTAGACTGCAGTAAAATTGTTAGTGAGACTTAGTAATCCTTTTATGGAAACAAAAACCCCATGACATTCATTACCAAACTTAAATTTTTCAAATCAACACTAAATGAACATAGTAAAAAATTAGTTTTATAAATGAATAAATTTAAGAACTTGAATGATCCCTACATTCTCTCCAAGATTCTATGACTAAAAATAACTTCTCTGAGAATATCAATCAAGAAACGAAATTATCTACCAAACTTCAAAATATTCTCATACTTAAAGACAAAATTCAAAGAGGTGTTTTCAAAGTCAGATGGATTAGTGAAGGGGATATAAATATGATATTTTTTAATGCCCTCCAGAGAACTAGAAGGGATAACAAGCCTCTCTCTCTTCTTAGGGATGGTGACCAAATCATTGAGGATAGAAAAGCTTTATCCAGTCAACATATATCCTATTTAAAGAACCTTTTTAATTCCCAATGAAAAAATATAGCTCTTATGGAAGGTATTATTACTAAATTATTCACTAAATAAGAAAATATTATTATTACTTCTTCTCCTCTAGAAATGGAAATTGAAGATGATGTTTTCGGCCTTAACAAGGGAATCTCCCCTAGTTTTGATGGCTTCACCAACCATTTATTCCAAATTTACTGGGATGTCATATAGAAATATGTTTGCAATCTGTTTAAATACATTTTCAATAGAGGATATCTATTTCATGATATGAATGGTAAATTTCAGTCCATAATACCTAAAGTGGATAATACTAATGACATCATCCAATTTAGAACAGTCTCTTTGGTCAACACCATCCACAAATTCGTCACCAAAATTCTCTCTAACTTGCCTTCCAAAATCTCAGATAAAATTGTTTCTTGGAATAAATTTTTCTTCATCAAAAGAATTAATATTAAATAAAATCTTCTCACGGCCTCAAAATGTGTAAATATTATTAGGAAACCAATCATAGGAGGATTTGTTACACTCAAGATAGACATAAAAAGTTCTTTCATACAATGGATTGGATCTTCATTGGAAATGTTCTACATAGATTTGGTTTTAAAAAAATTATTCTATGGATTAGAGTCCTTCTTGGTTCAACTCGCTTATCCATTCTCATAAAAGGATCACCAGAAGGGTACTTCACCTTCTCAGGGGGTCTTAGACATGGTGACCCTCTCTCTTCGATCAGAATTTCCATTTCTGAAGACTATCTTAGTAGAATATTCATTAAAATGGAAGAAAAATGTGACTTAAATACTATTAAATATAATAGAGGTACCTATGTTCCCTCCCATATTTTTTTCACTGATGAAGTTATTTTTTTTACCTGTGGTGATAGGGAAACATCAAAAATATAAATAATTCTCTCTCACACTATAAAAATGTATCGAGATAGGAAATCATTTGGGGTAGATATTTCATTTAAATTAGAAATCACTCTAATATAGCCAAAAGGGGAATCATTATCAATTATATGGGTATTAATAAAGGTTATCTTCCCTTCAACTACTTGGGTGTCCCGCTATATTGGAGAAGGCCTGGAGATTCTTACCTCACTGAAATCTTGAGCCAGATCAGAAGAACTCTATCTTTGTGGAAGGTTAATACACTTTCAATTGCAGGGAGAACCTGCCTTGTCAAACACATTGTAATCTCTAAACTAGTTTAATCATTCATGGTGTATATATATATGATATACCTGATCAATAGTATCAATTATTTGATTAGGAAATTCATATATAGTTACAATATCTTGAAGAAAAAAGTAGCCATTGTGTCCTAGAAAAAATGTTTCAATCCTTACAACCTTGGGGGGCCTTGGCATCAAAAATCTGGAATTGTTCAATCAAGATCTCCAAGACCAATTCATATGGAATTTGTTCAGCACCAAATATAAATCCTTAGATCTACTGAAAATCAGACTAATGGAAAGTTTCAAGTATGGAAAATTTCAATACATGGAATCCACAATATGGCCTTGTTTGAGAACTATGTTTAAGAAGGTGTATAAAAAAGTCTCACTAGATTTTGAATGCTGAATCTTCTCTAAAATTTTGGCATGATAAATGGATAGATTCTCCGCTTCAAAACAAAATAAACACTATCATTAAATCAGGTGATCTGAATATCACTATTAAAGATCAACTAAGAAACATTTCTCACCTCTCGAAGGATCTGTAAGATAAAATTTCACATCTTGTCTTTATGGAAAAAAATAATTTAATAGTTTAGGAACCAGCCCAAAGTTGTATGATGGATTCTAAATCTTTCTACAACCATGAGATTCAAGGAAACCGAAGTTTCATCAGTGATTTTAATATTAGTTGGATGCAACCGTTATGATTCTCTCTACACTAGAGAATTTCTCACCACTGTCTTCCGATGGATTCTTGTTTGTAATAAAGTGGTATCACCCACTATTGTTGGTGTGATCTGTGTCACCAGCATAGAGAGGACATTGACCATATTTTCTTATCTTGTGATATAGCTTCATCCTTATAGAATTCATTGATTGATTGGTTTGAACATTAGGATCCCTATACAAAAATAACTGATAATATGTTACAGAAAATTATGAATCTTTATTTATCCAAGAAACTCAAAAATCTTCTTCTTGCTTATTATGAAGAACTACTCCATGTGTTGTGGTATAAGAGAAATAAGGCAATTCATGATGACACTTCATTTCATCTAAAATATACATTCTCTAAAATTACTATGGTCATTCGGAATGCCAGTCCCCTACAAAAAGGGAAATGCAGAAACTTAGTTGGAGACTTCACTATTCATAGGAGACTAAATATTAAAGGTAACTTTTCTCCATATCGTGTAATTCTTGAATCTTTGTGGATTTCCCCATTTGTTGGATGGAAAAAATGAAACACTAAAGGAACCTCCAAAGGAAAACTTGGTCCATCAGGCTTTGGATTCATCACTCAATGTTATAATGGAGTGGTTATTACCGGTATTCACAGACCTTGTGGATATTTCAGTACCCTTTAAGATGAAATGTTCACCTTTATTGTTGTCTTCCACATAACTAAACAAGATAATTATAATGAGGTTTGTTTTCAATGTGACTCGGCCACTATTATGTAACTAGTGACATTTGGTATCACACATAAGTCATGGATGCTCACTAAAAGATGGTCTAACTACATAAACAAGTTATCTGCAATGATCTATATCATTACTCACACCTACTCTGAATCAAATGCTCTAACTGATGCACTTGCTAACAAACGAGTGACTCAAGAAGCTTTAATACATGATATTGATCTCCCTCTTAACCTCTTACCTATTCAAGAAAAATAAAAATTTAAAATTCCTTCATTCTATCTAATGTAACTTTTTTTCATTTATAATAAGAGCCTATGAGCTCATGCTTCTAAAAAACAATAAACCACAAATAGTATTTTAAGGTAATATTCAAATTCAATTAATAAATTTATTTTGATGAATTAATGGATTTTTTAAATAAATATTAATTTAGAAAAATATTAATATTAAATAATTTTTATTAAATATAAATTACCATATGATTTTTATGATGTCAAATATAATTTTTATAGGGGTTTGAAAACTGTTGTTGTCAAAAATCACAACATTTCTCAATAAATGTTTATTCTTATTTTGAAAATGAAAATTCACATATTTAGAAAATTATTTTCTTAAAATTATTATTATTATTGGAATAATTTCATCTAAATTATCCAATGATTATTTTTTCATAATTTTTTGATACCGTCGAATTTTTGGGTAAATATTAAACACTGTATAAATATACTTTGTGTATCATGACAACATAATGACCCAGAAGTGTTGTAATAAATATTATAAATGGTGTACATGAAAAATATATGTTTTAAATTTAACATAATGTGATGATATTTTTATTTGATTTATTTTATAATTTCATTATGAACCATCCAAAACATGTAATATATTTTATGTTTTTAAAATAATTTTTTTAAGAGTATGACTCACCTCTACATAAGAAAGATAACTATTATATTATGTTCGGACATTTTCTTTATGAAATAATCGAAACCACTCCAATTTTTTAGAAACCATGGGGAAAACCATGATAAGGTTTCTTTTTTTGGTTATTTAATTATGTAGATTCTAAAACTAAAATAATAAAGAAATCCCCCTCTTTTCCTATATAAAGCCACCCAACATCGCATTTATCTTCACTAAAACTCCTTGGATCACATCCATACCCTTCCTAACACTATCTATATTCCTCCCAAGGTTCCCCCAATATCTCAATAATACCCTCCAAAGCATTTTGAGTCACACTCTCAAGTAATGGATATATCTCTCCTCTCTTTTCCATTCAAGAACTTTATGTTATACTTCTTAATTTCTATTTTTTCATATTGGTATATGTTCTTCAATATGCCAGTTATTTTTATTTTCATTTCAATATGATGATAGACCCTTTACACTATTATTAATAATTCCTATGAACCATTATATACACCCATTACCATTCTGAGATTTAGTAAGGGATGTCTCTCTCCTCACTTTTCCCTTCAAGCACTTATTTTATGTTATGCTTATTTGTTTCCATTTTTTCATATTGGGATACATTATTACATATCCCCATTAATTTAAATTTATGTAAAAATTATGAGATACCCCTTTTTCTCTTATTATTCATCCATTATTATTTATGTATACTCATTATCATGCCAAAATTTAGTTAGGATTCTTTTCTATCTCCTATTTATTAATGTTTCTTTATGATCTTATTCCTTCTATTTATAATTACTAATGTTGGGATCTTTCTATTTATTTCCCTATTACTAAACCTTTTATTTTTAAATTATTATAGACCCCTTTCTCTCTCATAAACATATTTTATGGATTTTTATGTGAGGTTGTTATACTATCAAAATTTTACCACAAATTTTCATTACAAAACAATTATGTAGTGAATACCATACCCTTTTCATATTAAGATTGTTCACATTTATACACTTATACTTATTTTATTGGGGAAATACATGTATATATTACAAATTTCTTTGTCATTGAATAAAATGTGATTTTGAATGATTCTATGTTGTATGATCTATGTGGAATTCTTAAGAAAGAGAATGAAATGAATGTGACAGGTGGACAAAGAATTATATAGCACTCCAAAGAATTGGGTAATGTTTAGTATCATGATACATCATTTTGTAATAGAGAGTGAACCTAATTCCATTATGGTACTTTTTCTACCATGATGTCTTGGTAGTTTATCCTTGACCTATGTTTATGATGTAGTGTTTTAAGTTGTTTCCACACTTACCATGTTTACTTTATCATTATCATACTATATCATGTCTCATTATTCATGTTTATGATTCATATTCTTTTTATGCTCCTTTTATATTACTATTGTATAATAAGTATCACATTATTCTATGTTTATACCCTTATTTAGCTTTATAGTTCACCCCTTTCTTATGTTTATCCCTAGGTTATCCAGTGCAGTTTTAAAAGCCATGGAAATTTTAACAGAAGGTTAAGAAAGTCTTCAATAATGTTGTTATATCACATGTTCAAGATTTTATGTTATGACCCTAATTGGAAAAATATTATACCTCTTGATCTTTTGGGTTTTATTATGTGTAATTATTTGTAATAAAATATGAATTTATGTGTAATAAATATATGGTTTATTATATGACTCGAATGTGTTATCACCATCAAAGGATCCCTTTGGTCTTTTACCACCCCACTGCCACAATATTGGATCAACCTATGAACAATACCCTACTCCTCTATTGTTTTCTCATAGAAATAAAATAGGATTCAATATTTTTGAATCTATTCATTGTTGGTGTTCGATCTACAGCCCACTCCAGCCCACAACCTTGCATATTAAAGAAGCTTGTCCAGGAAATGTGAGTAAATACATATAAATATATATTGTTGATTGGAATTAAAATTGGAAAATATATTTCACCATAAATTCTTTTTCTTTTATTAAAACCCTTGAATTTTAGGTTTAAACTTACATTAAAATATATTTGTAAACGCCTTCATGAAAACCCACAACATATAGAAATACTATTGATTTGACATTAGGAAAACCCAACTTCCCTCAGAAGCATCTGAACCTATACATGTTTATATATATATATATGTAAGTCTCTGCACTTATTTGATCAACCCTATTTACAATGTTTAAGGAAAATAAAACCTTTCTTGAACCAAGCTCTTCCTTTATTTCTCTCTTATTCTGACTGGTTCGAATTCCCCATCAAGATATATTGTATGTATGGGATATTTCATTATTTAAATCTATTATACACAAATTATTTTCAAATTTAGGTTTATACTCTACATGTATGTGTTTATACATTCAAGTTTATGTGTTTCAATCATTTTTAAATATATATACATATTAATATGTATAAATTTGTTTATTGCATGATTTTAATGAAAAATAAATTCATTAAAAATCATGTATCTTGCTTAATTTGATATTTTAAAGTCAGGAAAAGATGAAATATTTATTTTAAAAATGTTAATTTTATAATTTTTATGTGTGTTAAATGATTTTTCTTTAACAATTATAAGTTAAGGGTACAATTTATTTTTCTTGAAATTGTTTGATTAAAGTAATATTATACACATATATATATTTAAGATATTAATTTTATGAAAATAGAAATTTTATAATTACTATTATGTAAATAATTATTTTATGTTCTTATATTTTGTGTGATAATGAGAGTATCCTAAAAGTTTCGTGGGTGTTATACTCTTATTGTATGCATGTATATATATACAATTAATTGTCAATACATGATTTGAAAAAAGTAATGTTTAATATGAATGAAAATTCACCTTAATTCTAGGTTATGATCTTTCCCAATTTCACATATTTTTAAAATTGTGCAAGGATGGGATGTTTTCTATGAAAATAATACTTATTATAATTTAATGTGTATAATATAATTATTCTTATTATTTTTCTATGAAATAAAAATTATATAACTATTATTTTATGTCAATTTCTATTTAAAATTGCTATTATTATATGTAAAGGGTTTATATATTTACCCAAATATTTTATGTGTGAAAGAATAAAATTTTTAATTAATAAAATGAGTTATTCATGGATGAGTTTTAAATGATAAAAGTTACAACTTTATATAAAATGTATTTCCTGAGTTGATGAATGAGAATCTGAATACATGGATGTTCATTATTATGAACAATCCATGTAAAGGCTATTTGTCATGATTTTTTGTTGTACCAAATCTCACAAGTGATTTCCAATTAATATTAATATATACATGTGTGTGTGTGTATTTAATTCATGATTATGTTTTAAAAACAAAAATTTCAATGAAAATGATTATATATATATGGAACGCTCAAAATTTTTAAACAAAATTTAGACTTGGATATTGTAAACATGAAAGTGGAGTGGGGAGTGAACCCATTCCTAAGTAAAGTGGGAATACCCAGACAACCTTTAATATTCAAAGTGGACCCATTGTTTTTTTTTCAAAATATTCTTTAGTATTTTTTGAAAAATCACTATATTGTTTTAAAATATTTTTAAAAGTTTCATTATTTTCAATACAATATAATAGTTTTTTAAAAAAGATATTTATTTTCAAAGGCTTTATAGAATTTTGAGAAGTGTGATTATTTTCAAAAAGTATTATAATATTTCCAAAGTTGTGGGTAATTTCAAATTCATTTTCAAAATATTGTTTTCAAAAATATTTTCAATGGTGTTTTCAAAAATATATTATATTTTGAAAAGTTCTTTAAAATTTATGTTTTCAAAACTATAAGTATTTTCAATGGATTTTCAAATTGTTTTCTGAGGATATGTATTTTCAAAATTATTTTTAAAAGTATTTTCAAAGGTATTTTCAAAATTTATAAGTATTTTCAAAAAAGATTTTTCACTGGATTTTTAAAACCCCCTTACTGGGAAATTTTTCTCACCTAATTTTTTAGTAAAAAAATTTCAAGTTCATTTAGAGTGTTCATAGATCTTAGCTTCAATAAGGATCTATCACAAGAAAAGTCTTATTGATACATTTTTATTTAATGATATAACATTGAAAATCTGTAAGAGTTGTCCTTTTCTTCTAAATTCTAGATCGTAAAAGTTCTTCATATGTAAATGTATATGTATATATATATATATTAGTTACTTTTTATAAAAAAACAAATATGCACTATTTTTTTGTACCAAATCCAGAAGAATATTTTTGGGGACCTACATGGGAGTTTCATTTAATTGGGTATGTGTTTTCTTTGTAGTGTGTAATCATGGACCCATTAAATATCAAGATAGTTGTATCATGGACTGCAATAAATTACGTGGAAGAGGTTCACAGTTTACTTGGTCTTGTAGGATATTATCAGAGTTTTGTGTCCACTTTCTCTTAGAGTGTTCCCCTAATAATATTGTATACCAGGAAGGATTAGGGTTTTGATTTTATGGATCAATTCTACGTAGCATTCAGTTACCAAAAGGGGAGTATGGTCAGTGATTTATTGATTTAGTTGTTTGAGGAGGGTGTAATGTTTGAGGTTTCTATGATGCATTATGTCTGGGTTTTGGAGGTGTCTTGATATAAAAGAGAGTGGTTATATATTATAAGTCTAATGATTTTATCCCCCACAAGTGTAACTATGACACCCAAGATCTGTATTTGGAATCATTTGTGTTTTTACTAAATTTGTGGTGCCATTATCCCATTTTTGTTTTCACAAACCACAAGATCCTAAAATATGTCTTATATCAACGGGATTTGAATCTATTATATATTAACTAGATATAGTTTCTCCAGAATTTTGATTTTTATATCTCTTAAACCTTGTGAAAGGGGGGTTTTTTTCGATTCACTAAGTCATAAATTTTGAGGAAATGTGCTTTGGGGGTCTTTACATATTTATAAAGGGATGGTGGAGCTTTCATTGATGCATCTTTATGTAGACTAAATTAGTAGTTATTCAAGGTTGTATTTATCAGATGAATATGGATTCATCCTCAATATAGAATGGGGAGGAGTCTCAGTGTGGAAACTCATAGTCAGAGGTGATGTGTGACTGTATTAGCCATGGTGATGCTCTAGAGGGATGCTTGGAGGATTTCCAGAACCATATGTTGTTTTAAGGGAGTATTTTTTCTCTGGTGGTAATCTGTGAGAGTGGTATCTATGATTTCCATATCTCACCCTTAGTAGTACATTAATGTGAAACTAATATTTTTTGTGTCTAGAGCATGTATCTTTGTTATCTTAATATGAAACATTTAGTGGTAGAGTTTGTGGTGAAGTGTTTTATTGTCAGCAGGTGAAATCTAAAAACCATGTTCCTTGATGTTTTTTGCAACACCTGGATAATACCAAGTAGAAATGGGAGGAAATATCAATTTATATCATCATATTTTTATCATGGTATTAGGGAGGATGTGATTCAATTAGGGTAATAGTGGACTAATTGATGAAATCGGCTCATTTTCTAGTAATATGTGAATCTAGTGACATGGATGTTTTTTTGGAAATGTATATGGATGGTGAGGTTAGGTTTCATGGGGTACCAAGGACCATAATCTCTGATCTATATACTCATTTTACCTCATTATTCTGAAGGGGATTACAGCATGCCTTTGTCTCCCAGTTACGCCATAACACTTCTTTCAATCCTCAAACAGATGGGAAAACAAAGCAGACCATCCCAACACAAGAGGATATTTTGTGATATTGTGTATTATACCTAGGAGGATTATGGGTAAGGACCTGATTTTTTAATGTTATCCTATAAAAATAGCTATCACTCATCCATTATCATTTCTATATTTCAAGGATTTTACAAATCATCATGTTGTTCTCTTTTTTATTTGAAGGAGGTTGGGGATACATCGGTTCTTTGTCCTGATTTGGTTCATAGTATGATTGATAAGATCAAGATGGCCCTAGAGTGGATAAGGGTGGAATAGGTCCATCAAAAGACCTATGTTGATCATAGATGGAGGCCTATGGAGTTTGAGTTTTGAGACCATGTGTTTTTTAGGGTTTCCCAACATTAGGGGCACTAAAGGTTTGGGAGATGGAGTAAGCTTTCTCCCCAGTTCAATGAGCCTTTTAAGGTTTTGAGGTGAGTTAGAAAGGTAATTTATCAGTTTTTACTTCCACCATGGCTGGATAGGATCCATGAAGCCTTCCATGTGTCCCATATTTGTTGTTATATTCACCATGACTTATACATCCTTGATAGGGGTAGTTGGATATCGACGACGATGCAACATTCATGGAGAGACCATTAGAAATATAGGATTTTAATGAGAAATTGGTGCATGGATGAGCCATCTCATTGGTTCTCATGTTGTTGGGGAACGATGGCTTGTAGGAAAGTATTTTGGAGTGTGAGATTTTTATGTGTGCGAAGTACCCAGTATTGTTTCATGTTTTTCCTTATTATATTTTTCATTGATGATGTGATGTTTAAACATTTATTATTTATGATATATGTGTTTTTGTCTTTTTGGTGGTGTGTGTTGTGTCTTCATGTGTATAAATAGGGGAATAACCCCTCCTAATCAAGATACATTATGTTTATGACACATTTTAAAACTATGTTGGTAAGTCAATGTCACCCAAAGCCAAAAAAAATCATAATATAGAGGTTATATTAACTTAATTTGTGTGTTTGGGGTAGTTTTGTGTGATGGTTGAGTAGGTTTTTGGTTTTTTATGAGTATAGTTTTATGTTTATTTCATGTTACTATTTGGTGAGATATCTATAAATTAATTGCAGGAGAAGCATATCTTAATTATTTTGGGAGAAGAGTTCAGAAATATTAATTTTTTATACATAAATTATGGTTCCTAAACAACTACAAAATAAGAAAATAAAAACTCATGAAAAAAATAAATGTAAAGAGAAAAATTTAGACTATTTTCAAATAGGTTCATAATTATTTCATTTTATGCCATATTGGATTCAAACCCTTTACTAAAAATGATATGGAAGGGGATATTTCATATTTTTTAGGAATGTTTAAGGGGTAAGTATTCATTTTATTGATATTTATATTGAATATCATGATTTTTACTTATATAATATTTCCTTCTTTTCAGTCTCAAAATTTAATCTTTACATTATTTCCCACCTACCTTGAGCCTCATATGTATTTGAACTGTAAATGAAAATTCATCATGATTTTTGTGGTTTACCTTCTATGTGGAGATTGAGAAAACTTGAAATCATATGGATAGAGTGTACATACTTGATATTCAGCATTACTCCATAAAAAAAATCTTGAGAGATGGGTAAAATTTAATTATGGTGAGGTAAATAATAATTGGAATATATATTATTTAATAGCTGATCAATGTGAGTGGAATAGTATAAAATGTATTAGATTTGAAATTTTAAATGAAACATAATATTACACTTGTTTTTAGGTGAGTTTTATGATTTAAAATAAGCAATTATCAAATTATTTTTATGATCATGGTGATTTTAAAATTTCAGTAATGAAATTTGGATACTTTGTGGATTGGATGTTGGGGTTTTTCTAGGGGAGAAGAAAATATTTAAGTGTGAGAGGTTTGATAACTCCAAATTATATAGATTATTTAATAATTTTTTCATTTATTCTATAGTTCATTACATTTTTTATACTAGATTTATGTTTTAATAGTAGGAACTTACTTACAATTGAGGTTTGAGGCTTTTAGATAAGATAAGAAGAAAAGAAGTGGAAAATGAATAAATCCGTGACTCGGAAAATGGAAATGGACTTTTGTGGTATAATCCAGTGTTGTGTTTTAAATAGAAGAAGAAGTTCGTTTTTTAAGTAGAAGTAGGTTTCACCATTTGGGGCTCTGAAAATGGAAATGGATCAAAGATATTATTTTCAAGATCCTACACTATAATGGTTTTACTACATTATAGCACATTGTTGTGAAATAAAATAAGATTCAACCATGAATGAGTTTATAGTGAAGAAACAATATGTATTTCATGGTTATAGGGGTTCTAAATGTGGTATTTTTACTCATGTTTCTAATCTATTTTGAATTTATTTGCACCAAAGAATATCTATTCTACCATAGGGGTACTCCGTAGAATAAGAGATCAAATCTCAGTTTTCCATAGAATGAAGAAGTCTAAAGTGTAGTGTTTTTCATGGAATTACTAGGGATATATTTGATTGATTTTAAAAGGGTTTCATGAATGAATTTATCCCATGAAAAGGTGAGGAATAAAGTAAATAAGATGAACCAAAGTAAATGATCAGTTGATAAATGTTTTGATTAGTGGGTGGGATTTCAACCACCATAGTATCTTTGTAGATAGTTTTTCATTTTTCTTATCACTATTTATTGTGAGTCCTGAAATTCACACATTGGTAGTTAATATCAATTTAAATAATTTTTCTATCCTTATGTAACACCTTTTATTTAGTTTAATTAATTATATTCCCTCTCCTAAGATACGTAGTTCAGTAATGGTTGATGAACAATAAATCTTGGATCACTAAACTCATCAAATAGGGTGGAATTGGTTGAAAGAGATTAATACATCATAATTTAAACTCTTTGTATCAATTAGTATTACATTTCACCTTAAATTAATCATTTCCCTTAGTAACCTAGAAATATTGGTTTAGATTTTGTGATGAAACCCAATTTAATACATGGGAGTGGGGAGCAAGATCTGACTTAACTATGCCTCTCTATTTGAAGTTAAACTTGATACATATATAATTATTAGGTTACCTAAAAAACTTTTTGGAAAGGGACCAGGTATAAATATTTATTTACGAACATTAGAACTTAATAATTTAACAAGTGTTGTGACTATTAATTGGACTGATATCATGAGTGAATTTGAGATTTTTTAAGGGAAACCAACCCTTGAAATTAGTTCCCCTATCATCATTCATTGAATTGACATTTAATTCAATTAATTTATATACTTATTAACCTATACACATTTATATATTTTATTTTTATATAAATTCATAATTAGTGATAGTATTATGAATCCCTAGAAATTAGTTTAAAGATCATAGCTAGGATTTTTTTTATTTTCATAATCAATCTCATACTTCCACTACACTGCACTTTTAGGGTTAGTGTTTGTTTAATTAAAAATATATTTTCTAGAATCTTAACACCTTGAATAATTACCAACACCCTGAGGTTGGTCATCAGTATTTACAAATAGTAGAAAATAAATTTTGAACATAACAATATTAATGAATTATTTTAATATATATTTTGATCGATGATAAGTAATGTCTAAAGGGATGCATGTATGAGGCTAATGAATATATCATAGTGAATCGTTCAAATTTTTATATTTTTATTAAAAATTATATGTATAATAAAATTAAATTAAAATTCTAATTATTTCAAATAAACTCTTATACTAAAGTCATAAACTATCATATGAGTGTAGATTTACATAGAATCAATTGTATTTCACTCTTAATAATTAATTAAATCACATAATCAAGGAATAACACTATAGTTAATACATTTATAATTTATTGTACTATCACCCTAATCTAATAAAGTCCCATATTATAGTAATGTTTCATGTCAAAAATATATTAAATTATCATGTAATACATAATATGATCCTATTTATCCTCTTTGTATAACTCACAATAGATGGTAAAATTGGAACATAGAGATTAATCAACTAGATGCCCAGCATAAAACTACATCCAAATCTCACTAAATATCAAATACATTATGGAACTCATTAACTTATCCATAAAGTGATATATTCCAGGAATTTAATTACTAAAATTTTAATTTCATCCTTATATTCTTACTATCTCAAAGAATTACTAAGATTCCTATAATATTTTATAATTTATACACCTACCTCCACTCTTAATTTACCCCTCAAATGATCCTCCTTGCACAAAATTGTTGCAGTGAATTTATTCCAACCTTCGGGTGCAAAGGTCATTTGGGAATCCTAATATTAAATGGAATATTATAATAAAATTACAAAAAATAGTAAAATAAAATATATCATTGAAACTACCATAAGAAAATGATTGATTTATCTTCCTTTGTTTCCATTTTTAATGGTGAGAAGGGGGAGAAGAAAGGTCCACCACCTTATTGTCATCTTAATAAAATGTCAAATATTTTAATTTATCAACTATCAAATATTTATAAAAAAAATCATATCATATACAATAAAGAGTAATATATTATAAATTATTCAGCTGGATATCATGGTAAGATTGTGTTTCACCCTATTAGAAAAAAATCAATAATGAATTAGTAAGTAAAAAATAATTACTATGAAAAACTGTAATATATATATATATATATATATATAATTTTTAAATTACCTTAAAAGTAGAATGTAATATTATAGTTGAAAATTACTACCATGTTTCAAGATATATATATATATCTAAATTTCAGAAGTATTTTTATCATTATTTTACCTAAACAAAATTCATAAAGTCAATAAGCACCATTGCCTCATATATCTTTTGTTCAGAACATAAAATTTAATCTCTATATGTGTAGATAATAAAAATGATAACATATTTTTCAATAAAAAGAAATAAAATAATTAATAATAATTATATATAGGTTATTTTTTACCACTATAGAATCCAACAACTAATCTCGTGTTGTCTGGATGACACTCTTTTACTCTAGATGGAGGATACTATTATTACAACACCCCTATAATGTAACAAAATCAAAATATCTTAGTCTTGTATCTAATAAGATTAAAATTATAATCAAAATTAATATGTATTTATTTATCATCCTCCAAATATAGTAAAAAACTAGTTACGCATGTGCCACCACTGTAACACCCCTCCTCCGTGGACTATTTTAATGTTCCTGAACTAGTTGTCATTACGGGACCTCATACATGGATCCTCAAATGCCAGAGGCTTTTGACTAGTATAAAGAGTCTAGGGTGATACCATGTGAAGACTATACCAAAATATCAGAGTAAAATTAAACATAAAAATAACTAAATTTTACCCATCACAAATAATAAATCAAAGTATGTTGAAGGAATAAAAAAGAACAATCAATATGAAATGTAATGTGGAAGCATACGGTCAAAAAGAGTTATGTACAAAAAAATATACATCAACTGATTTTCCACTAGGACAATCACATATACAAAACAAAAAAAGGAAATAAATGTTCAAGAGACCCTACTCTCATCCATGATCCTTAAATCATCCCAATCTCCAATTTCATTCGAGTTACTCCACTTGATCATGAAATTTTAGGCCTTTTCTCTACCTAAACCTATAACCAGTGAAGTCTTCTCACAAACTCGACTACCATAGATATCAAAGGAAGGTATAAGTATAACTCAATAGGTAACAAGCAATGGGTCCCCTAACATGACCAGTAAATATAGTCTATAAACATGTGATAATATTTATAAATAAATAAATAAATCCATGAGCATAATAAAATAATCACCATTGATCATAGAGTTTTGATGTGACATCCACTATTCATAATGCTGACTTTAGAAAATGTCAAAGTGTTTTTGAATATACAACATATCATTTTGGGATACGCATTCTTCCCTAGATTTTCATTATTGCAATCGATCACTTAGGGGAAACATATCCCTCGTATAATCTCAAGGAATACGGTTGGGACTAGCATCCACCAAGAAGTATCAACAAATAGTCATGTCTTGTATCCACCATGAAGTATCAAATAACATAAGATTTCATAATCCTCCTAAAATAACCAAAAAAATCATAGGGTCCAGCATCCACCTTGTAATATCACCTAGTAATCACTAGGGACTAGCATCTTCCCGATAATGTATCATTACAGTAGGGGACAACGTCTACCTAGATGTATTAATAAATAGCGAGGGAAAGAATCCACCAAATAATAGAAAAAACAAAATGGGCCAACATACACCCAATAATATCACATAGTAATCATCAGGGATCCGGTATATACTAATTAATGTCTCATAACATAGGGTTCTAGCATCCACCTTGATTATAAATAAATAGTGGGGGTCTATATCACCCCGATAGTATAAATAAACAGTGTTACCAACATCCACCTAGTAATATCACATAGTAATCACTAGGGGTTGGAATCAACCTATTAATGTATCATAATATTAGGGTCCAAAATCCACTCATAAGTATTTAGAAAATGGTAGGGGAAAATACCCATATGATAGTACCAATAAACAATAAGGGGTAATATCTACCCTATAATATCACATATAAAAATAATATTTGTAGTATTTGTTGAGGTTGTTGTTTTTTTGTTGTTTTTGTAGTAATATGTGTTGGTCACCATCTAAAACCCATCAACAAATTCCATGGTTGGCCCCCAAGGTGCATAGACCATCATCAAACTATAGTTATACCTGGGTCACACTACTGATCTTCGAGTTCTAAGGTGACTCTTGAAGTTAACAACACAAAATCTCCTATACTAACCCTCACTATGGTCAACATAATATAGGGACAAACACAAAGTTCCCCTATGTATCATCATAACAAAAACACCTTAACATTTATACTCAATATCATTCACATCTCTAGGTTCAAATATATCACTCAAAAGGATTATCACCCCCCTGCATCATCCTGATTACATTTTTTCCTCACTGGCCTCATGGGATAATCCCCACTAGAAACAGTCCAAGAAGATGGAACAATTCTCATCTCACATCCTATGCCATCCTAGGTTGGTCCACTTACCCAACCTATTATCAATCTATTGAGGGTATACCCACATAGGTACTCAAATGTTGGTGGGGGAGGACCACTCACCCAACTCTCTAATTCACTAGCCCAAAATATCTATAGAATCTCATGGATACTTAATGAAATAATTAGGCTAATAATTCTAATTCATTAATAACTTATACCCAATGGAATAAATGGAAACTGATCCAAGCCTTCTATGATCACTTAATTCATTAAAAATGAACCCCTCAATGTATATATATATCATAGAACACTTTTTTAATTGAGTCCTTGTTCATCGATGGTAATGGAACTAAGATGATGTTCAAGGGTTTCTCATAGGAAATGAAATTTTATTTGTTTATTCATTTGGATTTTATTTTAATTAAATAATTCATTTAATTCAAAAAGATCAATCACTCATAGTGGAGAGACCACATATCAAATGATGTATAAATAATATACATAAAACATAGGTAAATGAATATGAAACAAAAGCATGAATCAAAGTAATTTCTTTAATAGTGGATGTAAGACTCACTCCCAAGCTTGTCTAAGTCCAATAGGTCATCTCCAACCAATATGAGGCCCTAACTCATGTGAAAATATCAAAATTAATTAATCACAAAAATTTAAAATTAATTCTTAATTTCATTCAAAATGGGATAAACACATATAAATTCATATAGTGACTATATATCACTGAAACCATGAGAAATAGGGTGAATTATTCTCTCAAAAATCATTCCATCCTAATCCATAGAAAATCCTCATCATTAAACAATGATTTAATGGCCAATTTGACTAAATTTAAGTAAGAACCATTGAATAATCCATCAGCCAACAAACCATTCTCAAAATGGATAATAATGGAATTTGATCATCCTACTGGTACATCCTCTAGATACATCAATAAATCATCCATTATTATCACTTGATTAAACTATTCACTTTTTGAATCTGATCCAAAACCGTATCTAAAAACATAATTAAATTAGTGGCTATAATGAGGAATAAAAACATAGAAAAAAAATAAGATCTAACCTTCGATCATCATCGAATCATGCTAAAAATAAACTAATTATATGGGGAAAAAAGGAGGGAAGGGGGATAGGAGAGGGAAAATGAAATTTCCTCCTTCTGACACATAATTACCTGAAGACAATAAGGCCTTGATGAAAAAATATTAAATTAAACCTACATCAAAATGAACCCATGCATCAGTTGTGTTGAGAAAAGGAGGGTTAAAACACAATACACCCCTTTAGTAAAAAATATTGTGGCATGACAAGGGAGGTCACAGAATAATTCTCTATGGGAAGAGGGTCTTCCCCTCATTTAAACACTACTATTACATGACCTTAGGGTCATGTTGTGATATGTTTTTCTTCATTAAAAACAAAGGTAAAACCCGTAAGTATCCTTAAGAATTTTCATCATGTCATGACACCCCTTTCATGGCATGACCTATTTTATATGACTCTTGCCCTAATCCAAAATCCACAAAAATTATTGTGTCATGAATCCCTTGTCCACAGCACGACAGACCTAACCTAGGAAATTTAAATGACCCTAATGCATGGCCCCCCATTCTACAACATGACACCATGCACTACACAATGTGACTCTTCAACTATAGCACCCCCAGAATCTATTTTAAAATAATAATAATATTGATATCTTACATAACACCCAATATTGAGATTTAAGCAAATTATGATATACTATTGAAATATTATTATTTGAATATGGTCAATAAAATTGAGACACCGAATAATAGGGTATGAATATGAGTAACCACATAATGAAATATATTTATAATGGTATTAATAAATATAAAATTATATATTAGTTATTAGGTAATAAGCACTCAATTTTTATTGAAGTTATTTTATTCTTCAAAAATGAATTTTCCTAAAAAATCGTTTTCTTGCTCTTTGTGAGAAAAAAATTTATTTGAAAAACTGAACTTTATTTTTTATATCATCATTTCAAAAATATCTTAGAGTTTATTTTTGAGAATTTTCTGAAACGATTTATTTTTCGATGAATATAAAAAATAATGATTTCTATTAAAAACTATCATTTCATTTTAAAAATAAAATTAGTTTATATAATCTAATTAAGGTCATTTTAATTAATTTCAGGTTTGATTTTGGTATATAAAATTTTTATCCTTAAGAAAACATTTTTTTTGGAAAACTATTTTTCTTCATGTTTTCCATTAATTTAATTTGATAAAATAGATTCCATATTTGAGATCAAAATATTCAAAACATTTAATTGCACCACTTTTTTTTTATTGTGAATAGTAACCTTGGTAAAAAAATCACCTCAGTAAGGGTAAAATAGAAAAATTGGGTTAACACTTTGAGATAAGGCTTTAAAATTTATATACAACATTCCTTTATCCAATTGGATGAGTTAGTTTCTATGATTATTATACATGTCTCAAAAATAAGTCCTATTGGTGTCCTTATTATTTAATATTGACCTTTATATTATTTTAAGAAAAGAATAAATACAAAATATTACTATCTAGACATTAATATATATAATATTTTTTATAAGAATAAAACGTTTCTATGTTTGATTTTAATTTTTTTTTTGAAATATGAATTATTATTCTTTATTATGGTAATTTATTTTTATTTATTTGTAATTTATTAATTACCTTAGATTCTCAGGTCACGTCGACAAAGTATTTATTAAATTAATAGAAAAATATAATAAATGAATTTAAAAATATTAAAAGTATTACAATTTCGGTGAATTATTATTTTACATGTATTTTTTATGAAAATATAAATTAATGGTTATTTTTTATATGTTTTTTTCAATTTAAATTATTATCTTAAGGACATTAATGTTTATTTAACTGAATTGTTCAAAAATGACATTAATTATAATTTAAAATGAATAATATTTTATTAAATTATTAAAAATTAATAAAAATAATATGTTCATACAAGTGAATAATATATGGTTTGAAATATCAATCATGATTCATTTATGGGTTACTTTTCCTTTTATGCTAACATTTTTTACCCTTAAATATAAAAAAACATTGATATTTTGGTAATTTCCAAAAGGGTTAAAAGGGGGTTAAAACCATGTGATAAGGGTTAAAAAATGATATAAACTTGTATAAATGATATTTTATGATGGTATTTAAACATATATTCATTTTATATTATGAATATATCAATTTGGAGCAAAATGGTTATGAAAATTAATTTATATTAATTTAATACTTTATGTAATTCCAAGAGTGCCCCTCCTATCACTAATAAAAGGAAACAGATTCTTTATTTTCTGTACACATTAATGAGAAACCTGGATCTTCCAATACCTTATCAATTACATTAAAATTTTACATATATATAAATTAGAGGATATTTGTTTCTTAAAATACCATTCCAAGGGTCCTTAATAAGGTATTTGAAGGAGGTATCATAAAGAAGAGGTATTTGTCCTACCCGAACCATTTCATATTATTTATTATTTTAACTCCAATATATCTATGGTATTCATAATAAAATACTAAATTTTTTCATAAATATATTTAAATTTTGTTATTATTATGGAAATATTATTACTCACCCTCTTTTCTGATAATTGGGAAGTGAAAGTATCACTTGTGTGTGTGTGGACTACCACCTCCACATAGTGATACAATTCATTTTCCATCACCAAAATTAATGGATTATTATTATAATGTGTTTAAGTTTTATATAAGATATTTATAACATGATTATTTTTCTATAATAATAATATCATATCTACCATTTTTACCTTCCAATATTTTGGAAAATAATAAAATCGATGGGGCATATGTGTGTTCTACCACCTCCACGAAGTGATGGGATTTATTTTTCATTTAAAATTTACTAGGATAGTAATAAGAATATATTTAATAAATATTTATTTTATATATGATTTAATAATTATTATTTAAAGTTTAATTATTATTTACATCTACTTCGTTCCATCTTTCAAAAAATGATAATTGTGTTCATGCGTACATGCAACTTACCATCTCCATGAACGGTGTAAATAAGTTTTAAATCTATAACTTATGTAGATAATTATAATTACATATATAATGAATATATATGATATTTATATCATTAATAACATTATATATATGATGTAACCATTATAAAATTACATGTATCGGAACTTTTGAACCAAAAAATCTATGAAAAACAAAATAGTTAATGCCCATAAATGAAAATTTTAATAAGGAATTATTAATGAATGGGTGTTACAATTTTATAAGTGGGAAATATATGATAATAAGTATTTACATGATTATGGTATTGAATTATAATAAATTTATGTTTATTATACAAGTGGTTAGATCACTTTTGATGGAAGCTGAACTTGAGGTAAGGGATTTATGTTTCAATATAATTTTAATGAGGATTATTTATGGTTGAATTTAAATTTAAAAAATTATATGATATTTATCTAATAAACGCATTTAATTTTATTCTCATATGGTTATTCATTAAACTCTCATGTAATATTACTATTTCCCACTCTTTTGTACATAAAATTATAGAGAAAATGTTTTTAAGAAAAATGGCTTTATTTCTATCTTCGATTGGAAATTTTTTTTCTTCTATATCCATGTTTTAAAAAACTGATTTCAATAATATTTTAAATATTCACTTGTGATTCATGAAAGAAACTTTTAAAAATGATTTAATTTTTACAAAAAAAATTAAAAGGGATCTTCGTGTCGTTTTTCGTACAAGGTACTTTTGACTTTTTACAAAAAAATGTGAAACGGGTGTTTTTTTAACATACATGGATTAAATTAAATCTCCCTCCATCATGTTCTATAAATTATTTGATTATTTATTTAATATTTTCTATATTTATTTTTAATGATAAAATGTTTCCTAATATTTTATAAATTTTTAGGTTTCAAAATTGATTTTCATGTTGAAAGGGGTATTTTCCTCAATAATGTTTTCAATGATTTGTTATGGTATTTCTATTAATAAATGATAACAACCCTTTATTTTACTTATCATTTCGACTAGATAAAGTATTGAAATTATATATTCTAGTTCTTTCTATACTGAATTTTTTTTATTATTATGGCATGTTGATTATGTTGTATCATTTATTCATAAAATGAATGCATTATACTTAGTAGGTGATGGGTGGGGAACATTATATCCCTACCTAATGCATCTATAGGTATCATGATAAAAACTAGTTTGCGTATTTAGTGTACACATTACATATTTATGTATGTTGTCTTGGCACAAGGCCTTGATGATAGGATTATAATTTCTAACATTATGCATTCTATCATTATGAAACTAGTTATTTTTATTAATTATATTATTTATATTTTTATGTTGTCCATGGATTTAATCCCCATTTATGGTATTAGTTATATAAAGTATTTGATTATTATTTAACCTGATTGTATTATTAATTCCTTATTTATTCTATGACATCTTCCTCTATATGTATTCCCTTAATAAGAAAAAAATATGAAACCATTATTATGTTTCCTTTACCCATATTTATAGAAAGTTACTATGATTAATAAGAAAGGATATTCTAGAGAGAGTAAGGAACTAATTAGAGAAAGTATTGTGTTGTATTTTATGTTTTCAAATATAATGTGAGATTAAAGTATGTATTTAGTTTACCAAGACTATTAAACTATTTAGTCCTCTAGGATATGATTTCTTTTATCAGGTAAAATTTAATAAAGTAACCACAAACTTTTGAATACATGGTTTAGGTTCATTGCATTTGGTATAAAATCATGTTTATTAGAAACCTTGAGAACTATATTTAAAAAAAATAGGTTAGGTCACATAACCATATGAATAACCTTAAGGATATATCTAAATATAGGATAATATCATAATGTTTTTGGTAAGATAAATATTATTTGGTTTTCATAGAAATAAATCCCTATCCAGATACGAAAAATTGATGTGGTTTTGGAATAGATGCATCTAGGGTTAATTACCTCAAAAATAGTTGGTTGGGTATATTTATATCATCATTATAATGCACAATTAATGTTCTTTTACTGCACACCTATTTCGACACTATGGGTGGATATAATTGAGTTAATTCACATTTTATCATTGAACCATTATGATTAATTAGAGAATAGGGCCTATGGAAACCTAAGACAATCCATAGTGATATGGTATAAACCTAATGTTTCTTGGGATGATAAATATAAGGTTAATCATTTGTTTAAAGACATAGATACCTCTTTTTAAGATTTATGTGATGGAAGTACAACATTATTAAGGATATTTTTGTAGACATTTATTGGAATATACCACTTTGGTTTAGTATATGTTTTATTGAAATGCTTATTTGAGGAATAATGTTTTTATATTTTTTGGATATAAGTTTAAAGTTATAGATAACCATTAGGGTTATTATGTTCATTCATGTTGAGGTAATTATGGACGATTGGTATAAAAGAGTTAGTTCATTTTTAGAATATAACATATACATAACTCTGGGATAAAAAATTGATTTTTTTACTAATTGATTATTGTTAAGTACACTATATTGGTAATATTATATGATTAAGGTAAACAAAATTTATGGAATTAGAAGAGGGTTAATTTTTAGAAGCATGTACGTCATCATAAATTTTTTATAGAAATTATGTTTTTTACCATGTTTCAGTTGAATATATTATAACACCTCAAGATTTTTAAAAAAAAGAACATTGTGTTCAATAGCATATATGACATGCAACACCAAGTTTTAAGAGAACCGTGAAATACTATTAAAATATCATTATTTAATGTAACCATTATAACCTAGATTTTAAGTTGGTAGAAATAAAAAATATTAATCACAATATAAATAATAAATAAAGGTTTTATATAATGTATTTAAAAGTAATTACTTAATTCTCAAAGAAATGATTTTATGATTCAAAAATACATTTTCTTCAAAAGTCAGTTTATTTTACATTTTATGTTTGGGAATTATAATTAATTCATAAATTTTTTTGAAATTGTGTTTTATAAAAACAATATTATTTTTTAAATATTTATATCATAATTATCATATAGATTATTTTTGGGATTTTTCTAAAAAGTGTGATTTTTCAGTGAATAGTGAAAATACTACTTTTGGTAAAACTGCTATCTCTTTTCAATAAATTAATTAATTTAAAAATAAAATTATGATTTGAATTTTATTTAAAATAAAAAAATAATTACTTAGTAATATTTAATATAATTAATTATATTTGAATCATCTTTATACCTGATTTTGGTATAAGTTTATTTTTAGTCTTAAAAACACATTTTTATAAAAACTGTTTTTAAGTGCATAATGTTTAACCATTTTAATTAATTAAAATAACCAAAAATGATGAATTATTTAAATTAAATTTATATTATATATATATATATATATTAATTTAAATTCATATAAAGATTATAACTAGTCATATAGTTAATATAAAATCATCTTATGCTTGAAAATTGTATTTTTTTTTGAAAACCCATTTTTTGATACTTTTGTGAATTTAATTTTAAATTAAATTATTCCAATTATGTAAAATAAATTTTTTAAAATGAATTATATATTTTTAGATATAATAATTAATATTAGGTAACAAATTTAACTTAATTTTTTCATAATAAATATTGAAAACAATAAACAAAATTAATGTGGTTAAGGTTAAAATAGGATTACTAAGGGGTTAAACCAAAATATAAGCGTAGTTTTTCCAATAAAAATGGTAAAATTATAATTTTATGGACAAATTTAAACCTTGTACTATACAAAATTATAATATAAGGTCTTTTAGAAGCATTTTATTCTTCAGAATGATTTTATAATTTGGTATTCTTTTGGTAAATTTCCAAGTGGTTTCCAAGAAGGTCTTCTCCCCCAATTATAAAATGGAACCTCTTCCCATCACTTATTCATACATATAAATGCATATTTATTAAAAACATAAAAATATCTCCCCAACATACATATCCATATTCTAGAGGTTCTTATTTTCCTAAGATACCATCCATATGGCCCTCGTTAAGATATACAAAGGAGGTTCTTATAACATAAAGTAATTATCTACAATAAAATATTTCTTTTTTAATTATTATTTTATCACATTAAATTATGTCTTAAAAATTCCAATAAAATAACATAATTATATCCTATATACTTATATGTAATTATTTTTCTTAAATAATATTAATCCATCTCCTTCTCCGTAAAATGGGAAACAAAGTTATCACTCGTGTGTACTACCGCCTCACAAACCGATGTAATTTGTTTTCCATCACTAAATCTCATGATTTGTAATAATGATGGAAATAATGAATGTATATGATAACTGTAATATGATATTTATTCTTTATAATTAATATATCACCCACTTCCTTACCCTTTTCACCCATTAAGGAAATCATAACATCACTCGTTCGTATGTATGACCTACCATCTCCACAAAGCGATGTGATTAATTTTACATGTAAAAATTTAAAGAATTATTCTAAAAATTTATATTATGAATAAATATGATATCTATAACATTAATATCATTATTTTTAATATGTAACTATGACATATGTATATGAACCGAAACATTCGTGAGAAAATATGCATGACAAAACTAAGTAGTTAACACTTAAAAAATGGTAATAATGAAATATTATTAACGAATGAGTGATAATATGTTATAATAGGATCATATATGACATTTTAAATATTAATATAGTTTTTGTATAAAATAATTACATTTTTAAAACCATTATATAAGAGTTTAAATCATATCCAACTAAAGGAAAGTATGTGGAAAGGGATTTCCTCTCAATTTCCATTCATTGACTCATATTTTATTGTTATGCACATAATTTCTTTTATATGGTTTATATAATTACTATTTTGAATTTTATATCATGAATTCTTAATAATTCATGGTTTTTTAAGTTTTAATTCATTTTATCTCATCCATGGGGATTTGAATTGAATGATACCAAGTGGTGAGTGTTTGATAACTCAATTTCTTTTCATTGGGTTATATTACTTATTTGTTGCCTTTGATATTATAAGATTATGGGTGTAATATATTTTGATTATTTAATTTTATATTTAAAATTATTTTATGCTTATATAAATTTTATACACATAATGAATACATTAATTAATCCTCACTTCAATAGTAAGGTCTTTATAAGAGATTTTGTCTTAATTTCCACTCTATTGAGATATATTTGGAATTACGCACCTAATTTTTTTATAAGTTATACCACTTACCCTTTGATATATTATATAATGAATCTATTTATATTAGTGGTTTTTAATTTATCATTAGAATTTATTTTTTTCTAGGGGCTATGATTCAAAAGTTAGCAAAGCGGTAAGAGTTTATGCTTTAATCTCATTTTAGTAGGGATTATTTAAGCTTGAATTTCCATTATAGTAAATTATTTGATAATTATATAATAAACAACTTTAATGTTATTCTCCTTTGTTTATTCATGAATTTTTCATGTAATAGTATCATTTTACACTCTTTGGAACTTAAAATGTTTGATAAAATGTTTTCAAATAAATGCCAACTTTATTTCATTTTTTTGTGGAAAATTATTTTTATTTCATATCTGTATTTTCCATAAAATTTTTTAAAGAATATTTTTAATAATATATATTGATTTCTTAAATATATTTTGATACATGTTTTACTTTTTCAAATATTTTTAAAATTAATGTTTCTTTCTTTTTCTGAACAAGGTAAGTTTTGGTTTTCCATACAAAAATGTGAACAGAATATTTAACTTATCATAATCAGAAAGAACCAAACTTTTCAACCGTATTGACCACTAATTTGTTTGAAACTTACATAAAAATTTTAAAGGGATTATTTCAATAAAAAAAATTCCAAATATTATAGAAATTTTTAGTTTTAAAAATATATTTTTAAATTTAAAATGTTATTTTCTTCAAGGATTTTTTAATGATATTTTTATGAAATTTCTATTCATTACCAAAAAATCTTTATTTTAATTTGATACCATATTTGTTATTTCTATGGATGTTTTATGATTATTTTGACTAAGGAATGTATTGAAATTCACTTTATTGATTGTTTTTTGTAGTCATTAACATTATATTGAATCATTCACTTTCTTATGATCATTAGATAATATATTTTAGTTAAATATCCATATTATTTATTATAGATATTATTAATTCTTAAAATTTATATCATTTCTACATATAGTGTTGTATATTGAATGTCATTTTATTGACTAGGGAATTATTGATAATCAGTATTCTTTACTCAATATAGATATTTTTTATAAGGAATATTGTTTATGAATTAAGTTGAGAATTTTATATTTAAGTAATTCATTAGAAATACAGTTATTGGTGGGTCTTGGAATTATATTTACCCTTAATTAATTTATGGGTATAATGATACAAATCATTTTTCCAAATTAAAGGGGTTGTTATCCATATTTTTAAACTTCCTTGGCGTAAGTTATTGACAGTATAGATATCATGATGTTTGAGATCATGATGTATAATATTAATCATTTCCAATATTGAGAATTTTATTATTATTATTATCCATGATATTATTGAATAAATATGTTCTATAGATACATGTTTTTCACATGTTATTAATTAAATGACATTTGTGTTAAGTTATTAAACTTACCATATTGATTATACCATATTTATTAAAGATTTATTATATTTTCCATAAACCTTACTGAGAATTTAAGATTACCCTTATTTTGTTTCCTTTACCTAGGATATAAAGAATAATTATTTTAATGAGTTCAATAATTCTGAATTTTTACTTCCACTATGTTGTATTTCATGTATTTAAATGTAATTTGAGATTCAAGTATGTATCAAATTTTTAAATAATACTAAACTATTCAATTATTTGGGATGTGATCGCTTATATATTATTCCAAATTACTAAGTAACCTCAGACTCTAAGCTATTGGGGTCGAGGACTGTATAGTTGGTATTAGAGCATGTTTAGTAGAATCCTTGGGAACTATATTTATGAAAACATAGATTAGGGTATATTTCCCTATAAATGAATTTAAGGATAATCCTAAGTATAGGATAACATCATAAAGTTTGGGTAATCTAGATATTATGTGGTTTTACTCTTAATAAATAAATCTCTGGTTACTACAAGTGTATGTGGATCTGCCATAGTTTCACCTAGGTTAATAACATTGAAAGTTGAACATTAGGATTTTACTCAATATTCACCTAGTCCATGTCAACAGGGCTTGCTTCACACCTATTTTGATACTCTTATGGGATATTAATTAGATAAATCACATTTTCTATAAACACTATTATGAGGGATTTGAAAATAATTATATCCCTAGAGACACTAAGATTATGATTCATATGAGGATAGTTTAATATTTTTAAGCATCATTATGGGATAATATGTATAAGGATGATAATAATTTTAAAGATACAGATACCCCTTATGAGGTTTTATGTGATGGATGTACCTTGGAGACATTTATTGAGTTTTAATATATGTTTGAGGTATATGTAACCCTTATTTATAACTTCTATTTTAGTGATAAGGTTATTTCAGAAATAATGATTTTATATTTTTTTATATAAGTTTAAGGTTATTTATAACCTTTAGGGTTAATATAATCATTTATTTCAAGGTAATAACAGTCAATTAAGATTATTTTTTTTCATGAAAAAAAAACAAGTCATATAGAAAAAATTTGTGGCTAAAAATTGATTTCATGATTAATGTTTTTTTAGGAGTTCTATCAAATTTTTAAGCATGTTATGGGAATTATATTAATATAGTTTTATAAAAATGAAAACTCTTATTTCAGGTGAGAAACCATAGCATTCAGTATGGTCATGGGGCTTAAACCCCAACTGATAGGAGATAAGGGTGAAACACCTACCACTGCCCTACATGATGCATCGGTTACTATGAAATTGTTTTTAATTAAATTGTTCGATGGTTAAATATAATTTTTATTTTCAGAACCATATTATAAGATCAAATATATGTTATTTTTATGTAATTAATGATATTTTGGGATACATTTTACTGGGTTGATTTATATATAAACATTAGGTTTAAAATAAAATATTATTTTGGAAGAATGCAATTAAATTTTTGGGGATGTAAGTTAAAAGATATTAGATCACCTTAGAGTTGAAAACATTATTTAATACTGAGAATACTGATATTAAATATGATATAGCATTATTTATTTGTTTACTTATCAATGTTGAACCTTTAGAGTAAATTTTAATGTAAAATATATTATTTCTTCATATGAAGGGTTATACATTTTTGTTATTATCCTACCTTATTGTAACTATTTTAGTTTTTGTTAATATTTAAAGATAGGAGGAATATCATAGAATTATTTTATAGATCTTATGATCCATTAAAATTTATTTTTAGTGATTCATACATAAAAATTCATATTGTATATTCATTTCTTAGTATAAGAGGTGAAGTGGGAATTTATCAAAGCACAACCAAAGGATAAAATTGTTCTTTTAAAATATAAAAATATCAAGTAATTATATTTACTTATATTATTATTCTAGCTGGTAAATAAATTACTAAAATCTTGGAAAAGATTATTGAAAAAAAATTATCCTATTATAATCACATTTGATGAATAAATGGTCCTTTCACTCATCACATATTTGTTTGGAGGAAATTTTTATTTAAAATATATCATTTAATCATGTGAAGGTTAATAAAATTTTTTTGGTTATCTTACCTTATCATACCCATTTTAGTTTTGGTTAATATTTAAAGATAAGAGGAATATATTATAATTATTTTATAGATCTTATTATCCATTAAAAGTTATTTTTAATGCTTCAAACATAAAAATTACCATTGTATATTCATTTCTTAGAGTAATAGATGAAGTGGAAATTGATCAAAGCACAAACAAAGGATGAAATTGTTAAGTCAATAAGCTATATTATGACTTTTTCCATTACATTATGTTTTGAAAATCACAAACTCTTCTTTCTTGAATAATATTTCTTTCTCTGAGAAAATTTATTTTCTTTTACCTTAACTTAAGTTTCTATGTTATACTTAACGTTCCTTGTCTAAGCTTAACCTTATTTCTCTCAAGACTGAATTTCTTTAAGAATAGTCAGATTCTTATTCAAACTTCAGAACCTTATAATTTCTTAGACCCCAATTCCATCTATTTTTAGACTCTGATTTCATCTATTTTTAGACTTCGTTTCATCCTGATTCTTTTCATTGAGTTTTATAGAAATAAAACTTCAAATTCTCTGAAATTCAGAATCTGAATTCTCTAAAATTCAGACTTCAAATTCTCTAAAATTCAGACTCTTAATTATCTGAAATTATTACTATGAATTCCTCCGAATTCAGAATCTAAATTCCTTATAATTTATACTCTGAATTTCTTAGAATTTATACTTTTAATTCCAGATAATTTAGACACGGAATTCCTCATAATTCTGACTTTAAATTCTTCTAAAATCATACGCACTTTGTATACATATTTAGACTCATTTTTACAATATATTTAAATTCCAATTACTCATACTTGTTAAAGTTATATTTCCTTATTTAAATACTTTTTTATAACTTTATCAGCTTCTAGTTTACTTAAGTTTATTAAACATAAATTCAGAATATGAATTCCTCCGACTAGCTTATAAATTCATTCTCTAAAATTCTTATAAAATCAGACTCTGTTTGTATACATATTTAGACTCTATTTTCCAATATATTTAGAGTCTGATAATTCATACATATTAAATTTATCTTTTCTTTCTTAAATATTTTGTTCCAACTTTATCGGATTCTAGTTTACTTAAGTTTATTAAACTTAAGAACGCTTTTATTACTTATTATAATTTCTTACACAAGGATATGTTAAAGTGAAATGATGTCGTACAATATATTTCTAACTAACCATTGGATGAGTGAAACATGTATAGGTCCCTCTAAATTTCAAATAAAAATATGATTGTTGGAGGATGGAGCCGACTTTTGGAATCCTTTCCTATAAATAGGATCACATTTGAATGAGATCGATACGTATACAATAATCAATAAATTACATGATGTGATGTGGTGAATTGATTTCTAGAGAGATGAAATCTTATGACTTGTTTGATTTGTGAACATCTTATTTAGTCATGAACATCTTGTTTAGCTTTGTGTGATTTCGATTATTGTTGTGTATAATCGCGGGCTTCGAGGGATCGGAAGACAGAGGTGTCGGCTACCTTAACGTTTGAGGAATTCTAGGGATAGGAAGACAGAGGTTCTGAATACCTTAAAGTTTGAAGGCTTATGGGGATAGCAAGACAGACTCTAATATTCTTATCAAGGGTCTACCCTAGTGTGGGTAAGATAGACTTTCTTGAAAGTATAAATCAAGGGACCTTTATCCAAGTTTTTTGGATACCCATATCTTTGGGTTAAAAGATTTCCTACTTGTTTACTTGCATTGTTACATGTTTTATTTCCATTGTGTCTTGTTAAATAATGAAAGCATAACTTTCTTATAATTTCTTTTACTTATAATTACTTTGATAAATAATATTCTATATGCTTTAAGGTATAATATTTCCCTAATATAAACATGATTAAGTTTCCTTTATATTAACTTGATTAAGTTTAGAGTTCTTATAATTGGACCTAGGCCCGTATAATTATCCTTTTAAGTAAGAACCAAAGAGGTTTTTTGAATTCACCGTATTTAACTTTGTTAATCAAATATTTCCTTGATGTTAAAAGAATTAGTTTTTAATCCTACAATTCACACCCGCCCCCTCTTATAATTGAGCATCTACATCTATATTTCGATACTATAGAAATTGTACTTATAAAATATAAATATATCAAGTAATTATATTTATTTATATTAATATTCTATATGATAAAGAAATTACTCAAATATTATAAAAGGTTATTTAAAAAAAATATCATATTACAATCACATATGAGGAATCAATGGTCCTTTCACTCGTCATAGATTTATGGTTTTCTGCTTATTTACTTTCTCCCAAACATGTTATGTATCACTCTTAGTTATTTCTTGGGTGATAGTTTTCTTCTCTATGTATATATATTCAATTCCCACTAATTATTCATTACTATTAAACCTAATTATGTGTTATTCTCAATGACCATCATATTTCCATTTCCCTCTTTTTTAGATCATGTTTTATTAACCCTCTTACAATGTGGGTGCTCCAAAAATAATTTTTTTTAATGTAAATCCATTAATTTTTTTCGAGTACAAGTTAAAATTTTGATTATGTAATTTATTAAAGGTGGGGGTAATATAACACCATAATATTTTAAAATAGAACATTTTTTTGATAGTGTATACGATACACAATACCGAGTTTTAAGTGAACTATGATATGCTATTAAAATATTATTATTTAATGTAATCATAATAACCTTTCCATTAATTTAGTGGGAATGAACATTTTCAATTGAATTATTAAAATACATATAAATTTTTGATATAATATATTTATAAACATGTACATAATTCTCAATAAAATCATTTTATGCTTCAAAAATACATTTTCTTGAAAAATGGTTTTATTTTATATTTTATGTTTGGGAATTATAATTAATTAATACCAATTTTAGAAATTTATTTAATAAAAGTAATATAATTTTTTAAATAATCATATAAAAATTATCTTAGAGTTAAATTATGGATTTTTTCTTAAAATAGTGATTTTTAAAGAATAGTGAAAAGTACGGCTTTTGTAAAATAATAATTTATTTTCAAAAAATTAAGTAATTTAAAAGTTACGGTATTAATTATATTTTAATTAAAAGTAACACAATTATTATTTTCTTATATTTAATATAATTAATTTAATTTTAATAATCTTTACACAATATTTTGGTATAAGTTTCTGTATAGGATTAAAAATTCATTTTTCTAAAAAAATATTTTTATGGGCATAATGTTTATCCATTTTAATTAATTAAAATATCACTTAATGAAGAATTATTTAAATTAAATGTATAGACTATATATCTATATATATATATTAATTTAAATTCCTATAATTATAATCACTAGTCATATAGTTAATGTATTATTATCTTATTCTTGACAAATGTATTTTTTTTAAACCGTTATTTGACATGTTTGTGGGTTTAGATATAAATTAAATTATAACACTTATGTGTGCTAAATTTTGTAAAATTGATTTAAAATTTGAAATAAAAATAATTCATATTTTAGAATAAGTTCAATGTTATTTTTTCACAATGAATAGTGAAAACAATAGAAAGTTAATTATCACGACTAAGGTTAAAACGAGTTTACTGGGGGCTAAACCAAAAGATAAACATATGATTTCCAATTAAACTTTTTAAAAATATTATTGTTTAAAAATATTTAATCCTTGTCCAATAAAAGTTATAATCTCTTTTCATTTGGAATTTTTCTTTGGAATGACTTCATCATTTCTTATTCTTTATGGAAATTCCCAAGCTGTTTCCAAGGTCACACCCCCACTTATAAAAGAGAACCTCATCTCCTAACTTATTCAAACCTATAAATAAATATATCTCTACCAAAATATTCCATAATATCTCTCCAAAATCCTTATCCACATTATATAGGTTTCTTTCTTCCCAAAATATCAACCCTAGGGTCCTTAGTAATAGATCCAAGGGAGGTTCCTTTAACAAAATGTAGTTTCCTTTAGTAAGCACTTTATTTTTTACTTATTCTTTTATCCCATTCAATTATATATTAAAAATTATTATATAATATCATCTGTATCTCCTATATTCTTATATTTAATTATGTATATGGCATAATATTTATCCCTCTTTTTCTCCATGAAATGGGAAACAAAGCCACCAATCATGTGTATTGCGGACTACCAACTCGTGAACCGATATTTTTTTCCATCACCAACCCTCATAGATTGTCATAATTATGGAAATAATGAATATATATGATAATTATAAGATTATATTTATTTTCAAAAAATAATATATCATCAATTTCCTTACCCTTTTCACCCATTAAGGAAATTATAATGTCTCTCATGTGTATATATGGTATATTGTCTCCATGAAGTGATGTGATTAATTTTCCATGTCCAGATTTCAATAATTATACTAAAAATGTATCTAATTAATAAATATGATAATTATAATATTAATATTGTATTATCCCATTACCTTTTTCCTAGAATTCCTTGACCCTTGTTGTGATCTCCTTTAAGTTGGGTCTTGTCTTGGGTTTATTCTGGGATAATTTGAAAAAAAATTAGAAGACTATGGGGATATGGATGGTTGGAAAATATTTAGGGAAAACTATGTAATTTGGACTAGAAAACCATGCACCCTATTTTGATCCACTAGAAACAGGTGTGTGGTTTTTTTAAACTATGTTGGAATCCCTTCTAAACTATGCGACCTCAAACAATGATGGATTGAATGGTTAGCGCACTATTTGGAAAAATAGTGTGTTCCACTATGAGAAATTTTTCACCCTACTAGAAGGTTCACATAGTTAGGTCACACTATTAATCCTAATTGTGTATTCCCCCACCATCTAACTGTGCACGTGGGATTTTAATCCCATAAAAGTTTATTAAAAACCCAAAACCCCGTTGTATAACTTCTAATTTCCCATATTTGACACTAACATGATTTTATGGCTCTTGGAGGATCTCAAGATTTGATTTTGGCTCTACAGACCCCTTTTCTTGGTAGATCAAAGTTTCTTTAATCTCATTCGATCTCCTTTGGGTATGTGGATCTCCTATCACATGGTTTCTTCCAATATATCTTTCTATCCTCCACATAGTTTAATAGATTATCATGTTATTTATGGATATAAACATTGTTTTAATGGATCTTGAATCAATATTTTTCTTCTAGATCTTATGTTCCATCATTCTTCATTAGCATTCACCATTGCAGGTGTTGTGCATCATAATCCCTTGATTTAAAGGCAAGTGATTCTATAATTCATTACCATTAAATTGAAACCCTATATTTATTGATAGATTTGTAAATAGTTTTAAAATTATTTAAAAACAAGTATTTGAGATGAATTGATCTTTGATTTTTAAATGGGAATGTAAATTGAGTTAACCTTGATCTTTAATGGAATTGAAATTGTAGGGTTGATTTTTGAAAAATGATGGATTTATTTGGAAATTTTTTTATTTAAATTATATTATGTTGATCTTAATAAAATGGGTTAAATTGAAACATTATTTTAAATGTAATGAAGTGAAAAATCCTATTATTTGGTTTTGAAATGAGAAAGTCATGTTGAAAACTGAAATTGGGAAATTATATTTTGAAATGGTTTGAAATGGTTGATTGAAAATTTAATTGATTGATTGATTGAATGAAGAACATGCAACCCTTAATAGGTAGTAGGTAACAGGGACAGGCACACTAGAATCTTGGTCCCATAGAAATTAATTATAATTATAACACTAACTGAACCAAGATCATCTTGATTCCCCAAAGTGTCTCCCCTAATGGGGTGTTGTTTGATTTCCCATTTTGTATCCCTAAATGAGGTGATGATTTGAGTGTGAACACATATCTAGAGTCGTGTTGAAAAATGAGAAGTGTGAGGATCTGATTACCAAGAAAATGACATACCATGGGTTCTTTAGCATGGTTCTTACATTTATTGATTTGATTATATATATCAATGATTTATTGAACTATTTATTCATGTCAATTTATTTATATAAATTTTTATATAAAAATTTTATTTAATCCTGTTTTAAAGATTCTTTGATAGGTCTACCATCGTTTTGATTATCAAATCATGTTTTAGTTTAAATTATGTAAATGTAATGTTATGCATTGTTTTATTTAAACTTATATAATAAATGATAAATTTTTATGGTATTGATTATCAAACACTTATTGATACCCTACTGGGATTTATAGATCATACCCTACCTTTACGTTCAAGTGTTTTTAGATTTTCTTATGCCAAGTACAGAAAATGGGAAATCTCTGCTTGGATTTGGTGTATGTTATTAGTCCTTTAGACCATGGAGTAATGGTGGTGACCGGTGGATCTATTATCCACTTTTTTATATAATATATTTTTATACCTTTATCTAGATTTATATTTTCATCATGGATTTATATTCCTTGGGATGTTTATATTTCTATGGGTTAATGTTATACCTATTTGATTTTGGTACTTTATCCTCTTGGAGTGCTAAGTATACTAACATTTATCTTTTAACTTCTTCTATTTTGTGGATTATTAATTCTATATTAGATATTTTATGATTCCAGGTGCTTTTCGCCAACCTATGGGGACTTAAAATAACCTTCCGGCTATGTGAGATTCAATTCGGTTTTTCAGGTACCAGGATATCTGGACGGGTTCATGAAAAAGTGGTATCACAGGTGTAGGTTAAGCATATTTAATTAATGTAAGTTTGTGGTTTGGGATGTATTTAGGGTACTTATGATGTATTTGTGAGTGAATTCCAAGCCATCTCTCACCATAATGATCCATAATTTTCCATTTGTGTTTGGGAAAAGTGTCTTTGAATATTTTTCTAATCTAATTCTAGTATTTTCTCTACCTTGAACTAAGTGTGATTAAATCCCACTCTTAAATCTCTTCTTGATGGAATAGATATTCCTATATCTCTTATGTGAGTTGCTGATCTGTATATCCTTTTGGATTTCTTTAGTGATGTATATTGATGTTGTATAGATTTGTTCCTTTAATAAGACATTTGAATTGTTCCCAGGAGGTATCTATTGATTAAATATAGTGAGAAAATCCTCTAGTGGGCTAAAATCTCATCAAGATAGTTGTGCGGGTTTTCCAAGATTCTAGAAACAAACCTACACTCATTTCCATTTAGGATTCAATAGTGTAACCTCAAAGGGATAAATCTATTGATTGTTTTTAAGAGTTACTTCACTAAAATCCATAATAATTTCAAGGATCTAATGATTCTTAAGATGCTTATTTTTGGTTAAAAATAATAGAGTTTATTTTTTCTTTCATGGAAATTCCTTCTCTGATTTAGTTGAAATGTGAAACCTTTAAGATGGAAGGGCCTAACAGAATAAGGTGAGAGTCTATGGTGAAAAAAAAGTATAATTATGGTTTACAATAGAAAATTTTCAATTTCTTTTCACCAATCTTTTACGTCTATAATCCATAGTTCTAGAAAAATCCATGGATTTTGTCATACAGTAGCAGGGTGACATGAATGTGACTCAATAAAGAACCCAATTTACTAAGATCATTCAGTTTTCTCCTGAGGTTGTGACTAATGAGAAGATAAAAGTATAAATATTTGAGATGGGACTTCAACCTAAAAATCAATATTAGTATTTATTTATTTATCTATATTTTTATACTGATGTGATGTATATTGCACCAATAGTTTGGCATGACCTGGATGTAATATTAAGGTTAAAGGGAGTTCCTTTTTCCAGTGGAACTCCTATGAGTTCCTTTAAAGGAAAGAGAAATCATGATGATTCTCATGGTGGATCTCAATAGCATCCATCCTCTATACCTCTTTCATTTCCTGGTAGAGGCCTTTTATATTGCATCCAGTGTGTAAAGGTTGGTCATTTGAAATGGGTTTTCACTAAGGCACACAAGATCTATGGTTTTTACAATCATTTAGGATACCTATATAAATTATTTAATATCTTTTCTACTATGTGTAGTGGTATAGTCTCATAATCACCTAAATTCACTATGATACATTCAGACACTTCGAGATCTAAGGAGTTTTACACACAGGAATATGAAATGAACCCTCTTCACATAGTAGAAGATTCTACAGAGGAATCTAATGCAATTACAGTGACTATGATAGGTACCATCACTATAGCCTCATATTTAGTGATTGTGTAATTTTATATTGGTGTGTATCACTCATTTATATTTAATCATATTGTGAACCTGATAAATTTTCGATAGATCTTTTTTCTATATTTGATTGGTATTACTACACCGCTTAGAACAAAGAGAGTGTATGAAATCTATTTTCCTGCATGTGTATCCATTTTATCAGAGTTTGATCTTACCTAAAATTTTCTTTTTCTTGACATGAAACCTCTTGAATTCATCATTATGATGGATTGGATGATTTATAATAAGGCTTGAATTGGTTGTTATCTTTGTCCGGTCTCTTTTACTGCAACTGATGGGGTATTCCTTTTCTTTTAGGGAGAATGGGAATTGAGGTTGAGTAGATTCAGACCACCTTTTAGTGAGTTATGAAGGGAAATATTGGTGTTTTCATTCAACTTTGAGCGATAATATTTTATTTATGATCTCCCTCCAATTGTCATTGTGTTTCAAAATGTGTTTCCTTCTGATTTATCAGGTCTTCCACTAGTAAGAGCGAAAGAGTTACCTATTTATTTAGTACCAAGTACTTAGAAAATGTCTATTCCTTCTTACCATATGGAACTAGTAAATTTTAAAGAGTTAAAGTCTCAGTTGGATAATCTATTAGGGAAAGGATTCATACACCTGAGTGTGCCACCTTGGGTAAAACCAATTCTCTTTGTGAATAAATATAACAACACTGCTTTTTATTACACACTTAAACATGATTTATGACATAAAATTTCACTTAATAAAACTCTGAGTATTGATAGTTCTAGTGTATTGGTAAAATTAGGAACATTTCATAACAACTTAGAACTTAAAACACAACGACATTATTGAAAACTTATTTTACATGACCGCAACATTCCTTTGTACTTATCATTGTATGGGATAACCTCAAGACATGCATAAGAAAAGGGTGAGCTATAAATCCCAATAAAGGAGTAAACAATTCATATGAAGGATAACGTACATGATAGGTAATAGGAATATAAATGGATCATAAGAGAAACATTAACATAAAGGCATGATATAGCATGGTTATCATAACATGGAAATGTGGAAACAACATTTAACATGGTAATAGAATGATCCAAGTATTATTGAACATGGATCATGAGTAAACCCTCATTGAACTCGAATTATCATGAGTAAACCCTAATTTCACTTGATGTATCATGATACTGCTCTTTACCCAATGCATTGGAACGCTATCAGGGTGAACCCTTATTAATCATTTCATTTCATGCATAAGTGTTCCACGTAGATAATAAAACATGGATTCATTAAACATCATAATTTATTCCAAGAATAAGATATATAGAATATATAAATTTAAATCCTAAATTAACAAGTACAATTTCATAATGGTTAATACCCTTGATAGAGAAATGGTTATGGTATTCACATATATGATGATTTTGGCATGGAAATTTTGGTGTAACTTCGGCAGCATAACGACGTCATATAGAAATCGTAAAATGGGTTGATGAGTGATAAATGTGTCTCTCAAAATTTATAAATGAAATTTAAACTAAGGGAGTCATGGAAAAAAAATATCCCAACATATGTAATGGAATTTAGATTCATAATATAAAATAATTTCTTGAATGTAAATGAGAAAAGAGAAATTTCTTATAGAATTTCTGCATGATAATAAGTGTACGTTTTAGGAATTAATGGGAGATAAAGAGGTCTATCATCATTCATACATAAGGAGGGAAGTATGGGGAGGTTGTAAATAATACCCCAACATTTTTAATTTAAAATAAAATGGTATAATAATGTAATGAAATTTGGATAAAAATGAGAAAGGAAGAAGTCCCTTACTTGGAAGTGTAGTCCCAAAGGCTTGTGAGAGGCTTGAGAGAGACTTCTTGTGAGATTGGGGCACCTTTGGAGGATTATAGAGAGATGAGGGCAGTTTTTTTTCGAGATACAAATGGTTTTAGTGAAGATTAATGGGAGATGGAGTGGGTTTATATAGGAAAGGAGAGGGGATTCTTCATTATTTTGGTTTCGGACACCACACATTAAACTAATAAAAAACACAAGCCAAACAATGGTTTTTTTCCCATGGTTTTTCCAAAGGGAAGTGAAAAACATTATTTTATATGTCTAATGGCCAAACTTATTAAAATATTAGGCTTTCTTATGTTTAGGTGAGTCACACTCTCAAGGATATCATTTTAAAATGTTAAAAAAATTTATAAGTCTTGGAGGGTTAACTAAAGATTTGTAAAATAAATCAAAAAAACATAAAATTATATTATTTTAAAGTTAAAACATATATTGGCCTAAAATACCATTTATAATATTTTATTACATCACTATTGGTTCATTATGATTTCATAAAACACATTATATATTTAAGTAGTATTTAATATTAATCGAAAAATTCGATTGTCTCAGAAAATTATGAAAACTTCACTGTTAGATAATTTCAACTTCCTGAATCTAAAAATAATATTAATTTTATCTAAATAGTTTTATAAATATGTTAATTATCAATTTTAAAATAAAAAACAACATTTATTGAAAATTCATGGGTTTTCACAAAAAGGGTTTTCAAATCTTAATAGAAATACAATTGTATTCATAAAAATTATACGGTTATTTATATTTAAAAATTAATTTAGAAATAATATTTTATTAAAATATTATTTAATTTAAAAATATATTAATTTTTAAAAATATATTTCTTAATTGAATATTAACTAAAAATACTATTTGTGATTTAAAAACCATTTGCAAAGTAAGAATAATTAAATGAATGCATATTCTTTATTCTATACAAAACTAAAGAACATAATCATAGTGCTAGGGTTTTGATACATAACCCCTTATAACATCTGCATGATACCTAAGGGTAAGGTGTGTTATGGTGATATACTCTTGGGGTGGCTTGGATAACATTGCTTGGTGGTAATCTCTATCAACTTCCAATTCTCCCGTAGGCAGTTTCATTCAAGATTAACGTGTTGAATCTCGGCTTGGACTTAGTCAAGAGCTAAACCCAGTTATGCTAGATCCTTTCTGATCTCCAACAAATGAGATTCGTATGGAGAAATTCTACTGGATGAGGTCATCACTTCCATTTTCTAAGTAAATTGGATTTGTTAAATCCCTATATTTATACTAATCATGTGATCACTATTCAACGGCTATATTAGAAATGGTAAAAATTCATAACAGTATTTTATAATTAAAAATCAAAAAAACAAGGAAGTGCATAATAATAAATTTAATTAGGTCAAGAAGAATTTTCATTAATAAAATTTTGGGTTGTTACAATAAATATGAAAAAACACTTCATCTATGTGTTCAGTGCTGAAAACTCAATCGAGTTACAATAAAGAATAATCATTTCTTACCATATATTGATGATTTGTTTGATTTGTTTAAAGTGGAAAAGTAGTTCTCAAAAATTCATCTTTGGTCTGGTAATCACTAGTTAAGAATAAAATAATATGATTTTCCAATGGTCTCTTTCAAAATCAAGTCTAGTCACATTGGGTATCATGTTATTCTCTTTAGACTAACAAATTCTTTAGTAGTATTTATGGATCTATGGAAGAGGATTTTCCATGACTAACTTGACACATTCATGGTGGATTTCTTGGATGACATTATGGTTTACTCTAAGTCTAAGGAGGATCATGTGCATCATCTGAGGATAGTTCTGAAAATATAGAGAGATCCCAGACTTTTCATGAACCACTCAAAGTGTAATTTCTTGATTCAGGGAGTGAAGTTATTAGTACATCTGGTCTCAAAACACGGTATTTCATTTTATCAGGAGAAGGTGAAGGATTTTATGACATGGTAGAAACTGTACAATGTTTTTGAGATACGTTACTTCTTAGTCTTAGCGGGGAACTACCATAGGTTTTTAAAATATTTCTAAAAGCTTGATTCTCCAATAACTTCTAAAACTCAAAATGGAGTGAAGGTTGAATGGGATTAGAAATTTTAGATTTATTTTGTTTAGTTGAAACATATTTTGATTTATGTACTATGTTGACTCTTCCAAAGTCTATGTGGGGATATATGGTCTTATTTGGTACATAAGGTTTGGTTTTGGTCTATGTTCTTATAAATTGTTATCATGTGGTATCATATGGCTTCAGATATCTTATACCACACAAGAAGAATTATACAACCCATTATCTCAAACTCATAGTTGTTAGGCATACAATTAACAGTTTTTGAATGTTCCTTTTCATATAAAGGATTATCATTTATTATGACCCAAAAAAATTGATCTATATATTCTATCAAAGATATATAAACCTTCAATAGTGGAATTGATTGGAGTAACTACAATATTTTGACTTTGAAATTGACTACACCCTGGGGAAAGGAAATTTCATTACTAACACCTTAAGTAGAAAATTTTCGACCAATGACATGAAAGATTCATTAGAAGAGTGTAACTTGATGGATATTTTTTCATAGATGAATCTAGGAATCTAATAGGAATAGGTCAAGGTTCCCTTGGAACATGTTCAATTTACCTATACTCCTCTTGAGATGATTCTTCAATAATAGTAGATTGATGATGAATTTATTGGCATTTTGGACTCTCTTTATAGTAGGGGAACCATCAGTGAGTTGGAGTTCTCTTCTGAGGGAATCCTATATTCTCATAATCATTTTTTATACCTTTTCCCATAAGGAAGACTTGAGTGGGGGATTTCCATAATTCCTGGTGGTCAGTACACCCTAGAACAACAATGATGTTTAATGATATGCAACGATGATTCTAGTGTCTAGGTATTAAATGGGACATAATTTACTTTTTTCATTGTTATACATATTATTAGGTAAAATTCTAGCATATAGACCATCAATTTTTATTCAACCACTTCTAGTTCCATCTTGGAAGTCAGATGAGATCTCTATAGACATTGTGGTTGGGTTTATGCATATACCTTGAAATAATAGTTTGATATGGGTTATGATCAATTGACTAACCAAATATTCTCACTTCTTACTCATTAATGATAAAACCAATGTTTATGAATTGTTGAATCTTTATACAAAAGAGATAGTTTATTTGGATTGAGTTCTATCTGCTATAGTCTCTCATAGATATCCTTATTTTACTTCTCTCTTTTAGAGAGGCCTCTAGGAGGCACTGGGATCTTAGGTACATTTGGGTATGAAATATTATTTATATATGGATGGTCAGAAATAATTATCTATAAATATTATTGAGGACATGTTATTTTCTTTAATTCTCTACTTAGGTGGGTCTTAGGATGTCTATTTGGGAATGGTTGAGTTTTCCTAAAATAACAGTTACCAGTATTTAATTTAAATATATCCTTTTGAGGCATTCTATGGTTAGCTATGAAAATCTCTCTTATATTGATATATCATCATGTAATTGATGTATCTAAACTCTATTTTGATGGATGTTGATTCTATGTTGGGTTCCTAGATCTTATACACCTTTTTTCTTCATTGGCATTCCTCGTTGTTGTTGTATCCCTTTATTTAAAAGTATGTGGTTATATAAGTCTTTTCCATTCAATTGAAACCATAAATTACTTTATTGTTTTGGAAATAGTTTTAAATTGATTTTAAAAAAAATGAATTTGAGTTGAATTGATATTTTATTTTGAAATGGTCATGTTAATTGAGAAAACCCCCAATTTCAATGGAATTAAAAATTTTGGGTGGATTTCTAAAAAATATGGCTTTATTTTGAATTTTTTTATGAAATTATTTGATGTTGATCTTGATGAAATGGATTAAATTGAAATATTAATTGAAATGGAATGAGGTTATTAAATCCTATGATTTGGTTTAGAAATGAGAAATTCATGTTGAAATCTAAAATTGGGAAATTATATTTTGAATGATTTGAAATGAATGCTTACTAAATTGATTGACTAGTTGATTTATTCAAGTTTTTGTAAACATGTGTGGTTAGTAGGTAACTAGGAAAAGAATTATAGAATCTGCATCCCTTATTAATGTACTTACGATGACAACACAAACTAAACCATGATCATTTTGATTCCCCATGGTGGTCCCCTAACGGGGTATAGTGTGATTGCTTGTAGTGGCCCCCCGAATGGGGTGATGATTTTAATGTGGACACATATTTAAATCCATGTTGATAAATGAGAAGTGATATTATCATATTACCAAGAAACTAACATATCATGTGTATCTTTATCATGTTTCTTTCTTTACATGATTTGATTATAGATATCATTGATTTATTAAACTTTTTATTCATATTTATTGATTTATATAAATATATTATATAAAATGTATATTTAAGAGTGTTTGAAATATTATTTGGTATTTCTTATACCCTTTTTATTATGAAATATTTTTTTTTTAAAATATTGAAATTTAATTTCATGCCTATTTTTATTTAAACTGATAGCATAAATGGTAAATTGTTATTCTATTGATTATGGAATACTTGGTGAGACCCTACTGAGATTTATAGTTAACGCCCTTATTTTTCCTTTGGGAATTTTTATATTTTATAATTACATGTCCAATAAAAGGGTAATCTTCACTTAGAGATGGTGGATGTTCTTGATCCTTTGGACTGTGGAGTGATAATAGTGACTAATGGATATGATTCCCACTTGTTACACAAAATATTTTTATAATATTTTTTGTTTTGATGTTGTTATCGTAGGATGGTGTTTCTTGGGATTTTTATATTTCAGTTGGGTATTTTTATATCTATTTGATTTGGGTAATTTCTCCTCTTGGAGTGTAGAGCATACTAACTTGTATCTTTTATCATCTTCTGTTTGGTGAAAAATGTAATCTCTCTTTGATCTTGTATGATTATAGGTACTAGTATCCAACCCATGGGAATCAAGAATTACCTCCAGGCTATGTTAGAGTTGGATCTCAAATTAGGTTACTAGGTTATCTAGGTTATTTGATGAAATGTTGGTATCATAGATGTAGGTTAATCATCATTCCTTCATGTCAGTATGTGGTTTGGGTGTCTGGATAGGACTTAGGAGGTAGTTGTGAGTGAGTTCCTTAACAACTCTCATAGTAACAAGCCTTAAGTCACCATGGTTGTTTAGGAAATGTGTATTTGAAGAGTTCTTTTATATGATTATTGTCTTTACCAACCTTGATATGAGTATGATAAAATCCAAATATAAAATTTATACTCAATGGAATTGATATTCCTATATCTCTTGTCTAATTTGTTGATCTGTGTATCCTTTCTGATATCATTAGTGTTGTTTGTTGATGTTGTATAGAATATGGCCTCCAAGAATACATGTGAATAGGCCCTAGGAGGAGTTGTTGGTCTACAAAAAGTGATAAAATCCTTCATTGAACTGAAATATCATCGAGATGTTGTTTAAGCTGTCCAAGCTTTAGGATAAGTACATTCACTCATTCCCATTCAAGTTCTGATAGTATAACCTCAAAGAGATGAATTTCATGATCATGCTCCATATTTCCTTCACTATAATCAACTAGTGTTCCAAGTCTCTAATTATCCTCAAGAGGTAGATGATTGGTTGAAAAGAATATAGCATATTTTTTATTTCTTTGAAATTCCTAATCTGATTAAGGTTAAATGTGCTAACTTTAAGCTAGAGGGGCCTTGTAGAAGCTGGTGAGATTATATTGTGATGGAAAAGATGAACAGGGGTTTATAAGGGAAATATTTTTTAGTTATCCTCCCTGATCATTTTTATCCATAAACTATGGTCCTAGAAAAATCCAGGGAGTTGCTCAAAATCCAGCAAGGTTACACGACCATGACTCAATGTTCAAACCACTTTTTTGATCTTGTATTGTTCTATCATAAAGTTGTGACTAATGAGAGGCTGAAATAATGGAGATTTTAAATGTTTATTTGACCTAAAATTTGATCTTAGGTTTCCTTATTCAATATGTATTCTTATTCTAATGTGTTGGATAGGGTGTTGATGGTTGTGCTTAACCTGGTTGTAAAGTCAAGGTTGACGGGGGGTTCCTTTTTATCTCAGTGGCAGTTCTATGAGTTAATTTAATTTAAATATTAATATTTATGAGACTCATAGTGGATCTCAATATAAGGCATCCTATAGACCTCATAAAGTTACTATAAGAGGATATTTTATATGCATCCAGTGTGGGAATATTGGGCATTTGAAATTGGTTTTCACTAAGACACCCAAGATTTGTGGTTTGCGAAGTTTTTGAGGAAAAATATATAAATATTTTCATAAATTTTATGATTTTTATAGTGTAATGGTCTCATAAACACCTAAAATTACTATAATGAAATCAGATGGTTTGTGATGTAAGGTTTTCTAACCACAGGCATCCAGAACGAAGCTTCTTCACATAGTAGAAGAGTGTAAAAAGGAAGCTGATACAGGTCCAACAACTGTGAGATGTACCACCGCTATAGCTTCATATTTAGTGACTACTTTATTTCATTCTAGTTCATATCACTTATTTATAATGAATCATATTGTGTTCTTGTCAAATCTTTCTACAGATTCTTTTTTGTATGTGATGGATATTACTACACCCCTTTAAATGAAGAGAAAATAGAGAATCTATTGTCATGTATATGTATTGTCTTTATTAGAGTTTTATTATAATTATAATTTTCATGTTCTTAATAGAAAACCTATTCATGCCATCCTTGGTATTTATTTAAAGATATCTAATAAGGATTGAATTGACTATTATCATGGATGGGTCTCCTTCACTTCACCCCAAGGGGTGTTCTGTGTCTTTTAGGTAGAATGGTACCTAGGATCAAGTAGATATGGACCATATTTTATAGTGTCAGATAGGGTAATATTAGTGTTTTCTTTTAACTTGGAGTGAGAATCATTGAGTGATGATCTCCATTTGGTTGTTGTTGAGTTTCCTAACATGTTTCCTTTAGATTTCTCTAGTCTACCACCAGTATGAATGGTAGAGATATCTATGTATTTAGTACCTGGTACTTAAAAAATGTGTATTCCTGCTTAATGTATAGAACCAGAAGAGTTGAAATAGTTAAAGGATTAGTTGGATGATCTATTAGATAATGGATTCATATTCCCAATCATGTCACCTTGGGCATAATCAGTTCAATTTGTGAAGAAATATAACAGGACACTTTACCTATGTGTTTATTAATGAAAACTCAATAAAGTTGCGATAAAAAAATTATATGTTTCCATAGATCAGTGATCTATTTGATCAGTTAATAGGGGTAAAGTGGTTATTAAATATTGATCTTTGGTATGGCTTGCACCAGTTGAGATTAAAATAATATAACATTCCAAATACTACCTTCTGAAGTAGGAATGGTTAGTTTTAGTATCTGGATAATCCCTTTGGATTGACCAATGATCTTGCAGTATTTATGGATTGGATGAATATTAGTTTTCATGAGTACCTTGACACTTTTGTGGTGGATTTTTTGGATGATATTTTGGTTTACTCTATGTCCATGGAAGATAATGAGAATAATTTGAGGAAAGTTTTAGAAATAATGAGAGATCCTAGACATTACATGAATCTTTTAAAGAGTAGTTTCTAGATTTGGGATGTGAATTTATTGGGACATGTGGTCTCATAACCTGGTATTTTTTTGATCTTATGAAGGTGGAGGTTTTTATGACATGGGAGAAACCATCTAATGTTTTTGAGATATAGAGCTTCTTGGGCCTGTTTGGGTACTACTACATGTCTGTCAAAGATTTATCAAATATGGATTCTCTAATGAAATATCTCACTCATAAGGGAGTGAATTTTTTTAGATATGGTAATTTTCATAGTTCTATTTCTGATCTAAAAGTTATTTTTAATTTTGCACTAGTGTTGACTACTTTAGAGACTCGATATGGGTATGTGGTCTTCAGTGACACATTTAGTCTAAGTTTGGAATGTGTTCTTATATAGGGTGATCATGTGGTATCCTATGCCTCCAGATATCTTAGGCCACATGATAAGAATTACTTGAACCAAGATCTTAAACTCGTAGTTGAAATGAATTCTCTTAAGAGTTGGAGAGACTAACTTTTTTGATAAATTTTTATTATTTATTATGATCACAAAATATTAAGTTATATCTTCCCTAAAAACTATATGATCCTTCAATATATCCATTGGGTGGAGTACATGCATTATTTTGACTTTATCATTTCCTGCACCCTGGGTAAGGCAAATGTCATTGTTGTCACCTTGAGTAGGAAACTTCCAACACATAATGTGAAATAATCTTCAGAATAGTGGAACTTAATGGATCCTTTTGCATAGTTTCATCTGGGAGTCTATGAGGAAGAGATCAAGGTTATCTTGGAAAATGTTTAGTTGAATTAGCCTCCTATTGAGATTATTATTTAGTAGTAGCAGCCTGGAAATGAATTTTGTGGCATTATGGACTCTCGTTATAGTGGGGAGACTGTCAGTGAGTGAACGTTCGCTTCTGAGGGAATCCTATGATTTTATAATTATTTTTTATACCTTTTTCCTGTAAGAAATGATATAATAGTAGATTTCCATAATTTCCAAGGGACAGTGAACCCTAGAACCACAAATATGCTTTAGGATATGCGGTGCTGATTTTGGTGGCCATGTTTGAAATGGGACATCACTGAATTTGTTTCACATTGCTATACTTATCAGCTGTTCAAAACTGAAAACTAAACACCTTTAGGTTTTATTCAGTCACTTCCAGTGTTGAATTAAAATTGAGTTGATATATCTATGGACTTTCTGGTTTGGTTTCCATATATCCATTGAAAATAATAATTTTATATGCATTGTGGTATACCGGCTAACCATTTGGCTCAATTATTACCCACCATGATACAACTGAAGTTGAGGACTTGGTGAATCTATATGTGAAAGATATTTATTATTTTCATAGAGTTATATCTACTACAGTCTCTGATAGATCCTCATTTTACTTATCACTTTTTTAGATGCCTATATGATGAACTAGGATATAGGTAACTTTGAAAATGACATATCATCCATAGATGGATGGCCATACACAATGATCTATATAGATTCTCGAGGACATGTATGTGCTTATGTTCTCAATATTGTGGGATCTTGTGACATCCATTTGGGACTGGTTCAGTTTTCCTATAATATAAGCTACCATTCTTTAATTCTTATAGATCCTTTTGAGGCCTTGTATGGAAGGTTGTGTAAATATCCATTATGTTGGTCATAGATTGGTGAATCTTCCTTACTTGGATCGAGCATTATCCAAGATATGATAGAGAAGATTCAGTTTGTTTATTAGAGAATGTTAATGGTGCAGAGCAGGTGAAAGTATTATGATGATCATTATAGGTGAGTTGTTGGTTGGTAACCATGTGCTTATGATATTTTTTCCTCATTTGGGTCATCCATGACTGGGGAGACAAGGGAAGATTTAAAAATGGTTTGTGGGACCTTTTGAGGTTATTGATCAGGTGGGAAAGTGAATTAACTTTTAGAACATCCACCACAATTAACATCGATGCATAATATGTTCCACATATTGCTACTTTTGAAGTATATTTCTGACCAATCTCTTGTCTTGGGATAGGAGGATATTGATGTTGACAAATATTTATCTATGACTGAGCATCCAGTAAGGATTGTTGATTCTAATAAAAAGGTTCTGCATTGGAGGATGATAATTGTGTTCTATATCATATAGCAACATGGTTTTTATTTTCATCATATGTGCAAGTCTGATCCTCTAATGAGAGAGTAGTGCCCTCACCTCTTTGATATGAAGTGTTCTTAACATGCTTTCCGGTTAAATAAATATGTTATGGTGGGGAGTTTGTAACATCCCATCACCTTCTTCCAGGTATTCCTTATCATTTTTTTATATTCTTTAAGTCAATTCTTGTTTTTTGGTCATTCTAGGAAAATTTTAAATTTTATAAAATCCCTAAGGGTTTTTCATGGTTGGATCATGGTTATGGAAAACTATGTGGTTTATCGTGCAAACCATGTGCCCTATTATGAGCCACTAGAAGGGGGTGCATGGTTCTTTTAAACTGTGCACCTAGATACTCCAAACCTTGAAACCTCATACAGTTATGGTTTTCATAGTTGGAAGAATATTTGAAAAATCATGCTTCCTCTAAATAGAAACCATTAACCCTACTAGTAGGGGTGCATGGTTAGGGTGAATTAACACCTAACCAGAAGGCCCCTCTCTATCTAACCATGTGGGAGGGATTTTAATCCGTTAAGAGTTTAATTAAAAAATTGAAACCCCTTGGTTTAACCTCTAATGTCCCCATTCAACCCAAACATGATTTTTTGGCACATTGAGGCTCTCAAGAAGTGATTTTGGTATTTCAAACCCCTTTTATTGGTGGATCAAATCATCTTTGATCTCGTTCGATCTCCTACAGGTAAGTGGATATCCTTTATTGTGTTTTTTTATTATATATCTTTCTATTGTACATATATTTTGATATATCATCATGTAATTTATGGATATAAAATCTATTTTGATAGATCCTAATTCTAGGTTTTGTGCTTATATTTTCATGGCTTCATTATTTGTTAGTGGTCCCTATTGAAGGTGTTGTACAACGAGACCCATTGATTTAAAGGTAGGCAGTTCCATAATTCTTTTACATTCAATTTGAGCCCTATATTTCTTAATTGATTTGGAATTATATTTTAAATGATTAAAAACATGGATTCGATATGAATTGATCATTGATTTTAAAATGGAAATGTGAATTGAGAAATACCCCAATTTCAATGGAATAGAAATTTTTGGGTGGATTTTTGAAAAATGATAAATTGATTTTGAGATTATTTTGATGAAATAATTTTATGTTGATCTTGAAAAAAATGGAATAAATTGAAATATGATTTAAAATGGCATGTAATGATGAAAACCTATGATTTTGTTTTGAAATGAGAAATGCATGTTGAAAAATGAAATTTAGAAATTATATTTCAAAATAATTTTAAATGATTGATTGACAATTTGATTTATTTATTTATTTATTAATATATAAGATTGGGTATTTAGTAGGTAAATAGGACAATAATTCTAGGATCTTAATCCCCTAGTAATGGAATTACAATTACAATGCTGATTGAACAATGATTAGCTTGATTGCTCATCGTGTCTCCCCTAAAGGGGTGTAGTTTTATTCCCTATAATGTCTCCCTAAATGGGGTGATGATTTGAGTGTGCACACATATCTAGATCCATTTTGATAAATGAGAAGTGTGAGCATCCTATTTACAAGAAACTAACAAACTGTGGGTCACTTTAGCATGGTTCTTTCCTTTCTTGATTTGATTATACATGACAATGATTTATTGAACTATTTTATTCATTCTAGATAATTTATAGAAATGTTTTATATAAAATTTTTATTTAATCTTATTTTAAAGATTCTATGATATGGATATCATCCTTTTGATTATGAAATAATTTTTTGGTTTAAAATACTCAAATGTAATTCCATGAATTATTTTATTTAAAATGATATCATAAATGGTAAATTATTATGGTATTGATTATAGAACACTTGGTGATACCCTACTGGGATTTATATCTCGCACCCAAACATTGAATTCATTAATTTTTAGACTTTATTATTACAAGTCCAAGGAAAGGGAAAGTTCCACTTATAGGTGTTATATCTTCTTGATCTTTTAGACAGTGGAGTGATGATGGGTACTAATGGAGTTGTTGTCTAATTGTTACACAGGATCTTTTGATTCTTTTTTGTTTTTATGTTTTCATATAAGTATAATGTTCCTTGAGATGATTAAATTTATATTGGGTACTATTATACCTATTTTTATTCTATGACTTTATTCTCTTTGTGTGCTAAGCATACTAACATGTATCTTTTATCTTCTAATGTTTTGTAGAAAATTAACTCCCTCTTTGATATTGTATGATATCGGGTTCTAGTTTTGACCCGTGGGGATCAGGAACTCCATTTGATCTATGAAAGATCTAGCTCGGGTGTTAGGTTACTAGGTTATCTAGGATTGCTCATGAAAAATACCATTCTATAGATGATTGAACTATACAGTATATACATGAATAGGAACTTCTGTGATAAAACATGCATGAGAAAATAAATCTATTAATAGTTGGAACAATGGTAATAATGAAATATTATTTACAAAGAGGTGATAAGATATTATGATAGTATCATATATAATATTATAAATATTAATATGGATCTATTATAAATTAATAACATGTTTAAAATCATTATAAAATATGTTAATTCACATTCAACTAAAGGTAAGCGTGAGGTAAGAGATTTCGTCTCAATTTCCTTTCATTAAGGTATATTTTATTATTATGAATCTAATATATTTTATATGATGTATATAATACCCCTTATACATGTTATATCATTAATCCTTCATAATTTATGGTATTTTAAGTTTCAATTCATTTTATTTCATCCAAGTGGATTTGACTTGAAAGTTACCAAGTGGTAAGTGTTCCATAGTTAAATTTGTTTTCATTAGGTTATATTTCTTCTTCATTATCTTTGAAATTCAAAGATTATTTTTGAAATGTAGTTTGATTATTTTATTTTGTATTTACCCCTATTTTGTGTATATTTACATTTTATACACATAATAAACTCATTGATCAGTCCATATTTCAATGGTATAATCTTTATAAGATATCTCTTTTAAATTTCGACTCTATTGAGATATATTTTTTATTATGAACCTACTTATTTTTATATGGTGTATATAATTTCCATTTGATATTTTATTTCATTAATCTATTTATATTCATGATATTTAAAGTTTTATTTGAAGTTATTCCTTTCATTAGGTTATGATTTAAAAATTTCCAAAGCAATAAGGTTTTATACTTCAATATCATTTTAATTAGGATTTTTTATTCTTGAATTTCCATTGAAGGAAATTATTTGAATATTTTCTAATAAACCCATTTCATTTTATTATCCTTTATTTTTTCATTAATTTTTCAAGTAATAGTATCATATTCCTCTATTTTTTACTTAAAATCATTTAGAAATTGATTTTTATGATATGGAAACTTTATTTCTCTTTTCGGTTGAAAATTATTTTCTTCAATATCCATATTTTCCTTAAAATGCTTTAAAGAATATTTTTAACAAACTCTAATGATTTATTAAAGATAGTTTAACCCATTTTTTAATTTTTAAGTTGTTTTAAAAGGAATATTTATTTCATTTTCTGAACAACGTACTTTTTAAATTTTCTTATAAAACTATGAAATGAAACATTGCATTAACACACATGGTATGAATGTAAATTTCCCACCATCATGACAAATAATTTCTTTTAATATTAATTTCAATTTTATATGGTTATTTTCAATGAGTTTTTTTCTTAATATTATAGAATTTTTTATCTTTTAAAAGTGATTTCCAAATTAAAGGGGGTAGTTTCATCAAGTTTATTTTTAATGATCTTTTTATGGCCTCTTAATAAATCACTAACAATAATTATTTATTTTACATTCACTAAAATTTTCATATATTGTAATGATACCATCCCTATCCTTTCTCAGGATGGTTTATGAACAGTTTGAGTAGGGATAGTATTGATATTCACTTTATTTATTAATTTTTGTAGTCATTAACATTAAAAAGAAACATTCATTTTATTTTGATCATTGAAATTAAATTTACCATAAATGTTCATATTCTTTATCATGGGTATTCATATTTCTCAAACCATATATAATTTATACATAAATGTTTTTTACTTTAAAAGTTATTTTATTAACTGGGGAATTGATGATAATCCATTTTCTTTATACATTAAAAATATTTATTGATAAGTCATTTTCTTCGTGAATAAAATCAAGCATTCATTATATAAGGCATACATTGGACATGAAGTGATGAGTAGGGCTCATAATTATATAGTCCCTCGATGAATTGATAGGTCTTATGAGACAAATCATCCGGCTAAATTATATGTATTTTTACCTATAGTTTTAAACTTTCTTAGTTCAAGGTCTTTGTAGTAAATATATCATGATTTCTGAGATAATGATATTTAATATTTAACATTTCCTTCATTTATAATTTAGTTATTATTATCCAAGATATTATCTCATTGATATTATCTATGGATGAATTTTGTGGTCAGTTTATTGACTAAATGGAATGTATGTTCCATTATTTACCTTTTTATAGTGATAATTCCTTATTTATTCATTACAGATTCCCCTGTATGTAACCATTATTGAAAATTTTTTCCACCCTTATTATATTTACTTTCCCTATGATATGAATAATAATTTTTTAAATGAGTTCAAGGATGAAATTTTTTAAATTTTACTATGTTTTATTTCATATATATATAAATATAATATGCAATTCAACTAGGTATCGAGTTTACAAAAACTACTAAACTATTAAATAATTTGGTAAACAATGGAACATATCTTATTCAAAACAACCACCTACTCTAGGATACTGGGGATAGGGTCTTTATATTTGGTATCATATAAATTTTAGTATAAACCATGGGAACTAGATTTGGGAAAACATAGATTAGGGAATACATCCTTATCAATGAATTTGAGGATAAGCCTAAGTATAAGATAACATCCTAATGTTTTTTTTAAGGTAGAGATTTTTTGTTTTTTCTAGAAATACATCCATTATTTGTTACTATAAGTGGATGTGGATCTGACATAGTTTTACCTATGGGTAATACCTATAAAAAGGGTGCTTTGGGATTTAAATAAATCATTAACCAGTACAGGATAACAGTCCTTTCTTTACACCTGGTTTGAAACTCCTAGGGGATATGTTTTGGATAATTAATATATTTTTAACAAACCATTATGATGGTTTTGAAAATAATTATATCCCTATAGACACTATTTTTATGATTTATATGATGATAATTTAAGATTTTTATGAACCATTGTGGTTTAATAGTTCTAAATTTGATTATAATTTTAAAGGACTAGATAACCCTTCTGAGGTCTTATGTGATATAAGTATCTTTAATACATTTCTTTAATTTTAATATATGTTTGAGGTATATATAAACCTTATGTATAACTTATGTTTTAGTTAGAAGGTTATTTATGAAATAATTATTTTATGATTTGTGGACATAAGTTCGAGGTTACTGATAACATTTATGGTAAATATGATCATTTATGTTATGGTAATAATATTATATTAATATTTTTTATTTCATGGGAAAACAATTCATATAGAAATCCATATTAGATAAGAAGTTATTTGATTATTAATGTTATTTTTGAGGATATTCAACGTATTTTTGGTAATTTTGTAGGAATTATATTAATATGGTTTTATAAAAAGGAAAAAACTCATGTTGGGTGACAACCCATTTAATTTGGAAAGGCCATGGGGCTTAAACCAATAATTGAAGGGAGATAGTGGTGAAACGCCTAACACTAGCCTATGTGATATACTGGTTAATATGATATTGTTTTTAATTAAATAGTTTCACGGTTAAATTTGATTCTTGGAAACATATTACAGGGCCAAATATTTTTTATTTTGTTGAAATTAATTATATTTTGGGAAATTATTTATTGGGTTGAGGTATATATCACCATTGGGTTTAATTTAAAGTATTATTTTGGAATAATGCAATTAAATTTTTGGGGATGTGAGTTAAAAGGTATGAGATCACCTTTTAGGTGAAAAAATATATTTATTATTGAGAATGTGGTGGTTAATTAGGATGTAGGGTTATTTATTTATTGAATAAACTAATTTAAACCTTTGGTGAAAATATTTAAGTAAAATGTATTATTTATCCATATGATGGTTTATACATTTTTGTTATTATCTTACCTTATTGTAACCATTTGAGTTTCAGTTAGTATTTATAGATAAGAGTAATATCTTATTATTATTTTATAGATATTATGATTCATTAAAAGTTATTTCTAGTTCATATTGTATAAAAATTCATTTTTTATATTTATTTCATAGAGTAAGATATGAATTAGAGATCGATCGAAGCACAACCAAAAGAATAAATTGTGCTTATGAAATAGAAAGATATCAAGTAAGTATATTTCTTTACGTTCTTAGTCTATATATTATATAAACTCCTCAAATATATGAAAAGGTTCTTGGAAAAAATTTGTTATCATATTATAATCACATCTAATGAATCAGTGGTCTTTTCACCCATCATAGATTTATAGCTTTGTTGTTATTAACCTTTTACTAAACAGGTTCTTTATCACTCTATATTAGTCCTTGGGTGATTTTTTTATTCTACAGGTACATACTTTCACTTCTCACTAATTTTTTCCTATTATTAAACCTAGTTATGTGTTATTCCACATGACCTTCTTATTTCCCTTTCCTACTTTTTAAGAATATGTTTTATTAACCCTCTTATGACGTGGGTGTTCCACAAAGGAATTTTAAATTTTTAAGCCCTTGATTTTTTATATGTGTAAGATCAAATTAAAAGGAAACAATTATTGAAGTCAAGTATAATTAAACAACGTGATATTTTAAAATTAGAACATTGTGTTTGATAGCGTATACAATACGCAACATTCAGTTTTAAGCAAATTTTGATATATTATTAAAATTTTATTATTTAATATAACTATTATAACATATCCATTAAGTTGTTGGGAATGAAAATGGTTAATTACATTATTATAAAATTTTATAAAATTTTTATATAATGTTTTTATAAATAAGTACTTAATTCTCAATAAAATCATATTTTCTTCAAAATTAAATTTTCTTCAGAAATGGTTTCATTTTTCATTTTATGTTTGGGAATTATAATTAATTTATACTAATTTTAGACCTTATATTTTATAAAAATAATATTCATTATATCAAAATTATTTTTGAGTGAAATTTTGGGTTTTTTCTAAAATGAGTTATTTTTAAGTGAACAGTGAAAATACTACTTTTATAAAACGATAATTTCTTGTCAATAAATTAAGTAATTTTAAAGTCACATTATTCTTTGAATTTTAATTAAAAGTAACACAATTTGTACTTAGTTTTGTTTAGTATAATTAATTACATTTGAATCATCTTTATACCTGATTTTGGTATAAGTTTATTTTTATGCATAAAAATGCATTTTTCTGAACACTATTTTAATGTGCATAATGTTTATCCATTTTAATTAAGTAAAATGACCACTAATTTTTAATGATTTAAATAAAATTTATATTTTATATATATATATATTAATTTAAATGTATAAAATTAATATCTCTAGTCAAATAGTTAATGTAAGATCATCTTATGCTTGAAAAATGTATTTCCTTGAAAATTTGTTTTTCTATGTGTTTAGAAGTTTAATGTTAAATTAAATTATTCCAATTATGTAAATTGAAATTGGTAAAATTTATTCCATATTTTTAGACATAATAATTACTATTATTTAATAATTTCAACTTATTTTTTTCATAATGAATAGTTGAGATGGTAAAAAATTATTCATTGTGGTTAAGGTTAAAATGTGTTTATCAGAATGCTAAAATAAAAGATAAGGGTATGTTTTCCAATTAAACTTATAAAAACCCTATTTTATGTTATTATTTAAACCTTATATTATCTAAATTGAAATCTAAGTTCATTTTTTATCATTTTTCCTATGAATTACTTAATCATTTTGTATTCCTCTGGGAGATTTCCAAGTTGTTTCTAAGAAGGTCCCCTCCCCCACTTATAAAAAGGCACCTCATCCCCTAACTTATTAATAAATATAAACCCATATATATTGAATAAAACATAAAAAAAATATATGTCCAAAATCATTAAACACATTCTAGAGGTTCTGGTCTTCCCAAAATACCAACCCTAGGGTCCTTAATAAGAGATCCAGAGGAGGTTCTTCTAAGTGAAGGTAATTGTCTTCACTAAGCTTTTATTTTTACTTACTCATTTATCACCATAAATTATGTATTAAAATTTATTATATAATAAATGAATTATGTACCATATAATTATATTTTATTATTTTGATGATATAATATTTATCCATCTCTTTCCCCATCAACTAGGAAATAAATCCAACGCTCATGTGTATGGTGGACTACCGCCACGCAAACCAACATAGTTTGTTTTCCATCACCATATCTCATGTTTATTCATAATTATGGAAATAATGAATATATATGAAACTTATAAAATTCTATTTATTATTTAAAATTAATATTTCATATAATTCATTACCCTTTTCACCCATTAAGGAAATGATAATGTCACTTGAGCATACGTATGACCTACCTCTTTTATGAAGTGATGTGATTGATTTTCCATGTCCAAATTTCAATAATGATTATCAAAATATATATAAAGAATAAATATGATATTTATAAAATTATTATTATTTATGATATTGTGTAACTATATCATATGTACATGAACAAGAACTTTTGTGAGAAAACATGCATAAGAAAACAAAGGTATTAACACCCAAACCAATAGTAATAATGAAATATTACTAACGAATGACTGATAATATATTATAATAGGATCATATATTATATTATAAATATTAATATGGTTATTTTATAAATTAATAACAAGTTTAAAACCATTAAACATGAAGTTAGGTCACATTGAACTAAAGGGAAGTGTGAGGTAAGGTATTTAATCTAAATTTTCTTTCATTGAGGCATGTTTTATTGTTCTAAACCTAATTTATTGTATTTGTTGTATATACTAACCCTTTTACAAGTTATATCATGAATACTTAATACTTCATGTTATTTTATGTTTCAATTCATTTTCTTTCATAAAAATAAATTTTACTTGAAATCCACCAAGAGGTAAGTGTTTCATTACTTAATTTATTTTCATTGGGTTATATTACTTCTTTGTTGTCTTTTATATTATAATATTATGCATGTCATATCATTTTATTATTTTATTTTTTACATCCACTTAAATTACTTATATTTATATTTTATTTACATAATCAATTCATTAATTAGTCCTCACTTCAATGGTATGATCTTTGTAAGTGATTTCCTCTCAGTTTCCACTCTATTGAGAGATATTTGGTAGTATGAACCTATTTATTTTTATAAGGTAAATCAAATACCACTTTGATATTTTATATAATTAATATATTTATATTCGTGGTATTTAATGATTAATTTGAATTTATTTCTTTCATGGGGGTTATGATTCAAAAGTTACCAAAGTGGTAAGGGTTTATGATTTAATCTCAATTTAATTAGGATTGTTTATAATTAAATTTAAATTATAGGAAATTATTTGATAATTTTCTAGTGAACCCGTTTAATTTTCTTCTCCTATATTTATTTATCAAATTTTAAAATATTAATATCATTTTTTCTCTCTTTAGTACTTATGATGAATGATAAAATGTTTTTAAGAAACACCAACTTTATTTCTCTTTACAATCAAAAATGTTTTTCATAAATATCCATATTTTCCTTAAAATGTTTTAAAGAATATTTTTAATATTATCCAATGATTTATTAAAGACATTTTGAACTATGTTTTACTTTTATAAAATGTTTTAGAATGAATCTCTTTGTCATTTTCTGAACAAGGTGCTTTTTGACTTTTATTACAAAAATGTGAAAGGAATCTTTGTCTTAACATACTCTACATGACAAGAACTTTCATAGCATCATGACAACTCATTTATTTGAATATTACTTTGAAATTTTACATGGTTATTTTCATTGATTTTTTTTCCTAATATTAAAGAAATTCATAGTTCTTAAACGTGATTTTCGAAGTGAAAGGGGTGTTATCTTCCATAATTTTTTAATGATATTTTTATGTAATTTATATTCATAAAAAAACCATTTATTTCACTTATACTCCTATAGGGATATGTGTTAATGATACCATAATTATTCTTTATTTGGATTGTTTATAATTATTTTGACCTATGAAATTATTTAAATTCACTTTATTGATTAATTTTATTAGTTATTAAATTTCCTTTGAAACATTAACTTTCTTGTAATCATTGGAAATTTCATTTCCCTTAAATATCCATATTATTTATCATGGTTTTTTTCTTAAAAGATATATCATTTCTATAAATTGTGTTTTAATTTGAAATTTATTTGATTGAATTGGGAATTATTTATAATATGTATTCTTTACTTAATACAAATATTTGTTTATAATTCATATTCTTCATCAACTAAATCAATCATTCAATATATGAGGAATTAATTGGACATATAGTAATAGGTGGGACCTAGAATTATATACCTTCTTGATGTGTTGAAATTTCTCATGGTACAAATTAATTGGATAAATTAAATGGGGGTTTACACATAATTTTAAACTTTATTTGGACAAGGTCTTTATAGTATTGATATCAGGATGTCTAATATTATGGCATCTATTATTAATCATTTCAATCATTGCAAATTCAATTACTATTATCCCTAAGATTATTTCATTGATATTATTCATGGCTACATTTTATGCTCATGTTATTTATTAAATGTAATATGTGTTCAGTTATTTACCTTTCCATATTGATTATACCTTATTTATTTATGATAGCCTCTATTTTATGTAACATTTACTGAGAATTTTAGGTCACCCTTATTTTTTCGCTTTCCCTGTGATATGAAGAATAATTCTTTAAATTATTTTAAGGATGAACATTTTTACTTTCACTATGTAATATTTCATGTATTTAAATGTAATGTGAGATTCAAGTATGTATCAAGTTTACCAAGAATACTAAACTATTTGATCCTTTGGGGTATGATATCTTGTGTATTTTTTCAAAGTATTAAAGTAACTACTGGCTCTAGAGTACTGGGGTCAAGGCCATTACATATATAATCAAGGTATTCACATATTTGGAATATGGAATTAAGAGATACTTTATGTTATTTGGGGGATAAATTCTAAGTTTATTTTTGAAATTTAGTGACCTTATTTCTAAATTTTTGGATTTTGAATTTGGTCAGACGTATTTTGTATGCGTTTAAAGGTAAACTATTTATGGAATTGTTTAAGATGGAATGTTATAAGGTTTTAGAGATTAATATATTATTTCATTATATGAAGATTTATCCATATTGGATAACTATCTATAACCAGTTTTTTTTAAATGATATCTAGACTAAATGGCCCGAGGGCTGAAATTTTTATTGATTTTAGATAATCCCCCATTTAAGGGAAAAGGGGGGGAAACCAAGACTTAACAGACATCAAGACATTAACAGAATTCAAAAACCAAGGGGTTGAAACCCGAAACAAGACTACGCAGAAGAACCTCTACCCAGCATCAACATCATTAAGGAATTCCTCCACTAAAGCATGGCTGATCAGCAAGCAGTCTCGTGCAAAAATGCATGGGCACGGTACCGATGGCTATGTTATACCCTCTTAATCTTCTGAATCTGAAAAGTCATGTACATAGAAGACAACCAAATCTATCCACATCTAAAGAAAAACCTTGTAGATTGTCCAAGTTCCCCAAAAGAATCACATCGAGGTGAAAAACCCATAGACTATTCAGAAAATCAACAACAAGAAAAACAGCATCCCGGACACAATTCACCTCAAATCCCATCACCACCATCAAAACCTCACACAGGAGCCGCAACAAGCCACCCAGAGCACTCACCCTGCTGAAGCACAATGCGGAAGATCTCAACATTGACGTAGAATATTGGATGAGGACCATCCAGCACCACAGACCAGGATCCTGAACACCAAGCTAGAGCCCAAACGAAGACGGGGTTAGACACCAACATTACAAAGGACCAGAATCCTTTCGCAACCCAGGGACCCGATCAGACCATCCATTTCCGGACCCCAGGCCTAGAAACCACCGTAGAAGACCCGAAGCCTGACCACCAAGATGGAGCCACCGAGGAAGATGAAACCCGACCTCCCTACAGTAAAAGGTCGGACCAAACATCTTCGCTGCAGTGCAAGATAACCAGTCCCATAGCTGAATCTCGAGACCACGCAACCACCGCCATCACCATGACACCGAACAGTCGATCCCGAAGGACCACGTCGCACCACCTCAGAATCCCAAGAGCCCAACCATCATACCGAGGATGACCTGAAACGTGACTTCCCTATCGCAGAAGGCCGGATCTCAAGCCTCACCATCATTGTGACACGTGACGACCACGACCGAAGACAACCCGTGAGAAACCAGCTCCATCACCGCAATGCCAAACATCCAAACCCGAAGAACCGCGTCAACACACCCCCATGATGAGAACCCATTGAGGAAATGCTAGATAGGAAGGTCACGTACAAACCCTAGATGGAGGAAGAAGAAGGTGACGAGGGAAGACCTAGATTCACAGCACCCCTTACGGGCTCATCTGATCAATCACTCACTTTCTACTAGAACCTCTCCAAGGTTTATAATAAAGCAGAGTTTGAACCAAAAAACTAACCTCAAATATTCTATCCATTTTTAATGATATCTAGAGATACAAGGAATGTCTTGTAATTATTTTAATCATATTTTGTTATGTTAAAAGTAAATTTTACTAATTCAGACATGAAAAATCCATCTTCATTTCATGGAGTAAGTTATGAATTGGAAATTAATCGAATCACAACCAAAGGATGAAATTGTTCTTATAAAATAGAAATAAATTAAGTAAGTATATTTTCATGCATTCTCTATCTTGATAGTAAATAAATCCTTCAACTTAGGAAAAAGTAACTTGAAATAAAAAATTTATACTTCTACCATCATTTTCTAATGAATCAATTGTCTTTTCACTCATCATTAAAATTATGGCATTGTGGTCATTAACTTCATCATTCCCTTATTATCTATCACTCCTTATTAGTATATAGATTCTGTTTTTCTCCACCATGTATAAATTTTACCTTACCAATGATGTTATTCTTATTTGGGAACCAAATTTGCTATTACTTCAGGTAACCTTTATGTTTTCCACATCCCATTTTCAAAGGAATTTTTACTATCCCTCGATGTGATGTTGGTTTGAAAAAAAGGTAGCTTCTAATATTGATCCTTTGATGAATGAGAAAAAATTATGATGGAGAAATTTATTTAAGGGGGTATAATTTAACATCCCAAAAAATTTAATTTAAAATAATAATAAGCTCGATACCACTCAACACTAAGCTTTATACGAATTTTGATACACTATAAAAATATTATTATTTGAATGTGACCATTATATCCTTCCAACTGAAATATAAGGTATGAATATGAGTAACTAAATCATGAATAATATTTACAATGGTCCTAATAAATAAAAAATTAATGATTAATTGTTAGTAAATAATCACTAAGGTTTTAGTGAAGTTATTTTATCATTCAAAAATGAAGTTTTCTCAAAAATTGTTTTTTTATAAAATATTATTTTTAATTTATGATAATTTTTGAAAATTTATTTTAAAAAATTGGCTTCAATTTGAATCCATCATTTAAAAATTATCTTTGGGTGTGGTTTTTATAATCTTCTAAAAATATTGATTTTCGATGAACAATGAAAATACTTTTTTTATTGAAAATATTTTTTTTAAATCATTTAAAAAGATAATTTTTTTTATAAGTGTTTTAAAATAAAAATTACTTCAAATAAAATATTTAGAGTCTTTATAATTAATTTTATTTTGGATTTAGGTATAAAAACATGTTATACTTAAGAAAATATTTTTTTTGGAAAACTATTTTTCATCACGTTTTGTGGGTTTATTTTTAACCTAAAATTTGAAACTTATTTGAATTTTGTTTAATAAAATGGATTCAATATTTGAAATCTTAATGTAAAATTTTTTTAATTATTACACTATTAGTTTTGTTCATTATTAATAGTAACCACAGTAAACATTTCTCATCTTGGTAATGGTAAAATGGGTAAAACATGGTTAAAAGTTTAGGATCAGACTTGAATATTTATCAAAAAAAATCTTTCATCCTATTGGATAAGTAGGTTTCGATCATTACTATCCATTTCTAGAAAATATGGACACTTTTTTACATTTTTATTTGATACTTACCATTATATTTTTTTATGAAAATAAAAAATATGAAATGTTCTTCTCCTGACTTTAATATATTTAATATTTTTTAATATGGATAAAAGGTTGTTATGTTTGGTTTTAAAATTTTATTTGAAATGTGATCTAAATATTTTATCATGGTAATTTATTTTTAATTTTTATTTATTGAATAATTACATTAAATTATTACGTCATGTAAACATGGTATCAATTCAATTAATAGAAAAATATAATAAATGATTTCAAAAATATTACGAGTAATACAAGTTGGGTGAATTATTGTGTTCTATGAATGTTTTAGATAAATATAACACAATATTGATGTTGTATAAGGTTATATAAAAATTAAATTATTATATTTATGACAATAAAGTTGAATTAAATGAATATTTTTAAAAATGACATTAATGATATATTATAAGGAATAATATTTAGTTAAATTATTTAAAATTAATAAAAATATTATATTAATCCAATTTAATTTTATTTGGTTTAAAATATTAACCATAATAAATTTGTTGGTCTCTTTTCTTTTTATGGTAACATTTTTTACCATTAAATATTAAACAATGTTGGCATTGTGGTAATTGTAAAAAGGGTTAACAGTGGGTTAAAACTAAGAGATAATGATTAAAACATCATATAAACTTATCTAAACAATATTGGATGAGATTATTAGACATATCATAATCCTATATTCAAACTGTATCAATTTTGAGTCACTTAATTTTGAAAATTAATTTATATTAATTTAATACTTTATGTAACTCCAAGAGTGACCCTCTCCTCGCTTATAAAAGGAACCCCCTTATATCTTTTCTTTACACCTTATTGAGAAACCTAGTTTGGAAAAACCATAACCATTTATCCTATAAACATACCTATACATGAATTAAAGGTACTACTATTCTTAAAATACCATTCCAAGGGTACTTAAGAAGGTTATTAAAGGAGGTCTCTCAGAGAAGAGGTAATTGTCCTACCCGACCTCTTTCAAATTATTTCTTCTTAAGAATCCTTTAAATATATGGTATTAATTACAAAATAATAACTTAATTATCTTAAATATACTAAAATATTATTATGATTATGTAACTACCATTATTCATCCTCTTTTCCATCAAAATGGAAGTGAAAGTGTTTCTCGTACATACGTGTGGACTACTGCCTCAATGCAGCAATGCAATTAATTCTCCATAACCATATTTAATTAATGGTTATTATGATGGTTTTAAAGATTATATACAATATTTATAAAATAATTATTCTTCTATAATCATAATATCATATCTACCTTCTACCTTCCAATCTGTTGTAAAACAATAATGTTACTCGTTCATACATGTGGATTACCACCTCCACGAAGTGATATGATTATTTTTTCACTTCCTCTTTACTTTGATGGTAATATGGATATTTTTAATAAATATATATGATTTATATTATATAATAATTATTTTTTAATGGATAATTATAATTTTTTTTGTTTTTTTCATCCGTAAAAAAATGAAAACAGTGTTCATGTGTACTTACGACTTACCGTCTCCATAAATGGTGTAAATCATTTTTATAACTCAAGATTTTATGAATGATTATAAAAATGTATATAAGGAATATATAATATATTTATTTAATTAATAAAATTATATATGTTATTTAATAATGGTAAAATTACAAGGACTAGAACTATCAAATTGAAACTTCCATGAAAAAGCGTAAGAGTTAACAAATGAAAATGAATGTTTTAATAAGGAATTATTAATGAATGGGTGATAAAATGTTATCAGTGGAAATTATATGATGTTATAAGTAAATAAATTATTATCGAATAGAATTATAATAAATTTAAATATATTTTATACGAAGTTAGTTAACTTTCAAGTCCATTCAAAATTGAGGTAATGGAGTTATTTTTCAATCTGGTTTTAATTGGGATTGCTTATATTTGAATTTCCATTAAAATAAATTATATGATATTTATTAGATAAACCCTATTAAATTTATTCTCCTTTGGTTATTTATAAAATTTTCAAGTAATATTACCATTTTCCTCTCTTTGGTACTTAAAATTACTAGTAAAATGTTTTTAAGAATAGTTTCATTTATTTATGTCTTCAATCAAAACTATTTTCCCCATATCAATGTTCTCTTAAAATTTTTTCAATAATATTTTTAATATTATCCTATATTTTTTTAATTAATTTTTTATCCATGATTTAATTTTTAAAAAATTGATTAAAATGATTCTTCTTTTAATCTTTTGAATAATGTACTTTTTATTTTTTACTAAAAATGTGAAAGGAATATTTGTTTCAACTTAACATAGAATGAATATAATTTATAGACATCATGAAGAAAAATATCTTTGAATATTACATTACATGTTTCGACTGTTCTTTTCAAAAACAAATTCCTATTATTCTGTAAAAAAAATTCAAAAGTGATTCTCTAATTAAAAATTGTGTATTCCTCAAAAAAAGAATGATTTTTATAGTATTTATATTAATCAATGAAAACAAACCTTTACTTTACTTATACTCCACTAGGGATATATTATAATGATATAATCCTAATTCTTTATCTGGATGGTTTATGATTAGTTTGAACGGATAAACTATTGACATTACATATCCTAGTTCTTATTATACTAATAGTTTATTATTATTAAGTCTTGTTGATTAAATAATATTGATTATTTATATAATGAATGAATTTGACTTAGTAAGTGAAGGGAGGGGACCGTTATAGCCACTTGATTCATCGGTAGGTCTCAGGAGACTAATTGGTTTGGGTATTTGGCATACAACTTACCTATTTACATATGTTTTCTTAGAACAAGGACTTGATGGTAAGATTATGATACATGGAATTATGAATTCTATCATTATAAAACTAGTTATTATTATACATGTGATTATTTATGTTTTATGTTATCCAAGGATTTAATACGCTTTTATGTTATTGGTTATATGAAATATTTTATTATTTTTTATCTCATCCATATTATTCATTCATTATTTATTTTATGATATATTCTATGGTCTGAATTCCCTTATTAAGAATCTTAGATCACACCTTTCTTAAATTTCAATTACCTAGGTTTTTATGAATTTTAATATAATTTATAATCAAGTATATTCTAGAGAGAATAATGGTGTTGTTAGAAAAAATAATAGGTTTTATTTTATGTTTCCAAATATAAAGTGAGATTCAAGTATGTATCTAGTTTACCAAAACTGTTAAACTATTCATTCCTCTAGGATTTGATTGCTTTTATCAAGTGACTATGTAATAAAGTAATCATTGACTCTCGGCTACATGGTTAAGGGTCTTTACACATACAAAATTATATTATAGCATAACCTTTTGTTGTTATTTACTTTTATTAAGACCAACCGACATGGATCGATCTCACCCATACACCAAATAAACTACATGAGCATTAATCCTGATCCAAAAATGTATCCTTGAGATGTTCCAACTCTCATAATTCAAATCTGAATACCAATTATAAAAATGTTCCCCTCAACATAATCAAAATTAAAATTCCTACTAATATTAAGAACCTTGAAAGGAATGGGGTTTTACAACATCCCCACCATAGCAATTCTCATCATCAAGAAGCCTTGTTGGTCCTTCAACTAAAAATATTAATATATTATAGAAGTTAATTCAAAAATAACCCATTTCATTATAATCTAGAATGATAATCGATAATTTGTTATGCAACTCCAAACATGAGGTGAACTATTCATCTGAAAGTGAGCTACCACTCATCACCATCACTAGAACCATGATGGTGATCAACAACCCTCATCTATCCCAGCACACCAAAATATTGGAAACCAATTCATTATCTGGCTCAAGGCTCTACCCAATATAAGACTCTTCTCATAAGTCCAATTCTAATCCATAGTGTTCTCCACCATCAGATTCACCAATAGAAATGCATTTTCAATGGTCCAGCTTCTCGATCAGTGTGGTTTCCACCTCACCATTACTAAGTTTAATTAAAGACACTAGTCTATCATCCACTATATTACCATTCAAGAAAATTTTTGGACACATCCACTAATGCAATATCCATTACCCATTCTTGATGAGTTACTCATAGAGGAATTAAAATATCATCTAAATACCCACATTGAAGTATAAACCCATCACGTGGTGTAAAAACATGATTGAACTCTCATCCAATCGAACCATCCACAAAGATCTCACCTTGGGAACTAGAAAATTATTAATTCGATAAACCATTGGATCAAATCTAAACAATCATGTTCTTGATGTTGATGCACAGACACCATATGATATCACATCTTAAACATAAAATATGGTATTTTCTATGGAAAAAAATAAAATTGGGTCCACCTAAAATCCAGAATCTAAAAGAAACATCGACTATCCAATGACCAATCTTATCACACCCTGGACCCTACCCACAATAGGATCGTCCCTTCATAGCCCACCCTCCATCCATTACTGTATGTAATGACTGGACATGGTCATACCACTCATACATGAGTTCTAATATGAAACATTTGTCGGTATGAATTATTGAATCACCACGAATTTCATCCATTATATTCACCAAATTTTCATCCATAATGTAGGGAACTCCCTCTAATTTCCAATGGTTCACTCCCACCATGTGTATTCTCTTACACATCTCCTCAAGAACATCCTCAATAGATTCCATCATCATGCACGTGTCTCTCCTCCTGAGTCTTGATCATCCACACCATCATCCCCTAACATCATTAATTTACTATGGAATCATATTTATATAAGGAAACCTTTGAATATCATAAAAATCCTTTAAGAAACACAGTCTATAAATATTTAGTCAGGACCATTGGTTCCCAACTCACACATGGATTCTCCCTAATCCATAAACATTATACACAATGCATAACTAGCATGTAAAAACGTGATCTCAACTTTACCCAATGGTTTTATACTCTAGTTCCACCCTGTCACATAAATTGACTCATGCTCCCATGGGTTTCATGTCTTCAATTTTAATCTCATGCACTAAACCAATGAATCATGATCATGGCATGTCAAACCTATCTACCTAGAATCACCTCAAATCACTTTCCAATATGACCAAGGAATCTCACTAATGCTAAGTCATATCACTTGATCACCCATCATTTGACCATCATCTAAAAAACTTAAGTGTCTACCAATTCTCTATAACCATCCCAGATCTAGTCATTTAGAATCACAATCTTTTATCTCATTTGGAATCACACATGAAACTTAACAATTCCAAGCATCCTACCAATGCCACCCTCAAAACCTAACATTGTTACCAAAAGCTCCTCAAGGGGTTTTCATCATGAAATATCAAGGAATCTACAAGCTTATACAACATACTTGGTAGCACCTCTCATTCACTAATCTCATGATATTAATCATGTTCTCGGGATTCTTACCTCCAAGGAACTCACAAACTCGGGGTAACCCTTCTCTTGGGTTACCATCATACATAACACTCGTACCACCAATATCTTAAGCTATAGAACAAGGGAAATAGGCTCTTACACCTATCCCATAAATCACATCTCACATAAATCCACACTCACTGGAAAAAATATTTTCTCCCATCTCAAATATCATAAGGAAACTCATGTTCCAAAACACCAACTCTAGGGTCATCATAGACATAGAGACACAAATATATATATATATATTAGTAATCACATGTAACACCCCAAGATCTTAGAGAATATTTCCATTATTAATTTCTATGAATTTTATATCTTGTGATACATGCAGCACCAAGCCTAAATGAACTGTGTTATACTATAGAAATATCAAATGTGACTGTCATCACAAAGTTATTAAATTAATCGATATGAATTAGACTCTAAATTATCAAAAATATGTATAAATGTTTTCCTTAATGAAAATGTATTAATTAATTCATAGGAAATAATTAATCAATTTTAAATGATAAGAATAAAATTATATAGTGTTTAAAACAATTAAAGTTTAAGGGGTTTATTTTTCTATAAAGGTGGGTTTTCATAGTATTTTGTATTTTTATTTAAAAAAATTAAATTTTAGAAATTTAAATTAATAAAAAATAACTTATTTCTAACATCTAAATTTCAAAATAATATTTAGATATTTCATTGTGATTTTTTTGGAAAAAAACATTATTTTTGGGTGAACAGTGAAACCTCTGACTTTTCAAATACTGTCATTTTTATGATATTATAATAATCCAAGAATGACTTGAAAGTTTGTGAAAAACAAATTATTGAATATTTTTTATATAAATAATATAATTAATTTTAAAATATAATTTTTAACTTAGAGATCTATGTTCAATATTTTGGAAATTGAAGTAATGTTTTTATTCAAATTAATACTATTCTCAGAACATCACTTTTAATCATATATTCATAGTGTAAATTTTGGTTATGAATTAGTTTTAAATTAATATTAGTCTATATTTATTAAAAATAATCAAACTAATTCAATTGGAATCAAAATTATACTTTTTTTTTGGTTTGAAATCATTTTTATATGGGAAAAATAATTTTTTTCTAAAAACAGTTTTTCATTGAGTTTTATGAACTTATATTAAAAGTAATTTTTGAAAATTATGGAAATTTATTCTTATAAAATGGATTCCATATTTGAGATCAACATTTTCAAATTAGTCAATATGTTCCATTTCATTTTTATTCATAATGAATAGTAACTAGGGTGAAAGTTTATCACAGTAGTAAAGGGTAAAATGGGTTTAATAGGATTAACAACTATGGGATAAGGTCTCCTTTGGAGACAAAAATGTGACTCAAACTCCAAGACATGTTTTTTTTCAAAAAAAGGTAAAAAATTGGGTTATTGGACTATTCACACACAAAGGGGATGGTGACATGCAATATGAATAATTTACATCCAATTGAAAAATTGTCATGTAAATCTTTTGAGTGTGAAAGAAGATATTCAAAACCTCATGTTTTACAAAAACTGGATATAACCTTATAAAAAAATGGAAAATATTGTGCACAACTCCCTCTAATGGTTTAAAACTTCCTAAAAGTTGTGAAAAAATATAGATTTTGTATTTTTTATATTATGTTATCACTCTCTAGAGTCAAAGGCATGAGAATCACACAACTTGGAGTTGCATGAGCCAACCTAAGGATGTGGGAAATGTTTGATTTATATAAACTCACACTGGTAAATACCTCTTTCCTATAAATATAGCATCATTCCCTAATTTTTAGGGATAAAACTCTTAAAGTTTAAGCATCAAGCTCTCATTCTTAAAACCCTTTCTTTCATGACATCACACAAATCCAGCCTCCCATGGATTCCCACAAGTTAAAAAATTAAATAATAGACATCATATAGGCCAAAAAATTCCTTGTATTTTCTTTTAGATATCCTCATTTAACTTCCCTTAAAGGATAGGAGGGTTCATGCAAGATGATTTCCCTTCATGAAACCCTAATAATTGTGTGACCCCAATATTTGTGTGTAATTATACCCCCATTATCCTTGTCATGTTATTGTGATGGAGCCCATGGATCACAAAACACTAACTACAAATGAAACTATAGAGTTTCATGAAATAACCTCCATATCCCTGACCCAATTCCTCCTTCCTCCAAACACAGTTGTGTGTAGTTGAGTTCCCAGTTTCCCCACACATACTCAAAATGCATTCACTCCTACTCTCATCACTCACATGACTGGTATCATAAACCCTCATTCTTAGAATATTTGATCTAAGAATAGTATTAGTATCCTAAACACCTAATTCTCCTAAAAAAGTAATGCTAGCATCAAGACCCCCATATGTTTCCCCAACATAAAATTTTTTACTCCTTGTTTTATCCAAAATCACTTTCACATTATACACAAAAGACCCAAGGGTGGAATTTTGAGGAAGGATAGTGTTGTATCATTCCCTCCTATATGGAAATGGTCTCCCTGGGTATATGTCATATCCATGTCTATGTTGTAGTACTTTAAACATTATGTAATAAAGCCATAGTCGCATGATGATAAACTGCACAACAACATCCTTAACACATGATGTAAAATTTTAATCTTATCCTATATGAGGAAAATAGGATTCACCATGTGTTACTCGCATGGGATTACACCTCACCTACTGGGTAGATGTTTTGAAAAATCCTTACTCAAACCATCACTACTCCTACAAGTATTTTTTTTTTGTTATTTTCATAAAATCCTCTTTGAGGAGAAAGTGGGAACAGTATAGATCAAATTACACCAACACCATTCAAAATTCAAAACACAAAAACCAAATACATATTCAAATGGTAGTTGTGGGAAATGAAACATCAACACAAACTGAAAACCACACAGCCAGCTAGGAATCCTGCATTGAGTACTATGTAAACACTATTTCAGTTGAGTCACTGCACCATCCATGACATCGCCGCCACCATAGAGTACTCCTTAGTAGAATCTAGGAATCCCATATGTATGATCTCTACAACATCCCTTAATCATCGCTCTATTCATGAAACAAGTATCCTTACCGCACGATGATAAATTTCATGGACCGGATCAATTATATGACTTTAAATTGTGGTATTGAACTATGTGGGTTTTTATCACTCTATCCTAATAGGTTATGTAGGATGACTCGCTGATTTTCAATCATAACATCCCAACATTGGATTGTATGCTCCTCCCTTAGGAGATAGTGGTCCTGAAGTTTGATCATATTTCCCCCTAGGAAACATAATCAACCTCTTATTATCCAACATATCCCCACATGAAATTAAACCTATGACCAACCTATCCCCATAAAATTTTAAACCTATAATCTACCTATCACCTCAAGACATTAAAATTGTGACTAATATGTCCCTACAATAAATTTAATCTATGACCAACCTATCCCCACAAGACATTAAACCTATGACCAACCTCTCCCTGTAAGATGTTAAACCAGTGACCAACCTATCCCCCTAATAAATTAAACCCATGACCAAACTATACCCATAATATATTAATCATATGAACCATTAAAACATAAGTGCCTATAAATCATGCAATGTATATGGTATGCACTAAGCATTGGGTCTTAGATACCTTATGTCTATAACATAAGTTTTCCCAAAGAATATATGATATGATTTGGGATACACTCACTAGATGCCTCATATATGAGATTACCTTAAATTTGAACAATGAAGACTTTATAGATTACCAACAAGCCTAAGACAAAATCCTCATTATCTCTAAACCGAAGGTATCTACTACTTCATGAAAACATGAATTATAATTAACTATTATCCACCATAAGATGGATTCAAGAACAAGATTCAAAAACATGTCTTAGATATGTTAGAGAGACCCATACTAGGTGAAAAAATATAAGGAGGAATACATGGAATTAAGAGATGGCATCCCATTATATAATTTTGATAAAGGATTCGGCATCATCACCAAAGTCAATCAACCCCACTTTCCAAATAGCAAGATGACACTAACCCTGCTCTATTGACCCCCATGCAGAATAGACAGCGCCAAAACTAGAGAAAATACACTAACAATGCTCATCAGGATAAATCTAAAATAGTTTCAATGACCCCCACCACCATTAGTTCACATACCTCCCTCACAACTAGTTTATGGGGGTATTTTCTCACTTGTTTGGGATCAGGACCCAAACTGCCAACTGGGCAGGTTGGGTTGAATCTTTACTCCTTGGGATCCATAAATAACCATCATTGGAAATCCTTTGGTGAATAATTTCATCATGGAGGTCATCCCCATGATGTTATCATCTGACATGTAGGTCCAATCTATGTCTAAGACTTACCATTCCCCTGAATATTTTCCCTAGGGTAGGAGGATAGATAATAGTCATGGGGGCCAAACCCATGGTTCCAGTTGTAATGATCATGGATAAATTTCCAAAAACCATCAGGGGCTCGCTATTAGGAAAATCACACACTTGAAGAGATTGTACTGAGGGTAACACTATATTACTATTAACCAATTGGAGTTTGAGATGATTGAAAACTCAATAGAAATTCTTTCTCCTCCACCACCAGAGCTCAGGGAAGGAGCCCATCAGTTGAGGAAGAAAATCCATGAGATAGATATCCACAAGGTCCCTAGGTCCCTTCACCAATACTTTCACCTATAGGACATCTTGTCTTCCTTCCAGGGACTCACCATGCGACTGTCTCTACAAAAATTAGCATCCCTCCTCTCCATCTCCACCTTTGAGGTTGTAGAGATTTCAAGATATCATTTGGTTCCCTCAAATGAAGGTGAGTACTTTACTAAGATATAGGGGAATGAGAACCCTCAAAATTGTTAAGATGCCCTATATAAACTTCCCTACATGGATATATCTATGAGGGTAGCTCTAACCATGGAATACACCTCATCGTTTTAGGGTCGACTGGCCCATGTGATGCCTCTCCTTCCAGAGAGTCAGAAGCATGACAGATTTGTGTCACCGCCACCACTAGCCTCTCATCCATAATCTATTATAACAAGGGAAGATCAAGATTAGGATGACCCTACATACAGTGGATAGGAGGAGTAAATATTATGAAATATTCTACCCACCAACCAGATATTTTTTTTGCTTTGGCCATTCACAACCTAGTGATTTTTCATCTTGGATTCTCCCACTAAGAACCATGTTATATTCCACCACTATAATATTTTGAGGACATTCAACCATCTACAAGACTACCATATGACTAGTCTTGGGAGTTAAAAACACCTTGAGGTTATCTATTAGTAGTATAAGAAGTTTGATATTATAGTAATTTTGGTAACTCGGGGACCTACTTCAAATGGATACAACTAGACTTTCTAGAGGACATGCATCAAGAGACTCATTATGCTCCATAAAATCCCATAGAAGGAATATCCCTACATGAAAATAAGTGGATGGTATAGTATCTTATCCTTGAATTCAATCCTCCTTCATGGTGGAAACATAACCATTAGGATAACCCTCTCGATGATGGTGAGAGTTCATCTCTAACCACCACCATAATGAATGTTGACATGATAAATCCTCTTGATGATCTAAAGAATCGAGCTAAATATATATGTAATGATGAAGGGAATCCACAACGAGTGAGGAGAACATAATGTGGACCCTCAGTGAGTGCCTGCACTCATTCGTAGAGATGGACATTGGTCCTTAGAAGTCCCACCAATGATCTACTACCACCTGCCCATTGACATCCTGGTAAGGGAAATGGGATCACTGATTCCATTATCCCATCTAAGACAAAATTGAGAAAAAATGGAAGATTCCAGATTGGATGCTTTTTTTCAGGATCTTGAGGTCTACAAAAGGATCGCTATCAAACTTCCTTCCACGCATCTCCTAGAGAAATAAAACATATGGGGGACTATGTCCCTCCTTCGGCCGAATGTATTATCCTTCTTGGTTAGATTTATAGGGTTGAAATGGATAATCGCATGCGCCTAATCAAGGTAGAGGCTAGTTTTCATGGAAAATGACTGAGATATAACCCACCTACCCTAATTGAGAAACACAACTTCCCACCATTGTCCCATAATCACTTTTCCTCTTGATCTAGTAGGTCGGTCAAAGATTATGTGATGACCAACCCTCACTCTAATGATGAGATAGATTCTCATGTAACCTATTTTGAGGCTCTAGAGATACAAAACATTTAAATCCACTTAAAGGAAATATTCATTTGGTATGGGTGGATCAGATGCATCTACCTCTAGAATTCACCAATCTAATCTTTACTCTGTTCAATGGAATGGGTGATCTGCTACAAAATCTAACCCATTTTTCCTCATGATTCAGTCTCATGATGGGAATCCTGAAACATCTAGAAGCTATCAAACTTTTTTTTTTCATCCAGACCTTAGAGAGACCCAACGTCATTTGGTATAGTCAGTTGGCCCTAGGATCTATCGATGAATAATAATATCTCTATAGGTAGTTCCTCTACTAGTTTAACTCAACATTGCATAGGACCAACATCGATCACCTCTTCAAATTAAAAAAGTGTCCTAATGAGTGAGTTGATAACATTATTTCTCGATGGAAAATACTCATGTACTCCCTCTATGTGCAATTTTACCAAGATTATCTATTATGTATGTGCATGGAGAATGTTCTAGATGAACTTTTTCTAATACTTGTCTCTCTGATATATCTTGAAGGATTATCTAAATTCATTGAAATATATCATCAATTGGAAGAATCCTTGAAGTGGACCATATATTAGTCATTTTCATTACAAATTCCATTCCCAATGTGAAATCCTATAAAGGAAAAAAGAACCATCCAATATATATACTCAGGCCCTGCTTCTGGTCCTCTATCTAGAACCCCCACAAAATAGGTATCACCAAGCATAGGCTCACCATGAGAATGCTGCATCAGCCCCTCATTAGGGCTAGACACCCAATGTTCCCTTAGAAGAATGGAAAGACAATGTCTAATAATTCATGGATTCTTATCTACCAAGTTATTTCAACTATTCCCTATAAAATAACATATTAAAGTTATCTGGACATAGGAGACCCTAGGGGGATGATCTAACAAATCATTCCAACTACTTCACATACCATAAGGTCCTCAGAAACTGTATCACGTAGTGTTTCATCTTCAAATATTTACTTTAGGACTAGGTATACCATGGCTTGGTTGAATTTTGTTGTCTCCTAGAACATGTGACACATGTCTCTTCCAATATTGAGAGTGGTGATGAGGACCTAATTGAATGGAAACAGGTTCTTGGATGAGGTACACATAAATACAACAATTGGTTGGCTCATAAGATGGTCTCTCACACTGAAACCATTATTTGGGACCACATGATAAAACTAGTTCCCCCTGCAGCTTCCATGACCACTCTAACCACCTCATCAACATCATATCATTTATATCCTCCTAAGAATAGGCACTAATGATGCTAGGTCAATCAAATACATGCACTATTATTGAAGCTAGTTCCCACTCTTGGTGACTTTATTCCCTCTGATTTTGGAGAATCCCTAAGAGCCCAAACCATCCTAGAATACTCCACCAATGAAGAAAATGTGTATTCCTATATCATTCCAATCTAGCTATTGGATCCTTATGCAGTACTCAATGATGAGTAGTGACACATAGTATCACTGAGAACCTCCAACCAATTCCATAAAAGTAATGGAATATGTCATGATAATAGGAAATGTGCTTGAATCGGTGCCTTAGAAAATATATTTTATGCCAATTATAACATACAAAAGGCCTCGTTCAAGGATCATAAGGAACAATCCTCACAGGATGCATCTCTGGGTGCACCTCTAAAACTTACCATATTATTTGATTATGTAGATCAGCCAAAATATCCTAACACACATCTGAGACCATCCATGGTCCGATATCAAAAATCTAGTTCCTAGAATAAGCCATCCAATCAACATCATAACATGGAAAGAACCATTCTGGCTCTTGCACCTCAACCAAATTCACCCAATATGAACCCTACCAAATAATGACTTGTAGCATGAATAAATATTCCTATTTCTTAGAAATATGATGTGTTAGACAACCTCACCATTATACCATCATGGATCTATATCCATGATGCACTCCACCTATCAAATAAATTATGTGAGGAATTCATCAAGGACTTGAATATCCCTTTCTAGTTCTAAATCGAAGTAAATACTATTTATAGCTATCATGAATATGGGGATAAATAGAATGAATACCAATCCATTATCTCATTCTCTATGGAATATGGTGGTTCCACCATTCTAGGGAATATTCACCCAATGTATGTAATATGCTAGTTTAATGGAATGGAAATTCATTGTTTCTTATTAGACACTGGCTCTGGGATCAATCTCATCCCAACCTAGACACTCCATAACATGGGGATCGCAAAATCTGATATGAACCCCTCTAACCTGATAATTCATGGGTATGATAAGAGTGATAAGATTTCATGTGGAAAGATATGGCTAGAGAACTAGTTTGTGAATCATTAGAAAACACTGAGTTCATGGTTGTCTCATAGGAAACTACCTGCAATGCCTTTTTGGGAAGTCCCTAGGTCCATCTACACACACTGGTCCCATCTCCATACCACTAGTGTATCACATACTCCCTTCATGGTCAATTAGGGTTACTCTAGGGTGATATTTATTCCTTAAACTCATATGAATCCCACTAACTTGATGTTGAAAACTACAAAAGGGATAAAAAGAAGCTTCATATATAAAGGTTAAAACACAAAATTTCCCCCAATTATGTGTTATCCGCTTTAATAGATCCTTAGATAGACTTGAAATAAAAATTTTCCTTGTCAATCTGTCGATTAGGACCAATTACCCCAGATATTAGAAACCAATTCATAGTCCCTAGGAAGAAGGAATGTTCATATATCACCTTGTATTCCAACAAAATAGATGAAATATTGATTCTAGAAAATCCTACTTCTATTATGTATCAGGAGGTACACCCATTGGCCACTAACCCATGACAATGCTGCATGTTATGGAAATTAGGGATAACCCAATGGATTTCATCCTTATATCACTATTTTAACATCATATATAGATCCCAATGTCATAAACCACATGTTATTAGCTCATAATTTTTAATATCCATAGTCTCTATGGAGAAGGAATCCCTCATAGAGGATCCTACCCTTATTGAAGTAGATGAAAGAATCACTCTATGATACCCATCTCCAGGGGACTCACCCCCTTTATCTGATACATATGCTTCAGATGAAGAGGAGGATTTAGAAGATGCGCCTCCATGTTTTAAAGATGGGGAATCAAAAATTGTTGACAATTTGACTTAAGTGAATCTTGTTATAGAGGAATATTTGAGGCTGACGTTGATTAGTGTAGTCATGTCCCCAGAGGAGCATAAATATAATGTGTCTTTCTTGAATAAACCTCATGATTTATTCCCTTAGAGCTATAAGGAAATTCTAATTCTCAATATATGGGTAGATTTTCATCACCTTGGACTCTTGGTGGGCCACTATGGGTTTAAACAGTATCCTAGGAAGATTCTCCCTTCCCATGATGACATGGTCAATGTCAAATTTAACAATCTTGTTGAGGCTGATTTTATCAACCAATTCCAATACCCCAAGTGGATGTCCAACATCATCACAGTTGGGAAGAAGAACTGAAAAACCATATTCTAAATTGACTTCCTATACCTAAACTTACACTATCTAAAATGTGACCTTTCCCTCCTGGGGATATATATCATAATTTATGCCACATTTATTATCTTGGATTTTTCCTTCATGGATGGGTACTCTGAGTACAATCAAATCTAGATTGGCCTTGAAGATTAAGAAGACACCACATTTAGGGAATCTCAATGAACTTTTTGTTACGAGTGGTTCCATTTTGTTTAAAGAATTTTGGGTCTACCTACCAATGTTCCATGCAACTCATCTTTAAGACTCTCCTTGGGACATTGCTTGTAACATCCCAAGTAAGTAATGAATAATATATATTTTTATATATGTCTATTAATGATTAAGATAGTGTTTTAGAGGCTTAAAATGAAAATAAATGCAATCTTATGCATGGAATACACTAATATTCTTAAAGGATTATTTTACTGCCTTTTGATGGAAAACCCTTTTTAAATCAAACTTTTGACAATTTTATAATCTATATTTGTCAAAATAAACATATTCATTATTATTGGGACATTTAAATTTACATTGGATAAATTTTTGGTATTTTTCTGACAATGATCATTTTTTAATGAATAGTGAAAAATACTGCATTTTACATCAAAACTGCTTTTTCATTTAATTTAATTATATGGTTAGATTATATTCTTAATTGGTATTAAAGTGTAATATGAATATATTTTTACCATTTAATCCAATTTTGGTCATTAGGATTAATTTCACTTTGGAATTGGTCATAAACTAATGCCAAACGTTTCATAGATATTATTTCAAAAAAACCCGCTATTTGTTTTGACAACGGGAATTATATTCAAATCAATTATTGAAATTTATGTGTTTGGAATTTGGTAAAATGTATTAAATATTTGTAATCATTAGTTCCAAATTATGTAATTAAGACTCTTTTATTTTTGGACATTATGAATAGTAACGATGGTAATTATCTTTAATTATCTTGATTAATGAGTAATCAGGTAGTTAAAGATAATAAAATGATATCATAATAATACAAAAAGACCACAACATGTGTCCTAAGGATACTGGTTGTCTCATTTCCGACCATGGGATGCCTTGTGACAAACTTGGGGACCCCATGGAGCCACTTTGGTAGGGAAATGACATAAATAACTTTTTATTAAATGTTAAAGTAAAAATGACACAAACATGAGATGTTTTACTAAAACAATTTTTATATGTGGTTATACAAGTCATAATTTTGACTATAAATATTAATTGGAAATATAAAAATATTTCCTACATCATAGTGCTTTTTTTATAATTTTTAGACATTAAATAAATTAAATTATTTATGACACCATGACGATGCAGAGATTACCTCATTATTTAACGATTTAAATAAAATGGAAAGATAATGTAAAATCTAAGACCTACACATGTCCAAAACCTATTTTATGGGTGGATTTAGAACCCTTTTCACTTTATCCTCTAAAAACATCAATTTGGGACCATTAAAATCCGAAAACCATTTGAAAATAATGTAACATTTCCTTACTTTCCAAGAGTGCCCATCCTCTCCTCTTATAAAAGGCCCCCACCTCTACCTCTTTACCCACACTTCCAAAGCCTTTGGATCGTCCAAAACCTGCCCATTTTGTCTATCCACATACCTCTCTTACTACTTAAATCCTCACTTTGGGAATAAGTCTTCCCAAGGAAGCCTTTGAGCTCAAACCAAAGGGAGTTACCCGATTTTAAGGTAATGTCTTCTTTTGAGTCCTTTTGTTTTATTTTGCTTCTACAACCCCCTAAACTCTTTTTATTCATTTATTTTGTAACAAATCCAGTATCTTAAATATACTAGGATGTTTTTATAAGAATATTTCTAACTACACTTACACACATCTACATCTAATGGTTAAAGAACATATTGTTTCTGTGGTTGGCGAATTTCTGCCTCACGAAACGATGATTATTCAATATTCTTTTAAACACCTTTAATGGTGGCCATTAAGATGTCAATCTATTTATATATGATATATATTATGTTTATGTTTTCTTTATGCTTATTTATTTTTCATTTGTGGTATACCTTTAAGGTTTCCATTGTGGGTAAACACGATAATTTCATTTTAGGAAGTGCGGACTACCACCCCCTCAAAGTGATTTGATTCGTTAATGCCATATGTGGGACATATAAAGGATGGATTTAAAGTTATTATATATGATGTTATACTGTAATTATAATATACCTCTATATCATTATTATTTCTTCCCATTAAAGTATGATATAGAAATGAAAGTAGCATTCATGCGTACGTACGGCTTACCGTCTCCATGAATGGTGCATTTCATTTATTATCCCCAAATGTAATGTACTATTATAAGTACATATATATAATGGATATATAAGATGTATGTTACATCTAAATTATTAATATAATTCTGTAATTAAAATATACATACCTCTTATTTAGTTTTATTTCCATTAATATGACATAGAAATGAAAGTAGCGTTCATGCGTACGTACGGCTTACCGTCTCCATGAACGGTGCATTTCATTTCTTACCTCTAAATGATTATTTAATATTATAAATTCATTTATATACTGGATATATATGATATATATGATATCTACATCATGAGTATAACTCTGGATATAATGGATACATGAACAACTTGTAATTATAAAGAGCATATTTTTGACTCAAGTACCAAATATCGACAAACGACCGTTATCAACTTAAATGACTACATAATGTTCATAACATAGTAATAAGTGATATAAAAGGAATAATGAACTTGAAAAAGGTTCTTAATCAAGTAGAAATTAACTCAAGTTTATTATTCAGGACGTTAAATAATGATCGAGTCAAGTCGGACCCGAGGTAAGGGAACTTCTTAACCCAATTTCCATTCTTTGGGTTAATCTCCTACTTTCAAATTATGTCCTGATATTATTATGTCCTATCTTGTATATTTATTTTCTTTATGTGTACTTATAGTTAATACACATAATAGATCTATTTTATTTTAAAAATGATCTTTGTAAGGGACTTCGTCTCAATCTCCTTTCATTGAGGCATCTTTCGTTTTATACACAACTTTCTTTTATACGGTGTATAAAACCCTTTGACCTTTACTTTTATACAAAAGGAATCTTTTTCTATGAAGCATTTTAAAAAATGACAAAAAGGAATGTTTCTTTTAACGTACGCGGTGACAACGACCTTTTCCTCCGTCGCGACTATTATTTGGTCTTTGGCTTCCTCAACAATCCGTGATGTTTTTAAAATGAAATAAATACCATATACTCTTTTATGTATTTTGGTATTGAAAATGGTTTTTATAATGGATTTGTTATGTCAATATATTTAAGTGATATATTGTGATCAAAGTGTGGAAATGTTTTCTTTCCATTATATTTGTTTTATGTCTTATGATTTTTATAATGGTACTTGGACATTGGACGGGTGGTTACGTGATAAACCGTATGACGGGTGGTGCCGTGAATACCAGGACGGGTGGTTACGTTATAACCTCCAATGCATTGGGTATGGAAGTCGGTCGTATGGCTATTCCATTAAGTATGTATGGAAGTTGTCTGTATGGCTATTCCATTAAGTGATATGTGTGTAAGTCGACCGTATGCTTATTCCACTTAAGTATGTTTTTGTCCCAAGTTACCTTTATATGTTATGTGATCTTTTTATGGGTTTTATGGTAATATTTTGGTTACAAAAGGGTAAGTAATGATCTTTTATTTAGTGAAGATTTTATACTACTTCATAAAGGTGAAAAGTATTACTTTGATAAAGTATACATGGTTTACTTGTTGTTTTGATAAACTAACAGTTTTCATTATTTGTGTATCCCTTAATGAGATTTTTATGCTCACCCCAAGTTTTTTTGAAATGTTTTTCACAGGACTTAATGTGGAATAGGGTCAAGGATGGGATCAAGGGAATGTCATGCTATATAAAACATGGAACTAGAAATGTTTCTTTTTAAGAGTTTTTTTTTATTCTATGGAAACTTAGTATAAGTGTCTACTTTGTAATATTTTGAGATGTAATAGTTATGTTATAATTATCTAAAACTCTAAACCTGAAATGATCCTCAATGTGAATTTTTAATTTAATTCAATATTATGTAAGGTTTAAGGTCGGGGCCTTATAGTTGTTATCAGAGGTCAGTTTAGACAACTTTAGGAGTTAGAAAATTGTAAAATTATAAGTTAATTTATGGTACGATTGAAATGATATAGCATTTGAAGATTACCCTGTTGCTTCACCTAAGGTATTTCAGTGTTAAGAATGGTTTTCGTCGAGGAAACAGAGAAGCTTTTTTGGGAAGTCATACAGAAGGAAATGACCTTCCGAATCAGTATCTTGAGATGGTCAGAAACAGAACTAAACAGTTTGTTGCAGTGATGGCTCAGTTGACTCAAGTGAAAAATGTTGGTTGTTTTTATTGATGATATTTTGGTGTTTCCTAAAAGTAAAGAGGAGAATGAAATTAATTTTAAGGGTTATCTTGCTAACCATAAAAAAAATAAGCTGTATGGAAAATTCAGCAAGTGTGAGTTTTGGTTACAAAAAATTTCTTTCCTTGGTCACATTGTTTCAAAAGATGGAATAACTGTTGATCCTTCTAAAACAAAAGTTTTTGAAGAATGGCCAAGACCCACAAATGTAACCAAGATCTGTAGTTTTCTTGGTTTGGTAGGTTACTACCAAAGGTTTGTTGAAAGTTTTTCACGATTATCTAGTCCAATGACTAAGCTAACTCGGAAGGGTGTTAAGTTTATCTGGACAAAAGAATGTGATGATTTTTTTCAGGAGTTGAAAAGAAGATTGGTGAATGCTCTAGTTTTGGCACTTCCTTCCAGGAATGGTGAGTTTGTTATATACAGTGATGCTTCGTTTAAGGGACTTGGTTGTCTCCTTATGCAGAATGATCAGGTAATTGCTTATGCTTCACGTCAGTTGAAAACTGATGAGGTAAATTACCCTACACATGATTTGGAATTAGCTGCTGTTGTTTTTGCTTTAAAAATTTGGAGGCATCATTTTTATGGAGTAAAGTGTGAGATATATACTGATCACAAAAGTTTAAAGTATATATTCACTCAAAAAGAATTAAACATGAGATAGAGGAGATGGCTGGAATTAATCAAGGATTATGATTGTACAATTCACTACCATCCGGGAAAAGCAAATAAAGTGGTCAATGCTTTGAGTCGAAAAAGTAATGATTCATTAACCATGATACATTTGGAACGAGATCCTTTGGTTTTTTATTTGATGAACTTTGGAATAGAATTTGTTAGTGAAGGAAGTTCTTCTGTTTTGTTTCAGGTATCAGTGAGATCATCCCTATCAGACAGAATTAAGCAAGCACAGCGGGAAGACACTGAGTTACAGAAAAAGGTAGAGCTGGTTCAGAAGGGTAAGTTGCCTGAATTCAAAATTGATAATGATTGTGTTTTGAGTTTTGGTAAGAGATTATGTGTGACTTGTGATTCATAGTTGAAGAATGAGTTGTTATTTGAGGCTCATAGTTCCCCATTTTCAGTTCATCCTAGCAGTACTAAGATGTACAGAGATCTGCGGGAGTATTACTGGTGGGATGGAATGAAAAGGGATATTGATGATTTTACTGTGAAGTGTTTGACTTGTCAGTAGGTTAAAGAAGAGCGGCAGTTACCGAAAGGGATGATTCAGCCTTTACCAGTGCCAGAGTGGAAATGGGAAAACATATCCATGGACTTTTTTGTGGTATTACCGAGGACATCTCGAGTTAATAATGCAATCTGGGTTATTGTTGATCGCTTGAATAAATTTGCTCATTTCCTTGCTATACGAGATAATTTTTCACTAGATCAACTTTCCCATTTGTATCTTAAATAGATAGTCAGGTTACATGGAGTTCCTCTCTCCATTGTATACAATTGTGATCCCAGGTTTACTTCTAACTTTTGGAAAGGCCTTCAGAAGTCGTTGGGTACTGAATTAAATTTTAGTACATCTTTTCATCCGCAATCAGATGGGCATCCAGAACGAACAATTCAGACCTTGGAGTATATGCTACGAGCTTGTTCGATGGATTATCAGGGAAGTTGGGACCAACATCTTTCTTTGGTAGAGTTTTCTTATAATAATAGTTTTCAATCCAGTATACAGATGTCACCATTTGAGGCATTATATGGGAAGCGGTGTCGAACTCCAGCATTTTGGGATGAAGTGGGTGAAAGGAAGCTGATGGGACCAGAATTGGTAGAAGAGATGTTAGAAAAATTTTAGTTGATTTAGAAACACATGAGAACAGCTCAGAGCAGGCAGAATAGTTATGCGGATAACCAGAGGAAGGATCTATCTTTTGAGGTAGGTGATCATGTTTTTCTCAAAGTTTCTCCATGGAAAAGTGTGATGATACTTGGTAATAAAGGAAAGCTGAGTTCAAGGTTCATTGGACCATATGAAATTCTGGAGAGAGTTGGATCAGTTGCATATAGAGTGGATTTACCTCTGAGTTTATCTCAGGTACACAATGTTTTTCATGTTTCGATGCTGAGAAAGTACATGCTAGATCCATCTCATGTTTTGAGTCCAAAGGTAGTTCAGCTGGAAGAGAACCTATCTTATGAGGAACAACCGGTCCAGATTCTTGACCACAGGGAGTAGGTGTTACGGAATAAGGTGATTAATCAAGTAAAGGTTTTGTGTAAAAACCACATGATGGAAGAGGCAACATGGGAATCTGAAAATGCAATGAGGGATAAGTACCCTCATTTATTCGATAAGTAAATAAATTGCGGGGACACAATTTTCTAAAGGGGGGAAGGATTTAACATCCAAAGTAAGTAATGAATAATATATATTTTTATCTATGTCTATTAATGATTAAGATAGTGTTTTAGAGGCTTAAAATGAAAATAAATTCAATCTTATGCATGGAATACACTAATATTCTTAAAGGATTGTTTTACTGCCTTTTGATGGAAAACCCTTTTTAAATCAAAATTTTGACAATTTTATAATATATATTTTTAAAAATAAACATATTAATTATGATTGGGACATTTAAATTTACATTGAATAAAGTTTTGATATTTTTCTGACAATCTTCATTTTTTAATGAATAGTGAAGAATACTGCATTTTACATCAAAACTGCTTTTTCATTTAATTTAATTATATGGTTATATTATCTTTTTAATTGGTGTTAAAGTTTAATATGAATATATTTTTACCATTTAATCCAATGGTGGTCATTAGGATTAATTTCACTTTGGAATTGGTCATAAACTAATGCCAAACTTTTCATAGATATTGTTTCAAAAAACCCCGCTATTTGTTTTGACAACGGGAATTATTTTCAAATCAATTATTGCAATTTATGTGTTTGGAATTTGGTAAAATTAATTACATATTTGGAATCATAAGGTCCAAATTATTTAATTAAGTCTCTTTTATTTTTGGACATTATGAATAGTAACGATGGTAATTATCTTTAATTATCTTGATTAATGAGTAATCAGGTAGTTAAAGATAATAAAATGATATCATAATAATACAAAAAGACCACAACATGTGTCCTAAGGATACTGGTTGTCTCATGGACGACCATGGGATTCCTTGTGCCAAACTTGGGGACCCCATGGAGCCACTTTTGTTGGGAAATGACATAAATAACTTTTTATTAAATGTTAAAGTAAAAATGACACAAACATGAGATGTTTTACTAAAACAATTTTTACATGTGGTTATACAAGTCATAATTTTGACTATAAATATTAATTGGAAAGATAAAAAGATTTTATACATCATAGTATTTGTTTTATAATTTTTAGACATTAAATAAATTAAATTATTTATGACACCATGATTATGCAGCGATTACCTCATTATTTAACGATTTAAATAAAATGGAAAGATAATGTAAAATATAAGACCTACACATGTCCAAAACCTATTGTATGTGTGGATTTAGAACCCTTATCACCTTATCCTATAAAAACATCAATGTGGGACCATTAAAATTCGAAAACCATTTTAAAATAATGTATCATTTCTTTACTTTGCAAGAGTGCCCCTCCTCTCCTCTTATAAAAGGCCCCCACCTCTACCTCTTTACCCACACTTCCAAAGCCTTTGGCTCGGCCAACTCCTGCCCATTTTGTCTATCCACATCCATATATTACTCCTTAAATCCTCACTTTTGGCATAACTCTTCCCAAGGAAGCCTTTGAGCTCAAACCAAAGGGAGTTACCCGATTTTAAGGTAATGTCTTCTTTTGAGTCCTTTTGTTTTATTTTGCTTCTACAACCCCCTAAACTCTTTTTATTCATTTATTTTGTAACAAATCCAGTATCTTAAATATAATAGGATGTTTTTATAAGAAGATTTCGAGCTAAAATTACACACATATACATCTAATGGTTAAAGAACATACTGTTTCTGTGGTTGGCGAATTTCTGCCTCACGAAACGATGATTGTTCAATCTTCTTTTAAACACCTTTAACGGTGGCCATTAAGATGTAACTCTATTTATATATGATATATATTATGTTTATGTTTTCATTATGCTTATTTATTTTTCATTTGTGTTATACCTTTATGGTTTCCATTGTGGGTAAACACGATAATTTCATTTTAGGAAGTGCGGACTACCGCCCCCTCAAAGTGATTTGATTCGTTAATGCCATATGTGGGACGTATAAAGGATGGATTTAAAGTTATTATATATGATGTTATACTGGAATTATAATATACCTCTATATCATTTTTATTTCTTCCCATTAAAGTATGAGATAGAAATGAAAGTAGCGTTCATGCGTACGTACGGCTTACCGTCTCCATGAACGGTGCATTTCATTTCTTATCCCCAAATGTAATGTACTATTATAAGTATATATATATAATGGACATATATTATGTATGTTACATATAAATGATTAATATAATTCTGGAATTAAAATATACATACCTCTCATTTAGTTTTAATTCCATTAATATGACATAGAAATGAAAGTAGAGTTCATGCGTACGTACGGCTTACCCTCACCATGAACGGTGCATTTCATTTCTTACCTCTAAATGATTATGTAATATTATAAATGCATTTATATACTGGATATATATGATATATATGATATCTACATCATGAGTATAACTCTGGATATAATGGATACATGAACAACTTGTAATTATAAAGATCATATTTTTGACTCAAGTACCAAATATCGACAAACGACTGTTATCAAATTAAATGACTAAATAATGTTAATAACATGGTAATAAGTGATATAAAAGGAATAATGAACTTGAAAAAGGTTCTTAATAAAGTATAAATTAACTCAAGTTTATTATTCAGGACGTTAAAGAACGGTCGAGTCAAGTCGGACCCGAGGTAAGGGAACTTCTTAACCCAATTTCCATTCTTTGGGTTAATCTCCTAATTTAAAATTATTTCATGATATTATTATGTCATATCTTGTATTTTTACTTTATTTATGTTTAATTATAGTGAATACACATAATAGATCTATTTTATTTTAAAAATTATCTTTGTAAGGGACTTCGTCTCAATCTCCTTTCATTGAGGCATATTTCGTTTTATACACAACTTTCTTTTATACGGTGTATAAAACCCTTTGACCTTTACTTTTATACAAAAGGAATATTTTTCTATAAAGACTTTTACAAAAAGACAAAAATGAATGTTTCTTTTAACTTACGCGGTGACAACGACCTTTTTCGCCACTGCGAGTATTATTTGGTCTTTGGCTTCCTCAACAATCCGTGATGTTTTTAAAATGAAATAAATACCATATACTCTTTTATGTATTTTGGTATTGAAAATGGTTTTTATAATGGATTTGTTATGTCAATATATTTAAGTTATATATTGTGATCAAAGTGTGGAAATGTTTTCTTTCCATTATATTTGTTTTATGTCTTATGATTTTTATAATGGTACTTGGACATTTGACGGGTGGTTACATGATAAACCATATGACGAGTGGTGCCGTGAATACCAGGACTGGTGGTTATGTTATAACCTCCAATGCATTGGGTATGGAAGTCGGCTGTATGGATATTCCATTAAGTATGTATGGAAGTTGGCCGTATGGCTATTCCATTAAGTGATATGTGTGGAAGTCGACCGTATGGTTATTCCACTTAAGTATGTTTATGTCCCAAGTTACCTTTATATGTTATGTGATCTTTTTATGGGTTTTATGGTAATATTTTGGTTACAAAATGGTAAGTAATGATATTTTATTCAGTGAAGAGTTTATACTACTTCATAAAGGTGAAAAGTATTACTTTGATAAAGTATACATGGTTTACTTATTGTTTTGATAAACTAACAGTTTTCATTTTTTGTGTATCCCTTACTGAGATTTTTATGCTCACCCCAAGTTTTTTTGAAAAGTTTTTCACAGGACATAATGTGGAATAGGGTCAAGGATGGGATCAAGGGAATTTCATGCTATATAAAACATGGAACTAGACATGTTTCTTTTTAAGAGTTTTTTTTATTCTATGGAAACTTAGTAGAAGTGTCTACTTTGTAATATTTTGAGATGTAATAGTTATGTTCTAATTCTTTAAAACTCTAAACCTAAAAAGATCCTCAATGTGAATTATTAATTTAATTAAATATTATGTAAGGTTTAAGGTCGGGGCCTTATATTGCTGGAGTACTATGTGGCTGATTTTGTGGTCAAATCCCACCACCATCAGGACTATATTAAGGACCTTGAGAAAATGTTCAACTCCATACACTCTCTCCATCTAAATATGAATCCTTGAAATGTGTGTTTGGGGTCACATTTGGGAATTTATTTATCATTATCATCAGATATAGATTGATCGAGATCAATCCAAATAATATCAATGCTATCAACTAGATGCTTCCTTTATAAATCCTCTAAGAGTTGTAAGGCCTCCAGGTATATTTGGCTTATATATGCCTATTCATCTCCAACATGGTTGGTGAGTGTAATCCCTTTTCAAGGATCAAAAATAATTAAATTTATTTTCTATGGTATGAAGACTAATAGACTATATTTGAGGAGATCAAATAGAAATTATAACACCCTGAGTTTTTAGGGACCAATTTTTTCTCTTTAAATGAATTAATTTTAATTGATATCTTTTATTTCACTAAGTTAAACACTATTTTCATGAAACACTAATGTTTTGTATGTTACATGCAATACCATCTTGGCATACACTACACGCAACACTAAATTTTCATATGTTACATGCAACACTGAGTTTCTAGAAAACATCGTTTTATTGTTATATTTATTTAAATGAGAAAGTTATAACCTTTCCTTTAAACATAGAAATATGGATATTAATAACTACTTTTAAAATATTTTTTATAATTTTTTTATATAAATTATACATATTTATAATGAAATATATAATTTTTGGAAAGTTCCTTATATGTTTAAAAATATTATTTTCCCAAATGAACTACTTTTCTTATCCTTCTATAAAAATAATAAAATTAATTTTAAACACTTATAGAAATAGAATTTATTAAAATAAACTTAATTTTTGAATTTATAATGTTGAAATTATCTTAGGGTGAATTATGGAATTTTTCTAAGAAACTTCATTTTTGGATGAATGGTGAAAAATACTGAATTTTAATTTAAAACCGCTTTTCCATATAATTTATTTATAAAAATAAATTATATTTTAAATTGTTTTCAAAGTTTACATAGATAATATTTTTACCAATTCATATATTTTTTTTTTCATTTGAACCAATTTAACATTGAAATTGAATTTAATAACTTAGAATTTATTTATCAATTTTACTTTAAAAACCTATAGTGCCACCCCATCAATGGGATTTATTTTAAATTAATTTTTTCCACTTTTATGATTTTGATTTGGAAAAATTGATTCCATATTTTTAATGAAAATAATTTATAATGTTTAATAAGTTCAACTTAGTTTTTTACCAAAATTATTAGTGAATGTAATTAAAATTAATTACATTAATTAAGGTAAAATTATTCTTAACTAAGGACAAAACCATAAATTTAAGACAGAAAAAAACCTAAAAACTTTTCCAATAGTCATTTTCTGGACATATTTTGACCCTATACTCCATTTAATAAAAAAATTCCATTATTTTAACCACTTGGCATGTTAAAAACGTGTATAGAATTCCTTTGTCAAAATATTACGAGAGTGTCACTCCTCCTCCACTATAAAAAGGACTCCTCTCCACCCACTTCTTACACCTCTCAAGCCACTTTGGATAGAACAAGATCTTCCCAAATAGATTATAAACATCCCACCCTTACTCCTTGAAGTCTCCCCTTTTTCATAAATCCTTCCAAGAAATCCCTTTCATGCAAACCAAAAAGAGTTACCTGATTAAGAGGTTACACCCACACTCAAGCTCCTTTATTTTATTTTCTTTCTCCACCACCACAATTCATCATATTCCATGATTATAAAATAAAAAAAATATCCTAAATTTACATAGATTTTTTTATAATACGTTTTTAACCTAAAATTACAAACACCACCATCTAATGGGTAATGAACATACTGTTTATGTGTATGGAAAACTACTGCCTCCCAAAACGGTGATTATTCATTCTTTCTTTACCGCCTCTCATGGAGAGAATTATGAGGGAAAATAAATTTATATATAATATATATTACATTTAATATTCCTTTATTCTTATTTAATCCTTTTATGACACATATATTTATACTTTCCATTTGGTGTAATTAGTAAAATTTTGTTTGAGGAAGTGTAGACTACCACCCCCTCAAAGCGATGTGATTCATTCAGACACTGTATGAAATGTATTGAGGAAAGGTTTAGTGAAATTATATGATATATATGAAATAATAATTCTACTAGATTAATTATAGATATATATATATCACTTATGTTCTTTATTTCAATGTGATAATTAAATAGAATTAATGTCCATGCGTACGTATGGCCTACCATCTCTATGAAGGTGCATTACATTTCATAATCATATATTAAATAGAATATTATAAAACATATATAATGAATATAATTGTTATTTATATAATTTTTTTAATTATTTAAATCATGATATAAGTATAATGACTAAATATGTAACAAATTAAGACACATGTAAAGAACAAAGCGGATATTACCCAAAGTGAAACCTTAACATAGAATTATTAACAATAGGTTAATAAAAATTCATAATAAAACCATATAACGTATTAGATATAATATTATGTTTTTTTTATATATTTATAATAAAGTTATATCTATACAGGAATTTTGTACGAGTACAAAGAGAATCAGGACACATGGTAAGGGAATTTCATCTCACTTTTTATTTTTGTGAGATACATGTATTATTCATCACCCATTCCTATGGTGTGGTGTGTATAATACCCATGAATGTTTTCTATGATTATTATTATTAAATTTATTTTTATTTAAATATCCATTCTATGATATTTCTTTCATGTATTTTATGTCTCAAGGGATACCAAATTAGTAAGACAGTTTCGTCTCAATTTGTCTCATTTGAGACACATGCTTTGTTATGCACCTCCATTATTTCTAGAGGTGTATATAATTTCATTTGACACATTATATCATGAATATTATTATTTAAAATATATTTTAAGCTTTATATAATTCCTTTTTATTACATGTACAGTATGATCCCACAAAACCAAGTGGTAAGAGTTTATTGAAACAATCTCATCGCTTTTTCAGACCGTTATGCTAGTCTCATCCAGGCCTCCCCCACCTCCCCTGGCACCCAGCTCCCTCATCTTTTCCTCGGCTTCGGCATCGTCCTAGTCTCCCCCCAATGGTTCCCCGGTGGCCCGTGCCCTCGCTTCGTCCTCGGCTCCTCCTGGCAGTCCCCTGGCGGTCCTGGCCTCGTCCTCGGCTCCGGCCTCGTTCTCAGCTTCAGCATCGTTCTCGGCTTCCCCCAGTGGTCCCTCGGCGGCCCCGACATCGTCCTCGGTTCTGGCTTCACCCTTGGATCCCCCCGGTGGTTCCCAGGCATCCTGTGCTTCTTCCGTTCTTCCCACTGGAGCGGGTCTCACACTCTCCTTTCGGGAGCCGCTCTTCAGTTTGGACGGCTTCCCTCCTGCTCCCTGATTTCAGCCATTCCAGGTGGCTTCAGGCCAGTCATCATCTGAAGGGGCTCATGTATCCTTAATAATTCCAGGTTCAGCATTCGTGGAGGCTGAAGCCTGCCTAAAATGGACCCTGTTGGCACATTTTGGGGCGGAGAAACCTCCGCTCGAGTCTTTTCGGTGTTGTGTTTTGTCCTGGGGCCTTAAGTCTCTGGTGCAGGTCTCGGCTCTCCACTGGTGTTCCTTCAGCATCATACATGCCTCGGAGGAGGATTTCCTCCATTTTTGGTGTAGGGTTCCTAGATCTTGGGTTAGATGGTCCTTCAGCCTCTCTATATGGTCGCTTGATGCCCACCGCGGGAAGGAAATCCCTTCCGCGGTCGTCTGGGTCTGCTTGTCGGGGCTGCCTCTCCCCTTCTAGAATGAAGGCATTTTATGGTTGATTGGTGACTCCATAGGGGGTTTTCTATGCTTGGCTACAGCCATGAAGATGGGATTCTTGACCTAGGAGACTCGTATTTGTGTGAAGCTGGATCTCTCACGCTCGGTCCCTGAGAAAGTGGATCTTCTCATCGAGGATGTCTTGTACTAGACTTAGGAGGTGGTCTACCCGGTGTTCCCTCATTTCTGCTCGCAGTGCTGTCTCCAGGGGAATTAACTGTAGGTCTGTTGTCAACAGGGGAGAAAGGGCACAAGGAGGACTAATAAGAGGGGGGCAGATGAGGGTGCTATGTCACATCCCTCTTCTTCGGTTCAGGTGGAGCAGGTTGTAGAGGTTCTCCTGGAGGATATCCCCCCCGTTATCTCTAATACTATCTCTCTGGAATCCCCCCCCCCCCCCCCGTTGCCTTATGGAAGTTCCCATCAAGTCCTAATCAGAGACAAGGTGTCATGGGTCGAGGAAGGCATCCACCTCTCCTCCACCTCTTTTCTTGTTTGCTTCCTACAGTCTTTTAACCCGATACTTGATAAGTGCATTCTGGTATCTTTTCTATCGACCCCTCCTTCTGGGTCTTCATGCGTCCTGGTATCTGAGGATCTCCTGAGCTCGAGGCTAGCTTCAGTAAGGCTCTTAGGGGAACCTCTGGAGGCGGGTGCTGCTTCAACTCTGGTGGAGGTTTCCTCTTCACGCACTAATCTAGACAGCCTCAGGGAAAAAGGGGTGGGTGTATCTCCCCCCTCAGCTTGTCACAAGAGTTAACCCAAAACTCCTAGGCCTAGCTTCCCCTCCTCTCTATTGGTGCCCAAGGATTAAGGTTCAGGGGTACACACTAGATCACATTCCAAGGGAGATCGCTTCACATCTCCTAGCCAAGGCTTGAAGGCGAAACGCTCTGGCGCCAGTTCTAGGATGGCTCTTTTTCAATGATTCTTATACTCATCTGGAATTCAAGGGGGTTGGTAGGTCATATTAAAACGGACCTCCTCGTGTTCGAGATCGCTAAACAGAAGTTCATAGTGGTGGTCGTCCTTGAGAACAAGAAGAAACCCTCTAGAATTGATGAGTTCTCTAGAAGGCTTTGAATGCATGGATACATGCCAGAGGAATCTACCAACAAACATATATGGGTATTCTAGAGCAAGGAATTCTCAGTTTCCTTAGTTAAATCCAAGGACCAGTTTCTCAAAGTTAAAGTGAGTACTGGGAACGTTTCCTTTCTTGTTTCTTTTGTGTATGGGAGTTGCGACCTCCATATTAGGGAAGGGTTGTGGAAAGAGCTGGCGATGTTCGACCCAGGACCGGAGGCCTGGATTGTGGGAGGGGAATTCAATGTGGTTGCTGACCGGGGTGAGCGGAAGGGGAGAGGCCCCTTCCCTAGGAAGGCTAGTTCAGATTTTGTTAGCTTCATGGATGGAAAGGGATTTTTTGGTCTTAGGTTTGTTGGGGACAACTTCATGTGGTGCAATAATCAGCAGGGTGCTCGGTTCTCATGGGGTCGTCTGGACTGCTGTCTGGGTAATTTACATTCCATCTCTCTCTTCTCAAACACTAAGGTCACTCATCTGGTGATGGGGATCTCAGACCACTCTCCACTGCTAATTTCTCTGAGTTCAATGGTCGGGCTTCCTACTTCATTCCGCTTTAGCAAGCTCTGGATTGATTTTTTGGGCTATCATGACCAGGTTTCAGAGGCCTGGGAGACTCCTTTTGCTGGAAACAAGTGGATCATCCTTCACAGGAAATTGATGAAAACTAAGTCATATTTGAGGGAGTGGTAAAAAGATCAAAGTTCTTTGGATGAGGAACTGTCTGTGTCCATGAAAGACGTGTAATCGCTGGAGGCCTACCTGGAAAGTGCTTAGGGGGACAGTGTGTATGAGGAGCTCACAAGGAAGGAATAACTGATGGGGGAACTCCTTCTTAAGAAAGAGCGCCTGGCCAGGGAGGCATCCAGGATCAAATGGTTGAAGGAGGGCGACCGGAACACAGCATTCGTCCACGCATGTATCAAGGAAAGTAATAAGCATTCTAGGTTGAACATCCTGATAGAGGATGGAAATTACACTAACAACAATGACACCGTGGGGAGCATGGCATGTTCCTTCTTCCACGACCTTCTATCCGGCCCAAATGAGTTCCTCCCATAGGGGTATCCCTCTGAGCCTTCAGAGATCTTTGATTCAATCCAGAGTCATGTGACAGATGATGATAACGCTAGCATGGGTGCAATGCCTAATGAGGAAGAGATCCACCATGCGCTCATGCATCTGAATCCAGAGAGCGCCCCGGGTTCGTATGGCATCCCAGATTCCTTCTACAGGTATTCTTGGTCCTTGGTGAAGGAGTCTGTGATGGAATCCATTCAAGACTTCTTTCACGGGGGTTACCTACCCAGAGTAGCTTGCGCCACCACTCTTTTTGTTCTTCACAAAACCAAGAAGCCATCTGAGATCTCTCACTACCGTCCGGTTAGCATGTGCAACGTGCCTTACAAGATCCTTGTGAGTATTATCAAAAACAGATTTTCCATCCATCTCCCTCGCTAGATCTCCCCTAAACAACACGGGTTCATTAGGGGGCACAATATCCAGGAAGCGGTCTCCCTTGCTCAGGAGATGCTACACTACAAGACTAGAGGGTCCAACGTGTCCATCAAACTCGACATGAATAAGGCATTTGATCGTGTGTAATGAAGTTTCATCAATAGGGTTCTCTCATGTATGGGTTTTAACTCTTGGAATGTAGACTTAATCTTCTAATTCTTCAGCTCCTCCTGGGTCTCGGTGTTGTTCATGGGTAAATCTTTCAGCTTCTTTAAGCCCACCCGTGGCCTCCAGCAAGGTGACCCCCTTTACCCATCCCTTTTCATCATTACTCAGGACGTTTTGAGTGGTCTTCTAAAGAATATTATTGATCGAAGAGAAATTTTTTTGTTCCGTCGACGCTTTAGGGTAAAGGGGATTTCCCATTTTATGTTCGCCGATGATTCCTTCATGTTTATCAATGGAAGGTGGAGTTCCCTTAGGAGCTTCCTCGAGGTGCTGGAGAACTTCTGTCGATGGAGTGGGAAGAGGATTAATAAGGATAAGAGCGAGTTCTTTATTGGCAGTAGGTGTGATGCAGTGAGGATGGATTCATTCAGCATCTTCCTGGGGATGGCCATAGGTGAGTTTCCAATGTAGTACCTCGGCGTGCCCATCTCAGCGAGTAGGATCAGGATTCAGGACTTTGACGCCTTATTTTCAAGGATCAACGACAAAGTCTTTAACTGGAAGAATCTTTTTCTATGCTTTGGCGGGAGGATCGCCCTGGTTAATAGTGTCCTGGTGACGTAGCCCCTCCACACCCTCGCATCCAACAAGGTTCCCAAAGGGGTCATCAAGTCCATTGATAGATCTTTATCCAGGTTTATTTGGGATCCTCAATCAAAGGGGAAGAAGCAATGGGTGGTGTGGAGAAAGTGGTCATGTCCGGTGGAAGGAGGAGGAGTTGGTGTGCGGGACCTGAAAGATTTGATCTACTATTTTCATGCTAGGCTTGCATAGAGTGATTTGGAAGGATGCATGCTTTGGGGGGCTTCCATGCACTCGTATGTTAGCTTCTGCAACGGATCGGAGAGCAGGAGTCACCTATGGCCTATAATCACCCCCATCGTGGATATCCTCTGCCCGCTTTCACGTTGGCTGATAGGGAGAGGGGACATTTCCTTCTGGAATCAGAACTGGTGCGGCTCAGAGTTGGGCTTCCCTGGGTGCCCGGATCCACTGATCTCCTTAAAATAATCCATCCTCTTTTTCCCCTTTATTGAGGCCATGTTGTACAATGAGTAGAAAGATTTATTTAACGAAATTATCAGCAACTTAGAAGACGACATATGCATTTTCACCGTGTCTCCTTCGGGGCGCTTCTCCTCAAAGGATTTTTACCGCGTATTCCATGAACAAAGACTTCAGGTAGGATGGGATGAGATCATCTGGATCAAAAGTGTTCCCACTAAGTTCAACTTTCTTGCTTGGAGACTGAGGAACAGATCCCTCCTGACGGATGAGAACATGAGGAAATGTGGTATTCAGCTTGCTTCGAAATGTGTTTGCTACAAGGTACACATGGACGAATCCTCTGTCCACCTTTTCTTCAGTAGCGATTGGGAGAAAGCGGTTTGGGAGGCTATGAGGAAATTCATGGTGACCAACCCTCCCTACTAGGATATTGGTGGCTTACTGGATCAATGGTACTGTGGTACAGAAGGAGGAGGACTGGAGAGGATGGCTCGTTCAGTTCTTTTCCAGGCGGGGTGCTGGAGCATTTGGAGGGCTCGAAACTCATCCATCCATGAGGGTACATTGGTTTTGGCCCGCCTTATTATCACATGGGCTATGAAGTTGCTTGTGGATCTCAAAAAAGAAATGAAGTCTCTGAAAGAGGCTCCTTCCTTGCGCCAATTCGAAGGTATAGACAGAGATCATGATCTACATGGGGACAGGAGAGGTTCCTGGGTAAAGTGGAGGTCTCCCCTCACGGGACTGAAAATGAATACTAATGGATCTTGTCTACAGGGGATTATTAAGGGGGGAGGATTGGTGTGGGATCATCCGGGCTCTTCCTTTTTGGCCTTCTCTTCCAGATTAGGAAGTGGTACCTCTCTTCAGGTGGAGGCAAAAGCATTGCTGACCGGCCTCACCATTTGACACCAGAAAGGGATCACGAACTCAGAGGTGGAAACCGACTCCCTAATTGTTTACAATTCCCTTCTAGGTTATGAGACTCCCCCATGGTCGATCTGTTATGAGATTAGGAATTTCAAGAATCTGATTGGCAAACAGACTCGAGTATTGCATACCTGGAGGGAGGGGAACAAAGTGGTCGACCACCTAGCTGCCCTGGAAACACCCAGTGAGGAGGCAGTGCTCATTGACACGTCGTATATCATTCAACCTAAAGGTCTTGAGTACATCAAATGGGATGTTATGGGGTTACATTACTTTAGGCCACTTTGAACTCGCCCTTGGGTGGAGGGGTGTTCTCCATGCTTGGGTCCTTTTGTTACTTGTTGCTTTTGACCTTACTATTTTTATAAAATATAATAATGATGATGGGACTCATGAGTTTTCATATCCTATGTTCATTAATGATATTTCCATGTATAACTACTATTTTTCACTATTTAGTACTGAATATGATTAATAAAAAATTTTTAAGAAAAATATGATTCTATTTCTCTCTTCGGTTAGAAATTTGTTTTATTCCAAAACCCATGTTTTCATAAATATTTTTCAAGGAAAAAGTATTTTAAAAAAAATTATGGTTTTCAAAGCTTCCTTTATAATTTTTCAAAACTATTTTCAAATAAAAATGTTTTCAAAAGATTTTATAATTTAAAAATTATTTTTCGAAGAAGAAATGATATTTTCCTCAAAAAATGTTTCTTAAAGGTATTTCAAAATTATTTTCCATCTAAGATGACATCCATTTGTGTTAATAAAGAATTTATAGGGAAATTATTGAATATATCCATTCATATTTCTTATATTAATGTTTTTTGTTTTGATGTAATGATGTTTATGAAACTCATTTCTCTTCCATAGGTTACATTTTTATGAAACCAGTTTCTATTTCATGGGTTATATTCTTATGAAACCTATTTACTTTAATGGGTTATGCTTTTATAAAATGAATATGAAACCTATATTTCTCTACATGTTAAGATATGATTACATTTTTATGACACCCATTTCATTTCATGGGTTATGATGTGATTGTTTTTTAAATTGTGTCACATGTATGTATGATTTCATTATAAGATGGGTGGGACCTATATCTCCCTCCAATGAATTGTGTAAATATTTATATCTCATGAGATAGACATGTATGGAATGAGGAGTGAAATTGATTCATAATTATAGGGTTGGAATAAGGAGTGAACTTGGTTCAGTAATACAGGGTTGGAATGGGGAGTGAACCCAATTAAATAAAGGACTTTTTCCACTAAGATGGCATTGGAAGTGATGCCTTGATTACTATAGAAATCATAATATATGTTTATCTGTTCGCCACAATTACATAGGTTATTCCTATGTTTGTTTTCATGGATTAAGTTATTTATTTCCTTTTTATTCATGTATTATAATCTTCCATGCTTTATGCCATGATTCATGTTTATAATCTTTTATATGTAGGGTATGATCTTATATTTTCTTGATCATATTCTCATACCATTATACTCATGATTATACTTACATTTCTTCCTTTTTTACCCTTACTATGAATCATAGTTTACCCATTTTTATGCTTCCTTTCAAAGGTTATGAATATATTTATTTTGTTTGATGTGTCTAAGAATGTTTCTAGTCAATAAGAACCTATTGGGAGATAATGTGGTTCATTTATGCACCAATATTTATGTTTCCATGTTTCCAAAGGCACTAGACTAGTACAGTCTTTGGGTGTCTATTTGTATAATGTTTTAAGTATTCTATAAAAGTTATATAATGTTAATATATGTAAAGTTAGGTTTTTTATAGTTGGTATTAGATAAAAATTTTGGTTATCCATTAGAAATTAGGATGATAAAACCTTAGTGGGATCCCTAATTATATTTCTAAGGATATGTATAGGGGTATATCTAAAGATAAGTATAAGGATGAGTTAATGTTTAGGAAAATGTCCTGAAATTTTTATAAAGGATAGAGTGATTGGTTTCCTAGAAATACATTATTCTATGTATATTACAAGTTTATGTGGTTCTGGAATAGATATACATAGGGGAAAAACTCCGAAAAATATGTTTTAGGCCTAACTTGGGGTAATTTGGTACACCACAACGGGCCTTTCTTCACACCTGGTTTGACACTCTTAGGGTATATGCTTTGGGAATTCACAAAATCTTCATGGACCATTATAAAGTATTTAAATATAATTTTTCTATGAATAAACTAGTATAAACCTAAGGTGTCATAGATTAAGGAAGGTTTCATAATTTAGACATCCTAAAAGTGAATTTTTATGATTATGTGCCTTTTCATTATAATAATTGTTTCTTACTCTATGATTTTGGTTTTATTAAATATATATAACATGAAGGAACTACGTTAATGGTGATTATGATAGAAAATGAAATGATTTTTCTCCTGATAAACCAAATTCTATGGGAGTAGGAATTCAAAATATTATTCTTATGCTCACCCAAATTTCTCAAGATATGAACCATGGTGGACTCCCAAATGAGAAAAGGTGGGAACAATATTCTATTGAATATTTAATGAGGAAACATCTACCTTATTTAAAAGTTTCTTCTAATCCACTTATTACTGAACAATGGATTAGTACTACTGAAAATATATTTTTCATTCTCTAGTGTTCAGATCATGAGAAAGTCGTTCTGGATTTTTATTGGTTAGAAGGTGAATTAGACCAGTGGTGGAATATAATTAAGCATATAAGGAAGCAAGATGAAATTTAATCCATGGATTGGGATGAGTTCAAGAACTTATTTTTCAATAAGTACATTACATAGTTTCCTCATACCAATATGGATAAAGATTTCCTTGAGTTTAAGCAAAGGGGTGATAAATCTGTTAGTACATATGAGGCTAATTTCACAAGACTTGTGAGGTATTATTTTGGAATTATCATTTAACCTGAAGTTAAAGTTTATTGGTTCTTCAATGGATTAAATCCATGTCTCAAAAATTATTTTACCATAATAGGATTTAATATCTATGAATTGATTGTGCATTGTGAAATCATGGTTTAAATGGAGTTTTGAGTCACATATCAATCTCATGGTTTTGATAATAAAATTTAGATGTAGTTTAAATAAAACTATAATACCATAGAGAAAAGAATATGAGTTTTCCTTTATGCACTAAATTTGGGAAGAAGCACAGAGGAATTTGTCTTAAGGGGTCGAGTAAATCTTTTATGTGCGGTAAGGAAGGTCACTAGGCAACTGATTTTCAAAGTGATGGGAATAAGTTAGCTCAAGATGTTAATGTAGAGAAATATGCACAAAATGCACCTCCCCTACTTCAATGATATAAGTGTATAGATATTGGTCATTATGCTAACCAGTGCACAAAACCAAGGTCTGGGGATGATGATCGATGTCAGTAACCTCTTAAACCAAGGAACAAGGTTAAATTTCATGTGATAACTATTTCTGATGAGGTGTATGATAACTATGTGGGGAAAGGTATGCATATCATTCACTCTATAACTTTTAATATCTTATTTGATTCTAGATATACCAACTCTTTCATATATAAATAATTTTCTAAGGGTGTTAAGATTCCACCAAAATGTTTAGATGTGGAATTGGTAGTGAAAACCCCTAATGGTACGATGATTTCATCCCAAGGCTATGATTCCTCTATGGTCGATGTTTGTGGGAATTTTCTTCCTTCAAATATTTTCACTCTTCCATTGGATGAATTTTATGTCATATTAGGCATGGATTGTCTTTCTCTGCATAAATCCCGCATCAATTGTTGAGGAAATGAAGTTATGTTTTAGATTTCAAAACCTTCTTTTATCATCCATCAATGTAATGATAGGCATGAACATACTATAGATATTACATCCAATTTATGTGTCTTAATTCACATTAAAAAGGGTTTTTTATCTCAAATGGTTGGGGAGAAAATTGACATTGATGGTATTCCAATTGTTAGATAATTGTTGGATATCTTTTGAGAACAGTTCTCTAGCCTTCCACCATAATGAGAAGTTTAGTTCTCAATAGAACTCATACTTGGTTCCACACCAATTTCAAAGACTCCTTGTATAATGTCCCCAATTGAGTTATAGTAATTGAAGAGGAAACTCAAATAAAACCTTGAAAATGGATTCATTCATCCAAGTGTGTCACCTTAGGGTTCACCTATTCATTTTGTGAAAAAATAAATGTGGATCAATGCAGCTCAATATTGATTATCGAGAGTTAAATAAGATAATAATGAAGAACATGTATAATATTCCCCATATTGATGACTTTTTTGAGCAATTGCATGGAGCTCAATAATTTTCCAATATTGACCTTCATTCTGGATATCATTAATTGAGGGTCAAGAAGGAGGATATACCCAATACAGAATTCCATACAAGGTATAGACACTATAAATATAGAGTTATGCCTATTGTTATTAATAATTTCCCTTCTATCTTCATAGATTTGATGAATAGAATCTTTATATATCACCTTGATATGTTTTTAGAAGTCTTTATAGATGATATTATTATCTATTCAAGGAGAAATGAATAGATTAGTATCAATTTATAATTTTACTAAAGAACCTAAGGAAAAATGAAATTATATGAAAAAAATTAAAAGTGTGAATTTTGGACACAAAAGGTTTAATTTTTTGGTCACATAATCTCAAGAGATGGTATAGAAGTAGATCTATCAAAGATAGAGGCTATTTAATGTTGCACTAGACCTACCACAGTGACTAAGATTTGTAGATTTCTTGGTTTAGATGGATATTATAGATGGGTTATTAATAATTTATCCCAACTATATAATCCTCTGACCAAGTTAAATTAGAAGGGTGCCTAGTTCCTTTAGATTGATTAATGTGAGTAAACTTTTACAGAACTGAAAAGAAGGTTAGTCAGCACACCTGTGCTTTCATTACCCTATAGTGGAGAAGGGTTTGTGATCTATATTGATGCATCCAAGAAGGTATTGGGATGTGTTCTTATGTAGAATAACATGGTTATCGCTTATTCCTCACGGTAGTTGAAGATTCATGAGAAAAATTACCCAACTCATGATTTGGAGTTAGTAATGGTAATTTATGAATTAAAAATATAGAGCCATTATATTTATGGGAAAAATTTTGATATATATAACAATCATAAAATTCTGAAATATATATTCACACATAAGTAGTTGAATATATGCCAGACAATATTCTTAGAGTTGATAAATGATTATGACTACTCAATACATTACCACCCTAGGAAAGCAAACATTGTGGTCGATGCTTTGAGTTGAAAGGATCATTCTATATTATCTATGATGATGTTCACAAAATATCCCATATTTCTAGATTTTCAAAGGGAGGATCTAGAAATCCTGAAGGAAGGGGAAAATATTATCTTTCTCAAATGAATATTCAACCCTCTGTCCATGTAAAGATTAAGGAGGGGAAAAAGGAATATGTAGAGCTAAAAAATAAAGTTATAAATGTTCCTGAGTTTAACATTGATTAGTATGGATTAATAAGTTTTAGGAACTGTGTATGTGTTCCTTCCAAACCATATTTGAAGAAGGATCTATTAGAGGAAGCTCATATTTCTTCATTATCTATTCATCCTGAAAGTACGAAGATGTATAGGGACTTCAAAGAATAATTTTGGTGGGACGGCATGAAGAGAGATATCATAGAGTTTTTTTCTTGGTGCTTAGAATGCCAATAATTTAAGGCTAAAAGACAAAAGTATAAGGGGATTTCGTATCCATTACCCATACCATAATGGAAATGGGAGAACATCGCTATGGATTTTTTCATTAGACTACCCAAAACCTCTAAAGGGTTTAATGCTATATGGGTGGTAGTCGGTCGCCTTAGAAATTCTGCACACTTCATCACTATCAGATAAGACTTCTCTTTGGATCATCTTTCCATGGTATACATTAAGTAAGTGGTAAGGTTGCATGGAGTACCACATTCTATTATGTTGTATTGGGATATGAGGCTTAACTGAAAGTTATGGTGAATCCTCCAAAAATAACTTGATACATAATTGAGTTTTAGAATTGTTTATCGTCCTTATATAGGTGTTAAGTCTAAAAGAACAATTCAAACCCTAGAGGATATGTTGAGATATTGTTCTCTGGATTTCAACGGTGGTTGGGATCAACACCTTCTTCTAGTAGAGTTTTCATACAAAAATATATTTCACTAAATAATTCATGTGGAACATTATGAATCCCTATATGGGAATCAATATAGAGCTCCAACATGCTAGGATGAAGTTGGAGAAATAAATCTATTGGGACATGATATTGCTGAAGAAATGGTAGAGAGGGTTAGAACCATTCAACAACATATCAAGGTAGATAAAAGCTATCAGAAAAGTTATGTTGATAAATATTGACGTGATCTAGAATTTGAATCTTGTGGAAATGTGTTTCTACAAATCTCATCCTTGAATAAGGTTATGGGATTCATGAAGAAATGAAAACTAATCCCTTGGTATATACATCCCTTGGAACTTCCTCCAAATTACTATCAAGTCCATGATGTGTTCCATGTATCTCTCTTACGGAAGTACATACATGACCCTTCACATGTACTGAACTCATAGGTCTAACCACTAGAGTAGGATCTTTCTTATGAGGAACAACCAGTAGAAATTCTGGATCAGATAGAGAAAGTTCTACAAAATAATACCACTCACCCGGTCAAGGTTTTGTGGATAAATCGCTAGTAATAGGAAGTAACGTGGGAACTTGAGGATATGATTAAGTATAATTATTTTCATTTTTTTGGTACCAGAATAATGAATTTCAAGGGAAAAATCATTCTAATAAGGTTAGAATGTGACACCCTGAGTTTTTATAGACCATTTTTTTCTCTTAGAATGCATTAATTTTCATTTATATATCTCATTTCACTAATTAAAATATTCCTTTCACAAAACACTAACTCAATGTACATTACACTCTACACTTACTTGGTGTACGCTGCATTCAACACTGACATGGTGTATGTTACATGCAACACCTAGTTTCTATGAAACATTATTTTATTATTATAATTATTTAAATGAGATAGTTATAACCTAGACATAAAACTTAGTAATAGTAATAGTAATAACTAATTTTCAAATATTTTTTATAATTTTCTTATATAAATAAAACATATTTATAAAGAATGAAATAATTTTTCGTAAAGTCCTTATATGTTTAAAAATACTATTTTCTCAAATGAACTAATTTTCATGTACTTATATGAAAAATAATAAAATTAATTTTAGACACTTTTATAATTTTAATTTGATAAAATAAAATTAATTTTTTAATTTATAATTTTTTAAATTATCTTATGGTGAATTTTTCAGATTTTTCTAAGAAACTCCATTTTTGAATGAATAGTAAAAAATACTCAATTTTTATTCAAAACTGTTTTTCATCTAATTTATTTATAAGTATAAATGATATTTTAAATTGGTTTAAAATTTTAATTACATAATATTTTTATCAATTAATAAAATTTAGGTCATTGTAAATAATTTCACAATGAAATTGGATTTAAAAACTTAAAAATTTGTTTTATCATTTTTACTTTAAAAACTTGTAGTGTCATCCCATCAGCATGTTTGATTTTAAATTAATTTCTCCCAATTCAATAATTGGAATTTGGAAAAATTAATTTCATGTTTGGAATAATAATAATTTATAATGACTAATAATTTAAAATTATTTTTTTACAAAAATTATTAGTGAATGTAATTAAAATTAATTACATCGATTAAGGTAAGATTAAGCTTAACCAAGGACTAAACTTTAAATTTAAGACCCAAAATGATGTATAAACTTGTCCAAGATCCATTTAATGACCATATATTAACCCTATACTATATTTAATCGAATTTTTTACATTATTATATCCACTTGGAATGTGAAAAAACATGTTTGGAATTCCTTTGTAAAAATATTACAAGAGTATCACTCCTCCTCCACTATAAAAAGGCATCCTCTCCTGCCACTTATTCACACCTCTCAAGAAACTTTGGATCAAAAAATTTGTAACAAAATAGATACTAAAAATAAATTCCTTCCTCCTTGAATCTTTACTTTGTTAAAAAATCCTTCAAAGGAATCCCTTTGGTGAAAAACAAAAGGAGTTACCCGATTAAGAGGTAACACCCTCCCTCAAACTTCTTTCTTTTATTTTCTTTCTCCACCACCTAAATTAATCTTATTATATAATTATAAAAAAACCCATTATCCTAAATTTAATTATATGTGTTTATGATAAGTTTTAAACCTACACTTACACACACCTCCATCTAAAGGGTAACGAACTTTATGTTTATGTGTACGGTGAACTAATGCCTCACAAAACGATAATTGTTCGTTCTTCCTTTACCACCTCTCATGGAGGTAATTGTGATGGAAACTATATTTATATATAATATATATGATATTTATTATTCCTTAAATCTTATTTAATCTATTTTCCACACATATATTTATACTTTCCATTTGGTGTAAATATGATAATTTCGTTTGAGAAAGTGTGGACTACTGCCCCCTCAAAGTAATGTGATTTGTTCACACACTATATAAAATGTATTAAGGTTGGGTTTAGTGTAATTACATGATATATATGATATAATAATTCTATTATAATAATTATATATATATAAATACATATATTTCATTTACGTTCTTTCTTTCAATATGAAAATTAAATGGAAACAATGTTCATGCATACGCACAGCCTACCATCTCTATGAACGGTGCATTCCATTTCATGCTTCTATATTCTATTTATTATTATAATAAACATATACTTAATATACTTGGTATTTATAAAAATTTATACATTATTTAAATCATTATATAAGTATATGGACCAAAAATATAACAAATTAAGACACATGTGAATAACAAAGTGGTTATTTCCCGAAGTGAAACTGTAACATAGAATTGTTAACAGGAAGTTAATACAAAGTCGTAATAAAAAAATATGTGGTATTATATATAATAATATTTTTCTATGATATATTTATAATATACTTATATTTATATAGGAATTTTTTATGAGTATTACAAGAGTCAATACACAAGGTAATGTAATTTCATCTCACTTTTTATTATTGTGAGATACATGCTTTGCTCACCACCCATTACTTTGGTGTGGTGATTATAATTACCGTGGATGTATTATATGATTATTATTATTAAATTTATTTGTATTTACATATCCATTCAATGATATTTCTTTCATGTATTTTATGTTTAAATGGTTAAAAAATTGGTAAGACAGTTTTGTCTTAGTTTTCCTTCTTTGAGACATAAGTTTTGTTATGCACCTACATTATTTTTTGATGTGTATATACTTCCATTTGACATGTTATATAATGAATCTAATTATTTTAATGATATTTTTAAGATTAATTTAATTCCATTTTCATACATGGAGATTATGATCCCAAGTAACCAAGTGGTAAGACTTTATTGAAATAATCTCATCACTTTTTGAGACTGATAATGATTATGATTCGTTTGATGAAATATTATGATCCATATCTTAAGAACCCTTGTAAGTTTTATTCTTATATATTTATTTAATATATGTACATGTGTAAGTACTATTTTTCCAATCTATGGTACTTAATATTATTACAAAAATGTTTTTAAGAAAAATATGGTCGTATTTATCTCTTCATTCAGAAATCTATTTTATTTCAAAAACAATGATTTCAAAAAAAATAATAAATTTTTTCAAGGAAAAAGGATTTTAAATTTTTTTATCATTTTAAAATATTTCTTTTTAAGTTTTCAAATCTATTTTCAAATAACAATGTTTTCAAAATGTTTTATATTTTAAAAATAATTTTTCAAAGAATAATGGATATTTTCCTCAAAAATGTTTCTAAAATATATTTCAAAATTATTTTCCATATAAGATGAAATTTTTTGGTGTTACTCATTCCTTTATAGGGAAATTATTCAATGTATACATTCATATTATTTTGCTAAATGGTTTTTGTTTTTATGGCATATTTTTTACAAAACTCATTTCTCTTCCATGGGTTACGTGTTTATGAAACTTGTTTCTCTTTAATTGGTTATATTATTATGAAACCCACTTCCTTTAATAGGTTATGATTTGATGAAATGACTGTGAAAACTATATTTTTCCACTGGTTAAGATATTATTACTTTTTTATGAAACCATTTCATTTCATGGGTTATAATATGATTGTTTATGAATTTATGGAACATGTATATATAATTTCATATGAGATGGTTGGGACCTATATCTACATATAATGCATTGGGTAAGGATTTATATCTCATGATATAGACATGAATAGAACAAGGAGTGAACTCATCTCAATATTATAGGGTTGGAATGAGGAGTGAACTCGATTCAATAATACAGGACTGGAACGGGGAGTGAACTCGGTTCAGTAAAGGACATTTTCTACTAAGATGGCCTTAGTAGTGATGCCTTGACTACTATATAAATTATATTATATGCTTATGTGTTTTAAAAAAATACATTTTTTCCTATGTTATGCTTTCATGGACTATGTTCTTTATTTCCTTATGATTTATGTCTTATGAACATTCAAACTTTATGCCATGATTCATGTTTATGATCTTTGATATGTAGGGTATGATATTATATTTTCTTGATCATATTCTCATACCCTTATGATCATGATTATTCTTACATGTCTCCCTTGTTTAACCTTACTAAGAATTTGAGATCAACCTGTTTTATGTTTCCTTTCCCAGGTTATAAAGATATGTTTTATTTTGGATGTGTCTAAGAGAGGTTCTAGTCAAAAATAACCTATTGGGAGATATTATAGCGCATTTATATGCCAGTTTTTATGTTTCCATGTTTTCAAAGGCACTAGAGTAATACATTATTTGGGGGTCTGATTGTATAATGTTTTAAGTATTCTACAAAAGTTATATAATGTTAATGTATTTAAAGTGAGGGTAACTATAGAAACTACTATATCCTCTTATCCTGATGTCACCCATCCCTAGAAAGCCTCTAGTAGTTTTCTTGACCTCCTTATAATAGTCCCTTGGTATCATATTATCATAAAAGAATAATGAGGGTAGGGAAAATAGCATGTACCACATCATCCACATGATACTCGATATGGATAATAGATATTCTCCCATTGAGAAGATATTTCTCACTTTTGTATTCATAATATAGAAATTGCAGCACTACCTATAACACCACAAGTTATATTTGGTATCCCATGTCAATTAATTGAAGTACATTATCCACATCCCCATACTGACAGGGTGATTTCCATGATGGGAAGTAATTCAATAGATGTTTAATATCATGATTTCCCCCCATAAGACTATTAAGGGCTAAGAACTACATATTTTTGGGTCATAAATCATAACCCTAGGGAATTTCCCTTGGATATCGATTTCCCATATGATCATATCCTCTCTATCAATCATACCACACTATGTTAGAGTAAGTACTTTGATGGTGCCTCATATAGCCTGACTGAAAAAAGGCTCAACAACCAGAAACTCAACAGGGTGTGTCATGGGATTATCTTCATCACTAACATTCAAGACATATTTATTAAATTATTCCAATTGTTGGAAGTTTTTACCAATAATTAGGATAAGTACCAAGCTCTCATCACCGGCCTCAAGTTAGTGCTTGATATTAAATTCCCCTAACTACATGTAAAGGGAGACTCAAAACTAGTTACCAAGAAGATCATTGATGACTATGTCTCCAGGAAGTTGGTAATTTTCCCCTTTCCAGATAAGACTCACGAACTGATGGACCAGTTCCCTTCCTGGAAAAATTTGGCACATGTTCTTCAATCCTAAAAGACCAATCTGATGACTTAGAATGCATGGACTCATATATTGTAGGGTCCAATCAAGGTTACCTGATCATTCATGTGGCACATCATAGGGTCATTTCTCCCTTAAATTCTAATAAAGAAGACTAATAGGTAAACCATCTATATATAGATAGTTTTGCAATAGGGCACTCAAACACCCCTATAATTAAAGAATTTCCAATTGTATTACTCCCTTCATTAAGAATCTCCAATATGGGACCATCCCTCCAAATCAAGCCAAGAATGAATTATTTCATTAGTGCACGGTAAAATATACCCTTTGGGATGTCCCTAACCTAGAGCGGGCCCTCTACAAGAATAGTAAAAATAGAATCCTTATCTATTTGTATCCTAGAGAAGTAGGTTCCTCAGGTCCTGAAAAAATACCACATTGGATCTTGTGGGTACCATCATGTTGGGTTGAATCTCTCCCACCAGATCCAAAGATTGGGGTACTTCTGGCCCAACATGGTTCATAGATGCATGGAATTCACCAAGAAGAGTAATTTTTACAATATACATGAAAACTTTATGTACCATAAACTAGATATTCACTATGACACTAAGTACTTATTGAACTTTTATATATGGGGACTTGATGTTGGGGTCCCTTACCCACCGACAACAACCTAATAGTGTAGGTTCATTCTAACCGCTACCAAATTCTTCTCAAATGGGAAACTTTTATCTCATTATAAGAAGTAAAAACCTAATTTGTGATAAAGTGTGTGAATTCCCACATTATTTATTTTTTTGTGATTCCTCATACAATTCTCATAGACAATGATAATAATTTTTTATAGGCCAAGTTAAAGAGTTTGGGTACCAATTAAAACATACATTCCATCCACACATCCTGGTATCATAAGAAATAAAATTGGAATATCGAGGATTTAAAAAGAACCCTCTCTAATTTCCTATAGAATGTGGTTGGTCATAACAAGAAGATTTAGATCGATAATCTCTTCAATTACCTCTAGTCCTATCGGACAATGTTTAAAAATTAAAACTAAGTGAATTTTTACTCCCATGTGTAAAGGGAAGAGGCATTTTTACCTATATAGGTTTATATACCATCACTTTAGATATACATTTATCATCAATATATTACTTAAATTATAGATTAAGTATTATTAGATGATTTTGGAAACCCTTGAAGATAGTAGACTTGAAAATCTGCATATCCTAGAGAGGCATCAGAACTGGGTGGAGTGGGCATTCAATAAAAAGGTTTTCCTCTATTCTTTCATACAAGTTAAAATGGTATAGGATCTTAGGATGATAATTATACCTATAAATAATCCAAAAAAACTATAAATTAAATGTTAAGGATCTTATGTCATTCATAAGGTTCACCCCAATGGTTCTTACTTGTCAATCACTATGGATGGGGAGAACATAACACCTCCCACCAATGCATGATTTCATAAGTGGTAATTTTCATGATTCATTCCCACCCACATCCTTATTAGAATATGTAAAATTGTATGAATTAATTTCCTAATCATATGATGTCAAACTACAGGACATATTCCTCGTCATAGGACATTAAATGGTATGATCCTATGGTCAAAGCTATAAAACACTAAACTATAACAACCCCCCATCCTCATAATAAGATGTAAAATTGTGTGTCAAAAATACTCTCTATAAGACATTAAAATAGATGGTCAATATCCCAATCAATGATATGAAACTATGTGAAAATTTGAACTCTCACTTGAGAGGGTTCCCCCGTTATCGGTATTGGTCTTCTACCACTCCACATTCCAGAAAGATGTATAAAGTGATTCCAATTCCTAATGGGATATGTAGAGATTCACATGCATCATTTCCCAAGTTCATCCCAACCACTAATCTATTTTGGGTTATTTTTATTGAGATCATGTTCAACTCATTCTCACTAATGTTCTAATTTAGTGTATTCAAGCACATAGAGGGATAGATCTCAACGTGTTTAACTCTCACATTAAAATACAACCTTTTCAACCATCACACATTGGTATTTCCATGATTTGTGTCACGTAATGACCTGGGATCTACTAACATAGGTACCTAAGTCGATTAGTGACGAGGCCTCAAGTGAACCTCCCTATATTCTAGAGGTTATTGACTAGTAATGAGGGTATAATGGAGGTACAGTGGAGAGAATATACCGTTTGGATCATTACTAAATAGTTTAGTAAATAAATGAATAATATAAATAATTAGATATAAATAAATCTTGGGAAAATAATAATAACAAATAAACCAAAAAAAATCCAAATAAGCATCCATGAATTAAATTATGATTCATAAACAAGATGAAAAAAGATAATAGATAATATGAATAATAGTACAAGACTAAAAAATTAATAAATAAAAAAAATACCACACTCTTATAGGCAGATCAAGTACATGTTTGGCCCCCACCACCATGTCAAGTCATAGTTGTAACATCCCAGGTAATTAAAGAATAAATAATTTTCATCTTTATTAATATTTATGAATTAAATATTAATTTTAATTAAAAGGGGTTTCTACGTTCGATAGCGTACTCGATACGCAACGATGAGTTTCTTTGAAAACTTACGTTGCACACAAGTAATAAAATAATATTATTTTAAATGTTAGTTATCAAGTAGCCATTGTACTGGCAGGAATGGATAGAAATAACTAAAATATGATTATATATGTTTTTAAATTTTTTTATATTTACCCAATAAAAGATAAAGTCTTAAAATACGGAAAGAATTCAATTTTAGGCATTTATACCCTAATTTTCACTAAGGGTTCACTTATCACCTTTTGACGGTGAACCGTCATTAAATATAGTTTTGATCAATATTATAAATTATATTTGACCAAATATAACTCTTCTTTAGAATCGGGACATCAAAATTTACCTTGTGTAAATTTTTGGTACATTTCTGATAAAGTTCATTTTTTTAATGAATAGTGTAAAATGTTGTATTTTAATTCAAAACCTCTTTTTAATCTAATTTATTTATATGATTAGATTATCTTTTGAATTGTTTTTAAATTGAAATTAGAAAATATTTTTACCATTAAATCCAATAGTGGTCGTTGGAATTAATTTCACTTTGAAATCGGACTTAAACTAGTATCAATCTTTTGATACTTATTGTTTCATAAAAACACGCTATTTGCTCTGACAGAGGGAATTAATTATTAAATTAATTAATGTGACCTATATATTTTTAATTTTGAAAAATATACTTCATTTTTGAATTCGTAATATCAAATATAGCTTAGGGTGAATTTTTGGTAATTTTCTGAAAAACTTCAATTTTTGATGAATAGTGAAACCACTAAGTGGTACTTATAAAAACTGATTTTTCTGTTTAAATGAAATTTTTCCATCATTGTGTATTGAATTTCAAAAATCCGACATACATGGTTGTCACTAAGAAGTAAAATGTGGTTCAATGAGATTAAAATAATTTTTTGGTAAATAGTAACTTATTAAGTTTTTAATCGCGATTAGTGGTAATTAGTGTAGTCTATGGTAAAAATAATGTTTTAATAATATGAGATGACCTAGACACATGTCCTACCCTCATTTTATGTGTCATGACCGACCAAAACAAGCCATGGGTCAACTTGGGGACCCCATGGAGCCACTTTGGTTGGAAAATGACATAAATACGTTTTATTTGATGTTAATGTAAAAAATGGCACAAACATGATATGTTTTACTAAAACAATTTTTAAATGGGGTTATACAAGTCATATATTTTATTATAAATAGTCATTAGAAATATAAAAAGATTTCCTATATCATAGTATTTTTTTTATAATTTTTAGACATTAAATAAATTAAATTATTTGTGACATAATAATGATGCAGCGATGACATCATTATTTGACGATTTAAATAAAATGGAAAGATAATGTAAAATCTATAAACTACACATGTCCAAAACTTATTGGATGGGTGGATTTAGAACCCTTATCACCTTATCCACGAATTATATCAATGTGGGACCTTTTAAAACCGAAACACATTTTCAAATAAAGTAATATTTCTTTACTTTCCAAAAGTGCCCATCCTCTCCTCTTATAAAAGGCCCCCACCTCTACCACCTTACACACACTCCTAAAGCCTTTGTATCGGCCAAACCCTGACCATTTACTCTCTCCACATCCCTATCCTCATCCTAGAGGATTCCCTTTGGTCAGAATCCTTTCAAAGGAAGCCTTTAGGCTCAAATTAAAAGGAGTTACACTTTTAAAGGTAATTCATTCTCTCTTGTTCCTTTGTTTTATTTTGCTCCTCCAACCCCCTAAACTCTTTTTATTTACTTATTTTGTAACAAAACCAGTATCTTAAATATACTAGGATGTTGTTATAATATTTATTCGAGATAAACTCTCACACAACTACATAAAATGGTTAAAGAACATACGGTTTCCGTGGATGGCGAAATTCTGCCTCCCGAAATGATGATTGTTCAATACTCATTTAACACCTTCAAAGGTGGCCATTATGATGTCACTATTTTTATATATGATATATAATATGTTTATTCTTTCCTTAAGATTCTTTATTTTTCATTTATGGAATACCATTATTGTTTCCATTATGGTAAAACACGATATCTTCATTTTAGGAAGTGCGGACTACCGCCCCATGAAAGTGATTTGATTCATTAATACCATATGTGGGATGTGTAAAGGATAAAGTTAATGATATTATATATGTTATTATACTGGAATTATAATATACTCTTATATCATTATGATTCCATTCTATAAAATACGAAATAGAAATGAAAGTAGCATTCATGCGTACGTACGGCTTACTGTCTCCATGAACGGTGCATTTCATTTCTTACCTCTAAATGATTATGTAATATTATAAATACATGTATATGCTGGATATATATGATATATATGATATCCAAATCAGGAATGTCATTTTGGATATAAATAACCTTTGACCACATGAACAACATGTAATTGTAAGAAGTCCACTTTCGACTTAAGAACCAAATATTGACAAAACAAACATTATTAACTTAAATTGTTACATAATTATTATAACATGGAAATAAGTGATATAAAAGGAATAATGAACTTTAAAAAGTTTCTTAATCAAGTATAAATTAACTCAAGTTTATTATTCAGGACGTTAAAGAACGATCGAGTCAAGTCGGACCCGAGGTAAGGGACTTCGTCTCAATCTCCTTTCATTGAGGAATATTTCATTTTATACACAACTTTATTTTATACGGTGTATAAACCCCTTTGACTTTTACTTTTATACAAAAGGAATCTTTTTCTACGAAGCATTTTACTAAATGACAAAAAGGAATGTTTTTTTTACGTACGCGGTGACAACGACCTTTTCCGCCGCCGCGAGTATTATTTGGTCTTTGGCTTCCTCAACAAGCCGTTATGTTTTTAAAATGAAATAAATAACATATACTCTTTTATGTATTTTGGTATTGAAAATGGTTTTTATAAAGGATTCTATTATGATATATTGTGATTGAAATGTGTAAATGTTATCATTCCTTTATATTGGTTTTATGTTTTATGATTTTATATTGGTACTTGGACATTTGACGGGTGGTTACGTGATAAACCATATGATGGGTGGTGCCGTGAATACCAGGATGGGTGGTTACGTTATAACCTCCAATGCATTGGGTATGGAAGTCGGCCGTATGGCTATTCCATTAAGTATGTATGGAAATTGGCCGTATGGCTATTCCATTTAAGTGATATGTGTGGAAGTCGACCGTATGGTTATTCCACTTAAGTATGTTTATGTCCCAAGTTACCTTTATATATGTTATGTGTTCTTTATATGGGTTTTATGGTAATCCTTTGGTTACAAAGAGGTAAGTAATGATACTTTTTTTTCAGTGAAGAGATTTTACTACTTCATGAAGGTGAAGGTATTACTTTGATAGAGTATACATGGTTTACTTGATGTTTAAAAAACTAACAGTTTTCATTCTTTGTGTATCCCTTACTGAGCTTTTTATGCTCACCCCAATTTTTTTTTGAAATGTTTTTCATAGGACTTAATGTGGAATAAGGTCAAGGATGGGATCAAGGGAATGTCATGCTATATAAAACATGGAACTAGACATGTTTCTTTTAAGAGTTTTTTTTATTATGGAAACTTATTAGAAGTGACTACTTTGTAATCTTTTGAGATGTAATAGTTATGTTCTAATTCTCTAAAACTCTAAACCTGAAAAGATACACAACGTGAATTATTCATTTAATTCAATATTAAGTAAGGTTTAAGGTCGGGGCCTTATAGTTGGTATCATAGGTCGGTTTAGATAACTTTAGGAGTTATAAAAGTGTTAAATTATAATATTATTGAAATGATATAGCATTTACGAATTACCATGTTGCTTTGCCTAAGATATTTCTGTGTTCAGAATGGTTTTCTGCAGAGGAAACAAAGCAACTATGTTGGGACGACATCAGAAGGAAGACAACCTTCCAAATCAGCAACCTGAGATGGTCGAAATCGGAACTGAACAGTTTGTTGCAGTGATGGCACAGTTGACTCAGGCTATAAATGGTGGTGGTATCCATGCACGAGATCAGCCAGATCAACTGCAGAGGAACATGTCAGTGGTGGAACATTTCATGAGGCAACATCCCCAATCATTCAGAGGATCATCTGACCCTGTGTAAGCTGAAGGGTGGATTAAAGCAATGTAGAAGATTTTTGTTGTCATTGGGTGTTCAGAACATCAAAAGGTTAGTCTTGCTGTTTACCGTTTTGAAGGTGAAGCTGATCAGTGGTGGCCGATGGTGAAAAATATCACGGATAGTGATGAGATTGAGGATCTTCACTGGGACGAATTCAAAGGTATGTTTCTTGAGAAATATTTTCCTAAGGTGGTTCGTCTTAGGATGGAAAAACAGTTCCTAGAATTGAGGCATGAGGATGATTCAGTAGCTTCTTATGAAGAAAAGTTCACTCGATTGGCAAGGTATTCTCCAAACTTCATATGAGATCTTGATAGTAAAATAAACCGTTTTTACTCAGGGTTAAAGCCAAAGTATCTAAGGTATTTAGCTTCTCGTGAGTTCAAAAGTTATGAAAAACTTGTTCGATGTGCGGAGAAGGTGGAAATGGAGTTTGCCGATGATCAGGTGTTCTATGACAAACAACAGAATAAGAGGTCTAGTTGGCAGGAAAAGGGGAAGAATTCATCAAAGAAGCAAGGAGGTAAGAAAACCAAATATCCATCCTATGAGAAGTGTGGTAAAATGCATCCTGGAGAATGTTTATCCAAGTCTGGTAAGTGCTTTCGGTGTGGTAAGTCTGGTCATATTGCTCGTAACTGTAAGGAAGATGATCAAGCAGGCAATGAAAAGCCAATGGTAAGATGTTTTAAATGTAATGAAATGGGTCATTATGCAAACGAGTGTCCAAAGAAGAACTCAACTGGGGGAATGTAGCCAGACTACAAGCGGAAAGGGGTGGTGAAATCCTTTGCAACAACTTCAGCAGATGTTGGGCCATCGAATGAAGTGGTATCAGGTATACTGTTTTTTTTTAGATTATGCCAATGTGTTGTTTGATTCAGGGTCTACAAACTCTTCCATTTCTGAGAAGTTTTCTAGTAAATTGGAAATTCCATATCAAGATATGAATCCTGAACTTATGGTAAAAACACCCGGAGGGAACGTTGAGACAAAAAGGAATTATAAGAACCTTCCTATCCTTGTGTGTGGAAAGAATCTACCAGCAAACCTTATTGTTTTGCCTCTAGTAGAGTTTGATGTTATTTTGGTCATGGATTGGCATTCAGTTTATCATGCTAAGATTGACTGTAGAGCTAAAATTGTTTCTTTTCAGAAATATTTTCAGTTTGTGTACAAGAATGAACCCTTGATTTTGACAACATATCAGGAAGTTGAGAAACTAGTAAAAGATGGAAATGAATGTTACCTTGCATATATTGTTGAAAATAAAGGAATTTTTCATATTAATGATGTGCCAGTGGTAAATGAGTATATTGATGTTTTTCCTGATGATTTTCCTGGTATTATTCATGATCAGGAAGTTGAATTTACTATTGACTTCGTTCCTGATTCTAAGCCAATTTCAAAACCCCCTTATTGAATGGCTCAAGTTGAACTTTTAGAGTTAAAGAAAAAATTGCAGGAGTTATTAGATAAAGGTTTCATTCGACCGAGCACATCACCATGGGGTGCTCCTGTCTTGTTTGTTAAAAAGAAAGATGGATTAATGAGACTTTGCATTGATTATAGAGCCTTGAATAATATTACTGTTAAGAACAAGTATCCTTTGCCTCATATCGATGATTTGTTTGATCAGCTCCAGGGAACTCAGTTTTTTTCGAAGATTGACTTGAGGTCGGGGTACCATCAGTTGAAAGTAAAAGAAGCAGACGTTCCAAAGACTGCGTTCCGTACTAGATATGGCCATTATGAATTTGTAGTTATGCCTTTTGGTTTAACCAATGCACCTGCTGTATTCATGGACCTTATGAATAGAATTTTCCATGAGTTCTTGGATAAGTTTGTGGTTGTTTTCATCGATGATATTTTGGTGTTTTCTAAAAGTAAAGAGGGGCATGAAAGTCATTTAAGGGTTATTTTTCAAACCTTAAAAGAAAAGAAACTATATGGAAAATTCAGCTAGTGTGAGTTTTGGTTACAACAAATTTCTTTCCTGGGTCACATTGTTTCAAAAGATGGCATAACTGTTGATCCTACTAAAACAAAAGTTGTTGAAGAATAGCCAAGACCCACAAATGTAACCGAGATCCGTAGTTTTCTTGGTTTGGCAGGTTACTACCGAAGGTTTGTTGAAAATTTTTCACGGTTATCTAGTCCAATGACTAAGCTAACTCGTAAGGGTGTTAGGTTCATATGGACAAAAGAATGTGATGATTGTTTTCAGGAGTTGAAGAGAAGATTGGTGAATGCTCCATTTTTGGAACTTCCTTCCAGGAATGGTGAGTTTGTTATATACAGTGATGCTTCATTGAAGGGACTTGGCTGTGTCCTTATGCAGAATGATCAGGTAATTGCTTATGCTTCATGACTGTTGAAAACTCATGAGGTAAATTACCCTACACATGATTTGGAATTATCTGCTGTTGTTTTTGATTTAAAAATTTAGAGGAATCATTTGTATGGAGTAAAGTGTGAAATATATACCGATCACAGAAGTTTAAAGTATATATTCACTCAGAAATAATTGAACATGAGACAAAGGAGATGTCTATAATTAATCAAGGATTATGATTTCACAATTCATTACCATCCGGGAAAAGAAAATAAAGTGGCTGATGCTTTGAGTCGAAAAAGTAATGATTCATTAGCAATGTTGTGTTTGGAACGTGATCATTTGGTTAAAGATTTGATGAACTTTGGAATAGAAGTTGTTGGTACAGGATGTTCTTCTGTTTTGTTTCAGGTATCAATGAAATCTTCTCTATTAGACAGAATCAAGAAAGCACATAAGCGAGACAGTGAGTTGAAGAAAAAGGTAGAGCTGGTTCAGAAAGGTAAGTTTCCTGAATTCAACATTGATAATGATTGTGTTTTGAGATTTGGGAAGAGATTGTGTGTGCCTTGTGATTCACAGTTGAAGAGAGAGTTGTTATGTGAAGCTCATAGTTCTCCGTTTTCAGTTCATCCCGGTAGTACTAAGATGTATAGAGATCTTCGGGAGTATTACTGGTGGGATGGAATGAAAAGAGATATTGCTGATTTTACTATAAAGTGTTTGACTTGTCAGCAGGTTAAAGCAGAGTGGAAGTTACCTAAAGGGATGCTTCAGCCTTTACCAGTGCCAGAGTGGAAATGGGAAAACATATCCATGGACTTTGTTGTGGGATTACCGAGGACATCTCGAGGTAATAATGCAATCTGGGTTATTTTTGATCGCTTGACTAAATCTGCTAATTTCATTGCTATAGGAGATACTTTTTCCCTAGATCAACTTTCCCGTTTGTATCTTAAAGAGATAGTCAGGTTACATGGAGTTCCTCTCTCCATTGTATCTGACCGTGATCCTAGGTTTACTTATAACTTTTGGAAAGGCCTTCAGAAGTCGTTGGGTACTGAATTAAATTTTAGTACAGCTTTTCATCCTCAATCAGATGGGCAGTCAGAACGAACAATTTAGACCTTGGAGGATATGCTACGAGCTTGCTCGATGGATTATCAGGGAATTTGGGACCAACATCTTTCTTTGGTTGAGTTTTCTTATAATAACAGCTTTCATTCCAGTATACAGATGGCACCATTTGAGGCATTATATGGGAAGCGGTGTCGAACTCCAGCATTTTGGGATGAAGTGGGTGAAAGGAAGCTGATGGGACCAGAATTGGTAGAAGAGATGGCAGAAAAAGTTCAGTTGATTCAGAAGCACATGAGAATAGCTCAGAGCAGGCAGAAGAGTTATGCAGACAATAGGAGGAAGGATCTATCTTTTGAGGTAGGTGATCATGTTTTTCTCAAAGTATCACCATGGAAAAGTGTGATACGATTTGGTAAGAAAGGAAAGCTGAGTCCAAGGTTTATTGGACCATATGAAATTCTGGAGAAAGTTGGATCAGTTGCTTATCGAGTGGCTTTACCTCCGAGTTTATCTCAGGTACACAATGTTTTTCATGTTTCAATGTTGAGGAAGTATATGCCAGATCCATCTCATGTTTTGAGTCCAGAGGTAGTTCAGCTGGAGGAGAACCTATCTTCTGAAGAACAACCAGTCCAGATTCTTGACCACATGGAGCAGGTGTTACGGAATAAGGTGATTCATCAGGTAAAGGTTTTGTGGAAAAACCATGTGATTGAAGAGGCAACGTGGGAATCTGAAAATGCTATGAGGGATAAATACCCCCACTTATTTTGATAAGTGAATAAAATTGTGAGGACGCAATTCCCAAAAGGGGGGAAGGATGTAACATCCCAGGTAATTAAAGAATAAAGAATTTTCATATTTATTAATATTTACGAGTTAAATATTAATTTTAATTAAAAGGGGTTTCTACGTTCGATAGCGTACTCGATACGCAACGATGAGTTTCTTTGAAAACATATGTTGCACACAAGTAATAAAATAATATTATTTTAAATGTTAGTTATCAAGTAGCCATTGTACTGACGGGAATGGATATAAATAACTAAAATATGATTATATATGTTTTTAAATGTTTTTATATTTACCCAATAAAAGATAAAGGCTTAAAATACGGAAAGAATTCAATTTTAGGCATTTATACCCTAATTTTCACTAAGGGTTCACTTATCACCTTTTGACGGCGAACCATCATTAAATATAGTTTTGATCAATCTTATAAATTCTATTGGACCAAATATAACTCTTATTTAGAATCGGGACATCAAAATTTACCTTGTGTAAATTTTTGGTACCTTTCCGATAAAGTTCATTTTTTTAATGAATAGTGTAAAATGTTGTATTTTAATTCAAAACCACTTTTTAATATAATTTATTTATATTATTAGATTATCTTTTGAATTGGTTTTAAAGTGAAATTAGAAAATATTTTTACAATTAAATCCAATAGTGGTCGTTGGAATTAATTTCACTTTGAAATCGGACTTAAACTAGTGTCAATCTTTTGATACTTATTATTTCATAAAAACACGCTATTTGCTCTGACAGCGAGAATTAATTATCAAATTAATTAACGTGACTTATATATTTTTAATTTTGTAAAATAGACTTCATTTTTGAATTCTTAATATCAAATATAGCTTAGGGTGAATTTTTGATAATTTTCTGAAAAACTTCAATTTTTGATGAATAGTGAAACCATTAAGTGGTACTTATAAAAACTGATTTTTCAGTTTAAATGAAATTTTTCCATCATTGTGTATTGAATTTCAAAAATCCGACATACATGGTTGTCACTAAGAAGTAAAATTTGGTTCAATGAGATTAAAATAATTTTTTGGTGAATAGTAACTTATTAAGTTTTTAATCACGATTAGTGGTAATTAGTGTAGTGTAAGGTAAAAATAATGTTTTAATAATATGAGATGACCTAGAAACTTGTCCTACCCTCATTGGATGTGTCATGGCCGACCAAGACAAGACATGGGTCAACTTGGGGACCCCATGGAGCCACTTTGGTTGGAAAATGACATAAATACCTTTTATTTAATGTTAATGTAAAAAATGGCACAAACATGATATGTTTTACTAAAACAATTTTTAAATGGGGTTATACAAGTCAGATTTTTGATTATAAATAGTCATTGGAAATCTAAAAATATTTAATACATCATAGTATTTGTTTTATAATTTTTATACATTAAATAAAGTAATTTATTTATGACATAATAATGATGCAGCGATGACATCATTATTTGACGATTTAAATAAAATGGAAAGATAATGTAAAATCTATCAACTACACATGTCCAAAACTTATTGAATGGGTGGCTTTAGAACCCTTATCACCTTATCCACGAATTATATCAATGGGGGACCTTTTAAAACTGAAACACATTTTCAAATAAAGTAATATTTCTTTACTTTCCAAAAGTGCCCCTCCTCTCCTCTTATAAAAGGCCCCCACCTCTACCACCTTACACACACTCCTCAAGACTTTGGCTCGGCCAAACCCTGCCCATTTACTCTCTCCACATCCCTCTCCTCATCCTAGAGGATTCCCTTTGGGCATAATCATTTCAAAGGAATCCTTTAGGATCAAATCAAAAGGAGTTACACTTTTAAAGGTAATTCATTCTCTCTTGTTCATTTGTTTTATTTTTCTCCTCCAACCCCCTAAACTCTTTTTATTCACTTATTTTGTAACAAAACCAGTATCTTCAATATACTAGGATGTTTTTATAAGATTTATTCGAGCTACACTCTCACACAACTACATCAAATGGTTAAAGAACATACGGTTTCCGTGGATGGCGAAATTCTGCCTCCCGAAACGATGATTGTTCAATACTCATTTAACACCTTCAAAGGTGGCCATTATGAGTTCACTATTTTTATATATGATATATAATATGTTTATTCTTTCCTTAAGCTTCTGTATTTTTCATTTATGGCATACCATTATTGTTTCCATTATGGGAAAACATGATATCTTCATTTTAGGAAGTGTGGACTACCGCCCCCTGAAAGTGATTTGATTCGTTAATCCCATATGTGGGATGTGTAAAGGATAAAGTTAATGATATTATATATGTTATTATACTGGATTTATAATATACTCTTATATCATTATTATTCCATTCTATAAAATACGAAATAGAAATGAAAGTAGCGTTCATGCGTACGTACGGATTACCGTCTCCATGAACGATGCATTTCATTTCTTACCTATAAATGATTATGTAATATTATAAATACATGTATATGCTGGATATATATGATATATATGATATCCAAATCAGGAATGTCATTATGGATATAAAGAACCTTTTACCACACGAACAACATGTAATTGTAAGTAGTCCACTTTCGACTTAAGAACCAAATATTGACAAAACAAACATTATTAACTAAAATGGTTACATAATGTTTATAACATGGAAATAAGTGATATAAAAGGAATAATGAACTTTAAAAAGGTTCTTAATCAAGTATAAATTAACTCAAGTTTATTATTCAGGATGTTAAAGAACGATCGAGTCAAGTTGGACCCGAGGTAAGGGACTTCGTCTCAATCTCCTTTCATTGAGGCATATTTCGTTTTATACACAACTTTCTTTTATACGGTGTATAAACCCCTTTGACTTTTACTTTTATACAAAAGGAATCTTTTTCTACGAAGCGTTTTACTAAACGAAAAAAAGGAATGTTTTTTTTACGTATGCGGTGACAACGACCTTTTTCCGCCGCCACGAGTATTATTTGGTATTTGGCTTCCTCAACAAGACGTTATGTTTTTAAAATGAAATAAATACAATATACTCTTTTATGTATTTTGGTATTGAAAATGGTTTTGATAAAGGATTCTATTATGATATATTGTGATTTAAATGTGGAAATGTTATCATTCCTTTATATTGGTTTTATGTTTTATGATTTTATATTGGTACTTGGGCATTTGATGGGTGGTTACGTGATAAACCATATGACGGGTGGTGCCGTGAATACCAGGACGGGTGGTTACGTTATAACCTCCAATGCATTGGGTATGGAAGTCGGCCGTATGGATATTCCATTAATTATGTATGTAAATTGGCCATATGGCTATTCCATTTAAGTGATATGTGTGGAAGTCGACCGTATGGTTATTCCACTTATGTATGTTTATGTCCCAAGTTACCTTTATATATGTTATGTGTTCTTTATATGGGTTTTATGGTAATACTTTGGTTACAAAAAGGTAAGTAATGATACTTTTTTTCAATGAAGAGTTTTTACTACTTCATGAAGGTGAAGGTATTACTTTGATAGAGTATACATGGTTTACTTGATGTTTGAAAAACTAACAGTTTTCATTCTTTGTGTATCCCTTACTGAGCTTTTTATGCTCACCCCAAGTTTTTTTTGAAATGTTTTTCACAGGACTTAATGTGGAATAAGGTCAAGGATGGGATCAAGGGAATTTCATGCTATATAAATCATGGAACTAGACATGTTTCTTTTAAGAGTTTTTTTTTATTATGGAAACTTAGTAGAAGTGACTACTTTGTAATCTTTTGAGATGTAATAGTTATGTTCTAATTATCTAAAACTCTAAACATGAAAAGATACTCAACGTGAATTATTAATTTAATTCAATATTAAGTAAGGTTTAAGGCCGAGGCCTTATAGTTGGTATCAAAGGTCGGTTTAGATAACTTTAGGAGTTAGAAAAGTGTTAAATTATAATATGATTGAAATGATATAGCATTTACGGATTTCCATGTTGTTTCGCCTAAGATATTTCTGTGTTCAGAATGGTTTTCCGCAGAGGAAACAAAGCAACTATGTTGGGATGACATCAGGAGGAAGACAACCTTCCAAATCATCAACCTGAGATAGTCGGAATCGGAACTGAACAGTTTGTTGCAGTGATGGCACAATTGACTCAGACTATAAATGGTGGTGGTATCCATGCACAAGATCAGCCAGATCAACCACAGAGGAACATGTCAGTGGTGGAACATTTCATGAGGCAACATCCCCCATCATTTAGAGGATCATCTGACCCTGTGCAAGATGAAGGGTGGATTAAAGCACTGGAGAATATTTTTGATATCATGGGGTGTTCATAACATCAAAAGGTTAGTCTTGCTGTTTACCGTTTTGAAGGTGAAGTTGATCAGTGGTGGTCGACGGTGAAAAATATCAGGGATAGTGATGAGATTGAGGATCTTCACTGGGACGAATTCAAAGGTATGTTTCTTGAGAAATATTTTCCTAAGGTGGTTCGTCTTAGGATGGAAAAACAGTTCCTAGAATTGAGGCATGAGGATGATTCAGTAGCTTCTTATGAAGCAAAGTTCACTCGATTGGCAAGGTATGCTCCAAACTTCATATGAGATCTTGATAGTAAAATAAACTGTTTTTACTCAGGGTTAAAGCCAAAGTATCGAAGGGATTTAGCTTCTCGTGAGTTCAAAAGTTATGAAAAACTTGTTCGATGTGCGGAGAAGGTGGAAATGAAGTTTGCCGATGATCAGGTGTTCTATGACAAACAACAGAATAAGAGGTCTAGTTGGCAGGCAAAGGGGAAGAATTCATCAAAGAAGCAAGGAGGTAAGAAAACCAAATATTCATCCTGTGAGAAGTGTGGTAAAATGCATCCTAGAGAATGTTTATCCAAGTCTGGTAAGTGCTTTCGGTGTGGTAAGTCTGGTCATATTGCTCGTAACTGTAAGGAAGATGATCAAGCAGGCAATGAAAAGACAACGGTAAGATGTTTTAAGTGTAATGAAATGGGTCATTATGCAAACGAGTGTCCAACAAAGAACTCAACTGGGGGAATGCAGCCAGACTACAAGCAGAAAGGGGTGGTGAAATCCTTTGCAACAACTTCAGCAGATGTTGGGCCATCGAATGAAGTGGTATCAGGTACACTGTTTGTTTGTTCAGATTATGCCAATGTGTTGTTTGATTCAGGGTCTACACACTCTTTCATTTCTGAGAAGTTTTCTAGTAAATTGGAAATCCCATATCAAGATATGAATCCTGAACTTATGGTAAAAACACCCAGAGGGAACGTTGAGACAAAAAGGAATTATAAGAACTTTCCTATCCTTGTGTGTGGAAAGAATCTACCAGCAAACCTTATTGTTTTGACTCTAGTAGAGTTTGATGTTATTTTGGGCATGGATTGGATTTCTATTTATCATACTAAGATTGACTGCAGAGCTAAAATGGTTTATTTTCAGAAATATTTTCAGTTTGTGTACAAGAATGAACCCTTGATTTTGATAACATATCAGGAAGTTGAGAAACTAGTAAAATATGGAAATGAATGTTACCTTGCACATATTGTTGAAAATAAAGGAACTGTTCATATTAATGATGTTCCAGTGGTAAATGAGTATCTTGATGTTTTTCCTGATGAGTTGCCTGGTATTATTCATGATCGGGAAGTTGAATTTACTGTTGACTTAGTTCCTGATTCTAAGCCAATTTCAAAACCCCCTTATCGAATGGCTCAAGTTGAACTTTTAGAGTTAAAGAAACAATTTCAAGAGTTATTAGATAAAGGTTTCATTCAACCTAGCACATCACCATGGGGTTCTCCTGTCTTGTTTGTTAAAAAGAAAGATGGATCAATGAGACTTTTCATTGATTATAGAGCCTTGAATAATATTACTATTAATAACAAGTATCCTTTGCCTCATATCGATGATTTGTTTGATCAGCTCCAAGGAGCTCAGTTTTTTTCGAAGATTGACTTGAGGTCGGGGTACCATCAGTTGAAAGTAAAAGAAGCAGACATTCCGAAGACTGCGTTCCGTACTAGATATGGCCATTATGAATTTTTAGTTATGCCTTTTGGTTTAACCAATGCACCTACTGTATTCATGGACCTTATGAATAGAATTTTCCATGAGTTCTTGGATAAGTTTGTGGTTGTTTTCATCGATGATATTTTGGTGTTTTCTAAAAGTAAAGAGGATCATGAAAGTCATTTAAGGGTTATTTTGAAAACCTTAAAAGAAAAGAAACTATATAGAAAATTCAGCAAGTGTGAGTTTTGGTTACAACAAATTTCTTTCCTAGGTCACATTGTTTCAAAAGATGGAATAACTGTTGATCCTACTAAAACAAAAGTTGTTGAAGAATGGCCAAGACCCACAAATGTAACCGAGATCCGTAGTTTTCTTGGTTTAGAAGGTTACTACCGAAGGTTTGTTGAAAATTTTTCACGGTTATCTAGTCCAATGACTAAGATAACTCGTAAGGGTGTTAAGTTCATATGGACAAAATAATGTGATGATTGTTTTCAGGAGTTGAAGAGAAGATTGGTGAATGCTCCAGTTTTGGCACTTCCTTCCAGGAATGGTGAGTTTTTTATATACAGTGATGCTTCGTTGAAAGGACTTGGTTGTGTCCTTATGTAGAATGATCAGGTAATTGCTTATGCTTCACGACAGTTGAAAACTCATGAGTTAAATTACCCTACACGTGATTTGGAATTAGCTGCTGTTGTTTTTGCTTTAAAAATTTGGAGGCATTATTTGTATGGAGTAAAGTGTGAAATATATACCGATCACAAAAGTTTAAAGTATATATTCACTCAGAAATAATTGAACATGAGACAAAGGAGATGGCTATAATTAATCAAGGATTATGATTGCACAATTCATTACCATCCGGGAAAACCAAATAAAGTGGCTGATGCTTTGAGTCGAAAAAGTAATGATTCATTAGCAATGTTGCATTTGGAACGTGATCTTTTGGTTAAAGATTTGATGAACTTTGGCATAGAAGTTGTTGGTACAGGATGTTCTTCTGTTTTGTTTCAGGTATCAGTGAAATCTTCTCTATCAGACAGAATCAAGCAAGCACAGAAGCGAGACAGTGAGTCGAAGAAAAAGGTAGAGCTGGTTCAGAATGGTAAGTTTCCTGAATTCAACATTGATAATGATTGTGTTTTGAGATTTGGGAAGAGATTGTGTGTGCCTTGTGATTCACAGTTGAAGAGAGAGTTGTTATGTGAAGCTCATAGTTCTCCGTTTTCAGTTCATCCTGGCAGTACTAAGATGTATAGGGATCTTCGGGAGTATTACTGGTGGGATGGAATGAAAAGAGATATTGCTGATTTTACTATGAAGTGTTTGACTTGTCAGCAGGTTAAAGCAAAGCGGCAGTTACCTAAAGGGATGCTTCATCCATTACCAGTTCCAGAGTGGAAATGGGAAAACATATCCATGGACTTTGTTGTGGGATTACCGAGGACATCTCGAGGTAATAATGCAATCTGGGTTATTGTTGATCGCTTGACTAAATCTGCTCATTTCCTTGCTATATGAGATACTTTTTCCCTAGATCAACTTTCCCGTTTGTATCTTAAAGAGATAGTCAGGTTACATGGAGTTCCTCTCTCCATTGTATCTGACCGTGATCCCAGGTTTACTTCTAACTTTTGGAAAGGCTTTCAGAAGTCGTTGGGTACTGAATTAAATTTTAGTACAGCTTTTCATCCTCAATCAGATGGGCAGTCAGAACGAACAATTCAGACCTTGGAGGATATGCTACGAGCTTGTTCGATGGATTATCAGGGAAGTTGGGACCAACATCTTTCTTTGGTTGAGTTTTCTTATAATAACAGCTTTCATTCTAGTATACAGATGGCACCATTTGAGGCATTATATGGGAAGCGGTGTCGAACTCCAGCATTTTGGGATGAAGTGGGTGAAAGGAAGCTGATGGGACCAGAATTGGTAGAAGAGATGGCAGAAAAAGTTAAGTTGATTCAGAAGCACATGAGAACAGCTTAGAGCAGGCAGAAGAGTTATGCAGAAAATAGGAGGAAGGATCTATCTTTTGAGGTAGGTGATCATGTTTTTCTCAAAGTATCACCATGGAAAAGTGTGATGCGATTTGGTAAGAAAGGAAAGCTGAGTCCAAGGTTTATTGGACCATATGAAATTCTGGAGAAAGTTGGATCAGTTGCTTATCGAGTGGATTTACCTCCGAGTTTATCTCAGGTACACAATGTTTTTCATGTTTCGATGTTGAGGAAGTATATGCCAGATCCATATCATGTTTTGAGTCCAGAGGTAGTTCAGCTGGAGGAGAACCTATCTTATGAAGAACAACCAGTCCAGATTCTTGACCACATGGAGCAGGTGTTACGGAATAAGGTGATTCATCAGGTAAAGGTTTTGTGGAAAAACCATGTGATTGAAGAGGCAATGTGGGAATCTGAAAATGCTATGAGGGATAAATACCCCCACTTATTTTGATAAGTGAATAAAATTGCGAGGACGCAATTCTCAAAAGGGGATAAGGATGTAACATCCCAAGTAATTAAAGAATAAAGAATTTTCATATTTATTAATATTTACGAATTAAATATTAATTTTAATTAAAATGTGTTTCTACGTTCGATAGCGTACTCGATACGCAACGATGAGTTTCTTTGAAAACTTACGTTGCACACAAGTAATAAAATAATATTATTTTAAATGTTAGTTATCAAGTAGACATTGTACTGGCGGGAATGGATAGAAATAACTAAAATATGATTATATATGTTTTTAAATGTTTTTATATTTACCCAATAAAAGATAGAGGCTTAAAATACGGAAAGAATTCAATTTTAGGCATTTATACCCTAATTTTCACTAAGGGTTCACATATCACCTTTTGACGGGGAACCGTCATTAAATATAGTTTTGATCAATTTTATAAATTCTATTGGACCAAATATAACTCTTCTTTAGAATCGGGACATCAAAATTTACCTTGTCTAAATTTTTGGTACCTTTCCGATAAAGTTCATTTTTTAATGAATAGTGTAAAATGTTGTATTTTAATTCAAAACCTCTTTTTAATCTAATTTATTTATATGATTAGATTATATTTTTAATTGATTTTAAAGTGAAATTAGAAAATATTTTTACCATTAAATCCAATAGTGGTCGTTGGAATTAATTTCACTTTGAAATCGGACTTAAACTAGTGTCAATCTTTTGATACTTATTGTTTCATAAAAACACGCTATTTGCTCTGACAGCGGGAATTAATTATTAAATTAATTAATGTGACTTATATATTTTGAATTTTGTAAAATAGAATTCATTTTTTAATTCGTAATATCAAATATAGCTTAGGGTGATTTTTTGGTAATTTTCTGAAAAACGTCAATTTTTGATGAATAGTGAAACTACTAAGTGGTACTTATAAAAACTGATTTTTCCGTTTAAATGAAATTTTTCCATCATTGTGTATTGAATTTCAAAAATCCGACATAAATGGTTGTCACTAAGAAGTAAAAGGTGGTTCAATGAGATTAAAATAATTTTTTGGTGAATAGTAACTTATTAAGTTTTTAATCGCGATTAGTGGTAATTAGTGTAGTTTAAGGTAAAAATAATGTTTTAATAATATTAGATGACATATACACATGTCCTACCCTCATTGGATGTGTCATGGCCGACCAAGACAAGCCATGGGTCATCTTGGGGACCCCATGGAGCCACTTTGGTTGGAAAATGACATAAATACCTTTTATTTAATGTTAATGTAAAAAATGGCACAAACATGATATGTTTTACTAAAACAATTTTTAAATTGGGTTATACAAGTAATATGTTTTATTATAAATAGTCATTGGAAAGATAAAAAGATTTACTACATCATAGTATTTTTTTATAATTTTTATACAATAAATTAATTAATTTATTTATGACATAATAATGATGCAGCGATGACATCATTATTTTATGATTTAAATAAAATGGAAAGATAATGTAAAATATATAAACTACACATGTCCAAAACTTATTGGATGGGTGGATTTCGAACCCTTATCACCTTATACACGAATTATATCAATTTGTGACCTTTTAAAACCGAAACACATTTTCAAATAAAGTAATATTTCTTTACTTTCAAAAAGTGCCCCTCCTCTCCTCTTATAAAAGGCCCCAACCTCTACCACCTTACACACACTCCTCAAGCCTTTGGCTCGGTCAACCCCTGCCCATTTACTCTCTCCACATCCCTCTCCTCATCCTAGAGGATTCCCTTTGGGCATAATCCTTTCAAAGGAAGCCTTTAGGCTCAAATCAAAAGGAGTTACACTTTTAAAGGTAATTCATTCTCTCTTGTTCATTTGTATTATTTTGCTCCTCCAACCCCATAAACTCTTTTTATTTACTTATTTTGTAACAACACCAGTATCTTCAATATACTAGGATGTTTTTATAAGATTTATTCTAGCTACACTCTCACACAACTACATCAAATGGTTAAAGAACATACGGTTTCCGTGGATGGCGAAATTCTGCCTCCCGAAAGGATGATTGTTAAATACTCATTTAACACCTTCAAAGGTGGACATTATGATGTCACTATTTTTATATATGATATATAATATGTTTATTCTTTCCTTAAGCTTCTGTATTTTTCATTTATGGCATACCATTATTGTTTCCATTATGGGAAAACATGATATCTTCATTTTACGAAGTGCGGACTACCGCCCCCTGAAAGTGATTTGATTCGTTAATACCATATGTGGGATGTGTAAAGGATAAAGTTAATGATATTATATATGTTATTATACTGGAATTATAATATACTCTTATATCATTATTATTACATTCTATAAAATACGAAATAGAAATGAAAGTAGCGTTCATGCGTACGTACGGCTTACCGTCTCCATGAACGGTGCATTTCATTTCTTACCTCTAAATGATTATGTAATATTATAAATACATGTATATGCTAGATATATATGATATATATGATATCCAAATCAGGAATTTCATTCTGGATATAAAGAACCTTTGACCACACGAACAACATGTAATTGTAAGAAGTCCACTTTCGACTTAAGAACCAAATATTGACAAAACAAACATTATTAACTTAAAAGGTTACATAATGTTTATAACATGGCAATAAGTGATATAAAAGGAATAATGAACTTTAAAAAGGTTCTTAATCAAGTATAAGTTAACTCATGTTTATTATTCAGGACGTTAAAGAACGATCGATTCAAGTCGGACCCGAGGTAAGGGACTTCATCTCAATCTCCTTTCATTGAGGCATATTTCATTTTATACACAACTTTCTTTTATAAGGTGTATAAACCCCTTTGACTTTTAATTTTATACAAAAGGAATCTTTTTCTATGAAGCATTTTACTAAACGAAAAAAAGGAATGTTTTTTTTACATACGCGGTGACAACGACCTTTTCCGCCACCGCGAGTATTATTTGGTCTTTGGCTTCCTCAACAAGCCGTTATGTTTTTAAAATGAAATAAATACCATATACTCTTTTATGTATTTTGGTGTTGAAAATGGTTTTGATAAAGGATTCTATTATGATATATTGTGATTGAAATGTGGAAATGTTATCATTCCTTTATATTGGTTTTATGTTTTATGATTTTATATTGGTACTTGGACATTTGACGGGTGGTTACGTGATAAACCATATGACGGGTGGTGTCGTGAATACTAGGACGGGTGGTTATGTTATAACCTCCAATGCATTGGGTATGGAAGTCGTCCGTATGGCTATTCCATTAAGTATGTATGGAAATTGCCCGTATGGCTATTCCATTTAAGTGATATGTGTGGAAGTCGACCGTATGGTTATTCCACTTAAGTATGTTTGTGTCCCAAGTTACCTTTATATATGTTATGTGTTCTTTATATGGGTTTTATGGTAATCCTTTGGTTACAAAAAAGGTATGTAATGATACTTTTTTTCAGTGAAGATTTTTTACTACTTCATGATGGTGAAGGTATTATATTGATAGAGTATACATGGTTTACTTGATGTTTGAAAAACTAACAGTTTTCATTCTTTGTGTATCCCTTACTGAGATTTTTATGCTCACCCTAAGTTTTTTTTGAAATGTTTTTCACAGGACTTAATGTGGAATAAGGTCAAGGATGGGATCAAGGGAATGTCATGCTATATAAAACATGGAACTAGACATGTTTCTTTTAAGAGTTTTTTTTATTATGGAAACTTAGTAGAATTGACTACTTTGTAATATTTTGAGATGTAATAGTTATGTTCTAATTCTCTAAAACTCTAAACCTGAAAAGATACTCAACGTGAATTATTCATTTAATTCAATATTAAGTAAGGTTTAAGGTCGGGGCCTTATAGTTGGTATCAGAGGTCGGTTTAGATAACTTTAGGAGTTAGAAAAGTGTTAAATTATAATATGATTGAAATGATATAGCATTTACGGATTACCATGTTGCTTCGCCTAAGATATTTCTGTGTTCAGAATGGTTTTCCGCAGAGGAAACAATGCAACTATGTTGGGACGACATCAGGAGGAAGACAACCTTCCAAATCAGAAACCTGAGATGGTCGGAATCGGAACTGAACAGTTTGTTGCAGTGATGGCACAGTTGACTCAGGCTATAAATGGTGGTGGTATCCATGCACGAGATCAGCCAGATCAACCGCAGAGGAACATGTCAGTGGTGGAACATTTCATGAGGCAACATCCCCCATTATTCAGAGGATCATCTGACCCTGTGCAAGCTGAAGGGTGGATTAAAGCACTGGAGAAGATTTTTGATGTCATGGGGTGTTCAGAACATCAAAAGGTTAGTCTTGTTGTTTACCGTTTTGATGGTGAAGCTGATCAGTGATGGTCGATGGTGAAAAATATCAGGGATAGTGATGAGATTGAGGATCTTCACTGGGACGAATTCAAAGGTATGTTTCTTGAGAAATATTTTCCTAAGGTGGTTCGTCTTAGGATGGAAAAACAGTTCCTAGAATTGAGGCAGGAGGATGATTCAGTAGCTACTTATGAAGCAAAGTTCACTCGATTGGCAAGGTATGCTCTAAACTTCATACGAGATCTTGATAGTAAAATAAACCATTTTTACTCAGGGTTAAAGCCAAAGTATTGAAGGGCTTTAGTTTCTCATGAGTTCAAAAGTTATGAAAAACTTGTTCAATGTGCGAAGAAGGTGGAAATGGAGTTTGCCGATGATCATGTGTTCTTTGACAAACAACAGAATAAGAGGTCTTGTTGGCAGGCAAAGGGGAAGAATTCATCAAAGAAGCAAGGAGGTAAGAAAACCAAATATCCATCCTGTGAGAAGTGTGGTAAAATGAATCCTGGAGAATTTTTATCCAAGTCTGGTAAGTCCTTTCGTTGTGGTAATTCTAGTCATATTGCTCGTAACTATAAGGAAGATGATCAAGCATTCAATGAAAAGCCAACGGTAAGATGTTTTAAGTGTAATGAAATGGGTCATTATGCAAACGAGTGTCCAACGAAGAACTCAACTGGGGGAATGCAGCCAGACTACAAGCAGAAAGGGGTGGTGAAATCCTTTGCAACAACTTCAGCAGATGTTGGGCCATCGAATGAAGTGGTATCAGGTACACTGTTTGTTTGTTCAGATTATGTCAATGTGTTGTTTGATTCAGGGTCTACACGCTCTTTCATTTCTGAGAAGTTTTCTAGTAAATTGGAAATTCAATATCAAGATATGAATCCGGAACTTATGGTAAAAACACCCGGAGGGAACGTTGAGACAAAAAGGAATTATAAGAACCTTCCTATCCTTGTGTGTAGAAAGAATCTACCAGCAAACCTTATTGTTTTGCCTCTAGTAGAGTTTAATGTTATTTTGGGAAGGGATTGGCTTTCTGTTTATCATGCTAAGATTGACTGCAGAGCTAAAATGGTTTCTTTTCAGAAAGATTTTCAGTTTGTGTACAAGAATGAACCCTTGATTTTGATAACATATCAGGAAGTTGAGAAACTAGTAAAATATGGAAATGAATTTTACCTTGCACATATTGTTGAAAATAAAGGAATTGTTCATATTAATGATGTGCCAGTGGTAAATGAGTATCTTGATGTTTTTCCTGATGAGTTGCCTGGTATTATTCATGATCTGGAATTTGAATTTACTATTGACTCAGTTCCTGATTCTAAGCCAATTTCAAAACCCCCTTATCAAATGGCTCAAGTTGAACTTTTAGAGTTAAAGAAACAATTGCAAGAGTTATTAGATAAAGGTTTCATTCGACCTAGCACGTCACCATGGGGTTCTCCTGTCTTTTTTGTTAAAAAGAAAGATGGATAAATGAGACTTTGCATTGATTATAGAGCCTTGAATAATATTACTGTTAAGAACAAGTATCCTTTGCCTCATATTGATAATTTGTTTGATCAGCTCCAGGGAGCTCAGTTTTTTTCGAAGATTGACTTGAGGGCGGGGTACCATCAGTAGAAAGTAAAAGAAGCAGACATTCCGAAGACTGCGTTCCATACTAGATATGGCCATTATGAATTTTTAGTTATGCCTTTTGGTTTAACCAATGCACCTGCTGTATTCATGGACCTTATGAATAGAATTGTCCATGAGTTCTTGGATAAGTTTTTGGTTGTTTTCATCGATGATATTTTGGTGTTTTCTAAAAGTAAAGAGGAGCATGAAAGTCATTTAAGGGTTATTTTGCAAACCTTAAAAGAAAAGAAACTATATAGAAAATTCATCAAGTGTGAGTTTTGGTTACAAGTAATTTCTTTCCTAGGTCACATTGTTTCAAAAGATGGCATAACTGTTGATCCTACTAAAACAAAAGTTGTTGAAGAATGGCCAAGACCCACAAATATAACCGAGATCCGTAGTTTTCTTGGTTTGGAAGGTTACTACCGAAGGTTTGTTGAAAATTTTTCACGGTTATCTAGTCCAATGACTAAGATAACTCGTAAGGCTGTTAAGTTCATATGGACAAAAGAATGTGATGATTGTTTTCAGGAGTTGAAGAGAAGATTGGTGAATTCTCCAGTTTTGGCACTTCCTTCCAGGAATGGTGAGTTTTTTATATACAGTGATGCTTCGTTAAAGGGACTTGGTTGTGTCCTTATGTAGAATGATCAGGTAATTGCTTATGCTTCACGACAGTTGAAAACTCATGAGGTAAATTACCCTACACATGATTTGGAATTAGCTGCTGTTGTTTTTGCTTTAAAAATTTGGAGGCATCATTTGTATGGAGTAAAGTGTGAAATATATACCGATCACAAAAGTTTAAATTATATATTCACTCAGAAAGAATTGAACATGAGACAAAGGATATGGCTATAATTAATCAAGGATTATGATTTCACAATTCATTACCATCCGGGAAAAGCAAATAAAGTGGTTGATACTATGAGTCGAAAAAGTAATGCTTCCTTAGCAATGTTGCATTTGGAACGTGGTCCTTTGGTTAAAGATTTGATGAACTTTGACATAGAATTTTTTGGTACAGGATGTTCTTCTGTTTTGTTTCAGGTATCAGTGAAATCTTCTTTATCAGACAGAATCAAGCAAGCACAGAAGCGAGACAGTGAGTTGAAGAAAAAGGTAGAGCTGGTTCAGAAAGGTAAGTTTCCTGAATTCAACATTGATAATAATTGTGTTTTGAGATTTGGGAAGAGATTGTGTGTGCCTTGTGATTCGCAGTTGAAGAGAGAGTTGTTATGTGAAGCTCATAGTTCTCCATTTTCAGTTCATCCTGGCAGTACTAAGTTGTATAGAGATCTTTGGGAGTATTACTGGTGGGATGGAATGAAAAGAGATATTGCTGATTTTTCTATGAAGTGTTTGACTTGTCAGCAGGTTAAAGCAGATCGGCAGTTACCTAAAGGGATACTTCAGCCTTTACCAGTGCCAGAGTGGAAATGGGAAAACATATCCATGGACTTTGTTGTGGGATTACCGAGAACATCTCGAGGTAATAATGCAATCTGAGTTATTGTTGATCGCATGACTAAATCTGCTCATTTCCTTGCTATACGAGATACTTTTTCCCTAAATCAACTTTCCCGTTTGTATCTTAAAGAGATAGTCAGGTTACATGGAGTTCCTCTCTCCATTGTATCTGACCGTGATCCCAGGTTTACTTCTAAATTTTGGAAAGGCCTTCAGAAGTCGTTTGGTACTAAATTAAATTTTAGTACAGCTTTTCATCCTCAATCAGATGGGCAGTCAGAACGAAAAATTCAGACCTTGGAGGATATGCTACGATCTTGTTCGATGGATTATCAGGGAAGTTAGGACCAACATCTTTCTTTGGTTGAGTTTTCTTATAATGACAGCTTTCATTCCTGTATACAGATGGCACCATTTCAGGCATTATATGGGAAGCGGTGTCGAACTCCAGCATTTTGGGATGAAGTGGGTGAAAGGAAGCTGATGGGACTAGAATTGGTAGAAGAGATGGCAGAAAAAGTTCAGTTGATTCAGAAGCACATGAGAACAGCTCAGAGCAGGCAGAAGAGTTATGCAGACAATAGGAGTAATGATCTATCTTTTGAGGTAGGTGATCATGTTTTTCTCAAAGTATCACCATGGAAAAGTGTGATGCGATTTGGTAAGAAAGGAAAGCTGAGTCCAAGGTTTATTGGACCATATGAAATTCTGGAGAAAGTTGGATCAGTTGCTTATCGAGTGGTTTTACCTCCGATTTTATCTCAGGTACACAATGTTTTTCATGTTTCGATGTTGAGGAAGTATATGCCAGATCCATCTCATTTTTTGAGTCCAGAGGTAGTTCAGCTGGAGGAGAACCTATCTTATGAAGAACAACCAGTCCAGATTCTTGACCACAGGGAGCAGGTGTTACGGAATAAGGTGATTCATCAGGTAAAGGTTTTGTGGAAAAACCATGTGATTGAAGAGGCAACGTGGGAATCTGAAAATGCTATGAGGGATAAATACCCCCACTTATTTTGATAAGTGAATAAAATTGCGAGGACGCAATTCCCAAAAGGGGGGAAGGATGTAACATCCCAGGTAATTAAAGAATAAAGAATTTTCATATTTATTAATATTTACGAATTAAATATTAATTTTAATTAAAAGGGGTTTCTACGTTCGATAGCGTACTTGATACGCAACGATGAGTTTCTTTGAAAACTTACGTTGCACACAAGTAATAAAATAATATTATTTTAAATGTTAGTTATCAAGTAGTCGTTGTACTGGTGAGAATGGATAGAAATAACTAAAATATGATTATATATGTTTTTAAATGTTTTTATATTTACCCAATAAAAGATAAAGGCTTAAAATACGGAAAGAATTCAATTTTAGGAATTTATACCCTAATTTTCACTAAGGGTTCACTTATCACCTTTTGACGGCGAACCGTCATTAAATATAGTTTTGATCAATCTTATAAATTATATTGGACCAAATATAACTCTTCTTTAGAATCGGGACATCAAAATTTACCTTGTGTAAATTTTTGGTACCTTTCCGATAAAGTTCATTTTTTTAATGAATAGTGTAAAATGTTGTATTTTAATTCAAAACTTCTTTTTAATCTAATTTATTTATATGATTAGATTATATTTTGAATTTGTTTTAAAGTGAAATTAGAAAATATTTTTACCATTAAATCCAATAGTGGTCGTTGGAATTAATTTCACTTTGAAATCGGACTTAAACTAGTGTCAATCTTTTGATACTTATTGTTTCATAAAAACACGCTATTTGCTCTGACAGCGGGAATTAATTATTAAATTAATTAATGTGACTTATATATTTTGAATTTTTTAAAATAGACTTCATTTTTTAATTCGTAATATCAAATATAGCTTAGGGTTAATTTTTGGTAATTTTCTGAAAAACTTCAATTTTTGATAAATAGTGAAACCACTAAGTGGTACTTATAAAAACTGATTTTTCTGTTTAAATGAAATTTTGCCATCATTGTGTACTGAATTTAAAAAAATCCAACATACATGGTTTTCACTAAGAAGTAAAATGTGTTTCAATGAGATTAAAATAATTTTTTGGTGAATAGTAACTTATTAAGTTTTTAATCGCGATTAGTGGTAATTAGTGTAGTTTAAGGTAAAAATAATGTTTTAATAATATGAGATGACCTAGACACATGTCCTACACTCATTGGATGTGTCATTTCCGACCAAGAAAAGCCATGGGTCAACTTTGTGACCCCATGGAGCCACTTTGATTGGAAAATGACATAAATACCTTTTATTTAATGTTAATGTAAAAAATGGCACAAACATGATATGTTTTACTAAAACAATTTTTAAATGGGGTTATACAAGTCAGATTTTTTATTATAAATAGTAATTGGAAAGATAAAAATATTTCCTACATCATAGTATTTTTTTTATAATTTTTAGAAATTAAATAAATTAAATTATTTATGACATAATAATGATGCAGCGATGACATCATTATTTGACAATTTAAATAAAATGGAAAGATAATGTAAAATATATGAACTACACATGTCAAAAACTTATTTTATGGGTGGATTTAGAACCCTTATCACCTTATCCACTAATTATATCAATTTGGGGCCTTTTAAAACCGAAACACATTTTCAAATAAAGTAATATTTCTTTACTTTCCAAAAGTGCCCCTCCTCTCCTCTTATAAAAGGCCCCCACCTCTACCACCTTACACACACTCCTCAAGCCTTTGGATCGGCCAACCCCTACCCATTTACTCTCTACACATCCCTATCCTCATACTAGAGGATTCCCTTTGGGCATAATCCTTTCAAAGGAAGCCTTTAGGCTCAAATCAAAAGGAGTTACACTTTTAAAGGTAATTCATTCTCTCTTGTTCATTTGTTTTATTTTTCTCCTCCAACCCCCTAAACTCTTTTTATTTACTTATTTTGTAACAACACCAGTATATTCAATATACTAGGATGTTTTTATAAGATTTATTCGAGATACACTCTCACACAACTACATCAAATGGTTAAAGAACATACGGTTTCCGTGGATGGCGAAATTCTGCCTCCTGAAACGATGATTGTTCAATACTCATTTAACACCTTCAAAGGTGGCCATTATGATGTCACTATTTTTATATATGATATATAATATGTTTATTCTTTCCTTAAGCTTCTGTATTTTTCATTTATGGAATACCATTATTGTTTCCATTATGGGAAAACACGATATCTTCATTTTAGGAAGTGCGGACTACTGCCCCCTGAAAGTGATTTGATTCGTTAATACCATATGTGGGATGTGTAAAGGATAAAGTTAATGATATTATATATATTATTATACTGGAATTATAATATACTCTTATATCATTATGATTCCATTCTATAAAATACGAAATAGAAATGAAAGTAGCGTTCATGCGTACGTACGGCTTACCGTCTCCATGAACAGTGCATTTCATTTCTTACCTCTAAATGATTATGTAATATTATAAATACATGTATATGATGGATATATATGATATATATGATATCCAAATCATGAATGTGATTATGGATATAAAGAGCCTTTGACCACACGAACAACATGTAATTATAAGAAGTCCACTTTCGACTTAAGAACCAAATATTGACAAAACAAACATTATTAACTTAAATGGTTACATAATGTTTATAACATGGAAATAAGTGATATAAAAGGAATAATGAACTTTAAAAATGTTCTGAATCAAGTATAAATTAACTCAAGTTTATTATTCAGGACGTTAAAGAACGATCGAGTCAAGTCGGACCCGAGGTAAGGGACTTCGTCTCAATCTCCTTTCATTGAGGCATATTTCGTTTTATACACAACTTTCTTTTATACGGTGTATAAACCGCTATGACTTTTACTTTTATACAAAAGGAATCTTTTTCTACGAAGCGTTTTACTAAACAAAAAAAAGGAATGTTTTTTTTACGTACGCGGTGACAATGACCTTTTCCGCCGTCGCGAGTATTATTTGGTCTTTGGCTTCCTCAACAAACCGTTATGTTTTTAAAATGAAATAAATACCATATACTCTTTTATGTATTTTGGTATTGAAAATGGTTTTGATAAAGGATTCTATTATGATATATTGTGATTGAAATGTGGAAATTTTATCATTCCTTTATATTGGTTTTATGTTTTATGATATTATATTGGTACTTGGACAGTTGACGGGTGGTTACGTGATAAACCATATGATGGGTGGTGCCGTGAATACCAGGATGGGTGGTTACGTTATAACCTCCAATGCATTGGGTATGGAAGTCGGCCGTATGGCTATTCCATTAAATATGTATGGAAATTGGCTGTATGGCTATTCCATTTAAGTGATATGTGTGGAAGTCGACTGTATGGTTATTCCACTTAAGTATGTTTGTGTCCCAAGTTACCTTTATATATGTTATGTGTTCTCTATATGGGTTTTATGGTAATCCTTTGGTTACAAAAAGGTAAGAAATGATACTTTTTTTCAGTGAAGAGTTTTTACTACTTCATGAAGGTGAAGGTATTACTTTGATAGAGTATACATGGTTTACTTGATGTTTGAAAAACTAACAGTTTTCATTCTTTGTGTATCCCTTACTGAGCTTTTTATGCTCACCCTAAGTTTTTTCTGAAATGTTTTTCATAGGACTTAATGTGGAATAAGGTCGAGGATGGGATCAAGGGAATGTCATGCTATATAAAACATGGAACTAGAAATGTTTCTTTTAAGAGTTTTTTTTATTATGGAAACTTAGTAGAAGTGACTACTTTGTAATCTTTTGAGATGTAATAGTTATGTTCTAATTCTCTAAAACTCTAAACCTGAAAAGATACTCAACATGAATTATTCATTTAATTAAATATTAAGTAAGGTTTAAGGCCAGGTCCTTATAATAGTCCTTTGTAAATAAACAGTAAGAAGCGTGAGTCAAGTCTTAACCTATAGTCAAGAGATTTGACTGGGTACTAATTGGTGACCCGAATAGGGTGTGGGATAAACTCTGTAGTCCACCACCACTAAATTCTAATGCAATTCATTACATGATTATAGAATAAATTAGTTTATAGGTATAATATAAAAATTGGTAATAATAAATGTAACCAAGTCGGGTTTAGGTTCTTCAAAAGACACATGGCCGACCAAACTAGCTTCAGCCTAAGACAAAATGTCTCTAAACAAGTTTCATCATCTATATATATGCATTTATGGGAACATATATATATATATATATATATATATATATATATATATATGCATGAACAAATGATGGAATGAGGTGTAAAACTAAGGTATCAAAATAATGATAATATAATAAGGGTCTCATGTTTTATAAATGGGAATCAGTCCAAGCATATGAACATGGGATATGGAACTCCATTCCCAAAAATCACATTCAAATATGTGAAGCATCATGTCTAACATCCTAATCAAGGGGAATGAAACTTCATTTCTAATAACCCAAAAATAATGTGAAATTCCATGTCCAACATCCTAGACCAAGGGGGTGTGAATTATTCAATCCAACAACCCTAAACAATTTCTCTTAGTAAAAATCTAGTATAAAGTAATCTCAATTTACCTGTTATCCCATAACTGAGGCATTTTGTAAATATAAATCTAGGTATCACTCAATGTGTAGTGTATTTTTATTCACATGTTTCATTTAATACTTAAAAATGGAGCATGAGAACATTTGTTTCATAATCAATTCACACTATACAATTAGACCATTTCATTTATAAGGGTCAAAGGGGGGAAAATTATTTTATCCTTTACATTTAACAATTCATTCAATTTCATTTAACTTTTGAACTTATATAATTCATTTATTTGAAACATAATAAATTATAAAAACATACTTAGGAGGATTTTTGGTCTCATATGCATTTATAAAGTGACAAGATCATATATTAGAAACACCCTAGTGGTGGTTTAATTAAATAATAATGGAATAATATTATGAATTTAACATATAGTAATAAAGCACCCATGACATCTAACAATTTTTTTATTTATATAGTTCCTTCTATAATTTTCATCCCAAACACACCGATTTGGTATTTTGGTTTATTATCATAGAAAGTATTTATGAGAGTTTAATCAAACTATCTTTAGGTTATGGTTTTAGTTAGGGAATCCCACTTCCAATGGTGAAATTTTATGCACATGGACTAACCTGTATAAGGAATGTTCATTTTCTTAATTAATTTCACATTTACGTGTCGATGCATGGAAAGTATGGAGTGTGATACTAGAATTCATTTTATAAATGATGTAACCATAAGGGGTAAAAATATAGACCACTTACCTTGTACTTAAGACACTTCACTCATCCATTATATACCTTTATCTCGAATTAAAACTAGAGAAATTAGAAGATTGGGAAAAGGCCCAAAAAATAGGGCATATGAGATTTCATGGAAATAACATCCAATATAATAATAGAAAATGAGATAATATATAAGATGAATCATAGACTAACCTAGGTAGATCTAATTTTACTAATAATTCTTATTTCTAAGTCCAAATGATGGAGAACTATCAAAGACTAGGGAGTAATCCAAATGGGAGCTTGGATGAAGGGGTTTCAGTGCATGGGAAATGCGGGAGGAAGAATGAGAAATAACCCTTAATGGTCTGGAGGGGAAATGGTAAAATTTCCCTCTTTAAAGGGAGTATGGTTTGGGTTAATGATTTTATAAACCATGTGACTCCCATAGTCTATGATCTACACTTATCATGGACTAGGATCATAGTAAGATAAATTATGAACAATCCATGTGGTTCACCTTTATAATTTACTAAATACCCATATCACGGTTGTGCATCCACAATTTTATAGTCTTATAAACTATGTGTTAGGTAAACTGGGCTAGATACCCTGATAGGCGGGTTAATTAGGGTATGACAGATTAAAACAACTACCCCTTATGATCTTGTTTTGTTGTTAGAAAAACCCATCTTCTCTCTCCTTCAAGTTTCAGAGTATGAACAAACCTTAAAGCATGCACAGGACACATCAATTTTACTTGGTTCACGCTCATTAGGCTACGTATAAGGAACATAAACCGTCTATGTGCGGATTTACCAAATCCACTATAAGCGCACTGTTGTTTACAAGTTCGAAGTGAACTCATTTTCTCTCCTAGTTTACAACCATTCACAATTTGAAAACTCACTACTCTCTCAGCTAAAGTGAGATCACTACTTCTTTAGAAGATTCAATCATAGTTTATAGACCTATAAGTTTCTTTATTATCACTAATGAATACATTCTCAGTTATAGATATATGCTCTATTGAAGTTCCACTTTCATCCATAGATGAATACCACTTTTCCACTGAACACTAGGCAATCCCTTTTGAAACTCTTTCACAAAGCACAATACATTTGAGAATATTACTCCTTTGAAAAATCTCAAACAAGCCTTAACAATTCTATAACCTCTTCACGAATCTCACAGGTTCACTGCGCTCATCGGTTCTCAAAGCTAACTAAATCGTAGAGCTCTCTAGATCTCATAGCTCACTACTTATCATAGCTTAGAGGTTTGAAAATCTCACTAAATCGTAGATATATCTTGATCAAAGAGCTCACTACTTCACATATCTTACACTAATATTTATGATTTATCAAATCTAAACAATCCTTTGCGAAGCGCACGTCCTCTGCAAAGACAAACCGGCCTTCGTGGCGCACCTTCCTTTCATGAAGCATAACTGCCTATGAGAATTCCCTTTTCTTTCACGAAGAACCTTGCTCTGCAAATCTCCTTTTCAATTCAAGAGCTTAAGTTTTTTCTTTTTATCTCTCTACTTCCCTCTAGGGGAATGAGGTCTATTTATAGGCGATTCCACCAACTTGAGAAGCTTCCATGAAAAGTCGGTGCTATGACAACTCAAATCGCAAAGCTCCAAAATTTTTGCTGAAATATTATCTATATCGTGAAGCACCACATAAATTCTTGAATCATAGATGTTGTCATAATCATGGTGTATTCTGTCAATTCCTTTGCATCGACGCCCCGATGCTCCCTCGCAATTCTCTTCACCTCTGTTGTTCATGAATCTCTTCATAATCACAGAGCTCACCATCAACATTCTTCGTGTCTTTTCTAAATACAAATAATTAATCCCATCTTCATGAAACTCATTATTTTTCCATATTTTGATGATATCTTCAAGAAAATAAACTTTTCTTGATACTCACCAAATCCCAAATTTTGGACCCAAAAATTTGGCAAACACTGGAAAACAGCACCACCTTTTATATGTTCTTTTGTACCGCCTCCAGATCATCCATTCCTTTATCATGACTCTTTTTCAACATGGATTTTCAACAAAATATCTAGAACTCGACAATTCACTATGAAAACATGCATTGTAAACAAACACAACCAACCCAAAAATGTTGCAATGTTACCTTGAAGGATTTTTTCCCAATAATCTCCCTCTTTGGGTTTATTGACAACTCTTATCATAACTATTCTCTACACATTGATACCTCGCTGAATCTCCTTCCATCATCTACCACTATTCACCTCTTGTGATTAAGATAGTGATTAAAGATTAACTCACCACATACTTTAAGCTCGCATGAGCAATGATCAGTGTCAGAAACAATTGTAGTATGAAAAGTTCATTAATGAATCACTTCATTTCTGACACCAATTGTTGATACCATACTGATACAAAGAAACTTCTTTCATTACGAACCTTGGCTATCATGATATATCTTCTTTTATCGATCATTTCTATCATCGTCATATTTAATACTCTACCCCTATCACATTGCTCCCCCTATCTTGTTGCTCCACCTGTCATCTTCTCCCCGTGTCTTGAATTAAGAAATTTTCTCTCATAAAAGACACACTTTCTCCCCCTTAAACAATCACATTTTCTCCCCTTTTTTCAACTAACCCAAAGTTCAATCCTTTGCGGTCTGTAATAGAGTAGAGAACAAATATCCTCACATTAGGGAAAAACACACCATACCTCGAGGAGAGGGGGGTCAACATCCACACTGTTTCAAGTACAGAGAGTCGATTAGACTCCTAGATCTAGTCAATGTATCTCAAAAACTTCTTTGGGTAAAGCTTTTATCAAAGTGTCTATAACCTATATTTCTATAGGTGCATACTTCAACTTTACTAGGCCTTTCTCCACCTTCTCCTTGATAAAATGATTTTTTATCTCAATGTTATTTTTTCTTGAGTAATGGATTGGATTTTTTTTTAATATTTATACAACTCAAATTATCACATTGGATTCCAATCAGAGACTTCACTTCAATGATCATATCATCAATTTGATGCTTTATCCACAATAACTGTGTGCATACTTGTGTGGTAGCAATATATTCAGCTTCTGCGGTGCTCAATGAAATGTAATCTCACTTCTTTCTTAGTCAATAAATACACAAACTACCAAGATAGAAAGCGCTTCATCATGTTGATTTTCTATCATCTACTGAACTGGCCCAATATTCATCGGTATATCCCAACAACTCGGGCTGAGATTTTTCATTCTATATCAAACTGAAATACACAATTCCTTCAATATACCAAAGTATTATTTTCTCTGCAATCATGTGGATTTCATGGGTATTTCTTTGATATTACGCTGCTTGGAATGTGGAAAAAACAATATTAGGTCTTCTTGTTGTCGGGTATAGTAAACTTCCAATAACATGCCTATGTTTTGTTACATTAACTGTATTACCATCATCATATTTTGATAATTTCATCCAGGAAGCAACTAGAGTCTTCATCTCCTTGGAATTCTCCATTAAAAATATTCTCAGAACCTCCTTGTCATATTTTTATTGATAAATGAATATGTCATTCCTTCCTTATGTTACCTGTAAGCCAAGGAAAAACGTCATCTCTCCAATCATTGACATTTTGAACTCGATTTTCATGAATTCGGAAAACTGACTTCACTGAGCTTCATTATATACACAAAATATTATGTCATAAACATAAACCATCACCATCATACTTTTATTATTGTTGTTGTTGAAATAGATATTGTAATTAACTCCACCATACTGAAACCTAAGCTTCTTCAAATACTGATCAAGCCTTGAGTACCATGATCTTGGTGCTTGTTTTATCCCATATAGCACATTCTTCAACCAAAAAACTTTTTTCTATTCGTCATGAATGAGAAAAAAATTGGGTTTCTCAATATAAACATCTTCTTCCAAAAAACCCATTCAAAAATGTAGATTTGACATCCATATGGAACACTTTGAAAAAAAAATCACTGTAATGGCTCGGAATAATCTAATTGTCTCCATCCTTGAAACTGGTGAAAATGTATCGTCAACATCTATACCCTCTATCTATATGTATCCTTTACACACTAGTCATTATTTGTTTTGAATCACTGTGCCATATTCATTCATCTTGTTGTGAAAGACCCATTTATTCCCGGTTACATTTTTATCTATTAGCCTCAAAACAATCTCCCACGTCTAATTATTCTCAATATGATCTAGTTCTTCATTCATATCCTAACCCAAATTTTCATCTTCAGCTACATCAGCAAAACATTTAGGCTCTACCTGAGATAAGAAAAACTACTACTGTAGTGATTTCATTATTCTTGTCTGAACTAGAGCTGACTAATCACCAATTATATTTTGCCTTTCAATTTCAGCTCGAATCCTTGGCTTTGGTGCAGATACAAATTTTAATTCCCCATGCTCATCATCATTATCATCTTCTAAATCAACATCATCCACTTCTTCTCCCCCTGCATTGCTTTCCTCCTCACCACTTTCATCAGGAAATTGTATAGTATGTTTTTTAATGCTCTCTTCATTCTCCACTACAGCTAATTTCTCTCAACTACTTTTACCATCCTCTTATTAAAACATTTGTATACTTTTCTTTTTATGGAGTATCCAAGAAATATCCCCTCATCTCCCCATGACTCAAATTTCTTGTATTTTTATTTGTTGAGAATAAGGAACTTACTTCCAAAGATTCAAAATTAATTCACTGTTGGATTATTTTCATACCACATCTCATATGGAGTCTTTCCTTCCTTCATACACAATAGAGACCTATTAGAAATATAGAACGTTGTAAAAAATGATTCCTACCAAAATTTCTCTGGTAGGTCTTTTTCAATGAGCATCATTCTGGCCATGTTGTTGATGATCCAATTTATCATTTCAACCACTCTATTCTGTTGCGGAGTTCTCACTGAAGAAACTTGATGCCTTATCATGTGTTTCTTGATATAGTCTTCCACCTGACTGTTTGTTAATTTCATACCATTATCGGTATGAAACTTCATAATGTTCTTCCCAATCATCCTTTCAGATTCCCTTCAATATTATTTTAGGTAACTGGGTCAAACTTATGGGAAATAAATAATAACCATGCCATTATTCTATATTCATCAATTAAAATAATTCAATACCATTTTCTATCAATGGATCTTGGTGTGATAGGTCCACAAACATCAGCATGCACCAATTAAAGCACTCTTGTTGATTTCTTTTCCTTTTCCTTGTATGTTTTTTTGATAATTTTTCCATTTTGAAATGAATCACATGTATGTGTAAAATCATGTGATAGCTTAAGGAGGTCTCTTACTACATCACATTTTACAGATCCTCTAGGGGTGGTTGGAAAAGATGACCAAGTTTTTTATGCCACAACTTGTTTTCTTCCTCTCTAGAGAAAAAACACATATCATCTTCGCCACTTACATGGTAGACATTTCCCTTTTCTATTTTTCCCTATAGGACCACTTCACCATATTTTCCTTTGATGATACAGTTCTTCTTAGTAAAACTTATAGAATTCCTTGAGTCACATAGTTGGCTGACAGTAATAAAATTGTGACTGAGACCTTCTACTACTATGATGTCAGCATGTCTCATCTCTTTGCCCCAAAGTATGGACTTTCCTGAGCCAATAATCTTAAGTCCTTAATCATTTAAAAACTTTAAAACTCCTTCTTTTTCATACTTTATGCCTATGACAAAATCATTATTACCATTCATGTGAGATATGAAACTATTTTCAAGGATCAATACACCAGAACGTTCTGATGCTTTAAGGGAAATTTCTACCACTACTATCTTCTCATACTTTTTCTTTTTGATCCATGTCTTTGAACTCACACTTAATTTAGTTTAAAAATCTTGATCTTCCTCAAAGTGAGATGGCTCAGCTTCATCCTGTAGATCTAAAAATTGATTTATCATTCTCAACTCACCTGTTGGTTTGTAGATTTATTGCTTTCAATTAGTTTGGTTCTGCTTTTCCACATTCCTCTGCATGGAAAATATATAGTATGTAGCCATATTTCTAAATCCTCTACACCAAAAAACAATGTACCTTAAAAAATATTCTTGAGTATCAAGCTCTATTTGGATTCCACTAATTCTCTTGTGCTCTTATGTACCTCTTAGCTATGGAACACATATTTTTTGAGTGTCCCGTATTTCTATAGAAATAGAACCTCAAATAGGGTGTATTCCTGTACATCACATCTACACCATTGGGTCTCCCTTGGGTTATTTGAATATTCAGATTCTCCTTCAAACCCAAATCCACCTTAAATCTTGGAATGTTTTCTTGCGGTCTGAATTCAATTTTCACTACTTTTTGTTTTTGGTCAAGCCACATATCAGCCTTAGAATCTAAACATAATTGATGATTCCTTTCTATAGAACCACTATTCTCCACTTTCAGCTTATCATTTTTTTGAGTGATCTACTTTTTTGATTTCACAACAGGAGTTAAGAGTTTTTCTTGATCCTTAACCTTTTCTACAAACTGAAAACTTCTCCTTCAAGTTCTTTGATATGATTTATTTGATCTTTCATTCTGTTATGAAAGCCATCGATCTCCCTTTTTTGTTCTTCAACCTTGATTTTATACTCACTAACTGATTCTAAGTTATCTGGTGCTGATTACTTGAGTTTCTCAATCTCTTCCATTAACTTAGACCTCTCTTCTTCTTTTTACTGCATATAGAGTTTGGTGTTATGAACTACTTTGTTGGATTTCTTTTTTTTTTGGCTCTCCAAACATCTATCTCATCAAGATAAGCCTCTAACGCAGCTTTCATATCAACTCTTCCTTCAACTTATTCTTCTTCATCAATGTTGATTTCTTCTTTTTTCTGAGTACTACCAACAGCTACCACCATACAATTTTCTCCATGATCATTGTAGTTTTATATCTCTTCAACCTCCTCAACCTTAGACTCATCTGAACTGTCACATTCTTATGAAAGAATATTATTCTTTTTACAAAAATTTATCTTGAAATATTTCCTTCCTTTCACATAGGCTGAAGAATTATTTTCGGGAATTTCAGCTTCATCGACATCATCATATTCTTGAAACTTTTTGGGGCACCTTTCCTCAAGATGACCAACATTTCCAAATCTAAAGAAGGAAAGTGAAAGTTTCCCTTTAAACTTTCCTTTTCCTATTTAAATATTTGAGGAAAGGAATGGCATCACTTCATTTGTCTCTTCTTCTTATTGATAATCTTCAATAGTGAGATTCTTTATGGGTTTGAATGCCACCTCTTTGGATTTCCCCTTTTCTAAAGAATCATTATCATCATTTTTCATTTCATATGTTACAAGGGTACTATGCAAGTTTTCCAATGTCATCTCTTTCAGATCTTGGTCTTACAATACTAAATCCTTTGGATTGAAGTGAGGTGGAATTTTCCTCAGGATATGCTTCACAATATTTCTGTCTTCAATGAATTTTCCAAGACCTTGCATGTCTTCCACTACAACATTTACCATGTCAAAGAATGAATCAACAGACCCATTTGGGTTAATTATTATATCTTCATACTTGTTCCACAACACTTGAATCTTTGATTATCTAACCTTTGAATATCCTTCATATATGTTCAAAAAAAATTCCCACATGGAATGTGATGTTCTGCATGACATTACCTTCTTATATATAGCATTGGATAGGGCACCCCCAAAAGGCATTAATTCCCTTAGCATCAGCATCCAGTTTTCTTTTCTCGACTTTTGATAATGCACCACTATTAATATCATCATTTATACCATGCATTTCTGTTGTAAACACTTCCTTTACCAATGATTAGAAGTTGTTTTGAATCATATTATTCCATAGCTGAAAATTGTTCCCATCGAAGATCAGAATCCCTTTATGATTGGTGGCCTCCATTTGAGAGAGAAACACTGATATCAACATTTTCCTCAGATACCAATTGTTAGGTTCACTAGGTTAGATACCCTAAAATGGGAGTGAATCGAGGTATGAAAGATTAAAACAACTTCCCCTTATGATATTGTTTTGTTGTTAGACAAAACCCACTTCTCTCTCCTTCAGGTTGTAGAGTATGAAAAAACCTTAAAGCATGCACAGGACACAGTAATTTTACTTGGGTCACCCTCACTGGGCTATATCCAAGGAGAATACACCGGTGATGTGCCAATGTACCAAATCTACTATAAGTACACTATTGTTTACAAGTTTGAAGTGGACTCACTATCCCTCCTAGTTTAAAACCATTCACAATTTGAGAACTCACTGATCTCTCAACTAAAGTGATCTCACTACTTAATCATAAGATTCAATCATAGTTTATAGACCTGTAGGTCTATTCATTATCACTAACTAATACATCCTTAGTTATAGATAGATGCTCTGTCGAAGTTCCACTTTCATCCATAGATTAATATCACTTTTACACTGAACACTGTGCAATACCTTTTGAAACTATTTTTAAAATCACACTGCATTTTCAAAGCTCACTCTTTTTAAAATCTCAAACAAGACTTCACAATTCTACAACCTCTTCGCAAATATCATAGGTTCGCAGAGCTCATAGGTTCAAAAATATCAATAAATAATAGATCTCTTTAGATCACAAAGCTCACTACTTCGCAAAGCTCATAGGTTCGCAAAGCTCACTAAATCGTAGAGCTCTCTAGATCGTAGAGCTCACTACTTTGCAGATCTCACACTGGTCTTTGTGATTTCACAAAGCTAAACAATACTTTTTGAAGTGCACATTCTCCACAAAGCCAAACTGTCCTTCACGGCATGACTTCCTTTCGTAGAGCTTAACTGCCTTGGCGAATTCCATTTTCTTTCGTGAAGCTCCCTGCTCTATGAATATCCTTCACAATTCAAGTGCTAAAGATTTTTTGGTTGATCTCTCTACTTATCTCGAGGGGTTCAAGGTCTATTTATTGTCAATTCCACTGACTCAAGAACCTTCCGTGCAAACTCAGTGCCACATTAGTTCAAATCTCAAAGCTCTGAAATTTTTTCCGAAATCCTCTCTATATTCAGAAGTACCATAGAAATTTTTGGATCACAGATATCATCATAATTGCGGAGAGTTCCAACAATTCCTTTTCACCGATGCCTCAATTCTCTTCATCTCTACTGTTCGTGAAGCTCGTCGTAATCACAGAGCTCACCGTCAACATTCTTCATGTCTTTGTGAAATATAAATCATTAAGCCCATATTTAAAAAACTCATTCCTTTTCCATATTTTGATGAGTTCTTCAAGGAAATCTAATTTTCTTGATGATCACCAAATCCCAAATTTTGGACCCCAATAATTTGGAAAATGCTGCCACCTTTTATTTTTTTATTTTGTACCATGTTTAGATCATCCATTCCTTTGTTATGGATCTTTATAAACATGGATTTTCAAAAAAATCTCTGAAACTCAAAAAATCCCCATGAAAACCTGCATTGTCAACAAACACAACCAACCCAAAAATGCTGCAATGTTACCTTGAGGGATTTTTTCCCAACACCATGTTATACCTCTATAGGGATGCATGGATGAGGTTTACAGTTACTACTAGTTGTTCGCTAACCATCAACCTCCATATATCTTTATAAAAACTATTCTCTCAAATCTTAACACTCCAAAAACTCCTCTTAGCACCCTATATACCTTCCATGCTTTAAATCCCATCTAAAAACAACACATTTAAGTTTTCCAAAAAATGGAATTACATTTTAAAACTCAGGTTAATATTAAGATTGTCCCCAAAATGAAAATATAGAATTTATTTTAAAAAAATCACCCATCCAAAACATGGGGTGTTACAACATCCCCATATTAGGATCTATCATCCTTGATAATCCTTAAGAAGAAAATAAACATCACCTAGACAAGTGGGGTAATCAATTCCATTAAAATTGTTGCATTGCATTTCCCAATGCCCAATGCACCTTCACGTGTCACTTCAAGCATACTGATCTTAAACCACTAAAACTCAAACCAACACTCATAAGAATAAAATAAACACCAAGATGGTGCATATTCAATCCTGTCTAAACTAATACGTTATCATGTCATCATATCTTTCATCAAATGGACTATGGTTCTTTCCACCATAGGTTCAAGATTTCAATGACCAATTTTGGACCATGACGCTTCCACTGTTAGAATTTTTTATTCAACCATGCCCTTAGTAGTGACACTCCTAACATGTTTATCAGATTATAAGTGATGGAACTACCATTGGTCCTTGTTTTTTATCGAAATGGTTAAATTTATATTGACCAAACTCAAACTAGTCATGGTAGATTTTCCTTGGAAATCTTCCGCCAACCTTTAGAATGTACCTGTATCATCCCAATGGAGTGCCTGATGTAGTTCCTCACTGACCGCATCTAACTATTAGAGTAAGATCAATTCAAACCACCTCCATTCAACTATTTGTAAATAAACTTGACTTCAATAGCCGATGTGTTTTTAAAACTCAACCTCAAATCATTTATTCCAAGTCACACCTAGATTGTTTTGATTATGTTCACTAAAGATCATACTCGACATACTATGATTTATCTTAGCTAAACCATCTCCCATTAAAAACCTTCATTGTGTTATAAAATATCATATAAACTTCTTAATCTAATATCCTTGGATTGAATCAATCCATCCATGCCTAACGCCCATACTTGGACTTCTCTAAGTCTTTATCTGAATATCTACCTAGAATTTAATAAGAAATCAAGTTGTACATTGATCCATTTATCCAATGGAATACGAGATCCCAAATTATCATCACACAATTGGTCTTATATTCCTAAAAACAATTTTTTATGAGGGTCACCCACCAGTGACTTGCATCCAACTCCCCTCCTTATGAGCATCCTTATCATCATACAAAGAAAATGATTTTCTGATAACCATATCCAATGCCTTGTCTATCCCTGGACATGATGACTGGCATGAATATGGATCTACTCATCCAAGATCACTAACATAAACATCACCCATAAATTAATCTCACATTAGGATAATGATTCCCATAGCATTCATCAAATTTCAATTCACATTGAGGGCTACCACCCATAAACGACCAAATTTGTATTATACACCCTCTAGCATATTTTAAATTGTTACCTGAGCACAAATTTTAAAGATTCTTCTCATCAAACTAGAAATGATAGCTACGTAGGTCTATTTATAGCCAAATCACTCTCATCATAATCAAGATAATGTCAAGATACTGGTCATGATCATCTCTTAACTAGGAGTAAATAAAGACTCCATCAGTATGCATATATCTCTCTCTCGAGCCACACTTGTCCCAAACCAAGCTATAATCACCTTTACCTAACTCCTAAAATCATGTATCCTAACAATGTTTGTTCATGTCTAACCACAATAAACCATCTCACGACACCTGTACTATTCGCAAATTATCCCTCATCATGGAAACCTTTTCTAAATTTACCCAAATATTCAGGAAACCATTCCCATAAGGATCACTTCATTGAAACCATTGGTCCTTGGTTTGTACCTGTAAACTCACAAATTTTAAATTTTAAATAGATATGATGCGCAACCAGTGAGAAATAAATTTTCCATATGCATTGGTTTTGTATCTTATACCACCTGGTTCAAGAAAAGAATCACACTCCCATGAGTCATCCATCAATAAGGGAAATCTAATCTTGCTACTTTGCACATCAGTATTAATGTGTCATGAGATCCCTTATAAATCCTCTTCAAAATTAGGAACCAATCTCCTCTATGATTTATCAAATTACTTCTAGACTCATGATGTCATTTTAGAAATTGAGCATCATCGGCACAAACACTGGTCAACTAGACCATGCACCTAAATAGTCACACCCATAAAAGCCATCTTTGACATCCAGAACTCTATGTTCTTTTCAGAAAAAAATGTAACAGCATACCTATATCATATTACTTGATCATCTTTTACACATCATCTTTGAAATGAGTGTAATACCAAGCTCATTTCCTTTAAGGAAACTGTAACCTCCAGTCCAACCACTCTTGAAGGTTTCCCTCAATCAAATCAAACATTGTTGACTCGTCAATGTTCAATTCAAGACTAAGGGCCTATAGGTATCCCACCTATACCTATTTATCTGAATTCAAAGAAATGACACTAGTTTCATCATCCTAGACCTAATTCCTATTGTATGAGAACCATATCCCATTTAATTGCCTCTATTACACAAAATCTAACATACCTGTAAACTCTTTATTTGAAGAGGTAAACTAAAGAAAGTAAAAATATCATCGACCTATGAGGTTAAAACCAATAAAAATAGATGTAATGACATCATATTACAATCATTGACCTTCCATGCCCTAATCCTTTATGGGCTTCTCATAGGGAAGATCTCCTTATATAGTCACAACAGAAGCATAAAGGGGTAATGAGTTAGAACTCACCAGGTATCCTTATATGGTATTACTCCCTTGAGGTTAAACTTACTAAACAACCACCCATAGACCTAGGGGTGTCATTTTACCAACTAAGAGTCCCATCTAACTCAAATGGTCAAACAGACAGTACTTACTATACCTAGAAACATAGCTCAAAATTCTTCCAATTTATATCTCCAAGGGTGTTATCACAATGAGATAACCCCTCACATTTAAATAAGGAAGTGAACTTTAAAATAGATTCATGGATGAAAGGTCACTAGTATCTAATACATAACCTCTAGGTCTAACGAAACCTTGGAATAAGTCTTCATAGATCCATGAAAATAATCACATTCTCATTTAGGGAAATTCTCAAGGAAATATTTAAAATTGAACCTTATATGAGGGTCCATGATATAAAAACCTAATAATTTTTTAATTTTCAGAAATTTAGTAGATGATAATTTATTAAAAAATTTAATGAAACTCATATATAAGGAATATCAGGTACCAGTTATAAAGGAAAACAATACGAATTACTTTATTTATCCAGTTCCATGTATCATTAGCCAAATTAACTTATAGTTTCATTTTAACCATTTATTTTCCCAAATGTTTTCAAATTTGGGATCATTTAAAGAAAATTTCAGTTCCAATATATAGATAAAAACACCCTTTAGATTGTAATTGGAATTTTAGTTAACTGGATCCTCATAACAATAATGCTCAAAAGCATCCAAATATATTTTATCATTTTAAGGAAACGGGGTCAGTAATATGCCCCCATAATTTTATATATAACACTGTATAAGTGGATAATAACACTTTAAATAACTATCCCATGTAACATGAATAAACCCTCATGGGGTTAATCACTAAACACAAAAAGAAGCAATAACATCATATGAGGGTCCCATCATTTCAACTTGGGTCTAGTTGTACAGGTATCCATTCCCAATTTATGGACTCAATAGTCTAGAAATTATAATTGGAGTCTCATTTAAGTGAAAATAAATAGCATCTGATGTATTAAAGATTAATCACACCATTAATTAGTTCATCTCATAGCCATGTAATGAGAAAACTCTCCTAGAAGGGTTGATTAAACCATGTAAATATTCAATTATATGTTTCATAATTCCCATGTTAGAGAGGTTAAAACCTTTATAATTTTCAATTGACACACCACTTAACTAAAATTCATAATAAAGAATTTGAATTTATTAAAAAATAAACATTTCCTTTCCATTTTCAATATTTTTTTTCAAAATCATTTCACTTAATTAATTAATAATAGGTTAATTAAATAGAATGATTCCATCAAGATATGTGGGAAAAAATTGTTTAGGTTGATGTATACACTTTACTTAACCAACCTCACACCATAACCATAATAAGAAAAGTTATCACATAAGAAAGTTATGTAAGAATATAAACAGGCCAACAAATATTCATGGAATTAAATCATGTTAATTAGCACCCAAGTATAGTATATAGATAATCATGCCAAATAATTACCTAAAAAGGTGTACAACTAATCATTGAATGTAATCATGAAATCATGGTATACTAATAATTATGATAATGACATGTGAACCTTATGTACCTAAAATGATGCATGAATGCACCCCTTCTATTACCATATCAGGTCAAGAGGTAAATATCATAAATTAAAGGTTGATATAATAAATCAAAAAACAATGTAAGTACATCAATCACTAAAGATAAAATAATAATCAATTTTAGTAATGAATCATCGTGAACAACTATCTCATCCCTATAAACTTAATCTTTCCCCATGCGTGGGTTGGATGAAGCCATACATGAGATATTTACCAAGTGTAGAAACATTCATAGTCTCCAGTCTACCAGCCTAAATAGAAATATAAGGAAAGAATAAATCATATGATACCACTTTGTTACATCCCAATCCAGGAGCCACAAAAATGGTTCCCCAATATGGTTGGTAACAAGGCCTCAATTGTGCCTCCTCATACGCCACAGCCTACCAACTAGCAACGAGAGTCTAATAGAGGTACAGTGGGGAGACTATACCCTATGGATTAGTACTAAAAATAAAATTAAATAAGTGAATAATATATAAATGGAACCTAAAGAAATAATATATAGATAATAATAATAATAGATAACCCAAAAATGATAAATAAATATCCATGTATTTACATGATGAGTTATAAAAAAGTTGGTAACAGACTACATATAATATTCACAACAAGACTAATCTGAAAAAATAATAAATAAAAAAATACATAACTCTTATAGGAAGACTGAGTACATGCTTAACCCCCATCTCCATATTAAGTCTTAGTCCAAGGTAAATCAACAGTAAGAAGCATGAACCATGCTCTAACCTATAGTCAGGAGGTCTATTATATTACCAATTGGTGGCCCAACCAGGGTTTGAGATAAATTCTATAAACTACCACTAATGAAGTCTAATTCCATACAGTCCATGAGTATAAAGTTATGTAGTGTGAAAGTATAATAAATAATGAATTATTAATAAATGTAACTAATTTAGGCTTAAGCTCCTCAAAAGACACCTAGATGACCGTACCTTCTTTGGCCTATATCGGAATGTATCTAAACAAGTTCCATGATGTGTGTGTGTGTGTGTGCATATATGTGAACATATATATATATATGAAATGATATACATGAACTGGAAAGGACTTGAGGCCAAAGACCAAGGAATATAAATAATGATAATATAATAAAGGTCTCATATTTTATAAATGGAATAAGACCAAGAATCTAAATGAGGGATAGAGAATTCCATGCCACATAATCCCAATCAAATATGTGGAACATCATGTCTGACATCCTAATCAAGGGGTATGAAACATCATTTCCAACAACCCAAAAATGATGTGAAACTCCATGTCCAACATCCTAAACCAAGGGCGGTGAATCAACCTATAAAACAAGTATATACAAGATATATTATTAATAATCTAGTAAAAGGTAATATCACATTCCCTATGATTCTATAACCTAGGTGTTCCATAAATAGGAACCCAAGTATCACTCAAGGTGTTGTGTACTTTAACTTTCATGTTGCATTTAACACTTAAAAATAAGTCATCAGAACATCTATTCCATAATCAATTCAAACTATATAATTAGAATATTACATTTATAAGGTTCAAAGGGGGGAAAAGTTTTATATCCTTTCCATTTAACAATTCCATACATTTCATTTAAAATTTAAATTTATCTAATTAATTTATTTGAATAATAATTAATAAACATTACCCACTTAGGAGGTGGTTTGGTCTCATAGGGATTTATAAAGCATCAAGAGCATATATTAGACACACCTTGATGGTGGATTAATTACATACGAATAGCATAATAATATGAAATTAACTTAAGGTGAGTGAACATCCATGACATCTAACAATTTATTCATTTAGGTAGTTCCTTCTATAATTGTAATCCCAAACACATCGGTTTTGTGTTTTATTTTGTTACAAAGAAAATATTTACAAGAATTTAATTGAACCCACCGAAGATGGTGGTTTCACTTCTACAAAAATGGCCTTTAATAGTGCTAAAATAGAGCAGTGCTAGAAAAATGCACTGAGAAATTCAACCTTTATCTGTGATAAAATAAACATTGATAAAGGGGGACCTTTATCATCACTAAATGAAAGAGATAATAAAGGATACCCTTTATTAGTGCCTTTTGTTTAGTGATAATAAAATTTCTACTATATCCGCACTTTATTTTAGCACTGATAAAGGTTACCCTTTATCAGTGATTTTTTAGCACTGATAATGATTCTTTTTATCAGCGCTTTTGGAGTGCTGATAAATATCAAGATATATCAGCACTTTTTTAGTGCTTCTAAACATCACTTTTATCAGTGATTATCAATTTAACACTAATAAAAGGTATATTTATCACCATTTTTCTAAAATCAATGTTAAAAATGTTGTCGATCTATTTTAAAAAACCCTAACCTGCACTCAGTCATCGTGATAATGAAGCTCTCGTGGAACTCCTCTGCTATTGAAAATTAGTAACATCAAAAACAAATAAAGAATAAATTAATTATTTAAGGGTCCATAATTACATAAATTGTTATAAAAAGTGAATATTTGAAAATTTTAATTATAAAAATAAAAAAGTGCATTTATTAGATAAAAATTGTAAAAAAAATTAATTAAATCATTAAAAATTAATAAAAAGGATGTGGAAAAATGTGTAAAAATAAAGCCACATCATCTATCAGTGAAACTGAAATATGATCCATCAGATGAATCAAGAATAGAATCCAAGGTATGTTATTTTATAATTTTCCTATATCATTGTTTGATCTTTCTAGGTTCTGCATTTTGCGTTTTTATTTTGTTACAAACCTTACATCTCATCTCCTCATTTTTGCTAGCGCGACTCCCCTAGAGGACTAACCAAATTTCTTTATTGATATATAATCATTAACAATAATGTATTTTGACATGAATTACCATACATAGTCATTTATATTTTGTATAAAAAATATTATGGAGTCCCATGTATGTTCTATATGGCCATGACTAACTCAAATAATTTTTTTTTTTTGGTTTCTTAATGTCCTTGAAGAAGACACTTTTTTTTACCTTGTACAATTTCTTTTCGGAGGGTTGTCTATAAATTTTTTATTATAGCCAGTGTTCTTAAACTCATTTATCCTCTATAGACGCCACTCATTTACATAAGGAATTAAATTTTATATATTCTATTGGATTCCTAAATAATGTGTTTCCTTATATTATGTAAACCAACTCTTTATAATATTTGATCAAGGATGACCCCTTCGTAAATGATCCTTTATATGGTCTACAAAAATATCACTCTAGTATCTTATAAATAGAGTTATAAAAATATTTATAAATTATATATGAATACTTTATCCGATAGGGTATCCCACCTTAGATGATATTAATCCCTATGCATTGAAGGATCAAAAGACCTTTCAAACACTTTATTAACTTGGTTAAAACTCCTATAAGCATATTTTATTAAGGCCTACTCTGAAATAAATTTACTTGGATGTGTAGTACTTAGTTCCCAAGAACCAACTAACATTTTACATTTGATCACATGAATATTAATAAATATTTTATAACATTATGAGTGTTCTTATTTGTAATATTAATGTTATAATGTATTTAGAATATCTATCACATCGAAAAATTATATGAGTTACCCAAAATAATGTGATCCATGAAATGAAATGGAAATATTCATAAACATATATCCAGTGATCTAGATTTCATTTTTATGATCAGACAAAAATGATGTTTGACTATTAGGTTTTGGATGCTTATAGGTACAAGACCATTATTATCAAGAATTTTAAACCTTGTAATCCTCAAGAAGGGGGTTATGAGGAATGATCCTGAAATAATAATCCCACTTATTATATGTATCATTAGGTATTTCTAACTATATATGTGTGTATTTAAATATATATAGGATTTTATTAATGATTTATATTATAATCAACATAAATTTACATTTTCATGTAAATAGTGGAAACATATTTTCATGGCATGTTAAGATATATTGGGTTTGTCATAAGTTATATGAAATTAATTGACTCATTCGAGAAATAATTTTTTTTCTTTAATGTTATGGAAGATGAAATCTCTACCATTTTGTTTGAAATTGAACTGTTTGATTAAATCCATAACCCCCATAGTTCATTTATGAGTTCATATCAAAAATTAAAATAAAGATAAATCAATAATATAGGTTTATAATAAAAATATGAAACATTTATTACAAGATATAATTATAAAGGGATTTCATTGAATAATGATATTTCATATGATCTGGTTATCATTGCGACATTATCTTATTTCTCTATGTGTGTCTTAATGTATTTCTAGATTTCAATAATAGACTTTAGGAAATTTATTCTAATCGAACTAAGAAATTTTCCTATAAGGTCACACAATAACTTTATCCCCAATATTAGAAAATCTTATTTTAAATTTAATATTAAGAATAAATATTATTCTTGATTTTGATATAAAAAAAACCATAATTAAAAACAAATAACGTAGATAGAATGAAATAAAACCATAAATATAGAGTTTAAAAACTAATTAATAGGATGTTCATAGAGCTTGATGACTCGAATAAATTTTTTTTTTGGTCTAGTAGCCTATGTGCTCCTCATCCTTGGTTTAAATTTGTTTTTTAGCATGTGAGATAGTTTTTTTGGCCTGAGATGTTCCTTTAGGTTGTGTTTCAAAATGATTCTAAACCTGATTTTATGATTTTTGTGTTATTCAAAATATGTCACCCAAAAATGTCCCTTCATTTAAAATTGGTTCTTTCCCTATTTATGGTTCTCCTAATTTTTTTCCCATCATCTATGGAAATCATGGTTCGTTAGAGGCAATGAAGTGGCTTGAGGAAGTTGAGAATGTCTTCAGAGTGTTTGGAACTCCTAAATCTATTAGAGTTCATGCTATTTGGGGTCTACTTGGGGGTCCATCTTTGGAAGAATGGAATCTGTTTTCCCCACCAATAATGAAATTTGGGATGAAGTGGGAAGATTTTAAGTCCATATTTGTCCAATGGTTTAAACCTGAGGAGGTGAAGATGAAGAAAAGGGAAGAACTCATGAGTGTCCAGCAAGGTCAGCGGGTGGTGAAGGATTATGTTGAATGCTTCAAACACATGGTTTTTCCTTTTTCTAGAGGTGGTGTAATGGGATATATTGAAATATTCTCTTTTCAGTGGGGGTCTTAATCTAGAGATCAAGGAGCAATTCTACTTCTCCCAGGATCTCCATTTTGTGAAGTTTGTAGAGGAATCATTTTTGGTTGAGTTGTTGTGAAAGAAGCATAAAAACATTGGCTCAGTTGTTGTCTCCCATATTAGAGCATTCTATCCTACAATTAGGATTGTTTTTTAATGTATGTAAAAAAATTTATTTATGTAATTGTATAAACTAATGTTTAAAATTTTTATAATATAGCTTTTTTTTGGTATTTCTGTTGTAAATTTGATTTCATTTAAATTATGTATTGTGACTTGTTTTTATTAATATCTAGTGTGTTTTTGGTGTGTGTTTTTTGTGTTTTTGTGTGTTTTTTATGTGTCTCTGGTGTGTTTATGGTGCTTCACTACAATTTTCTATAACATCACACTGTATTAGTGCTTTTAAAATCACTAATAAAGAATACATTTATCAATGCTTTAAAAAGCACTGATAAAGGATACCTTTAGCATCACTAAACAAAAGCACTGATAAATGAGACCTTTATCAGTGCTTCTAAAAGCATGAATAAAGGTCCTATTTATCATCAATTTTCTTAGTACTGATAAATTTACCCTTTATCAATGATATTTGAGCATTGATAAAATTCCTTGGCTTTTAACGTCGCTCAAGTCATCAGCGCTTTTCTAGCACAGATAAAGGCCATTTCTAGTGCTGTTAGAATCCAATTTTGTAGTAGTTTTTGGTTTGAGGTATCCTACTTCCAATGATGTAGTTAGGTTTACACAAACTAACTAGTTTAATAAATTTTCAATTTCTAAATTTATTACATGTTTAGGAGGTGACGCATATAAATTATGGCACACAACACTATGATGAATTTTATAAATGATGTAAATTTAAGGGAAAGCATTTAGACCACCTACATCATGGTTAGTATTCTTCACTCATTAATTATTGGAATTTGACTTGAATCGAAATGAGGGAAATCAAAATATTATACAAGAACCCTGAAAATTGGGCATATGATATTGCATAGAAATAGCATCCCATATGCATCGATAAAATTAGATATGAAGTAAGGGGAATCATTGACTAACTGAGGGTGGTCCAACAAGACCAATAGTTATTGATTCTGATTCCAAATGAAGGATTTCCATCAAATCCTAGGGAGGAGGCAAAAGGGGAGCTTGAACGGGGGCCTATTGTGCATGGGAAATGATAGAGGAATATGAATAAATAAACCTTAAAGGGATAGATGTTAAAATGGTAAAATTTATCTCTTTGAAGGGGTGTATGGTTTGGCCACACATTTTTTCAAACTGTGATCCAACCATTTAACTCCCACTATCTGAGAGCCACACCCCGCATGGGCTAGGTGCACAGTTATAAAAATTATGTTCAAGACATATGATTCACATTTTTACCTAATAAAAACCCCTTTCATGGTCGTGTCGCCTTAGGTGCATAGTTCCATAAACCATTTGGAACCCCAATTGAGCCAAATAGTTGAAGTAAAAGTTGTCACTATTAGGTTGGAATATACAAATATACACAATAGGGGGTGAATTGTGTCTTTTCAAAACCTTTCACAATTCGTCCTTTTGATGTCAACTGTAGATTATGAGGATAAGTAGTGTTTATCTTCTGTATGAAATTATAAGAATTCGATAAAATAGAAATTAAAAACATGGATGTTTTATAGTGGTTTGGGTCAAAAAGATCCTCTAGTCCACTTCACCAATTACTCTCTCTATGAGTTTGGTGAATTTCACTAGTCATGTCCTCATATCATAAGACCAGTCCACAACTGAATGTTGGAAGTTGACACCTTTACAAATAAGGATAAAACATAGCCTTTTAGTTCTTTAATAGAAAATCAAATATCCACATATTAGATCAAGAAAATGATACTCCACCACAACTGAGTATGAGAGTTTGAAACTCTCAATAAAATGATATTGATTTAAAAGGTTTTAGTTAAACTTTATAGTTGTAATAGAAACTAACAGTAGATGGATCTTCTTCTTCAAAAAATAATATCTTCAAGAAAGGGTGTTCTGAAGAGATCTGGTTGTAATAGATATTTAAATAAAAGTACAAACGATTATAAGTAGAAGACTTATAGTAAATATTAGATTCAAAACATGTATATCTCCAAAGTTTAGCCTCTTCTATAGATAACAGAGTCTAATCGATTGTTGTAGTAGATCTGTAAAAGATATTCACAAGAATTCAATTCAATAGAAATATGTGTTCTTTGTCTTTTAATCACACACATGTATATTTTTTAAAAAATACACCAATATAATAAATAAAGAAGAGAGCCTACTTTTCAATTCTTGATCCAAGAAAATTTCCTGATAAATCGTAAGAATTAAAATTCATAAGATAACTCAAAGTAGTTATATATTTCCCTTAAGAATAGGATATAATTTATCTAATTAATATTATTCTTTGAATCAATCATAAAAAGATTTGAATCGGTCGAAAACAAGTTTTAAATTAGCATGAGATTCCGCAAATACCATTGAACGAAACTCTGATAAAATCGTAAATTCAAATCTCTGATGTTGAAAATTCAAATGTATGGTTCCTTTATAAAATGACAAAATACCAAACGTAGGGTTAAACTACTTAGTTTTCATTCTCTGAACGTAGGGTTGGCAATGTAAGGTTGATCACAAAATTAAGGTTGATGATATATACATTTTCTTCTCAAACGTAGGTTTTCATACTTACAAAGGGTTCTTTAACCATAATTTTTCTCTTTATAAAATGTAAGGTTCCATCCAAACCTAAGGTTCTTTATCAATAAGTTTCTTTCAACATAGTGTTGATTAACCATACGCATTGATCTTTAAACATAAGGTTTAATAAAAATGTAGGGTTTGTTCCATACATTACATTCTTCAATGTAGGATATGAATAGTGTTTTTAGAATAAGTTTATGATTATTCCAAACACTTTGGAGAATATTACACATAAATAATAAGCTGGAATATAATTCAAAAATAAAGATTATAAAGAATATTAATTTCTTGAAATATAGTTAAATTAATATAATTAATAAAACCAACAAGGGTATTTGTGAGCATCAAAATAAATTATATTTATAGAGTATTTTTTAGACAATACATTCCCGAAAATCTCCCCCTTTTTATGATCACAAAACCCATAAAATTAGTAACAGAATTTATAATTTTTAAAACAATTCAAAATTCAATTTGATAGAATTATTTTGAAAACAAAGAAATGTTTTTTTATCTAAATTTCTCCCCATTTTTGTGAGATCAAAAATAAATTATAGAAAAAGATTAAAACATGTTTAATTTTATATAGATCATTAAGTGAATGTTAAAATAATCTATTTAGATAAATAATATTGGATTTTTGGCTATAGATGTAAACATAAAATAATATGAAATAAATCATTGAAAATAAAAATAAAGAAATTTTTTTGATCAAAAATTGTATAAGTACAATAGTCAGTGTGTCTATGAAAAATTTTATCCATATAATATGGTTAGGGTAGATGTTGGGTAGGATTTTGAGAACATTGAAATATGTATTTCAACTCTACCATTTGTACCCACAAAATTTTTATAAGACTATATCCAAATTTTAGAATCAAAACTATAGAATCTTGACTAATATGAAAATTTTCAACAAGGTTGACTTTCAAAAAGTTATGAAAAATCTCCTCTTGCTACATAAACTGGTCCAATTTATATGTGAATTTGTTCAGCATAAATCTGATACCTAGTTCATTCTGAGTGAATTGGTCAACTAGAAATTTATGATTGTCCAAAAAAACTGACAAAGGATAACTATTTCACTGAATGTTATATAGACAATAATTCATGTATACCATAACATTTGTGATTTCCTAAAACCTTTGAATAATATCTAGATAGGTAGAATGGGCAGAGGTAGATGCACTGGATTAATTGACACTAATTTTGATTAACTCAAATTGTCTCCCTAAATACCACTTTAGATCTGAAAATTATGACTTAGAAAAAACTTCATACTTTATCTTTCTAACCTCATCCAATATTTCTCTCTTTAATGCATCAAAATAATTTTTGGAAATATAATTCTATTAAAGATACTAAAAAAATTTCCTTGCAACTTTGATCTATTGTAGAATATTTATATTTTCTTCCTGATATTTATTGAACTTTTTCACTAGATCTTAAACCTAATTAGTCGGGGAATCGGATGTCCCTTCATCTGGATGTTGTAATTGATCAACTTCCACAATTTCTAAAGATCTTTAAGAAAACTTCCCCACATACTTCTCCACTGGTTTTTCAATTGATTTGTCACTTGAATAAGATATACTATCAAGAAGTAAAGTAAACAATATTCTCAATAATTTATGTAGCCACATTTATTTATCTAAGCATTTGTTTCTCTTCTTTAATAGCTATCTCTTCCTCCTATACAGCTGGAATAAAAACTCTATGCAAGTCTTGAATTTGAATTTCAATCTATTGTTCTTCCAAAATAATAGGTTCTTCCAAATGAACTGACCTAGTAGCTTCACCTAAACCCAACACCAGTTCTTCAGTTGGTGGATCTACTCTTTTCTTTAGTTTGATAACCAATTATTCTAGCACATCATCTTCTTTCTCTTCTTGTTCATCTGGAACATTATATAGAAGACTCCTCTTAGTAGCCTTGACAATACCATTTGTTCTTGATGCATAAAATCCTTTTATTATAGTCCCTTTCTCCCCCTGATAAGAAGCCCAAGAAACTTGTTTCTCTTTAGCACCAACAGGTAACAATTTTCCTTTCACAGTACTCTAGAAAAAACCTAACTTCTTTAAAGTTCATGCATTGAGTACATTATTGTGATGACATTTTATTCTAGAATCAATTAATATAGTCATATCTTTCTTAAAAAGAATCCAAGAAAGTATCCTTCTATAAGGATAAAAATTCATCCTTACATTTGTTTGATAGCAGTATTGAATATATCTGAACATATACCTTGGAAAATTCAGCTTTATTTCACTTAAAAATATAAACATGATGTAAATGTTTGGATACAAAATTTTCTCCATTTCATTCATCCTTAGAGAAATTCTAGTTTGAATAAATCTTAACTAAAATTTTGTAGTTTGCCTTGAGATCTTTAAAAAACGTCTTCCTTATGTTTGTTGAACCAAAAATAAAAGACATAATGTCTTTAGACTTATGACCTTTATCTCTAATAGAACGTAGATCAAAGTGAAATACTTCTTCACGGGGACAATTAAAATTTTGGGAAATTTCAGTGGATGCAATGGAAAAATCCTTATCTTCTATTCTTGAAAAAACAGTATCCTTATAATCACCAAAACTAAATTGTACGATGTTGTAGAAAAATTTCAGTTCTACCTCATAAAGAAACTCTGAGTTCACTTCATTGAATGCAGATTCCAGACCTTGAAATGCTAACACATGTTTCAAGAGTAGATTTTTTTGGTAGATCCATTCAAAATCTACCACTTTTCATTGAAGAATATTACTTCTAAAAACTTGTTGTCTCTTTGGATCGCTGGCTTCACCCTATTTGGTTCACTTGGTTTTTGTAATTTCTAAAAATAAAAAGATCTGAGGTTCTTGGGTTCCAGGGTTTTGAAGGTAGGAAAAGGTAGACAAAGGCTTCAATATTCAAAAACATTTTAAGAAATGAAAAGGTAAGGTATTCGAAAGGTTTCTGATAGTAACTTGTTTCCAATTCCATTACGTAATATAATTATGAAATTTTTTTGAAAATTAGCGGCACGAATAAATTTAAGATAAAATAAATTAACTAAAATATATAGTAAAAAAATATTAAAACAAATCATATTTAAAGTAATCAGAAAATAAATTTAACATAAATAAATTAGAATAAATAAATAAAAAGAATTTAAATAAAAGGATTAAAAGATTAAAAATTATTTAAAAATTAAACAAACCTAAATCCCCCTTAATAAAATCAAAACATATAGTGGGAAGTGGTTTAGTAAAAATATCATCTAGTTGATATTCAGTGTTGACAAATTCTAAAGATATATCCTTTTTAAGAACATGATCTCTTAGAAAATAATTCCTAATATCAATATTCTTAGTTCTCAAATGACTTATAGGACTTTTTGAAATATTTATAGCACTTGTATTATCACATAAAATAGGTGCGCTACTAAAATTTAGTCCAAAGTCCATTAGTTTGTTTTTCATCCACAATAATTTTGCACAACAACTATCTGCAGATACATATTCATCATCAGCTGTTGATAGGGAAACTGAGTGTTGTTTCTTACTTGACCATGATACTAAGTATTTCCCTAAAAAGTGATAGGTTCCTAAGGTACTTTTTTTATCTAATCTACAACCTCCAAAATCCGCATTTGAATATGATATTAAATTAAAATCATATTTTTTGGATAAATAAGAGATTCAAAAATAGTTCCTTTTAAATATCTAAAAATCCTTTTCATAGACATAAGATGAGATTCTTTAGGATTTTTTTGAAAAATAGCACATAAGAAAATTGAAAACATAATCTTGGGTCTACTAGCAGTAAGATATAATAAACTACCAATCATACCTATATATAACTTGTTGTCCACTGGTTTTCCAGCTTCATCCATATCAAGTTTTATATTAGTATACATGGGAGTTTATATGTCTTACTATTATCAAGACCAAACTTTTTCAATAAATCAATAATATATTTACTTTGGTTTAAAACATTTCCATAATATTTTGGATAAATTTTAATTCCGAAATAGAAATTCAATTATACCATTATACTTATTTCAAATTCTTTTTTTTCCATGAGTTCTGAAAAATAAATAAAATTATTTTCATTAGTTGAACCAAAAATAACATCATCAACATAAATTTGAACTAATAAAGTGTTATAACATCTAGTTTTATTAAAATTGGTTAGATCTACTAATCCAACAGTAAATCCATTTTTCAAAAGAAAAGAACTTAATCTTTCATACCAAGATCTAGGTGCTTGTTTAAGGCCATAGAGAGCTTTAGTATGTTCAAGAATATAATCTTGTTTTTGAGAATTTTCAAAACTAGGAGTTTGTTCAACATAAACTTCCTCCATTAAATAACAATTTAAAAAGGAAAATTATCATCCATATGATATAATTTAATGTTCATGTGATATGCATAAGCTAAATGGATTATAATTGCTTCTAATCTTACTACAGGGGAAAAGTTTTTATCATAATATATACCTTCTTTATGATTATATCATTTAGCTACTAATCTATCTTTTTTCTAGTTATAATCCCTTGATCAACTTTTTTATTTCTAAAGACCCTTTTTGTTCCTATAACTGGATAATTTGATGGTCTTTCAACTAATTCCAAAACCTCATACCTTTTGAATTGGTTTAGCTCTTCTTTCATTTCTAACATCCAACTCTCATATTCTAAGGATTATTCAAAAGATTTAGGTTATAGTTAAGACAAAAAGGCATATAACTCAACTAGGTTTCCTACATTTCTTCTAGTTCTTATTCCTATGTCTAGGTCTCCTATAATAATTTCTAAAGGATGATTTTTTAGGTTTCTAAAATATCTAGTTAAAAAAATTTTATTATCATTAGTATGATGTTCTTCTAAACTAGACTGAATTTTATTAATATTATTTTTAAAATCATTTTTTAGGATTTCAAGTCTCATGTTGTCAAAAGATTTAGTAATTTCCTCAGTTTGATCTTTTTCTTTAATAAAAGGGTTAGTTTCACCAAAATTCACATGAACTGATTCTCCAATAATCCTTGAATTTTTATTAAAAACTTTATAGGATTTATAGGTAGCATAATATCCTAAAAATATTACTTCATTAGCTTTTGAATCAAACTTTCTAAGATTTTCCTTAGTGTTCAAGATATACACCTTACATCTTAAAACTTTAAAGTACTTTACTTTAGGATTTTTTTATTCCAAATTTCATAATGTGTATTTTTGAAAATAGGACGAATTAAAACTCTATTCATGATATTGTAGGCCGTAATTATAGCTTCTGTACATAAGTATGTAGGAAGATTGTTTTCATTCAGCATAGTCCTAGCCATTTCTTGAATAGTTCTATTTCTTCTTTCAACGATTCCATTTTGTTGAGGTGTTCTTGGTGCAGATAAGGTGTGTTTAATACCCAGATTTGAAAAAAAGAAACTTAATTCCAGATTTTTAAATTCTCCACCATGATCACTTCTTAAGGAAATTATCTTAAAACCTTTTTCATTTTGAACAAATTTATAAAAAATTTCAAAAACAGTAAAATATTCACATTTGAGTTTTAGAAAATAGAACCAAGTAAATATAGAATAATAATAAACTAAAACATATTCGTATAATTTACCATCCAAACTTTATAATCTTTATGGTCCAAATAGATCCATATGGATATGTTCTAGAGGTTTTGATGTAGCAATTTTGTTAATAGATTTGAAGGAAGATTTTTGTTTCTTGCCAATTTGGCATGTATCATAGAATCTATTAAGATCAAATTTAAGACTAGGTAAATCAAAAAATAATTTTTTCTTATACAATTATTGTAGATCATAAATATTACAATGACCAAGTATCCTATTCCAGATCCATAACTCATTTATCTTAGCAGTTATTAATTCAATTTCTATTTACACAATGAATTTAAATTCAAAGTATAAACATTATCAGTTCTAGATTCTCTAAACTTAATAAATTTATTGTTAAACACAGATTAGGAATTGTTAGAAAAATCAACATAATATTCATCATCACAGAGTTGATAGATACTTATCAGGTTGTACTTTATCCCTTATACATATAGTACTTTGTTTATTGAGAAAGTTTTTGGATCTCCAACAATTCTAAGTCCAATTATATTTCCATTTTCATTATCACCAAAGGTGACTAGACCTCTATCTATTTGAGTTGGTGTACTAAATTTTGATAAGTTTTCACTCATATTCCTAGAGTATCCGCTATCCATATACCATATAAATTTTCTTTTTCTATGGCATGTTTCCTATAAAATAAAATTTATAAAATAGTTTTTTTTTCTACCCATATCCACTTAGGTCCAGCAGTGTTATCTAGTATAGATATAGGAATCCATATTTTCATTGTTTTTCCAAAACTCATATCATTTTCTTTAGATAAATTTTTTAAAATAAAATCTCTTTTAATTCCACTTATTTTAAGATTTCTCAAATAACATTTTTTTGTTATATGTCCTTCTATTCCACAAAAATTTCAATTAATAGTTTTTAAGTTGTGAACAAAATAATTCTTATATAGTTTCTATTTTTTAACATTACTACATATACTGAATCATTCCATTTTAATTAAATTCTTAACAATAATTTCATTTAGAATATTTTTTCATTTTTTAAAGAATAGAGAAACACTTTTATAAGTTTTTTCTTTATCTTGTAAAACTTTAATATTATTTTCATGATCAGCACCATTTGTGGTAGATGAGTTAAATTTTTCAATTAACTCTTGATATTGTTTAAGTAGGGTATATCTTTCTCCTAAAACAGTATTATGAATATTATTTAAAGATTTGTGCTTCTTTAATAAAGAGTCATATTTCTCTACTATCATTTTTTAGTAGGCATCCAATTTATTATTTGAATATTTTGAATCAGAATATGAATTAGATGAATAATAGGTTTTTACCTTATCTTATTTTTTCATGAAGCATATATTTGATTTCAGATTTAATTCTTTCTTTTCTGAATCATATTTCGATGAGTTTCTAGATTCTTCAAAAACACTCCAAGTAGCCTTCATTTCACTTTTTCCTTTATGTTCGTAATCATCATTTTTTTATATTTATTTTTATCTTTATCTTTTCACCTTTTAGTTGAGGACAGTTAGGTCTTATATGTCCCAATTCCCTGCGTTCATAGCATATGAATTATCTTGAGTCTTTCTTATCCTTCATGAAGGGTTTTATGAATATAGTTTTCTTATTATAAAAATTTATAAACTTTAGGTCTAATTGAGCCAATTCTATTTCAGAATCAGATGTATCGGAATTTTTTTCTTCTCTAACTTCTTACTTTATTCTTCTGTTTTACTTTTGAGATGTTACTTTTAGAGAAGTATTTTCCTTTTTCACTAAGAGTTTATTATCTTCAGCTTCATCTTGAATTTCAACTTCATACATCATCAGTTTCCCAATTAATTCTCTCATTGTCATATTTTTTACATGTGATGATTGGAAAATTGTAGCTGATATACCATTCCATTTAGTATGTAGTACTCTTAGTACTTTCAAATCTTGATCTACTTGTTTGATAGGATAAACTAAGGCTGTAATATTATTGATAATATTTGTAATCCTTCCATTCATCTGATTGATACTTTATCCATCAAAAATTCTAAATATGTCAAATTTCAGATTTACTGTTGAATACTTTGTTTTTCATACATTATATGTTCCTTCATAGAAAATTGCAATGGTTTTCCATGTTTCATAAGTAGTAGGACATTATGAGACATGATTGAATTCATCTGGTCCAAGACCACGGATAATAGCATTCATAGTTTTAGAATTCATGTCATACTCAGCCTCTGTAATAGAAATCCAAGTTACAGGACTTTTAAGAATTATATAAGGAGTAATTATTTTTTAGTAAACTTTAAATCCCATATTCTTCAAACAGATAATCATCTGTGGTTTCCAACATCCATAATTTTCACCATTTAAATAAGTATCATGAACCATTTACATTACTTCTCTTTGATCATCCATTTAAATCTTTGTATGGACCTTATACTTTTATCTTATTGTAGATTTGTTCAAAATCTCTCCTTTAATACAAATTATTAGATTAGAATATAAAAATATACACAAGAGGGGGTGAATTGTGTCTTTTCAAAACCTTTCATAATTCTTCCTTTTGATTTCAATTATAGATTATGGGGATAAGCATTGTTTATCTTCTGTATGAAAATATGAGTGGTGGATAAAATATAAATATAGAACATGGTTGTTTTATAGTGGTTTGGGGCACAAAATATCCCCTAGTCTACTCCATCAATTACTCTCTCTGCGAGTTTGGTAAATTTCACTAGTCATGTCCTCATATCATAAGACCAATCCATAACTGAATATAGGTAGTTGACACCTTTACAAATAAGGCTAAAAATAGAGACTTCTGGTTCTTCAATAGAGAACCGAATATCCGCATCTTTGATCAATAAACTGATACTCTACCACAACTGATTATGAGAAATTGAAACTATCAATAAAAAGATATTGATTTAAAAGGTTCCAGTTGAACTTCACATTTGTAACAGCAACTGATTGTAGATGGATCTTATTCTTCAGAAAATAATATCTTTAAGAAATATTAGTTCCAAAGTGATTCAGTTGCAATATATCTTTAAATAAAAGGATCAACTATTTGAAGTAGAAGACTTACTGCAAATAAAATATTCAAAACATGTATATCTCTAAAGTGTAGCCTCTTCTGTAGATAATAGAGTCTGGTTGATTATTTCATTATATCTGTAAAATATCTTCATAGGAATGCAGTTCAATAGTAATATGTGTTCTTTTTCTTTTAATCACACACACATATATTTTTGAAAAAATACATTGATATAATAAATAAAGTAGAGAGCCTACTTTTTAATTATAGATCCAAGAAAATCACCTGATAAATCATGAGAATTAAAATTCATAAGACAACTCACAGTAGTCGTAACATTACCTTAAAAATAGGAGATAATTTCTCTACTTAATAAGATTCTTTGAATCTATCATAGAAATCATTGAATCGGTCAAAATGAGTTTTAAATCATCCTGATATTCCACAAAGACCGTTGCATGAAACTTCAATAAAATCGTAAATTCAAATCTCCAATGTGGAAAAGTCAAACATATGGTTCCTTCATAAAACGAAAAAATACCAAACGTAGTGTTTAACTAAGTGTTGTTCATTCTCCAAACGTAGGTTTTAAAATGTAAGATTGATCACAAAATTAAGGTTAATGATCCATACATTTTCTTCTCGAATGTAGGGTTCCATACTTACATAGGGTTATTTAACCATACATTTTCTCTTTTTCAAACCTAAGGTTCCATCCAAACATAAGTTTCGTTATCCATGCATTTTTATCAATGTAGGGTTGATTAACCATAGGAACTAATCATTCAAAATAAGGTTTAATATAAATTTAGAGTATGAACAGTGTTTCCAAAATACGCTTATGAGCGTTCTGAACACTTTGGTGAATATTCCACATGAATAATAAGCTTGAATATAATTTCAAAATAAGGATTATAAAAAATATTAATTTCCTGAAATACACTTAAATTAATATCATTAGTAAAACAAACAAGGGTATTTGTGAGCATAAAAATCAATAATATTTATAGAGTATTGTTGAGATAATACATTCCCAACTATCACTAACTATACTCTAACTTTCCACCTCCTTCTACCTTTCTAAAAACAAGGATTTCAAAGTCCGAAGCTATTTAAACTCATCCAGGAACCTGAGATACCTCTCAAGACTTAAAACCCATCTAAAAAATACTTTTAAGTGTTCCAACACTTGGACTTACATTCTGAATATTAGTTTAAGAGTTGTCCTACCCACCAAATGAAAAGATCAATTTTATTTGAAAATTTAAACCCATCCAAATGCATAATGTTAAAATTTGGTTCCTTATCATCCTCAAAGTCCAAAATATGATCTCATAATGGTGATGGTTATTTTCCATAATGATTCATATACCATCTTGGAGTATACACCTTAAAGTATATCTCATGATATGTGATGGTTCCCATGTTTAAAACAAGGTCAATGGTAAATCATAGATTTTTTCTCCCCAACCAAGACTGATGTAGCCAAAGGACATGTGTCTTAAACAAGTTCAACAAAGTTCCATGCCCATCCATTTCTCTCTTTTTGTGATTCAAATAATGAAATTCTCGATTTACTTCCTTTCCACTACCCTTTTTTCCGATTGAGTTTTTGACACCCCTAGTGTTATCCCTCAGTGCATTATAGCACATAGAACAAGAAATTTGGTATCATTTAGACCCTCTCAATATAGATTCTTTCACCCATTTCATAAACTCCCTTTAAAAAAGTTATATTCCTCACCATTACTTGTTTTCTACACCAAACATGGCTCATTTGGTCTTAGGAATCATGGTAGGGTCTCCCCTAGAATTGTTGAGGTACTCAAATGTACCTTTGTAGGATGTTATCCTCCTGATCCAAGCATTATGATCTTAAAATTTGTGAAACCTATCACCCATGTTTCATATGATGTTGGGACTTTATAGGCCCATTTTCGCATCAAATCACTACACTATCAATTCACGATAACTACTTCAGGATACATCCACTCTTTGGTATGAGCTCCTTGAATTTAAACTAGAAGAAAACCTTTTTGTGATTCAGGACCTTAAACTATATGAAATTTACACCTTTTTTGTGTGGTAAAAGGAATAAGAAATTCCCCATTCACACTGGGTTACCATCCTTTTATGTCACACAAATATTCCCTTTTTTCTAAGATCTATGACTGTAAACCAGGAGTCTTGTTCCAAGCTGTAAGACCCTGAGCTGAAAGAAATATCCCTCATAGTCCTAACTATGTGACCATATACTCTGCAGTTGACGTATCCCTAGATGATGTCTTAAACTATAAAATTGTTTCATCACCCTCACATGAAATTGTATCCCAACTGCACCTCTTACATTGTTCTCCTACCACTCCACATTCCAAAACTATATGATGCTTCATTCCCATATCATTCAGTGGGATACATAGTGATTCTTAGGTCCTATTCCTTAAGAACAACCATAATTTATTTCTCTCATGAGAGACCATATTCTCCAGTGTTAGGCCCCCAAGGTCCCTATTCGCATTAGGTATGTTACTACTAGTTGGTGGATCCATCTCATCCCCACCCTGGTCAAAGCTATGCAACCTTAAACTGTAGTAACCTCATCCTTACCTTATTATTTTAAACTACATGTCCAAAATTATCACCATACGATTTTAAACGGCATGGTATATGTTCCCATCACATGATGTGATACTACGTGATACTTCATCCCATGTTTGAGAGGAAATTCCCCATTTGGTGTCGGTCACCTACCACACAAAATTAAAGAAATATACATCGATTGATTCCCGTCTTATTTCATATGATACATGGAGATGCCTCGATCCTATATCCAGAGCCCAACCCAGTCATTTAACTATCTCTAGACCTCCATCCTCAAAAAATTTTTTGAATATCTCTTGAAAATACTCCTCTTTTTATGTTTTTGAGTGCACATTGGTGTAGGGGATTGAGTTTTTAATTCTACTCAAACACTTAACCCACTCATATCTATAATTTTATCCACCCTAATTTTAGATCCCCATCATCCTCCAAATCCAATCAATAAACCCTAATATCCATGGTTCTTGAAAAAACTAGCTCACCTACCATCCTAGGTCCCATGCTCTAAATTATTCCCCACAATAAACAACAAATCCCATGTTTCAAACATGATTAAAGGCCAATACTGTATTTATTCACCCTATTCTTAACTGATGAGGTCATAGAACCAACATTTTGAATATTCTCAATAATTATTCCTCACCCATTTTTTAACACCTTTTTGGATAAAATTGAAAAGGTATCAATTTACTTCCTTTCTATATCTCTTTGTTTTGGTGGAGTTCTGAGACCCTTGGTGTTATACCTCCATGAATTCAAGAACATTGACCAAGAAAGTAGATTTTGTTGGATACTTCCCAAACCATATTCTTTAACACCTATTGTGAACCCCCATACGACAAGGTATATTCACCAAAACTCTCTATATTAGGTCCAAAAGGGGCCTAGATACCCTAAGAGGGGGGTGAATCAGGGTACGGATATTATTTTTGATATTATTCCTACTCCACTGGATATTGACCTCTTTATTATAAGGGTAAAATTATTTTCAATTGTGCGTTTATGTTGATGTCTTCTTTAATTATTTATCTCATGATGAATCTTTGAAAGTAATGCAGGAATGCAAGCACACATACACATAGATTTTTACTTGGCTCGACCTCACTAGGTTGCATCCAAGGTGCATACAATGGAAATGTGATGAATATAAAAAATAAATCAAATATCATTGCTAAAATTATGATTTAGGCCAGATCACTTCTATGCCCAGGCACACTACCTTTATAAAGTTTAGGGTCATCTCACTGCTTTCCCAAGGGTTACTCCCTTTGTCTCTTTCTCTGGATCACTATTGGTGGAAAGGATCACCATCTTCGTCTTCCTTTTCTCACTACTCTAGAAAGTATCCAGACACAATTTATGGACTTTTAAGTCCCTTAATTATCACTAATGAATGCATCCTCAACTATAGATAGATTCTCTATTTATGTTACACTTTCATCCAACTGATGAATACCACTTTACCATTGAAGTATTGGGAAATTTCAATATTTCATGAAACTTTTGGGTGTCTTGTGCACACATTTATTGCCTTGAATGCAACATTTATGTTTTTTGTGGATAACCTCTTTAATGAAACTCCCTTAGTATGTGAAACACCATTTTCACGCAATCCTTACGTGATTTAGAGCCTCAGATTTCTCTAAGGGTTGATCTATTGAAACGAGAGGGTATTTACTTATATATAGGAATTCCTAGACCTATTCTCAATATCCTAAATTATCTTCCTCTATGTGTATAAGATACTATCTGAGCACGTAAAACCACATTTCACATCTCATTAGGCGCGTAAGTCCCTTTAATACAAACTCATCTTTCGTGCAAAGTCTAATCTTTTGCATGCTTTAGGCCTTTTCCATATTTTGATGTGTTGATCCTGAAACATGACTTTCATGCAACATTCCAAACCACTTATGATCTCGCATGAAACCTCCTTTTCCAAAAACACATTTCACCATTCTCCCGATTTTGACACCAAAAAAATTGGCAACCACTGGGAAACTATGCCACCTTGTATATGATCTTTTTATACCACCTCTATAGTTTCCATTCCATTATCTTGGATATTTTTCAACATATCTTGTCAAAAATATCTCTGGAACTCCAAAATATATCATGGACACCCTCTTTGTCAACAAACATAATCAACCCAAAATGCCACCTTGTTACTTTGAGGGATTTGTTCCCAAAACCCTATTTTCCACATTAAGCATGGCTCATGTAGGATTAGAAATTGTATTAGGAAATTCCCTAGCATGGATAAAGTGCAAAAACATCCCAAATTAGTATATTTTTTCATTTATCTAAGCATCGTGAACTCCAATTGTGTGTGACTCTACCTAGATTTTTTTTGTTTGATACAAGGCCTCTAGGGTCTTCTGTTCACATCAAGTTTAAACTCTTTCTAACTATACAATCCTTTATAGAAAAATCCCTTTTTGGTTCAAGCACTAAAACATTAAACTAATAGCTTTGGTCCAAGTTATGTGACCTTATACTGGTAGAAAATATTTTTTCTGAACATTATGACCTTAAACAAAGACCTTATAGACTTAGAATTGTGAATTTAAACTATCTAGACCCTATATCAAGAGATTTATACATGAAAATAGTCCCAAGATCCCTATTTATGTCAGTCTAATAGAGCCTTCCATGGAACATAGGCTTTCCCATGACAATTTTGGTCTGAATGACATGACCATAAACTACCCAAGGAAAGATTCCTAAATTAATTTCAAGATTAAAACCTTAAAATTTAATCCAAAGAAAGAGTCATACTTTTTCCCTCCAAGACACCTCCATGGATTTGGAAAAGGTAAAGGTACAAATATAAAAAGTACAAAACTAGCAGGGGTCATTACTGGGCCATGGGAAAATCATGGCCATGATCACTGGGCCCACTAGTTCATGAAAAAGTTAGAGCCATATTTTTTCCCTCTTGAAAACCCCCTCGTGAGGTCCTCCATGAGAAATCACCCCTTTTTATCCCCATTTTTTACTTCAATTATGATGATAGGGTGAATAACCAAGGTCTAAGCTATGTGACCTAAAATCCCAGCACCCATATTGGTCCTTATTGTGTGACCTTAAAAGGCATGACTCATGGTCCTAGATGTATGATATTAAAATTATTTCTCTTGGTAAAATATATATGACCTTAATCAAAGCTACTTGATAAACCATTTTCCTCTTTCCTAGAGACATATTGATCCCTACTCTTTTTTTTTCACATGAATTATGTTCATGTTCTCCCCACTATCTTATGCTCTTTTATTGGTTTAGAACACTCTCATCGATATGCATAATTCATAATAGTGAATCCTTATGAGTTATTAAATTATTCTTGAGGACCATGCTCCTTTATCAACACACTTTTTTCCTCTTAATTAGGATTAATTTCCACCTCACATATCTAAATGGGCATCCTATAGTAATATAACATGGATAAAATAGCCTCACCACCCACTTGGGTATACACCCTGGAGTACCAACCTCCATTTTCCCTAAATTTAGTACCTATGGTGAAGATTCATGGGTAAAATAGGCTCACCTACCACCTAGGTTCACTTCCTGGAGGAGAAACCTTCAGTGGAATGGTTATAGAACCCATGTTTTGAACATGGTCAACGGTTATCCTCAGCCCACCTGCCTCTTCTCTTTAATTCAGACCATTGAGATAATAATTTATTTCTCTTCATTTTCAATTTCTCAAGTGGAACTCTAACACCTCACTAATTATTCTCTCGTGTTTTTTACAAACTTATAGAATATATAAAATCCCTCGGATCACACTATCACAGTTTTCAAACTCATGGGTCTTAGAGGGTAATGATTAAAAATTACAACCTTGAACCTTCATTAATTAGCTCAAACTCTCATATAAATTATAAATATTCAATTTTAATCTTGTTTATCACTCTGAGAATGGTTCACATGGGCTTAGAGTGAAATAGTTGATTGTATTGTTAATATGACTGGGATTTATAAAGGAAGCACATAAAAATGAAAAAAAAACACCCTTATTTCCTTAAAATAGGTGATAATGAGGTGGGTTATCCATAGGATGTAGCCACTCCTTTATTCCAAAAATAAATATATGGAAATTACCCATATGAATCATACTTGAAAATTTAGTACCCCAACCCATCCAGCCTCTCTCAGTAATATTTCAGGGTTTTTTTTGCTTAGTGAGCACCATTTAATTATTCTTACCCACAAAGTGAACCTCATAAACCTGAATCTACACTATTACATTTTCATCCCTATACTTAGTTTCCAAGGATACTACCCTCGTTGTCTCAGCATCACCCGCCACCAACTGTGCCCATAGTTTGATGATGATCTCTCCTTTGGAATTAAAGAATGATTCATACTACCATGATTGCTCCTATATATTAATAATCTATTATTCATCCACTTGGAGTTCCTTGGGGACTTTATATTTCTCCTCATAGTAGTCAACACTGAAATCCTACCATTCTATATGCACTCGATCAGCATAGTGGTTGTAGGAAAATGCATGGAGAGCATAAGTTTCAATGCCTCTAATCCCCAGGTTCACCAACTAATGATAGAGAGATCCCATATAACTCACTTGGAATTCCCACTGGGTGTTAGTAATTAATTTCTACACAATTCTCCATTCCCTATGTCAAATGACGTGGTTTAATTCAGCAATGTCAGACCTAGAGTCTTTGAAGTCCTTAGGTGGCACAGGATGACACTAGGGGAAATCAGCTAGGACTTTGGTAGTGGGGTCCTCCTCAAGAATCCTCTAAGATGGGATGGGATCCATGTTAATAACAATACCATCAACATATGACTCTTTATTAGTGGAAATATCCTCACCATCCTCAATCTTTGATGCCCCATAATCCATGTTCTCATATACAAATGATTTCACTCTCAAGATAGGACCTTGGAAAACTTGGTCCTTAGTGGCTGGCATGACCACTATAGAAAGCATCCCTGCTCCCCCAGGCACACCCAACTACTGGGTTAGCACTATCTCAAAAACTATTATGAATATTCGTGAAACAGTTAGTTTAACCTTTGTAAAAAATAGGATAAATATAACTTATTCCAAAATAATCATATGTGACGTGAGATCTTGGATAAAGTTCATGTCTGAGGCCTCAAAAGGGAGGTCCACCATTGAAGGCCCCTCTACACCGATAGGAACCTCAAAAACTACTTCAGGATCCCTCAGCATCATGTTTCTAGAAGATATACAAGGAAAAAATCATGTTAGTGCACAAAAATTTGGAAATTATCAAAGGCTTTAATAGTGTCAGGATGGATGGGATTTAGAGACTTTCCATTAAAAGGCAAATGGTTCTTAATGATCAGCCACCATGGGAGGCCTTGATAACTGATAGAGGGAGATTTCGTAGGAACAATAGGGTAAATCCCCTCTTAGGTGACTAGTGGGACCAGAGAATCTAGTGATTCCTCTCCAATATCCTCCAAATACACCTCTCCCATCATAACATCAAGAGAATAATCCAAGGTGGTCTCCCTAGTGCCCATTAAGGCACCTTCACCACCCTTGACAGAGGCCTATCAAACCTCCCCTACTAATTTCTATGTGATTCAAAAAAACATGGTTTAAGTGTGCCAAAGAAAATAAAATTTGAAATGTAGAGTTGAGATAAGGAGATAAAATATTACCTCACTAAAGAGAAGCTTAGTCAAATCATAATCCTTATGAGTGGATTCCTCACACTTCTAAGAACTTTCATGGTTTTCATTAGAACCCCAAAACTCCTCACCACTGGAGCTCTGTGTGTCAGTTCTAGGAGATGACTTCACTTGGACTTGAACATCAACTACAGTTGCCTCTTTGAGATCATCACTGAGAATTATCCACACCCAATAGGTGGTGGTATCACCTTCCTCATGCCATTGGGACATAGAATCCATTCCTTCTAGGTAGTAATACCTCTCTTGGAAGTCTACTCATGCCATAATCTGGGTGGGTCCAATCTCTGGTAACTTGATCCTGACTTGGGTAACATTCCACCATAATTATTCTAGCATGTTTCATAATTGAAACAACCCTCACATCTCCCAAATATCAAGGTATATGGAATCATCAGGTGCCTGCACTTGATAAAAAAAAAACATCATCCCTGAGGCCTCTTGGGACTGACTCGTCTTGGCATGAGAGCTCTTTGCCTACTCCTGTGAAAGTTTTTGAGGTAGTCCTACCATGAAAAAGTGTGGGGGAGAGTCATTTCCCTAAGAATCCTCTTTCACTAATTCTCTATACTGGGCCCTCAATATGTGAAACACACATCAAAAAATAACCCGCTTGTCATCTTGTTTCTTCTATGGCTCATCTGATGCTGCCAACTTCCTCAATTACTGGTATAAAATCACACTTGGGTACGTCACTAACTATTTTTTTGTGTAATTTTGAGTAAGGAAAATTTTGGTATTAGGTAGTGGTAGAATGATGGTTTCCTCAGTTCCCTCAACCATGAACATAGACCATAGGTGACTAAGGATACATGGGTTCCTCTCTTCATATACCCCCATGTAAACTCTCTTCATCAGATACTGGATACATCCAAACTCTCAAGAAAACTAGGATGGGGGTGTGTAGTTTATAGTAAGTGTTACTGTTGGCCCATAAAACCAACACCACACCTCAAAAATACTATAGGTATTCCCTCTACTCTGTCATACCCTAATATCATCAACCATATCAATGGTTGGGGTTGGTAAGGGCCTGATGTTAACAATCCTAATATTGTCAATGCCAGACACCACACCAACTTCTCTAAGAGTTTCCAGTCATACCCCGATGATGTTGAGGAGGGATGGATGAAGGATTATATTCATGGGTAATTAGAGTTTGGAAACTCATTTCCCTTGAAATGTTTCATGATCCATCCATGTGGGAACTGAAATAGACCATAGATGCACCTGAGTGTTTCCTGCCTCACAATATGCCCCAGCTGGCTATAAATCCTAGATAGCATAGGGACACCCAAGTTGAATTATTCCTAGAAGCTAGGATTGAATCCATAACTATTTTCCACAACTACAGGCCCATGCATGTGTCCCTGGTTGAAAGCAACCACCCTCCTAGGAAAGTGGCTAGGAACAGTGCATATTGGACCCCTGGATTCCAGTCCTTCATAATTTAAACCTATTTTTAGTATTAGTCCACCTCCAGTGTCTAATAGTAGGACCCTAGTATCCTCTTATTTTTCTCCCCAAAGCACTGATTTGGCCACCCTGGTATCTTTCAAACTAGAATATTTATAAATAGGCTCAGTAATGTCTTGAATGTGATATCTCAGGGGAAAGGGGGGTAATGCACCAAAACCAAGATCAGTTGTTTAAGTAGGATCTTCGCTGCATCTGGTGTCCAACCCTCATCCCCTACAAATTTAGAGATGGTAGGAATCATCTTATTGAAATCTAATCATAGGGATCCTTCTGATGTGGTGAATGTCCCACAAGCTTATCCCTACCTCCCTATGATTAATGTGTAAAGTGTTCATGTCTAGAGATCATCAGATGAGGACCTTTGGAAACATCCTTGGTTGAAATTAAACATGAAACTAAGATGTCAACAATACCTCATATATCTTGATATGACATATCTCATCCCCTTATTTTCACACATGAAGCATACCTAGTATTCCCATCTCCACTCATCAGTTAAATTCACCCTATATCACAAGTCCTAGTTAACATACCATCCTATAAAATTATTTAGAATGCTAGCCTGGACAATTATTTCATAGTGGGAAGGGAACTCTTCATCAAATGGTTTCTCCATAGTAATTTTATTCATCTTACCACTCAGGGTGTAGAAAACAAGATCTTTTTTATTTCCTGATAGGGTGGATAGTAGTTATGATGTTCCACTAGTTGAGCTCATCATGGTGGTAAAACTATAATCTCGATATGTTGAACTACATAGCCAGGATAACCACACCATCCAATAATCCAAAGTTATAGAGGGGTATCTTATTGTTATGTATATATATCCCCTTTTTCATATGTTGTCAATTGAAATAGTTCCATGTTTCTAGAAACCACCATCCTAGTTAGAGGAGATTTATGATTCCTGGCCATTTTAGACCTCTTGGAAGCAGCACTAGCGATGGAAGTATTCTAAGCAGCTTTATTGACCATTTTTAACTAGTTCTGAGTAATTGATAGGTTTAGTTCACTCAACTCAGGTGGTTTTTTCATGATTGAGTAAAATTCATACAACATGCACTATTTCAAGAAATTGATTCCTTGTTTGTAAAAATTGAAGTTATAATGACTCTATTTTGTAAAAATTCAATCATATAAAACTATGTTTCATATGAATTTCATGGTGTGATGGCTCAAGAGTTCACACAAGTGGGTGAGTTATGAACACGAGATATGGATTATCACCTGAAAATTTCAAGTGACCATACAAAGGCCTCCCTCACACTATTTATAGGCATGGGGCACCTAGGATGTGTGTGCACACATTGGGTTTACACAAACTGGACCTAAAGTTTCCTGATAAGGTGGAAAATTTAACAAAATTTGGCATTTTCCTCAGAACTCAATCTTTCACTTCCTTGTAAACTCTAATTATATGGGGACATTCCTTGGTGTCAGCAATGTTCCTAAAACTCTAATACATGTGTTTTTTCAATCCATGGTCATAACTTGGATTAGGGGGACCATTCCCACAAAAAAGGGATGGTGGAACGCAACTTTGGCCATTTTCACACAAGTTCCAAAATTGGAATGCAACTCCATTTCATACAAAAGGAGGTGTTCCATACCCTATGTTTTTCTCAAGCTAGATAAACACTTAGAAAATAGTGAAAATTTTATGTGAAACTATCCTAGAGGGTGTACAACTTATTGAGAGTTGTGTGTGAAATGAGAAGTTGAATAGTCTCCTTACACAATCACCTCTGATATAAAAGACATGAGGATCATGAAAATTAGTATTACGTGAGCCAAAATTAGGTTGTGTGACACTATTGGTTTTCATGACTGACATTGGGTCAAAAAAATTTCCTTTAAATAGAGAATCATCCTATGATTTTTGGGAATATACCTCTAAAGGTTGAAATGTTGATCTCTCATCCACGCAACCCTTTCTTTCACAACATCACACAACTCCAGCCCCCAATGGATTCCCATAGGTAGAGAACTTGTATAACAAAACTAAAATTGGACTCAAATTTTCTCAACTTCTATTTGATATGTCCTCATGAAACTTCCTCTAAAGGATAGGTGGGTTCATTCAAGATGAGTTCCCTTTTTGGAACCCCAAGCTTCATGTGTTCCCAACAGTTGCACTCAACTATGCCCTCTCACAACTCCAAAGTTGTGAAAAACAACCTATGGGTCACGGCCTAATACCTCCTTCTATAAAACATTTCATGAAATTTTAGATCTTAGATATCCCACACATACCCAAACTAGTTTCTCTCGTGCTTTGATCACTTTCATGACCGACATCAGTAACCCTCATTCCAAAACCCTTTTCTCCAAACATGGGATGGATAGCCACAACACCTATTTATCCTAATAATTGGAACCATAACTCTAGGACCCCCATATTCCACCCAAACATGGTAGTTTTTACTCCATGTTCCATACATAATCACCTACACAATCAACACATAAACCCTAAGGATGGAATCATTGTGGGAAACTGCTTACTTTTCCCTACGAGGATGGATAGTATCATATCATTCCCTCTTGCTTGTAAATGTTCTCCCTAGGTGTAAGACTCATCCACATATGAGCTGAATGTCATCAAAATACATATCCTACCATCCTAGTCACACAATGTTAAACTTCATGATAATATCCTTGATACATGATGTTAATTTTTATCCCAACTATGTATGATGAAAATAGGATTCCTTGTATATAACTCACATGGGATGACACCTCACCTACTATCCAACTTGCATGAATAATCCCCACTCATGCCATCATTACTGCTTAGTAGAATGGGTGAATCCCATATGTGTAAGACCAACACCATGCATCAGTAATCACTTTATTCTTGATATAATAATCCATACTGAATGATGTTAAACTACATGGATTGGTCATATATTATGAAATTAAAATGTGGCATCTAACTATGTGGGTTTTGGTCCATACCTCCTAATTAGGAATGTAGGATGTCTTCATGAGGCTCAATCCCGGCACCCCAACATCGATTTATATACTCCCTCCTTGGGAGGCTACAATCCCTAAGTGTGATCATATTTCCACTTAGGAAACACACTCAACCTATTGTTATCCGACTTGTCCCCTCCATAGTGGATATGGGATGCTTTGGAATTCACACCCAAGATGCCTCATATATGAGATACCCATAACTTCGAACGTGGAATGAATTATAAATTCCTAACATTACCAAGATTCTAAATAAACACATCAACTTTTAACCAAATGTAGCTTCTCTACCATGATAACAAGAAGATTAATTAATCGGTTCCCACCTCAAGATTTTTCTAGGAATAAGATTAAAAAACATATTTTAGATTTATGAGGTATTCCTAGACTAAATGATGAACTCCAAGGAGGAATACATGGAAGTAAATATAGACATCACATTATCCCATTCTAATCAAGGAGTTGATGTCATTGAAAAAACTAGAAGATTCCACCCACCCTTGGAAATTAGGAATGCAAGGAATAACACCCCAGATGGATCCATGGCCAGTCTAAGGATGTAAACCACTTCATAAGAGTAAAAGAAGCACATCCCAACCTCGATGCACATCCTTGATGGGGAAATCATCAGACAATAGTCTCAAAATCAATCCAACACTTTAATTTATTTAATTGGATGAGTTTATTTCCATCGATATCAGCCTATATTAAAAATATGGAAATTTGGAAACTATGAACTTTATATTATTTTAAGGAATAATTAAAAAAATCACTCTATTTATTTAATATCACTAATATGTTTTCATAGGGATAAAATGAAGTTATGAATGGTTATAATTTTTTATTTTTAATATGAAAAAATTATTCTCATGATATTAATTTTTTTTAATTTTTGGAAATTTTATAATTACTTTAAATTCTTACTCATCGTTGAGACAGGGCTTTTATAAGCTGGTAGAAAATCAAAGTAAATAGTTTTAAAATATTAAAAGTGATTTGTTTTTTATAATTCAAATTTTGTAAAAAAAATCTTGATAAAAATTAAATGTAGTTTATTTTTTAAATATTTAAATTCTAACTTTATGGTAATCTTGATGTATTTAAAGTTAAATTTAATGAATAGTCCCGAAAATGATTTTATGGATATTTTTGTAAAAATATTTAATTGATTGATTTAAAAATCATAGAAAACTAATATTTTTTAAAGTAAATTGGAAATGTTAAATACTATAAACCATTTTACATTTATGATCCACTTTCCCTTTTATAATCACATTATTTACCCCCAAATACTAAGTATTTTTTCACTTGGGTAAAGGTTAAAGGGGTTAACAAGGGGTTATACTTAATAAATAAGGGTTAAAATAAACTAAAAACATGTAGAAATCCTATTTTTTTAATTTATTATGACCATATATCATCAAATCCTTGAAATTTATCAAATTTTGAACCATTTTACATGATTTAGACACATATTACATGTTAATATTTCATGTATTTACAAGATCTCCACTCACCACATTTATAAAAGGAAACCTCCTCTCTACTCTTCTCCACACCACTTGATCCCTTTATATTGACCAAGATATTACCAAATATGATTAAAATTTAATTATAAATTTCCTTGAACTTCCTTTATTTCCAACATACCCACCCAATAATCATTAAGGTTCTTTTCAAAAGAGGAGACCATAAGAACATGTATATGTTCTTAGAAACCATTTTCATATTTCTTTATCCTTAAAACTCCTCCAAATATTATATAAAAATATAAACATTTTGACATCCATTTTTTTTACTATACTTAAATATTATTATTTTAATGGTACATCCATATTATATCTCCTTTATATCTAATGTAAAATCAGAACATAGATCATATGTACATACATAATACTAGATTCATGAAGTGATATACTTTATTTTTCATCATTATCTCTCTTTGATGGTTATATAGATAAATTTAATGGATATATATGTTTTTTATAAAATAATTATTATTTTTATAATATAATATGTTTTCTACATTCTTACCTTTCCATAAATTAGAAAATGGTAATGTAACTCGTGCATACGTATGGTCTACCACCTCCATGAAGCGATGTGATTCTTTCTTAATTTCTATTTTAAACTGCAGTTAATAAGAATATACTAACTAAATGTATATGAAATTAATGATATAATAATTATTCCTTAAAGTTTAGTTATTATTTATCTTTTTTTAACACCATCAAAAAGTGGAAATGTCACTCGTGCATACGTACGGACAACTATCTCCCTAAAGTTATATAATTCATTTTTTATCACACCCATTATGGATAGTTATAAAAGAGTATATGCTGAGTAAAAATGATATTTATTAAATTATTAATATTATATAGATTAATAAATTATGACCAAGGTGCAAGGTCAAAAACATTTGAACTAAGACATGCATGTGAAACTGATCAGTTTTCACCCGAATAATGATTTTAATGAAGAATTGTTAATAAAATGATAATTAGAAATTATAAGGGAATTATATATAGTAAAATATATACTAAAATTTTTCTGTAATATATTTATAATATATATATATTCATTATATAAGAATTTTGTATTCATACGAAGTAAGTCGGGACATGAGGTAATAGTTTCTTGTCTCACTTTTATTTATTTAAGAGATATGTCATATTCAACCCTTATTTATTTTATGTGGTTTATATGATGAAAAAATTGTATTTTATTATTAATTTCATGAAAATTATTTAGATTTAAAAATCCATATATTTTTATTTATTTTATTAGGTTTTTATTTAGATATTACCAAATCTCTAATAGTTAACATTACAACCTCATTTCTTTTTGTGATTGTATAGGTTAAATTTCTATTTAGAGAAATTATATGATACTAATATTTTAAAAAAATATTTTCTACTACTATGGTTATTTATATGGTTTTCATATTTTAGTTACATTTTCATCTCTTTTATATTTAAAACTATTAGAAAAAAATTATGAAAAGTTGAACATAATTTTTGTTTATTCAGAAAAAAAATTCTCCATGTCCATGTTCTTTAAAATTTTTTAAAGAATGTTATTTTATATGATAAAATGATTATTTAATTTCATTTTAAACCATATTTGAATTTATTTTCAAAGGTTTAAAAATAAATTTTTATAATGTTTTTCAAACTGGTTATTTATGACATTTTATAAAAAAAAGTTTGAAAGGAATATTTGTTTTAATGATTAAAGCATGAACGGATTTTCCTGTAATCATGAACATAATTTTCATTGATGATTAATTTACATGTTTCTGTGGTTATTTTCAAGTAAAATCATTTTCTCAATATTTTGGTCATTTTAATTTAAAATTTTATCAAAATAAAAGTATATTTTTTTCATGTCTTCAAATAAAGGTTCAAATGTTCTCTTAAAGGTATTTTCATATATGAAAACATCCATTAATGACTGTGATTATCTACTAGGGATATGTTCATATAATATCATCCACGTTAATTCTCTAGATTTTTTATTATGGTGTTATTAGTATGTTTTTATGAATCTCATTTCTTTTCAATGGGTAAATTAAGTTATGATGGAATAATGAATTCTTTTATGATACCATCCACTTCCTTTATCTGGATAGATTATGATGTGTTGATGAGATGTTTTCAAAACTCATTTATTTTCCTTTGAGAATGATACGATGATATCATGAATGTTTTCTTGGTATTGTGGCACAAATATTAATGGTTATTATTATATGATGAGTGGGCCTGAAATTATATGTCCCTCAAATGCATTGGGTAATGATTGATATATCATGAGATAATATGAATTGGAATTGGGAGTGATCCTAGTTCAGTAAGGGTATATGTTCAATATGATAATCTTGGTAGTGATCCTTGACTAAAGAAATGATGGAATGGGTAGTAAACTCAGTCCACTATGGGACATTGTTCACTATTATAGTCTTGTAAGTGTGCTTTGACTAAGGAAATGATGTGATGGGGAGTGAACCCAATCCACTATGGGAATCCATCCACTATGATAGTCTTGGTAGTGAGCCTTGACTGAGGAGATGATGCAATGGGGAGTGAAGCCAATAAACTATTAACTTTTTACACTATGATCATCTTGGAAGTTGTCCTTAACTAAGGAAAATATTTTCTATGCTTACATGTATGTGAAAAACTCATGTCTTATGATTATGATTTTTCCTCATGGCTCAAGATTGATTATTGATGATTCCACAATATTAGGAATTATTCTCATTATTAAGACAAATCATTATGTCATGACTCTTGATTAATGATATTTGACTTATTGTGTATGAATTTAATAATTTATAATCAGGTTCTCATACCCTTATGATTTTGTTTTGATCTCTTATGATTATTGATTGATATCTCCTATGTTTACTCTTACTAATCATCTAAGATCAATATTTATTAGGTTTCCTTTTGCCCAGGTTATGATGAAATGATATTATATAAGATATTACTAGAATATTATATTTTGTAGAGAATTGTTTTAGAGATGTTGAAGTCTTCTTGTGGAATAATAAAATCTATGTATAATGGGAAAAATTAACATTTGATGAGAATGACATGGGATTGTTATATAAAGGGATATTTCATAATTATCTAAAAAAACCTAAAAGTACTTGGGTATGTAAGGGAATCAAACTTTGTTATTGATATTGTAATTTTCATGGTTAAAATTGAGTCTCTTCAGTTGGAATTAAATTCAGTTTGTAAGGAATATGTTTTAGCACTGAATCTGGGTGTACTGGTCTCAGGATATCTTAGTTTGAATCAGAGCAGGGTTTAGATGACTTTATAGGTTATAAATTATCAAAATATGATAATTTAAGAGTTAAGGATACCATTACGGGTTGATAAGTTTAAGGATGATAATCATTTTAAGGCATGAATGCCCCTTTGAGGTATTAAGTGATAGTATTTTAAGGTGATCAAAAAGAATGTTATTGGTGACATAATATAAAATGAACACAAAACCTTTAATAATAATATGTTCTTTTATGATGAGGTAATTTTGATAAATGGGAATAAATTGGTGATCATATTTTCGGAATATATATTTTGATAACCATGAGATTGAAAATTAATTTGGTGACTAATATATTAAATTAATTTTTGTGGAATTTCACTATATTAGGAACATTTTATAATTAATATAAATAAAATATTACTTTCTAGGCTAAAATTTTATTTTATAAATAAAAATTGAGTTTACTTGTTCAAGAATATATGTTTTTGTTGTGATTTTATGGTGATTCAAATTATTTTAGGGTATTATTAGTATATTTTGGAGAATATATGATTAGGGTATTTACATTTTTTGTATTTAGATTTATAAGTGATTAATGTTGTTTAGGGATAATTGTTAAGTTGATCTTGGAAAAATATGTAATCAAATATTATTGATTATTGGGTTTAAAATTTGTTCAAGCATATTTTGAAGAGTTTTAAGGTTAGTTATTTATGAAATGATTTATTTTAAACTCTGGGTTTTACTATTGAGGACTTTGGGATTAGTTTATTAATTATTCGTATGAAGGTTTATTCATATTAAGTATTATCTTACCTTGTTCTAACCATTTGATTTAAGTAATTATCTTATAATGAAGGAATAAATTTTCATTCTATTTTGGATATTATGATCCATTAAAAGTTAATTTTAGTTCTCCGGGAATGAAAAATTCATCATGCTTATTTACCATGAAACAAAGATGTAAAACTGCACAAAACACAACCAAATGATGAAATTATTGAATGAAATAAAGTATATTTTCTCGAATTATTTATCTGAATGGTAAAATACTTCATAAAAATAAATAAAGTTGAAGATAAATCTGTTGAGTCTTATGGGGAAAATTTCACTTAGAAATCATGGTATTATTTTTAAAACCTATTCATAAGTATAATTTTTATAATACATGCATAGTTTAAGAAATATTTTAAAAATGATAATTTTACTAGTTCTAATGTAGACATTCAAGTCATTTTAAAAATGAAATGTGATCAATGTGGATGGAAAGGTATTTCCTTACACTTAGGTATATTTATCTTTCACTCTTCATAATTGATTTAAAAAAAATTTTAAACCTTTGTCCATCAAAAAAAAGATAAAAATTATAAGGAAGATATTTCTTTAAGGGGTAGAATGTAGCACCCTGTGATTCTAGAATACCAAAACTAGAAAATTGGCCTTTTGTGACCGGTCATTTATGATGGAAAAATAACCCATCACAAATAATCCCTGAAATCAGACTATTTGCAACAGAATTTGTGTTTCATCTCAAATAGTCACTATTTGCGATGGATGAAACTAGTTCATCATAAATAGTTTTTATTGGGTTTCCAACTGTCCAATTCCAAACTCATTAGTGATGAACTATTTTCGATGGAACACTTATTCTGTCACAAATTCCCATCAGCTCAAAAGTATTTGCGATGGAATTTAAATTCTTTTGCAAATACTGTTGACCAAATGACTATTTATGATGGAATTAATTTCATCGCAAATTGTCCATTGCAAAAAGTTTATTAATTTAACATATATGATACCTCATTTATCCTCCTCTTCTCTTATTCCTCCTCATTCACAAAGCGCCACTAGACCACCCCTCCTTCACGCCACTGGACCACCCCTCCTCTACGACGCGTCAGCATGCCACTATAGTGCTCCACCGCATAGTCGTACTACACCACTCTGAAAAAAACATTCTCCTAATCCTACTTCTATGAAACTACAAAGTAGCGTTGTCCGGGGTCATTCTGCTCAGATCTATAAGGTACAGACACTTTTTTTTCTCCAACATTTTTTTTTGTTTATTTCGATTTAATATTATGAATATTGGTCTAATCAAAACCTAGGTTAATTGATTTACTTTTTTTTAATTTATTTTATATTTAGGTTTAATATAAATTTGTTAGTTTATTTTTGGGTGTCAATTGTTTTTGTAGGAGTTGATTTCATTTGAATATTGGTCTGGTCAATTGTTTTTTGTTGTCAATTATTTTTGTATAAATGTTGTAAATATTTTTTCAGTGTAATTTTTTTCTCCTACCTTTTTCTGTATAAATACTATACATGTGATCAATTATTTTTTATATAAATGTTGTAAATATTTTTTTGGTGTCAATTGTTTTTGGTTGTGAGTTGTTTTTTGTATAAATGTTATATATATGATGTCAATTGTTTTTTGTATAATTGTTGTAAATATGTTGTAAATATGTTTTTGTTTATTTAAATTCAATATTTTTTGGCTATCAATATTAAATTCTATGTTCAATAAATGTTATAAAGATTTTCTTCTATCAATTGTTTTATTTTTGGCTATAAATTGTTTTTCTCATTTAAAAAAACGTTATTTATAAACAAAAATATTAAAAAATGTTTAAAAATTGGTTTAATGAAAAAACCAATAACAATTTAAAATATTTAATATTTTTTTAAAACTTATATAATAAAAATTAGGTTAATTTTATTAATACTTTTTAATTTATATAAAAAATAAAAGAATTATTAAAAGTTTGTAAAAAATAATAATTATTAAAAATGTAGTGTTAATTTAAATAAGTAGTAAAAATAATTAAATAATTTATAATAGTTAATAATTATTGAGTCTTTAGTATTAATAAATTGAAAATATTAGTAATATTTATTAAAAAATCAGATATAAATAAAAAATAATCAGTCTTACTTTAAAAATAAATTTATAAACTACTAAAAAATATAAAAAAATATTTATAATAAATACTAAATTTTTTTATCAAACCTTACCAAAAAAATAAAAAAATAATAAAGGTTAAAAATTTACAACAATTCATATACATGTTCTTTTAATTAAAACAATTTTTATTAATAATTTAAATAAATGTTGTAATATATATATATAAATAATATTAATAAAAATATTAAATGAATTACCCATGTGTGTGATGTTATCAAACATCCAACGTAGCTAAATTTAATGTCAGTCCTAGATTAAAACTCACATTATAGACCTAATGGCGTTCTCTCATGTTTCATAATATAAAAAGTTTTGGAGATGCTTTAATTTTTTATAATAAATTATAATAAAAATATTAAACGAATTACCCACGCGTGTGTTGTTACCTAACATCCAACACATGGAAATGTAATGTCGCGCCTAGGGAAAACCCCAAATCCTAGACTCGGTCTCCTATTTTTCATATGATAAACAGTTTGAGAGATACTTTAAATTTTTATAAGAAATTGTAATAAAAATATTAAATGAATTACCCACGTGTGCGATGTTACCAAACATCTGATGCACACAAATATAATGTCACACCTATATCAAACCCCACTTAATGGACCCCATGTTAGTCTTTGATTTTTCATATGATAAATAGTTTTTAAGATAATTTAAATTTATATAAGAAATTATAATAAAAATAGTAAATTAATTATCCATGCGTGCAATGTTACCAAACATCTGACAAACACAAATGTAATGTCGCACCTAGGGTAAACCCCACATCTCAGACCTAAAGTTGGTCTCTAAATTTTCATATGATAAATAGTTTGGGAGATGATTTAAATTTTTATAAGAAATTATAATAAAATTATTAAATGAATTACCCACATGTGCGATGTTACCAAACATCTGACGCGCACAAATGTAATGTCGCACCTACGATAAACCCCACATCCCCCTAGGGTAAACCCCACATCTCAGACCCAATGATGATCTCTGATATTCATATGATAAATACTTTGGGAGATACTTTAAATTTTTATAAGAAATTATAATAAAAAAATTAAATGAATTACTCTCCTGTGAAATTTGTTATGCTCACAAATTTTATGTCGCGTCAAGGGTAAACCCTACATCTCAGACCCAATGGTGGTCTCTAATTTCTCATATGAGCCATTGTTTGATAAATATTCTATTATTTTCAAAAAAATAGAATTTGTCTTATATAATATATTTAATATTTTTATTCTATATGAACTGAGACTCTACAGGCCCCATAATCCAGTACTAACCCATCACCTAACTCTGATTATATTTAATAAAATACTTCACGGTGTTAAATTTTAATAATAATTTGAATCTAGTAAAAGTGATTGGTAATAATTATTCTTATTTCTGTTGTTTTATTCCATAACTATGGACTCGGTCAATAGCCACCTGTTTCTATTATGTGATCATGATTGGATAAATCATTGCAAAAATCTAAACGAATCTGGTATAAATCCTATCTACATTGAGGGTTTTGAAACCTTTATATCATCTGCATCATCGAATTATGATTTTGTTTCTGAAGGAATAATTAAATTTCCATGTTAGAAATTTGATATTTGGATATTCAAAATGTTTGAAAATGTAGGACTTCATCTTTTACATTTTGGTTTTTGGAAAGATTATATTTTTTGGAATCAACATGGTGAAAAAACTTTAGTAGCAACTACAAATTTTTTATTCCAGATCCATCATTTCAGAATTTAGTATATGAGTCCATTGGTCCATCTATTCCTGAAACAACAACTCAGAATGATATTCCAATTCCTAAATCAAAACCTTCTCAGTTTTACAATTTTTTGAAATTTTCTTAGGATCCCTTATATTTAGGATTCGGGATGAGTAAACTTGAAGCTGTTACAAAATTTGTGGCTATTAAATAAGATTTTGGAATGTAAAATAGTTATTTTGATCAGATTTTATCATTGGTTAAATCATTGTTACCTAACGAAAATATAATTTTTATAAGTTTCTATGAAAGTAAGAGGTTGGTTCATAATTTGGGTCTTAGTTATCAGAAAATTCATGCATGTTCAAATGATTTAATATTATATTATGGTGATTATGGATCCTTGGTTATCCAACATGTGGAGAATTGCGGTATAAAGAGGAAAAATAGGTAAATTCCAGAGTTCCTATGAAATAATTGAGGTATTTTCTAATTACACCTTGTTTAAAGTATTTATTTATGTCTCGCAACATAGCTGGATTGATGATATGGCATAAATCAAATATTTCCATTATTAAAAGCTTAAATTATCCATGTGATGGTGATTTATGGAAATTCATTGATCATATGCATCCTGTTTTTCTTCAAAATCTCATTACATATGGTTGTGACTTTCCATTGATGGTTTTTTTTTAATTTGGAACTTATGGAGGTCAATATTCTTGTTGTCATGTTTTCATTACTAATTACAACTTACCTTATTGGATATTGATGAAGGAACCATATTTATATTTGGTGCTATTAATTCCAGGATAGCTAAAGAAGAATATTTCTATTTATTTGAGGCCACTAATTTATGAGTTAATTTCATTATTGAAAAATAGTTTAACTACATGTTATATAGTTTTGTATCATAATTTTATAGTGAATTTTGCATTATTATGGATAACCAGTGACCTTACGATGTATAGTATGTTATCTGGATGGAATACACATGGTCTAAAATCATATCTTCACTACATGGCTGAGAATAAATTATTTATTCTTGGTAATGGGAGAAAATTTAGTTATCTTGAATGTCATCAGATATTTCTTCATGTGTATAACCCTTTTCAAAGGAACAATAATAATTTTAAAAAAGGTAAAATTGAAACAAAAGAGCTTTAACTAGTTCTCTCAAGTAATCGGGTAATATCTATTACCTCTACATTACCTCTAATTAATTTTGGACCAACCATAAATGAACAAAAAATAAATGGTTCTGGGAGAGATCATAATTGGATAGAGCAGTGTATTTTTTGGGATATTCTATATTGGTCTGATTTGTTAGTTTTCCACATGTTAGATGTAATACATATTGAGAAGAATTTTTTTTATAACATATTTTACACCGTGTTGGACACACCTGTTAAGACATAAGATAATATAAGGGAATGGTTATATCTTACCCAGATTTGTAGACATCCTAAACTTCAATTATTTTAATATGAAAGATAACACGAATTAATGAAGACAAAATAATTTAACTCACTCACTAAAGAAAACCATTTATTATTCTGTTAATGGATTAGAGATTTGAGGTTACCAGATTGTTATGCTTTCAATTTTTCTTGTTGAATCAGAAATGGGCATATTACTAGGTTAAATATTCATGATTGTTATGTCATAATTGAAAGATTACTACCTATTGGTCTTATAGGGATATTAAATTCTTCAATATAGGATGTTTTGACCAAAATATTATATTTTTTTGGGAAATTTTTGTGGAAATATTGTATTATGATGCATTTTGTTTGCTGGAAAAAGATGTTGTTTTAATTTTCTATAAATTGGAGAAAATATTTCCTCTGGGATTCTTTAATTCCATAGAACATTTAACATTACATTTTCTATATGAAGCTAAATGTGGAGGGATAGTACAATTCTGTTGGATGTATCCATTTGAGAGATGTATGAAAAAATTAAAGAATAAAGTATGTAACAAATCATTAGTTGAATGGAAAATTTCATAAGCGTACTTGCAAGAGGAAATTTAAAATTTTTTCTCTTATTATTTTCATTCGTAATATCCTTCAAAACATAATCACATGGGTCACAATGAAGCAAATGTTGATGATGTCATAGACCATTAATTTTAATTTTTTAATCAATCCAAGATTTATTTTGGTGGTTATCATAAATGATGGATCAGATGAATAACTACACCAAGATCATATATATGTTCTACTAAATTGTGAAGAAATGAAAAAATTTGTGCAGTGAGTACTACTTTTTTATTATTTTATTAAATATATATATAATATAATTTTATTTACATTAACTTTCTTGTAGACTATAAGATGACCATATCCAAAAACAATTTATATAAATTACATCTAATGCTCTTAAAGAACGTCGTCAACAAAATTTTTCATTTTTGAATATTGTTTTCAAATACTTATAAGTTATGTTTATTTTGATATAATAATAAATCAGTTCTATAATGATATCTATTATTAATAATTTTTATTATTTACAGGAAACACAACATGAAAATAAAATTGATAGTTGATTACGTGTGCTTAAAAACCCTCCATCAAAATTGGTAAAATATTATAATGGGTATGTGGTTAATGGATTTATATTTCATATATACATATATAGTGACTCAAAGAAATAATTCAATAGTGATATTTGTTTGAAAGGATACCATCATAAGTAAAGTGAATTTGGAATTTATGGTGTTCTAGAAGAAATAATTGAGTTGTTTTATATGGGACCAAATTATGTAACAATGTTTAAATTTCATTGGTTTGATACTGAATGAGGGTTGTGAGTTCATCCTCGACATGGATTTGTTGACATTAAATCTAACAGTCCTCTTGCATCAAATGAACCATTTATGTTGTCACATCAAGAAAATCAAGTTTATTATGAAAATTATTATGTTGTTTCGACATATTTGAAGGACTAGTGGAGTGTGATAAAAATGAAATCATGTGAAACTCAATTTACTGAAATAATGATTTTTTGGAAGTGAAACATATTGGAATTTTTCAAGAAACAACCCAAAATATATCTCTTACCTAATGAGATAAAAATATTAATGATGAAACCCCTTAGTTAAGGTATAATGATATAGATAATGTTGATGAAGTAATAAGGGATGATGAAACTTAAAGTCATATAGAAGTTTATAATGCTGAAGATGAGTATGAAGACATTGATCTCGATAAAAATTATAAAGAATAAGATGATTGATGTACTATAGTAAGTTTTTAGTCCCATCTACGTTAAAAAACCTGATGTAGGGTGAATCAAAGTATGACAGATTAAAACAATTACCCATTGGATCTTGTTTCATTGTTAAATAAAACACCCTTCTCTCTCTTTCTCATAGCAATATATGAACAGAAATTAAATCATGCAGAATACATGGAAATTTTACATGGTTAACCATCACTAAGATACATCCAAGGAGTATACAATAGAAATGTGCATATGTACCATATCAACTAAAATCGCACTATTGTTTAAAATGTTCGAAGTGGACTCATTGTCCCTCCTAGTTTACAACCACTCATAATTTGAAAGCTCACTTCTCTCTCTACTGAATTGTGAACACTACTTATTCATAATATCCACCTTTGATTTCTTAAATCAATATTTTTTACACCTCATTTAGTGTATCATTGAGTTCTACTCTCATTCACTTGATGAATGTTTCTTTACCACATAAGTACTAGGCAACTTTAACCTTTCATGCAATCTTTGGGTGAATTTCACACAAATTTAATGCATGGAATACAAGTGTCTCCTTTATCATGGAAAACCAACTATCATTCTACTCAATAATTGCATGAAACTCCCTTATTACACAAAACTCACTCCTTGCTGTGTAACTCTCTACTTGAGCGCAACTTCTTCCTTATCGTGCAACTCAATACTTATTCGCCACTCAACACTTGTGTGATCCAGAGCATTGATTTTATTTAAGTGTTGAACATGATAAAATTATGGGGGTATCCACCTATTTATAGGAATTTTTTCAACCCTGTGCACAAGATTCACAACCTTCCCCAAACGTGCAAGTTTTATCCACCCAAACCTCTGTCGCACAAACTCACCTTTTGCTTAAAGCCATAACTTGCGCGCTCTTATTTAATTTTACATATTTTGATGTACTCATCTTGAGAAATTCCTGGAACACAACTTTCAAAGCTCCTTAACACTGGCATGAAACCTCCTTTTCCAAAAACACTTTTCTCCATTCTCCAATTTTTTGACACAAAAATTTGGCAAATACTGTGAAACAGTGCCACCTTGTATACGCTCTTTTTGTATGGACACCAAAGTATCAATTCCTTTTTCATAGTTCTTTTTCAACATAAATTGTTAAAAATGTCTCTATAACTCTAAAACTAACCATGTAAAACCATTTTTCAATAAACAAAAACAACCCAAAAATGCTTTAATGTTACCTTGAGGGATTTTTTCCCAACAATATCCCCCATTGGGTTTGTTTATAACTCTGCATATTTTGATTTAACGTTAAATATTATTCTATCTTCTACCACCATTCACTTCTTGTGATTCATATAGCAATAAAATATTTACTCAACACATACTCTAAGACCACATGATCAATGCTCGGCATTATAAACAAGAGTATAATTCAAATTTCATCAACGAAACACTTCATTCTCAAAACCACTCAACTTCTTTTATCACAAACTTAAACTATAATGATATGTGACCTTTAATCAATCACTTCTATCATAATCAGATTTAAAACTCCCCTAATTTACTACTTTGGTTCTCATGTCTTATAATGCTTAAATTTGTCCAAGATAATATTTTAATGTTTCCTCATAACATCAAATAACTATTATCATGTTACTCCCCCAATCATCTTCTCCACATGTCACCTGTCAGCTTTAACACCCCCTATATTGTTGTTCTACCTATCATATTCTCCCCATGTATTTATTAAGACAGTTTTTCCACTTAAATACACTTTCTACCCCTTTTTAAATAAACCCAAAGGTCACTTATTTGTGGTTTGAAATAGGGTAAATAACATAGATTAGTACATTAGAGAAAAACAAACCATACCTTAGGGAGATGGGGTCCCACATCCACACTTTTTCAAGTGAGGGGAGTTGACTGAACTCCTAGAGCCAGTTGATTTCAATCAAATTCTTCTTTGGGTAAGGCCTTTGTCAGAATGTCTGCAACCTGTTGTTCTATAGGCACATACTGCAACTTCAGAATCCCTTGATCAACCTTCTCCTTAATAAAATGATACTTGATTTATATGTGCTTTGTCCTTGAGTGATGGAATGGATTTTTTATAAGATTTATATCACTTGAATTATCACAATGGATTCCTATTAGAGACTTCAATTCAACTCCCATATCATTAATCTAATACTTCATCCATAATAAATGTATGCACGATTGAGTAGCCTCTATATATTCAGCTTCTACGGTTCTCAATGAAATGTAATCTTATTTCTTGCTTACCCAAGAAATACACAGTCCACCATGATAAAAAGATCCTCATGACATTGATTTTCTATTATCTTTTGATCCAGCCTGTATATCCCAATAACTCTGACTGATATTTTTCATTGTACATAAAACAGAAATCAACGGTGCCCTTGATATACCGAAGTATTATTTTCACTACAATCATATGTATTTATTTTGGATTAGTTTGATACCTTTTTTATTTTAATTTGGAAAAAACAATGTCTGGTTGGGTTGTTATTAAGTACAACAGACTTCCAATGACCTTTCGGTATTCTGTGATATTAACTACTTTCCCTCATCATCTCTTGATAATCTGAGACCATATTTTTCATCTCCTTGGAATTATCCATTCCAAATCTTCTCATAACTTCCTTGGCATATTTATATTGAGAAATGAATGTTCCATTCCTTTCTTGTGTGACCTTTAAACTGAGAAAAAATGTCATCTCACCAATCATTGATATTTCGAACTCACTTTTCATGAATTTGGAAAACTATCTACATTGTGCTTTATATGATCCACCAAATATTATTTCATTTAAATATATCATCACCATTATCCTTTGATTACTGGAATTGTTTACATAGATATTGTAATCAACTACACCATTCTCAAAACTAAGCTTATTCAAAAAATTATCTAGTCTTGAATACCATGCTCTTGGTGCTTACTTCAACCCATAAAGCACCGTATTCATCCAAAAACTATGTTCTCATCTTCATGAATGAGAAAACCATATATTTTATCTACATAGACTTCTTCTTATAAAACCCCATTCAAAAATATGAACTTGACATCCATCTGGAAAACTTTTAACTTTATTTGCACTGATATGAAAAAGAATAATTTGATTTTATCAAGCCTTGGAATAGGCAAAAATTTCTCATTAATATCGATACCCTCTATATGAGATTACCCTTTTCACACTAGTCATGCTTTGTTTCTAATTATTGTGCCATTTTCATTCATCTTGTTATGAAAGACCCATTTGGTCCCAATGAAATTATTATCTGCTGGTCTCAAAACAATCTCCCACATTTGATTTTTCTCAATTTGATCAAGCTCTTCATTCATGGCATGAACCCATTTCTCATCTCCAATTACTTCATCAAAACATTTAGGCTCCACCTGATATAGAAAAGATGCTTGCTGTAATGACTTCATTCTTTATGTCTGAACTGGCACTGTCTGATCACTAATGATGTTTTTCCTATCAATTTCATCTCGAATATTTAGCTTCTATGTAGATATAGAATTTAATTCCTCATAACCATCATTTGTATCTTCTTGTAAATTAGTATCTTTCACTTCTTCTCCCCCTGTATTTCTTACCTCTTCATCAATTTCATTAGGAAATAGTTCACTATGTTGTTGAATATTCTATTCGTTATCCACAATAGTGACATTATTTCTTTAAAATACTTTTTCTAGCCTCTTATTGAAGAATTTATATGGTTTTCTTTTTCTTGAGTATCCAAGGATTATTCCCTCATCTCCATATGACTCAAATTTCCTATGTTCTTCTTTTTTGAGAATAAATTACTTACTTCCAAAGATTTGAATGTATTTTAATGTTGGATTCTTTCCATACCACAACTCATATAGAGGATTTCCTTCCTTAGGACACAATAGAGACCTATTATAAATATATACTAATGTCAAGACTACTTCCTTCCATAATTTCATTGGTATTTCCTTTTCAATAAGCATAGTTTTTCCATGTTTTTGATGATTTGATTCCTCCTTCCAACAACTCTATTATGTTGATGAGTTCTCACTAAAAAAACATGATGCCTTATCTCATGTTTATTGAGATATTATTCCACTTGACTATTTTTGAATTTTGTACCATTATTAGTATGAATCTTCAAAAATTTCTTTCCAATCATCCTTTTAGATTCCCTTCGATACTGTTTTATGCAACTTAACACATTGTAATTATGGGAAATGAAAAATAACCAATCCATTATTCTATAATCATCAATTAAAATAACATAATATCTCTTCCCATAAATTTACCTTGGTGATATTGGTCCATATACATCAGCATTCACCAATTAAAGTACTCTATTCAATTTCAATTCTTTTTCTATGTTCTCCTTTATGATGATCTTCCCTTGTTTGCAAGCATCCCACATATGAGTATGATCAAATTATAACTTAATTAGGTATCTAGATACATCGCATTTTACCTGATCTTTGAGGTATGGTTAACATAGATGCCCAAGTCATTTATTTCATAACTTGTTTACTTCATCTCTAGACAAAAATCACATATCTTCTTCCCCACATACAATGTATAGGTTTACCTTTGTTATTTTTTCCTATAGAACAATTGCACCGTATCTTACTTTTACGATACACATCTTCTTAGTAAATCTTATAGAATTCCCTAAGTCACATAGTTGACTAACACTAAGTAAGTTTTGACTGAGACCTTCTAATAGTAATACATCAGCACGTCTCATTTCTTTTCCCCCAAACCCGACCTTTCCTAAGCCAATTATCTTCATTCCTTCATCATTTTCAAATTTGAAAACTTCTTCTTTGTTATATTTTATTCCTATAACAAGATCCTTATTTCCTATCATATGGGATGTGCAACCTTTGTCAAGGATCCATACACTAGAGCGATATGATGCTTTAAGGTCAATTTTCACAACCAGTACCTTCTCATCTCTTTTCTTTTTGATCCATGTTTTTTACATCATACTTGGTATATATTGGAAATCCTGATCTTCCTTGTAATATTATGGAAAAACATAATCTTGTAGGGCTGAAAATCGATTTTTCATTTTTAACTCACCTGTTGATTCTTTAATTTTATTCTTGTGCCCACTTTGGTTCTTCTTTGGAACATTCCTTTGCATGGTTGATGTACATTATCTTTCCATGTGACCAAATCCTCCACACAAAAAACAATTTCCTTCAAAATATATTCTAGTTTTTTGAGAACTGTTTGGTTGTCACTGTTATTATTATGCCCTTTGGTATCTCTTGGATATGGAACACACATTTTTTGAATGTCTCATCTTTCCATAGCAATAACACCTCATGCGAGGTGTATTCCTATGTGTCACTTCTACACCACTGGTTGTCCCTTGAGTTCTATGAATCTTTTGATTCTTCTTTGTACCCAAATCAATCTTCAATCTTAGAGTGGGTGCTTGCGGTCTAACTTCAACCATAACTTCTTTCTATTTACGATAAATCCTCATACTAGTGTTATTATTTAGATTTGATTTTTGATTCTATTCTACTAGAACTATATTCTCCACTTCCAACTTTTTCATCTTTTGAATGATCTAATTTCTCGATGTCACACTAGGATTCAAGATTTTTTCTTGATCCATAACTTTTTATCACAGTCCGATGACTTCTTCTCTAGTTCTTCAATGCGTTTTATTTCTACTTTTGTTGCGTTATTCAAACCATCGATCCCCCTTTTCTGTTCTTCAACCTTGATTTTATTCCCACTAACTACTTATGAATCCTCTGGCAATGAAGACTTTAGATTCTTAATTTCTTCCATTAACTCATACTTTTTTTCTTCCTAATGTTGCATGTAGTGTTTGGTGTCACGAACAACTTTATTGGATTTCTTCAGTTTATCTATCCAAACATCTATCTCTTCAAGGGTGGCCTCTAATTAAACTTTCAAATCAACACTCCCCTCAAATTCCTCTTCATCAATATCGGTTTCTTTATTTTTCTCAGCACTACTAATGACTTCCACCATAGCATTTTCTCCATGATATTTGCAGTTATCCATCTCATCAGCATCAAATTCATCAAAACTATCAAATTACTATGAAAGAATATTCTTTTTCTTAAATAAATTTATTTTGTAACTTTTTATTACCCTTCACATTGGTTGAAGACTTATTCATGGGAATTTCTACTTCATCCTTGTCATCTTCATTTAATTTCTTGGGACACCTTGATATAAGATAACCAGTCTTTATACATTGAAAGCATACTAGTGTAATTTTTCCATTGAACAATACTTTTCCTCTTTGTAGATTTTAAGAAAGGAATGGAATCACCTCATCTATCGCTTCATCTTCCTGACTATCATCAATGGTGAGCTTCTTCATGGCCTTGAATTCCACCTCTTTGGAATTCCATTTTTCCACAGACTCAATGTCCTCATTTATTATCTCATATGTGACAAGAGTACTATGAAAACTTTCTAGTGTCATCTCCTTTGGATCATTGTCTTCCAACATAGAGACTTTTGGATTGAACTGAGTTGGAAGCCTTCTCAAGATGTTCTTGACGATCTTTACATCTTCAATAATTTTTCTAAGACCATGCATGTATTCCACAACAACATTCACCCTATCAAAGAATGCATCAACAAACTCATTTGGGTTCATTCTCATATCTTCATACTTATTCCATAGAACTTTTATCTTAGACTCTCTGGCCATTTAATCACCTTTATAGATATTCAACAGCTTTTCCCACATAGCATGTTATGTTTTACATGAAATCACATTCATGTATATTTAATTGGATAAGACTTCCCCTAAATCATTAATTAATTTGGAATCAACATCCAATTCTCTTCTTTTAGCCTCTGATAAATCACCACTATCCATATTGGTTGTAATTCCATGCATATCTACTGTAAAAATATCTATTCCTAAATATTGAAAGTAGTATTGCATTCGATTCTTCCATAATTGAAAATTTCATCCATAAAAGATCAGAATCCCTTTATGATTAACCACGTCCTTGAGAGAACCACTAAAATTATAATTTCCCTCTCATACCAATTATTAGTCCCAACTAGGTTAAATACCCTACTAGAAGATGAATTAGGGTATGACAGATTAAAACAATTGCCCCTTCGGATCTTGTTTCATTATTAAACAAAACACTCTTCTCTATATTTACCATAACAATATATGAATATAAATTAAATCATTAATAGGACATTTCAATTTTACTTGGTTCAATCTCACTAGGCTATGTCTAAGGAACATACAATGGAAATGTGTTGATGTACAAAATCCACTAAAAGCTTGTTGTTGTTTAGAATGTTCGGAGTGGACTCATTGTCCCTCCTAGTTTACAACTAGTCACAATTTTAAATTACACTACTCTCTCTACTAAAGTGTTCTCACTGCTTCTTCATAAGATCATATTTTTATTTCTTGAATAAATATTTTTTACACCTCATTTAGTATATCATTGAGTTCCACTTTCATTTACCTGATGAATTCCACTTTACCACTGAATTACTTGCAACTTTAACTGTTCATGAAACATTATAGTGACTTGCACACAACTTTAATTCGTGGAGTGAAATTGTATCCTTTTTCATGGAAAACCAACTAGAGTGATACTCAATAATTGCACACAACTCCCTTCTTACACAAACTCACTCCTTTTCATGCAACTCTCTACTTGCGTGAAACTTCCTCCTTGTCATGAAACTCAATACTTGTGCTTCACTCACCACTTGCATGATATAGAGATTAGAATTCCTCTAAATGTTGATTGTAATAAAATTAGGGGGTATCCAGAGATTTATATTCATTTTTATAATGCTACACACAAGGTGCACAACCTTCCTCGAATGCGCAAGTCTCATCCTCCCAAGCCTCTGTCACGCAAACTCACCTTTCGCTCAAAGACATAACTTGCATACCCTTATTTCCTTTGACATATTTTTAAGTGTTGATCTTGAGAAATTCCTGGCAAGAAACTTTCCAAACCTCCTTAACACTAGTTCATAGCCTCATTTTCTAAAAACACTTTTCTCCATTCTCTAATTTTTGGACCCAAAAATTTGGAAAACATTGGAAAACGGTGCCACCTTGTATACGATATTTTTGTATTGCCTCTAAAGATATATTACTTTTTCATAGTTCTTTGCCAACATAGCTTGTCAAAAATATCTCTAGAACTCCACAACTGACCATGGAAACCCTCTTTTTCAACAAACAAAAACAAGCAAAAAATGATTCAAAGTTACCTTGAGGAATTTTTTCCCAACATAGGTATTTAGTTACAAGTAACTATTATATTCTGATATTTATTAGTTTTTTATATTTGATATTTATATTAACAATTTTTTATACAAAATATTATTATATTCTCATATTTATTAGTTTTTTATATTCTATATCTTTATTAATGATTTATTGAATTGTCTTAGACGGTTGGAGATGATCTTAATGATCTATTTCGTTCTATCACTGATGTTGGACTTCCTGCTGATGAGCCAGATTCAGCTGAGCCTTGATTTAATTTTCCCATTATGAGGGGGTGCGGCCTTTCTTGATTGATGATTCTAGATCATGTTTCAGAGAGATGGTAATCTGTTGATTTTGATCCTCATTTATAGATGTATGTTTATTTCTTTTTAATTTTTATTTTATATTTACATTTGGTATTAATTTTGGTAATAATTTTATGATTATTTGTTTTTATTTGCACATTTTTTCACATTTATCTATGGGGAAGGCTGTTGTAATCCTAAGAAATTGTTTTCCCAAGCTAGGGGTGTCATGGGACCTTGTTCCCATCATTTCGTGTCACCATATGTTCAACCACTATATTGTATGTTATTAAATAATATATACATTTGAAAATTTATTTAATTTCTAACATATTTATTTCAACTGTCTTGAAAAATTTATTTTATTTGATTCCTGATAGCCAGATAGGTCCTATCCAAGAGGCATGGGATATTTTTATATGTGAGTTATTTCATCAGTTTCTACACAAACTTAGAAAGATAGTTGTGGATAAAGCTTGTGTTGCTGTTTTCGACCAGTCTTGTGTCTCCCATCAACCTGACTATATCTCATCTCAGGTATGGGATGGATTTTTCTCCTTCTATCTAAGAGAGACTTTTAGGAGGATTTTATCATCTGGACATCATATCCAAGGGAGGAAAGAGGTCACACATAGGGATATAAGTTGTACATTTGGAATACATCGACAATATATAGTAAGTGATATTATTTATTAATGTGTGTATATATATATACTTTAACCCTAACATGTTTGTTATATTATACAGGCTGATACTAACCCATCTATTATGAAGTTTGAAGTATATAAGAAGATGTATACTGCTCACTATATAGGAGAAGTTGCAGGTGACTGACAGCACCATATTGTGGTTAGGAATTTTAAAAACAATCATCAATATTAATTTTATTGTTATTCTAATTTTTAATTATATTTAAAGGAAACATATAAGACTATGATTTCTCAATCATGAGAGATTCAAGGTGAGAGTTAACAAGATGTCACTAGTGATTTGGGTTTTGATAAGGGGGGTTAGATACGGGCAACTTTGTAGGGGGTAGAGAAAAGTCATGTGATTGGTATTGGTTCTAGACTGACACCTATGAGTTATTATGGTACTTCTATGATGGAATCAATGAGACCGAAGTGATCTTGGGGATAGTCATCGTTGATGCTGCCATATGCTTAACTTTATAAGTATAGGTTGATATCTCAGGATGAGATTATAAATTATATTTAAAAAGAGAGGGAGGAGGAGAATGAGAAGCAGCGTGTGAGAGATGAGCAGATGTCAAAGTATATGTGGTGACTTTTATATAGCATCGATATGGATTCCCTCCCCCCTAGTTCTTCGAGTGATCCAACCCCTAGTCCTTTGAGTGATCTTCCCCCACCTGGCGACAATTGATGATTTCTGAGGATTTATAACTATTTTTTAATTTGGTATGACAAAGATATCATGTTTGAAATGATGTATTACTTTTATATCTATTTTAGTGTTTTTTTTGTGTTAATGTTTTTAAAAAAATTAATGATTTTTAAATATTTTTTAATTTAATAATTAATTTTAAATATTTTATGTTTTTTTAATAAATTTTAATTTATATAACTATTTTTCAATAAATTTAATTTTTTAGAATTATTATTAATTTTTTTATTTAATTCTAATATTTTAATTTATTTTAATTATTTTTAAGTATGTTTATTTTTTAATTAATTTAATTTTTTAGAAATATTTTAATTATTTTTAAAGATATAATTTTTTTAAAATTTTCTAATTAATTTTTATTAATTTTAAATTTTTTTAATTTATTTTTAATTTTAATATTTTTTTGGAAAAACTATTATTTGTGACACACTATCACAATTGTTTATTTAAAACTATTACAAAGCTTATTTGTGATGGATGGCCGGTCCATCCATCGCAAATAATTCCTTTTTGCAATGGACTATCGCAAAAAACTGTAATTGTGAGGTAGTTGTTTGTGATGGAGTATTCGTGAGGAACACTCATCGTAAATGAATTTTTACGACAGGAATCCATCACTAATACTCCGTCGTAAATAATCTAAAATCCATTAGTATGTATTTCTATTTAATAAATTCAATTTGTTTGATGGATTTTGATACATGAAACACAAAGCTTAAAGGAATTGTATTATACTATAGAAATATTAAATTTTTCTATTATCGCATAACTGTTGGATTTTTAGTTATGAATAATACTATCTAAATTAGGAAAAATATGTATAAAAAATTTCCTAAATGAAAATGTATTAATTAATTCTTAGGAAATAAGTACTCAATGTTCAATGAAAATAATGAGATCATATAAGTTTAATAACAATTAATGTTTATAGGGGTCATTTTTCTATAAAGGTTGGTTTTATTTATATTTTTTATTTTTATTTTAAAATTAAATTTCATAATTTTTTAAATTGGAATTTAAAAAACTAATTAATTTTTTACATCATGACACCAAGATTCTTCACACATGGCGTGAGGGTAACCAGATTTTTGAATTCTTGGCCTCTAGGGAGACCCTTGACCCTCCTCTTTTTGTGTTCAATTTCCTTGGATCCCTTCCTTCGGGCGGTGTGGACATCGCTATCGAGGACACTCTTGGTCTCCATTTCTTCAGACCTCCTTGATTTTTCTTTTTGGATTTGATGTTGGCTCATGGGATGCTTTGTTCTTGTACCTGCTTTCAAATAAATAAAAACATGGAATATTAAAAAAATTATGTATTTTATAAGAAATAAAATTCATTTTAAAATATAATTATGAACTTAGAAATCTATGTTTTACATTATGAAAATCTATGTAAGGTTTTATTCAATTTAAAACTATTTTTGGTACTTCTCTTGTAATAAAGTTTTCACAAGTTAAATTTAGGTTTTGAATTTATTTGAAAGTAAAATAATTATAATTTTATTAAACATAATATAATAAATTCAATACTAATCAACATTATACTTTATTTTGGTTTTAAATCATTTTTTGCTTCAAAGGCATTTTTTCTAAAAATGATTTGTCATTGCCTTTTTTGAACTTATATTAAAATTATTTTATGTAACTTATGGAAATTGAATATTAGATAATGAATTCCATATTTGATATTATAATTTTCCAACTATGTAATATGTCCCATTTAATTTTTAAAAATAATGAATATTAACCATGGTAAAAGTTTATCATAATGGTGAAGGGTAAAATGGGTTAAAGGGGATTGTAAACAATGGGATATGGTCTCAAAACCAATCCAAAAAATAAATTTGCTAATTATATGAGTTTATTTTGACCAAAATCATCCAATATTCAAAAATATGTCAATCTTGTGCCACTTTCCTTTTATTATGACCTTTATATTATTTTAAGTAAAAAATAATTACAAAATATCACTCTCTTTCTTTAAATATCTCTAATATGTAATCATAGAAATAAAAATAAGTTATGAATGACTTTAAATGGGTTTTCTAATATTAATAAATTATTTTTATCATATAAATTTATTTTTAATTTTTAATAATGATAAAATTACATAAATGGATTATGCATCATTGATGCAGCGCTTGTGCAAGCGGGTGAAAATAAAAGTTAATAATTTTATAATAATAAAAGTGATGTGATTTAGATAAGCTAAATTATTTCAGAAAATTTACGTATAAAAATTAAATGTATGTACTTTTTAAATATTCAAATTCTAAATTCATGGAAATATTGATATTTTCAAAGTCTAATTATGTGAATGGTATTGAAAATGACTTTAAGGGTATTTTTATTAAACAATATTTAATTAATTGATTTAAAAATCATAAAAGATATTATATTTTTTAAATATAATGTGAAATGGTTGATAATTTCAACCATTTTCCATTTATGATCCACTTTCTATTTTATAATGACATTATTGACCCTTAAAAACTAAGTATCTTATTACTTTGGTAAAGGTTAAAAGGGTTAACGAGGGGTTAAACTAAAGAGAAAAGTTTTACAATTACCTAAAATCTTGTCTGAAATCTATTTGTTAAATGTATCTAGACCCTATATCATCCCAAATTTTAAATTTATACTATTTTTATCCATTTTAAATGATTTAGACACATATTATATATTAATATTTCAAGTATTTACTATATTTCCACCCACCATACTTATAAAAATATACCTCCTCTCCTCTCTTATCCACACCAATTGAACCATTTAACTCCACAAATATCTACCCAAATACCCTCTAAAAATACTTATCCATGACCTTTTGGCTCCATTTTTTCCAAAATACTCATCCAGGAATCCTTAAAACTGCTTTTCAAAAGAGGAGACCCGAAGAATAGATATGTGTTTTTGCCAACCTTTTTATGTCTCTTTCTCATTAAACCACATCCGGATATTCTATGTAAATATTAACATGATGAAATTAGTATATTTAATATACTTAAATGTTTTTATCTTAATTTTATATCCATTTTACATATCTTTTTATATAATTAAAAATAACAACATCGCTCATGCGTACGTACGGACTACAATTTTCATAAAGTGGTGTATTTTATTTTTCAACATCATCTACCTTTGATGGTTATATAGATAAATTTAATGGATACATAAATATCTTAATGTATGTATGTATATATTAATTCTATAACATAATTATGATTTTTAATTCATAAGATATTAACTACCTTCTTACCTTTCCATCCATTGGAAAATGATAATGCTTCTTGTGCGTATGTGTGGATTATCTTCTCCAAGAAGTGATGTGATTTGTTTTTTATTTATTATTTACATGAATTAATAAGGAAATATTTAATGAATATATATAATATTTAGTATATAATAATTATTCTTTAAAGGTGAATTATTATTTACCTTTCTTTCATTCCATCCAATGAAAAGTGGAAACATCACTCAAGTGTACGTACAGACTATCGTCTCCACAAAGTGATATAATTTATTTTTCATATCCACCCAATATATATGGTTATAAAAGAGTATATAATAAATAAATATGATATTTATGACATGATTTATATTTTTTAAATGACGAAACCATGATCAAGGTTCATGTATCGGAACCGTTGAACTAAGACATGCATGAAAAACATACCAGTTTTTACCCAAATAATGATTTTAATAAAGAATTGTTAATAAAAGGGTAATTATAAAGTAATAAAGGAATGATATATATTAATATATATGTGTGAATATCATTCTGGAATAGATTTATAATAAATATATATTCATCATTCAGGAGTTTTGAATGTATATGAAGCAAGTCATGACATGAGATAAGGGTTACTCTTATCACTTTGATTTTTGTGGGACATATGTCATATTCACCAGTTGTTTCTTTTATGTTGTCTATATGATACCCATGAATGTATTTTATGAAAATATCATAAAAATTATTGGTATTTACAAATCCATAAAAGTTTCTCCCTTTCACGATGTTTTTATTCAAATATTACTAAATCTGTAAGGGCCTATATTACAATCTCAAGTCTATTCAGGATTATCTATGTTCAATTCCTGTTGAGGTAAATTATATGATATTATAATATCTTAAACCCCGTATATTTTCTTATCCTCATTTTATTTATTTATTTTTCATGTTTTCATTACATTTTCGTCTCTTGGTAACTTACAATTATTCATAAAATGTTTTTAAGAAATGTCGACCTTATTTCCTCTTTGATCTATAAAATTTTTCTACCATGTCCTAGTTCATTAAAATGTTTTCAAGAATTTTATTTTATATGATCTAATGATTATTTATAAAGTCATTTTAAAACAAGTTTAAGTTTCTTTTAAAAGTTTTAAAATATAATTTTTACAATGTTTTCTAAACATTTTATTAAATTATTCTTACAGAAAGTGTGAAAGGATTATTTTTTTAACGTTTAATGCATGAATATATTTTCCCTCCATCATGGTATTTTTTTTATTTTATAATTCATTTAAATTTTTCCATGGTTATTTTCAAATAATATTATTTTACATATATTTTAGTAATTTTAATTTAAAATTTTATCAAAATAAAATGATATTTTACTCATGTTTTCAAAGAAATGTTTGAGTGCTATTTTAATGGTATTTTTTATTTATGGAAACACGCTTTAATTATTTTAATGATGCACTAGGAATATGTTATTATGATACCATTTACCTTCATTCTCTGTATGGTATATGATTATGATGTTATAAGGATGTTTTCATGAAACTCAATTCTTTCCAATGGTATAATTAAGTAAAGATGAAATGATGAATGCTTTTATAATACCATCCACTTCCTTTATCTAGATGGGTTATGATGTTGTGATGATCAAATGCTTATGAAATTCAATTATTTTCCCTAGGTTATTCAATTATGATATAATGAATGTTTTTGTGATATTTTGTCATACATATGAATGGTTATCTATATGTTATGGGACGGAATAGAATTCTATAGCCCTCTAATGAATTTAGTAATGATTGATATATCATGAGATAATATAAATTGTAATGGGGAGTGAAACCAATTCAGTTAGGGACATTGTCGACAATAATAGTCTTGGTAGTGATCCTTAACTAAGGAAATGATGGAATGTTGAGTGATCTGAATCCACTATGGGACTCTATCCAATATTATGGTCTTGGTAGTGATCCTTGACTAATGAAACAATATAATGGGAGTGGACCCAATCCACTATGGGACTCTTTCCCCTATGATACTTTTAGTGGTGATCTTTGGCTAAGGAAATGATGGAATAGGGAGTAATTAAAATACACTATGGTACTCTATACAATATGATAGACTTGGAAGCGAGGATCGACTAAGGAAACGATGGAGTGGGGAGTTAAACCAATCCACTATGGGACTTTATCCATTATAATACTCTTTGTAGCAAGCCCTGACTAATAATGTAACACCTTGAGATTTTAAAATGGGAACATCATTATGACAGAGTATATGACATGAAACGCCAATATTCGAAGAAAGTATAACATCCCGATACTCTACATTATGTTTCTTTTTAAATAAATTCAATCTATTACATAGCTAATAATTCACACAACACTGGGTTTAAAAGAAAACACTCTATTAAAATATTATTTAAACATGACCATTATAACCAATCTATTAAGTTGGCAGTTATGAATAGTATTAACTAAATTATTTAAAATTATATGTTTTATAAATGTGTAAAATATATTAAATAGATATATATTTATTATAAATAAAATAAAAATCATTTTACATAAGAAGAAATGTTTTCTAAAAACTATTTTTTTCAAAGAAAATGGTTTCATCATTTTTGTGAACTTATGATAAAATTAATTTCTGACACTTTTAGAAAATTTATTTGATATAATTAACTTCATTTTTTAAATCATCATATAAAAATTATCTTAGGGTGATTTTTTTTCTGAAATGTTTCATTTTTTGATGAATAGTGAAAATAATGATTTTTACTAAAGATCAGCTTTTCATTTAAATTATTTACAAAATTAAATTATATTTTAAATTTTTATTATAGGTAAAATTAGTTAAATTATATATATTAATTAATTTTAGTTCATTTGATTCATTTTCATATTCAATTTTGATATAAAAACTTTTTAAACTTTTGAACATGTTCTCTTCAAAAACTCACTTTATCATCGCATCTATGGGGTTAATTTTAAATAAAATTTTCCCACTTATGTGAATAGAATTTGGAAAATTATATTCCATAATTTTAATAAAGATAATTTATATTATTTAATAATTTCAATTTATTTTTTTACAAAAATTAATAGTGAAATAGTAAAAATTAATTACCGCGGTTAAGGTAAAAACGAGTTTACTTGAAGTAAATCTAAAATGGTAAGTCTTAAAATAACCTAAAAACTTGTATAAATCCTATTTTATGTCTATATTTAGATATTTTAATGTATAATTATCAATAATACTCTATTTTGGACCCTTTTTGTATGTAAAAAATGTAGGTACACCTTTTTCTTTTCAAATATTACAAGTTTGTCAATCACATCACCTATAAAAGGCCACCCTTATCATCTCTTATTCACACATTAAAACATTTTTATTTCATAAAATAACTGAAAATAACTTTAAAACTTATATCACCACATACTAGAAGAATATTTTTTTCATAATTTCATTCTAGGTATACTTTAGGTATAATCCTAAAGAGGTGGTTCGAGAAGAGGTAAAATTACAAACTATGTATTTTTGTTTTATTTCTTCTTGCACCTCCATAAAATGTTATTAATTAATTTTTATATAATAAAAAAATTCCTCCTATAAACTGATATTTTATTATGTTAAGTTCATTACCTATATCCATCTTCTTTTCTCTTAAATAGGAAACGATAACATCGCTCGTGTGTACGGTGGACTACTGCCTCACGAACCGATGTGACACGTTTTCCATCAAAACATCTCATGGTTTAGAATTATAATGAATCTATAGTATATATATGATATTTATAACATAATTATAACTCTTGAGTAATTATATAATATATAAATTTTTACTTTCTGTTCCATAGGGGATACGATAACTTCGCTTTTATATATAGTGGACTACCGCCACGCGAAGAGATGTGATTATTTTTTCACTAACGCTTTACATTGAAGGAAAAAAGAATAAATATAATGAATATATGTAATATAAATGAAATAATTATTTTATTCATTACATATTTATCATTCTTAAAAGATAATATTTCATTGTCATTTTTACACTAAAAAATTATAATGGTATTCATGTACGTGTGGAATACTACCTTCACAAAGTGATGTGACATTATTTTCATCACCACACCACATGTATGATATATAAAAGAATATTTATACAAATAATATGTTATATATGATATTATGATAATTTCAAAAAGATAAAATATCACTTACATTTTTTCCATAATGATCATTGAAAAATGGAAATGTTACTCATGCGTATGTACGACCTACTGTCTCCATGATTATAACATAATTCATTTTTTATAACCATATATAATTAATGGTTTTAAAAGTATAATTTATTCATAAATATGATAATTATTTAATTATTATTACTATAGATATGTTTAAATAATGACCTCTTTGACCATAGTCAACCTATCAAAGTCATTTTTGACACATAATCCAAATATTGTCGAAACATATAACATAAACTTAATTGATTAAGTAATAATATATAACATGGTAATGAGTGAAATAAAATTAATAATAAACTATAAAAATGTTCTTAAATAGTTAAATAATTAACATAAGTTTATTATTCAGTAATATAAAAACATATGTGATTAGTCAGACTCAAGGTAAGAGACTTGGTCTCAATTTCCCTTCTTTGAGACATATTGTAATGTTATGCACCTAATTTATTTTATATGGTGTAAATAAAAAACCATTATCATGTAATATAATGAATAATTCAAGATTCATGGTATTTTAAGTTTCAATTTGAATTATTTCATCAAATATGATTTTACTTGAACGTTACCAAGTTGTAAGGGACTTTGTCTCAATTTTCCTTCATTGATGCATATTGTAATGTTATAAACCAAATTTCTATTATATGTTGTATATACTTCCCCTTTTACTTTTTATATCATGAATAATTAATATTTCATGGTATTTTATGTTTAAATTTTAATTATTTTATCCATTTTTATTTGACTTAAAAGTTACCAAGTGGTAAATAATTTCATAACTCAATTTATTTTTATTAGGTTATATTATTTCTTTTCCATCTTTGACATTATAAGATTATGTACATAATGAATTTTTACTATATTATATTTTTTATCCAATTGTTTTATGTTTATTTATAGTTGATACATGTAATAAATTCATTTATTAATTCTCACATCAATGTTATGATCATTGTAAGGGTTTATTTGACAATCTTATTCTAATCAAGATTATTTATTCTTAAATTTCAGTTGAAGGAAATTATTTTTTCATTGTATAATAAATCCATTTAATTTTCTTCTACTCTATTTATTCATGATATTTTCATGTAATATTACTATTTATTCCAAAATTTTCTAATTAAAATAATTTAGAAAATGTTTTTAAGAAAATCCTACTTCATTTATCCCTTCAGTCAAAAATTAACTATCTTCCAAAACCATATTTAAAAAATGTTTCAAAAATGTTTTTACCATTATTCATAATGATTTATTAAATACATTTTTACCTATTTTTGTATTTTTACAAAAAAAAATTAAAGTAATATTCATGTTTTTGTCCAAACAATTCACGTTTGGATTTTACTAAAAAAGGGAAAGGAATCTTTATTTTAGTGTATACACCATGTATGGAATTTCCTTCCTTTATAACCACTAAATGTTTTAAAAATTCCATTATAAGTTTCAAAGTTTATTTTCAAAGAAAATTATTTTCAAAATGTTTTGTTAACTTTTAGTTTTCAAATGAAAATGATGTTTTTCTCATGAATGTTTTTAATGATCTTTTTATGGTATTTATATATGCCAATGAAAAAAACCATTTATTTTTCATATAATACACTAGGGATATATTTTATTGATAATATACTTATTCTTTCTCTATATGGTTTATGATTATTCTGACCAAGGATAGTATTGGAATTTGCTTTCTTGGTTCATTTTTTTAGTCATTAACTTTCACTTGAATTATTCACTTTCTGGTGATCGTTGGACATTAAATTTCCTCTAAATATAAAATTATTTATCATGGATTTTCTTTTTTATTAAATTCTATCTCATTTTACCTTGTTTTTTTACATTGAATGTTTTGATTGAATATGGAAATATTTATAATTTCTATTCTTTCTTCAGTAAGGATGTTTAATGTTAAGACGTATTTACTCATGAATTAAATAAATTATTCAATATGTGAGTAATTATTTGGACTTGTAGTTAAGGGTGGGTCCCAGTTTTAGATATCCCCTTGATGCATTGTTAGTCTCATGAGGTAAATTAGTAAACTTCTATTAAATAGATCTCTGCGTGTGGTTTAAAATTGTCTTGTGAAAGGTCTTGATGGTAGAGGTATCATGTGCCTGAGAACATGACACCCAATAAATAATCATTTCCTTCATTAATAATATATTTATTATTATCTATGAGATTTTATCAATGATATTATCTATTGATTTATTTGATTATCATATTATTCAATAATTTCATGTATTTTCTATTATTTATATTTCAATATTGATTATGCATTATCTTATCATGATAGTCAAGTAATTTAAATGTCATGTGTGTTTATGTATTTACTATGACATCTTGATTATGCTTTTTGATTCATGATAGATTCCGTTATACATAACCCTTATTGATCATTTGAGCTCACCTTTATCTTGTTTCCCTTCCCTGTGATATGGAGAAGAATTATTATAATGATTTAAAGGATTCTAAATGTTTTCCATTACTATAATATGTATTTTATTTCCAAATATAAAATGGGTATCATGTATGTATCGAGTTCTCTAAAACTTCGAAAATATTCAGTCCTTTTTCATGATGTGATTCCTTATATCTTACACCAATTTAATAAAGTAGAAATTGTCTCCAAGCTACTGAGGTAGGGTTCATTACATTTGGTATCAAAGAAAGTTTAGTAGAAACCTTGGGAACTATATTTAAGAAGAAAAAAAGTATTAGGGAACATAAATATATGATATACTTTGAGTATAAGTGCATAAGAACATTCAAATATTTTGTAAGGGAAGAGATTATGTGGTTTTTCCTAATAATACATCCATGTTTGGATACTACAAGTGAATGTGGTTATACATAGAGGAACTTAGGGGTGATAACTTTGAAAATGGTGCATTGGGATTGACCTAATAATCACCCGATGTGTGAAAAAATTACTTAATAATCACCTAGGATAATTCACATTTTCTTTATAAACCACTATAAATTATTTTAAAATAAATATATCCCCATAGAAACCATGTTTACAATAATGAGATTATATTTGAAAAAAATTCAATTTATTTACTATGTTTTGATATTTTTGGGATTATAAATTATGTTTCATAATTTTATGGTCTAATATAGTGTATTAAATTGTTTAGAACTCTATCCTAGTCAAAGGAATGATAACTGCATCATTACATGTAATCCAAAGAGTAAGACTAATCATTTCTTTGATGAGAATATGATAATATTTCGAAGGAAACTAGTCTCTCAAACATTATCATTATACAAGTATATAGTATCATGTTCTATAAAGATAGAGAAATAATTCTCTAATTATTATGGATTCAAATGGAATCCAGAGAAGAAGATACTGAAAGAGACAAAAATGGATAATGGAAAGAAGGGAACAAAGGGTTTACCCGGATATGATAATTGTGGAAAGAAACACCCCGGTGCTGGCCAAAAGGGGATGAAAGTTTTCTATAAGTGTGGAGAGAAAGGACACCATGATAGTAATTTCAAGGGAAAGATAGAAATTTACGATGTCTATTTCTTTAACTGTAAGGATATTGGGCACTATGAAAATGAATTACCTAAGAATCAAGGGAATATACCTCAAAATAAGTTAAGGGATCATGGTAAAACTTATGTTATTACCATAGTAGAAGTGGGATGATTAACGTTATTGTATTTGGACTCCATAATTATGTTATAGGAGTATTTTATCAATGATATTATGGTTATAGGAATCATGAAATGCATAGTGATTATACTGTAATACTATTTCTTAAAAGATTTGAAAGCATATGTTGAATTGTACTAATGAACAAGAAAAGTGATTCAGTGAAAATTTAAACCTCTTATAAAATAAATGATTGAGGGAGTATAACCCTTAATATGTTCCTAATGTTGATACATTAATGATATGTTTATGGGATAGTTTTGGTGTCCAAGAAATTGGTTAGAATTTTTATGGATTATGTCATCTTTGTTAGATTTTACTACAAGTACTGATTTATGGAATATATTCAACAACCTGAGATTTTATAGTTGGAAGCATGAATTTTTTTGATTAGGTTTTATTCTAATCAATGTATTCACATATTTGGAATGTGAAATTAAGATCCACTTTATATTTTTTGGTGAATATGATGTTGATTTAGTAACCTTCCTTAAAAAAATTGGACTTTGAATTTGGATAGACAAATTTTGGACAAGTCTTCAGGTTAACTATTTATGAAATAGATTAGGTTTAACTTTTGGAGTTATTTGATTACTTGTTCTAACTGTTCTGGTCTTAGAGAATATCTAGATACCATAGGAATGAATTTTCATTCTTTTATTAAGCTAGTGATCTGTTAATTTTTAATTTTAGTGCTTTAGGCATAAGATTTCCTATAGGATATTAATTTTGTGGAGTGAGATATGAAGTAGGAATTGATAAAAAATATAAAAAGGATGAAATTTTTCCTATAGAAATATATCAAGTCACTATATTTTCATGTGTTCTTAGTTTAGATGGTAAAGAAATTCCTCAACTATCGGGAAAGGGTCTTGAAACAAAAATGTTATCTTATAACCTTCATTTCTAATGAACCAAATGGTCCCTTAACTCATCATAGATTTATGGTTTTGTGTTCATTAAACTTCTCTATATCACCCACTTTATTGTGACTAATGACCTATATCACTTTCTATTAATCCACTGGTGTTAGTATTCTTTTCCATGTCCATGTTTCATTTCTATTCAATGATCTCCTACATGGAGACCAATTAATGTTTTTTATGGATAACCTTATAAATTCCCTTTATTTCTTATAATGATGATATTTTATTAACCCTTTTTACAATGTGGGTTTAAAAAAAAGGTATTTTTAATTTTCAAACCCTTGATTGTTGAGATCAATATTTAATTTTCAGGACACAATTTATTTAAGGGCGCTAGAATATAACACCCTGGGATTTTAGGATATGAACATCATGTTCGATAGCTTGTATCACATGAAACACTAAGATTATAAGAAAATATAACACCTATATACTTTATGATATATTTACTTTTAAATAAATTCAATCTCTTCAATAGCTTGTGATTTTCACAACACCGAGTTAAAACGAAAATACTCTATTAAAATATTAGTTAAACATGATTATTATCACCTAGATATTAAGTTGGAAGGTATGAATAGTACTAAATAAATTATTAAATATTATATGGTCTATAGATGTATAAAATAAATTAAAAGTATATATATTTATTATAAATAAAATAATAATCATTTTATAGAAAAATAAATATTTTCTAAAAAAACTATTTGTTAAAAGAAAACGGTTTTGTCACTTATGTGACCTTATGATTAAATTAGTTTTTAAATTTTTTAGAAAATTTATTTGAATAAATTAACTTCATTTTTGAAATAAAAATATCAAAATTATATTAGGTTGAATTTTTAGTATTTTTTGAAATGTTTTATTTTTTGATGAATAGTGAAAAATATTGATCTTTACTAAAAACATCATTTTCATTTATATTATTTAAAAAGATAAATTATATTTTAAATTTTTTTAAAGGTGAAATTAGTTAAATTATATATATATTAATCTAATTTAGGTTATTAGAATCATTTTCATCTTGAATTTTTATATAAAAACTTTTTAAACTTTTGAATATTTTCTCTTTGAAACCCCACTTTCTCATCGCCTCTGTAGGATTAATTTTAAATTAAAATTTTCCAATTCTGTGAATAGAATTTGAAAAAATGGATTTCATATTTTTAATTAGAATAATTTATATTATAAAATTTATTAAACTTAATTTTTGAGAAAAATGAATTGTGAAAACAGTAAAAATTAATTATCACAGTTAAGGTAGAATGGGTTTGCTTGGGGTTAAGCTTAAAAGATAAGGGTTAAAATGACCGAAATACTTGTCTAAAATCTATTATATGGACATATTTCGACCTTATAATGTCTAACTCTCTATAATACTCTATTTTTTACCATTTTTCATGAGATAAATGTGTGTACACTTTTTTCTTTTGAAAAATTACAAGTGTGCCACTCACCACACCTATAAAAGGCCACCCCCTATCCTCTCATCTTCACACCTTCAAACATTTTTTTCATCCAATATCTACCCAAATCACTTCCCAAATTCCATAACCACATCCTAGAATTATTTTTTTTATAATAGATTCATTATAGGAATACTTTTGGTTTAATCATAAAGAGGTGGTCTGAGAAGAGGTAAAATTCCTAAATATGAATTTTTATTTTATTTCTTATTCGACCTCCTAAAAATATTATTCATTTATTATTATATAGTAACAAAATTATCTCCCATATACTAATATTTTATTATTTTATGGTCATTACCAATATTCATCCCCTCTTTCCTCAAATAGAAAACTATAACGTCGCTCGTGTGTATGATGGACTACTACCCCACGAACTGATGTGACGCGTTTTCCATAAACACCTATCATGGTTGGGTATGATGATGTATATAAAGAATATATATTATATTTATTAAATAATTATAATTATGGAGTCATTTTATTATATTTTCCTTTTTTAATTTTCATTCTTAAGGTGATGCGTTAACATTGCGTGTGTGTACGGCTGACTACCGCCGCGCGAAATGATGTGATTCGTTTTTAACTAATGATTTACATGAAAGGTAATGAGGATAAATTTAATAAATAAATGTGATATACCTGAAATAATTATGGTATTAATTAAATATTTATCGTTATTAAAATGTAATTATCATTTTATTTCTTACACTAAAAAACGATAATGTCATTCGTGTATGTGTGGACTACCACCATCAAAAAGTGATGTGACTCTCTTTTCATCACCACACCACATGGATGATATATATAATTATATTTAAAGAAATAATATGGAATATATGATATTATTACCATTTTTTAAGATAAAATATTACTTACCTTCTTTCCATAATGATCATTTAAAAATGGAAATGTTACTCATTCATACATACGGCCTACCATCTACATGATTGTAATGTAGTTATTTTTTCATAACCATCTTTAATTATTGGTCTTAAAATTATGATTTATGTATAAATATAACATTTATTTCATGATTATTATTCTTCATAGGTTTAAATAATGACCTCTTGGACCATTTTCAATCTACTAATGTCATTTCTGATACATAAGCCAAATATTATCAAAACATATGATGTAAACTTAATTGATTAAGTAATCATATATAAAATGGTAATAAGTTGAATAAAATGAATAATAAACATGGAAAAATTTATTAAAGTAAATAATTAACATAATTTTATTATTTCAGAAGATAAATAATGTACAAGATGAGTCGGACTCAAGGTAAGGGAATTGCTTTCAATTTCACTTCATTGAGGCATATTTTAATGTTATGAACCTAATTTATTTTACATGGTGTATATACTACCCCTTTTTTATGTTTTTCATGTAATATAATGAATACTTTAAACTTTATCGTATTTTATGTTTCAATTTTAGTTATTTCATCTAAGGGGATTTTACTTGAAAATTCCCAAGTGGTAAGGGACTTAATATCAATTTCACTTCATTAAGTCATAATATAATGTTATAAACCTAATTTATTTTATATGTTGTACATAATAGCCCTTTTACATGTAATATTATTAATCCCTAATAATTTATGGTATTTTAAGTTCAATTTGAATTATTTTATCGAAGCATATTTGACTTAAAAGTTACCAAGTGGTAAATAATTTTATAACTCAATTTCTTTTTATTGGGTTGTAATATTTATTAATCAAAATTAAAATTATAAGATTATATGTTTAATAAATTTTTATTATATTATGTTTTAAATCCAATTTTTTTATGTGGATTTATATTTGATTCACATAATTTATTAATTTAATAATTCTCACTTCAACATTATGATCATCGCCAGGGCTTATTTCATAATCTAATTCTAATAGAGATTATTTATTCATGACTTTCAATTGAAAGAAATTATGTGATCAATGTCTAATAAAACCATTTCATTTTCTTATCCTCTGGTTATTCATGATATTTTCATGTAATAATACCATTTCTTCAACTCTTTTGTACTAAAAATAATTTATAAATTGTTTTATGAAAGGCCAACTTCATTTCTCTCTTTGGTCAGAAATCTATTTTCTATAAAAACCATGTTTTCAAAAAAATTATTTTCAAACATGGTTTTTAACATTATTCAAAATTATTTATTAAATAAATTTTTACCCATATTTGAATTTTTACAAGATGTTTTTAATGGAATATTCATGTCATTTTCCAAATAATGCCCATTTGAATTTAAAAAAAAAGTGGAATGAATCTTTTTTTTAACATGTATGGAATATATAGAATTTTCTATAGTAATGACCACTCAATATTTTAAATATTCCTTTATAATTTTCAAATTTTATTTTCATAGAAAATTATTTTCAATTTTTTTTGGACATTTAATTTTAAAATATTATTTTTAAAATGAAAAAGATATTTTCCTCAATAATGTTTGCAAATATATTTTTATTGTATTTATATTCATCAACAACAACAACCCTTTATTTTTCATATACTCCACAAGGGATATTTTGTATTTATGTCATCCTTATTCTTCCTCTGTATGGTTTTTGATTATTTTGACCAAGGATACACTACTAGAAATTGGACCTATACCAATAGTTTGTCCAAACCATTGGTACCACCAAAATATGGCCCTATACTAATAGTTTTGGAAAAACCATTAGTATAGGTAATGTTTATACCAACGGTTTGGATAAAACCATTGGTATATCCTCTATTTAAAGAACTTATACCATCGTTTTTTCCAAAACCATTGTTATATGTCTAAAAATTCAAAAATACATATACTAACAGTTTAGAAAATCATTAGTATAGGTTTCCATATTTTTTATGAAATGTTTTATCAAATAACATTGAATAAATCAAAATTAATTAAATTTTAAATATAAATATATATATATATATATATTTATCATATTATGTTTCCAAAAAATGTTTTATCTTAGTGGTTAAGTAAGTGAAATATAAATCGAAGGTGTGGGGATCAAATCCCATAAGGGGTTAATTTTTTAATTACATATACCAACGGTTTCCCAAAATCATTGGTATAGGTCTATACTAATGGTATACAAGTCGATGGACACCCAAACCATTGGTTTAGCCTATACCAATGGTTTTTAGGCCTATATAAATGGTTCTAAACCGTTGGTATAGGATTTTTCTAGCAGTGATAGTATTGAAATTCACTTCCTTGATTCATTTTTGTAGTCATTAAGGTTCCCTTGAATTATTCACTTTCCTATGATCATGGGACATTAAATTTCCCCTAAATATCCATATTATTTATCATGGATATTATTATTACTTAAATCATATCTCATTTTACATACAATGTTTTACTTTAAAAGTTATTTGGTTGACTAGGGAAATATTGATAATCTATACTATTTCTTCAATATAGATATTTATTGGTAATGCATATTGAATCTTGAATTAAATAAATTGTTTGATATATGAGGAATTCTTTGGATATGCAGTTATGGGTGGGTCCTGGTTATTGATATCCCCTCAATGCATTAGTAGTATAATGAGGTGAATTAGTAAGCTAGTATTAAATGGGTTTATAACTATAGTTTTGAACTGTCATGTGAAAGGTCTTGATGTTATAGGTTCATGTTTTTAAGAACATGACATAAAATAATTATGTATTTACTTGATTAAGAATTTATTTATTATTATCCATGATATTTTCATAATGATATTATTGTTAGATTCATTTCATTCTCAGTTTATTGAATAAATGGTATGTGGCTTCAGTTATTTACCTTGTCATATTGATTATGCACTATTTTATCATGATAGTAGTGTTATTTAAATTTCATGTGTGTTTGTTTATTTAACTTTCCATGTTGATTATTCTTATTGATTCATGATAGTTTATGTTGTACTTAACCCTTACTGAGAATTTGAGTTCACACTTATTCTTTTCCTTCCCCCAGGATATGAAGAAGAATTCTTGGAATGTGTTCAAGGTTGCCAGATGATTTCCATTACTATGGTTTTTATTTTATTTCCCTATGTAAAATTGTTATCATATATGTATCTGGTTCTCTAAAACTATTAAAATCTTTAGTCCTTCGGGATGAAATTCCATGTATCTTATGTCAATGTAACAAATCATACCATGACTTTGGGCTACTGGGGTCAGGTTTGTTAGAAAGGAAATGATTTTATATGCTTATGTGCAGGCCACAAACTCATGTCTTATGCTTATGATATTTTATCATGGATCATGATTGATTATTAATGATTCCACACTATTATGAATTATGTATTTTGTTATGATAATTCTTTATTCCATTACTCTTTATTAATGATATTTGATTGATTTGGTTTGTCTTTTTTAATTTATGACCATGTTTTCATACCATTATGATTATCTTATGCTCACTTATGATCATTGATTGATATCTCCTACGTTTACCCTTACTAGGCATCTGAGCTCACCATTTATTATATTTACTTTTTCCTAGGTTATGATGAAATGATATTATATGATATATATCTAAAAGGATATCATGTGTGGAGAATTTTTTTAGATATTTTGAAGTCTTACTATGGAATAAGAAAATATGGGTATAATGAAAAAATTTCCATTTTATGAGAATTACATGGTTTTGTTATGTAAATAGATTCTTTCTAATTCTATAAAATTTTAAACCTAAATGGTATTGACTATGTAAGTGACTCAAATTTTTTTATTGATATTTTAATTATGGATGGTTATAATCAATTTACTTTAGTTGGTATCAAAGCTAGTATGTAAAGAATATGTTTTAGCACTAGATCTGGGTGTATCGGTCTTGGGATGTCTCATCACATGCCTAGTCATCAGCCTACTAGAGAACTGGTCCTCATCAAGAATTTTCATATGATACCCCACCCCCTTGAGGACTGTAAACCAATCCACATATGTATATCTAATTCTCCCTAAGGCAATTTGTTTCATGCATACCATTTTCATGTTCTTTGGTTAAGTATAATTCCACCAAGAATCTATATGGGAAACCACTATATATGTTGTTTTTGAAACATTAAATAAGAAAACCCTCATAAAAATCACTGATAATGGGTTTTCCACAAAGAAATATAGTTCTTATATTAACCCACTAAGGGTTGTTATACATCCCTTGCACAGAGGGAGTACATAATCATCATCAAGGAGAACCCCTATGTAAGATCAACATGACATATCATAAGAAGAAATACACCGTGGTCCAACTGAGTAGATTTACACCAACATGTTATATGGTAAGACAACATATAAGTTATTGGTTAAATTTTAAATAGTTGAACCCTAATTATTAGTGATATCAATCATATATGAGTACATGAATTTAATGTCAGTCTTATGTTCCAAAAATTATGCTTGTACACATGACTCTTTCTAATTTTCCAAGAGTCAAAACACATAAATCATAAATCCAAAACCCATGTATGTCGCACTAAGTGAAATCATAAAATAGTAAAAGTGGGAAAAAGGAATAAAAATACCATTTCCTTATAAAATTAGGCTTTCCATCAAAATAGGTGTTCATAATGCACCAGTCTAAGTTCCATCATAAGCTTCAATACATCCATAGTTCATTTCCACTATATACATAAATGGTAAAAAAAAGAAACTCTAATACAACTTTGTATCTCCCTTTTTCCCCATGCCACTTGATAGTTCTTGGACCGGTGTTCATTACGAGACTTTAGGTACAACTCCCCATATACTAGAGGATGCTGAATAGAAATGAGGTTCTAGGGTGTTACCATAGGGATAATATACCCTCATATCAATGTAACACACAATAGAAAAATAATAAAATTTCATCCATCCCAATTAATAAATAAATTCACACCGAATTAATAAAATAGAACATGCCATATCAAATGTAATATGTAATCATACAATCATAAAGACTCATATTCATACCATTATACATCAACTAACCTCCCACTGGGATGATCACATATACAAAATAAACAAAAGGAAATAAATGTACAAGTGGCTTAACTTCAATCCTTGAGACTTACTTCATCTCAATATCCAATCTTATTAAACCTACCCTACTCGATAATGAAATGTTGGACCTCTATCCTACTTGAACCTGTGATAATTTAATTTTGCTTAGGTTCCCAAGTGTTATGGTTTCCTGAGTAGGGTGTGAGTACAACTCGATTGGGAACATCCAATGGTGTCCCTAACATAACTATTAAATACAATACATGAACATGTGATATACTCCTAAAATAAATAACAATTATAGAATAATAAAATAATTTTTGTCGATCTTTGGGTTCTAATGTGACACTCAGGATTGACCATTACTTCTTCAACTAGTGTTAGAGTGTCTCTACACATGGAATATATTATCAGGGGATACATGTACATCCCTGGAATCTCATTATTATAATCGATCACTTGAGAAATGATGTCCCACCTAGATCATCTTGAGTAAAACATTTGTGGTCCAAAATTCACCTAGAAGTGTCAAAAAATAGTGAGGGATAACATCCACCTAGAAGTGTCTCAAAATAATGGAGGGGACTCCACTGGGAAGTACCAATAAATAAAAGGGGATAGCATCCACCCTCTAATATCACATAGTAATCATAGGGGTTAGCATCCAACTGATGATGTATCATAACAGTGGGGGAAAACATACCCCCAACAGTTTTAATAAATATAGGGGGTAAGTATCCACCCAATAGTACCAATAAATAGAAACAGCCAAGATCCACTGGGTGATATCACATATAAATCATAGCGGACTAGCATCAACCTAGTAATATCACATAACAGTGGGGTCTAGTGTCCACCTGATAGTGCTAATAAATAGTATATATGAATATCTACCTAGTAATATAAAATAGTAATCATGGTAGGTCAGCATCTACCTAGTGATGTATCATAACAATAGGGGTCATCATCCACTTGAAAGTATCAATAAATAGTGAGTTCCAGCATCCACTATATAGTATTAATAAAATAGTGGGGGCAGTATCCACCTGATAGTAATAATAAATAGTGGGGGAGAATATCCACTTCAAGATATAACATCTAATATTAATAAAATTAATAAGGGTTGGAAACCCACTAAAACCCATCACACAATTAGAAGGTTTTCCCCCTAGGTTCATAAACCATCATTGTCACTGTAGTCATATCAAGCTCACACCATCAGTCTTCAGGTTCTAAGGTGACACCCAAATTCAAAAACATATGACCTCTTTCACTAACCCTCACTATGGTCAACATAATCTTGGGGAAACCATTAAGGTTCCCTAGGACTCATCATAACATAAACACCCTTCATGGGCTCCTCAATCTCAATCACATCTCCTAATCCAAGCCTATCCCTCAGAGGGATTAGAATCCCTCAAAGTCATCCTAATTACATTTCAAACTCATTAGACTCATGGGATAAGCCCCACTAGAAACACACCAGAAAGAAGGCATAATTCCCATCTAATATCCCAAGTCATCCTAGGTCAGTCCACTCACCCAACATATCATTAATTTAACCACTCAGGTATTCACAAGCTAATGGGGAGTAACACTCACCCCACTCACTAATAAATTATCCAAATGGATCTAAGGCATATTTTAGTTCCTTCATGGTCTACTCAGGTCAATCATTACAATTCATTGCTCACCCTTTCTTAAGGGTACTAAGGTGAACCTATCATGTTCTATTATGAAAACATAATTCATTAAAACCCAACACCCTATGGTTCATATATCTCATATAAAAATATTATAATTGAGGCCTTATCCATCAATATTTGAGGCACTAATCTGATGTTCAAGGGTATCTCATAGACCTTGACATTAATTTTGTTCATTAATATGCATTTTATTTTAATTAAATAATTCATTTAATTTAAAAATTACAATCACTCAAAGTGGTGATAGCACATATCACATCTTTCATAAATAAAATGCATAAACCATTTGGAAATAAATAGTAACCACCATCCTAAATCATAGTAATTCCTTTAATCATAGCATAACGAATCTCTACCAAGATCATCCAAGTCCTACCGATCATCAGTAATGACATGAGGCCCTGAATCAAGCCAAAACATCCAAATTAATTAATTATAATCATTTATAATTAATTATCAATTTAATTAAAATTGGCATAAATACTTAAAAATCACTAAGTAACACTCGCTTGATTAATCCTTGAGCAATAGGGTGGAATATAATACTACCACACACCTAGACCTAAGCCATACAAAATCCCCATTATTTTATAATGATTTGATGAACAATTTTATGAAATTTAAGAAAAACACATTAGAAAAAATATCCAGTGACATACATTCATCAAAATGGCATGAAATGGCATGTGGTCATCTTTTTAGGATGTCCTCTAACTATGCCATGAAAAATCTCCATTTTTATTTCCTAATTACACCATGCTCTGGTGGAATCAACACTAAAAACCTAACCAAAACTGTAATGAAATCAGTGGCTATAGCAAGGAAAAAGAAAAAATCCATAACTAGAAGATTGTACCTTTGGTCATTGTTAAAATGCACTTGGAACCACCCCATTGCATGAGGAATGAATGATAGAAGGGGGAGAGGATAAGTCAGCTAAAATGGAATCCTCTTATTTCCCATCATCCTCAAAACTTGAATTCCCTGATGAAAAAAGGTGAAACATCCCCCACTTAATAAAACACCAAGGCATCGATCATGATGTGACCATCGAGGTCATGGAACAACACACCCCTTTGCCTAAAACTTTCATGGAATGACTAGGGATGTAACATCATGATGCTCCCCAGGTTGAGAGTCTGGACCTCATTAAAACACTATAAAATCATGATATTTGGGCCATGACATAACTTTCTTTTATCCATGAAAAATAAAGGCAAAAAACATAATATTACTTAGAACCCTTCATAAGACTTATTATCATAGAGACCCCCCCCCCCCTCCCATTTTTGGCATGGATTATTTCATAAGAGTATTCCCCTTATCCAAAAACCAAAAAACTCTATGTGCCACAAATCCCTTGACCATGGTGTGAGTGACCTCACTTGGGCAAGGCCCAAAAAATCAAGGCCTATACTTCCTTCCCACAGCACAACACTCCTTCATACATGTCATGACACCCCTGCTACAGTTTTTTGCAGCTTGACTAAGGGGTCACGGTGTGACCTGTTGTAGAAGTATAATTTTAGAAAGGCCACCCCACCTTACTATAACTCATCATAGCATCCTATTTACCTCCTAGACTATCATCGCCATCCAAAAACATATCCTTGATGATATTCCCAATAGGATCTATATAGACACCAGGGGTGAATTAGGTGTTGACTAATTTTTACTAAATTCTAATTTCTCTCTAGAACTTTTAACCCCTTGGAATTTAACTTATATCTCCAATTAGTGAAAACTGGTCTTTATATATTTTAACCTAACTAGTAAATCTTAAATTATATAAAACAATGAAATTAAAAGAAGAACACATAATTTACAAGGTTGGATACTAATACCTTCTCCTTACATTGATTGGTTATTCACCCCTAACTAAGGATTATCCACTATAATATGATGTTAATTATGATGGGTGGTATTTTTGACACCTAAAATGTATCTCATAATGCATATAAGTGACTACTTATCATAGGAAATCCTTTGACAGAATCACTTTGGACTTATCTCAACTTTTTCACACTATTGTGATATCTTCTCACTATGATCTCTCTGCACACCCAGATTCCCATAGGTTCTATGGATTTACACTATTCCTATATAGGTGGATCCTTATAGAACCTCCTTGGAAGTTGATCACCACTGTTCACATAATGTTGTTGTATCCATCTGAACTAATCTCCTTTAACTAAAAAACTTCTTATAAAGATATAAAATCTTCAATAACACTCTAAAATTTTTTCATTGCTTTACAAATTATCTTCATATAACTCTTATTCAATCTGATCACTCATTTGTCTCACTCAATATCTATGATCTAGTGATCATCTATATCCAACACTTTGATCCTTTAATCCAAATTTCTGGATTAGCTTCTCTTAATTTTCATGATAGAATGGAAAACCCAATTATGTTTTTATGATATTTAAATCCATGATAAATAGCTTAAGAATATTTAAATTCCACTTTCATCGGTATTAGAGAATTGTGGAAACTACAGGGATCGACTTCATGTATAAACTTATTTCCGTGATGATCGACAATCACGATCAAACATGAAATAAAACTCAATGGATTAACTGTATATATAAACAACTAGACATGAAAATTTACCATAAATTTATTGATCATATGGTATAAAATATAATGTGATGATTGATCATGAATGGATTAACTATGAGGAAAATAAGTGACTATATTTTAATCAACCATGAGGCAGACAAGTGATTGTGTACTTCTAGACTTCAGCACCAATTTACTGAATCTCTTCATTAAAACTCAATATTCCTTCCAAATACTTCCATCCATTCTCAATAACTTTAACACTCTTCCCAAGAACTTGTAGTAAATTAAATACTCAAGTTTAAGTATTCAAATTAACCCACTTCTTATAATATCCATCTTCAATTAATCCTTAATAAAATTCCATTCAAGTGATAATAAATTCTAATTTTAGTAGTCAAACATAGCTACACACAAGGATGGTTAATCTTAAAACATGGGTCTTCAAACTCTCCAATTAGTGAGCCTTTTAACTCTATTAATAATATCCCTCAAAACTATATATATTATACATCACTTCATATGTATGTACTTTGAACACTTGGAATAAAATATCCATGACCAAACATAGCTGCACTTCATACTTATAGTATCCAGCACTTCATAATTATAGTCCATGAAATTTTACAAAAATACAATGTAAAAAAATCAATAGACATTTAAGATAATGAACGATAGTTCTTTATTGGAATAAAAGATCCATGACCAAATGTGACATCAACCAATGTCATGGAAACAATATCAACATACCCAAAATAAAAAATATTCTATAATTATACCCACAAAAATAAAAAAATGGTGATCCCAAAAATAAAAAATTCATAGAATTGAATGGGATAAAAAATAAAAATAAGGGGTTAAACCTCATGAGGACATGCAAAAACCTAAGTTTAAGACTGATATATCACCTTAAAGGAACCATTTATTTATCTCCTCCATCCTAAAATTACGTGTAAAAATATAATAGTGGTAATATTGAATTCACACCAACCCCTTCATACTAATTTGAAGTATTTAAATATCTCAATATTACTACAATTTTCTTTTAAAATTATTACCCTTTTAATAAACATAAACTTATACCATGACCAAACAATAACCTGAATAATTGTATATAAAAAAAATAAAAGATTTTACATTCTTTAAACAATATTATTTAAGAAAAATTAATGTGTTTAAAACTATGAAGAAAGCCTTTAAAGCCCATACTTATTATCAACATTCATTACCCTAAAATTTTAGTTAATCCAAACATGGTTTAATACAAAGATGAGAATGATATAGAGGAACCTACTATAAATTTTTCACTAATAATCAACATATTATATACACTAAATATCATATATTCATATAGAATCTTATAATATCTAACACAAAACCACCTCAATTTATGAAATAACCCTAAATTAATATCATATAAATATCACATAACTAGGGATCTAGAATATTAAAAAGATAATGGAGGTGATAAATAAGGGGTTGGGAGAATATTACCTTCAATTTGAAGTCCAAACACTATAATATGGAAGGGAAAGGAGGTTTAGATGACAGTATCCCAAATAAATTTCCAAAAGAGATACCTTTTGGTCAACCATAATATAAAAGGGATAAAATAGATGACCTTGGATAGAAAACATGTAATTTAAAATAAATTAAGATGTATTTTGAAAGGATATATAGTTATTATACAATGCCAATTATTCAATAGAGGGTTGGAATTATTAAGTATATTGGTCTATAAATCATGCATCTTAACATTTAATTATCCTAATTTTTTCTATTTTATCCATTTTCAATCCAAAATTTTTAAAAATTTATTAAATTAATTATGTAAAAAATTGTTGGTGTCATGATTCTCCCCACTACAAAAATTAAGCCCTCTAAATCCATTGAGATATTCATTCCTTAAAATTCATCATCTATTGGTGATGAATATGATATCCCCCACACACAACTTCTCTTATACTTTTTCATGTTTCTACGCAACAAAACTAATAGAATACTCCCTCTATCAATATCTTCTCCTAGAAATCAATGATATGGACATGTTTTCCCACAAAAATATCATCTTTTTATAAGTTAATTATATCCCAACTGAGAGTTTTGTTGATAGTGTCTCACATTGAGGCAACCTATGTGGGGGTGAGGTGAATCATGGTTTGATATTGTAATCCAATTTTAACCATTAGTTTACAGTTTCCCCTTTTCTCCTATTTATATATTGACATCATAGTGTTAGGAGTCATTTTTATGCTCACTTATCGATTTATCATGTTCCTTAAGACACACAAATTTATAAAACACCCACAAAATTGGTATGTAATTGGGTAATATATGATTTAATTGGTTCACCCAATGTGGGATATATCCATGGTTAGTGGGAGTTCACAAATCCTCTGATAGATCACTAGAAATCAATGTTTCTTACAAGGTTAGGGATACCTCCCAAGTCTTATAACCTATTTATTATTTGGATCACTTCCACTTACATGACGGAATCTATTTCCTATCATTATATATTTATATCAATTATTATGAGAAATAATTCACCCTGAGAATGGTTCTCTTATGTTTCTCAGCATTCTGCCTTCTTTTGTTCATACTTTACTTACTTCTCTTGGATATTTAATGTTTCTCCTCTTCTTATTTACTCACTCACATAGAGTGCTAATTAGATATTCAATGTAACTCCTCTATCCTATCCTCTTATTTTACTCTTGGTGGTATATCCTAGATTTTACAATGCATCATTCTCTAATCATCCCTTCTTATTTTTACATTGTATCCTTCCTTTATCCTCCTTTTTAATGATCTTGGTACAAATCCCACTATTATGAGATCTTCACACATGGACCTTACCTCTCATTGATCAGTGCCACCTCATAGCTTGGATATCTCATTATGAGTCTCAAATCAACTTATCTCTACACATGAATCATCATTATGATGATGATTATTAATATTTTTCTAACTCCTAGATGATTCAAAGTTCATTTGACTTATTTATCTACCTTAACCTTAATTTCTCCATGATCCAATAAATTAATTACCATATTATATGTATCTAGTAAGTTAGAACATGATCATAATATCTCCACTATGATACTCCCATGACTTCTTATCACTATGTATATTCTATACATGTTTGTAGAGAAAACTAATATCCTTTATACTCTATAATAGAGGACCAATGCCTTTCCTAGCTGGAGGGTGTCACTCTAGTAATATATAGAGGACTCATGCCCCGTCTCCACATGAGGGATCCACTTTAATCTCCCTAATGATCCTTCCTGATCACTATCATCAACCAGTGTCGCCTAAAGAAGTGTCATTCCCAGAACATCTATCATCGTATCTATAAAGCCACTAAAAAGGTCACCATCGTGTTGTACGCTGAAAAAAAAAATCGGATAGGCTACTCACGACCCAACTTTTGAGTTCAAATGGATGAGATATGAGAGGCAGAAGTTTCCTAAACAAAGAGGGTACACAGTGTGTAAGGGGACCCACATGGATTGTGGTCCATCCCTACTACCGCTGTGTCCCTATCAATACACTAATTACTACACATGTAGCCCAACATGGTATCTAAAGGGACTATATGGTGTGTCTCATCCATGCGGGGTCTTTCCTATACTATTGGTTGTGTCCATGTAAAATTATATATGCCTATATAATCTAATACATGGTGGGTCCTCCCACATAGGGACCTACCCATGTCTTTTGGATTGTTTTCGTGTACCCTAGTTGTGTGTCGGTATATGGAATATCCTAGTCATGCCCATGTCCATGTACTCCCAGAGTACATGTTGAGTCATCAGCACCAAGTCACATGGCTTGTGGGAATCCCACACAACGTGTGATACATATAAACTCCAAGAAACCCTAGATATATGGATTTATGAAGAACATGCCATGTGTTCTTCTACACTACACGACGTGTAGTCATGTTTTTCACAGAATATAAAATCTTCTACATGTTCCTCCAGATCTATCTCCATTTTGAATCACACCTCTAGACCACCCAAAATCAAAGTAAAGAGCCTCCGTTCATCATTTTTTAGCCATCTGGTGGCCCAAAATCAAATCTTTGATGGTCCATCTGAAGCCTGTACATGCCTTGCACACCTATTGTGCCATCACATTCTTTGTCTCAAATCCCAGATCCACCAAACAATCACTTTCATGCTATGATTAATCCCCTTTCATCCTTACATAGCAATAACATCCACCATACATGATTTTGTCCTAAAACTGGGGGTTTGATTGAGCTTGATCCCACCCGATAATGTCAAACTATGGCCTCATGGACCTGCGGTGAAGAACATGAGTAATGGTAGGGAAAATCACAAAAATTAAGGTAAAAAATTGTTGTACAATAATGTTTGGCCAATAGATACATATTGGGATGCTTGGGGAGAGAAACATGGCATAAATTGAATAAACAATTTTAAACTAATACATGGGCTCATGCAGTGGCTCAAAATAAATTTAGATCAAAGGAAATGAATTGATCATGCTCAATATTTTAATCATATGGGGTAGAATACACAAATGATCAGTAATACCTCAAGATTGGATCATTTGTTGATGAAGAACGCACTCGCCAATGATGGAGGAAGATCTGTTGTTTTTGTTACGCCTCGATTCACCTTGATCCAAAGGTTCATTGTCATCTGATCTCAAATCACCAACGAAGGACATGGAATTATCCTCTCAACAATCCTAGGTATATATGGATAACACCCTAACGATCCTCCATTACGATGATTAAATATAGGAAATTAGGTTTTAGGGGTTTAATGAATGAATGAATCAATCCATTAAACACACCCACCAATGGTTGTTTTATCTAAACTCCCCATGTTGACCAACTTTAGGTCACTCTTAGGGTAAACCATGCATTTCAGATTCAACCATCACCTCATATTTTTTATATGAAACTCCATTTAAGAGTTATCCCATTATTTATGAAAAATCATGTGTGTTTGTGCTATAAAATATATTTAACATTTTTATAAAATTAATTACAGGCACACTAGGCTTCATAATCGCACGTTATATCATCACCTGGTTCAAAAAAATTGTAGATTTATTTCAAAAGTCTTACAAGGAAAAAACAATATCTCTGCAGTTGGTGTCACAATTATTCCCACTATAAAAAAATATTCCCTCCAAATCAATTAAGATATTCCTTCCTTAAAAATCATCATTTATTGGTGATGAATATGATATCACCCCACCCACATATCATCTTATACTTTTTCATGTTTCTAAATACCCAAAATAATGTAATACTCTCTCTCTCTCTCTCAATACCATATCCTAAAAATCAATTATATAGACATGTTTTCCCACAGAAATTTCATATTCTTCCAAGTTAATTATATCCCAACTGAGAGTGTTGTTGATAGTGTATCACAATGAGGCAACCAGAGCAGGGGTGAGGTGAATCAATTTTTGATAGTGTAATCTAATTTTAACCATTATTTAACATTTATCCGTTTGTTCCCATTCATATATTGTCAAAATAGTGTTAAGGGTAATTTTTATTCTCACTTTTAGATTTCTTATGTTCCTTAAAAATCACATAGTTATAACACACCCACACAATGGGTATGTAATTAGGGAACATGTGATTTACTTGGTTAACCCAGTGTGGGCTATATCCAAGGTGAGTGGGAGTTTACTACTCTAATAGATCATGAGAATGTAATTTTTCTTACAAGGTCGGGGATACCTCCCAAGGCATATAACCTATTCTTATTTGGATCAATTACAATTACATGATGGAATCTCTTTCCTATAATATATATATATATATATTATTATAATAAATAATTTACCCTTAGAATGGTTCTATTATGTTTCTCAAAATGTTATCTCATTTTCCCATCCTTAACTTACTTCTCTTGGATATTTAATAATTCACCTCTTCTTCTTTACTCGCTCACATATAGTGTTAATTAGATATCCAATATAACTCCTCTATCGTATTCTATTATTCTACTCTTGGTGGTATCTCTAATATTTTACTGTGCATCATTATCTGATCATTCCTTATTATTTTCACATTATCTCCTTCCTTTATCCTCATTCTACATGATCTCAGAAAAAATGCCACTATTGTGATATCATCACACATGGACCTTAACTCTCACTGATAGACACCAGCTCAAAGCTTGGATAGGTCATTATGAGTCTTAACTCACATTATCTCTACTCATGCATCCTCATTATGATTATTATTATTATTATTATTACTCTATATCCCAGATGATTTAAAGTTCATCTAACTTCTTTATCTACCTTAACCTTAATTTCTCCATGATCCTATAATTTAATTACCATCTTCTATATATATAGTGGGTTAAACCATGATCATAATATCTTTACTATAATACTCCATTAGATTCTTATCTCTATGTATATTCTCTACATGGTTGTATAGAAAACTAGCATCCTTTATACACTATTATAGATTGAGAAACTTCCATGTTCAATTAATAGAATTAATGATAGCTAATAGTCATATGCCTATGATCTATATGTAACATACATGCCATAAACTATATAACTAACTCTAGATTCTCCTGCTCCACAATCATTTATTCTCCAACTGTGAAGGCTATTAATGTGGACTTTATTAGATACATTTTTTTCAGGTATATTTGATTAAATAATTGTGTCTTTGATGTAAAAATATGTTTTAATTGAAGAAATATTGAATACTCCTTAATTTGGTTGGAAATTGTAATTCATAGAATATTTTAATGGTAATTTTTGATTTTGGGGCTTAATAGGTTAAAAAGTTCATCGGAATAATTTTTATATATTTTTAAGAACAAATATGATGTTGATTTTTATTTTTATTTGAAATATTAGTTTTTGAAGTATTTCAGATGATTGATTTTAATGTTTAAAGTTCCATAGTTTCATTTTAAATATTTTTTCAGTAATTTAATTTTGTGAGAAGTTTTAATTTATTAATAATTGTTTTTAAAAATGATAAGTCTTTTAAAATTGAAAGCCTCTCATTTTCCATAAGGCTTTGTTAATTATTTTGTGAGTATTTTTATTATTTTTATTTTTATTTTAGTTTTCATAAGTTTTATTTATTTATTGTAAGTGTTTTTATTTTATAATAAGTCTTTTTTAAGTAGATTAAATATTTTTATTCATTGATTGACTTATATCATTTGTCTTTCACAGAGTTTTTTTATGTGTTTTTTGAAAAAATAAATATGTTTAGGTTAGTTATTTTAAAAATTCTATGTCGAAAAGGAATCAGGGGTGTTGCTGCCTTCCCGATTTATTGAAAGGTGGTACACCTGCTACCCCTTTTTCCTATCATCAATGAGGATCGATGACATGGTAAAGGCAGCAGCGGGTCGGCCGCCTTTCGCCTAAAATAAAGCAAAGGTGGTTGGGGATTGGACGCCTTTCACCTAATGTACAAATGAAAGGTGCCTCCTACCACCTTTCCCTTAAGTCCCTATAAAATCCCCCCCCCCCCACTTCAAAATCCCCTCCTCTCTATAGATTCCACACCCTTTATCTCTAAAGGAAGCCTTCTTTGTGCATGGTGGTTCCAGTGGCCTAAAAGAAGTCTCGATTTTTTGTGAAGCATCATTTATATTTATTTTTTCTTATTTAATTTAAATTTATTTATTTATTTATTTATTTATTTGAATTTTTTTAGTTGGTTATAAATATGTTATTTTTCAAGTAGTTTAGTTAGTTATGTATAGTTTAGAAATAATAGTTATTATTTGTAATGATTAAGTACAGATTAACTAATAAATAGCTTTGGATTAAAGAATGATTACATATAATGATTAGATAATAATAATTAACTAATGAATATAATTTTATTAAATAATTATTAATCCATAATTAATTACGGATTAAGTAATATTTAACTAATTAATAGTTAATGAATAAAGAATTATTAACTAATTATTAAATAATGATTAAGTAATAATTATAGAATGTTTAACTAATGATTTAGTAATGATTAACTAATGATTAATTATTGATTAAATTATTATTAAAATATGATTAACTAATGATTAAGTAATGATTAAATATTGATTAAGGAATGATTAAAGAATGATTAAGTAATGATTAAGTAATGATTAACTAATGTTTAACTAATGATTAACTAATGATTAACTACTGGTTAACTAATGATTAACTAATGATTAAGGAATGATTAAAGAATGATTAACTAATGATTAAGGAATGATTAAAGAATAAATAAATAATTTTTAACTAATTTTTAACTAATGATTAAGTAATGGTTTAGTAATTATTAACTAATTATTAAATACTGATTAAGTAATGATTATGTATTGATTAAATAATTTTTGAGGAATGATTAAAGAGTGATTAAAGAATGATTAACTAATGATTAAGTAATAAAAAAAGAATCATTAAATAATTAATAAAAAATGATTTAGTAATTATTAAATAATAATTAAGTAATGATTAAATAATGACTAAGGTAATTAAGTAATGATAAAAGAATGATTAAGAAATTATTAAAGAATGATTAAATAAGGAATAAGTAATGATTAAAGAATTATTAAAAAATAATGAATGAATGATTAAAGAATGATTAACTAATGATGAACTAATGGTTAAATAATGATTGACTAATGATTAATTATTGATTAAGTAATGATTAATTATTGATAAAATAATTATTAAGTAATGATTAAAGAGTGATTAAAGAATGATTAAATAATGATTAAGTAATGAATAAAGACTCATTAACTAATGATTAACCAATGATTAAGTAATGATTAATGAATAATTAAGTAATGAATAAAGAATGATTAAATAATGATTAAATAATGATTAATTAATGATTAAATAATTATTAAGTAATGATTAAAAAATGATTAAGTAGTGATTAAAAAATGATTAACTAATGTTTAACTAATGATTAAGTAATAATTAACTAATTATTAACTAATGGATAACTAATGGTTAACTAATGATTAACTAATAATTAAATATTGATTAACTAATGATTAACCAATGATTAAATAATTATTAACTTTAGATTAACATAGAATAAACATATGATGAAAGATGAGAAACTGGATGACAAAGAGACTTTACTGCACATATGATTTGTTACTCCCATGATTTTGATGATATATCCCTTATTTCATGCATGTTTTGTTAAACTTGATGGATATGTTTTAGATGATTCCCATTCTATTTATAAAAAAATTGAACATAGCTTTAGGAAATTTAAAATTTGTACTAAAAAAAATTAGTGTCATCTTTTAGGATATAAGAAAACGTTCTAAAATTTTGGTAGAAAAAAATATTATGTGGTTATCAAAGAAATCAAATCCATATCTGGATACTACAAGTGGATGTGGATCTAGGACAGATGTACCTAGGGGTAAAACCCAAAAACACTACATTGAGCTATATTCAATCAGGAACTGGTGCATGACAACGGGCCTTACAGCACACCTAGTTTGACGCTCCTAGGGGATATGCTTTTGATGATTCATATTTTCTTTATAAACTACTAAAATACCTTTAGTAAGATTAAAATTTGTACTATGAAACATTAGTATCATATTTGATGATATAAGAAGATGTTCTAAAATTTAAGTATCATAAATATTGTATGGTCAACAATCATTTTCAATAGTATTCATAGAATATTTTTGAAACTGAGGTAAAACAGAAGAAAAAACATCAAATCAGTTTATTTATCTATGATAAAATGACAATTATGATCATATAAAGTGAAATTGTGAAGAATAAACCCATTAAATAGCACATTAATTTTTTATAATAGACAAGAAATACATTGATATTTTTTAGCAGAATAGAGTTTGGATGAAATGTTCTTAACTTTGAAAGAGAAGTAAAATACAACTTATTTTCAAGTGGTATCTTAATAACATCTTCTAAAGGTGTGTACTTTTTTTAATTATCAATAGATTTTTTCCTTCTAATGACATCACTGCTGTATGGGTAGGACTCTCATTAGAAGGCCAAAATATTTTTAAAATTAAAAAGTTAAGTACATCTTTTTGGAAGATGTTATTAAGTTACCACTTAAAAATAAGTTGTATTTTACTTCTCGTCTGAAGTCAGGCTCATCTCATCTAAACTCTGCTTTTTTGGAAAATTCAAAGGTATTTTTTACTTATTTTAAACCATTCATGTGTTATTTAATGGGTTTATTCTTCCCCATTTCACTTTATATTATCATAATTTTAATTTTATCATAGATAAATAAACTGATTTGATATTTTCTCTTCTTTTTACCTCAGTTTCTAAAACATTCATTGACTTATTTTCTAATAAACTTTTCTATAAAGAAACATTAGTATCATATTTTATCATATATAAATATGTTCTAAAATTTCAATATCATAAAGATTATATGGTCAACCCTCATTGTATATACTATTTAAACAATCCAAATCTTGATCAAAAACATTTTTGATGTAGAGAGTCATGTTTTCCTATGTCTATTCTATGGGGAGGTTATTCAAACCGAGCAGGGAGCTTCTTATAGTACAAAACCAACAACAATGGTTAGGATATATGATTGTGTAACCCTAAGTGAACTTCAAGATAGAATTTAGGGTTACTTAAATCTGGAACCTGATCAATAGATCAAGTCTTTTAGCTATATACATTTACAATTCTCGATTATACTATGGCATCTATCTTATCCATTGGTTGATGATGAGAAGTGGGTTTGATCGATAAATTCATTTTCCCAATGGTCATATGGTACCATGATGGAGTTATATGTTGAGGTTTCTAATGTAAAAAAATCTAATTGTATAAAGATGTAGACTTATAAGAGTGGTTGGATAAGGTCCATAGCAAGAAATTGAGGCTCCTCCCTATGATGTAGAAGAGGAAAGCCTTGATGATCTCCCAGATATACATGTACATACAAATTCCAAGGAGGATTTTGTTAATGATGGAATAGACATAGACAACAATACTAATAAGGAGGGAGAAATAGAAGTTGGGGAGGAAGTTTCTAGAAATTAAATAGTTATATAGTAGCCTCTACCCATAATAAATCATCCACCACTCTTCACAACTTGGTTAGAAGTAATGGCACATTTTCTTGAATTTGACTGCAATATTCTCACACCTGCAACTAAGTTTTATAGAGTTTTAGTTGATAGATTTAGTGATACAAACAAAACATTATATGTTGGAAGGTATTTTCCAAGTAAATATGCATTGAAAGACATGCTAAAAAGATTTCATATAGAGAGGCATATATATATTTAGTTCAGGAATAATGCCATAAAAAATACATCATGTGATGAGATAAACTTGGGGATGATTATAGATTCTACTTGAGGGTGATTTCAAACATTGCATTTAGAGGTTGGTGAATTTTGAAGATTGAGGCAGCTCATACTTTTGTTCATCCAAACCTGATATAAGATCATATTTCATTAGAAGTTGATTTTTTCATCTATTTTCATAGAGATGATTTGGACCTTCCAAGATGTTCTTATATCCCTTGTGTGAGAGAGGATACAATAAACTTTTGGCTATAATATTTCCTATAATAAGGCATGGATGGAAAAACAGAAGGCAATTGTGAAGGTCTATGGATATTTGGGTGGCTTGTATTAGGTGTTTCCACAATTGATATCCATACTAAGACACAATAAATAAGTTTTATTCCATCTTTATACTAACGAGCATGTGTCTTAAGATAACTGACTTGATCCATCTCATGTTCAATTCCATTGGTTGTTCTCGGCATTCCTCCCCTATATTTTCACATATTGTTTCAGAAAATAGTTCATAAATATTGATGGAATGTTTCTATACAAAAAAATATAAGGGCATATTGTTTGTTACGGAAACCCAAGAGGAAACTTTTCACCTATTCCACTTATATTTTCCATTTTGGAGAAGGAAAACTATGAATCATGGAGTTTTTTTTTGGCATGTATTAGCAACTATTTCACTCACATTCAAGGTGTCTATTTGATATCTAATCATCATTGGGAAATCAATGAGGCAATCAATTTGGATCCTAATTTATGGAGACCCCTAAATTCACATCATCAGTATTGTATCAAATTCATTGCTAGAAACATGTGAAAAACATTACATAATGAACCTATAAACAAGGTAATCATGAGGCTTGGTATGTAATGTCTTTGTTTTTTTTACTATTTCAATGTAAAGATAAAATCAATTTGTGTGAAATATGATCACTTCTATTTAGGATATGATCGAGATCAATAAAGGTTTGAACAAGGTTTTGAATAAATCCACAAGGCTAATCAAAAATTGTATGATTATATGATGTAGATTCCAAAATAAAAAAATGGACATTAGCATATAAAGAGGGGAAGAGGTATGGAAACATGACCACAAACATTGTGGAGTGTATCAATGGTTCCTTTAAGGGAATTCACAATTTACCAATAACTATCCAAGTTTAGAAGAAATTTTATCATTGTGTGACATACTTTATTGATAGAAAAAAAAAACTAGCCTCGGAAGGGATTCGGTTGGGGCTAAGGTATGGAAGACACTTTCAATGAGAGATTGAAAAGAACATTGAATAAGACTATAGTTATCATGTGTACCTTTTCTATCAAGAAGACTCCTGATTTGATGTTCAAGAGATTTCAAACCCCATCATAAGTAGAATTAGTGAAAAAATGGTGGTACGAATAGAAGCGAGGAAATGTCAATGTAGAAACTTCTAGGCATTATGGTTTCCATGCACACACACCATCATAGCATGTGCCTCTATGAACATACCATGGAAATAATATGTTGGTCCAGTGTACCATCTAGACATCATTTCTAACTGTTATACTACACCATGGATGCCTATTAGGGAGTTTTGATATTTTCTAATGCCCGAAGACCACCTGATATTGATACATGACATAAAAATGTTGCATCAATGAGGGAGACCGAAGTCCAGTAGGATGCAGAATGATATGGACTGGCCTCAAGAACAAGGAAAATGTATGAGATGTAGCATATTTTATCAAGAATCTCATAACTAGAAATGATATCCAAACATTTACGGATCGAGTTTGCATTCTAATCCATAATGATGTATTATCTCTGATGTGATCTTCTCATATTTTTAATTATATATTGTTAATATAATATCCTTCATTTTGTAGAACTGTCTCACATTTTTTAATACTTTTACTATCAAATAGCAATAAGACTTTCATATTCACATTAAAAGAAATATGATAAGTAAATGTAAGGTAACATGAAAGCATAATCAAATTTTTCATGGCTAAACCATAAATAAATCAAGTTAGAAAATAATTATGAAACATACCATAAAGTGAGAAATCATACATAAATTACAAAGCACTCCATTTTCTAATAAAATTTTAGATAACAAAGACAAAATGTTTATATATATAAATATATATAACTGTATCTTACAAAACACCCTTTCCTTAGTAAAAACATATCTCAAACACACTTTAGAAATATTATTTGAGAAACTTGAGGACATACCCTTTTATTTTGGTAAAAAAACTTCATAAAACAATGGGAATAAACCTATCATGTCTTACATTATACTATTTATAACATTCTACTGACCATAACATTATATTTATATTTTACACTTAAGACTTGTTTCATTTTTTTACTTATAGATAGAGGATAATATACTATTGTAACATCCCCGTCTAGGAAACCATTAAACCGGTGCCCCGAGCTGGGTTGCCACATGACCTCAAGCACACCTCCCTGTATGCGAGAGGTTGCTAACTAGCAGTGAGGGTCTAATAAGACATGTGGGGATACTATACCCTCTTTACCAGAATAATCCACAACATATAACAATATAAATAATAGAAAAATATTAAATAATCAATAAACATTCACGAACAATCACTTCCCAAACAGGGTATAAACCATAGCCAATAGTAAAATATGTCTTGTCATGCTAAGCAGTGCCAAAGTGAACAAAACCCAAAGTAAATACAATATAGGAACTCCCAAATGGTTCCTAACTCCAAGTCCGGATCATTAATCATGCATGTCCCAATCCCAACTCAACTCCTTATCATAGGGCCTTTGCCCTTGTCTGAACCTATAACCATGAGATCTACTCGAGTACCCAATGGTGGCCTGATCAAGGTGTGAGCACAACTTAGTAAGCCACCACAAATAGTGTCTAAAAAATATCCAAACTAAACATATAGTGCATGTAATCAATAAATAAAATTCAAGAAGAAAATAACAACTCTGATTCTATTAGTTAATAATCTCTATATTAACCATTTATATCATTTTTACCATTTTCACCACTTATGAAATCTTCATTACTTAATCCATTTTTATCATAAGTTCCATGGGTTAGGAATATACATCTTTTACACATGGGTCTAAGGTAATAAATCACTATACATAAGGTAATAAGTCAAGTTTCTATCTCACTAGGGATAAACACATCACATCAACACACTATCCTCACCTAGAAGCCTCATTCTGAGTGGAATGTAATCGTTAGGAGAATATGTCCTTCATCCACTTCCCTAACCTATGCATTTTGGGGTGGAGTTTAGAGCCTCAGTTTAACTCGATCCATGGGATTAAAACCTCATCTCAATACCCCACACTACCAAGCCATGTGAACATGCTTATTCATCCATTTACCCCATATACCATATAAAAAACTATACACAACCAAAAAAAATAGAAATCTTACTCTATAAAAATCAACATAGAAAATTAATATCATGCCATAACCCATTAAGTATATTCAACAATCTCCACACATTATCCAATATTCATCAATTACTATACAATATCCCATTTTTTCTCATTTTTGAATTCCCAAGCATTTACCCACTTATGCATTTCAAGTAAAATTCATAAGTCACGTAGCTCAACCACTTTTTCCATTCAACCCAAAAGGTATATTCCATAATTTCCATGTATTTACCCATTAAACATAATCCTAAATTCCCTTATAAAAACCCATTTACATGTTCTCTAATTCACAATCCATTTCCAATTTAACATGTTCATCATTTCATATACACTAATCCTTTTAGGCATTTAATATAATTCATAAACTATTTGACGCAATCTCAATTAACCAAATTAACCCATTTTCAATCCATGCCAAACAACCCCTAATCCCCTTATTAAAACCTAAGAAAAACTATCAATATTCCATTTTCAAACCAACTAGACATATTCAACATGTTCTCATGGTCTCTACATTATATCACATCAAATTTACACTTAACTTTACCAATTACTAAGTTTGGAAATGTTAGCACACCCCATGGGAGTCCCTAAATCACTCTAATCAACCTCAACACATCCCGTAGGGGCTGTGAGGTGTCTAAATCATTAATTATCCAAATATTTTACCAAATCTTACTCAAAGTAACAAATTCACAACAAGAGGGAAGCAATATATCAACACACATGCACAAATCTATAACAAAACTATGGGATATAACTTGTAGATCACCTACCTCGAATCCAATGATGAACGCACTCCTAATAGTGACCTTAGATCTCAATTTCAGAAACCCTTAAATATTTAACATAAGATACAATAAAAAAAGGGCTTTAGGGATTCAGAAGAAGATAACCCAATATATAATCCCTAATCCAAAAAAGAGAAACAAGAGGGAGATTAGACTTACCTAGGGCTTTGATCCAAAACCAACAGCACTCCAAACGGCCTAGAAATGAGGGAGATAGATCATTGTGAGATCTTGAGGTTCTTGGTTTGTCACTAGGATTTAGGGGGGAAGAATGGGAGTAAAATCTGGTAGAACATAAAAATCCTGCAATGGAAAAACTGCAATTTTTTCAACTTTTAATGAGATGCATGGTTTACCCGCAAGGTTATCCAAATCATGCACAAACCATGTACAGACCACTATCTAAGGGATGTGAAGTCACACTATTACCTGGGGAGATACATATTGTTTAAATATATATTCTCTAACCATGTTTAATGCCACTATCCAAGAATGCACGATTTTCCTGGGAATGTTGCAAAGTTTTCTTAACCATACGCCTTGCACAGATTGTCCCACTTTTCATTATTTTCATGTCCTGAACCCCCAAAACACTCGAAAAGACCCTCATACACTCAAAAAAATTAATTAAAAAAATTATAAGGGATTCAAACCAAAATTTAAATGAGTAATTACCTCTATAAAAATTAGAATCTTACAACCTCCCTACCTTATAATGGATCATCCTCGAGCTTCTCTTCCTAAGAATCACTGAGATTTTGAGGTAAAAAGATCAAACCATAGAGCCCGCACATCTAAATCCCTCTACTAATTTTCTTCCTACACATTACCATGATTCAAAAAAACTCAAACCAATGGCACAATATTCCCCACAAGACTTTCTCACTACGATCCGCAATAAGAGTCGGACGCTTGTCAAGGATGCATCAACTACAACCAAACATCAACCACTAGACCTACATAGGGAATCCTAGGAAAAACATCATATTTCATAGCATAGGGAGACTTCACACATAGTTTCATACCATCATGGAAGAATCAATTAGCACCCCATCAGTCTGATCCTCTTTGGAACTCATGACCCAAATCACTTGGCGTCATTTTACTCTGTTTACAAAACTCTAACAATGACCCTAACTCGACACCACCCAAAGGAACACACAATCTTTATCAAACACATTTCTTGACCTAAGTTAATCCACAACTGTACGATCAATGGTCCCATTCCATAACCATACATACAAGACGTAACCAAAACTCTTGGGGTACTCAACTGATTAAACCTTCGTTCAATGCTCTCCGTCAGGGCCAACTCACCCGAACGGTGGTCACCTGAGTCCCTCCAACCCAAAACTCCAGCCATTTCATCAACCAACCACTTGTCCATTATTGTTCCCTCCACCATATACTATTTTTTTTCACCCCCACTATCAAAGTAAGACCATCATAATCTTAACTCAACTTTCAAAACTTTCCTGATATGTTCCAATTCACTACGCCCAAACATCCATATGGGCATCACCTTATATTGGAATCCAGCCTCACCATTGAAACTACCCAAGAGGAAATTTATAGACCATCCATGTAGGGACTAATATAAACTTGACCTCACTCAAGTATGACTTCATTTTCGAATGGCACTTTCCACTAAAACATCAAATAGGTGGTGGGTCATGCTCACTCCACCCATTCCCTTTAACTATATCATATCAAACCACCCCTGACTGTCTTGTCCCAAAATACCCACCTTAGACTACTGGAATGATACCCCTTTTCACCTCTCCAAGGAACTTACTATCTTGAAGCCTATGACTGTATTCCAACAAACCTAATGAGGTCATTCCTTGACTTATGGTAGAATTTCTCCATCAAGGCACCACTACCCTCCAACCATCACCGGGCTCCACCTCCCCCATCAACATTCCCAACACCAGAACTCCCATCATTCATACACTAACTAAATAAGTCTAGGTTATCACTCATATCCATTCAAAAATTTGAAATGTACTCCTCACTCCAAAACATCCACTAAAGCTGATTTACAACTCTCTATATCTGCCCCCCCCCCCCACTGCAAGCCGATCCGGTCTATCCCTGGCTAACTCATCCCAAAATGCTTAGTTTCACCATTGGAATGAAACTAAATCAAATGTAAAAGGTGCCTTAAAACTTTAATACATTCCAATACCACCCAAATACACTTACCCGAGTCTAATACCAATTTTTTTTGTTATAGAACCCAACCTCTCTTTCCAAAAACAGTTGTCATGTCTTACCAACCTTTCAATGGATTTAACGCAAAAATCTCAAATTTTCATTTGGAACTACCATGATCCCAAAGCCACTGCTTGGCTCAATAAACCACTATAATCAAGTCCTAGATAGACATCTTTACAGTAACCCAATGTGCACCTCACAGTTTTCTCATTGGAATCCTGCTGCCAGTACAACAACTCAATATTCTCCCCCCCCCCCCCCCCCCACATCCAGGACTGACTTATCACTCTCCACCTTTAGAGTGTTTTTAACATCACTTTCCACCAAGAATTCCGACCACCATGGTTCATGATTGGATCATAATCTGAACCCCAAAAACTTATATGTTTCCATCCATTGTTTCACATATCACTACTACAAATAGGGCTTATAATAGCGCTAAAAACTGCCTTTAACAGTGCTAAAAAAGCGTTGTTAATCTTAGCGAAGATAAAGGGGGGCCTTTATCAGCATTAAAAAACACACTGATAAAGGTGTGACTTTATCAGTGCTTTCTTAGAGCTGATAAAGTTAGTCTTTATCAGTGCTATTTTCAGCGCTGATAAATGTATAATATATCAGCGCTAAAAATAGAGCTGATAAACACTACCTTTATCAGAGCTATTTTGAGCGCTGATAAATACTACCTTTATTAGCACTATTTTGAGAACTGATATATTATCCATTTATCAGTGCTTAACTAGCACTGATAAAGGCCAAAGTTCCTGTGCAAAACCAGAACCTGCACAGAACCTGCACACATATGACAGCACCTGTACATAGCACAAACAACACCCACACACAAAGCATAGAAGAACAAAAATGTTGCATACATTTACTTGAAATCATGAATACAAAACAACACACTACTATATACATTTCAAACAATGTTTAATTTGGTTACAATTACAATTATCCAAAAAATAGTTAAAAAACATTGATGTTTCATCCTTTTTGCATCCATGATTCTCTCTAAAAAATTGTTGTCCATGGTGCCGGTTTCTGAACAAAGCATTCGAACTCGGAAAAAAGATTTCACCTATATAATAAAACAAATATTATGTTAGTAATACAATAATGAAATAAATTAAACATTAATATTAAATAATACATTAATAAAATTTCAATTGTTACCTGTTACAACATTTATTTTCATTAGTTCATAGGTCTAGGATAGATGACTATAGAGCAAGAGTTCCTTCCCCATTGTGATGTGATGACCTAGGTAGGTAAATATTTGTGGGATGGTTTGTGGATTGTGGGAATTTCATGAGGATTTCAGGCTATGATGACACATAGGGGACCCAAGAACATTCCCAAGATATATGCGCTCATGTTAGTCTATATAAGAAATGAAAAACACTCATGAAATGGTCTTGATACATTTAAATATCTTGTACACGCTCCAAGGGTTTTGTTGATGAAACCTACTAGACTGCCATGGATTTGAAGTTTGGATATTTGAGGCTCCTACCATGTTATATCTATTGGTACTTATAATGGGGGGCCCAATGTGGTACCTTCTATCTTCCATAGTAAAGGGTGTGGGAATGAGCAGCTCTTATAATACCTAAGGTTATCCATTGGGGGTTATGGAAAGGGTAGGTCCATAGAGCACCTGTTGGACTAATCATTTTTTTATCATTTTAAAAGCCAGATTATGGGTTTCCTGTACCCAAAACAAGGTTCAAGGAAAGACCAGAACAAAATACTTGCACCTCCATAACCAAAACTAGAAATATATCCACAAACAAAAGAAAATAGCACCACACTATAGATCATAGTACCCGTAATCATCTCTGCATCCCATACCAGATTCATCTTCTGCAGTGGCTGATTCCCAAACCGAAGTCGGTCCATGCCGCCTCCCAAAATCACCAACATCCCAGCTCCTCGACTAATCTAGAGGCGGTTGGGTTCCACAGCACTGTTTGACCAAGCTATCTTTTTTAAAGGCAAGAATCATCCCACTATCCCGCTTAAAAGCTTATCTAGTTCATGCTGGGTGTGGGAGAATAGGAGTATTCTTTCCTAGTTCTTCTTCTTGGAGTCGCTGACAAGGTTCCTTCACACTCGACCATCCTATTTTTCCCCCTTGTACTATATTGTTGTACGAATGAATATCTGGTCCATTCATATTTTATTTATCGCCCCCATCCTGCTCCTTCCCTTTATCAAGAAAATCCTCTGAGGCACAACCATTGCCCCCACTATTACTCCTCCTTCTTTGGTTCAAATTATTAACCTCAATCTGAACAAGACATACAACTCCATCAGTAAAATTATTCACAACCCTAGAGACTTTCTCTTGACCCAGACATCCACCAATGTGCTCTTTCATGGATACCCCAGCACCCACACCCCCACCTTCTAAATTAATACATAAACCAGAATCAAAAATGACATTGGCGAGGCCTTCAAACCTGTTGCTTAAAGGGATAAAAGTCATGTCCGATATATCCAAACCTCTAACCCCCCCCCCATCTTAGGTTAAACTAGAGGCACCTCCCCCTCACTGTGTTTCTCTAAGCGATCCCCTTCAACAACCAGCACCGGCCCTTCCAAGGCATTCACCCTGCCAAAAATCGCCACAGTTCCCTAGACATCCTCGACCAACTCTCTACTGACCTCCTCCCTCTAATTAGCCACCACTGTAGGTTGAGCCTCCCTGCCACTTCCTTCTGGTCTTTCTTCCTCTAGAACAGGTACTGCCCTCACACCAACCTTCAACGCCTTACTCAAGACATCTCTTTCTCCTTGAACAGATCCAAGACCAGCCACAGCCTTCATTTTATAGTCCTCAACTAGTTTTCGTTCCACCACCGGGAGGTGAGGCTCCTTACCCACACCTTCAGGCCCCGTTTGCTCTTGTCCTGGACCCTCCCCCGCACCAGCCTCTGAAACCCTTCCCAAAGCACCTCCTAACCTTTGGGTAGACACCTGGGCATCTGAACAGCAAGCCTTCAAGGGCCCTCCCTTATTGAAAACCGCCACTGAATGAACCAAGAGATGACAAACAGAACAATAATCCGTCCAGTCCTCATAAACCTCCTATTTTTTGCACCTATATTCTTCTCCAATTGTAATCCATACGTGATCAAAAGGTATCTGGGAAGCATCCAATTCCACAAAAACCTAGGGATTAACCAGGTGACGCACAACTTCCATTCTAGAATAAAAACATAAATACCTTCCTACGAGATTACCTAGTATGCGAATAATAGCCGGATTCTAAAAAGGCAGTGGAATACCCCACACATCTTCACCTACAATGGTAATAGAGTAACCAAATCCAATATATGGATATAGATAATATAGATATATATATATATATATATACTTAGTTAGAATAATCCCAAATGAGATGGTAAGGGCAGTGTTGTTAAAGGCACGCGCCTTAGGGTGCCTTGGCGAGAGGCGAGGCGAGGCGTAGCTGGAGCGCCTCGTCACAGGTGAGGAGAGGCAACCTCACAGAGGTGTTCCAAAGGCATTCACCTCACACGCCATCTTAGGAGGTGCTAAGGTGAAAGACGCTGTAATGGAGCACCCCCAGAAAAAAAAAGACCTCCTTTCTAAAAAACGGTAGCGGCGAGGGTGGAAATCATGGCTACAGATATAGCAGATAGGGGTAGCGGAGATCGAGGGGTGATGAAATCCAGGATAACAGCGTAGATCGAGACAGGATGATGAAAATCAGGCGTGGGTGAGGTCGATCAGCGAAAACCGTGGTGCACCACGAGAAATCGGGGTAAGTTCAATTAAATAGAAAATTTAATATATTAATAAATAAACATAACATACTATAAAAACATCACTTACTGGCACCTCACTCCCATTGCATTTGATTGAATGTATTAATTTGTATTTTTTATTGAATTTAATTTTTTTTAAATTGAAAATATTGTTTAAAACTGTATATAATTAATTATTCGTGTGTGAGCCTTATTTGCGCATCATGTCGCGCCTTGCACCACATCCCCAAGCAGCCTTTGTGCCTTATTGCGCCGCGCGCCTTTGACAACAATGGGTAAGGGGATATCCATCTTACATCTCATTCAAGGAACAAGAGTAGCCAACAGTTCCAAAAGTCCCTCAATGATACCCATTATCTCATGCATCTACTTAGAAATAATTGTGCAAGTCAAACAAAAACTCATGTGCTCAAATACAAGTTCAAACAAACGAGATACAGAACATTGAAATTTCTTAAAAATGAACTAAGGGGTATACTAAGTGTGAGAGGAACCAAATGGTGTCTGGTAACAATCCACCTATGGACCATGTCCATGGGGCTACATGGACACAATTACATGTAGCAGTACATGTTGTACATGTGGAATAAATGGTGTGTCCAAACTAACTGGGACCAGGTCGTGTGCTACTGGTCATGTGCTGATGGTCATGTCCATGTACTTGGGTATGCAGTCGTGTACTTCCTCATGGGATCCCATCAATGTGATTCACCAAATGTGTTGGAATACTGGGGAAGGGGTACACGATGTGTTGGATAACTACACGAAACTCCATAATTATGATTTCCTGAAACCCTATCCACCACACACATTGGGCTACACATCATGTGTTCATCCTTGTACAAAATGTGTAGTTGGGTTTTCTCCAGATTCTCAAATACTATCTCTTCATGTTGAATCTGATCCATCTACTTTAATTTCATCAATATTTATATTTAGGCCCTATATCTAACTGAAAATGGTGGATATAGGCCATATTTGTTGTTTCCATCCATTGTTTGTTGGAAAATGGATTATGTTGATCCTTGGTGGTTTCGTCATTCACCCCATACGCACTGCACACCATCATGCCTTACTTCAATATTGATTTGTTTAAAGATCAATAATATGAATCCGAGGATAGAAAACATTGAGTAATAAATTAAGATTTCAATACATCGGAGCATTCTCAATCCACAATTGGTGCATATCCATAGAAGGGATCGATCTGCTCAAATTATTTAATCAACAAGGGTGTAAAAATAAAATTTAATATTCCTACTCGGATATTGGATCATTTTTCATCAAAAATCATGTTATCTAATGATTTAAGGAATTAATTGTGTTCATTGTATCTCGATCTTCTCTAATATGTCATTTCTTCATCATCCAAGGTTATTAACCAAAGAAGGTTGGAGGATAATCAATGATCATATATGGATAACATAAGTAGTAGGAATTAACCTTCATCCTATTTTGTGTACAATCTTCCATCAGGTATGTTGTCTATTCGTTTCTAAACACATCTATTTTGGTAGGCCAACGATTTCCACACTAGACAGGTATTCGGTACAAAATTCAACAGCTTCCTCAACAATATATTACTCCGCAATACAACCCTCTGGCCGACTTCGTTTTTTGACTTACCCTTTCAAAATATTCATATATAGTTCAATGGGGTACATCCATCTATAATGTACAGGACCACATAGTCAAATCTCTCTCACCAAATGAACCATCATATCGAAAAATTTCAGCTGTAAGAACATTTCCAATTCACATAATATGACAGAAATTTCTCTTTCCATAGTTGGAAATTTCCCCGGGTCTATAACTTTGATGCATATAGCTTTGAAGAAGAAACAGAGCTTCGTTAATGTATGGAGGACATTCTTGGGAAAAATGCAACGTAAAGCTAAGAAATTAGATCTTGCATCAAAACATGGCAGTCATGTGATTTCAGACCATTTAATTTTAAATCGCTCATTGACACTATGTTCTTGATATTTGATGAATACCCATCTGGAACCTTTATGTCATTCAAGAAGTTTCAAAACTGATATCTCTCCTACCTGGAAAGAGTGTAAGCAGCAGGAGGAAGAAATGTTCATTTTTCACCCTTCACTGGTGCCAACTCTTCTCGTATTCTCATCTCAACCATGTCCAATCTAGCCTTAATTATATCCTTTGTTTTCCTGGGTGCATTTAGCAACATGTCGATGACACTATCACATACATTTTTTTCAACATGCATAACATCAAGAAAATTTCTGACATACAGACAATTCTAGTATGGTAATTAAAAAAAACTGATCTCTTTTTCCAACCAGTTTTTGTAAGGTTTTTCGAAAACGGTTTACGAAAAGTTGTGTCCAAATATTTTACTTTCTCAAACAATCGATCTCCTATTAGTGGATACGGTGCTATAAATTCTTCTGAACTTCTATCGATTGATGTCGTCTAAGATCGGTACTTATGTCGTCGGGGTAGAAATCAGCGATGTACTAGAAACACGGTTTTCGATGAATGTTTCAACCTAATTGACTATATACCTTGTTCGCAAACGGGACACCCTTGAGTTCCTTTAATTCTATATCCTGAAAAAATTCCATAAGCAAGAAAGTCATTTATTATCTCGTACAACATGGCTTTCAAAGTGAAATATTCATTTTTGTAAGCATCATACAACATAACACCTGAATCCCACAATATTTTAAATCCTCGATCAATAGGGCCAAATAAACATCAATATCATTACCCAGTTGTTTTGGTCCTGATATAAGCATAGATAACATGATGTATTTTTGTTTCATACATAACCACGGTGGTAAGTTATAGTTTACCAACATAACTGGAAATGTACTGTGACTACTACTTTGAAAACCAAAATGATTCACCCCATCTGTAGATAACGCCAGACGAAGGTTTCTCATCTCGTTCCCAAATTCAGGATACTCGTGATCAATTCTCTTCCACTGAGGAGAGTCTGTCAGGTGACGTAGTTTCCCATCTTTAATTCTTGTATATGCATGCCATGTCAATTTTCCTATAGTCTCCTCACTTCCATATAGGCGCCTAAACCTTGGAATGATTGGAAAGTACCATACAACTTTCATAGGACTAGAATCATCTTTCTTGTATCAAGAAGCACCACACTTTGGGCATTCTTTAATTGATTTTTGGTCCTTGGAAAATAGTATGCAATCATTTGGGCATGCATGTATTCTTTCAGAAATCATACCCATTGATCGTAGAATTCATTTGGCATCGTATGTTCGGCTTGGGAGTTCATTATCTTCTGGGATCATGTCATTCAGGAGAGCAAGTAGTTCCGTAAAACTGGCATCACTCCACCCATTTCCTTCTTTCAAATTATATAGCATCAATATGGCTGAAAATGTTGTATATTTAGTGCAACTAGTATACAATGGTATTTTTTCACAACTCTTTAACTTCTCAAACAATTTTGGTCAATCACGAAGTTCATCTTCAAATGTCCTTGTCATTTCCTCAATACGATCTTCATCATCATTCACATCTGTAATAACACCCTTCATACGATCGTCTTCACTGTTCACGCTTGTAATCATATCTGATGATCTATAAAATTCCGTGTTATCTGAGCCACTACCTACATTCGTTTTTTCCCCATGTTTATTCCAACATATATAAATTCGATCTATTCCGTGACAGATCAGGTGTTCTTCCAACTCCTCTGGACTAATTTGTCTTGAATAACAATAGCGTAAACACGGAAAAAGGATTTGAGAAGGTTCACATGCATGATCTTCTGCAAACTTGATAAACTCTTTCACGCCATCTTCATGCTCTTTTGTCAACCGATTGGCATTCATCCATTCTTTATTCATATTCATCGTCTTTATGGTTTCGATCTCGAACTTGCCTAATATTATGTTTTAATTAATCAAGTAGCATTTTTTGGGTTTTATAAAAACAAATCATGGTACAAATGCCTCTAAACTCATGTGAAATCCATATACATGGTGTGTCCAGTAGGGTGAACATCGTGTATGGATAAGATACCTGATTTAATCTGACATATATCAAATTAATTCCAAGTTAGTCTTACAAATAATGAATGATGACTTTGAAAATACATGACATATAGAACAACTTGAGCTAAAGGCATGTACTTTAGATACATACTGAGTCACCTCACCAGTTATGCATCAAATTTTTGTGGAATACACAGTGTGTAGTCCTTACATGACCACTAGGGGTGTATAGTCTATACAAATCAAGTTTATATGGTATTTATACATAGTGTGAGTGAAGTAAAACACATGTCATATGGTTCTACCATTATTTCATGACATGTACATGGTTTCATGCTGAAGTATATGTCTTGGAGATACATTGTGTGTGACCTAGGTTCACATGACATGTAACATTTAAAATGAAACTTATTCCAAGTTCGATTCAGAAGATTAGTCATGTGGTGTAAATTTTGGAGATAAATGTTGTGTGGCATTAAAATATATATGAAATTCATGTATGGTGAAGCATGTTCCATTTAACAAGACTATATACCATGTATTTTAAAGTGTCTCATAGAGTCCTCTAGAAGTTTTTTTCTAGGATTCAGTGGAATTGCACTAGTAACAAAGTGGTGGTGCCATTGAAATGGGTAAAGTTTGGATTGATATTAAATGGTGGAAGAACTAAAAAATGGAAAACAAATGGAATATCAATCATTCCAACAACCACAACACCATACAAACACACAATTGTGATAACAATCGCAACACCATACAAACTAAATAATCACAATTTTAGATTTTACAAAGCATCCCTTATTCAATTTTGTTTGTTAATTCAGGGGTTATCACAGAATTTTTATCATCCCGGGGTGTTCATTCATAAGTCAAGTATACGTAAATTACCAATTTTTATATTCCAATGTTCAACAAGAACCAACCAACATTCAATTCATTTAGTGCGCAAAAAAGGACCACCAATGGCCATGATTTTCAGTGGGGCGTTTAGCCCATACATTTCACATTATAACCATCAATATCAAATAGTAATAACATCCGAAAAAGAGGAAACCAATGAGTAATAGGAGAAAACTCACTGTGAAGGTGTCCTTAAGCACACGGCAGAGGTGCGTTCGTGGAAGAGGAGAGGCGCACAGCAGAGGATATTTCCAACTGAAAAGAAAACATAAAATAGGGGAAACCCATGAGAATAAAATAATCTAAAACCGAGTACACCATTTACCACATCCCACAAACCCCAAGAAACCACTAAAACCAAAATCAACCCACACCATGGTTAAACATACCTTAAGATAATAAGAAATTATAGAACCCACCTTTGATAGAACAAGTTCAATAGACTTTTAAAATATAAAAGATGAACATACAATGGGTAAGCCCTAACCAATAGGTCCTCCTTACTAGGTATAATCCCCAAGTTTATTCTAGATAGTATATCCCAAATGAGTAAGCCATGATCAATCCTATGTTATCACACCTTTCATGACATTCCCTATCCTAATGATGGTCATTATTAAGAGCACCACAATCCCACCCTGATGGTGGTTGTTATCCTTAGATGATGGAATGACCCAACCAAATTGTTTGACATAATTAGATAACACATCACCCTTACATGGAATTCTCCCACCTCATCCTATATCTGATGGATTCTTGACCCATGCATGTTCTATAGGTAATTCAATAGCATAAAAAATATACACTATATAAAGGAATAATATGGAATATCAAGAATATTTCACAAGGGGATATAAACTAACCATTAGGTCATATATAAAGAACAAGTTTCAAGGTCTACTCACACTCTTGCAAGTAATAACATCATGAAATAGAATCAAGCGTAAACCATTAATCATGGAAACATCATATACAAGGAATTATTTATTAAGGAACTTCCTACCACAATCTCAACATTAACATCAATGTTCATCAGGTGTTTTGTATCCTAAAACATTTTCACACACCAACTAGAATAATATATCTCTCTAATAACTTCCAGAACCAATTCCATATAAATAAATGGTTTTAGATAAAAGAAAATGGAATAAAAATCCAAGTGGTAGAAAACAAAATTACCTGAAAATGAATATCAATAATGGTAGAATCCAAGATTATTTGAATTAAGAAGAAACTATCACTCTTGGATAGTGATAAGAGGAGAATTCACCAAGAGTAAACCTATGAGACATCATAGAACTCCACTGATCTCCAAGAATATTGTTGCTACACCAACACTAGAATTACCTTTCTATATGACATAAGGCATCATAATCTAATACATAATAACTATATTCCATGACCAAATAAGAAAAAATTAAGGAAATTTCTCTAAATAAGAAGACTCACCAAAAAAATTCACTAAATTAACCAAATTTGGAATCACTAATGAAAAAAGGATGAAAGGATACCTTCTATCGATGGCGGAGGTAGCGGCGGCGGCGGAGGTAGTGGCGGAGGAAGAGGCAGCGGCGACGGCAGAGGTAGTGGCGGTCGTGGCAGTGGGGGCAGAGGCAGTGGTGGCAGTGGAGGTAGCGGTGGTGGCAGAGGCAGCGGCAGTCGCGGTAGCGGCGGCGGAGGAGGAGGAGGAGGATGACGAGGAGGACGGAGAGGAGGAGGAGAGGTTGCGGCAGACGAGGGGCCTGGTTCAGCTTTGATGAAATCTTGACCGCGTGCGAGCGAGGAGGGCCTGTTAGGGTTATTAAATAAAAACCAATGGAACCTTTATCAGCACTCGTTAAAAGCACTGATAAAGAGTTACCTTTATTAGCACTTTTAGCTAGCGCTGATAAAGGCATACCCCTTTATCAGTGCTTTTTTTTAGTGCTGATAAAGGTCAGTGCTTCCCTTTCCCTATTTTGTGGTAGTGTATCAGTAAAACAACAATCATATGATACCCATTCCTAACTTCCATGAACGAAACTTAATGCTTTCATCAAAACCTGGTCCATTCTGAGAAACTCACCCATAAACCGTCGATGGTGTACATCCCATAATCTAGATACCCATATAACACCACATTAGTGTAGACTTCATGATGTCCCTCATCCAACCAAAACACCTTCAAGTCACTTGGCGTAAAGCTAGAGCTTCTCAACATACCTGGGATGATGTCAAGATGTTGGGAATGATCGTCACCAGCTGAAGGTGTGCTAAGAATTTGTCAAAGAACATTGCCACCATATTATCAATCACTGATGTCACCTCCCACTATAGGACACCATGACCTACTAAGGATTCCAGGCTTTCCTTCTTCACACCTCTCATCATCACTTGACCACCACCGCTCATGCGTGATTACCAACCAAGACTCACCATCGCTCCACGACCATCCTACAAGTAGCTGTGAACCAACTTTATCCTTTGGTACTAATGCCATCACACCACTAGAGTTCTTCCAAAATGAACCTAGTGATTAACAACCAAACTCAACATCCCTCCACACCAATCAAAACCAATGGTCACTCACAAATACATTCTTCCCACCTTGGTTTTATAGAGAACGACATGCACTTATCCCGAGTCACGTGTTTTCCCATCCTGATCGAAATCATGTATTTCTAATGAGTTCCCACATATAGACTATGTTAGATCCCTCAAGGTCTCACATAATCATGTGACAACACAATTAAACCAACTTTAGTTCGCACAATCCAGGCATCACCAGATCCTAGCCCAAAACCCACTTATTCACCTAACTATTCCTCTTGGTCCATCAGTCCCAAAAACCCCAAGGTATCCTAAACATATCACCCATTCATCAAAACACTCATACAATAATGTTCAACCATGTGAAATCCCTCAACTTGGGCATCACCTCCAAAACAAAAGCATTTAACCTTGTTTCATTCACCCTTGTCTATTCTGCTGAAAAGCAACATCAAGGCCCCCATTGGTCATCATCCAAATAAATGGGTCAGGCATCCTCATGATACAACCCCTAGAAACTAATCTTAAAACCTACTAAAATCACTTAGGTTCCATTATAAAAGAACCATGAAAAAACCATACCATTTACCGAAACTTTATGGTACTCATATGTATCGATTTCACCTATCAATCATCGCCCATGATTTATATTCCAAGTCACCTGCATCACTAGGTAGACTTCCACGAGATCACCCTTGATTTTCCTAAAACTGCCAATGTGTAACCACAACTCAAGAGACATAACCAAACCATTATCCTTCCCACTTATCCCTCTAGTACAAACCCACACTAAGAAACACCCTTCGTGTCCCACTATCAAGTCCAAAACATCTACCTCTGTGACACAACCCCAAAAGCACTAGAAACCCCATATGATCTCTCTCATAGGTCACCTTGAAGGCCGAATAATGCCAACCCCCTAAACCAGAGTCATAGAAAGAAAAATACATTGGTCCTCTCACCAAACCATACACATCAAGTTATTAAAAAATTAATGTTCACAAACGGCACTCTCACCCCCATTCCAATACGCACTATGCCTAGCGCACCAATAGATCATTTACTCTAGGTTCCATACCAAAGGTAATTGTAGAGACCCGAAGATTGACGTACATGGACATTACATTACTTTTGCGGAATACTTAGTACATAAAAAAAACACACACACAAGGACCGTAATAGTTTAGTGTCTTTGGAAACTCAGAATATAATCTTCTAATCGTGGTGAAAGATCTTCAACATCTCCCATAAAGATCTTCTTTTTTTTCCTAAACCTAAATCCTTTCTTTATGTCCTGGGAAAAAGAAAACATAAAAGGGTGATCTCAAATGCTCAGTAAGGGTAAACAAAAGAAATATCAATCACGTCATATTCATAAGAACATATCTTTTGGAAATCTTAACCTGCAAAAGAGATCATAATTTCATAACATGGGATAAATCATAGTAGTGAAATGTAATCCCAATAATCATAACTTAAAACATGAAACTTTGTGGCATACACACATAATCATATAGAATCATTTCTTGTTAGTCAAGACTCATTTCCAAGACTATCTTAGTGGACAAAGTCCCTTTCTGAACCGAGTTCATTCCTCGTTTCAGTCCTGTTTCACTGAACCGGTATAACCTACCGTTATAGACATGTCTATCTCATGAGATATAAAATCTTTACCCAATTCATTGGAGGGAGATATAGGTCCCACCCATATCATAATTATACCATTCTTATTTGTGCCACAAAATCATAAATCATACATCATTGCATAACCCATGTAATAAAAATGGGAATCTTAAACATCGTGACATCATCAAACAATTAATATAAGATAAAGGAATTCTTAAAAATAATTCCATCATAACATAATCAAATCAATGTAATAATAGGGATAAAAACAGAACCCTTTTATTATCTTATATGGAAAATAATTTTGATAAAACAATTGAACTCCATTCTTGAGGAAAATATCTTTTCTACTTCAAAAACATTTTTCCTTTCTTAACATGTCATAGAATTTTAAACTAAAAGAAGTTGATTAAAAATAGACTTGGAAACTTTTAAAGTAAGCTTCTTGGAAATAATGTTTTAAAAATCCATTCATGCCGTATAAGTTAAAAGAAAACATTCTTCTCGTACTTTTGTCAGAAAAGTCAAAAAGTACCTCGTACGAAAAACGACAAAAGGTTCCTTTCATATCTTTCACTAAAAACTCACCAAAGGGTTAAATTGGATTTAAACAATTGTAGGTGGATGTAAATAATATTACATATTTAGGAAATATGGATGTGGATGATAAAATACACCCCAGTAAATACCAAAGTATAAACAATCTCGGATAAAAAAAAGATTGTGATATTTCCCTTACCTTATGTCTGATATGCTTTGTACGTATCCAAACCTCCTGTATAATGATTTAAATAATGTCATTAACTTATTACAGAATCATATTCATTGTTATGATATCATATATGGTTCACTTATGACTTTATATTACCCGTTCTTTTGTAAATTCCATGTTAAAGAAGTGTTTTGGGTAAAATCGTTTCATTTATCGTAGGTGTTTGGACTTATTGTTCTTGACATTATTATTACTTATATAATGATTTACTTACTTACAGAATATAAAATATGATTTATATATCATATATATTCAGTATATATATATATATAATAGATAGATAAATGAAATGAAACACACTGTTCATGGAGACGGTAGTCCGTACGTACGCATGAACGCTGTTTTCCTTTCCTTATTGTCTTGAATGGAAGTAAGTAGATGAAATATATATATACATAAATCCATTAGATTTAACATGTCATATATTTCATTATAATTCATTATACATACTTTATAATCATTCTGGAATGGTTAACATGGATAATGAATCTCATCGCGTCGTGGAGACGGTAGTCCGTACGTACGCACGAGCGATGATATCGTTCACATGGTCGTGGAATTGTGTTGAATTGTATGTATACTATTTAAGTATCAATATCACGCTATAATAATCATATATAGTTACTCATTACACCATTATACCCATCCAATTAAGGTGGTGGCGGAAAATAGATTACACCACGGCGTGGAGACGGTATTCCGTACGTACGCACGCGCGGTGATTTCCTTTTTCCATAGGATAGATAGAAGGTTAATTAGAGTTGTTTCATATTTATAATAACATATAAGTATATAATAAAAACTTATGTTATTACTTTATCATGAAACAACTAAATAAGAAGAAGTTGAAGAAGAAAGAAATTGAAAAAGATCGGTAATGGATATTACCTCTTTTTGACGCGCCTTCACTTAACCTCCACTTAAGAAACTAAGGATGGTCTTTGAAGAATACCAGGACCTCTAGGATGATACTAGGGAATTGGAGAAGAAATTTTGGCCGGTTTTGTCTGAGCTTGAATGCTCAAATTGGTGTGAGGAGGAGAGGGAGGAGGTGCCCTTTTATAAGGGAGGAGAGGGGCACCTTAGGAAAATCTCAAAATATTATTTTATATTAAGGTCAAATTCGATTTATAATGGTTCCAAAGGGTATTATTTCGAAGATAAATTGGGTATGGGTCTAAATACTCTCATCCAATAGGATTTAGACAAGTTTAGGTTATTATTTTAACCTTATCAATTAGATTTAACTCTAAGTTAAATAATTTAACTTTTACCGTGTCTTTTTGTTTTCTTACACTATATGGTTAATAAACTTACCATAACAAGCCAAACGAACCCCAAGTTGTTTATTATTAATATATATATCCTTATCTAAGTCATTTGGCTGAACATTAGATTTTTAGGAATTAAATAATATAATATTTGTTTTAAAAACTAATTTATGTCAATTTTGACACTATTTGGTACATGATTTTTATGAAATTCATAACAGAATGATAAGTTCGAACCAAGTTACATATATCAATAATAACATGTCATATTAACCTAGAAAATTAATTTAAGTCATAAAAAGTATCAAATTACATTTATTTGGGGCATTTATAACATCAATTATGTCAATATTTTATTAATAAGACAATTACTGCATCATCTTTCTGTCATAATAAATGATAATTATTTAATCCCTAAAAATTCTAAATAAATTCCTATGATGTAGATAATTGTATTATATTTCTGTAGACTATTCATGTTCTAAGTTTCATGAAGTTTATCACTAAATTAAAATTATTATACTTATAAGATTTAAGAAAGTGACATGTTGTCACATTCTTTGGTTTTAATAATAATTAAATTATTTTCATGGAAAAAAGTCCATAAAATGAATCTAATAAGACCCTTAGGTTATATGGGTATACTTTTAGCCATACAATAGGATTTTTCCAAGTGTTAGGGTAATTTTATAATCTTATATTTACCCTTAATTACCCGATTTACCTTTAACTATAGTAAATAAAATTTACCGTAGTTACTATTCACAATGCCCAAAAATAAAAAGTAGCTTATTAACATAATTTGGACCCACTGATTACAAATATGGAATCCATTTTTCCAAATTCAATACACAAAAGATGCAGAAATTAAATTAAAATGAATCCCGTTGTTCGAAAGAAAACGGGTTTTTCTTTAAAACATTGCAAAAGATTGAATTGATTTAACCTACGAATTCAAGGTAAAATCAATGCTAATGACATAAATTATATTAAATGGTAAAAATATATTCTATTTATACTTTAAAACCATTCAATATTATAATTTAACCACATAATATATTACGATGAAAAGAGTTGTTTTTAATTAAAATATAGCGTGTTTTTACTATTCATTAAAATATGAAAGTTATCGGAAAAATATCAAAACTTTATCTAATGTAAATTTTTATATCCTGATTCAAAAGAAGGATTTTATTTTGTCAAATTTAACTTATAAACATGTCAAAAACTAGATTTAAAGTGGGTGCGCCTTCAAAAGGTGGCAAAACTGCATTTTTTTTGAAAAATACTTATTTTACCCGAAAAATTTATTTTGTTCTTATACCATGTTTTAGAAAATGTGTAAGATGAATAATAATGTTATAAGATTCAAAATTTAGTTAATAATATTCATAACGTCTAGTTCATAATAATATTATAATAATATATTGTTGTTTAGTAAAACCCGGTATTGCGTACAACACATGCTATCGAGGAAGGTCGTGATTGCGTGTAATGCAAGCCAAGTCAGAGTTGCGTGCTATGCAAGAATCCTTCGTTGTTTCGTATATCATAATCCAACCATATTTCATTTATACATTGAATATATATATATATATATATATATACACTCAATGTTGCGTAGAATAACTATTATCAAAATTGTGTATAACACGATCCAAGAATAGTGTTGCGTATACTTCAAGCTAATACGGTGTTGCGTATAGTGAAAGGTAATCTTGGTGTAGCATACAACACAAGACATTAATGAAATTAAAATAATATTTTTCATAAAATTTCGGGGTGTTACAGTAATCATACACATATATCATCACTATGATCCAAAAACCCTATCTAGGATCCGAAACACACTCTTAAGGTCCCGAATCACAAGGTCACCAAAACCTAAGCACCATATTTAAGGTCCAGTATGAACTCTATATAGTCACGACCCATGATAGTTTTCACACTCACATTACTGAACAACGCTTTCCGTCCCAAAGGCCACAGCTCTACTGAGGGTTCCCTAAGAACATGTATTATTCTATATCATAACCAGAAAGGCCTCACAACCCAAATCCAAGGCCTCAAACTAGATCACTCTCACTAGCCCAGACCACCCATACAAGGTTCAATTTAATAAGGAATACCCACTACCCTGTTTTCCCAAAATATTTATCATTACACATCCTTTTATAATTAACTTCACCATTTTTTGAACTCAAGAATTCACATTTTAAACTCCCTGTTCACCCAGTGTTTTGAATGTCCCTACCTTATTCATGACCATAACTCAAAACATTCTCCTCAACAGACACTTCAAAGAATGATTGATAGGATTAAACCAGATATGGAAAATATCTTACACTATCAACCTTAAACAACCCACTCTGCATACACTATCCCAATGGTCATCATCCCACTTGGAACACTACCCTCTGTTATCCCTATCATGGGTCATGGTCAACATGGGGTAGACCAAATTACTTTATCACCAGTCTTTTCTCAAACACCTCTTTAAACCATTTCCACTTTTACAACATGAATCTTTTATCTTATGTATATTTACCATTTCTAAAATTATTAAAATCATCATTTTAACTCATTCAAACCTTTCATTAAAAAAAATTATTTAAACATTTCTAAATTTTATTTTTATTTAACCATTTTCATCACCTTTATTAGACACAATTTTCTTCAAATTCCCAAGGAAGTGAAATGTGTTCTACTCTTTATGCCCCACACACCCATCCCATGTGTTCCTATCATGATGCATGCCACCTATATCCATAGATTCCTGAAATGTTGCATGAATAAAAAAGCTCATTCCATTCCAGACATGAGAAAAATATCATAAAATAGTCACATCACACAACATGTGCATCTCCCAATGGTGAAATGTCAATAAACCGTAACAACACATACCAAGAACAACAATTCCCACCCTGGGTGACTTGGGTTTTCCCTCGTACATGGGTTAGATACTCCCAAGAACGAGCTCATTACTAAGGCCCAACACATCCTAGCCTCCTGTCTACCATCCCAAGTAACAAGACCACAAAAACAAACTGCTCTGATACCACTTTGTAACATCCCTGACTCAGAATCCACTAAACTGGTGCCTCAAGCCAGGTCGTCACATGATCTCAAGTGTGCCTCCCCATATTCCAGAGGTTTCCAACAACCAGTGAGGATCTAATAAGCCATGTGGGGAGACTATACCCTATTTACCATATTAATACATAGTAGATAACAAAATAAATAGCAGAAACAATATGAAATATTCAATAACCATGTATGAACAATCACTTCCCAAATAGGGTACAAACCATATCCAATGGTAAAATATGTCATTTCATGCTAAGCAATGCCAAAGTGAATAAAACCCAAAGTAAAGACAATGACAGAACTCCCAAAAGGGTCCTAACTCCAAGTCCAAATCCCCATTCATTCATGTCCCAAGCCCAACTCAACTCCCTAGAATATGGAATTTTCCCTTGTCCTGACCTATAACCATGATATTTTCTCGGGTACCCAATGACAGACCAAGAAGGGTTTGAGTAAAACTCAGTAGGTCACCACCAACGATTCCTAAAAAATATCCCATCTAAACAGATGATGCATGCAAGAAATAAATAAATGATAAGAAGACATGGAAAAATTGGATTCCATTAGTTAATAATCACTACTTTAACTATTTCTATCATTTTTACTATTTTCATCATTTATGACATCTTCATTACTTAATAAATTTTAATCACAAGTTCCATGGGTTAGGTATATACATCATTTACACATGGGTCTAAGGTAATAAATCATTGTGCATAAGGGAATAATTCAATTCCCTATCTCACTAGGGATAAACACATCACATCAACACACTATCCTCACCTCGAAGCCTCGGTCGGGTGGGATGCAATTGTTAGGGGAATAGATCCTCTATCCCCTTCCCTAACCCATGCATTTTGGGGTGGAGTTTAGAGGCTCAGTCTAACTCGACCCATGGGTGTAGAACCTCATGTCAATACCCCACACTGCCAAGACATGTGAACATTCTTATTTATCTATTTATCATATATACCATATCACAAACCATACACAACCAACACAAATAACAATATTACTCCATAAAAATTAGCATGGAAAATTAATATCATGTCATAACCTATTGAGTATATTGAACAATCTCCACACATTAGCCAATATCCATAAATTATCATAAATTATCCCATTTAGAAAAAAATTCATTTCCCAAGCATTTATCCACTTATGCATTTCAAGTACAATTCATCAGTCACATAGCTCAACCACTTTATTACATTCAACCCATTAGGTATATTCCATAATTCCTATGTATTTACCCATTCAACATAATCCTAAATTCCCTTATAAAAACACATTTACATATTTTTCAATTCACAATCCATTACCAATATAACATGTTTGTTATTTTATATACACTAATACTTTTATTAATTTAACATAATTCAAAAACTATTTGACATAATCTCAATTAACCAAATTAACCCTTTTTCAAGTTATGTAATCAACCCATTATGCCATTATAAAAACCTAACCACGACTATCAATATTATATTTTCAACCCAACTAGACATATTCAACATGTTCACATGGGATCTACATTATATCACATCAACTCTACACTTAACTTTACCAATTACTAGGTTTGGAAATGTCAGCACACCCCATGGGTGTCCCTAAATCGTTCTAATCATCCCCAATGCATCCTGTGGGGATCGTGCAGGGTCTAAATCATTAATTATCTAATCATTTTACTAAATCTTACTCAAAGTAAAAAATTCACAATAAGAGGGAAGAAATATCTCAACACACATGCACAAATCTATAACAAAACTATGGGATATGACTTGTAGATCGCCTACCTTGGATCTGACAATGAACGCACTCCTAATTATGGACTTAGATATGGATTAAAGAAACCCTTAAAGATTCAAACTAAGATCCACCTGAAAAATAGGTTTTTAGGGATTTAGAAGAAGATAACACAAGATACAAGCCCTGATCTGGAAAAGATAAGCAAGAGGGAGATTAGACTTACGCAGAGCTTCGATCTGCAACCAACAGTGCTCCAAACAGCATAGAAATGAGGGATATTGATCCTTGGGATCTCTTGAGGTTCTGGTTCATCATTATTATTGAAAGGAGGAGAATGGGATGAAATTTTGGGTAGAAATTAAAAATACTGTGATGGAAAAACTGTAATTTTTCCAACTTTTAATGGGCTGCATTGTTTACCCACACGGTTTTCCAAACCGTGTGCAAGCCACTGTCTAAGGGAATTGAGGTCGCATGGTTACTTGGGGAGCTCTGCACAGTTTGACTAACCATGCACCAACTGTTTGTAATGCCACTGTCCAAGGTTTTACGGTTTTCTTAATCATACGCAAACCATTCACCTTGCTCAGATTGGCCCGGTTTTCCTTATTTTCATGTCCTGAACCCCCAAAACACCCCCAAGGGACATCATACACTTGGAGAAAATTTAATTAAAGAATTATAAGGGATTCAAACCAAAATTTAAACAATTAATTACCTCCATGTTAATCAAGATCTTACAACTCCTCACTGAGCATGATACACATGTTTTCCACACTGTGATAAAGGGTCATCTGGTTTGACAGATTAAGGTGCGGCGACGACAAGTGCACCATCATCATCACATGATTCCTCTAGCCGCCATTATACCATACATGCATCGTGCTTTATTTTATGTAATTATAGTATCCAATTTCACATTCATTGATCATAACCTGCTTGTTTCCCTCCTAGAGAGGTGGAGACCAGAGACAGACACATTCCACCAGCCTAAGGGAGATATGACCATTACCCTCAAGGATGTGGAAGTCATGATCGGTCTCCCTATCCAGGGGGATACAGTTATTGGACCCACCCATGCAGACTAGCCTAATCTGGTACATAGATTGTTAAGCATCGACATTTTGGTTGATGATGTTGCTACAGATGATGGGTCGATATCTATGAGTTGGTTTGAGATGCACTTTGCACGTTTACCTGATGACGCTGACGAGCAGACTGTCATGTGTCATGCTCATGCCTATATAATACGGATCATTGGAGTGACATTGTGTGATGATCACTCAGGTAATCATGTTCACATGATGTATCTGGGGCTACTGGAGAATTTTGATCAGGTCAGGACATACAGCTAGGGATCTGCGTGCTTAGCTTACACTTACATAGCATTATTCATAGAATGTTGCTCAGATCGCACGAATCTCAGGGGATGTGTCATCCTTATTCAGATGTGGGCATGGGAGCACATCCCCTCCCTCTCCCCTGATGTTGTTGGTCAGCAGATACCTATAGATGTGTTGCATGACGCTCCGTGTGGACGTTGATATGATCACTCATCTCTATTAATTTCTTATGCTAGTTGGAGGTATTGAATTTAATTTCTTATTATTTATCACTTTTTATGTTTTATTTTATAGGTGGAGTTAGGCACACGTCTTCGTCAGTGCTCTAACGCACTATTTGGGTTCATATTGTCTCATGTTGGACAGACTCCCACACGACGATGTAAGTATATACAATCTTTCATTAACTAACAAATTTCATAATATCATTATTTTTTTGTTTTTAGTAAGAAACTTTTTTGACAAATCTCACATGTCATTTCAAATTTCATGGATGTCATACTCGGCTTTATTGGACCAATTTCCTGTATAATGAACTGCTGAAATTCATGATGTTATGACTGTAGTGTCACTCATTCACTTTCATATTATTGAGTGGCACCAACCTGATAGAGTCATGCATCAGTTTGGCTACGTTCAGCGCATTCCACTTCTACTGAGACGGTTACAGGAGCTTCATTCCATGAAGTTGACGGGGAAATAAGATGTTGACAGGCACCAACGACATGCCCAGTATCTCAATCTATGGGGAAGATGAGCATCGATTCATATCTAGGGTGTACCTACGATGTGATTTTATCTTTCAGAGCAGGTCAAGTATGAGTCATGGTATAGACTGAAATTTATATTGTATCTTACTCAACACGACAGAGGGCTTCGAGATATGATAAGTCAATAAATTTCCATTAGTTTGTTTATTGTACTATTTTCTAATTCATTTTGAATCTCTTTACAGCATACTTGAGTACAATAGATTATTCGCATGCCTGATCCATAGGAGGAGAAGGTTGATAGCCTGGTGGTGATTCATGTTGCAGCGCAGGTGATGATGCCAGCTTATCATGTGGTTCATGACAATATATTCGATCGTCTGCCACAGGGAGATGACTTTCTTGTCCAGTGAGTGGAGGTTCCTACTCAGGGACCTCCTCTAGCAGCTGTTGATGCTGAGGAGCCCTGACGACGATGACATAGATTGTGTCGTGTTTCACGTGGGGCCTCACATGTTCCATAGGAAGAGGTCGACCCACTAGTAGTCCAGCCTCAGCCGATTGGGGATGTGTGTCATGAGGCATGAGATCAATCTGTATTGGCAGGATATCCACAGTTTTCTTTAGGTACAGATTATTCATGCTTCTATCAAGGGTCATTTTTCATGCCTCCAGTTTCGTGCTAGATCTGTTGGGGTTAAACACTTAAACCCTAAATCCCCAAGACCCACTTTCACGTATAATGGAATCAATGCGATAAGTTTAATTAATCAATTGATTACGAACGAACAGATCAAGAATTATTCGAAGATGCATTACTAGAAAAACATAAACAATGAATGTAGAAAAGTAAATGAACAGCAGATATAACGTGTTTCGGACCCTTTGGGACCTACGTGCACAGCGAGAGCACCACCCAGGTAACACTTTATTAAGAAGCAATGAAAATGAGAAAAGACAATTACAAACTTGAAAGCAAAACAAAGATGGACCACATAAACTATCTGAGGAGGCTGGGCTTGCTGAACTTGGTGGCAGTGGTCAACCCTATCACGTAGAGTCAGCCTCATCCACCCTTGGACGGACTCACGTACGCACCCGAGTAAGATACGGTAGAAAACATGACAAAAGAAAGCAAATCGCTGCATAGCCAATGTAGCGACTCAGGTTTTTGGCCCTGTCAGACTTTGGAATATTTCTACGAATAATTCCAGAGCTGGGCGCGAAGACGGCGTGCGATTCTGAGGCCCGGTGTGCCCGGAATTAATTTTATAAAATTATTAAGTTTTTTTATACTATGCACGTGGCGGGGGTGTGATATCTCCTAAACGGTAGCTCAGAACGGGAATCTGAGGGCACGGTTGCGTCCGGAACGTGCCGTTTACCCTAGGCGGGGTGTAAACTTTGCGGGCGCGGGCCTGCGGTGGGAAACGCCACCAGGGGCGTTTCCGTAAATAAGTGGCAAGTTTGTGTGCGAGCGTCGGCTCAAATAACTTCTGAACGGAGTCTCGGATGGAAAATCTGAGACCGCCGTTGCGTTCAGAACGGCGCGTTTACCCTAGGGGTGACCTTACTTTTGTTCGCATCGGGCGTCGGGTCCGAGGCGGGTTTGGCGCCGGCGGGCCGCTGATATAAATATCAGCGCCCCCCCCCCCCCCCTTTTATCGTTCTTCGCCGTTCTTCGTCGTTCTTCGCCGCCACTCTGCCGAATCGAGCAAACGGAGCGCCCACGAGCTCAGAATTTGACGGCGGACGTTCCAGGAGCGCGCAGCGGAAGCTTTGAAGCGCGGATCTGAGGCAGAACGTCGGCGTTTCGCCCGCGAGGTAGGCGGTTTTGAGTTTTAACCCCCGATCCCGTTTTTGCTGCGTTTTTCTGCAAATTGAAGCCGTAGCAGTGTAGATCGGGTCCCGAGGGTCGCGTAGGCGCCTCCGGATCGCAAAACGGACCACCGGGGTGCCCCCGGCGGTCCGCGGAAGTTCCGCCGGCGCGGCACCGGCGCGGCGGCGCCGGCGCCGGCGATTTCCGGCGGCCCGCGGCGGCCCGCGGCGGCCCGCGGCGGAGTCGCGGCTGCCGGCGGCCCAGCGCGGCGGAGCCGCGGCGGCCGGCGGCCCAGCGCGGCGGAGCCGCGGTGGCGCGCGGCGGAGCGCCGCCGGCCAGGGCGGGCCGGCGGCGGCGGCCGGTCCAGGCCGGCCGGACCGGCCGGTCCGGGCCGGTCCGGCTAGTTTTCGCATACGGGGGTCTTAAAACCCCCGTAACTTGCACTCCAGGAGTCGGATTCGCGCGCCGTTTGCGGCGACGTGTCCCTGACGACGAGGCGAACCCTCCGGTGTGGGTTCGAGAGTTTAAAGGTTCGGGATCGTGGCCCGGGAGCTAGAAACGTCGTCTAAAATAATATTATTTTATTATTTTACGACTTCGGGCCGTTGTAACTTCTACCCGGAGCGTCCGATTGACGTGCCGTCAGTGGTGTTGAGACCCTGATGGTACGACGGACTTTTTGAGATGGTTTCCGGGTGTTGGGTTTGCGAACGGGGTGCGGGCCCCACGAGGCCGGGTTTTGGCGTTTGCGGAGAAACGCAGCTTTTGCACCAGGAGTCCGATTTTGGCAGATGAATAGTCGATCCTGTGTGTTTTTCCGAGAGGATCGCAATGGTGCGATCCGTTCGATGAGTTTCGGAATCCAGGCGTGGGCCCCACCCGAGCCGGCCTTCGGTGAATAGTACCTTTTTCACCGGGTGTCCGTTTTGGGCGAGTGAGTAGTCGATCCCGCCTGTTTTTCCGAGGGGATCATCGTGGTATGGTCCGCTCGATGGGTTTCGGGATCGTTGTGTGGGCCCCGCGCGAGCTAGCTACGGTGAATAGTGCCTTTTTCACCGGTGCTCCGTTTCGGGCGAGTAAGCAGCCTATCCTGTGAGTTTTTCCGCGTGGAACGCGATGGTGGCTTTGGTTTTGGCCTAGGAGGTGCGCAGTGTGGCGTTGTGGCGGGTCGCTCGGGTTAGCGACGTTTGGACCAGCAGTGGTTGAGGGTTCTCCCTTGGTTCGTTCCCACGAGGGTTCGTGTGGCATCACAACCTTCGTGTGGGTTTGTGATCCTCTCGTTGGGATGTTTAAACTGTTAGAGTTGTGGTATCCCTCCGGTGGGCCCGAAGTGGATCCTCTAGCATCTTTACCCTAGATCGGGTTCTTGGTATCGCTGTGACCACCTATTTCACGGGCGGCGATTCCCTATCTAGCAGGTTAACCCCCGTAGGGTTTGTGGCATCATCGGGAATATGATCCCCTACGCGGTGGGTCGTGCATAGTAGGGTTGTGGCATCGTCGGGTTTACGATCCCCTACTCAGCATGATGTTTATAGTAGGGTTGCGGCATCGTTGGTTATACGATCCCCTACTCAGCGCTTGGTGTCGGTAGGGTTGCGGTATCGTTGGTTATGCGATCCCCTACTCAGCGCGTGGTTTCGGTAGGGTTGCGGCATCGTCGGTTCGATCCCCTACATCGTGAGTTATACCAGATAGGGTTCCGGTATCGTCGTGACCATCTTTATATGGACGATGATCCTCTATCTGAGTGTGGAGCTTCTGCCGAGCGACAGATCGGGTTGTGGCATCCCCCAGCGGATCCTGGGTGTGATCCCCTATCTGTGAGAACTACGTATGCCAGATCGGGTCGTGGTATCCCCCAGCGGACCCTGGGAGTGATCCCCTATCTGTGAGCTACGTATACCGGAGTGGGTCTTGGTATCCCCCTAGCGGACCCTAGCGGCGATCCCCTCTCCGAAGAGTTTGGTGGTTATGTTGCTACAGTGATGTTTCCTCAGTGAAGCTATCCGACGAGCGTGGTCTCTCGGGCGAGCGTCTGAGATGTTTGCGAGTATCCCGATGGAGTGTATCTCTCGGATGAGTGTCATCTGGTATGACAGTGTTCGTGGTGTACTCTCCTTGTTGTGGACAGTTGCTGGTGACGAGGTCGGTACCTCTTGTGGCTTTGTGGCGTGAGCTGTGTATATCTGGATTGTTCAAGGTGTATGTATGGGCGTACACCTGAGCTGAGCTGAGCTGACTAGTTGTGTTTAGCCGAGGATGGTCACGAGATGGAGTTTCTCTCTCGTCTGGGTTCCCTCTGGCTGGGTTGAGCGGACTGTTGTCTTTCAGTTGCTCCCTTGGGTTTTGGGTTTTTGGGGTGCCTACTGAGTATGTTTATACTCACCCCTGCACGGGCTTTGCCCGCACATGTTTGTGTCTTGTGCAGACCACAGGCCTTTTGACGGAGTCCCAGGAGGACCCGGAGCAGGCAGAGCTTAGTGAGCGGGTTGACCGGGGTGTTTACCGGAGCTGTGCCGAGGGAGTTTTCCGGCGGGTGTTTGTGGCAGCGTTCCCCTTCTTCGGAGCAGGTTGGACGCGCTTTGTAGTTTTCTTTTGGTGGGCCCTGTTTTGCCCTTGTACTTTTGCTGTTGCACTCTGGTTTGGGATAGACTGTATGCATGCATTTACTTTTCAGTTTCTATATCTCTGCACTGCTGCATGGAGGTGTTTGTGGGTGCGTGTGTACAGGTACCTTAGGCTAATGCCTCCCATGTGTGTGTGATAGCCTACTCGGCGCTGGTCGCCAGCCCCTGGCCTATTGGAGGCGGGCTTGGGGAGTTGCGGCTCGAGCCCCGTTGGGTCGGGTCGTGACAGCCAAGAATCATATACCGAATCTTGGTTACGATTGAAGATGTGTCAAGAACTGAACCTTCTTGGAGCGTAGTCGTCTGAAACTCAAAATAGAGACAATTCCCCACTGAATCTCTACAGGAGAAGTACTCTGGTTACAGGAGGTGGCACGACTCGGCAAAGGGGAGTGCGGGTGGCCAGGAAACTTCAGATTTGTTCCTTCTTTTTCCGCGAAATCAAAGCAGCTCTTTGCCTACGAAGGAACCCTTGAACCAGACGAGATGAACTCCACTGGACAAAACCAACCCCGAATCAAAGAATGCATAGACAGCGCAAACAATGCTCGCCAGGGAAATTCAGTCAGAGGCACGGGATGGCTACCACATGGACGGCTCAGATTCGCAAGATGGTTCACATAACAATCAGCGGGACAATGCACAGTACAATTGGCAAAGCTGGATTGGAGTGTCGGCGAAATAGCGAATCAAAGCCGAACAAAGAAGCACATCGGGAGCCACAATGGGTAGTTGGATCACAGCTGATCAACGATCCAGATCACATGCCGCTAATAAAGTAAGGAAACCAAATGCAGGATCCAGAAACAAATCGGGTGAAAGAAATATCAACAGAAAAGAAAAAAGCACCACATACATAGTGCCATGCATGCCATGCAACGATCAAAATACTACAACCAAATGAACTAAATTCATTTAACAGGTTATATTCATTTAATTGCAATTATAACATGCAGGGGCATAAAATCAACAAGATCCTTCGCAGGCTATATGATTATCTCAGGCGATGATAGCAGACCATTTCTACTCACTTAGTGAGAGAAGGATCAGGCACGCAGGCTAACATCCAATTGACACCTTCTCCCAGTGAGACACAAGCGGAGCATTCGATAGTCGATGTTCCAACGCCCGAGGATCATCCCTCTCCAGTCCATTATACTCTACCCTAGTGCAGAGGTCGGCGCTCTTGATACAGGCGTCCCATTCACACACCACCATGTGAAACAAGATCTCACCATAACGAGTGATTGTACTCTTTTATGTTTATGTTTTCTATCAATTAAAATGAAGAAATTCGTTCTATTATCAATCATTTTTACATGTTTAGCCATTGTTTCAATTTTCATTTATATTTTAGCTATAGTTTATATTTTATAAGTTTTCAAAGTCGACTACTTAAAACGTAGAAAAACTTATTAAATTTTCAGTATGCAACTTTAAAAGTTTATAGAATATAAAGTATAAAAACAATCTAAATAAAACTTAAAACATAACATAAGCATCTAAAAAATTGTTGAAAATAAAAAGAATTTCATAAATATAAAATTGAAAATGAAAGGAATGTAAAAAAATATTATATATATCATTGTAATGATTTAAAACAACAATATATTGTGATGCTTGAAATTACTTTTCATTAATTGTTTTTAAGAAATGCCTATTATTTTGAATTATTTTTCATATGTTCAATAAATGTGTCAAATATCATTTAGATTGTATTTATATTTTATACGTTATATACATTCAAAGTCACCAACTTTAAACATTATTATTTTTATTGTAGATGACTTTGAAATCATATACCCTATAAAATATAATTACAGTCTAATGGATATATGATAAAATAACTCAACATATAAAACATGATTGAAAATAAACAAAATCAAAAATATATTAAGTAAAATCTAATTTACATGTCACAAAATTTATTATTTAAAAACATAATATTTTTACTTTCAAATATTAATGATATAATTCCAAACAAAATAAAATAAACATAATATATATATATACACGCGCGCGCGCGAACATATATATTTTTAACGCGAAAGGCCCTACCGATGCGAAACTCTATCCGAAAATAAGAAGCTAGACCGAGTTGTAGCTGTTGAAGTCGAAGCTCGAGGAAGAAAACCCGAGGCCGGATGAAATTTCAACCAAAGAAGAAGAATCATCAAAATATGAAGACGAGCAGGAACTGAATGAGATGTAATCTGGGTGTGATCGATGGGAGATCCTTGAAGCAGCATGAACTCGGTTTGTGAGGAGAAGGGAAGTCGTTGCAGACTGAAAATAGGGAACTGAGTATTTTGAAGCGGCGATCGAACTGTTGAAGGCCATCAAAAATTGATACGGAGCTGGTCAAAGCTGACACTGGATGAAGAAGGATTGTAGCCGATCTTTGACAAGGTCGAGCTTCCTTGAACCAAGACTGAGGATGATCGCGGTCACCGATCGGGGCCGATGAAGCGGATCGACTGTTTGCCGTTGTCCCTTCCCTGTTGCAGGTATGGATTGAAGTTGATGGGGGCCTTGTAATTTTGACTACTACGACCGCAAGAACTTAAATGGTTCCATGTAGGGTGTTCGATGAATTGATTCAGTGAGATCAAGCTAGCCAAAGGTCGAGCCGATGAATTCATTCAGTAGCGTTTAAGTTGTCTGTTGCGCGCAAGCTCGGAGCAGGTGTTGATGATCCAAAGCAGCTCTGGTTCATGTGTATTTCAAGTTGTTTGAGCTGGGTTCGATTGGTGATCTACTGGTTCATATGTAAAGGAGCGCTGAATCTGTTCATCCATGCATTTCGACTGACGAATGAAGAGCTCGACCTGGGTGGTAGACGTTGACCGAGCTGAGTATTGGGAGTTGGTTGCAGGCTGGTCCAGTTGCATCATTAAAACTGGACACATGGTGAATTCCTGACCAACCATCATTAAAGGAAGGATAGGCGTGGAATTCTCTTTCAAGGAAATTGTCAGAGTTCCGAATTATCATTTTGGTAAGGTCAGTTTGGGATTTTTTTGCAGCTAATCTTGGAAGTTTCTGTAGAATGCCAAGTGACTGAGCAGAGCCAATAAAATCAGATCCAGATACGTTTTTCTTAGAGTTGAAGCAAAGACGCGTGGACAGTGGCATTTTCGGAGGGAATTAGCTTGAGTCAGAGCATGGATGAACTACAGTTGCCAACAGCCACGTGGAGTCCAGAGAGAAGCATTTGGTGTTGCTGACTGTGAGCTAGTTGCTAGGGAGTTATTGGGCAGAAAATTTAAGGGGGTTTTCGCTGACTCTGGGGAACATCTTTTCTACGACATTCATTCTTCGAGAGAGGTTGTATGGGAGCGAAGAGGAACACTCAAAACAGTGGTGCAGGGAGTTCGAGTTAGAGAAAGGAGGTTATCTTATCAGAGAAGCTTCTTTATCTCTTCCTTTTCTCTTGTATTTCTATGTCATACACTTTGTAATGAATATCTTTGTGGCTACCGTTATTATGTGTAATTAAACTATTTTAGGGGATTGTACTGGAATGAATTAAATTCTTTTTACCTGTTCAGGCATCAATTTAATTCATGGAAGTCTGTTCTTCCTAACTCAATTCGCTGCTTCATGAAAGAGTTAAATATTTTTATACAGTTGAAAATTAAATTCGATAGATTGGGTGAGGTGTTATTGTAAGTTCACAATGTGTTTTCTTCATCTAGTGCTATCATTTTCTCTTCTCCATGATCATCATTTCTGCCCTACTTCAAGTACCAACGGGTGAGGAGTAGTGGAATATTTTTCTTTGGTAACTTCAACCGAAGTACTTCAATTGAAAAATGTTGAGGTTCTATTTTCTCCTTGAAGAATCTTCCATTTCTTGAGAGTCTGACAGACACATCAGCCATTACGAGAGATCTCCAGGTAACTCACATTTTACACAGATTCCTAACACTTCTATGGATAATTCTGATGAATGAGTAGTGATCCTTTTATCAATTGAAACTGTCCAGTTTCCCCTAACTTCATTCTTTCTTAACCCAGTTTCCTCTCACTGTTGTTTTCACTATATGCTTCCCTAGCATTTTCATTCTATTTCCCGCTTGTGTTTTTCATGTTTTGTTTTTGTTGTTTTTTCTATGTTTGGAATCCACACACCTCCTTTCTACATTCCTTGTGGCATGACACCTGCTCATTGCAATATAGTAATAAGTAGGTACTATTAATATATAAATTTGATAGCAATTAACGACATACTCATCAAATTTTTGGATCCGTTTCCAGGGAAGACTTGTGACCATCAAAAAAATATTCACAAAAAAACATTCAATTTGCAATTTTTTTTTAAAAAAAAGTCAAAAGAAAATTATGCCACTGAAAACTGTTTGTTATTCTTCTGTTGTGTGTTGTTTTCATACTAGTTTCAATTAAATTTACACATACACAAGAGTATCATCTACACCTGAGCTTAAACCTTTAATACTTGACATAAACAAACACTATTATGCCCTAAAAAAGAAAAGGAAATATGGAATGGAAAATATGGAAATTCAAAGAGTTGAAAACATAGATGAAAATCAAAATTTTTCTACACCTCAATTTAGAAATCAAAATGGTGAGATGCCTAGGCTTAGGTATTTTCGTCTTCCCGCTATTTCGAACAATCCTTCATGCAAAAGGTTGTCCCCTAGGTATAGAAATTATGAGATGAAGTAGTCCTACCTCTCAATGATACCCTCTTTTAATGGAAAACCCAATGAGGATTTGTTGGAATTCATTTGGGACTTTTATAGTACCGTCCAACAGTTTCCTATGCACTGGTTCAGTGAGGAGGAGCTTAGGTTGAAGGTGTTTCCCTTTTTCTTGATGAATAAGTCTTGAACCTAGTTTCAAAACTTAGATGAGGAAATATTTGATATATGGGATCAACTCTTCAACATGTTTGTAGGGACATTTTATCCTAGGCACACCACCAATGACGTGAGGCATAAAATCACAGAGTTTGTCCAAGATGATGGAGATATTTTTCATGTTGTTTGGGACAGATTTACGGGGTTTATTAGGCAGTTTTTCAATCATCATCTTGCTCCCCATATTTTGATGGATATCTTTTACAATGGTCTTACCCCTTGACGTTAAAACACTATAGACCAGTCCTCAGGTGGTGAATTTTCTTATATGACAGCTGAGGAAGTTATAAAAATCTGTGATAAACATGTTCAAAATCCCAAAATAAAAATTCTAGAAAGAGAACTATCCATAAGAGCGAGTCACGTCCTCAGGATGTTGGAATTTATTGTGAAAACCAAGAATGATCACTCAGGGAGCTATGCAAACATTGTGGCATGTTTGGACACTCTAGAACTTACTTCCTTAACATTGATTTACCTGACGGATCCATTGAGGATGTAAATTTTGCTGGGTATGGTAATTGTTTACAATCTAGCAGTGCCTCATTCTAAAACAATCAAAGTTATAACCAATGTTTTAAGAACAACCCCAACTTTTCATGGAATGATCAAGGAGTAATCAAACAGTTTGCTACCCCTAGATTCCAATCACAACCTAAACCACATTTTCAAAATCAGTATTGGGCAAAGTCTTCTAATGAACAAAGTAATTGAGAGGGGATGTTTAATCAATTGTTTAATAAAATTGACTCACAAGAATCTAGGAATAGGGATGAAATACTCATAAAAATCATCCCTGAAATCTAATATGGACAATCTGTCGATTCAAATGGACCAACTTGCAAGAGACCTAGGTGGGAGAGATAAGGGAAAGTTTCCTAGCACAACAGATATGGATCCTAAGGAAAATGTAATGGATTTCACCACAAAAATCAAATTTAAAACTCAAGGTGAAGTTGGGAAATAGCCTTGGGAAAATGAACCTGATATTTTGGAAGAACCTACTAATGAAAATTTAGAAAAAGACAAATCTTAAAATCCAGATAGCAATGTCCAACCTGAATAGAATGATGAGTCTTCATCTAAAAAAGATAAACAAAAAAGGAAAATGGCGTGGGAATTGATTAAAGATGGCAAGAAGAAAGTTGGTTTTGAGGAGAACGTGAGTAATCAACCTGTTTTGAAGAATTATGCCCCTCCCATTCCCTTTCCCCAAAGAGTCAAAAGTAATGTTGAACCTGAATATTTGAAACTCCTTAAGTTGTTTAAAACCTTCAGTATCAACATTCTCTTTATGGAGGCCTTAATCAAAATCACATCATATGTTAAATTTCTAGAAATGGTTTTTGGCCATTAAAAGGGACTGGGGATAATTTTCCACCGTTAATCTCACTGGGGATTATAGTTTCATCCTTCAAAAACAATTACCTCTAAAGTTAAAAGACCTTGGAAGCTTTGTCATTTCTTGTAGAATAGGAGAAAGTGGTGAGATTAAATGCCCGTGTGACTTAGGAGCTATCACTAATATTATGCCATACTCCTTATTTCAAAAGTTGGGTCTTAGGGAGCGGAAACCAACATTTTCCTCCCATTAACTGGCTGAAAGGTCAGTTACTTATCCTTATAAAAGGGTGGAAGACCTTTGTTAGGACACAAGGATGTGTGAGAGAGAGATATAACATCTGAAGAAATCTGTGTATTAACTGCTGAACAGAAACACAAAAATGGAGCTACAGTGGTAGAAGGAAGAGGAGTTAGGGAAAGAGAAAGATGAAAACCCGTCGGAGAAGACCTCCCTCCTAAGGGCCCAACCGAGACCACCGGCGTTCCTGCTTCCAAGCAGATACCAAAATGATTTTTTCTTTTTTTCCTCCCTCCTGCTGGTCCCTCTTTTAATACTCCACTAGGACACCCAACAAACACCCTAACAATTACAGCTGTCAACAGCTGGCATCACAACAAACACCCTCCAGCAAACACCCTAACAAACACCCTAACAACTACAGCTGTCAACAGCTGGCAGCACAACAAACTCATAAAAAGGAAAATACCAAACTGCCCCTAAACTAATGCCCACACGCCCCAGCGCTGGACAGCCCACACCTGGACAGCACCCTCCAGACCCAAACCTGGACAACCCCTTATGCTCCTAACAATTCCCTCCCACCTAAAAACCACCTTGTCCCCTAGGTGGACCTCCATAACGTGGCTCAGCTCTTCGTCGTGACGAAGCTCCTTCCGGTGCGGTGATTCTTGAACCTCTATATCCCCCATACAGTCACCAGTATCCCACACTTCACCAAGGAATTTCGGCTTTTGAACAACAAATTTGATTACACTTTGCTTCTTGCTAGGCGTTGTAGACTTAAACATGGCAGCAAAAGTGCAGTCCTGGTTTAGCAGTCCGTGTCTTCTCAATCTGTTCACCAGTACAACAATTCTTTCCTGCATAGTGATTTGAAATTCATAGTGTCGAGTTCTCAAATAATCCGCTACTTTTCTAACAGATTTCAAATCTGGAAAATCCTTCAAACCAAGACAAAATGTGTAATAATGTGAGCCCCATTGATAACAAGCTTCAAATTCAACCAAATACTGAAAAACAATTGCAGCAGCAAGTGTTGAGTCCAGTTCTCCAGATTGTAGCGCGCCAAAAGGCACATTTGTCATAAGCCTCTTAACTATAGCCTTTTTAAAGACCCAACGCAAAACAAGGGAATCATAAGAAGCTGAGGGTATAACCTCTGAATACCATGGTGGATTGTTCCACCTTTCAAGAGCACAGAAATGGTTGTTAATGTAGGCCTGTTGATTAGATTCATTAGAAGAACTGGCTACTGCTGAACCAAGGAGGAAGCTTGCAGGACTATCTGAGCATCTTGACAAGCTCTCAACTTCAGAGGCACTGACTAATGAGTCGGTGCCCATGGTATCAGCACCACAAACAGAATGACCACCGACAATCAATGATGATGATGATTCCTCATCAGTATTGGTAATCAAATTCCCAGTTTCTGATGCTTGAGTACCATTTTCCAAAAGTTTATGCAACTCAGACGAGTCATGAATACCACAATCAAGATCATGGCTAACTTCGGTTTCTGAATCAGAACCTCCAGTCTGATTAGTAAGCAAGCTGTCAACATTTTCAACTGAAAGGCACCCATTGGCATCTTCTGGTTCCAATTCTCTGGTATTTGTGCGAGTCATAGCCATTTTAGGATCGAGCACCAAGTCCATCACAACATCTTCCAGAGGCGCTACTACCAATATCTCGTTCTCAGGTTCTGCTCCTTGCCCTTCCAAATTCAAACCGACCTGAATATCATTATCAACCACCGTTTGGGTTAACTCCAATGTAAACGCTGTGTGTGGAGTAAAACTAAAATTATGAGCCAATGAAAATACAGTTCCCCGCCCTTTGGAAACTTCAGCCAGCCGGAGAACACTGCATACCAAGAATTTCTAAAAACTGAGAACCACTCACAGAAACTTCCAAGTAATAATTCCCACATGGCTCCACTTCTTCCACTCGCCACACAAAAAACTCAGATGTAACCACTTCCTTTTCTTCCCTTTTTGACTTTGCTGAAAATTCTTTCAAACTTGTATTGAGCAGTCCAACTGGAACTCGCAATTCTTGATGAACTTTATGGGGGCTGGAATATTTCTCAGCATGAATAAACCATACAATAGGATCAACCGGTGCAAAAATTGATCCCTGAACTCCTAAGATCCTAACAGCAACGTTTTCATGAACCACTGACACTGGAATATTCTTTTCAAGCTGTTCCAAACTGGATTCAACAGCATACTTCGTGTCATTGGGATGAGGTACATTGCTCTCATTATCCTGTCGTACACTTGGGAAACAAAAATCCTGAACGGAATCGCCTTTTACCTTGCTACCTCGCAATTCCTGTTCTGCTGGCAAAATTCTCTGATTGATCTCTTCCGCAGTCTGTCCAGGACCTATCTCCTCCTTGGCGTCTTCCAAACCTGTGTGAACTGTGGCGTCACACTCCTGACGGAGAAACTCCTCCTGCTCCTTGTCAGTCCCGAATTTTTCCAACAGTGCTAGCTTTAGTTGCTCCCATGACGAACCTGGATTCTCATCCTGCCAAGTAAAGAACCAGGATAGAACGGTATACTTCATACTTATCTGAGCCCAGGTTATTTTCATGTCCTCCGCTACACGACCTCTCAAGAAGAATTCCTGTATTTCTGTTATCCAATCGCAAAGACCCTCTCCAGAAAACATTCTGGAGAACGACAAACAAGAACGGACGAGAAACAAGAACGACAACAAGAACGGCTTCCTTGAGCTGCTTTGCCTTCCAACGACAAACAACAGCACAGACGAGATTGAGCTGTATGCGCACGAGAGAGAGAGAGAGAGAGAAACAGTGCAGGAGTCCTTGGAGAAATCACCTTCCAGTCACTCGTGTTGCTGAAGAAAACGCACAGAAGAAAAGAAGTCCAGCAGCGTACACAGCTCTAGCCAGACGATCAACCAGCTCCTGCGATCGGCTTGCTCTGATCGTATCTCTTTTCTGCAGCAACTACTCTCACCAATCGTATCTCTTTTTTTTTTTTAATCTTCCAACGGACAGCGCCTCCAGGACTGTGTCGCATAAACCAGTTTTCTCAGCGTGAACTGCCTCTTCAATCTTCTCTAGCAGCGATCTCTCTCGCATTGTTGTTCCCCAGCGGAGTCGCCAAATTGTTAGGACACAAGGATGTGTGAGAGAGAGAGATATAATATCTGAAGAAATCTGTGTATTAACTGCTGAACAGAAACACAAAAATGGAGCTACAGTGGTAGAAGGAAGAGGAGTTAGGGAAAGAGAAAGATGAAACCCGTCGGAGAAGACCTCCCTCCTGAGGGCCCAACCGAGACCTCCGGCGTTCCTGCTTCCAAGCAGATACCAAAATGATTTTTTCTTTTTTTCCTCCCTCCTGCTGGTCCCTCTTTTAATACTCCACTAGGACACCCAACAAACACCCTAACAATTACAGCTGTCAACAGCTGGCAACACAACAAACACCCTCCAGCAAACACCCTAACAACTACAGCTGGCAGCACAACAAACTCATAAAAAGGAAAATGCCAAACTGCCCCTAAACTAATGCCCACACGCCCCAGCGCTGGACAACCCACACCTGGACAGCACCCTCTAGACCCAAACCTGGACAACCCCTTATACTCCTAACAACCTTTTAATCAATGGAGGGAAGCAAACTTTGCACTGATTTCCTTATTCGTGAAATGGACTATGATAAGAAAGTACCTATCATTCTGGGCATACCCTTATTAGCCACTGGTGGGGCTGTCATTAATGTTTCAAAGGGAAAAATGCCCCTACATATACTGGTGAAGATCAAGAGGAGTTTCATGTTTTCAAGGGGACACTACTTTTGGTAAGTTCCAAACTAATAGATGTTGCTGAGGATCTTTTTAGAGCTGAGGTTAGGAAGAAAACGCATAACCCTTTTGATGAAGTAATCACAGAATCAGTCAATGAAAATTTTCAAGCCTGTTATGTTGAATCTGAATCAACCCCAAAAATTAGAAAGAATAGGGAAACTTGAGATCCAAATTAGGAGATTCTTTTCTATAGACCATGAAGTTTTCCATCCTAAACCAAGCTTTTCTTCCTCTTTTTAATAATATTTTGTGTCTTGGTCTCTGACCAAGACATTGCCTTTTTTTAAAAAAAAATGAGTGTTTCAGTGAGTCTGATATTTTTTCATCCTCTTTAGAAGTTCAAGATATATTTTTCAATCCTGTTGAGAGTGTTAAAACTATGAACTTGTACAGATTTCCAAAGATGGATAGTAAGCATGTCTCTGCTGAAATAAACTCTATAGATGATTCATTTTTTGTTCTTGAGGTTAATAAATTCTTAGATGAGATAGGGGACTCTTTCCCTCATTCACACAATGGATTTTCCTCTAATAAAGTTTCTATGATATATAGTGATCAGGTTGCAACATCTTTTGCACCTAATTCTGATTTGTTGAATGTCTCAAGTGTGGGGTAGCCTTTGGGGAGTAATGCTAATCAATTTAGTGTTTCTTATAAGATATTTTATTTCATATTGGGTCTTTTTTATGAGCTTCTAGACATTGACAAAATAGGGAATTGCAAACTTAGTCTTAGGATCCTGGAATATTTATGGAGAATTCTGTAGGTTTCTGGTGTACTAAAAACATTGAGGGAACATGAGAAAAATTCCATACAAAACTGTGTGATCAGAATCCTCAAGAACTCATACCCACTAAATGACCATGGATATAATTTTAAGGGGGTATTTCTGGTTGGGAACTTTAAAAATAGAAATGCATGGGTGGAAACCCATGGTTTTTGGTTTTGTATTTTTGTTTTCTATTAAAATAAATGCCCCTCACTGAGTTACGTGATTACCCATTTATGTGAACCATTATTAGAAGAGACCAGGTTCACATTGTTGTGTTGAGGGAGAGGTACTTTGATGGGAAATTGACCATGAAGTAACTCAACTTACTGCAAGAAGGGGGTTAATCTACCCTGGAAGAATAAAAATGATTTTTGATGATCAAGAGGGGCTTCAATCTTGAGAAACTCTAGATCAAATTACCTTAAACTCAATCTTGGGTTGCAGCATTCTTGAACTTGAAATTCTAAATTCTAATGTTGATATGTTTACATTTGTAGGTACTGGAGCTAAGCGACCAGAGGTACCTATCTCAAAGATTTAAAGGGGATCACTGCTGAGTGTACTTAGTTAATGAAGCTTCTACTTCATGGAAGTTACTATTTTAAATTCTAATTTCTTAATTATTTCTATCTAAGTTTAAATATGATATTGTTGGTTTGTGAATCTGTAAGTTGAAAATTGTTTACAAAATGTATTGGTGATTGCTGGAATTAATTGTAAACATGATACTGGGGATTGAGTGTGGAGGGTGTCTTTTCTATTTGTGTAATAATTGATTCCCATGCTATTTTTTTTATCTTCATTGAAAATTATTTCTACAGTTCTTAAGATAAAAATCATGTGAATTTTCAAATTTTTTCTCGATATTTTGGAAGAATTTTGTTTTTGAATTTTCTTGTAAACCCTTGAACATTTTTTTTAACTACTGAATTGAAAATTTTTCTTGAACACTAAACAATGTTAAATGTTTCTTCCACCTTATGTTTCAACATTGGGGATAGTGTTGAGTTTTAAGTGTGGGGAGGTATTTTAATTGTATTTAACTATAATTTAATATTTTACACTTCAGAAAAAACATTACAATTTTTCAAAATTTCTTTCTTTTAAGGATCACATAGGAATTTTTAAGTGGGTGAAAATTTCCCTCAAATGTAAAGGTTGTTTTTCCACTTCGAGGAGGTTAATCTGTATCACCTCTTAGATTTAATTGGGTGAATCATTTTCTTTCCCTCTTGAAATTTTTTGCTTTTGGTAAAATTTTAGGAGAATGTCTTATAATTATCAATTATTTTGAACATTTTCATTTGAATTAAAACTCAGAAGATATTCATCCAAATGGACTATGAAATGAAAATCCTAATCCAGGCCGAACCATTTTTTTTATCCATATGACTAATTGATGGGTTAATTTTTCATTCATTTTAATTATTATTCTTACCCATTTTTTTTAGTTATGTCTATTTATTTTCTGTTAAATTATTGTGAGTTTGTTCTCCTAGAGTTAAAGAAATGTTTGGGTTTTTAGTTGGATAAAAATTGAAGTCTGTTCATGACTTATAAATTTTCAATTTTAATCATTTTTGTAAAAGAAATAAGCAACTTTTCTCTAAAATCATTTCATTTTATAGGGAAATCACATTTTCAACTTTAAAGGGTCAATGGGGGAAAATATTTTTGAGAATAAATTCTTTGTACTAATTTAGTTTTCATCCTTGAGATTGCTTTTATGCCACTAAATTTGACTAATTGATTTCCAGAGGATAAGAAAAATCTTAAGCCTAGGGGAATTAATGGATACTTTTTTCCATATCATTTTTGATGAATTAATCATTGTTTTGAGGTGAAAATATGTTTTAATTGAAGAAGTATTGAATAATCCTTAATTTGGTTAGAAATTGGTATTCATTGAATATTTTAATGGAAATTGGTGGTTTTTTTAAACTTAATTAGTTAAAAAGTTATCGGGATTAATTTTCTTATATTTTAAAAACAAATATTATGTTCAATTTGGTTATTAATTGAAATATTAATTTTTGATGTATTTCATATTATTGATTTTAATGTTCAAAGTTCAATGGCTTCATTTTAAATATTTTTTGGGGGAATTTAATTTTCTGTGAAATTTTAATTTACAAAGAGTTGTTTTACACCCCTCGTAAGCAGCTGGGGTGGCGTGGGGGGTTGGGGGTTTGGGGCAGTGGTCATGAGGTCGAGTCCACAATTCAACTTCTTTGTAGCGTGCATTAGCCGCCGGTGGTTGTAACATCTTAATAATATAGAGTTGTTTTAAAAAAATGATAAGTCTTTTGAAATTTTAAGTTTCTCATCTACTGTAATTCTTTTTTGATTGTCCCATAAGTCTTTTTATTATTATTTTTAATTATTTCTATTTTCATAAGTCTTATTTATTTATTGTAAGTATTTTAATTTTATCATGAGTTTTTTAATTAGGGTATGTTTTTTATTTATTGTTTGACTTGCAACATTTTTCTTTTACATGAACCATCATAAGGATTGAACTAGGTGGCATCGTAAGATTTATCGGACCACAGTAAGGCTTGGGAACCCACCGTCATAATGCTTTCTAGCAATCAACATAAGTATTTTTAGCAGTGATCATAAGGATTCCTGCCTTAGCACAAGGCTTCCAACCTTGGTAAAAATATTGAGATCCAGACTTTGAGCTCAAACTCGATACACCCCATGGAGATTGAGTGAGCATGAGGAATTACTTGAGGAAGACCATGAGTTGAACACTGGATGATGTGAAAATGGGTTTTCAAATATTAAAAATGTTTTTCGGTTTTTCCATGCAAAATTGGTTTTAGTTTTCTTTTTTATTATTATGCTTGGTGGGTTTTTGTTCCGTGACCTTTTCTTGTTTGTTGGGCCTGTTCGCTGGGCTGATCCTGTGCGTGGCCCGCTTGATGTTCGACCTTCCTTCCACCGTGGTGATCCTGATTATTCGCCTCTTTTTCTAACCGCTGATGCTTGCCGATCCAACGGCTTTGGTTCTGCTGTTTGTGTTTCTTCGGTGACTTTATCCGTGTCGCCCTTTCGATGGTAGCCGTCCACGTGTGCTGTTTGTTCGGGATTCGTTGAGCCGCAGCCTGCTTCGAGATCCTTCCGCCCGTCCGTTGCCCGCCGCGTGGCTCTCGTCTGTTGCGCCTGTCAGTGGCGTCGCTTCGTCCTTTTTCGCCACCATTATTAGGGCGCTGGGTTTTTTGGATTCGGGTGGTTCGTCGTCGTCTTCAGTTCTCCGCTCCCGAGAGCTCCGAGAGAAGCAGAGCCTTCAATGGTTCGGTGACCCGCCGCTTGTACGCCGTCACCTCGACAACTGTTCCGGTGCATTTTCGGTGGAGACCTCTACGGAAACCAGGGAGGCAACCATGACAGGGATCCGTTCTTCTCGGTGCTTTTGTTTGTGAGCCCGTTTTTCTTTCTTGTCTGTTCTTTACGTTGTATGTTCTTGGTTTCCTTTTCTGGTCTGCTTATAGTCGGGGTTTCGCGTGCGTGAGTCCGTCCAGTTCGGAAGAATACTCCGCTAACTCCGAGCCAGGGTTCATCACTGGCTCTTGGGGCGGAGAGATCTTCGTTCTTGGATAGCTTCTGTGGTCCGCGTGCGTGGTCTGTATTTGTTTCTTCTCTATTTTGTATTTGCTCTGTTTTTCGTTTGCATAATAATAAAGAATCGGTGGTGGTGTTCTTGCCGTAGAGTAGGACCATAAGGTCCGAACCACGTAAATCCTGTTGTTCCTTTTACTTTCCTGCAAGTTTCGTTTTCTGTTTTCGGACTTTGTTGATAATACGTTTTATTCTCAGCTGTGTTTACGTTGTGTTTTTCTCTGTAAACTGCATTATTTCCGCAACAAGTGGTATCAGAGCCTGATTACTCGTTTTATTTACCATGTCTGTCAAGTTTGAAATTGATAAATTTGACGGAGAAAATGATTTTAATTTGTGGAGAGTTAAAATGCGTGCTTTACTTGTTCATAATGGTCTTGCTGATGCTTTGCATGGTAGTAAGAAACCTGTTGTGACTGTCACTGTCGATGGTCAGTCCACCACAACATTTGTCGATGTTGATCCTGGTATATTAGAGAAGGCTCACTGCATTCTACTGTTAACTTTGGGTGATAAGGTGCTGCGTGAAGTAGCACATGAAACTACTGCTAAATCGATTTGGGCTAAACTCGAGCATTTGTATATGACTAAGTCTTTACTTGGGCGTCTGTATAAAAAAACGTGTTTATACAATTTTAAAATGTCGCCTGGTTCTTCTGTGCATGTTCATATAGACAAGTTTAATAAAATTCTGTTAGATTTAGCAAACATAGACATTGAAGTTAAGGATGAGGACCAAGCTTTAATTCTGCTAACCTCTCTTGATGATTCTTTTAACTCGTTAAGGGATTCCATGATGTATGGTCGCGATTCTATTACGTTAGAAGAGGTTAAGTCTGCTGTCCTATCTCGGGATCTTCAAACGCATAGTTTGAAGGAAGAGTTTAGTTCTATTAAGAGTGAACCTCAGATGTTGTATACCAAGGCTCCTGTGCAAAATAAGGGTAAGAATGGAAAGAACCGGTTTAAAGGATTTCAGTGTTTTGAGTGTGGTAATATCGGCCACATTAAACGTTACTGTCCTAATCTGAAAGGAAAAGATAGTATGGCCCAGACAAATGTGGCATGTCCCAATTATGAGTCTGCAGAAGTCCTTTAGTCCTTTTAGCAGCCCCTTCGTTAGAACTTGACATAGGTTCTTTGTAGTTTTTTTCTTGCGTTCCTAGGACTGGCTTCACTTGTTTTTGTGGAGGAATCGCGGTTAAGAAAAAGGGTCTGTGTGGGATGGTCTAAGCTGTTCGGGCTTAGGTGGAGAGGATGTTCTCCTGTCAGTTTTCTATTCTGTGATTACTGTGTTTAGTTTTCTACTGTTTTGATTAATGATTCATTGTTTTTAAGCTTTCATGTTTTTTGTTTTTTTCATTGTATTTTACCCCCGGGAAAGGCTGTTTGAATTTCAGGTTGTTGGTGCATATCGGACCAACTGGTCCGGGTTGAACCAATGGTAAATGCTGGGTAAGCTTGATGAATTTTGGTTGCTTAGTTTAAAATTATGAGCATGTTTAATCTGTTTAATAGTAGAAAAGTAGTGTGGGTAGAACATGTGTCACTACCGGCACATGTTAGGTGATGTTCTACTGGGAGAACATTTGTAGACTTAGGTTTTCCTGATTATTGAAAGTCTACCCACACTAGTGATAGCCTTTATCGGTAGTTAGATGGTTTGCAAGAACACCATCTGTTTTTGTTTTTTAAATTTGAAAAGGTGGAGATTTGTGAAAATGGGTTTTCAAATATTAAAAATGCTGTTTTTTGGTTTTTCCATGCAAAATTGGTTTTAGTTTTCTTTTTTATTATTATGCTTAGTGGGTTTCTATTCCGTGGCCTTTTCTTGTTTGTTGGGCCTGTTCGCTGGGCTGATCTTGTGCGTGACCCGCTTGATGTTCGGCCTTCCTTCCACTGTGGCGATCCTGATTATTCGCCTCTTTTTCTGACCGTCGATGCTTGTCGATGTAACACCCCGACCCCAGTTACCCAGAGTCGATGCATTATTACGTAACATTGGCATGATCACAAAAGATCAAGTCTCGAAAGACCGATTAGTTTAGTAGCCTTGGAAACACTAGATACATTCATAAAAATTACATTACATCATAAAGTGAAAAATTACAATAACATGGTCTCCATAGTCCACACTCATATCTCCTTCTGACTATCCCTGCAGGTCATTCATAAAATACTTTTTCACATCCTGGAAAATATTAAAACATTGAAAGGGGTGAGCTCAGATGCTCAGTAAAGATAACAATATTGCAGAAGCTTTTATAAATAAACATAAACATTTAAGCCAATGTATAACTAAAACAAAAGCCTTTTAAACTTGAACTTCAGTGTAATATGGAAAAAGTAAAATGAAATAATGCCATTTACTTATTTACATGGATATTCTACTAGTCGAATAATCACATGCAATATCAATAACCACTTTCATAATGAAGGAATGCATAATGCCAGAATGTCATAACCACGTAGCCAAAGCCTCGTGCCAAGACTACAAATAAGATTTTGTCAAGGCCTCGTGCCAAGACACTAGTTTGTCTCATGAGACCTACCGATGCATCGAGGAGCTATAGCGGGCTCCACCCGCCACTTATTAAGTCCAATGCATTCCTCATATGAACATGTTTAAACATATCATAAACCATAACATAATCGTATCACATAAAACATGAATAAAGGAAACATAACATTTCCACATTTCAATCACAAGATATCATCAATACAACACATTGATATAATAAAAACATTATCAAAACCATTTTCAATACCAAAATAAAAGAAAATTAAAACTTGGTATTTATTTTTCATTTTAAAAAAAGTTATGGCTTGTAGAGGAAGCTGAAACTCAAATAATGGTCACGACGGTGGAGAAGTCGTTGTCGCCGCATACGTAAGAAAAAACATTCCTTTTGTCGTTTAGTAAAAATGCTTCGTATAAAAAATATTCCTTTTGAATAAATGTAAAAGTCAAAGAGGTTTATACACCGTATAAAAGAAAGTTGTGTATAAAACAAAATATGCCTCAATGAAAGGAGATTGAGACGAAGTACCTTACAAAGAATATTTTTTTAAATAAAATAGATCTATTATGTGTATTCACTATAAGTACACATAAAGAAAGTACAAATACAAGATAAGACATAATAATATCATGACATAATTTGAAAGTAGGAGATTAACCCAAAGAATGGAAATTGGGTTAAGAAGTTCCCTTACCTCGTGTCCGACTTCACTTGACCGTTCTTTAATCTCCTGAATAATAAACTAGATTTAATCTCTACTTGCTTAAGAACCTTTTTCAAGTTCATTATCCCTTTTATATCACTTATTACAATGTTACGAAAATTATGTAGTCATTTAAGTTAATAACGGTCGTTTTGTCGATCTTTGGTACTTGAGTCAACAATAAACTTCTTATAATTACAAGTTGTTTATGTGGTAGAATATCCATTATCTCCAGAATTATATCCATGATGTATATATCATATATATCATATATATATCCAGTATATACATTTTTTCATAATATTATGTAACATTTAGAGGTAAGAAATGAAATGCACCGTTCATGGAGACGGTAAGCCGTACGTACGCATGAACACTACTTTCATTTCTATTTCATATTTAATGGAATGAAATCATAATGATATAAAGGTATATTATAATTCCAGTATAATATCATATATAATATCATTTACTCCATCCTTTATACATCCCACATATGGCATTAATGATTCAAATCACTTTGAGGGGGCGGTAGTCCGCACTTCCTAAAATAAAATTATCGCGTTTACCCATAATGGAAATCATAAAGGTATGCCATAAATGAAAAATACAGAATCATAAGGAAAAAAAACATAATATATATCATATATAAAAATAGTGTCATCATAATGTCCACCATTAGAGGTGTTAAAAGAATATTTGAACAATCATCATTTCGTGAGGCAGAAATTCGCCAACCACATAAACAGTATGTTATTTAACCATTAGACGGAGGTGTGTGTAAGTTTAAATCAAATCCTTATCATAAAAATATCCTAGTATATTGAAGATACTGGTTTTTTTACAAAATAAAGGAATAAAAAGAGTTTAAGGGGTTGGAGAAGCAAAATGAAACAAAATAACATAAGAGAAGACATTACCTTAAAATCGGGTAACTTTTTTTTTGATTTGAGCCAAAAGCTTCATTGGGAAGAATTCTTCCCAAAGTGAGGCTTCTAGGAGTAAGAGAGGAAAGTTGAGAGAGTATTTGGGAAGAGGTTGGCTGAGCCAAATGGCTTTGATGGTGTGAATAAGGTGGTAGTGGCGGGGGCCTTTTATAAGAGGAGAGAAGGGGCACTCTTGGAAAGTAATGAAATGTTACATTATTATGAAGTAATTTTCGGATTTCAAAGGTCCCAAAATTATATATTTAGAGGATAAGGTGATAAGGGCTCGAAATATACCCATAAAATAGGTTTTTGACAAGTGTAAGTCTTATATTTTACATTATCTTTTCATTTTATTTAAAAAGTTCATTAATGAGGTAATCGCTGCATCATCACGGTGTGATAAATAAATTTATTTATTTAATTCCAAAAAATTATAAAAAAATTACCATGATGTAGGAAATCTTTTTAGATTTCCAATGAATATTTATAGTCGAAAATTTAACTTATATAACCCCATGTAATAATTGTTTTAGTAAAACTACACATGTTTGTGACAATTTTATTTTTACTTTAAATAAAAAGTTATTAATGCCATTTTCTTACCCAAGTGGCTCCATGGGGTCCCCAAGTTGACCCATGGATTGTCTTGCTCGGCCATGACTCATCCAATAAGGGTAGAAAAAGTGTCAAGATATTTTCATATTTTTATAATATCATTTTTACCTTAAATTTCACTAATTACCTTTAATCGCGATTAATTAAACTTAAAAGTTACCATTCACCAAAAAATTATTTTAATCCCATTGTACCACACTTTGCTTCTTAATGAAAACTATGTATATCGGATTTTTGAAAATCAAATCACAGATGTGGTAATGTTTCATTTACATGAAAAATTAGTTTTTAAACTACCACTTAGTGGTTTCACTATTCATCAAAAATTGAAGTTTTTCAGAAAAATACCAAAAATTCACCCTAAGCTATAATTGATATTCTGAATTCAAAAATGATATCTATTTTAAAAAATTCAAAACATATAAGTTACATTAATTAATTTTATAATTAATTCCCATTGTCAAAACAAATAGCGTGTTTTTAAGAAACAATATCGATCAAAAGATTGACAATTGTTTATGTCCAATTTCAAAGTGAAGTTAATTCTAATGACCACCATTGGATAAAATGGTAAAATTATATTCTAATTATACTTTAAAACCACTCAATATAATAATTTATCACTATTAATTATTTTGATTAAAAAAAGTTGTTTTTAATTAAAATTCAGTAATTTTCACTATTCATCAAAATATAAAAGTTATCCGAAAAGTTCCAAAATTTTACCCTAGGCTAAATTCGATATTCCGAATCCAAAAATGAAGTCCATTTTGAAAGATAAAATTTATAAAATTTCAAAAAGTAGGTATTACTATTCATAATGGATACTTTGAATGGTTGTGGTGTGTGTTAGAACTCGATGTTGCGTACAACACACGCTACTGTATTATTCAAAGAGAAGCGTACCATGGAAGCTTGGGGTGTTACATTCTCCCCTCCTTAAATAAATTGCATCCTCACAATTTTAAATTTTTCTTTGAAAATAAAAGGTTGAAAATAGAAAATACCTTTGTGGAAAACCCACATCAGAAATAAGGTTAATAAAAATATAACTTTAAAAGAAATAAAGAGAAGTACAAAGGTCACCCGAGATATCCCATACTAGGATTCTATGAAAATATGGATATGGAGGAAAAACAAACCATCAAGGTCTGATGGAGAGTTGTATAAAACATGATTAGGAGAAAGTTAACTACAAGAAAATCACAAACTTTTGATTGGTTAAACAATCATTGATTCCCCAATTGGAAAAGTTAACCGACAACATTTTTGTTTTAAGTTACCTTTCATAAAGTTGAGGAATTTATTTAGGAGATTTACTAAGAACGTAAGGAAATATACTTACTTGTCATGTAGACTTTCATTCTTTAATAAATTTTTACCACAAACCCATCTTTCACTCCAAAAGGTAATAAAACTCAAAAATATTCTATTTATCATAATTGTATAAGGTTCCAAATATTAACACATACCATTTAGATTAGGAAATTTTTTTTAATAACCAGGGACTTCCTCTAGGCTAGTGGTAGGTAATAAAGGCATGTCGCACTATGGTTGTGGGTTCGATTCCTACATCTTTGTCCGACGTGACAGGTTATCCCCCAACCTGCAGGTTGTCCTTTTCCTAAAACTATAGTATTATAATATTCCAAAAATAATCTTCATAAATGTTTTAACCTTAAACAATACTATCCAAAGTTCAACTTAATCCATTCCAACCTTTATAGTTATCCAAAATACCTCCGGCCAGACTTTCTCTAAAAGGTCTCTAAATTCCAAAATCAATTGTATCATCAGATTCCTCAAACAAAGTAAAGTTTATCTTATTGTCACATATAAAAATATGATTACCTTCATCATATTAAAACCTTAATGAAAACAACAAGTACTACAGTACAATCCTTATATATATCACATTATTCTTATAACCAAAATATAATCCTTGAGTCCAAAAGCACCAATACATTAATTATTCCACTTCAACTGTAGTAACAGCATAAGATTGTCCTTGATCCCTTGGCCTTTTCTAAGGTAAGTTTCACTGAATATTAGGACATTCATTTGCATAATGCCCCATTTCCCTACAATTGTAGCATTCAACATTGATAGTCTCTTTCTTTCCCTTGCAATCACGAGCCTGGTGACCTTTTTCTCCACATTTATAACAAACTCCCATTCCTTTTAGGCAAGTACCGGGGCGATTCTTCCCACAATTATCACATAATGGAAAATCCTTCTTTACCCCTTTCCCTTTATCTATCTCTTGTTCCACCGTTCTCTTCTTCTCTTTCTTTACTTTGTTGTCATAAGACTTAGAGAATTCCTTTTCTGTCTTGATAGAACATGAGACTATATCTTCATACGACGAGAAGGTTTGTGAGACTAATGATCGACGGAGAAATGGTTTAACCCATCAAAGAAAAAATCAATCTTACTTCTTGGGTTACGTATATAATCTGGAGCATGCCTTGCTAACCTTGTAAAGTTAGCCTCATACTTTGCGACATTCTCATCCTCCTTCTGCCTCAGACTCAGAAATTTCCTTTCCATATCTGCTCGATGGTCATGTGGAAAGTATTTTTCTAAGAAAATTTCCTTAAACTCCATCCATTCCATACTTGATACTTCTTCATCTTCCTTTGTGTTTTGAATCAACGACCACCATTGATTGGCATCTCCAGTGAGGCGGTAAACTGCCATGACAACTTTATCCCTTTCGCTACTCCCCAAGGCATGGAATATTTTCTCTAAGGAGTTTATCCATTGCTCAGCTACTAAAGGATTTTTACCCCCATTTAATGTTGGCGGTTGTTTCCTCATGAAACGATCTAACATTGATCCTCCACGTTGTGGATCAGGGTGCTCCATACGAGTAAGATTATTATTCATAACCTCAGTGAGTTGTCCCAGTATAGTGATAAGTTGATCAGCACCAGTTGTATCTCCAGCTCCACTATAATTATCTTGACCAGGAGGGAAATCCCTACATGGAGTGCGTGCATTGATATGGTTTCCATTCCTCTCACTAGACTCCATTTCTAAACAATGGCATAAACTAGATTAGTTTATGAATCGAAATACATAATAACAAACTTGCAAAACACTAAACATAAATTGAACTATTTATGGATATAATCTATAATCATAAAAATGTTTTCTTTGAGGAAGTATATACTCATAAACCCTTCATAATGGTTTCTAAATAAAATGAGAATTATCCTAAGCATATCCCCCAGGAGTGTCGTAACCAAGAGTGCAGCAAGGTCCGTTGTCGTACACCGGTTCCCGTTCGAGTCTAGCTCAAAGAGGTGTTTTCGGGTTTTACCCCTAGGTACATCTGTTCCAGAGCCACCTCTACCTGCTCATATCCAAACAGGGATGTATTGCTCGGAAAACTCACAAAATCTCTATAATACCAAAATTCTAAGAGGTTCTTCTATACTAATCCTCACATTTTATCTTAGGTCTATGTGCTCTGATTAGAGTTTATCTAAATCTAGCTTCCAAGGTTAGTACTAAACTGCCTCTGATACAAACTGTAACGCCCTGAACCCAGTTACCCAGAGTCAGTGCATTATTACGTAACATTGGCATGATCAGAAAAGATTAAGTCTCAAAAGAACGATTAGTTTAGTAGCCTTAGAAACACTAGATACATTCATAAAAGTTACATTACATCATAAAGTGAAGAACTACAATAAAATGGTCTCCATAGTCCACACTCATATCCCCTTCTGACTATCCCTGCAGGTCATTCATAAAATACTTCTTCACATCCTGGAAAATATTAAAACATTGAAAGGGGTGAGCTCAGATGCTCAGTAAGGATAACAATATTGCGGAAGTTTTCATAAATAAACACAAACATTTAAGGCAATGTATAACTAAAACAAAAGCCTTTTAAACTTGAACTTTAGTGTAATATGGAAGAAGTAAAATGAAATAATGCCATTTACTTATTAACATGGATATTCTACTAGTCGAATAATCACATGCAATATCAATAACCACTTTCATAATAAAGGAATGCATAATGCCAGACTATCATAACCACGTAGCCAAGGCCTCGTGCCAAGACTACAAATAAGATTTTGTCAAGTCCTCGTTCCAATACACTAGTTTGTCTCATGAGACCTACCGATGCATCGAGGAGCTATAGAGGGCTCCACCCGTCACTTATTAAGTCCAATGCATTCCTCATATGAATAGGTTTAAACATATCATAAACCATAACATAATCGTATCACATAAAATATGAATAAAGGAAACATAAACTTTCCACATTTCAATCACAAGATATCAATACAACACATTGATATAATAAAAACATTATCAAAACCATTTTCAATACCAAAATAAAAGAAAATTAAAACTTGGTATTTATTTTTCATTTAAAAAAAAGTTATGGATTGTAGAGGAAGCTGAAACTCAAATAATGATCACGGCGGCGGAGAAGTCATTGTCGCCACATACGTAAGAAAAAACATTCCTTTTGTCATTTAGTAAAAATGCTTCGTATAAAAAAGATTCCTTTTGAATAAACGTAAAATTCAAAGAGGTTTATACACCGTATAAAAGAAAGTTGTGTATAAAACAAAATATGCCTCAATGAAAGGAGATTGAGACGAAGTCCCTTACAAAGAATTTTTTTTAAATAAAATAGATCTATTATGTGTATTAACTATAAGTACACACAAATAAAGTACAAATACAAGATAGGACATAATAATATTATGACATAATTTGAAAGTAGGAGATTAACCCAAAGAATGGAAATTGGGTTAAGAAGTTCCCTTACCTCGTGTCCGACTTCACTCGACCGTTCTTTAATATCCTGAATAATAAACTAGAGTTAATATATAATTGCTTAAGAACATTTTTCAAGTTAATTATCCCTTTTATATCACTTATTACAATGTTACGAAAATTATGTAGTCCTTTAAGTTAATAATGGTCATTTTGTCGATCTTTGGTACTTGAGTCAACAATAAACTTGTTATAATTACAAGTTGTTTATGTGGCAGAATATCCATTATCTCCAAAATTATATCCATGATGTAGATATCATATATATCATATATATATCCATTATATACATTCATTCATAATATTATGTAACATTTAGAGGTAAGAAATGAAATACACCGTTCATGGAGACGGTAAGCCGTACGTACGCATGAACGCTACTTTCATTTCTATTTCATATTTAATGGAATGAAATCATAATGATATAAAGTTATATTATAATTACAGTATAATATCATATATAATATCATTTACTCCATCCTTTATACATCCCACATATGGCATTAACGATTCAAATCACTTTGAGGGGGCGGTAGTCCGCACTTCCTAAAATGAAATTATCGTGTTTACCCATAATGGAAATCATAAAGGTATGCCATAAATGAAAAATAAAGAATCATAATGAAAACAAAAACATAATATATATCATATATAAAAATAGTGTCATCATAATGTCCACCATTAGAGGTGTTAAAAGAATATTTGAACAATCATCATTTTGTGAGGCAGAAATTCGCCAACCACAGAAACGGTATGTTCTTTAACCATTAGACGGAGGTGTGTGTAAGTGTAAATCAAATCCTTCTCATAAAAACATCCTAGTATATTGAATATACTGGTGTTGTTACAAAATAAAGGAATAAAAAGAGTTTAAGGGGTTGGAGAAGCAAAATCAAACAAAATAACATAAGAGAAGACATTACCTTAAAATCAAGTAACTTTTTTTTGATTTGAGCCAAAAGCTTACTTGGGAAGAATTCTGCCCAAAGTGAGGCTTCTAGGAGTAAGATAGGGAAGTTTAGAGAGTATTTGGGCAGAGTTTGTCCGAGCCAAATGGATTTTATGGTGTGAATAAGGTGGTAGTGGTGGGGGCCTTTTATAAGAGGAGAGGAGGGGCACTCTTGGAAAGTAATAAAATGTTACATTATTATGAAGTAAGTTTTGGATTTCAAAGGTCCCACAATTATATATTTAGAGGATAAGGTGATAAGGGTTCGAAATATACCTATACAATAGGTTTTTGAAAAGTGTAAGTCTTAGATTTTACATTATCTTTTCATTTTATTTAAAAAGTTCATTAATGAGGTAATCGCTGCATCATTATGGTGTGATAAATAAATTTATTTATTTAATTCCAAAAAATTATAAAAAATTACCATGATTTAGGAAATATTTTTATCTTTCCAATTAATATTTATAGTCTAAAAGTTAACTTATATAACCCCATGTAATAATTGTTTTAGTAACACTACACATGTCTGTGACAATTTTATTTTTACTTTAAATAAAAAGTTATTAATGCCATTTTCTTACCCAAGTGGCTCCATGGGGTCCCCAAGTTGACCCATGGATTTTCCTGGTCGTCCATGACTTATCCAATAAGGGTAGAACAAGTTTCAAGATATTTTCATATTTTTATAATATCATTTTTACCTTAAATTTCACTAATTACCTTTAATCGCGATTAATTAAACTTAAAAGTTACTATTTAGTAAAAAATTATTTTAATCCCATTGCACCACATTTTTCTTCCTAATAAAAACTATGTATGTTGGATTTTTTAAAATCAAATCACAGAAGTGGTAATGTTTCATTTACATGAAAAATTAGTTTTTAAACTACCACTTAGTGGTTTCACTATTCATCAAAAATTGAAGTTTTTCAGAAAAATACCAAAAATTCACCCTAAGCTATAATTGATATTCTGAATTAAAAAATGGTGTCTATTTTAAAAAATTACAAACATATAAGTTTCATTAATTAATTTTATAATTAATTTTCGTTGTCAAAACAAATAGCGTGTTTTTAAGAAACAATATCAATCAAAAGATTGACAATTGTTTATGTCCAATTTCAAAATACAGTTAATTCTAATGACCACCATTGGATAAAATGGTAAAATTATATTCTAATTATACTTTAAAACCACTCAATATACTAATTTATCACTATTAATTATTTTGATTAAAAAAAGTTGTTTTTAATTAAAATTCAGTAATTTTCACTATTCATCAAAATATAAAGGTTATCCGAAAAGTTCCAAAATTTTACCCTAGGATAAATTTGATATTCCGAATCCAAAAATGAAGTCCATTTTGAAATATAAAATTTATAAAATTTCAAAAAGTAGGTATTACTATTCATAATGGCTACTTTGAATGGTTGTGGTGTGTGTTAGAACTCGATGTTGCGTATAACACACGCTACTGTATTATTCAAAGAGAAGCGTACCATGGAAGCTTGGGGTGTTACAGCCGATCCAATGGATCTAGTTCTATCGTTTGTGTTTCTTCAGTGACCTTATCCGTGTCGCCCTTTCGATGGTAGCCGTCCACGTGTGCTGTTTGTTCGGGATTCGTTGAGCCACTGCCTGCTTCAAGATCCTTCCGCCCGTCCGTTGCCCGCCGCGTGGCTCTCATCTGTTGTGCCTGTCAGTGGCGTTGCTTCATCCTTTTTCACCACCATTATTAGGGCGCTGGGTTTTTTGGATTCGGGTGGTTCGTCGTCGTCTTCAGTTCTTCGCTCCCGAGAGCTCTGAGAGAAGCAGAGCCTTCAATGGTTTGGTGACCCGCTTCTTGTATGTCGTCACCTTGACGACTATTCCAGTACATTTCCGGTGGAGACCTCTATGGAAACCAGGGAGGCAACCATGGCAGGGATCCATTCTTCTCGGTGCTTTTGTTTGTGAGCCCGTTTTTCTTTCTTGTCTATTCTTTGCGTTGTATGTTCTTGGTTTCCTTTTCTGGTCTGCTTATAGTCGGGGTTTCGCGTGTGTGAGTCCATCCAGTTCTGAAGAATAATCCGCTAAATCCGAGCCAGGGTTCCCCACTGGCTATTGGGTTGGAGAGATCTTTGTTCTCGGATAGATTCTGTGGTCTGCGTGCATGGTCTATATTTGTTTTTTCTCTGTTTTGTATTTGCTCTGTTTTTCGTTTGCATAATAATAAAGAATCGGTGGTGGTGTTCTTGCCATGAAGTAGGACCATAAGGTCCAAACCACGTAAATCCTATTGTTCCTTTTACTTTCCTGCAAGTTTCGTTTTCTATTTTCAGACTTTGTTGATAATACGTTTTATTCTCGGCTATGTTTACGTTGTGTTTTTCTCTGTAAAATGCATTATTTCCGCAACAGATGAGGTGTACCAACATGAAACTCAGTTTCAAACTAAGAATCTATAACAATTTCAAGCTATTGAAGCTAAATCTCTTAGAAAAAATCCTAAGGCCTACTGAAATTTCAACCAAAGAAGAATCATCATCAAAATATGAAGATGAATCGAAACTGAATGAGATGTAATATGGGTTTAATGGATGTTTTTAAGGGTATTGTTGATTTTTTCCCTTAAGAACCATCCAAGATCCATTGATGTGTTTTGTGAGGGTTGAGAAGTGATTAGAAAAAGCATTTTTTTTAGAAAGAGTGAATCTGATTAATAGATGAATGCTATTTTGGAAGTAAATAAAGTAGCAAGGGAAACCAAGAAGTAACGTGCTTCAAATCGTGTTGATCCTACATGCATTGCGAGAACACCACATCAGTAAAGTTATATTACATAAAGAATAAAAACAAGTAATACAATCCCAAAAGAAAAAAAATAATACTTGAGAAACTATCTAAGGAGGCTAGCTAATATAAACCTAGTGGCGATGATAAACACCTTCATGAAGAGTTAGCACCGTCCATGTAACATCCCCGGCCCGGTGCTTCCTTACGTGACTGAGCTGGGTTAGCTACGTGTGTAGGATCCTGTCTTTTTCTATGTACGTCCCTCTTTAAAGTTTTTACATACCTCTTTGATCAGGTTGTTTTTTTGGATTGAATCTTGGTTGTTGGGACTTAGTCTAAATGGGATTGATCTGGGAGGTTCTAAGTTGTTTCAGGAAGATAGAAGATGGGGGAGTTGAGCTTAAATTCTCAATTGTAGAAGAATTTTGTTCCATGGAGCTCAAGGCTGCACTGTAAGGCTGGTGGATATGGTGTGGAGCTCCTAGTGGTGGAATAAGGTATTGAAAGGAGGAAATCCGAGCTAATACCAACTTTGGCATAACTGCAGCATGGAAGCAGGTTGTGGCATAGTCCAGTTGGGCTCTGTGACATGGAAGGGTCAGCCAGTTCTACCAATTTTTTCACCCTAATAGAATGGATCCTGGTTACAGCGTAACCATCCTCTGGGGGTTCTGGGTGTTGTAGCATGGTGGTTTAGGGTGCATCATAGCTCCTCCCCGAATGAATAGGTTCGACGCTGTAAACCTCGGTATGGATTTGAAATGTGGGTTGACCAGGGTGGATATAGTGTGGGCCCTCATGTTTCACTATAGTTTCCCATATCTTAGCTAATTATACAATCTGGTCCAAGGGGTTTCACCATGGAGAGGTGTTTTATAAACTGCCTATAAATACACTCAAGTGATTCTCCTTTTGATCCCACATTCTCCATGTGAAACCTGGGTGTCCTAGAGTTCTTTTCTAAGGCTTTTGAACCTCATTTTATTTGGATTCACCCCCGCCTTCTAGGGATTAATTCATGGTGACTCGATCCTTCCAATCTTGGTGTTTCGGCCCTAGAGTTTGAAGGGAGAAGGAACCAAACAAAACCTTGGATATCGAGAGTCTGTTCGCATATTCTTCGATTTTTAGGTGGGTTGTCTAAAACATATCCCTATTGTCTATTTCAAATATCAATAGTATGTGGATGGAGCCTCACTCGCTCGGTTCTCTCTCTTGCTCTCTGATCAGCGTCTTCTAGGGTTTCATTCGTAATCTCCTTGCGGCTTCATTGATAGCACTTCATATCTCTTCCCCTCTCGCCTTTCCTTCCCCCTCATCATTCCTATGATGACGATTTCCTCTTCTCTATGCTTCCTCTCCTTCCCCCCTTTCTCTCACCGTCGGGTTCTCTTATCATTGGTGATGCTGCTCTATTGGTGTTTCGACGACATCAAATGCTACCTTTCTGATTTTATCACTAGATCTGTTGTGTTTTAACCCCATTTTGGTTTTACACGATGGTGCTCATGCGGTTTAGGATTGTGTTTGGGTGGTGTTTGGTGGCGTCTTTCATCTTTTTTCTTATTTGTTTTTTGGGCCTCATTCACTACCTCCGCTAATCTTATCGCCAATCCCATCATTTCAAAACCCCGCGCTACTCTGTGATGATGGTGCTTCAGTGGTTTGGGGTTGTGTCAGAGGTGATTTTTGGTGGTGCTTTCCTCATCATCATCCTCTCAATTTCCTCTGATCTTGCTTGTGGGGGTGGTTAACATCGATGTGTGGGTCCTACTTTCTGAGGCTTTCCTACTGATTCATCTGGTGGTTCTGCTTGTGTTTTGACTCATCTTGGTGATCTCCTACATCATTCAGTGTTTTATTTTGTATTTTTTGGTTCTCTATCTGCGGTGGTTTGGTTCAATCTCATGTCGGGTTTGTGGTTCAAACTAGATTCATGGTCTTTCATATTGTGGTGATAATGTTGATGGTGGATGGTTTCCTTATTCGTGTGGAACTTTTCTATGTTGTATTTTGATGATGATGTTGGATTCTGGACGAAGATTCTTGAAGACGAGCTGGTGTCGACGAGGGTTCAATCTCACCGGAGTTGTTTGTGCCAGTAAAGACTCTTGATGTGATTCTGATGGCCTTGATGGGTTTATGTGTCAGTCGTGATGGAGGTCTGGCGATTGGACCAAGGCGTCGAAGTTAATCTTTAGCGGGTGATGCTTGGTTTTGAATTTTGAATGTTTGAATTTTGAAACTGGGTTGATGGGGTATGCTGATGTTTTTGGTTTTTGGGTTTTTCTGTAAAGACCTGGAAATTTAAAGGAAATTTTTTTCTTAAATTATTTGGAATTTTACAAGTCTGTGGTTTCTAACGGCACCTGATTCCGAGGCCCGGTGTGCCCGTAATCAATTTCTGAAGTTTTGTTCAGGTACGTTCAGTAAACGTACGTGGGTGTTTTTCTATCTTTTGAACCGGTGCTCGGAATTGAAAGCCAAGGACACCGATGAACTCGAAACGTCGGGTTTCGCCAAAGGGGACCTTTACTGCAGTTGCGTTTGGTCGAGAGTAGAAGTTATAATTTGGGGATTCTTAATTAATTAAATAAAATTGTTGTGTTACACAATTTTATTTTCAAGTGGTGGTTATTTTCCCCAAAGAGGAGTTGGAGGTGGGGCCCACACCCCACCTAACCTTCCTTGAGAGGATATAACTAAGGGTGGGGACCACATGAACCCTAACCCTTCAACTCCCCTTGAAACCCCTCTCTTAACTTTTGAACTCCCACATTAAGTGGAGCCTATCCACTTTCCCCTCCTAATGTTGCCAACTCAAGAATAATTAATGCCTTTATTAATTATTTTGAGGTGTCATGAGTTCATTTGAATTAATTTGAAATGCATGGAAAGATTATAATTTTGGGGGAAGCCTATTATTATATTTTCCTTGGCAAATATTTGTGGGGAGACTTTGGGAGAAAACTCTTGGTGGAACTTCATTCTCTCGACGAAGAACATCTCCGATGAAGAACTTCTCCAACGACGCTTCCTATTTGGACGCACCCCGACATCAATGAAATCGATGTCCGTATTACGCGACGCCCGACTTCTATGACACCGTCTTCTGCGGTTAGTCAACGTGCAATATACCCTGAATTGAGGTAGGGGTTTTGTATAATTTTAAGTGAATAAATTATCTTGTTTTGTTGAATCCTTTGGAATGTCTCCGGCCATATGCTATCGCCTAACGTGGAGGGAGCGGGCCGAACAAACATGGCCCAACGACCCTCTGATGGTTCTCGATTATTTTGGCGGCGACGATCGGAGGCGGCGGCCGCGCACCGGCTGCGTGGAGGAGAACCGCGGCCCGCAATCACGGGCCGCTCGGGCTGAAGAACCGGCCAACTACTATCGGCCGGGTTGGTGAACCGCGACACCCGCAGGTGCCGCACGGAGGAGGTGCGGTCTGCATTCACGGGCTGCTTGCCGGCCGGGCTGGAGGACCGCGGCGCCCTCTTGGCGCCACGCTGCAGGAAGACCGCGACCTACATAGCGGGCCGCTCGGCAGGCGAACCGACCGGCCGCCTGCCAGCCGGGCTGAAGGGAGCCACGACACCCGCTGGTGTCGTGTGCGGAGGAACCGTGACCCGCAATCCGCGGGCCGCTCGCTCCGGACAAACTGACCGGCTTTGGCCTTCTGGGCAGTAGGGAGAGGCGGCGCCGCTCGGTGCCGTTGGGCGAACCGATCCGACCCGCAACCGCGGGCCGGGTCCGCAGGTGGGCCGCACCCCACCGGGCTGGGCCGACCCCTTAACCGGGTCGGACCCGCCGAGACGGGTCCCTGGGTGGGTCGCGCTCTACCGGGCCGGGCCGACCCCCAGCCGGGTCGGACCCGCTGAACCGGGTCGGGCCGACCCGCCAGCCCACTGGGCTTGACGGGCCAGACCCGTTTCACTTAAACGCGAATAACTTCAAGACCACGCGTCCGATCGACATGCCATATGCGACACTGAGATTCTCATGAAGAGGAGGTCCTTTTGCGATATTCTAAGTGAGTTTTGTATGACTTTGGAAAACGACTGGGTTGGAATGAGCATAATTCCAACCGGGCCCCTAGAACGAAAAAACCAATAACTCTTAGACCGGGCGTCTGATTGACGCGCCGTCTGTCGCGTTGGGTTTCTTTTGATGAGATGGAACTTCGGGATACATCAACTCAGGACTTCGTGATAGTTGATGTATCGAACCCTTGGCTCGAGGAGCGGACTGTCCCGGAATCGAGCGTGCTGTGTGCGGGAACCCTAGAGCTGGCTGCGATTGCGATGACTACTGTACTGGAATCCTCTGTGGGTTCGACGACGATGGATAATGTACTGGAATCCTCCGTGGGTTCGACATCGATGACTACTGTTCTTATATCCTATGTGGGTCCGACAGTTTTGACTTATGTTCTTGTATCCTAAGTGGGTCCGACAGTTTTGAATTCTGTTCTTGTATCCTGAGTGGGTCCGACAGAGTAGCTGGACTTGTATCCTATGTGGGTCCGACAGCTTAGATGAATCAGTGACTACATCTGATCATCTCTATCGCTATACGAAAGATGTATACCTGTGTGAGCTGAGTCTTGACTTTCAATCATTATCATCGATGTGGTTGACTTTACTTCCTGTGTGGACTGGGTTGTGCTTGGGCTTGAGAGTTAGAGCTGAACTATGGTTGATAACTTAGGTATATGTATGGGCATATACTTAAGTAGGGTTGGTTGATACTTCGTGATTGTATCTATCTTCTGTGGTTTATCCTTCATGGATTTTGGGAGACCTTCGGGGGTCTCGGGGTCCCTACTGAGTATCGCATACTCACCCCTGCACGGGCTATGCCCGCACTACGTTGTGTTGGATGCAGACGATGGACATCACTGATCGAGGTAGATACTTGTAGAGTTGGACGGTACCCATAGGTGGACCACTTGGCGAGACGTACACGGAGCGGACGGACAGGCCTGAGGTGCTGAGGAGGCCATCTATACCCACCCTTCAGGTGGGATTCCCGGAGGACGACTCAATGGTTGCAGTTTTACTTTACTGCAGTTGTACTAGCTTTTCAGTTGTACTGTACTTTACAGTTGGGTTTGTATACTCGCCCATTTAATTTCCAGCACACTTTATTGTATTCAGTTTTACTTAGTGTTTACTTCCTATTGCGTACTTTGTTGCGTTTATTTACTTTTATAAAGGCAATGCCTTCCCAGCTTAGGGATTTACGCCTTTGGTGCTAGTCGCCAGCCCCTGGCCTATGGAAGGCGGGCTTGGGGTAGTCACGACACGGGTCCCAAGGATGGGTCGTGACATTTTCTTTGGTTGTGAAAGTCATGTGGGTTCCCACTTTACCACTTAAAGTGGATTATTCTAAAAATACTAAAAAAAATCATTTTGGAGGAAATATCAATAGTATGTGAAGTAAGTGTGATCACACCAGCACACCATGAACATGACCTAGATAATTGAATAAATCCTTGTTTGATGATAAACCTATTCTTAGACCTTTCCATGGGATCCCATTAAGTCCATTAGAGTCAAGATCGAGATTTATAGCCACCGAATTTGTATGCCACCACCGACCTTGTTGAAACAAGGTCAGTTTAGATATAGAGCCCTGAGATGTTATGGGAACATGATTTATTGTTGGATTGATATTATGAATGGGAATAACTTGAGAATTGTGGTGATTTCTTGAAATAGAATCACATGGACTAAATTGGTTAAATGATGTGTAACCGACTTGGCATGCCTAGTTGCTGAGTTATGACCATTATGGCATGCTAATGATCATGGAATTCAAATGGTGAATGAAATGAGATTTAATATAATGGTGTTGATAATTGATATCTCGTCCTTGTGTATTGTAATGGGCTAGAAAAAATGGTAATTGGGGGAAATGGACATTTTGGCTTATGATGACCTATTTGTTGCGTAGAAATGATTATATATAGGGTGTTCCCCTGGTTATGCTGAAATTATTATATATAGGCCTTGTGCCCAGTTATGATGAAATTATTATATAAATGGATTGTACCTGGTTATGATGAAATTCTTATATAAAGGGATAGAGCCTAGTGATTCTGAAATGCTTATATATAGGGATCATAATTGGTGATGTTGAAATTCTTATATAGAGCTTTTTTTCTTGGTTCTCCTATATTGGTTTACCTGTTCTTATTTTATGTACTATATCAAATTAGGGTTATAGGAATGGTTGACATGGTTCTATTATATGCTCAGAGTTATATGGCATGGTTCCGAAGAAGGTTTGGCTGTCCCGAGTGTTAACCCAAAGCTTGAGGGTCAGTAGGTTTAATTTATCTATAGTAATAAATTTTTAAATTAACACCATGATTATCGCTTAATCACATGTACTATTTTTCTCAGACTGGATTTTTTAGACACTTAAGTGTTGAACTACTGAGTTGTACTCACACCCTAGATGAGATTCCATTTGGAACCCAAAAAGGTTTCATGGATGTAGGATTGAATAAGGGCAAGGGACCCTGTTGTTGATTATTGCTGGATGAGTTGGAGCTTAGAGACGAGACCGACATGGGGTTTGATATAGGGTACTTAAGAATATTTATTTGAGTATGCTTATTCTTCTATTTTTTTGGCATTAAATATGTCATTTAGTTATATTTCAACTTTTCATTAAATGATTTTACTATTATTGAGTTTTTAAGGTTATTCATTATTCTGCTATGCATGTATGTTTTTTTGATTATATTGTTTATTCTATTTCCACTACTATGTTATTATTTTCCACTATATTTATACTATTTTATAGAGTGTATAGTGTCCTTACTATACTCATTACACCCTTGCTACTAGTCAGTAGCCTCTGGTGTATGGGGATGCATGCCTGAGGTGACGTAGCCAACCCGACTTGATCACTTGAGGGAGCACTTGGTTAGGAATGTTACAAAGTGGTATCAAAGGGGTATGTTTTCAATTCTATTGATTTACTATTTGGTAAAGGTATAAATGATACTATGATGTGTTAGATATTGGTAATGATATCATTCATATTAGTAGCTAACCCATGTGTGGGGAAAAACCAAGTTCCCATGGATGGGACTGATGTTCGTGTTGTTTTCAATTGTTATAGTTGATGATATTTCACATTAGGTGATTCACTTGTTGTGTGATGTTACTGTTAATTGATATTTTTACTTTTTGTATGGTATGAAATGATATGAGTATGCATGAATCATGATAGGAATGCAGGTATATATGTTTACATGTATTGTTCATGATAGAGACACATTTACATCATGTAACATATCTTCCCATATGAAATATGAAAAGAAAACCATGTTATACTTGATAAAAATAAATGATAAAAAACTATTATGTCATTATAATTCACTTGTTAAGCCATTCATAGAGGATTCTTAAACCAATGGTTCTATGTTGTTTTCACCTGCTGTGGTTGACTATGTTTAGTAATATATGTTATGAGGTGTGTGTTAACCTTTGAGAAAAAATGTATCCTCATCATCTTTGAATTGAGTGCTAAAAGAGTTGAAATCAACACACTCCTAACACAATCGAGATGAAGATTCTTATGGATCTAGAGAATATGATGGATGATTAGCTTTATGATAGATCCTCGTGGGTCATACAATCCATGTAAAGGGGGATTGTTCACACTATGGATATGATGTTCACTAGGGAGGGAGGCCCCTGGGAAGTTGTGTTCTTGATTGATTATGTCCAGATGATATTCAAGAATCTTGAGACACCTAAAAATAGGAGGGTGAAGAAATCTATTTACATGCTTCAAGGGCCCTCCAAACATTGGTGGGACATTTTGGAGAAGGTAGGGTAGCAATAAGAGTTATCCTGAAAGGACTTCGAGGTGAAGTTCATGATCCAATTTTATCTAGAGACGTTGAGGGATGACAGGGATTGTGAGTTCATTTACTTAAAATAGGAGGTAATTTTAGTGATGGACTATGCTGGATGCTTCACTAACATGTAGTGTTTTTCTCCATATTTGGAAACTGATGTGGTCTCTAGGGAGAGATGTTTATCAGATGGGATTCACTCTGAGATTAGCTCACAAGTGAACATATTTCACATGAATAGTTTGGCAGACATGATGAATCAGGATCTTATCACAGAAGTGAATTTGAGAGAGGTCATAAGCAGAAAACATGTAGTTTCAACAAAGCGATATGGGAGATCTTCTTCTGGTAGCTGGAAACACTAATATGATAATTACCACTGGGGTAGTAGTAGGTAGAGAATCCATGTAGTGGGTATCCATCTTAGAGCCATGGTCCATTGTAGTGCTATAAATGTGGTAATTTTGGCCATAATCACCCTCAGTGTCCATACCTTACTATGGAGTTTCATGCTTTTGGAAAGATGGGTCATCTTAATAAGTTCTATAGGAACTTTTAGCAGCAGAGTAGTAGTAGGGGATTAGGACATGCACCAAAGTCTAGTAAGGACTCAACTACCCCTTAGTAGATAGGTAGCTGGAGTTCTACTTGGCATTCAGGTCGAGGTAGGGGACATGGTACCCTAGTGTAGGAGTGACAATACCTTCCTTAGGGAACAACATATGGGAGTCATTATAGAGCCCACGATAGAGGTGGCATGTTAGCTACATGATACAAATTATACTATGAGTAGGCTAGATGATGGACCTTCTACCGTCAGAGGTAGGATTCTTGTATCATCTACTATTTCCTGCATTTTGTATGATACAATAGAATCACATTTATTTTTTATATTCTACATTTTTAAATAATTTGGACTTAATTATGGATAAATTTTATGGTATTATCACCATCGATATATTTTTGGGTGTGCAATCATAAGATATATAACGTTGTAGAAAATGTTCTCTTGAAATCAGTGGCTATCATTTCCTTTGGGAACTTTTTGTCCTAGAAATGATACGATTTGATTTGATTTTTGGTATGGATTAGATAGTTCTATACCAGGATCATATTGACTATTATTGGAGTAGAGTTACCTTTCTATCTCTATAAGGGGGAATCTATACTCACCAGGGTGATTGGGATATTTAGGATGGACGTGTAATACCACTTCGGTGCAGATTGAATTGTGTCATGAATCAGATAACAAGACTTCTTCTGGATGGTGGTGGAATATAGCAGGGCACTTTTTCTCTAGCAGTCAACCTTTTTCAATACATATTTTCTGAAGAGTTCTCTAGTTTACCACCTGATTGGTCGATCGAGTTCACAATTGATTTGGTGTCAGGATTAGAGCTAGTTTCAATTCTATATTATAGAATGACACCAGAAGATCTTTGTGAGTTGAAAGTTTAGTTGGAAGATCTATAAGTAAAGGGATTCATAATTCCTAACACAACAACATAGTATTCTCTAATTCTTTTTTCTAAGAAGGATGTCATGACTTTGCATCAATGTGTGTATTATCATCTATTTAAATAATGATAGTCAAAAATTGGTACCACCTTTCATACATCAATGATCTATTCAATCAACTGAGAGCTGTCAAGATTTTATATAAGATAAACTTGAGGCCAGGGTACCACTAGTTGAGGGTGAGACCATCAGAAATACTCTAGAATACTTTTAGGAACCAGTGTGGCCTGTATGAGTTCGTGGTGATGTTTTCCGGTCTGAATAATGCACCAACAGTGTTCATAGTCTTGATGAATATGATCTTTCATCCTTTTCTGGATTGGTTTTTGGTAGTTTCCTCAATGAAATCTTAATGTACTCCCAGTCTATATATGATCATGACCAACATCTTGAAATCTTCTTGAGTACATAGAGAAATCATTGAATTTACTCCAAGCTATCCAAATGATATTTATGGATTAATAGAGTTCACTTATTAGGTCATGTTATCTTAGAGGATGGTGTGTTAGTGGACCTAGAAAAGTTTGTATCCATGGTATCTTGGGAGTGACTCAAGAATGTCTTTGAAACCTAGAATTTTCTTGGTCTAGTAGGTTATTATCAGTGTTTTATCCTTGAATTTTCCCGTCTAGAAGCACCAATGTCCAAGATGAAAAAGAATGGGGAGAAGTTTTTTTTCTCAGATGCTTGTGAGATGGATTTCTAATAGCTGAAGAGCAGGATAACCTCAGCACTGATTCTCACCTTGTCTATGCTGGGTAAGGAGTATACTGTGTACTAATATGCATCCATAGTTAGACTAAAAGTAGTTATAATATAGGTGGATCATGTGGTTTCTTATTACTACAAACAGCTAAGACTGCATGAGAGGAACTACCCTACCCATGATATAGATTTAGTGGCAGTTGTACTCACCCTGAGATGTTGGAGACACCATCTAGTTGGTGAGATGTTTGCAGTGTACACGGATCAAAATAGCTATAAGTACATCTTTTCCTAGTGAGACCTAAACCTTTGCAGAGTAGGTTGGTTGAGTATCTTCAGACTTTTGACATAGAGTTTGGTTACACACTAGGAAAGGTCAATGTCATTGAAAATTCTTTGAGCTGAAAGATACAAATAGAGGGAGTGCATGAGTCTTATGAAGAGTGGTAGTTGATGGTGCTCTTTATGAACATTCATCTCGATATTCAAGAGTCCCAGGGATTGGTATCTCTAGCTTCAACATCATTTATACCCATGACTTTTCACTGGATTAAGATATAGAATTTATTTAATCTAGAGGGCTTAGCTTTGAGAGATAGCTTATATGGTGGGGATCCACCACTAGGATGTCCTCCTAGTAGCAGTGATTTTCATTTTTTCTAAGATTGAGTATGGGTTCCTACAGGTTTGTGGGAGGAGTAGATGAGGAAGTTTCAGGCTTCTAAATGGGAAGTACATCCAGGTCTAACAAAGATGTATTGTGATCTCCATAGGAAATACTGGTGTCCAGGAATGAAGAAGGAGATAGTAGGATTCATGGAGAAATGTTTCACCTATTAGCAGGTGAATACCAAGCATCAAAGGCCTAATGGGATGTTATAGCCTTTACCAATTCCGAAATTGAAATGGAATGATGTCATGATGGATGTTGTGATAGGATTACCTAGGAAACCTCACAAGAATAATGTAATGTGGGTGATCTTGGATCGAATGAAGAAGTTCACCCACATTTTTTCTATTAGGGATACCTTCATCATTAATGGTATGGGTAATATCCATATATGGTAGATAGTTAGACTACATGATGTTCCAAGGAGTATCATTTCAGATTGAGATCCTCATTTCACATCTCAGTTCTGGAAGGGACTTTAAAAATCTCTTTGTTGGCATGTTCTTTTAAGTACAACCTACCATCCTCAGGCTGATGAACAATTTGAATGAACATTTCATATTCTGGAGGATATGTTACGATCCTTTGTTTGGGATTTTTGTGGTTCTTGGGAGTAACATCTAGAATTTACGGAATTCATATATAATTACAGCCTCTAGGAAACGATTTAAATGTCTCCATTTTAGGCTTTCTATGGAAGGATATTATTTTCCACTTTGCTCAATAAAGGCAGGTGCGTCAGTTCTTTTTGGAACTAGTATCATGCAGGAGACGTCATAGTAGGTCCAGTTGATTATAAAATGGTTGGAGACTACATAGAGTTGATAGAAATCATATGATGAACATCATAGATGACCTGTGTAGTTTTTGGTTGGTCATAGTGTCTTCCTTAGGGTGTATCTCAGGTTGAGGAAACAATGCATTAGGTAATGGGGGAAGCTAGTACCTAGATTTTTCGAGTCATTCCAGATAGTGGAAAGGGTCGGTCCATTGGCATGTTTTTTATCCCTACCATAGTGCTACAATACCATGCATGATGATCTTCACATGTCATAGATTCAACGATATCAACCTAACCCTTCTCATGCGATATATGTTGTTGATGTTGAGATAGATGTTGATGCTTCGTTTGAGGAGAATCTGATTTGGATCGAGGACTTGTAGTGAGATGAATCTTTGGGGGAATAGCACACATTTAGTGTGAACTTGGTGGAATAATGGCCATCTACATAAGGAGACCAGATATAGTGAGTATGATATGTGGGCACAATGGCCAAAATTGTTTTTCAATATCCTACAATGATTCTTTTTGAAGCACAGATATGAGCTATTGTATGGTGGAGAGGTTATAAGATCCCATATTTTTCTAGGGACTCCCTTCTTTAAAGTTTTTTTAAATGTATTTGAGATAGTTATTTTGTTTTAATCTTGGTTTTTTAACCTTAGTCTAGATGGGTTTCATATAGGGGGTTCTAAGGCGTTTTAGGAAGAAAGAAGAATGGGGATTTGAGATGAAATTCTTAGCAGAAGAGGATTTTATGCCGTGGAGCTCAGGGTTGTGCTCTAAGGATAGTGGCAGAGACGTAGAGATACCAACTATAGAATATGGTATTGGGAGTAGGAAATATGATCTACTTAAAATTTTGGCATTGCTACAACATCTAAGTAGGCTACAACATAGGTTGGTTGGATGATTCAACATAGAAGGGGTGGATACAACACAAAGACCCCGGGGAGAAAATTGGTTGGTTCTTTCAATTTCGACACCCCTATGTCATGGATGTTGGATGTGGTGTAATCATCATCTTGGGGTTCTAGGTTCTATGGTGTGCTGGTATAGGCTATGTCGTATCTCCTCTCTAGAAGAACATGATCTATATTGTGGACCTCTGCGTGGATCTTGGATGTGGTTTGACCAAGGTGATCATGGTGTGGTCACTCATGTTTCAACATTATTTCTTCTATCTCAGATGATTTTGTGGAATGGTCCATGGGATTGCACCATTAAGTGGTGTTTTATAAACTATCTATAAATACCCTCAAGTGCTTATGAACTCCTTTTGATCCCATATTCTCCACTCAAACCTTAGGTACCCTGAAGATATTTTCAAAGAATTTTGAACCTCCTTTTATTTTGATTCAACCCCTGCCTTCTAGGAATCAATTCATGGTGACCTGAGGCTTCCAGTCTTGGTGTTCCAGTCCTATATTTGGAATGGATAAGGAACCAAATTAAACCTTGAATTTTAGGAGTTTGTCCATGTCTTCTTCACTTTTGAGGTGGTTGGTTTAAAATATATCCCTATCGTCTATTTCAAATATCAGTAGTGTGTATAATATGTGTGATCACACCATAACACCATGTGTATGACCTGAATAATTGAAAAAATTTATATTTTATTATAAACCTATGCTTAGACCTTTCTATTTGATCTCATTGGGCCCATTGGCATCAAGATTGAGACCTGCGCCACCCAATTAGCATGTTACCACTGACCTTGTTGACACATGGACATTTTAGACATAGAGCCCTAAGATGTTATGGGAATATGATTGATGGTTGGATTAATATTATGAATTATCATAACATGATAATTTTGGTGACTACTTGAAATATAATCACCTGGACTAAATTGGTTAAATGGTGTGTAATTAGTTTGACAGGTTTATTTGGTGATTTGTAACCATTCTAATATGATAATGACCTTGGAATTGAAATGAAAAATGAAATGGGATCTAATATAATGGAATTGATAATTGAGATCCTAACCTTGTGTATTTTAAAGGTCTAGAAAAAATGGTAATCAAGGGAAATAACAGTCATGGATTATCACGACCTATTTGTTGTGCTGAAATGATTATATATAGGGTTTGTACCCGATTGTTCTGAAATGATTATATATGTGTCTTATGCCTGGTTATGTAGAAATTATTATATAAATGGATTGTTCTTGTTTTTTTTTTCTTAAATTCTTATATAAAGGTCTAGAACCTAGTGATTCTGAAATGATTATATATAAGGATTTCACCTAGTGATGCGAAATGATTATATAGAGGGGTTTGCCTGGTTCTCCTATTTTAGTTCACATGTTCTTCTTTTATGTATTATACCCTGTGAGGGTTACGTCTATGGATGACATGGTTTTGTGACATTATCAGAGTTATCTAGAATAGTTATGAAGTAGGTTTGGCTGACCCCAAGTGTCAACCTAGAGCTTGAGGGGCAACATGTTTAATGTTGTTGGTCAGAGAGGAATCTCAAGAGTGGGGTGAATTGAGTTCCTACTTAAAATATATGTTTAAAACTTTCTTATAAAGACCCCCCAAATTTAAAACGACCCAGTTAATTGAGGCAGTGGAGATGTAAATGTCTAGTTGGTCAACAGGTTTCTCAAAGGGTGATTAGTCCTCAGTTGAATTAGTGTAAGACACTTATTCAACTTTTGAAACAAGTTTACTAAATTAAACACATACACAAACTAACCAAAACTGACTATCAAAGTGAATGCAAAACAATTTTTATGTTTTACCAATTAGAAGCAGCGGAAAATAGACAAAAGAGAGTAAAACAAAAATATAGAGCACAATGAAGTTAAACAAGAGGTTCAGTCTCAAGACAAGACTTAATCCTCTCCACTTGGTGATCACCTACCACCAAGCAGTTTATATAAACAATAAACTTGATACACAAACTGTATCGGGATTTACAACAGTTTTCACAAACTATCCAGGGTCTACTCCCTCTTCCACAGTTCTTTGTGGGAAGAACAAATAATACAGACCATACACGGTCTCTTCCACAATTATATGTAGGAACAAGATGTAAGAGAAGTTTGATTTGAGGACATTCAGTATCCTTCAGTTCAAGCACTTGAGACAGTGTGTGTAGAGATAGATACACACACTTCTCAGAAATGTAAAATGAATAAACACAATAGAGATGATATAATAAGATTGAGTTTAGAAATCTCTATGTGTTTGCAGTTCAACTCTTGACTCCTTGAAGTGAAGAATTTGATGTTCGAGTCTTTCTCTGGAAGTTGTCTTCAAAATAGAGTGTCAAAACTCTAGGTTATAGCTTTCAGGAACTGAGAGTTCTTCTTCTTGTGTTGATCAAGAGTTGATGAAGCACATAAGGCATAAGTAAGTTTGTCCCAGATGATCTTCTTGATGCTTGTGTGCTCACAGAGTAAGTGTTTGAATGGTTCTTCCTTGTTTTACTTGACCCAACAAGCTCCTTCTCAAGTATTTATCTCTCTTCAAGTTTCAAACACCCTTCTTATTCTCCACGGTCTTCTCTTTTATATTTGAGATCCGACAATAGGAATAAGTAAATCACGTGTGGTCCTCCTCATACCTCATACTGTCTCCAGATATGGTCTCTTAATATGTCTACAATCAGCATTAATTAATGTAAGAAGCATTAAATTTATCAATTATGACCGTTAGAATAATCTTAAGAATTTGAAAAAGTATATAAGGGTAAGAATCGGTAGACTGGTAAGGGTATCCTTCATAACGGTAAGCTTCACAATGGTAGGTGCACATCATCAGCCTTCATCGGTAACCTTCCCAACAATAACCTTCATCGGTAGCATTCAGTGATAGCCCTCAACGGTAACCTTGCATCGGTGACCATTCCATCAGTGACCTTTGCATCGGTAATATTTGCATCGGTGACCTTGTATCGGTGACCTTGCATCAGTGACTTTTTCATCGGTGAACTTTGAAACTTAGAAAAAATATTGCACTATAAGCTTAAACAAGAGAGTAGTGAGATTAAAAGTACATATTTATTAATTTGATATAAACATGTTTTTCACATACATGATTATCCTGTCAGAGACATAAGATACTTTATATAAATGAAACATGATTTGGGGTTATCAAAACAAGCGAGTCCAACAATCTCCCCCTTTTTGATAATCACAAATCATGTCAGTATTTTCTGAATTAGGGTTAAGAAAATTTTCTAATATCTTTAGAGGTGTGCATAAGAACATTTGAACCATGATTATTATGGAAAAAAATATAGATAGTATATATATATATATATATATATATATATATGCAAATTAAACTTAAAAACTTCTCCTCCTTTCAGTTTAGGAAGTTTGAAACTTAAACCTAACTTGTAACCTGACCCGTTTCTCCCCCTTTGTGATTAACAAAAAGAATAAAAGAAAAAAATAAATAGAAGAGGATTTTATATTAATGAAGAAATAGTAAAATGTATAAAAAAGGTTTCAAAGATCCCTATCAACTAACTATCCCACATTCAATCCACATCAGAGATGTCCAAGGGAGATTTGTCTTTGGAAGTGGAGGAGGCAGGTCTGAAGATGGAGGGATAGGCCTAGGGATGGCAGTTAGTAGGGTACGAGGAGCTGCAACAGAGGCATCAGTAGACCTGTAGTGAGTAGATATCTAAGGAATCGTGGGGGTCAATATTCTGATGGCCTGATCAGGAGTCATCACTGGAGCAGTGCTAGCAGATCCTAAGGCAGTTGAGGTAGAAGTCAAGGCTGGAGGAACAATGATAGGGGTACAATTCACATAGAGGAAGGGTAGAAGAAGATTTCTGAAATCCATAATAATACTTCCTCCTCTTTCCATAACTGAAATAAAATAATCCTTATTCTCTATAAATATCTCCAAAGCATGATTCAACTCTCTGATCCTGCTCACCTGATCCTTAAAAGATTGAGTGACAGGTGGAATCCTCAAGTTTTACAACAGCAACTTGAAGTGACCATCCATCTGATGCTTGGTGTATACCCTTTTTTAGTAGAAATCAAACCTCCCTTTGATGGCCTTTTGATCATGAGCAACTTCCCTTAGATAATTTCCCACAAGGTTATGAATATCTCTGGTAGTAGAGATGACCTGAGTCATAGACTGAGGGTTTGAGGTATTGGTACTAGAGAACTTCTCCACTCCTTCTCTGACAACCAACCTGAAGGCTTCTAGATCAACAGGAGGAGCAGATGAAGATGAATTAGATACACATATAGGTGCCATAGTGAAAGCCACTATCTCCTTGAAAGATTTTGTCAGCCCACTGATCATCATTTTCACATCATCATCTTGGCCATTCACATGTGTCTCCAAAGACTTCTTAAAGTCCTCAAACACAATGACCATTTTCTGAACCACACTCTTAACATATCTAAGATCTTTTTCCACCTGAGACCTTAAATCCATATAGGAGTCTAATCTAGCTATAGACTTCTTCACAGAGTCCATAGAATCTTCCAAGGTTCTGATCTGATTGTGACAGTCCTTTACTTCCTCTAGTAGGATGGAGTGAGAGGCAAAAACTAGTCTTTCCACTGTAGAAGTTACAACTTATTGATTGTGAGTCATATCCATTTATAACCCAAAACATCTCTCATTAGAGTGTCTCTTCAGGTCTGATTTTATTGATTCCACATCTTCCTTCTTCACATAGTCTCGAGGCAAAAGAACCACTGGCTACACAATAGTGGTTTTTGAAATAGTTGGAATTGGAGGACTTTTGATAGGTTGGTCATCATCAGAATCTCTACAGTCTAAACCCAAATCCAAAAAACCAGGGTCTTCTAACCAATATTCTATCTCAAGAGAAAAAGAAACTGAACCTTTGGCAACAGGTTTCTCCCCCTCACGTGGAGCAATCTCTTGATCAACCACATTCAGTTCTGCCACAACTCCTTGAGAAATTCCATAAATAGGAGAGTCCACTTCCACTTCCTCCAAAGAATCTTTAGCAAGTTATAAAATAGTTCCAACTTAAAATGAATCAACAACCTCTTCATTTAAACTTTCAACCATTTTTTATTCCCTATCAAAGGACTGATACTAAGACAATCCTCTTCACTCACATCAACAGTAGTCTCAAAGTCATCATGACTAGATTCAATGTCCTTATCCTCATCTGAGGTCTCTCTAATCTCTCTTAAGACATTTTATGCCCCTTCTTATTCACTAGTATCCACCTCATCACTTTACCTTAGGAATGTCTCCCTTTTAGTCAATCACATTGGTGGATTGGGATCACCAAAGGATACAGTATTAGTACGGGGATTGGATGGAAGTTCAGGATCACTCTTGTCATCTATAGGAGAATCCTCTCTTTCTGTCATAACAACAGCTTCTCCTTATTCATCTAAATATGCAGGCTCTACTTCACCAGGCTTTAGAACATGATCTCTCTTATCCTTAGGCCCAGTAGGAGGAGTGAAAGGATTTAATTCCTCATAAATCTTAGCCTCATCATGCACCCACCTTTTTTTCCAAGGGTTCCAATTTATCTTCTTTAACTTGCAAATTACCTTTGTAATGCAAAAATTGTCCCTTACTACAACTATTTCCTCCTTATATCTAGAAACTCCTTTCACCTTTAACATAAAGGATATCAATCTGACATGAAATAAGGTATTGGACTTGGAACTGGGTTTTTTTATATCTTCTAATTGGATCATCATCAGCCTACATAAGTTAATCTTCTGTCCATGATTCAACATATACAAGATAAAAACATCCTGAAATTTCAATGTAGAAAAGTCCCCTCTCCTGGGATTCAATACATGCTAGACAAACTTAAACAGTAGCTTGTCTTCTCTTTCCATCTCAGTAGCAATGAATTTCCTAGGGATCCCACTCCATGTCAGTTTGGCTAATGCTTCTTTATAACAGAAGGAATCAGTAGTGGGAGGAACCGCTCTTGAGTAGTAAGCATAAATAACTTCATGTGGTACTTTCAGACACTCATCCCATTCAACAGAAGAAAATATTAGACTTATTCCATTAACCCTTAAAGACATTATGTTCTCATCCTCAATCTGTTTGAATTTCAAAAACTCATAAAAATCTTTTACTAACTTCGGGTAATAGGGTCCATTTTTGTTTACAAAACATTCAACCCATCCTTGAGCTTCAAGTTCCTTCAGCACTAAAGATCTGCTCATTAGCAACCATTCAGAACTTAGCTCCTTTTTAACTATGATTTCTCTCTTCTAAAGATGAGGGTTGATCGGATTTTCCACTACCTAGATTCCACCACTCGACTCAGCTTGAGGTCTCTTTGGATTTGGCGCATCCCCTTCATCATTGAACAACGGTCTCTTTACTCTTGCCATGCGATCTAGAGCAGTTCGAGGGTTTTAGAAGAGGGTTAGGTTCTGAGGTTAGGGAGAAAGAGATTCAGGAGAGAGTTTGAGGTGGATCAAAATGTGTTATGTACTTTAATTTTATCACTTAGGGATCAAAAAACAAAACAGATAAAAGAAATAAGTAATGTAGAAAATGTTTCAGATTCTAGCAGAGAAAACGCTATGTCTTGGAAAATTTCAACTATCAGTGAGGTAAAAACGGCAAGGTCTATCGGTGAGGTCCTAACAGTGAGGTATTATCGGTGAGGTCCTAATGGTGAGGTCATATCAGTGGGGTCCTAATGGTGAGGTCCTATCGGTGAGGTTCTAACGGTGAGGTCCTATCAGTGAGGTCCTAACGGTGAGGTCCTATCGGTGAGGTCCTAACAGTGAGGTCCTATCAGTGAGGTTCTAACGGTGAGGTCCTAACGGTGAGGTCCTATCGGTGATCTCCTATCTTAACAGTTTATCATAACTAACTCATGTTTGATGTAATTTAATCTCTCTGAATTCAAAGTCTTTATGAATATATCAGCCAATTGGTGTTCAGTACCAATGAATTCAAGAGTGATATCACCTCTTTGATAATGATCTCTCAAGAAGTGATGTCTCACATCAATGTGATTTGTCCTAGCATGAGATACCATATTTTTAGAGATGTTAATAGCACTTGTATTATCACACTTTATAGGGACATGTTTGAATTGATATCCATAGTCTAGTAAAGTGTGTTTCATCCACAGAATTTGAGCACAACAACTACCAACAACTATATATTCATCTTTAGTAGTAGATAATGCAACATAATTCTATTTATTACTACACCATGATACTAGTGACTTGCCTAAAATGTGACATGTTCTAGAGGTTCTCTTTCTATCTAACTTGCAACCAGAAAAATCAGTATCTGAATAACTTATTAAATCAAATGATTATCATCTTGGATAAAATAGTCTTAAGTTTATAGTATACTTGAGATATTTGAAAATACTTTTAACAGTAGTTAAATGTGACTCTTTAGGATTGGATTGAAAACATGCACACAAGCATACACTAAACATAATATCAGGTCTTATAACAATAAGGTAGAGAAGACTCCCAATCATACATCTGTAATTGGTTTGATCCACTAGTTTACCAGTTTCATCAGCATCCAATTTACAGGTGGTACTCATAGGTGTGTAACTACCTTTATTACAGTCCAAATCAAAAAGTTTCAAAAGATCTTTAGTATATTTACTATGATTTAAAACAATACCATTTTTATTTTGAAAAATTTGAAATCCAAGAAAAAATTTAAGTTCCCCCATTAAACTCATTTAAAATTCATCTTGCATCATTTTTGAAAATTAAGTACATAAATAATATTTATATGATCCAAATATAATGTCATCTATATAAATATGTACTATTAAAACATCTTTGGAAATCCTTTTAATAAAAAGAGTAGGATCTGCTATTCCTTTAGTAAAACCTTTTGAAATAAGAAAAGAACTAAGTCTATCATACTGATAAAACACTATTTTTTTGAATATTTTATTGATAATAAATGACATAATTTCCTCACATTGTGTTAAATATGTTTATTTATAAAATATTTGGGATTTGATCGTTCATTTGAAAATTTGGTGAAAATTCCAGTTTTACCCTTTATAGTTCACTGTAGTATTTCGAAGATAAATATTTTTATATTTATTATTGGAATTTTAATCTTTTTAACAGTGTTACTAACTTAATTTTATACAACTTTTATTCAGGACACTAGAGCTAAAGAGTGCATTTGGTTGTTGAAAATGGTCCATGAAGTCAAAGTTGGGCTGGACTCGCCAGAATGAACATATATTCTGTATTTGGGCCATAACTCTTTCATATGGGATTGGATTACGCCCAAATTTTAATAGGAGATAGATAACCCATATATAAAAAAATCATCCTTCTGGAAGGAGATATGGTTCACGCGTTTTGGAGGTCAAATGGGCAGTGAAATTTGTATTAAAATATTTGGCCGAGATTTATCATTCACACTTGAAACCTCTTTAAACCTAGCCTCCCCTCCACTCTATAAATTAGTATTTTTCTCATTTGGAGGGGTTGTGACGTGAATTAGGAGATTGGAGGTAGAGGAGAATTTTTTTCACCCAAATTCTCCAACCATTGTAAGAGGGGTAGATCTTGAAGCAAGGATCCCCTCATCGAATCCTCCTTCTCTTCTTCATGTTGTAATATTTTCATTTGTGTTTTAAACTTATTTGTTCTTCTTTTATTTCTTCTATTTTCTTATATTTTGTTTAAATTTATTATTCTATTAATCTTCCTCTTTGGGCTGGAATTCTTGAGTAGAAGCGTTATTGGGTTATACCCATTATAAACCTTTGCACATGAAAAACACTTCTACGATGATTACGCCACCCATGGAAGAGTAGTCTTTTAGTAATCGATATATATCTTACCTTCTACATTAATTTATTTTGAATAAATGATATAATTTAATTCAAATAATATGATCAATTAATTGAGTTTTTAATTTAATTGAAACTAATCAAGTAATTGAACAATTAACACAAAACACGCGAGGACGAGATTTTGTGTAAATTGTGAGAGTGGGAACTTAATCGGTTATACCAAACCATAAGGGATCAATTTGTAGTGTTCAAATATAATCCCTAAACTCAATTAATTATAATTTACAGAGGGAAAATGTGCCTTAATTTACCACTGACCATAAGCTAATCTTAGAACATCAATCAAAGCAGGGTGTTGCGATTGCATGTTCAGAAGTTAGCCCAGGGTTAAATTCACTTCATCTTTGTGGTAAGGTTAATTCTCGTAGGGTTCAAGGGTTAAAAAGTTAAGGGATCATAATTAAGTGGATGTTAATTTAAATTATAATGATAAATAATTGATTAAATAGGTATAGTTAGATCAATTACGTCTTTTAAATATTGTTTAAAAAAACATCTTCTTGTTGTGTCTTTTTAATCAAACTTTATTTCAAAATTAAAAACAATAAAAAAATAAAATCTTTTTCCAGCAAACTTCTTCAAGTTTTATAAACTATAAACAACCACCCCCATCCTTTCAAGTAGTTTTTTTATTATCTTTTATTTTATTTCTAGAATACCTCCAAAAAGTTGTTTTAATTCACTTTATCCTTTGAGAGATGACATTGGTCAGCCACTCTGCTGCACCTAAGTACCCCAAAATCACACTAATCATTTGAGGGAACCCACGACAGTGCTGTTTCAAATTGGCGCCGTTGATTGGGAGTCAAGTAATTATTTCAACCAATTAGAGGTATTTATTTTATTTTACATTTTATTCTCTTCCTCTCTTCTTTATTCCTTCTTTACCCAATCTGATTTTCTTCTTCTTCTTTTATTTTCTTCTACTTCTTTTTGGACCATCAAATAAAACTTCTAATTTTTATTTTACTATGGTCCACTTTAATTCTTTTCATATTTCATTGATTTATGACACGAAATAATCCCGAAGATCTCTTAGATCTTGACCCTCAGATTGAACATAGCCTTAGGGCACGAATCAGACATTCTCAGTCTATGAGAAGTTTCAATATTCAACCAGTTGGTGAATTACTCTCTTCTGGAAACATTGAAATTGGAAGATATTAAAGTTCAAACATAAAACAAGAACTAATGGATGAAAATAATGGAAATGAACTTAATAGAACCATTTGAGAATTGGCTGCACCTGATATTAACTATCAACCAAATTATACTGCATACCCAAATCTCGAATCGGACTTTGAACTAAAATCTGGGTTAATTCACTTACTTCCAAAGTTTCATGGCCTCTCTAGTGAGGATCCCAATAAAAATTTGAAAGAATTTAATGTGGTTTGATCAACCTTTAAACCAAGAAATGTATCTGAAGACCAAATCAAATTAAGAGCATTCCCATTCTCACTTGATGGAGCTGCGAAAGATTGGATGTATTATTTACAACCCGAAGATGTAACTTGTTGGAACGATTTGAAACGTCTTTTCTTGTAGAGATTTTTTCCAGCATCGGGAACCACTTTCATTCGTAAGGAGATCTCGGGGACTAAGCAAGCACAAGGAGAGTCAATGTATGAGTATTGGGAGCGATTCAAGAAGTTGTGTGCAAGCTGCCCACATCACCAAATCAGTGAGAAATTACTCATCCAGTACTTCTATGAAGGAATCACACCTATGGAGAGAAGAATGGTGGATGCTGCAGCTAGAGGAGCATTGGTGGACAAGACACCAGTAGCTTCAGGAGCATTGATCGACAAAATGGCCCAAAACTCCCAACAATTTGGTGACTGAGGTACACCACATGTTAGGGGAGTACATCAGGTAAGTCCTTCTTCTCTTGAGAGTCATTTGATTGATACCAAGTTAGAAGAATTGAAAACTATGGTGAGATAGATTGGTTTGGATCAAAAGAAATACCAACCCCCTCCTTCAAGGTCTTGTGGTATTTGCACTGAGACAAGCCACCCAACTGACTGTTTCCCACAACTCCAAGAAACAGAAGATTATGCAGTAGTGTTCCCTGTGAGACCATATCAACAGCAACAACAACCACATCCCCAAAATAAGTATGAATCCTTTGCACCAACATTCAACCAAGGGTGGAAGGATCAATTAGACACGAGGTATGGCTCTGGGCAACAACAAAGGCCCCCTTTTCAACCAAACTTCCAGCATCCTCCACCTTACCAACAGGGTTTCCAACAACCCCAAAGGAGATTTGAAGCTCAAACATCAACAAGTCAGCAACAAGGAAATCTCCAACACAAGGTAGAATCTAATACTGATGATCTTTTGAAACAAATTGTACTTAATCAATATAACGAGCTGAAGAGTCAAGGTTCGGAGCTGAGGGAGTTGAAGACTCAAATGATCCAGATTGCCACCGCCCTCCATGAACATGTAAGTAAGAATTCCGGAAATCTACCTTCCCAACCCACTCCAAATTCAAAGGGGAATGTTAGTGCCATCACATTGAGAAGTGGGAAGCAAATAAACGATACATCTGTACCTACCATTCCACCAGGATTCACCTCAACTTGAGAGAAGCCGCATTCTATACCAACTGATGAGAAATCCAAGGAGAAAGATAAAGGTATGAAAAAGATTGATGATGTTCCTCATAAACCCCTTCCTTTTCCAAACAGGGTTGTTCAAACCAATAAGATGGCTGAAGAAGCAATACAAAAGGAGGTTTTGGACACATTCAAGCGTGTGGAGATCAAAATCCCTCTACTTGAAGCCATCAAACAAATCCCAAGGTATGCCAAATTCTTAAAAGAACTCTACACCAATTGAAGAGTGCTCAAGGGAAATGAGAGGATCAATCTTGGAAGGAATGTGTCAGCATTCATTACACCAACTCTAGCAATGCCATCAAAGTGCAAGGATCCTAGTACATTCACTATCCCATGCACCATAGGGAAGTTACACTTTTCTGATGCACTTTGTGATTTGGGAGCTTCCATAAATGTGATGCCTCACTCTGTATTTTCTTCTTTACAGGTCGGTGAGTTGAATCCGACCAGAGTAGTGGTGCAATTGGCGAATAGAGCTACGACATATCCAGCAGGAGTCCTTGAGGATGTACTTGTCCGGGTAAGAGACATGATCTTTCCAGTAGACTTCTATGTGCTCAAAATGGAGGATGATCAGGTAAGTTCTCATTCCCCCATTATCTTAGGTAGGCCCTTCCTAAAAACTGCAAAAACTATCATAAATGTTAACGAGGGTAAACTTTCCATGGAATTTGGGGATGAAGTTGTGATATATAATGTTATGGATTCCATGAAGTACCCCTCATAGGATCATTCTGCATTTGTTATCTCCCATTTTGAACCACCAAGTAAAAACACCATGGAATTGGATTGTCCTATGCTTAGGGAGATTATGAGTATTGGTTCTAGTTTGATGTCTAAGAGTACTTCCACACCTATTTCTAAGGAATAAGACTCTCTAAGATTTTATTTTTAAATGGAGTCATATTCTAATTTTGATCATGTGAACTCTAATTATGACATGGCTGTTGAGTATACTGATGGATTTGATGCTTTATTCTCTGATTGTGATGATTTCTATTCAGATACTGATGCTCTTTGTGCACATATTTCAGTTCCTTATATGTCTCCATCCATACGCCACCCCCCTACACTGGAACTCAAGCCATTGCCACCAAATCTCAAATACTTATACTTGATAAGTGGTGAAAAATTACCTGTTATCATTTCTAACAATATCCCTTTTGAACATGAAGAAAAACTTTTGAATCTTTTGAGGGAGAACATCAGGGCAATTGGGTGGACATTGGAAAACATATCAGGTATTAGCCCCTCCATTTTCATGCATAGGATTCTTTTGGAGGATAGGGTTAAACCGGTGAGGCAACCACAAAGGAGACTCAATCCAACCCTTCTGGAGGTTGTTAAAAAAGAGGTTGAAAAATTGCTCAAGTCAGGTATCATTTACCCTATTTCTGAATCACAATGGGTTAGCCCTGTCCAGGTTGTACCAAAGAAAACTGGTTTCACTATTATAAAAAATGAAAATGATGAGTTAGTTCCCATGAGAGTACAAAACAGTTGGCGAGTGTGTATTGATTATAGGAAACTAAATCAATCCACTTGTAAGGACCATTTCCCACTTCCATTCATTGACCAGATGCTTGAGAGACTTGCAGGTAGGACACATTATTTCTTCTTGGATGGTTTCTATGGCTATTTTCAGGTTCCCATTGCAGTAGAGGACTAGGAGAAGATGAAATTCACCTGCCCATTTGGTACCTTTGATTACCGAAGGATGCCATTTGGACTTTACAATTCCCCAAGTACCTTCCAGAGATGCATGATGAGTATTTTCTCAGATTTCATCGAGACCTACATGGAGGTATTTATGGATGATTTTATAGTTTATGGATCCTCATTTGATGAATGTATCTCTAGTTTGGGTGATGTGTTTCATCATTGTATTGAGAAAAATCTGGTCTTAAATTTTGAAAAATGTCATTTCATGGTTGAAAAGGGAATTGTCTTAGGTCATATAGTCTCACAACATGGCATTGAAGTTGATAAATCTAAGGTAGAAATTATTTCATCCCTGCCATATCCTACATGTGTGCGTGATGTTCGATCATTCCTTGGACATGCTGGATTTTATCGACGCTTCATCAAAGATTTTAGTAAGATCACTCTACCCTTATCTCGATTTCTTCAAAAAGATATTGACTTCAATTTTGATGATTCATGAGGTGTATCATTTGATGAGATAAAGAAGTGTCTGACCACTCCACCGATTATACAGACCCTGCGGTGGGACCTTCCATTTGAGCTTATGTGTGATGCGTCCAACTTCGTGGTTGGATCTGTCTTATCTCAAAGGGCGGAGGGACGTTCACATGTGATTTCTTATGATTCGAGGACACTAGATTCAGCCCAATCAAACTACACAACCACGGAAAAGGAGTTTCTTACTATCATATTTTCTTTAAATAAATTCCATTCATATTTATTGGGCTCTAAAGTATTTTTTTTTCTGACCATGTAGCTCCGAGGTACCTATTGAAGAAGCCAGATGCAAAGCCCAGGATGATCCGATGGATGCTCATTATTCAAGAATTTTATATTGAGATAAAGGAAAAAAAGGGGTCAGAAAACTTGGTGGCAGACCACATGAGTAGGCTTACTCCCACACTAGAGGATGACACCTTGGACCAGGTACCACTTCAGGACACTTTCCCCGATGATCATCTTTATTCCATCTCAGGTACACATCCTTGGTATGAAGATTTAGTTAACTACCTTGTTGCCTCTAAAATACCTACAAATTTAAAGAAACATCAAGTTCAAAAATTAAAAAGTGAGTCTCAGTATTATGTTTGGGATGATCCATACCTCTGGCGCATGTGTAGTGATCAAGTTATTAGGAGGTGTGTTCCTGATCATGAGTTGGAGTCAGTTTTACATTTTTGTCACACACTTACTTGTGGTGGACACTTTGGACCCCAACGGACAGCTAGTAAAGTTTTAGACTCTAGATTATATTGGCCTAGATTATTCCATGATGACCATGTGTTTTGTAAGTCATGCTCTCGTTTCCAACATAGTGGGAACATTTCTAGGAGACACGAGATACCCCAACAACCCATACTATTCTGTGAGATTTTTGATGTATGGGGCATCGATTTTATGGGTCCTTTTCCTAGTTCATTTGGTTTTTTGTACATTTTTGTTGCTGTTGATTATGTGAGTAAATGGGTGGAGGATAAGGCCACTAGGACTGATGATTCTCATGTTGTTGTGGACTTTGTCAAAGAACATATTTTTTGCAGGTTTGGATTACCGAAGGCCATCATCAGTGACCAAGGGACATACTTCTGCAATCGGAATTTTTCTTCCCTTCTTCAAAAGTATGGGGTGACACACAAAACATCAACACCATACCACCCTCAAACAAATGGCCAGACTGAGGTTTCAAATTGGGAATTGAAACAAATTTTAAAAAAAACTGTGTAGCCAAATAGGAAAGATTGGAGCAAGCGCTTGGATGATGCATTGTGGGATTATAGGACAACATACAAGACACCCATTGGTATGTCCCCATTTCGGATTGTTTTTGGGAAATTATGTAATCTCGCCATGGAAGTTAAGAATTGGGATTATTGGGCTATAAAGAAATGCAACATGGATTTGGCCCAAGTTGGAATTCAAAGGAAGCTACAAAATCAAGAGCTTGAGGAGATTCGATTGTCTTCATATGAGAAATCAAGGCTTTATAAGGAAAAATCAAAATAAAATCATGATAGAATGATCCAACAAAAGGAGTTTCATGTTGGAGAGAAAGTCTTTCTCTACAGTTCATGACTGAAGCTGATGCCTGGTAAGTTGCATTCCATATGGTTAGGTCCTTATATTGTATCTAATGTTTTTTCCTTATGGTGCAGTGGAGATCATACAAGAGGAAACTGGAAGGAGATTTACAGTCAATGGGAAACATTTGAAGAGATACATTGAGGTACTTCCTACTAATGCATTGGATTTTATCACACCGCATGACCCCATCATCACTTGAGCACATCAGGATATTCCTAACCCTTTCACTTTTATATTATTTGTCCTATTTAAAAATTCTACATTTTATGTGCATATATCATCTCATGGGTTCACATTGAGGACAATGCAATATTTTAAGTGTGGGGGAGGGAACCTTTTAGTTTAGTAATTTCAATTGTTTTCCTGATTTAAAACAAAACAAAAAAAATTGCGTGTTTTTTAAATTTTGTGTGTTTATTTTTCAATTTTCTTGCTGTTTTTGAAATTTTTGAGGTGAAATGATTCTCATCAAAATTTTGAAATGCATATCAATAAGTGACACAATTTATCCCTTGAAACTAAGCTTAAATGAATACTGAAAATGGCTTTGTTTCAAGTTCAAATATTTCGTAATTTCATGAAAAGTACACTGAATTTTGAATCCCATGCCACATCTCACTGTCTTTATATTTGAAATCACTTTCCTGTGAGTCTTCTAAACCATTATTTTCATATTATTTACATTTACCTCACTTCTTGAGAGAACGAAACCGTGCTTGATTTAACTAGAATTAGATTTATTCCTGTCAAAACTTGAGGGTTTGAGGTACTTATGTTTAAATGATTGAGGCATTTGTTTGGTATTAAAGCCCCTATTTCAAAGAATCGTTCTTTATAATGGCCTACCTTGAACATTTAATCCTTGTATCCCTTAGAAGCCATGTACAACCTATTAGGTTAGCCACATTACAAGCCAATTTTCCCTATCCAACCAAATCTTGAAGTGAAATTGCATAATCTAGTTGAGCTTAAGTGTGGGGGAAGCTATCTTGTGTTGTGCTACCACATTTTGTGATACTTTGGGTGAAAAATTAAATTCTGAAGAGATGTGTTTTCTGCTGAAGAAAATCATTATATTGAAAGATGTGCCTTTTCTGGAGCTTTCATGACAAGTGAAGCTGTGCCTTTTCGGGAGCTTCTAATTGAGGTGGAAAGCTATGCCTATCTAGAGCTTTCAAGAAAATAATGTTTGAGAAGATTGACATTTTTGATGCTGAAATGATGAATGGTGTAAAATTTCTATAAAATTTCATGATAATGGAGTTGAATTGATACTATTGGGATTGAGGAGAAGACCATATTTAAGTGAAAATTAGATTAATGCAATTTTTCTTCAAAAAGAGTCAGGCCCTCCTCATTCAGCCTTAGAATTTTTCACATCTAAATCCTACCAACCGAAAGCCACAAAACAACCCTGAAAAGTCTTCATGATAAAAATATGTCTTTGACTCACATCAGGTGGCGATGTAGAAATTTATCAAGCCTATGGTGACCCTTGTATGAGTTTGGATGAGAAATACATTGCAATTTTTTTTTGATATTTGTGTGATAAGAGAAAATTCAAGTGAGGTAAGTGTTTTGTGCATGGGAGGATAAATGAAGTAGAAATATATTGAATTATATAAATGAAGAACTTGAAATAATGGTTTTTTATGAGGCATGATATATTTTGTTTCTTGGTGTCTAATTGTTTGATCTCAAGGATATGTGTTTTAAAATTGGTTTTGATTTGATATTGATGTTTACTTGATATGAGGTTTTTCTCAGGAGTGCAAAAGGGTAAGTGTGGGGGAGTTGATAAAAAACTATTTTGTTGAATATTTTATTGATAATAAATGACATAATTTCCTCACATTGTGTTAAATATGTTTATTTATAAAATATTTTGGATTTGATCATTCATTTGAAAATTTGGTGAAAATTCCAGTTTTACCCTTTATAGTGCACTGTAGTATTTTGAAGATAAATTTTTTTATATTTATTATTTGAATTTTAGATTTTGTAACTATGTTCCTAACGTAATTTTCTACAACTTTTATTCATGACACTAGATCTAAAGAGTGCATTTGGTTGTTGAAAATGGGCCATGAAGTCAAAGTTGGGCTGGACTCTCCAGAATGGACATAGCTTCTTTATTTGGGCCATAACTCATTATTATGGGCTTTTATTGCACCCAAATTTTAAGAGGAGACAGAGGAAACATATACTCAAAAATCATCCTTCTGTAAGGAGAGATGGTTCAGGCGTTTTGGAGGTCAAATGGGCGGTACAAGTTGTATTAAAATATTTGGCCGAGATTTCTCATTCACACTTGAAACCTCTTTAAACCTAACCTCCCCTCCACTCTATAAATTAGTGTTTTTCTCATTTGGAGGGGTTGGGACATGCATTAAGATATTGGAGGAAGAGGATAATTTCTTTCATCCAAATTATCCAACCATTGTAAGAGGGGTAGCTCTTGAAGAAAGGATCCCCTCATCGAAGCCTCCTTCTCTTCTTCATGTTGTAATATTTTCATTTGTGTTTTAAACTTCTTTGTTATTCTTTTATTTCTTCTATTTTCTTCTATTTTGTTTAAATTTATTCTTCTCTTAATCTTCCTCTTTGTCCTGGAATTCTCGAGTAGAAGTGTTATTGGGTTATACCCATTATAAACCTTTGCACATGCAAAACGCTTCTACGATGATTACGCCACCCATAGAAGAGTAGTCTTTTAGTAATCGATCTATCTCTTACATTATACAATAATTTATTTAAAATAAATGATATACTATAATTCACATAATATGATAAATTAATTGAGTTTTTAATTTAATTTAAACTAAGCAAGCAATTGAACAATTAACACAAAAACACGCGAGGATGAGATTTTGTGTAAATTGTGAGAGTGGGAACTTAATCTGTTATACCAAACCATAAGGGATCAATTTTTAGTGTTCAAATATAATCCCTAAACTCAATTAATTATAATTTTTAGAGGGTAAATGTTCCTTAATTTACCACTTACCATAATATAAGCTTATAACATCAATCAAAGCAGGGTGTTGCGATTTCATGTTCCGAAGTTTGCCCAGGGTTAAATTCACTTCATCTTTGTGGTAAAGTTAATTCTCATAGGATTCAGGTGTTAAAAAGTTAAGGGATCATAATTAAGTGGATGTTAATTTAAATGAAAATGATAAATAATTTATTGAAGAGGTATAGTTAGATCAATTACGTCTTTTAAATATTGTTTAAAAAAACATCTTCTTGTTGTGTCTTTTTAATCAAACTTCATTTCAAAATTAAAAAAATGCAATCTTCTTCCAGCAAAATTCTTCAAGTTTTATAAAATATAAACAACCACCCCCATCATTTCAAGTAGTGTTTTTATTCTCTTTTATTTTATTTCTATAATACCTCCAAAAAGTTGTTTTAATTCACTTCCTCCTTTGAGAGATGACCTTGGTCAACCACTCTGCTGCACCTAAGTACCCCAAAATCACACTAATCATTTGAGGGCACCCATGAAAGTGCTGTTTCAAATTGGTGCCGTTTAAGGGGAGTCAAGTAATTATTTCAACCAATTATAGGTATTTATTTTATTTTACATTTTATTCTCTTCCTCTCATATTTCTTCCTTCTTTACCCAATCTGATTTTTTTCTTCTTATTTTATTTTATTCTACTTCTTTTTGGACCATCAAATCAAACTTCTAATTTTTATTTTACTATGTTCCACTTTCCTTATTTTCATATTTCATTGATTTATGACACAAACTAATCCCGAAGATCTCTTAAGTCTTGACCCTGATATTGAACGCAGCCTTAGGGAATGAATCAGACATTCTCAGTCTATGAGAAGTTTCAATATTCAACCAGTTGGTGAATTCCTCTCTTCTGGAAACATTGAAATTGGAATCTATTCAAATTAAAATATAAAACAAGAACTAATGGATGAAAATAATGGAAATGAACTTAATATAACCATTCGAGAATTGGCTACACTTGATATTAACTATCAACCAAATTGTACTACATACCCAAATCTCAAATCGGACTTTGAACTAAAATCTGGGTTAATTCACTTACTTCCAAAGTTTCATGGCCTCTCTAGTGAGGATCCCAATAAAAATTTGAATGAATTTAATGTGGTTTGATCAACCTTGAAACCAAGAAATGTATCTAAAGACCAAATCAAATCAAGAGCATTCCTATTCTCACTTGATGGAGCTGCGAAAGATTGGATGTATTATTTACAACCCGAAGATGTAACTTGTTGGAACGATTTGAAACGTCTTTTATTATAGAGATTTTTTCCAGCATTAAGGACCACTTCCATTCATAAGGATTTCTCAGGGACCAAGCAAGCACAAGGGGAGTCAATGTATGAGTATTGAGAGCGATTCAATAAGTTGTGTGCAAGCTTCCCACATCACTAAATCAGTGAGAAATTACTCATCCAGTACTTATATGAAGGACTCCCACCTATGGAGAGAAGCATGGTGGATGCTGCAGCTGGAGGAGAATTATTGGACAAGATACCAGTAGCTGCACGATAATTGATCGACAAAATGGCCCAAAACTCCCAAAAATTTGGTGATTGAGGTACACCACAAGTCAGGGGAGTACATCAGGTAAGTACTTCTTCTCTTGAGATTCATTTGATTGATACCAAGTTAGAAGAATTGAAAACTATGGTGAGACATATTTCTTTGGATCAAAAGACATCCCAACCCCCTCCTTCAAGACCTTGTGGTATTTTCACTGAGACAAGCCACCCAACTGACTGTTGCCCACAACTCCAAGAAACAGAAGATTGTGCAGCAGTGTTCCCTGGGAGACCATATCAGCAACAACAACAACCATATCCCCAAAATAAGTATGATTCCTTTTCACCAACATTCAACCAAGGGTGGAAGGATCAATCAGACATGAGGTATGGCTATGGGCAACAACAAAGGCCCCCTTTTCAACCAAACTTCCAGCATCCTCCACCTTACCAACAGGGTTTCCAACAACCCCAAAGGATATTCGAAGCTCAAACATCAACAAGTCAGCAACAAGGGAATCTACAACACAAGGTAGACTCTAACACTGATGATATTTTGAAACAAATTGTTCTTAATCAACAGAATGAGCTGAAGAGTCAAGGTTCGGAGCTGAGGGAGTTGAAGACTCAAATGAGCCAGATTGCCACCACCCTCCATGAACTTGTAAGTAAGAATTCCAGAAATATACCTTCCCAACCCACTCCAAATCCAAAGGGGAATGTTAGTGCCATCACATTGAGAAGTGGGAATCAAATAAACGATACATCTGTTCCTACCATTCCACCGGGATTCATCTCAAATCCAGAGAAGCCGTATTCCATACCAAATGATGAGAAATCCAAGGAGAAAGATAAAGGTAAGAAAAAGATTGATTATGTTCCTCCTAAACCACTTCCTTTTCCAAATAGGGTTGTTCAAACCAAGAAGATGACTGAATAAGCAATGAAAAAGGAGGTTTTGGAAACATTCAAGCGTGTGGAGATCAACATACCTCTACTTGAATCCATCAAAAAAATCCCAAGGTATGCCAAATTCTTTAAAGAACTCTGCACCAATCGAAGAGGTCTCAAGGGAAATGATAGGATCAATCTTGGAAGGAATGTGTCAGCATTCATTACACCAACTCTAGCAATGCCAAAAAAGTGCAAGGATCCTGGGACATTCACTATCCCATTCACCATAGGGGAGTTACACTTTTCTGATGCACTTTGTGATTTGGGAGCTTCCATAAATGTGATGCCTCACTCTGTATTTTCTTCTTTACAGGTTGGTGAGTTGAAGCCGACCAGAGTAGTGGTGCAATTGGCAAATAGAGCTACGACATATACAATGGGAGTCCTTGAGGATGTACTTGTCCGGGTAAGAGACATGATATTTCTAGCAGACTTCTATGTGCTCAAAATGGAGGATGATCAGGTAAGTTCTCATGCCCCCATTATCTTAGGTAGGCCCTTCCTCAAAACTACAAAAACTATCATAAATGTCAATGAGGGTAAACTTTCCATGGAATTTGGGGATGAATTTTTGATATTTAATGTTATGGATTCCATGAAGTACCCCTCAGAGGATCATTCTGCATTTGTTATCTCCCATTTTGAACCACCAAGTAAAAACACCATGGAATTGGATTGTCCTATGCTTAGGGAGATTATGAGTATTGGTTCTAGTTTGATGTCTAAGAGTACTTCCACACCTATTTCTAAGGAACAAGAATCTCTAAGATTTGATTTTTAAATGGAGTCATATTTTGATTTTGATCATGTGAACTCTAATTATGACATGGCTCTTGAGTATGCTGATGGATTTGATGCTTTATTCTCTGATTGTGATGATTTCTATTCGGATACTAATTCTCTTTGTGCACATATTTCAGTTCCTTCTATGTCTCCATCCATACACCACCCCCCTACACTGGAACTCAATCCATTTCCACCAAATCACAAATAATCATACCTGTTAAGTGGTGAAAAATTACCTATTATCATTTCTAACAATATCCATTTTGAACATGAAGAAAAACTTTTGAATCTTTTGAGGGAGAACATCAGGGAAATCGGGTGGACATTGGCAGACATATCAGGTATTAGCCCCTCCATTTTCATGCATAGGATTCTTTTGGAGGATGGGGCTAAACCGGTGAGGCAACCACAAAGGAGACTCAATCCAACCCTTCTGGAGGTTGTTAAAAAAGTGGTTGAAAAATTTCTTGAGGCATGTATCATTTACCCTATTTTTAACTCACAATGGGTTAGCCCTGTCCAGGTTGTACCAAATAAAACTGGTTTCACTGTTATAAAAAATGAAAATGATGAGTTAGTTCCTGTGAGAGTACAAAACAGTTGGCGAGTGTGTATTGATTATAGGAAACTAAATCAATCCACTCATAAGGACCATTTCCCACTTCCATTCATTGACCAGATGCTTGAGAGACCTGCAGGTAGGACATATTATTTCTTCTTGGATGGTTTCTTTGGCCATTTTCAGGTTCCCATTGCAGTAGAGGACTGGGAGAAGACAACATTCACTTGCCCATTTGGTACCTTTGCTTATCAAAGGATTCGATTTGGACTTTGCAATGCCCCAGGTACCTTCCAGAGATGCATGGTGAGTATTTTCTTAGATTTCATCGAGACCTACATGGAGGTATTTATGGATGATTTTACAGTTTATGGATCCTCATTTTATGAATGTCTCTCTAGTTTGGGTGATGTGTTGCATCGTTGTATTGAGAAAAATCTGGTCTTAAATTTTGAAAAATGTCATTTCATGGTATAAAAGGGAATTGTATTAGGTCATATAGTCTCACAACATGGCATTGAAGTTGATAAATCTAAGGTAGAAATTATTTCATCCCTTCCATATCCTACATGTGTGCGTGATGTTCGATCATTCCTTGGACATGCTGGATTTTATCGACGCTTCATCAGAGATTTTAGTAAGATCGCTCTACCCTTATCTCGATTACTTCAAAAAGATATTGACTTCAATTTTGATGATTCATGCAGGGTATCATTTGATGAGCTAAAGAAGTGTCTGACCACTCCACTGATCATACAGCCCCCACGGTGGGACCTTCCATTTGAGCTTATGTGTGATGCGTCCAACTTTGCAGTTGGATCTGTCTTATCTCAAAGGGCGGAGGGACATTCACATGTGATTTCGTATGCATTGAGGACACTAGATTCATCCCAATCAAACTAAACAACCACGGAAAATGAGTTTCTTGCTATCATATTTTCTTTCAATAAATTCTGTTCATATTTATTGGGCTCTAAAGTAGTTGTTTTTTCTGATCATGCAGCTCTGAGGTACCTCTTGAAGAATCCAGAATCAAAGCCCAGGCTGATCCGATAGATGTTCCTTCTTCAAGAATTTTATATTGAGATAAAGGACAAAAAGGGTTCAGAAAACTTGGTGGTGGACCACAGGAGGAGGCTTACTCACACACTAGAGGATGACACCTTGGACCAGGTACCACTTTGGGACACTTTCCCCAATGATCATCTTTATTCCATCTCAGGTACGCATCCTTGGTATGCAGATTTAGTTAACTACCTTGTTGCCTCTGAAACCCCTGCAAATTTAAAGAAACGCCAAGTCCAAAAATTAAAAAGTGAGTCTCGGTATTATGTTTGGGATTATCCATACCTCTGGCGCATGTGTAGTGATCAAGTTATTAGGAGGTGTGTTCCTGATCACGAGTTGGAGTCGGTTTTACATTTTTGTCACACACTTGATTGTGGTGGACACTTTGGACCCCAATGGACAGCTAGGAAAGTTTTAGACTCTGGATTATATTGGCCTAGATTATTCCATGATGCCCATGTGTTTTTTAAGTCATGCTCTTGTTGCCAACACACTAGGAACATTTCTAGGAGACACGTGATTCCCCAACAACCCATACTATTCTGTGAGATTTTTGATGTATGGGGCATTGATTTTATGGGTCCTTTTCCTAGTTCCTTTGGTTTTTTGTACATTTTGGTTACTGTTTATTATGTGAGTAAATGGGTGGAGGCTAAGGCCACCAGGATTGATGATTCTCATGTTGTTGTGGACTTTGTCAAAGCACAAATTTTTTGCAGGTTTGGATTACCAAAGGCCATCATCAGTGACCAAGGGAAACACTTATGCAATTGGAATTTTTCTTCCCTTATTCAGAAGTATGGGGTGACACACAAAACATCAACACCATACCAACCTCAAACAAATGGCCAGACTGAGGTTTCAAATAGGGAATTGAAACAAATTTTGGAAAAAACTGTGCAGCCAAATAGGAAAGATTGGAGAAAGTGCTTGGATGATGAATTGTGGGATTATAGGACAGCATACAAGACACCCATTGGTATCTCCCCATTTCAGATTGTTTTCGGGAAATAATTTCATCTCCCCGTGGAAGTTAATAATTGGGCTTATTGGGCTATAAAGAAATGCAACATGGATTTTTCCCAAGATGGAATTCAAAGGAAGCTGCAAATTCAAGAGCTTGAGGAGATTCGATTGTCTTCATATGAGAAATCAAGGATCTATAAGGAAAAATCAAAGGAAACTCATGATAGAATGATCCAACAAAAGGAGTTTCATGTTGGATAGAAAGTCCTTATCTACAGTTCACGACTAAATCTGATGCCTGGTAAGTTGCGTTCCATATGGTTAAGTCCTTATATTGTATCTAATGTTTTTCCTTATAGTGTAGTGGAGATCACACAAGAGGACACTGGAAGGAGATTTACAGTCAATGGGCAATGTTTGAAGAGATACATTGAGGTACTTCCTACTAATGCATTGGATTTTATCACACTGCATGACCCCATCATCACTTGAGCACATCAGGCTGTTCCTAACCCTTTCACTTTTATATTATTTTTTCTATTTAAAAATTCTGCATTTTATGTGCATATATCATCTCATGGGTTCAAATTTAGGACAATGAAATATTTTAAGTGTGGGGGAGGGAACCTTTTAGTTTAGTAATTTCAATTGTTTTCCTGATTTAAAACAAAACAAAAAAAAATGTGTGTTTTATAAATTTTGTGCGTTTATTTTTCAATTTTCTTTTTGTTTTTGAAATTTTTGATCTGAAATGATTCTCATCACAATTTTGAAATGCATATCAATAAGTGAAACAATTTATCCCTTGAAACTGAGATTAAATGAATGCTGAAAATGACTTTGTTTCAAGTTCAAATATTTAGTAATTTCATGAAAAGTACACTGAATTTTGAATCCCATGCCACATATCACTATATTTATATTTAAAATCACTTTCCTGTGAGGCTTCTGAACCATTATTTTCATATTATTTACATTTACCCCACTTCTTGAGAGAACCAAACCATGCTTGATTTAACCATAATTTGATTTATTCCTATAAAAACGTGAGTGTTTGAGGTACTTATGTTTAAATGATTGAGGAATTTGTTTGGTATTAAAGCCCATATTTCAAAGAATCCTTTTTTATAATGGCCTAACTTGATCATTTAATCCTTGTATCCCTTATAAGCCATGTAAAACCTATTAGGTTAGCCACATTACAAGAAAATTTTCCCTATCCAACCAACTCTTGAAGTGAGATTGCATAATCTAGTTGAGCTTATGTGTGGGGGAAGCTATCTTGTGTTATGCTACCACATTCTGTGATACTTTGGGTGAAAAATTAAATTCTGAAGAGATGTGTTTGCTGCTGAAGAAAATCATTATATTGAAAGTTGTGCCTTTTCTGGAGCTTTCATGACAAGTGAAGCTGTGCCTTTTAGGAGCTTCTAATTGAGGTGGAAAGCTATACCTATCTGGAGCTTTCAAGAAAATCATGTTTGAGAAGATTGACATTTTTGATGCTGAAATGATGAATGGTGTAAACTTTCCATAAAATTTCATGATGATTGAGGTGAATTGATACTATGATGATTGAGGATAAGACCATATTTAAGTGAAAATTAGATTAATGCAATTTTGCTTCAAAAAGAGTCAAGCCCTCCTCATTCAGCCTCAGAATTTTTCACATCTAAATCCTACCAACCGAAATCCACAGAACAACCCTGAAAAGTCCTCATGATAAACATATGTCTTTGACTCACATCAGGTGGTGATGTAGGAATTTATCAAGCCTATGGTGACCCTTGTATGAGTTTGGATGAGAAAGACATTGCATTTTTTTTTGATATTTGTGTGATAAGAGAAAATTCAAGCGAGGTAAGAGTTTTGTGCATGGGAGGATAAATGAAGTGGAAATATATTGAATGATATAAATGAAGAACTTTAAATAATGGTTTTTTATGAGGCATGATATATTTTGTTTCTTGGTGTGTAATTGTTTGATCTCAAGGATATGTGTTTTAAAATTGGTTTTGATTTGATATTGATGTTACTTGATATAAGGTTTTGCTCAGGAGTGCAAAAGGGTAAGTGTGGGGGAATTGATAAAATACTGTTTTGTTGAATATTTTATTGATAATAAATGACATAATTTCTTCACATTGTGTTAAATATGTTTATTTATAAAATATTTGGGATTTGATCATTCATTTGAAAATTTGGTGAAAATTCCAGTTTTACCCTTTATAGTGCACTGTAGTATTTCAAAGATAAATATTTTTATATTTATTATTTGAATTTTAAATTTTTTAACAGTGTTCCTCACTTAATTGTCTACAACTTTTATTCAGGACACTAGAGTTAAAAAGTGCATTTGGTTGTTGAAAATGGGCCATGGAGTCAAAGTTGGGCTGGACTCTCCAAAATGGACATAGCTTCTGTATTTGGGCCATAACTTCTTCATATTGGCTTGGATTGAGCCCAAATTTTAAGAGGAGATATATGACCCATATTCTCACAAATAATCCTTCTTTAAGGAGAGATGGTTCACGCGGTTTGGAGGTAAAATTGGCGGTGTAATTTGTATTAAAATATTTGGCCGAGATTTCTCATTCACACTTGAAACCTCTTTAAACCTAGCCTCCCCTCCACTATATAAATTAGTATTTTTCTCATTTGGAGGAGTTGGGACGTGAATTAGGATATTGGAGGTAGAGTAGAATTTTTTTCACCCAAATTCTCCAACCATTGTAAGAGGGGTAGCTCTTGAAGCAAGGATCCCCTCATCGAAGCCTCCTTATCTTCTTCATGTTGTAATATTTTCATTTGTGTTTTAAAATTCATTGTTCTTAATTTATTTATTCTATTTTGTTTAAATTTATTCTTCTATTAATATTCTTCTTTGTTTTGAAATTCTTGAGTAGAAGCGTTATTGGGTTATACCCATTATAATCCTTTGTACATGCAAAACGCTTCTACGATGATTACGCCACCCATGGAAGAGTAGTCTTTTAGTAATAGATCTATCCCTTACCTTCTAAATTAATTTATTTTGAATCAATGATATACTGTAATTCACATAATATGATAAATTAGTTGAGTTTTTAATTTAATTGAAACTAAGAAAGCAATTTAACAATTAACACAAAAACACGTGAGGACGAGATTTTGTGTAAATTGTGAGAGTGCGAACTTAATCGGTTATACCAAACCATAAGGGATCAATTTGTAGTGTTAAAACATAATAAATAAACTCAATTAATTCTAATTTATATAGGGAAAATGTGCCTTAATTTACCACTCACCATAAGCTAATCTTATAACATCAATCAAAGCAGGGTGTTGTGATTGCATGTTCAGAAGTTAGCCTAGGGTTAAATTCACTTCATCTTTGTGGTAAGGTTAATTATTGTAGGGTTTGGGGGTTAAAAATTTAAGGGATCATAATTAAGTGGATGTTAATTTAAATGATAATGATAAATAATCTATTGAAGAGGTAGAGTTAAATCGATTACGTCTTTTAAATATTTTTTAAAAAAACATCTTCTTGTTGTGTCTTTTTAATCAAACTTCCTTTCAAAATTAAAAACAAAAAAATTGAAATCTTCTTACAGAAAAATTCTTCAAGTTTTATAAACTATAAACACCCACCCCCATCCTTTGAAGTAGTGTTTTTATTCTATTTTATTTTATTTCTAGAATACCTCCAAAAAGTTGTTTTAATTCACTTCCTCCTTTGAGAGACGACCTTGGTCAGCCACTCTGCTGCACCTAAGTACCCTAAAATCACACTAATCATTTAAGGGAACCCACGACAGTTCTATTTCGTATACCAAGATCTTGGAGCTTGTTTCAGACCATATAAAGCTTTAGAGAGTTTAAAGACATGATTTAAAAAATGGGGATTTGTAAAAATAGGGGGTTGTTCAACAAATACATCCTCAACTATGTATCCATTTAAAAATGAACTTTTGACATCCATTTGATAAAGTTTGAAATTGAGATGAGCTTCATAGGAAAGTGGTATCCTAATGGATTCTAGTCTAGCTACAAGTTCAAAGGTTTCCTCATAATCTATCCCTTCTTCTTGACTATATCCTTGTGCAACTAGTCGAGCCTTGTTTCTAACTATGTTTCCATATTCATCAACTTTATTTATAAACACCCATTTTGTGACTATGGTTAAGGTGTATTTAGTTCTTTCTAATAATTATCAAACTTTGTTTCTTTCAAACAGATTTAATTCTTCTTGAATATCCATTACCCAAAATTCATCATTGATAGCATCATTGATATTTTTAGGTTTAATCTGTGAAAGAAGGGCTTGATGTTCAACCTAGTTTCTGAGAGAAAATCTAGTATATGTTTCTCTATTTAGATCACATACTACAGTATATAAAGGATGATTCTTGAGAGTTATAACACTTCTAGAAAGATTTGAACTAGACTCCTCACATTGTCTATAGGTTCAGATTCATCATGCCCAGATTTTTGAAAATTTCCAGAACCTGTTATTTTTACTAAGGGTTCACTGTTTTTATCATTAAGGTCTAGAATTGACATATCTTCCTCAATATGTTCAATAGAGTTTTTGGGTTCATGTGGATAAGTCTCATAAAATTTGACATGAACTGATTCTTCCACATATTTGGTTCTCTTATTGAATACTCTATAAGATTTACTATAAATTGAGTAACCTATGAAAATTCATTCATCACTTTTGGAAGAAAACTTTTCAAGATTATCCTTAGTGTTAAGGATAAAGACTTTTAAACTAGAAAATCTAAAGTAATTAACCTTAGGCTTCATATTATTCCAGAGCTCATATGGGGTCTTCTTAAGAACATGTCTAATTAAGACTCTATTGATAATGTAACAAGCTGCATTAACAGATTCAACCCAAAAAAAGATAGGTAGATTATACTCATTAAGCATAGTACGAGCAATCTATTGAAGTGTCCTATTTATTATTTCTACAACTCCATTTTGTTGAGGTGTTCTAGGAGCATAGAAATTGTGAGTATATCCATTTTGTGAGCAAAAAGATTCAAACTCCTGATTCTCAAACTCACGGCCATGATCACTTCTCAAGGTCTTAATTCTAAGTCCACTAAGATTTTCTAAAGACTTGGAATATTTAATGAAGTAAGAGAATGCTTCACTTTTGTGAGATAGAAAGTATACCCAAGTATATCTAGAAAAATAATCTACAAGAACATAAACATAGTGCTTCCCATTTAAACTTGAAACTCTAGATGGTCTAAACAAATCCATGTGAACCAACTCAAGCAGTTGAGAAGTAGAAAATTCTTTCTTTGGTTTGAAAGAAATTTTGTGTTGTTTTCCCTTTTGATAAGGATTACACACTTTGTTAAGTAGGAATTCCAATTTTGGTAAGTCTCTAACTAAACCTTTCATAGTTAGTTTCCTATGTGAGTGCATATTTCAGTGTCCTAATCATCTGTTCCATAACCAGGATTCTTTATGAAATGAATTTAAACAAGAACCATTTTTCTTAGCTAAAGAATTTAAATCAACATCATATACATTTTAATTTCTAAGAGCAGTGAATATTAAATAATTTTTAGAATTAAAAACATTTCATACATCATTTTCAAACATAAAATTGAAACCATCATAACACAATTGAGAAATACTTAGTAAATTGTATTTTAACCCATCAACAAAAAGTACTTTTGAAATTAATATGGTGTTAGGGTTACCAATTTGGCCTAAGACGACGATCTTCCCTTTTGAATTATCACCAAATGTAACATGTCCACCATAAACTTTGATTAGGCTTTTGAAGCATGAATAGTATCCTATCATGTGTCTTGAACATCCATTGTCTAAGTACCATAGAGTTTTACAGGATCTCTTTAGACAATTTTCCTACAAAATAGATTAAGTGTAGGGTAACTTTGGTACCCATATTTTCTTGGATCCAGAGAGGTTAGCAAGCAAAAATTTGGGAACCCATACTTATCTCACAGGTTTTCTATAATCAACAGATATGTTTTGAGACATGAACACTTTGTTTGGTCCTTTAGAGATCTGTTTTTCAAAAGATGGTCCAGAACTTGAACTAGCTGTGAACTATCTAGATTTTGGAAAAAATTTAGTTTTAATAATCCTTATCTATCCTGGTTGATATCCTATACCAGTTGTATATTTTGGAGAAATTTTTTTCCTTATAAATTGATTCAAGGTATCTCTACCAGAAGTAAACTTTTCCAAATCCATTTTTAATTGCTCAATTGATAATTTAAGTTCAGTATTTTCTTTTAACAACTGAGCACATTTTCCTTTCTCAATATCCAGATCTGACTTAAAATTGGAATTTAAATCATGTTGTCTTTTCAATAGTTTATATTTATCCTTGAGTTCATTAAAGGTGTCCTCAATCATTCCACAATATTCAAATAGTTCATACTTAGTCATATTTTCATCATTGTTTGATTCACTTTCATTCCCAGAATAATAAGCATTAGGTATAGGGGAACTGGGTGTTACCTCAGATGTTTCTCTCATGAAACATAGATTTTCATGTTTATTATTTTCAACATCAGAAGTGTCAGATCCACTGGATCTATCTTTTGAAGCACTCCAAGTAGCTTTCATAGCCTTTTTATATCCTTTTCCCTTGTCTTCATATTTCTTCTTAAATTTAAGCTTGGGGCAATCATCCTTCACATGCCCTTTTTGTTTACACTAATAGCAAACTATTTCATTTGTGTTATCATTCCAATTTCTATCCTTTTCCACTATCCTTTATTATCATAATTTCCTTTATATTTTGACTTTCTAAAGAAATTTTTATTGCAGTAGAACTTCTTGAACCTTCTAGCAAGATGAGCCATCTCATCATCACTGTCAGACTCTGAGTATTCCTGCAAATCATTTTTTTCATTTTCTAAAAGCCGGTTTAAGGGTTTATGGTACCCAATACATGATTTTACACTTCAAATTAACCACATAAAATTTAATACATAGCAACATGAAGTGAAAATTCACATTAAAAAATTCAAAATCAAACAAACCAGACAGCGCCCTCGATCCGCACGCCCTTGAGCCGCACACCTGTCAAATGCCTCAAGCCGTGAGCCTTCCATCATCATCGAAGGATGGACCTTGACGCCTTGAGCCTCGACCCACCATCACACTGACCAATCAAAATCACACTAACTCGCCGGTGAGCAACACCGGTGACCGTCGAACCACCGGCCATCCATCAATCAGGATCGCCACCGAAACACCGCTGACGGGAGCCCCTTAGAAACCATCATCGCAAACCACAAAAACAACGCCGGCGAAAACCCGTCATCGCCATCAAGGAACCAAAAAACATCATCATCCCCTCCACATATAGTCACAAATCCAAAAATTCAAATGCAACTGGTGCGCATCACGAACCAAATCAACCAGAAAACAAGAACACAACAGCGATTCACTAACATTGCAAAAAAAACCAAAAATGAAACCAAGAAGAAAACCAAATCCGCCACCCCACCCGTTGGAGAAGACTCTGAGTATTCACTTGTGGAAGTGTCTATAGAATCTTGAACTTTTTATTTATCTTTGTTCTTTGAGGTAGCAATCTTGAATGCTACATATTTCTTTCTTGGTTCTTCATCTGCTTCTTGATTTACCTTAATCTATTCTTCGTACATCATAATATTTCCAATTAGTTCCTTCACTGGTAGCTTGCCTATGTCACAAGATTCTCAGATAGAAACAAAAGTTTCTCTCCATCTGTCAGGTAGGCATCAAAGCAATCTCATAATCTAATCCTTGTTGTCTACTGGTTTCCCAAGAAGACTCATTATATTCACTATTTAATTGAACCTGAGGTACATTTCAGAGATAGGTTCACCAAGCTTCATTTTAAAATTATCATATTTAATAGTATAGGTATTTAATATCACTTCTTTAATATTGGTTGTTCCCTCATGCGAAATAGCTAAAGTATACCCAATTTCATATGCAGTTTTACAAGAAGATATTCTATTGAATTCATCATCACCTAGAGAACACTACAATGAATTCATTTCTTTACAATTATTATTATATGTGGCTTTAGTAAATTGAGACCATGTGTCCCTAGTATTAGCAGGCAATACATGTTGTTCTTCAATTGTGTCTCAAATTTCAGGTCCCATGTTCTCTAGATACATTTTCATTTTTAATTTTCACTGAGCATAGTTATTACCATTAAATAATGGTGGCCTGTTAGTAGCGGCACCCTCAACTCTGTTATCCATAGTTAATTATAATTTTAAAGAACTGGAAATTTAGATATGAAAGAAATTTTAAGATCTTTAAGATACAACTAAAATAACAGTTATTGAATTTGACAACTTTCAAAATAGTTTAGATAGTAGTAAAAAAAAAAATAATCTTCTGATACCAAATGTTGGTCAGAGAGGAATCTCAAGAGGGGGTGAATTGAGTTCCTACTTAAAATTTCTGTTTAAAACTTTCTTATAAAGATCCCCCAAATTTGAAATGGCCCAGCTAATTGAGGAAGTAGAGATGTAAATGTCTAGTTGGTCAATAGGTTTCTCAAAGGGTGATTAGTCCTCAGTTGAATCAATTTAAGACACTTATTCAACTTTTGAAACAAGTTTAATTAATTAAACAAATACACACACTAACCAAAACTAACTATCAAAGTGAATAAAAAACAATTTTATGTTTTACCAGTTATAAGCAGTGGAAAATAGACAAAACAGAGTAAAAAAAATATAGAGCACATTTAAGTGAAACAAGAGGTTCAGTCTCAAGCTGAGACTTAATCCTCTCCACTTGGTGATCACCTGCCACCAAGTAGTTTATATAAACAATAAACTTGATACACATCCTATATCGGGATTTACAACAGTTTTCACAAACTATCCAGGGTCCACACCCTCTTCCATAGTTCTTTGTGGAAAAAACAAACAATACAGACCACACACAGTCTCTTCCATAGTTATACGTGGGAATAAGATGTAAGAGAAGTTTGATGTGAGGAAATTCAATATCCTCCAGTTCATGCACAAGAGATAGTGTGTGTAGAGACAAATACACACAGTCTCAGAAATGTAAAATGAATGAACACAATAGAGTTGATATAATAAGATTGAGTTTAGAAAGATCTATATGTTTACAGTTTAGCTCTTGACTCCTTGGAGTGAAGAATTTGATGTTCGAGTCTTTCTATAGAATTTGTCTTCAAAACAGAGTGTCGTAACTCCAGGTTATAGCTTTCAGGAACTGAGAGTTCTTCTTCTTGTGTTGATCGAGAGTTGATGAAGCACAGAAGGAAAAAGTAAGTTTTTCCCAAATGATCTTCTCAATGCTTGTGTGTTCATAGAGTAAGTGTTTGAATGGTTCTTCCTTGTTTTCCTTGACATAGAAAGCTCCTTCTCAAGTATTTCTCTCTCTTTAAGTTTCAGACACCCTTCTTCTTCTCTGCAGTCTTCTCTTTTATATTTGAGGTCTAATAATAGGAATAAGTAAATAATGTGCGGTCCTCCTCGTACATTGTACTGTCTCCAGATATAGTTTCTTGATATGTCTACAATCAGTATTAATTAATTTCAGAAGCATTAAATTTATCAAACATGACCGTTAGAAGAATCTTAAGAATTTGACAAAGTATGGAAGGGTAAGCATCAGTAGACTGGTAATGATATCCTTCACAATGGTAGGATTTACAATGGTAGGTTCACATCGGAAGCCTTCATCAATAAACTTCCCAACGGTGACCTTCATCGGTAGCCTTCAACGATAGCCCTCAACGATAACCGTTCATCGGTGACCTTGCATTGGTGACCTTTGCATCGGTGATCTTTGCATCGGTGGCCTTGCATTGGTGACCTTGCATCGATGACCTTGCATCAGTGACCTTTGGATCAGTGACCTTTGAAACTTAGAAAAAATATTGCACTGTAAGCTTAAACAAGAGAGCAGTGAGATTAAAAGTACATAATTATTACTTTGATATAAACATGTTTTTCACATAAATGATTATTCTGTAAGAGTCATAAGATGCTTTATAAAAATGAAACATGATTTGGGATTATCAAAATAGGTGATTCTAACAAATGTATTCATATTAATTTATTAAATTATCACCCTTTTTATCTCTTTATTGAATGTACTATTTTTCTCAAACTAGATTTTTTTAGTCATATTGGTGTCGACCTATTGAGTTCTACTAACACCCTAGACGGGCCATCTTTTGGTACTCAAACAGATCTCTTGGATGTAGGATTGGACAAGGGAAAGAGACCCTATTGCTCATTATTGCTTGCTTGATGGGTTTACTACTACAAAACATGCCTTTAATAGTGTTGATAAAAAGGTCCCCTTTATCGACATTTTTTAGCACTCATAAAGGGTGCCCTTTATCAGCGCTTTTTTAGAACTCATAAAGTGTACCCTTTATCAACACTTTATTTTTAGAGCTTATAAAGGTTATCCTTCATCAGTATTTTTTAGCACTGATTAAAGACCTTAATAAAATGAAATAATTAAACAAATAAAAATAAAAAATGTGTAAATTTAAAAAGTATTAAAAAATTAATTAATTAAATAATTATTGATAGAAATGAATAAATTTAATATACACATATAAAAATTATAAATACTAATAAATAGTACATATTAAATATAAATAAATAAATAAATATATATATATATATAAAATAATCAAAATGAAATAATGAAACAAATAAAAATTAAAAATCTGAAAATTTAAAAATAATAATAAACATTTTATTAACTAAATTATTATTGATAAAAATTAATAAATTTAATATATATATATATATATTTTATAAATATTAATAAATATTATATTAAATATAGATATATAAAATGAATAACTTGAAATAATTAGACAAAAGAAATAAAAAATGAATAAATTGTAATAATTAAATGAAAAATTTAAAAATTAATAAATTGTAATAATTAAACAAAAAAGTAAAATTGAATAAATTATAATAATTAAACAAAAAATTAGAAATGAATAAATTAAAAAATTATTAAAACAATTACTAATGAAACAATTATTAATAAAAAATGAATAATTTCAATATATATATACATTCATTATAAATAGTAATAAATAATACATATTAAATATAAATGTAGAAAATTAATAAAATGTAATAATTAAAAACATATTAATGTCTTATTCATTTTTATTGGTTTTTTACATAATTATTCATTAATACATTTAAAATAGAAATATATTAATATATATATATTCCCTAAAATATGATTTATATAATAAAAAATATTTATACTTTACATTAAATAAGTCATATAATTAGCGAAGAATGTTTTAAAATAAAAAATTAATATTAATTAAAAATACTGACCAATTGCATCGAGTAATGAGAATAATTGAATTTTGTTTGATTTTTCAATTTTACATATATAAAACGTGTGTTATATTGATTTCACATACATATATGTAATTAATGCATTTAATGCACACACAAATATTTATCTAATTAATGAAATATTATATAGAATCACATACACCTAATATTTATGTAATTTATTTAAATTTTAGTATTCATTTTAGAATTTCATTATAAAATGAAACATTTAATATATTATGTCTTTAATCGATAAATTTTATTTATTTATTTTTAATATTACTATAGTCAGGCAATAATTTTTTTAATATTTTTTATTTTTTAGGAATTTAATCATTTTTCTATTATTTATTAATATATATTTATTTTCTATGTTTTAATATTTTCAATATGTATTCATCTTTATTTCAATATATATCCATATCTTTTTAATAATTTATATTTAAAAAATAAAACTTATCTATTTTTTCAATATTGTTAAAGTGTACTCATTTTTAATTATTCAATTTCACTCATTTTTAACATGCATGTATTTAAGATTATATATTCATTAATAATGTTAAAAATATATTTGAAAATAAATATTTATAAATAAATATATTTATAAATGTTTATTTACTATATTTATAAATTTATATATTTATATTTAAAAAGTAAATAAGTTTTATTTTTTTAAAAATTATTTATATAATTATAAATAAGTAATTATATATATTTAAATAATTATAATATTATAAATATTTATTTAAATAAGGAATATATTTACTTTATATATATTATATATATATAAAATTATATAATTATATATAATGATATAAATATATAAATATATATAATGATATAAATATATAAATATTATTTTTTAAAAGTATTTATATAATTATAAATAAATAATTATATATTTAAATAACTATAAAATTATAATAAATATATTTAAATAATGAATATATTTAATATATTATATTTATATATATTTATTATATATATATAATTATATAAATATATTTACAAAATTTTTTATATGTAATTATAACTCAAAATCCTTTATCAGTACTAAAGTTTTAAAGCTGATAAATATGACTTTTATCGACACTTTTTTAGCGCTGATAAAGCTCTATCTTTATCACCTTTAATACTTTAGCACCCATAAACATGGATTTTATCAACACTTTTTTAGCTTTGATAAAGATCGATCTTTTTCAACACTTATTAATTTAGTGATGATAAAAAGAATACTTATTAGTACTTTTTTGGAAGTGCTGATAAAAGTTTTCCCAATCTATTTGAAGAACCCTAACTAGTTGCGAACTAGTCATGATATCCAAAGATTTCCACAGAATCCACCTACTACCAGCACTCCTCCTCATCAAATCCAAGCTTGAATCAAGGCTTGAATCAAGGCTCGAATCAAGGCTCGAATCAAAGCTAAAATCAAGGCTCGAATCAAGGATCGAACAATTCCATGGCTGAATCCAAGGATCGAATGAATAAAGGGGAGAAAAAATCCAAGGCTCGAACAAATCCATGTTTTGGCGATATCTCTACATTCTCTCAGATGATTCAATGCTTCAATCCAAGTTATATTATTTTCTCTTACTCCTCACTCATTGATTGCTTGTTTGGCGATATCTTTTTGCATTTTTATTCATTATCTCTTACTATTCATTATTCATCAATGCTTTCCCTTCTAGAATGAATCTCTAATTGGGGGTTTCTATGATTTTGGGTTTTTATTGACCATTTAAGGTATTTTCTTGTGACCTTTTATCATATTAAGAGTTCCACACACTGATTTCATCCTTGTAGTGTATTAAGTTTAAATGTTTTGAACTTCCTTCCATGGAAATAACAAACACAAAGTGTTTGATAAAATTACACCATGGTTTTTATTTAATAAATCTAAATAGATTTCATGTATTTATTTCTTGAGGTCAAGGTGCGGTTTGTTTGTTTTTTTTTATTTTGAATCTTTAGTGGTATTACATAGAGATTTTTATTTTATGTTAAGTGTTCTGAATTTTATCACTTTGTTTTTTCTTGATATCCTGTATGAACATCCATATATATATATTTTTATTTTTAAATATATATATATTAACACATTATTTCATGTATATATGTATGTAGTCATATAAAATATAGATAGGATTCATTCAATAAAGAAGATGATATTTTTTATTTGGTTTCAAAAATGCATTCCAAGAGAGACTATTAATGTGTGTTCTTAAAATTATGAATTTGAGGCATGTTTGGAACTTTTTAAAATTACTTTGATTCTCACTTTTTTATTTTGAATAATATTGAAAGAAATAAGTTTTTCATTGAAAATTAGTAGTAGTATCAAGTGTTATGGACTTGATGGCACCGTGAAATGATTTTTATAAAAAGTTATCACCATCTATTGAAGCTGTCTATATTAGTTTTGATGAGGTAATATTTTTTTCTTTTAAATATAAAGATCATATTGATGGGTGTTAGAAGGATGTTTAAATATACATGTTTGAGTTATGTTGATTTTTGATTGATATGTTTTCTGAAAAGGAAACCATACCTCCCATTACTATCATAATAGAAATCATATGCATCTTAGTGAGGGATGAGAGATAGTTAAAATGTAGTCCTGATTAGATTGTATGGGTCCCCACTTGTGTCAAAGTCCATATAGGAGTCCAATAAGATACAATAGTTGTGGGTATCTGGTATGTAATAAATATAGTAATAATCATGCTTATAGGTGGTTCCATCCCATGTATGTCCAAAGTCACCTCACATGATTTTTTTGAATTTCCCAATATTACATATTCTTTATTTACTACTGTTTACATGTATAGTATTTTTGACTTATTCAAAATTTAATATTGATTAATTATAATGTGACTGATTTTTTATATTTTTTATTAGGTTGTGTTGATTTATTTATTTTTCTGACTAATGTTTCATTTTATTATTATATATTATTTTTCACGAGTATGGTTATAAAGAGGCATATTCAAGAACCATAAAATATTTAAAGAGTATATAAGTATCTTCATTCAATAAAATATAAGTTATTAGGGTGAAAATTAATATTAAGAGAATTTATAGATATTATTAATATTTTATATACCATTAATATTGAACATAATAATTCCTTAGGTTGTTACTTCACTTGTTCCAAAAAATAGAATGAAGGTTATCAAATTTTATATATGTTGGAATAATTATTAGAAAATATTTATAGGTATTCACCATTTTAGATCTACATGTATTGGTTCCACACCTCATAATTTCTGATTACCATCCATGTATATGAAATAACTCTTTATTTATTAATATGTTTATCAATACATTTTTATATCTTCTAGTTGATGGAATGATAGTTTATTATTCATGTTTATCATATTTGGGTTTCTTATTACTCTTTAATTTCCTATATTATATTTTCTTTTATTTAGGGGTTTTAAGAAAGACTTGATGGATAATTTTAATATAGGTAGGTCTAGTCTTAGTTAGAGGATTGGAAGTCTTAAACATAGGATTTTCCCTATAAATATAGAATTCATAGAGGCCCCAATGATTCATTTATGATAACATGTACCCACCAAGACCCCTTAAATCACATATAATAATGTGTATTCCCCCCAAATATCACCTTCAATAGGTCATGAGTTAATAACTAGTACAAATATTGTAATTCTTACAAATGGGATGCATTACCCATTTTAGAGAACAAAATAGAGTGTAACTTTCATCTTCATCAGCTGAATCATCCGAACATTTATTATTGCAATTTTTTTTATTGAGAGTCACCCCCATATCTTTTATGTTTCTTGAAAAAATTTGAGTAGTATTCATCCCATGGATGACTATTTATAATATTAGTTGAAGAAAAAAAAGGTGAATTTCCACAAAAGATGGAGGATGAGCCTCAAACAACAAAATGAAATAATAACTGCTCGGGAGATGAAGCCAAGGAGGATGAAAGTTGTCTATTACTTTCACCTTTGGGTGAATTTAGAGGACAAAACCTACCATAGTGGATTAATTATTTTCTGAAATTTAATTATCAATTTACTTAAAAGCATACTGAAATTATTTGAAACAATCAAATGTTGGGTTTCCATTATTAGAATTATTTATAACTTTCACCTTTGATAATGAATATTTTATATGTATTTATTTATTTATTGTACAAAATGAATATTTTATGGACTTAATATGATGGATATGAATTGAAAATGGATATATGCTAATTATTTGATAAAAGAGTATGAATATAGAGTAATAGTTCATCAGTTTTGTAATAGAGAATGAATGCGACCCTTCTAAAATCCATTGTCCAAGTTTATATTGTCGTTATTCAAGAAAAATTAGTTTTGAAGAGTAGGAAGGACATTTTATTTTTTAAGAAATAGACTAGAGATATAAAAATTGGACTAAACATGGGAAAAACTAACTATGCACACCAATTGGGATGATATTGCAGTTTATGGATCATTTGATATGAATACCAATGTAAATGATGATACAAATTTCATGGGATAAATGAAAATAAAAATTGAATATTACCTTCATGATTATCCAAAGTTGTTTGATATGTTAAATATCTATTCTAAGAGAGCATTGTATACCAATTTTACTAAATGCAAAACTATGTTAGTTGTATTGAAGTTATATAATTTTAAATATAGCAGTGGATGGAGTGACACCAACTTTACAAAACTACTTGGTCTCCTGAATGATATGATTCCAGAAGAAAATGAACTTCCATGTTGAATATATGATTCTAAAAGAATGATACATTCAATGGTCATGATATCTAAAAAATACATTCTTGTCCAAATGATTGCATATTGTTTTGCAAGGACCATGAATTACACATAAAATTCCCTAACTACAGTGAAGATCGATACAAGAAAAATGAATCAAGTCCTTTGAAAACTTGATTATATTACATTTAAAGTGTTTATTTTCCATTGAAAATTGGTTGACCATAGGAATGCAGTGAAAGATGAGAAAATGGGTTTCTTAAAGGTTAATTTCAATATAGAAGTGGAAAAAGATGAGCCGTTCATAATGGAATCACAAGTAGTATAAATATTTTATGTCTTATATCTAGAAAACAAGAATTGGTTGATTATCCTACTGATAACTAAAACAACTATCAGGTTAGATGAAAATTCAATCAAGGATGACCCTTTAATTGGGAGATCACAATTAGTTTATATTGATCCCAATGTAGATAATGTATTGTACATTAGAGGGGACCACAATGAAGGGATTTGGATACTCTATAGAGGATCCAAATCCTTGAAACCTTTAAAAAATAAAGAGAGTTCAATGAGAAGATAAAAGTATTTTTTAATATACTATGTATTCCCTCATAATATTATCATTTATTTACTACATTAACATAATCTAAATTAAATGTTTGACTACTCATGAAGACAATGTATTCTATACATGACGATGTTACCTATCCACATAATAACAAACTATAATTAAAGAAAACCTTTGAGAATATGTAAAGGTAATGTTATGACATGCTTTCCCTATTTTACTGAAAAATTATATAATGAAATGTTGATTTAATTTTCATTATTCCTTAAAGATTTCATTTATTTTTTAAGATTTATATTCATATTTCATTCATTTATGAACCAAAAATTCCACAGACTACTTCTTCCTCAAAACCTATTCACCCCTGTAGTGTTGGAATTTATCATGTTCCTTCAGGTTCCCTACATTGCCTTTCCAAGAAGAGAAACATCACTGCCTATGCTTAATCACAAAGGCAATCTTGATGTTTTCATAGTAAAATAATTTTCCATAGAATTATTGTATTGTTTAATATTTATGTTTAATTTATTTCTTTTTAGTATTACTCACATAATAATTGTTTTCTTATAAAGGAGTACTCTTTTTTTCAAGTAGGGGTGGTTTGTTCAAAGCTTCTCATACTCATGAGAGATTGGACTTTGAGACCGTAACTGAGATAGTGATAGCAAGGAAATGGGTCGAGGATGTATTCAAACATCATGAAAATGTGAATTCATACTACATATTAAATTAATATTGCTACCATTTTATCTAATATTTTCATGTTAATTTCCTTATAATATTTATCTATTACTTATTTAGTCTTTTCCAGATATCTTTTGGAAAGTCATATTTTGCATTCAACTATATAAAACAATCCAAAAAAGAGATAACATGTTTATTTCTACCAATGTTTCCATGATTTCAATTTTCTATCTTTTTCAAACTACCAACACTGTATATTGAGTTGATGTTCTAAGATGAAAAAGATTTCTCACTATTGAAAAATAAAAGAGAAAAGGAAGAACCTATTCCATTCTTTTGGTTTTCAATATCAAGAAATATTTTTCAACTAAGAATATTTAATTGATGTACAATGTTTCATGTTCAACAAGGAAAGGAAATGGAAATAATTGTAACAATGTCACAAAGTAACATGCTATCTCTTTTGTTCCTCATTGCAGATAGTTGAAATAAAAATATGACTTCCCAAAAGATTCGTGAAAAAAATAACTACTAGATAAAAATGACAAGGAAATTAACTTAAAAATAATAGATAAAATGATGACAAAATTAATTAAATAAGTAGCATGAATTCATGATATCTATATTTTTCATTTATATTTTGATGGGTTTTTATTTGTGCTTCCGTTGGATATAAATTTATTAAAAATGATATCTTGTCCTGATATTTATTCTTTGAGTATTCATTTGAAGAACCGAAATTTAGAGAATATGATGGAAAATAAGGCAATTAAGGAACAAAAAGGTGCTTCATGCCAAGATGCTTCATGGTTCAGTGTGACAACAGAAAATAACGATGAAGAGAATATTGAAAAGGGGTCAAAAGGATGATGCTTTTTAATGAAATAATATTTCCCATTATGTTCGATGATCACAAGATGTTTGGGAGGGTCAAAACGGAAGAACTGATCATAAATATGGTTTTCAACAATTGACATTACACATCATGTAAATATTACACAACGTGAAAATTCCCAAACATTACACTTCATGTAAAACATTACACGACGTGAAATTTTCCAAGTAAATCTAAAAAATAGTGATTTTCTTGCATCTTTCGATGGATGACTTTCAATTGATGACCTAAATGATAATTTATCACCGTTTTGACTAGAAAACCCCTAAGGATGACCTCCGAGATTATAAATAAGTAGTTCTAGCTATGATAAAGTGTGTACTATTCCAAGATGGGGGCATTACCACAAGGAGGCTACTGTAGGGTTCTGACCCACCATTCTTTGTAGATAAGTTTTTTTCTTATATTTATTTAATATAATCATTGGATTATTTATAGTTTAAATTGCAATATATATTTTTTCATTATTCTTCTCATTCACTCTAATATTTTCCCTTCACTATTATTTTAGGTTTAATCTTCGTCGGTGAACACCCGATGATGGTTGGCTAAAATTCATAGGATAGAGCAGAATCAGTTAAAGGGGATGAGTACCATCATTTTTTGATTTACATTCAATCATTATATGGATTTATTAAATATTATCATGTCATTATTACATGTCTATTTTATTCATCATTGATATATTGACCATATGCATTCAATAATAAACAAACACCAACATGATTGAGATGATTTATTCAAGACCATTGAATGTAATTATTCTTCTACTTTTGATAATCTGAAAATAACTAACTTTAGCTATTTTGATTCATCTAGCCATGAAGAATTGTTATTCTAGGTTACTTTGATAGACAGTGGACATTTATTTTAATGAGAAAATTGTTTGGTTGTGTAATTATTTTATATCATTGTTTTACAAGTGAAGTTGAATTAAATTATTTAAGAAAACCATCCCTGGAAACCGGTTCCCCTATATTGTGTTTTTGTATTTGAATTCATTTATTTTAAATTGAATCATTAGTTTAATAAAATAAACCATAAATTGGAGAGACCTGAACTTTAGTTATGAGTTTTAATTGATGCGTTCCCCACTCTCTATGGGATCTACCCTGCACTTCTGCTACAATATGCCTTTGTACTTAGTATGGTTCAGGAACATATAAATTTATAATTTGATCATGCCCGAAGGATCTATCAACTCCTTCTAGGAACATCAATTTTTGAACCATTTTTGGGGAGCAGTGTAGTGTTTTAGATGACTCAAGACTGATTTCTTAGGTGAAAGGCTTTTCCTGTCCTATTTTCATTTATAGATTTTAGTCTACGCCATTGTTTTTGATTTCATTTTTAAAATTATTATTATTTTTAAATATTATGCGCCTGGTAGTTTTTGGTGTTTTTTAGGATGTATTACATGTCTTATCACTCTTATGACTCATCAACATCAGAATACATTAAATATCTAGAGTATCCAACCATATGGGAATCAATGAATCCAAAAGGTTAGACATAGTAGGATGATGATCATAATGATTTATATTCTCATGAGTATGATAAATTCTAACCCCCAAAGTGGAATGATGACTACTATGATCCCAATAAAGGATCTCATGACTATCAAGGCTACCATTGTATATTTTAGGATCAACAGTACTCAGAAGACCGACTAACTAGATTACTCAAGTTGTACATTCTAGTGATATACAAGATTATGAATGATCATGTAACAGATCTTAGAGAACATGAAATATTGACTAATCACCTTTCTTAAATCATTTCGAATTTTAATTCTCTTATTTGTAGTCTACCAATAATTTCTAATGAATATATAGGTTGGTTTGAAGATGAATAATGTGAATAAGTGGAGGAAGTAAAAGTTGTTGACTTAAAGGAACCTCACAAGTAGAATATTCAACAATAAAATTACTTAAAACAATGTCAGGAGTATAATTAATATGATCGACTAGCTACATTACTCAAAATGTTTATTTGAGTTTTGGATAAGAGGATGGATGATCATGAACCCCAAATCATAATTGGTTGGTTTGAAGACAAATAAGACCAATAGGTGGAATAATTCAATACTGTGAAAACAAAAATGGAAGAAAAATTAGTGGTAGAAAATAAAGAACATTACCCAAATCATGTTGAAAACATTTAAAAATATGAACCTCTAGATTTAAAATAAGTATTAGAACCTAAGGCATCCCTTCTATGCATAAAAAGACCAAGAATAAAAAATAGAATACCTTTTGCGACTTCAAGAAGAAGAAGAAATAAATATGATATAAATATTTTATTGGATGGTTGGAGAGGAATATGAGAAGGATGTCAAAGTGGTACAAGATAGTTAATTTATGAAGGAAGTAGAAAAATTAAAGAAAGAGGATAATGAGAAATCATGCATCAACCTCACCGGTATTCTTGAGACTAAAGAAGAATGGGACACCCTCCTGAAATTTCAATAAGAAGTGGAGAAAATAGAGGCTCTGATTCAAGAAGTCATTCGAGAGTATTAGACTAAAGAAAATAATGAATAAGCAGTGGTGGAGCAAGTGAACTAAAAAATCTTGTTAGATTTTAGTTTCCTATTATTTTCATTACATCTCTCTCTCTAATTGAATCCCACTACTAGCTAAGAAGAACCAATGATGGAGGAATTGAAAGACTACCCCAAATACATAGAAACTCCAGAAGTGTCTAAATCCAAGATTATTATCTATATATCATGTTTCAATTAGCTAACAAAGGAAATGGTCGAGATGAACGACCATAAAAAAGAGAAGCTATCAGGAGCCAACTTAAATAATTAAATTTCTTTTTAGGAATTAGCTTTATTTTATTAGTTTAATAACTCTACACATGGTCGATATCTTTATATGTTTAAGCCAAATTTTATAAAGGGCCTATACTTTCACTTTTTACATTTATTTTCCAGGCCCTAGGAATAAAGAAGTAGGAAACATGAGAAGAAGCTACAGAAAAAACTCATTTCATGAACCAGGGTTAGACATAACCTAAGAGACTCATTCAAAATAATCAATAGAAGGGGTGTACAATTTTTAAATGATTATATTTTTGAACCCTTAATTTTTTTCCACCACATTATTTTAAAAAATGAATGATTTGAATTATTTCATGAACTAAATTGAATTAGATTCACCCACAAAAATTCTTGAATTCTTGGTCTTACTCTTACTGATCTATGATACATCACCACCTAGGATAAGTATTTTTACATGTTGGAAAATTTTAAATATAATTACCATAAATAAAAAATATAGAAATGGAAATTTTAAAATCCACTTGCTTACTTTAATTTGTAATTTCTTGAAAAAAATTGCAGATATGATTTCCTTTCATTTTGTTTATTCATAGAAAAATTCTTTAAGTAAACTAATTTTCCATTTTCATGAAATAACCTTATTGGATTACATTTTTTTGCATTATCGAGAGGATTATGTACAAAAAAATTCCTATTTTTTTAATAATATTTCTTGAGTGAAACTTGGGGCATGTAAACCTACTTGAACTTTAATTTTTATCTGGTTAAATCTATGAATGAACAAATTGAATTTTGAAATGATTGAGGCATTTTATTAACGAGCCCTTCTATCCCAAGACCCACCTTCACATTGATCTTTATTTTTTTATAGAATCCATGGATTACCTTGTTAGGATTAATCCATATTACAAGCCATTATTTTCTTTTCCTACCCAGCTCTTTTTATTTTTCTTGATATTCAATTGAATGAGTGTGGGGGAGGGGTTATTCATGGTGAATAGGGGATATTTTTCTTGAGAGACTGTAGGGTGTTTCCATGAGATTTTGGCAAGGTTCATATTTACATTCATTATATTCCATTGTATATCCCTCTTATTGTTAAAAAACAAATAAAAATATTATAAATAAAAAAAGTAAAAGGGTTGTTTCTCAGGTAGGTCAAAAATCACCATTTTCAGGCCGATGATCTTGGAATCATATATGGTTAGGAGGTGGATGTGAGAATTATCCTAGTTTAAGCTTCAAAAAATGGCCTGTGAATTGATAGAATCAAAATTCACCAATACCTGACCGATGATTTTTATCATATGTGGTTAGGTGATCGATGTGAGATTTATTCTAAATCATGTCTTTCAAATAATAATAATAATAAGAACAACAAGAGAGATTTATTTTTCATTAATATTACATTTTATGAGAGCCTTTACTTTTCACTTCAGGGGGGGGGGGGTTGCAAGATGAAATTAGTTTTTGGCAAAGCATTTCATTGAGATTATCTTTTGAATATCATGAATTGTACGTTAGATTTTAGCCTCCTCTTTGAGCCTTACTTGATTTTAAATATTTTTACCTACCTAACCTTAGCCTCAAAAATATTTCATCCTAATTTAAAATTCCTCATGATCAATTGTGGTATATTTATTTATGCAGTAGAGAAAGTAGATTCAATGAAACTCTATGGTTAGAAGCATGTACTTGAGGTATGAGCATAACCCCATTAAAATTCTTACCTTTAGTGAGAAGGGGAAAAATAGATGGTGAGGTAAATCATAAATTGCGTGGTTGTTGATAAAAAGTTGAAATCAGTGAGTGATAAGGGGAAAATGTCTTGAATTAAAAATTTTAAATGATGCATGATTTTTGGATTATTTATTGGGTATGTGTTTTGATTTTACAATATTAAGTTATAAATTAATTTTATGAGCATCATAATTTAGAAATTCCCTTGTTGATGTATGGATACTTGGTATCTCGATGTTGAGGTTTTTCTTGAAGACACATAAAGATTTGAGTGTGGGGGTATTTGATATCTCTATTTTGAATCTATATTTTGATGATTTTTTATTTGTGTTTCCATTGGATATTAGTTTATTAAATATGATATGTTGCCTAGATATTTATGATTTGAGTATCATTATGTAGGGATGACATTTGGTGTATATGATGGAAAATAGAGAAATTAAGGAAAAAACACACTTCGCACTAAGTCACTTCATGGATCGACATGAAAATGAAAAATGAAGATGAAGAGAAGATAAAAAAGGAGCCAAATAGATCATATTTTGAAATGAAAAAAGATTTCCCATGATGTTCAATGATCAGAAGATGTTTTGAAACATCATAACTAAAGAACCAGTAATAAAAGAGGTTTTTAGTAATTAACATTACATGAAGTGTAAATATTACATGATGTGAAAATACCCACACATTAAACATTGTGTAAAACATCACACAATGTGAAATTTCCTGAGAAGATCCAAAAAATGGAAATTTTCATGTATCTTTCAATGGTAGACATTCAAATTATGACCTGAATGACCATTTATCCCTGTTTTTGACTAGGAAACCCCTAGGATGATCACCAAGATTATAAATAAGGGGTTTCATCAAGGATAAAGGGAATTCCATTACAATATGTAGGTGCGACCACCAAGAGCCTGTTGTAGGGTTCCGACCCTCCATTCTTCATATATAGTTTTTTATTTTTTCTTCTTCTCTTTATTTGATTTAATCATTGGATTCTTTCTATTTTAAACTAAAATCACTCTTTTTTAATTCTCCTTCTCATTAAATCTCATCTATTATCTTCCCTATGATTTTAGGTTTAATCTTCATTGGCGATCACTCGACGATGGTTGGATAAAATCCATAGGGGAGAGCAGAATCAGTTAAAGGGGATTCATACCATCATTGTTCAACTAAATTTCACTCATAAGACGGTTTAATTCAAAAGTATCATTTTTTACCTGCATGCTTATTTTATTCATCATTTATCCATTTAAAATATGAATTAAATAATAAATGAACGCCAAAATGATTGAGAAGATTTATTCATGACCATTGAATGGAATTATTCTTATGCTTTTAGCAATCTAAACATAATTCACTTTAGCTATTTTGATTCATCTAACCATGAAGAATTGATATTATAGGATAGTTTGATAGAGAATGACCATTTATTCTAATGATATTTTTTTTTGGTTTCATATTTACTTGATATAATTGTTTCACAAGTGAAGTTTAATTAATTTATTTAGGAAAAACATCCCTAGAAACTAGTCCCCCTCTCTTATATTTTTCTATTTGAATTCATTTATTTTAAACTGCATAATTATTTTAATAAAATCAACCATAAATTGGTGAGACCTGGCCTTTAGTTAATATTCTTTATCAATGTTTTCCTTTTTCTCTATGGGATCAACCCTACACTTATTCTATATTACACATTTATAGTTAGTATGGTTGGGGAACATATAAATTTCTAATTTGATAATGACCAGAGGATTTAAAGATACATTATGGGAGCATAAATCCACCTTTTTTATGATGGTTGTTTACTTTCTTAACCCATTTCCTTATTTTAATTATCTTAGTTGCAGAATCGAAGTCAAATCTCTCACAAGATTGAGCAGCTTCGAACAAAACACCCCAACTCGAACAAAAGAATCCAACTGTACAAGAAAAAAATTCTTATGTAATTAATAATAAAAATAAATAAATAAAACATAAATATGAAACACAACATTAATTCTATAGAAAATGATTTTACTATGAAAACATAAATATTGCCTTTGTGATTGAGCGAAGGGAGTTCAATTTCTCTTCCTACAATAGCGGTGGAGGGAACTTGAAGTAAAGTGGTAAATGCCAACACTATAGGGATGAAAAGGTTTTGAGGAAAAAGAAGTTTGTGATAGTTTTTGTGAAGAAAGAAATGAAATATGGATACAAATCTTATAAAATAAGCAAATTCTGTAAGGAATAATGAAAATTAAATCAAAATTTTATTATATAATTTTTTGGTAAAATATAGAAAGTATATCGTAATATTACCTTTATGTCTTCCCAAAGGGTTTTCTTTGTTATAGTCTATTCATCCATGGGATTGGTAAAATCATCATGTGAAGAAGACATTGTATGCATGAGTAGTAAAACATTTAATTTATATTATGTTAATGTAGTAGATAATAGAGAATATTGTGAGAAAAAACATAGTATATTACAAAATAATTTTATCTTCTCATTGAAATCTATTTATTTTTTTAAAGTTTTTAGGGATTTGGCCCCTCTATCAATAATTCAAATCCATTTTTTGTGGTCCCCACTAATATACAATACATTTTCTACATTGGGACTGAAATGAATAGATTGTGATCTCCCAATGAAAGGGTCATCCTCAATTGAATTTTCATCAGACCTAAAAGTTGTTTTAGTCTCCAGTAGGACAATTGAACAATTCTTGTTTTCTAGATCCGAGAAATTAAATACTTACTTTAATTGTGATTCCATTATAAACGACTGGTATTTTCCCCCTTCCACACTAAAATTCACCTTCACAAAACCCATTACATAAATATTCACATCACTTCTATTATCAACCCATTTACAACAGAAAATTAGAACTTGAAATATTGTACAATCCATTTTTCAAAGGACTTGATTCATTTTTCCTATATTAATATATGCCACAGTTAGAGAATTTTATGATAAATTCATGTTCCTTGAGAAACAATATGAAAACATTTGGAAAATCATGTATTTTTTTAGAGACCATTCCTATTGAATATAGCATTTGTTTAGTGTCATATATTCAACATGGAAGTTCATTTTTTTTTTCTGGAGACATATCATTCCAGAGACCAAGTAGTTCTGTAAAGTTGGTGTCACTCCATCCACTATCACCTTTCAAATTATATAACTTCAATATAACTTAAAATTATGTGTATTTAGTAAAACTGATATACAGTTTTATCTGAGAATATCTATTTAACTTCTCAGATAACATTGGATAATCATAAAGGTCATCTTCAATTTCCATTTTCATTTCCTCCATGTAATATTCATTATAATTCATAATGGTATTCATATCAAATTTTCCATAAAACACTCTATCATCCCAATTGGTGTGAACGTTTAGTTTTTTCCCATGTTTAGTCCAACATTTATAGATCTGATCTATTCTGTGACAAATCAAATGTTCTTCTAAATCTTCCAGACTAATTTTCTTGAATTAAAACAACATAAACATAGAAAAAAGATTTTAGAATGGTCGTATACATACTCTATTGAAAATTGATGAACTCTTTACCTCCATCTTCATACTCTTTTGTCAAAAAATTATCATACATCTCTTTTCGATTCATATCCATCCTATTAAGTTCATAAAATATTCATTTTTTATAACAAATAAATAAATACACATAAGATATTTATTATCAAAGGTGAAAGTTATAGATAATTATAATAAGGGGAACCAAACATTTGATTATTTCAAACAATTTCAGTATGCTTTGAAGGAAATGGGTAATTGAATTTGTAAAAATAATTACTCCACTATGGTAGGTGTTATCCTATGAATTCATCCAAAGGTGAAAGTTATAGACAACCATCTTCCTCATCAGCTTCATCCCCCAAATTATTATTATTGCATTTTGTTTCTTGAGACTCATTCTCTATCTCTTATGGTCATGCACCTATGTTTCTTAAACTACTCACAGTAGTAGTCATCCATGGGATGGCTACATCTTATATTAGTTCAAGAAACATAAAAGATACATGGTATGAGTCTCAAAAACAAATTTCAATAATAATTGTTCGGTAGATGAAGCTGATGTGGATAACAGTTATTCTCCATTGTTTTCTCTAAAATGAGTAATTCCTAAAATTTGTGATAATTACACCATTGGAACCAGTTATTAACTCATAACCTATTTAAGGTGATATTTAGGGGGCATATATTTTCTTTTTTGTGACTCAAGGGGTCTTGGCAGTGATATGTTATGATATATGAATCCTTGGGGCCTCTATGAATTATATATTTATAGGAGAAATCCCACTTTTAATACTTTCAATACTCTAACTAAGACTAGTAATCCCTCTATTAAAATGAGCCATCAAATCTTTCATAAATCCCCTAATCAATTGAAAATATAATATAGTAAATTAAGGAGTAATAAGAAACCCACAAATGATAAAAAAATAATAAAATCTCATTCCATCAACTAGAAGATATAAAAATGTATTGATAAAACATTTTAATAAATAAATAGTTATTGCATATACATGGATGATAATTAGAGATTCATAGGGGTGGAACTAATAAATATAGAGATAAAATGATGAATACATAAAATTATTTTGTAATAATTATTCAAATATATATCGAATTTGATAACCTCCATTCTATTTTTTGGAACATGTTATTTAACAACCTAAGGAATTATTAAATTTAATATTTATTGTATATCAAATATCAATAATCTCCATAACTCCTCTTAATAAATATTTTCACCTTAATAATTGATTTTTTATTGAATAAAGAAACTTATGGGCTCTGTAAATATTCTAGGGTTCTTTAATATTCCTCTTTATAACCACACTCATGAAGAAAAATTTATAATAATAAAATGAAACATTAGTTAGAAAAATAAATAAATCAATACAAAAAAATAAAAAATATAAAAAATCGGTCCCATTATAATGGATCAATATTAAATTTGGATTAAGTCAAAAATAATATACATATAAATATTATTAAATGAGGAACATGTAATATTGGGAAATTCTAAAACATCCCATGAGGGGACTCTGGACATACTTTGGTTGGAACCACCTATAAGCATGATGATGAGTTCCTATGTTTATAACCTATAAGACATACACTACTAGACTACCTTGTTGGACACCCATATAGACTTTGATACAAGTGGGGGCCCATAAAATATAATTGAGACTACATTATAACTATCTCTCATCCCTTACTAAGATGCATATAACCCCTGTTATGATAGTAATGGGAGGTATGGTTGCCTTTTCACCAAACATATTAATTGAAAATCAACATAACCCAAACATGTCTATTAAAACATCCTTCCAACACCCATCAATATAATCTATGTATTTAAAATAAAAAATATTACCCCATCAGAACTAATATAGACAGTTTCCATAAATAGTGAAAGCATTTTATAAAAAGAATTTCATGGTACCATCAAGGCCATAAAACTTTATACTATTACTAATTTTCAATGAAAAACTTCTTTCTTTAAATATTATTCAATATAAAAAATTTAGAATCAAATTAATTTTAAAAAGTTACAAACATGCCTCAAAGTCATAATTTAAAAACACACACATTAATAGTCTCTTTTGGAATGCATTCTTAAAACCAAGAAAAAAAGTATCTTCTATTTTATTTAATGAATCCTATCTATATTTCATGACTATATACATATAAACATGAAATAATGTGTTTATATATATATATATGTATATTTTAAAATTCACACACACACACACACATATAGGATGTTCATATAGGATATCAAGAAAAAAAGATATGAATTTCAAGACACTTAATAAAAAATAAAAAACTCCATGTGATACCACTGAAGATTAAAAATTGGAAAAACCTAAACAAACCATACCTCAAATTCAAGAAATCATTACATTAATTACATTTATATTTATTAAATAAAAACCATAGGTGGCATTTTAACAATCACTTTGTGTGCGTTATTTTATCACGAACCAGCCCGGGTAACCTAGTAAACCGATAACCGAGCCGACCCTGACATGACCCGAAGGGAGTTCACAATACTCATAGGTTGAAAAATAGAACCTTGAATCATAAAACATACAATTGAAAATGATTTTTCCACAATAATGCAGAATTAAAGATAAAAGACAACATACATATCAAAAGGAAAACTCCATTGGGAGTAAAAGTACCAGAACACAAATAGGAATAAAATCCAAAGTACTACAACCCAAATTACTAAATAGAAAAACAACCCCAAGGTCCCTAAGCAAAGAACTCACTACATCCAAATCTCAAAAGATGGATCCACCACCAACAGATCCCTTCCCTTTTCTCAAGCCTAGAAGAAGAAAGTCAACAAACACCCAAAGACAAAATTAGGGTGTGAGCCTAAGCCCAGTAGGATACCACCAAAGATTCCATAACAGATTCCAAATATACATTACCCAAAAAAAATCTTTAAATTTTCAAAATAAACAGGTTTGTCAATTCAAAATCATATTTAAACAAAACATGCTAAACAATTCCGATATGATGGAAAATTAATTTAAAGCACTGAATTTACTTTACAAGAGATGAAATATTTCTAAAACAATGGATTTAGTAAATAATTTATATAAAATAGTTTATATAAATTCAACATGCATGTAAAGAAGATACAACAAACATTGGCATACATTTATATATCAAATATAAATAAACAAGTGAGCAACATGGTTATCTGCCAAAAGGTATGATAGTATCGACCAACTATAGGATTCCACACTTTCTATGTGAACTAAGAAAAATGTGTATACACACATCCCTATGAAACTAGACAAAGGAGACTCATCACCAGCCTGTTAGGGATGTGACCCGCCACAAGTATGTTTTAGAACGTTGTCGTAGCATAGAGTGTATCCAAATAACTCACTAACTACCTAAGGATTGCATGCAATCTTACATAATGGGAGAACTATTTTAAGACTGTTTAAAATAAAATCAATCCTATTATTCTATTTTGAAAATTCAAAATTCTTTCCATTTAAAACCAAAACAGATCTTATTAAAAAACATGATTTTTACAAGATAAAACCACTTGGTTTCTATCAAATCATTTTAAGGAATTTTCATGAGTTTGAAATCCATTCAAAACTAATTTCATCCTTTTCACAATTTATTTACACAATTAAATTCAAAAATTTATTTGAAAAAATTTCCATCAAATCCATAATTTAAATTAAAAATTTTAATCATCCAATTTCCATAAACCCACCCCAATTCATTGGGTTTGGGGGTTTTCTAAGTTTCTGTGCCAAAACTATTTTAAATCCTACAATTCATTGGAATTTGGGTTTTTATCAAAGAAATTGAAATCAAGATTAAGAAATTTAATTTAAATAAATAATTGAAATAATTCAATCCATTCAATTGTAATTAATTTGGTAAATTAAGATGGAACCACCTACCTCTTTTATGAAGAACGACACTCACAACGATACCCGTCAATGAGAAAAAAGGTGTAGAAGACCTCCAATCTCTACCTAGTAGAAATATCCAACACTACAAGACATGGATCCATCAAATCCCAAGATGATTCATTGAAAAACCAAGAGGACAGGAAGATAGAAACATTACTAATGAGGGGGAATACTTACTCGAGAATTTCACTGTAAGAAGAATAAAGATCCCAAGCCATTGGTTCGATCCAAAAGGATTTTAGTCTCTCAAAACACACCAGAACCTTTCTAGGTAGAGATCCAAGAAATCTGGAATGAAAAGGACTAAGAGAAATATCTAAACACATGACTTAAAGCTGGGTGTGGGCTGAGTCACGATGCGTACCTTGGGGTCACGATGTGTAGGCCACGCTGGATAATTGCACCGAAAAACCCATCGCCTCAGGTTAAAAATTTAATATTTATCACCTACACAACATGTAATTCAGGTACACGGCATGCACCAACTCATGATGTGACCTCAGCATTCATGACCTGAAACCAGCTCCAAGTACACAGCGTGTACTTCAGGTACACAACATGTGCCTATCCTAAAACCTGCAGTAAACCCCAGAAAGCTGTTTTTAATGATTTTTGACTAAATGGGGACTTAGAAAAAGTGAAAAAATTACCTATTCAAGGTAATGGAATGTTACAACCTCCTCACCATAAAAACTTTATATCCCTAGAAAGCCTATTAAGAAGCTTCAATGCCCAAAATATGAGTCCAATGCTCTCTCATCAGTGCCTCACATTCCCATGTCTCATGATTATCATAACCATTTTTACATAGTACATGAACCAAAGGTATAGTCTTCCTATGAAGCACATTGGTATCAAAATCAACTATCCTAACTGGTTACTCAGTCAAAGATAAATCAGGCTCGATCTCCAGATCACTCCAACTCAAAACATGAGATGGATCAGAAAAATACTTCCTCAACTACGATACATGGAACACATTATGTATCAATGTCAGATGCGGTGGAAGTTCCAAATAGTATGCAACCTTCCCCACCTACTCAATAACCTTGAAAGGTCCCATAAAGTGAGGTGAAAGATTCCCTTGCTTCCTAAATTGTCAATGACCCAACCGGGGAGAAACCTTTAATAACACATGATCACCAACTGAAAACTCCAAAGGTCTAAAACATCGATCAACATAAGACTTATATTGGATTTGTGTTGTTAACATCCTCTGATGAATTAACTAAATCTTTACTATTGTCTCCTGCACCAAGCTTGGTCCAACAAAAGAACTTTCACCGAACTCTAACCAATACAATAAAGATTTACAAGGTCGACCATACAAGGCCTCAAAAGGTTACCTTCTGATCATGGACTGGTAAATTTTGTTATAAGAAAACTCAACTATCCCCAAGTGATCATCCAAATCCCCACAAAAGTCAAGAACACAGGCACTGAGAATATCCTCAAGAATCAATATAGATCTTTTTGTCTGGCCATTCAACTGCAGATGGTAGGCCGTGCTCAAACGGACCAGAGATCCTAGTGCCTCTTGAAGGCCTCTACAAAAGCAATAAGTGAACCAAAAATCCCTATTAGAGACTATATCATATGTAACTCCGTGAAAACGAACAATCTATATCACATAGAGATTGCCCAACTCCCTCAACTTTGGTCATATCACAAATGGGTATAAAGTGAGAAAACATAGTTAGACTGTCAATCAAAACCCATATTGCATTATTATTTATCTGGGTATGAGTCAAACCAACCAAAAAGTCCATAGAGATCTCATCCCACTTCCAAGTTGGGACTGGAAGTGGTTGAAGCAAACCCAAAGGTTTCTGGTGCTCAGCTTTCACCTGTTGGAACATATAGTAATGAGAGACAAACTCAGCAATGTTCCATCTTATACCTAGCCACTAGAACTACTGCCTCATGTCATAGAACATCTTAGTGGAACTTGGGTGCACAACCCACTAATAATTATGTGAATCCCCACCATTTCCTTTATTTCCACTGATGGAAAAACGAAACAATCTCGATAGCATATAACACCCTATTTGGAGAACAACCATTGGGAAATTGTATCCCCACCATAAAGGGATTTTGTAATGCTACAAAACTCATCATCAAGATCTTGGTCTTGAAGGATCATCTCAAGAAGAGAAGAATTCAACTACACACTGGCCAATGAAACATCAGCACCATCCTCCATAACTCCAATATGGAACTATGCAAAGAGTGCCATCAAATTTTACTCTTCTGAATATTCTATCACTGTATGGTTGGAAGTTTCCTACTCAAAGAATTAGCAATGAAATTATCTTTCCTTGAGGTATCAACAATGTAAAATTCTAAACACTGTAGGTACTCCACCCTATACCTCTGCTGAAGATTCCAATATTTTTTGGGAGAAGATATAACTTAGGATTTTTTAGTCTTAATACACCGTAAAAATTTCTCCAAAAAGGTAATGACGTCAACTTTTAAGTGCGCGCATCATAGATTCAAGTTCTAGATTGTGGGTAGGATAATTCTTCTCATCTTTCCTAAGATAAAGAGATCCATATAATACCACATGATCACCCTACATAAGAATGTAGCCCAATCTAGAACCTGATGCATCACAAAAGACCACATAGCATTGCCCAACTTTTGGAAGAGTTAACACCAATATAGTAGTCAATAGACATATCAGATCAACAAAAGAACTCTGACATTTATCATCCCAGAGAAATATCACCCCCTTCCGAGTTAGAGAAGTCATCGACAAATCCAACTTTGAGAAGTCCTTCACGAACCTACAGTAATATCCAGCTAATCCCAAGAAGCTCTGGATCTCGAAGAAATTTCATGTTTCTCCCACAAAATAATAGCCTTCACCTTCTCAAGATCAACTGATACACCCTGTTCAGACACCACGTGTCCCAATATTTTCACTTCCTGAATCCAAAAATCACACTTTTAAAGCTTGGCATAAAGGTGGTGATTTATTAACAATATTAGAACTATTCTCAGATGTTGTACATGATCCTCCTCAAACATGGATTATACAAGATTTTCATCCACAAATACTACCAAAAAGGTATCCAGATACTCATGGAAAAACTTGTTCATTAAATACATAAAAAAGTAGGAGAATTTTTCAAACCAAAGGGAATAACAAGGTACTAAAAGTGCCTGTACCTTCTTTGAAAGGTGGTTTTTGGAATGTCATATTCTTTTATCCTCAACTGATGGTAACCAGATCAAAGGTAGATATTTGAAAACCACTTCTCCCCTTTAATATGATCAAATATATCATCAATCCGTGACAATTTATATTTGTTCTTTATCGTAACTCGATTGAGATTTCAATAATCAACACAAAATAGAAGAGAACCATCAACCTTTTTAGCAAAGAGAACTAGAACTTCCCAAAGTGACATTCTTGTATGAATAAATCCTTTACCAAGAAGGTCATTTAACTAAGACTTCATATCTTTTAGCTTAGCTGGTGCCATGTGGTAAGAGGGGATAGTGACCAGTTGAGTGTTAGGAATTAAGTAAATATAAAACTCAACCTCTCTCACTGGTGGAAAACTAGAGAAATCCGAAGGGAACACATCAGAAAACTCAGGGAAAACTGGAGGAAGATCACCACCCATTGAATCTTTCTCCAAGTCAAAAGAGAACACTAATATCACATTCCCAAACTCTGGATAATATGTTCTGGCTCTACTCGACCTTGGGTCCCATTATCTTTGAAAAACAAGGGGGCACACCACTGGGTGTAGTAAAGTAGACCCGTTTAAGATAACAATCAATTAGGGATTTGTTGGAAATAAGAAAATCCATATTGAATATGATGTTAAGATATTTCATATCAAGAACCAGAAAAATCCAAGCTATATTGACTTTTGATAGAGAGAAGACACAGGAAGGACTACAGAGACCCTTCTCTCTCTTCGTACCAAGGGGTGTATTAATATCCATTGCACAAGACAATTGATCCATAGAAATATGAATAAGGTTAACAATATGAGTTGAAATAAAATAGTGATATGAACCAGTATAAAAAATAGCACTCACTAATGGAGAAGAAATGGTAACGGTACCTCTCACAGTCACTGGACTTGTGTCTGCTTCTTCTGGATACTCTTCCACTGTGTGAAGAAGCTTAATTTCATATGCCTATGGTTGGAACCCTTTTGAATGTGAAGAATTTGATTTCCCTACATTGTTAAGAGGAGCTGATGATCCTATCCCACTATGTGGGGTAGAGAAGTGATGAAAAAACCTCTGTAAGTGTCTTGAACATCTGCAGGAGCTATAGTTATGGGGTGCTTCAGTGAAAACCCTCCTAGAAGTTTCTGGCTTTCCACACTAGTAGAAAGTCAAATAACTTACTCTTGGAGCTATAAGAGGTCTATAATGACTCTTCAATCAAGAACTTATATGAGGATCATCACACTTTTGGTTTCATTTTAAGGAACCAATGCTGCCACCAGGAGAAAGAGGAACTCCCATCAACCCTGAATTACCGGCCAAGTCAATATCAACCATCATTTCCCTATCTATCACATCATCATAAGTGGGAAGATTTAGTGAGAAAACCTGAGAATAGATATCATATCGAAGTACCAACTCGAAACATTGAGCCTTAATCCTTTAATTAGATACAATCTCAAGAGAAAACTGCACCATCTTAGAAAAGCGATTTGAATACTCAGTCATGATTTTGTCGGCCTGCTCCAACATGAAATACTCTACATCCTTAGCCAAAACCATAGAATCTGGATATAAGTAATTGGTAAAAAGAACCTTAAATTCTTTCCATTCCAAGCCCTCATGTTTCCCTATTATCACCATCATGTCCCACTATCTCCTACTAGGTCCTTCTAGCACGAAGGTGGCACACTTCACCCTGATTACTTTTGGTGTCTCCAAGAACTCAAACATACATTATATCTTGCCCAACCATTCCTCGGAATGTTGAGGATAGGTGGAGTCTTTGGAGACTGGTGGCTTCTGGCAAAGGAACTATTGAGAAAGATTCTGAAGAACACCCCCCTGAGGATCCATAGCTGGAGCCTAAACGAGAATTGGAGGTGGTTCCTGCCCTAGAGCTTGGACAACATGCACAATTACCTCAACCAGATTTGGGTCGACAATAGGATTTTCTAGCTGAGGTTCAGCAGCTTCCTTTTCATGTATCTGATTTGCACATCTCCTTAGAGGCATGATGCTACACAACATCAATAGATAAAAGTAGAACATTAGATTAACACTCAAACTTAGTTGAAAAAAAAAATTCTCAACAGAAGGGACAAACAATATTTGGATTTCAACCTATCCAAATATCTATAGGGAAAATACTAGAACTAATCTGAAAGACGTCTTTCCCTAACCACCCTTGGTGACTTAAGGTTCATTGATAAAACACTATTTTATTGAATATTTTATTGATAATAAATGATATAATTTCCTCACATTGTGTTAAATATGTTTATTTATAAAATATTTGGGATTTGATCATTCATTTGAAAATTTGGTGAAAATTCCAGTTTTACCCTTAATAGTGCACTGTAGTATTTCGAAGATAAATATTTTTATATTTATTATTTGAATTTTAAATTTTGTAACAGTGTTCCTAACTTAATTATCTACAACTTTTATTCAGGACACTAGAGCTAAAGAGTTCATTTGGTTGTTGAAATTGGTCCATGAAGTCAAAGTTGGGCTGAGCTCGCCAGAATGGAGAAGGTTCTGTATTTGGGCTATATCCTCTACATACGGGCTTGGATTGAGCCCAAATTTTGAGGGAAGCTCGGGAACATGATGTGGCACAAATCATCCTTCTGGAAGGCCGGTCAATTCACGCGTTTTTGAGGTCAAATTGGCGGTGAAAGTTGGAATAAAATATTTAGCCGAGATTTTCATTTCACACTTAAAAAGTTATGTATCCCTAGCCCTCACAAACTCTATTTAAAGGGGGTTTTAACTATTTGAGAGGGCTGGTAGAGGATTTGGGAAGGTGTGGACGAAAGGGTGTCTCTTGGGAGCCCCTAAAAACTCTTGGAAGAAGTAAGCCTTTGTGCAAACCTCTCTTCCAAAAAGGCTCTCCTCTCTCACCTCTTCTTTGTATTTCTTTTCTTTCATGTTTGTTTCTTGAATTTTTCTTCAAATAATATTCTATGTTCATACCTATTCTTCTTATCTTAATCTTCTTAATTGGTTTGGAATCAAGAGTGGAGACAAGATTTGGTTCTACCCTTTCAATCCGTTGCTTATGCAAAACGTCTCCACGATGACTACACCACCCATGGAAGAGTAGTTCTTTTTAGTAATCGATCGACCTCTATCCTTCTTCATTCATTTATTTTGAATCAATGAGATACTGTAATTCACATATTATGATCTATTAATTGAGTTTTAAATTTAAATGAAACTAAGCAAGCAATTGAATAGTTAACACAAAACACGCGAGGTCGGGAATTTGTGTGAACTGTGAGAGCGCAACCTTAACCGGTAATTCAAAACCACATGGGATCAATTTGTAGAGTTCAAATATAATCCCTAAACTCAATTAATCCTCATTTACAGAGTGGTTATGTGCCTTAATTTACCACTGACCATAAGCTAATTTTAGAACATCAATCAAAGCAGGGTGTTGCGATTGCATGTTCCGAAGTTAGCCTAAGGTTAAAATTCACTTCAAACTTCGTGGTAAAGTTAATTCTCGTAGGGTTCGGGATTTAACAAATTAAGGGATCATAATTAAGTGAATATTAATTTAAATGATAATGATAAATAAAGTATTTAATAGGTAGAGTTAGATCGATTACGCCTTTTTAAATAGATTTCTAAAAAAACATCTTCTTGTTGTGTCATTCTAATCGAAACTTCATTTCAAAATTAAAAACAAAAAAAAATGAAATCTTCTTCCAGCAAACTTCTTCTAGATTCATAAACTATAAAAAAACACCCCCATCCTTTCAAGTAGTGTTTTTATTCTCTTTTATTTTACTTCTATAATACCTCTAATAATTGTTTTAATTCACTTCCTCCTTTGAGAGACGACCTGGGTCAGCCACTCTGCTGCACCTAAGTACCCCAAAATTACACTAATCATTTGAGGGCGCCCACGACAGCGCTCTTTCAAATTGGCGCCGTTGCCGGGGAGGCAAGTAATTATTTCAACCAATTAGAGGTATTTATTTTATTTTACATTTTAATTCTCTTCCTCTCTTCTTTCTTCCGTCTTTACCCAATCTGATTTTTTTCTTCTTCTTCTTCTTTTATCTCTTTCTACTTCTTTTTGGACCATCAACTCAAACTTCAAATTTTTATTTTACTATGGTCCACATTCCTTCTTTTCATATTTCATTTATTGATGACACGAACTAATCCCGAAAATCTCTTAGATCTTGACCCTGAGATTGAACGTAGCCTTAGGGCACGAATCAGACATTCTCAGTCTACGGGAAGTTTCAACATTAAACCAGTTGGAGAATTACTCCAATATCAGAACATTGAAATTGGAAGCAATTCAAATTCAACCATAAAACAAGAACCAATGGCTGGAAACAATGGAAATGAACTTAATAGAACCATTCGAGAATTGGCTGCACCTGATATTAACTATCAACCAAATTGTATTGCATACCCAAATCTCGAATCGGACTTCGAACTGAAATCTGGGTTAATTCACTTACTTCCAAAGTTTCATGGCCTCTCTGGTGAGGATCCCAATAAACATTTGAAAGAATTTAATGTGGTTTGCTCAACCCTAAAACCTAGAAATGTCTCTGAAGATCAAATCAAACTAAGGGCATTCCCATTCTCACTTGATGGAGCTGCGAAAGATTGGATGTATTATTTACAACCCGAAGATGTAACTTGTTGGAACGATTTGAAACGTCTTTTCTTGCAGAGATTTTTTCCAGCATCAAGGACCACATCCATTCGAAAGGAGATATCGGGGATCAAGCAAGCCCAAGGGGAGTCAATGTATGAGTACTGGGAGAGATTCAAGAAGTTGTATGCAAGCTTCCCACATCACCAAATCAGTGAGCAACTCCTCATCCAATACTTCTACGAAGGACTCACACCCATGGATAGGAGCATGGTAGATGCTGCGGCTGGAGGAGCATTGGTGGACAAGACACCAGTAGCTGCGCGTGCGTTGATCGACAAGATGGCCCAAAAATCCCAACAATTCGGTGATAGAGGTACACCACATGTTCGAGGAGTACATCAAGTAAGTCCTTCTTCTCTTGAAAGTCATTTGATTGATACTAAGTTAGAAGAATTGACAACTACGGTGAGGCAGATTGCATTGGCTCAAAAGACATCCCAACCCCCTCCTTCAAGGCCTTGTGGCATTTGCACTGAGACAAGCCACCCAACTGACTGTTGCCCACAACTCCAAGAAACAGAAGATTGTGCAGCAGTGTTCCCTGGGAGACCATTTCAGCAGCAACAACAACAACCATATCCCCAAAAGAAGTTTGATCCAACATACAACCAAGGGTGGAAAGATCTAGCGGACATGAGGTATGGCTCTGGACAACAACAAAGGCCCCCTTTTCAACCAAACTTCCAGCAGCCTCCACCTTACCAACAGGGTTTCCAACAACCCCAAAGGAGATTCGAAGCTCAAACATCAACGAGTCAGCAACAAGGGAATATCCAACACAAGGTAGACTCTAACACTGATGATCTTTTGAAACAAATTGTTCTTAATCAACAGAATGAGATGAAGAGTCAAGGTTCGGAGCTGAGAGAGTTGAAGACTCAAATGAGTCAGATTGCCACCGCCCTCCATGAACTTGTGAGTAAGAATTCTGGAAATCTACCTTCCCAACCCACTCCAAATCCAAAGGGTAATGTTAGTGCCATAACATTGAGAAGTGGGAAGCAAATGAACGATACATCTTCACCTACCATTCCACCAGGATTCACCTCAACTTCAGAGAAGCCGCATTCCATACCAACTGATGAACAATCCAAGGAGAAAGATAAAGGTAAGAAAAAGATTGATGATGTTCCTCCTAAACCCCTTCCTTTTCCAAACAGGGTTGTTCAAACCAAGAAGATGGCTGAAGAAGCAATGAAAAAGGAGGTTTTGGACACATTCAAGCGTGTGGAGATCAACATTCCTCTACTTGAAGCCATTAAGCAAATCCCAAGGTATGACAAATTCTTAAAAGAACTCTGCACCAATCGAAGAGGGCTCAAGGGAAATGAGAGGATAAACCTTGGAAGGAATGTCTCAGCACTCATTTCACCAACTCTAGAAATTCCAACAAAGTGCAAGGATCCAGGGACATTCACCATCCCATGCACCATAGGGGAGTTGCACTTTTCTGATGCACTTTGTGATTTAGGTGCTTCCATAAATGTGATGCCTCACTCTGTATTCTCTTCCTTGCAGGTTGGTGAGTTGAAGCCAACAAGAGTAGTGGTGCAATTGGCGAATAGAGCTACGGCATATCCAGCGGGAGTCCTTGAGGATGTACTTGTCCGGGTAAGAGACATGATCTTTCCAGCGGATTTCTATGTTATTAACATGGAGGATGATCAGGTAAGTTCTCATTCCCCCATTATCTTAGGTAGACCCCTCCTCAAAACTGCAAAAACTATCATAAATGTAAATGAGGGTACACTTTCCATGGAGTTTGGAGATGAATTTGTGATATTTAATGTTATGGATTCCATGAAGTACCCCTCAGAGGACCATTCTGATTTTGTTATCTCCCATTTTGAACCACCAAATAAAAACTCCATAGAATTTGATTGTCCTATGCTTAGGGAGATTATGAGTATTGGTTCTAGTTTGATGTCTAAGAATACTTCTACACCCATTTTTAAGGAACAATACTCTCTAAGATTTGATTTTGAAATGGAATCATATTCTGATTTTGATCATGTGAACTCTGATTATGACATGGCTATTGAGTATGCTGATGGATTTGGTTCTTTATTCTCTGATTGTGATGATTTTTATTCTGATACTGATGTTTATTGTGCAGATATGTCTGTTGCATCAATTTCTCCATCCATACATCACCCACCTAGATTTGAACTCAAGCCATTGCCCCCAAATCTCAAATATGCATACTTTCTCAGTGGTGATATATTACCTGTCATAATTGATAACAATCTCTCTTTTGAACATGAAGAAAAACTTTTGAATCTTTTGAGAGATAACATTAGGGCAATTGGTTGGACATTGGCAGACATATCAGGTATTAGCCCCTCCATTTGCATGCATAGGATTCTCTTGGAGGATGGGGCTAAACCGGTGAGACAGCCACAAAGGAGACTTAATCCCACCCTCCTAGAAGTTGTTAAGAAAGAAGTTGAAAAATTACTTGAGGTGGGTATCATTTACCCTATTTCTGACTCACAATGGGTTAGCCCTGTTCAGGTTGTACCAAAGAAAACTGGTTTCACTGTTATAAAAAATGAAAATGATGAGTTAGTTCCTGTGAGAGTACAAAACAGTTGGCGAGTGTGTATCGATTATAGGAAACTAAATCAATCAACTCGTAAGGACCATTTCCCACTTCCATTCATTGACCAGATGCTTGAGAGACTAGCTGGGAAGACACACTATTGTTTCTTGGATGGATTTTCTGGCTATTTTCAGGTTCCCATTACAGCAGAGGACTAGGAGAAGACAACATTCACCTGTCCATTCGGTACCTTTGCTTACCGGAGGATGCCATTTGGACTTTGCAATGCCCCAGGTACCTTCCAGAGATGCATTGTGAGTATTTTCTCAGATTTCACTGAGACCTTCATGGAGGTATTTATGAATGATTTTACAGTTTATGGGTCCTCATTTGATGAATGTCTCTCTAGTTTGGGTGATGTGTTGCATCGTTGTATTGAGAAGAATCTGGTCTTAAATTTTGAAAAATGTCATTTCATGGTCAAAAAGGGAATTGTCTTAGGTCATATAGTCTCACAACATGGAATTGAAGTTGATAAATCTAAGGTAGACATTATTTCATCCCTCCCATATCCTACATGTGTGCGTGATGTTCGATCATTCCTTGGGCATGCTGGATTTTATCGACGCTTCATCAGAGATTTTAGTAAGATCGCTCTACCCTTATCTCGATTGCTTCAAAAAGATATTGACTTCAATTTTGATGATTCATGCAGGGTATCATTTGATGAGCTGAAGAAGTGTCTGACCACTCCACCAATCATACAGCCCCCACGGTGGGACCTTCCATTTGAGCTTATGTGTGACGCCTCCAACTTCGCGGTTGGAGATGTCTTATCTCAGAGGGTGGAGGGACGTTCACATGTGATCGCCTATTCATTGAGGATGCTAGATTCATCCCAATCAAACTTCAATACCACAGAAAAGGAGTTTCTTGCTGTCATATTTGCTTTAGATAAATTCCGTTCATATTTATTGGGCTCTAAAGTAGTTGTTTTTTCTGACGATGCAGCTTTGAGGTACCTCCTAAAGAAGCCAGATGCAAAGCCACGACTTATCCGTTGGATGCTCCTTCTTCAAGAATTTGATATTGAGATAAAGGACAAGAAGGGATCAGAGAATTTGGTGGCGGACCACATGAGTAGGCTTACTCACACACTAGAGGATGACACCTTGGATCATGTACCACTTCAGGACACTTTCCCCGATGAGCATCTCTATACCATCTCAGGTAAGCATCCTTGGTATGCTGATTTAGTTAATTACATTGTTGGCTCTGAAATCCCAGTAAATTTGAAGAAGCATCAAGTCCAAAAATTAAAAAGTGAGTCTAGGTATTATGTGTGGGATGATCCGTACCTCTGGCGCATGTGTAGTGACCAAGTCATTAGGAGGTGTATTCCTGATCATGAGTTTGAGTCTGTTTTGCAATTCTGTCATACACTTGCATGTGGTGGACACTTTGGACCCCAACAGACAGCTAGGAAGGTTTTAGACTCTGGATTATATTGGCCTATCTTGTTCCATGATGCCCATTTGTTTTGTAAGTCATGCTCTCGTTGCCAACACACTGGGAACATTTCTAGGAGACATGAGATGCCCCAACAACCCATACTATTTTGTGAGATTTTTGATGTATGGGGCATCGACTTTATGGGTCCGTTTCCTAGTTCATTTGGATTTTTGTATATTTTGGTTGCTGTTGATTATGTGAGTAAATGGGTGGAGGCCAAGGCCACCAGGACTGACGATTCTCATGTTGTTGTGGACTTTGTCAAAGCACAGATTTTTTGCAGGTTTGGAGTACGAAAGGCCATCATCAGTGACCAAGGGACACACTTTTGCAATAGGAATTTTTCTTCCCTCCTTCGAAAGTATGGGGTGACACACAAAACATCAACACCATACCACCCCCAAACAAATGGCCAGGCTGAGGTTTCAAATTGTGAGTTGAAACAAATCTTGGAGAAAACCGTGCAGCCAAATAGGAAGGATTGAAGCAAGCGCTTGGATGATGCATTGTGGTCTTATAGGACAGCATACAAGACCCCCATTGGTATGTCCCCATTTCGGATTGTTTTTGGGAAAGCGTGTCATCTCCCCGTGGAAGTCGAGCATCAGGCATATTGGGCTATAAAGAAATGCAACATGGATTTGGCCCAAGTTGGAATTCAAAGGAAGTTGCAAATTCAAGAGCTTGAGGAGATTCGACTGTCATCATATGAGAACTCAAGGCTCTACAAGGAAAGATCAAAAGTAGATCATGACAAAATGATCCAACAAAGGGAGTTTCATGTTGGAGAGAAAGTCCTTATCTATAGTTCATGACTGAAGTTGATGCCTGGTAAGTTGCGTTCCAGATGGTTAGGTCCTTATATTGTGTCTAATGTTTTTCCTTATGGTGCAGTGGAGATCACACAAGAGGACACTGGAAGGAGATTTACAGTCAATGGGCAACGTTTGAAGAGATACATTGAGGGACATCCTACTGATGCAGTGGATTTTATCACACTGCATGACCCCATCATCACTTGATCACATCAGGCTGTTCCTAACCCTTTCACTTTTATATTATTTGTCCTATTTAAAAATTCTGAATTTCATGTGCATATATCATCTCACGGGTTCACATTGAGGACAATGCAATATTTTAAGTGTGGGGGAGGGAACCTTTTAGTTTAGTAATTTCAATTGTTTTCCTGTTAAAAAAAAAACCAAAAAAAAAAATTGTGTGTTTTTCAAAATTTGTGTGTTTATTTTATAATTTTCTGTGTGTTTTTGAAACTTTTGAGCTGAAATGATTCTCATCACCATTTTTAAATCCATATCAATAAGTGAAACAATTTACCCCCTGAAACTAAGCTTAAATGAATGCTGAAATGACTTTGTTTCAAGTTCAAATATTTAGTAATTTCATGGAAAGTACACCGAATTTTGAATCCCATGCCACATCTCACTGTCTTTAAATTTGAAATCACTTTCCTGTGAGGCTTCTGAACCATTATTTTCATATTCTTTACATTCACCTCACTTCTTGAGAGAACCAAACCATACTTGATTTAACCATAATTTGATCTATTCCTGTCAAAACTTGAGGGTTTGAGGTACTTGTGTTTAAATGATTGAGGCATTTGTTTGGTATTAAAACCCCTATTTCAAAGAATCCTTTTTTATAATGGCCTACCTTGAATATTTAATCCTTGTAGCCCTTAGAATCCATGCACAGCCTGTTAGGTTAAGCCACATTACAAGCCAATTTTCCTATCCAACCAACTCTTGAAGTGAAATTGCATAATCTAGTTGAGCTTAAGTGTGGGGGAAGCTGTCTTGGGTTTTGCCACCACATTCTGTGATACTTTGGGTGGAAAATTAAATTCTGAAGAGATGTGTTTTCTGCTAAATAAAGTCATTATATTGAAAGCTGTGCCTTTTCTGGAGCTTTCATGATAAGTGAAGCTGTGCCTTTTTTCTGGAGCTTCTAATTGAGGTGGAAAGCTGTGCCCATCTGGAGCTTTCAAGAAAATCATGTTTGAGAAGATTGACATTTTTTTTATGATGAAATGATGAATGGTGTAAACCTTTCATGACTTTTCATGATGATGGAGCTGAATTGATACTATGGGGATTGAAGAGAAGACCATATTTAAGTGAAAATTAGATTAATGCAATTTTGCTTCAAAAGAGTCAAGCCCTCCTCATTCAGCCTCAGAGTTTTTCACATCTTAATCCTACCAACCGAAAGCCACAGAACAACCCTGAAAATTCCTCATGATAAACATATGTACTTGACTCACATCGGGTAGCGATGTAGGAATCTATCAAGCCTATGGTGACCCTTGTATGAGTTTGGATGAGAAAGACATTGCAAAAAAAAATTGATATTTGAGTGATGAGAGAAAAATCAAGCGAGGTAAGTGTTTTGTGCATGGGCGGATAAATGAAGTGGAAATATATTGAATGATATAAATTTAGAACTTGAAATAAGGTTTTTTATGAGGCATGATATCTTTTTTATTCTTGGTGTGAAATTGATTGATCTTAAAGATATGTGTTTTAAAATTGGTTTTGATTTTGATGATATGAGGTTTTGCCCAGGTGTGCAAAAGGGTAAGTATGGGGGAGTTGATAAAACACTATTTTATTGAATATTTTATTGATAATAAATGATATAATTTCCTCACATTGTGTTAAATATGTTTATTTATAAAATATTTGGGATTTGATCATTCATTTGAAAATTTGGTGAAAATTCCAGTTTTACCCTTAATAGTGCACTGTAGTATTTCGAAGATAAATATTTTTATATAAATTATTTGAATTTTAAATTTTGTAACAGTGTTCCTAACTTAATTATCTACAACTTTTATTCAGGACACTAGATCTAAAGAGTTCATTTGGTTGTTGAAATTGGTCCATGAAGTCAAAGTTGGTCTGGGCTCTCCAGAATGGAGAAGGTTCTGTATTTGGGACATATCCTCTACATACGGGCTTGGATTGAGCCCAAATTTTGAGGGAAGCTCGGGAACATGATGTGGCACAAATAATCCTTCAGGAAGGCCGGTCAATTCACGCGTGTTGGAGGTAAAATTGGCGGTACAAGTTGGAATAAAATATTTAGCCGAGATTTTCATTTCACACTTAAAAAGTTATGTATCCCTAGCCCTCACAAACTCTATTTAAAGGGGGTTTTAACTCTTTGAGAGGGCTGGTAGAGGCTTTGGGAAGGTTTGTCCGAAAGGGTGTCTCTTGGGAGCCCCTCAAAACTCTTGGAAGAAGTAAGCCTTTGTGAAAACCTCTCTTCCAAAAAGGCTCTCCTCTCTCACCTCTTCTTTGTATTTCTTTTCTTTCATGTTTGTTTCTTGAATTTTTCTTCAAATAATATTCTGTGTTCATCCCTCTTCTTATTATCTTAATCTTCTTAATTGGGTTGGAATCAATAGTGGAGACAAGATTGGGTTCTGCCCTTTCAATCCGTTGCTTATGCAAAACGTCTCCACGATGACTACACCACCCATGGAAGAGTAGTTCTTTTTAGTAATCGATCGACCTCTATCCTTCTTCATTCATTTATTTTGAATCAATGAGCTACTGTAATTCACATATTATGATCTATTAATTGAGTTTTAAATTTAAATGAAACTAAGCAAGCAATTGAATAGTTAACACAAAACACGTGAGGTCGGGAATTTGTGTGAACTGTGAGAGCGCAACCTTAACCGGTAATTCAAAACCACATGGGATCAATTTGTAGAGTTCAAATATAATCCCTAAACTCAATTAATCCTCATTTCCAGAGTGGTTATGTGACTTAATTTACCACTGACCATAATCTAATTTTAGAACATCAATCAAAGAAGGGTGTTGCGATTGCATGTTCCGAAGTTAGCCTAAGGTTAAAATTCACTTCAAACTTCGTGGTAAAGTTAATTCTCGTAGGGTTCGGGATTTAAAAAATTAAGGGATCATAATTAAGTGAATATTAATTTAAATGATAATGATAAATAAATTATTGAAGAGGTAGAGTTAGATCGATTACGCCTTTTTAAATAGATTTCTAAAAAAACATCTTCTTGTTGTGTCATTCTAATCGAAACTTCATTTCAAAATTAAAATAAAAAAAATGCAATCTTCTTCCAGCAAACTTCTTCTAGATTCATAAACTATAAACAACCACCCCCATCCTTTCAAGTAGTGTTTTTATTCTCTTTTATTTTACTTCTATAATACCTCTAATAATTGTTTTAATTCACTTCCTCCTTTGAGAGACGACCTTGGTCAGCCACTCTGCTGCACCTAAGTACCCCAAAATTACACTAATCATTTGAGGGCGCCCACGACAACGCTCTTTCATTCATTATGATGAGATCTAGCTAGACACTCAATCAAAACTACCTCCAATGTCCCGATAAGATTTCAAAAAAGCATACTGGCTTCAAGAAAAAGAAAGATTAATAACCTCATTTGATACCAATTTGTCACAACCCTGGTAACCCGATAACCGAGCTAGCCCTAACATGACCTGAAGGGTGTTCCTGATCCCCATAGGCTGAAAACTAGCACCTTACATCATAAAACATACAAGTGGGAATGATTTTTCCATAAGAATGCATAAGTGAAATATAAAAGACAATATGCATATCAAAAGGAAAACTCCACTAGGAGTAAAAGTACCAGAACACAAAGAGGCATAAAATCCAAAGTACTACAACCCAAAGTACTAAAAAGAAAAATATACCCAATGTATCTAAGGACACAACTCACCATGTCTAAATCTCAACAGCTGAATCCACCTCTAATAGACCCCATCTCTTTTCTCAATCCTGGAAGAAGAAAGTCTAAAAACACCTGAAGAAAAAAGTAATGTGTGAGCCTAATCCTAGTAGGATACCACCAAAGATTACATAACAGATTACAAATATAGATTACCCAAACAAAATATTTTAATTTTGAAAATAAACAGGTTTGGAAATTCAAAATCATATTAAAAAAACATACCAAAAAGTTCCGGTATGATGGAAAATTCATTTAAAGCACATACATTACATTAAAAGAGATGAAATATTTATAAAACAATGGATTTAGTAAAGAATTTATATAAAATAGTTTATATAAATTCAGAAGGAATATAAAGAAGTTCCAACAAACATTGTCATACATTTATATCTCAAATATAAATAAACAAGTGAGGAACATGGTCATTTTCCAAAAGGTATGATAGTATTAACCAGCTATAGGATTCCACACTCTCTATGTGAACTCATAAAAATGTGTATACACATGTCTCTATGACACTGGACAAAGGAGACTCATCACCAACCCATCGAGGATGTGACCCACTGCAAGTATGTTTTAGAATGTTGTCGTAGTGTAGAGTGTATCCAAATAAATCACTAACTACCTAAGGCTGGCATGCACTCTTACATGATGGGTGAACTATTTTAAGAATGCTTATAATACGGTCAATACCATTATTCTATTTCAAAAATTCCAATTTCTTTCCATTTAAAACCAAAATAGGTCTTATTAAAAAACATGCCTTTTTTCACAAGGTAAAACAACTAGATTTATATCAAATCATTTTAAGCCATTTTCATGAGTTTGAAATCCATTAAAAAATAATTCCATAATTTTCAAAATTTATTTCCACAATTAAATTCAAAAAATTAATTGAAAACATTTCCATAAAATCCAAAATTTAAATTAAATAATTTAAATCATCTAATTTCCATAAACCCACCCAAATTCAATGGGATTGGGGGTTTCCCAAGTTTCTATGCCAAAACCATTTCAAATCCTCCAATTAATTGGAATTGAGATTTTATCAAAGTAATTAAAATCAAGATTAATAAATTGAATTTAAATTAGAAATTGAAATAAATCAATAAATTTGATGGTAATCAATTTGGAAAATCAGGACGGAACCACCTACCTCTTTTTTAAAGAACAACACTCACAACGACACCCGTCAATGAGAACGAAGGTGTAGAAGACCTTAAAACTCTACCTAGTAGCAATATCCAACACCACAAGACATGGATCCATTAATCCCAAGATGATCTATTGAAAACCCAGTAGGATAGGAAGAGAGAAACTTGAATAATGAGGGGGAACACTTACCTAGGAATCACACCACAAGAAGAATAAAGAAACCAAGCGTTTGGTTCGATCCGAAAGGAGTTGAGTCTCTAAAAAATGCACCAAAAATTATCTAGGTCAAGAGACATGAAGTCTAGAATGAAAATGACTGATCAAAATAGCCAAATGCATGACTTTAAGCTGGGTGTGGGGTGAGTCATGACGTGTACCTTGGGGTCATGACGGGTAGGCCACACTGGATAAGTATGGTGAAAAAACCATCACCTCTAGTTAAAAATTTGATATTTATCACCTACACGATGTGCACTTCAGGTACACAGTGTGTACTAACTCATGGTTTGACCTCACCCTTCACGACGTGAAACCAGATCCATGTACATGGTGTGTACTTCAGGTACACGACATGTGCTTGTCCTAAAACCTGTAGTAAACCCCAGAAAACTATTTTTAAGGATTTTTTAACAAACGAGGACTTAAAAAAAGTGAAAAAACTACCCGTTCAAGGTAACATAATGTTACATATTTTTAGGGAAAAAAGTTCAAAAAATTTAAACTTAATATGTTACAAGGATGAAATCGGTGTATGGAATTCTTAATATGCTATAAGGAAGAAAGAAAATCCCTTAAAGGTTCAATACAAACCCAAAATCATAGAAACCAAAAATTAAAAATTCATTATAGAAGGGTAAAAAGTAATGGATAATTAATATAAAGAGATAATGCACATAGAAACACAAAAAAACATTGTCAAACAAGAAATCAATGAGTGAGAAGGATGAGAAAATAACATACCTTTGATTGAAACATTGAATCATCCGAGAGAAAGTAGGGATATCGCCAAACCTTGTATTCATTCGATCCTTGGATTTATTCAAACCATAAATCATTCAAGCATTATATTTAAGCCTTGATTCAAGGCTTGATTTGACCTTGGATTTGATGAGGAGAAGCACTAGCAGCATGTGGCTTCCACAGAAAGCTTCAGATATTGCGAATCATTCACGACGGGTAAGGGTTATTTAAATAGAATGGGGAAACATTTATCAGTGATTCCAAAAAAGAACTAATGAAGATCCCTTTTATTAGTGCTAAAGTTTTAGCACTTATAAAGATTCCTTATATCAATGTTTTTTAGCACCAATAAATATTGAGTTTAATCAGTGCTAAAAAGCGCTTCTAAAAGTCATATTTATCAATGCTAAAACTTTTGTGCTAATAATGGATTTATAATTATAATTATATATAAAAAATTATGTAAATATATTTATATAATAATATAAATATTTAATAAATATATATAAACATAACTATAGTAAATATATTCATTATTTTAATGTATTCATTATAATTTTATAATTACTTAAATATATAATTATTTATTTATAATTATATAAATACTTGAAGAAAATATTTATATATTTATATCATTATATATATGTATACAGTAAATATATTCATTATTTAAATAAAATTATTATAATATTATAATTATTTAAATATATATAATGATTTATTTATAATTATATAAATACCTTTTTAAAAAATAATATTTATTTGTTAATAAATATAAATATATAAATGTTTAAATATAGTAAATAATATACATTTAAAAATATATTTATTTATAAATATTTATTTAAAAATATATTTATTTATAAATATTTATTTAAAAATATATTTTTAACATAATTAATAAATATATAATATAAAATGTATGCATTTTAAAAATGAGTGAAATTGAATAATTAAAAATGAGTACACTTTAAAAATTTTAAAAAATGGATAAGTTTTATTAATTAAATATAAATTATTAAAAAAATATGGATATATATTGAAATATAGATGAATAAATATTGAAAATATTAAATCATAGTAAATAAATAAATATAAATAAATAATAGAAAATGATTAAATTCCCCAAAAAAAATAAAAAGTAAAAAATAAAAAATATTAATAATGAATAAATACCTAACTGTAATACTATTAAAAACAAATAAATAACATTTATTAATTAAATAAATAATACATTAAATGCATCATGTTATATTGATATTCTAAAATGAATACTAAAATTTGAATAAATTACATAAATATTTGGTGTATGTGTTTCTAAGTAAGATTTCATTAATCATGTAAATATTTGTGTGTATTAAATGCATTAATGATGTATATGCATGTGAAATAAATGTAACACATGTCTGATATATGTTAAATTGAAAAATAAAATGAAATTTAATTATGTCCATTACTCGATGCAATTAGTTAGTATTTTTAATTAATATTAAGTCTTAATTTGAAACCATTATTCAATAAATATATGACTTATTTAATGTAAAGTATAAATATTTTATGTTATATAAATCATATTCTAGGAAATATATATTAATATATTTCTATCTTAAATGTAATAATTAATAATTATGTATAAAAATCAATAAAAATGAATAATACATTAATATGTTTTTAATTATTACATTTTATTCATTTACAATATTTATATTTAATATATATTATTTATTACTATTTATAATTAATATATAAATTAAAATTATTCATTTTTTATTAATAATTATTTCATTAATAATTTTTTTAATATTTTCTTAATTTATTCATTTTTATTTTTTTAATTATTACAATTTATTAATTTATATTTTTTTTATTTACTACAATTTATTCATTTTTTATTTTTTTCTTAATTATTACAATTTATTCATTTTTAAAATTTTCATTTAATTATTTCAATTTATTCATTTTATATATCTATATTTAATTTACTATTTATTAATATTTATATTGTATATATATATATATATTAAATTTATTCATTTTTATCAATAATTATTTAGTCACTATTTTTTTTTTCATTTACCAATTTTTAATTTTTATTTGTTTCATTTTTTCATTCTGTTCATTTTAAATATCTATATTTTGAATGTATACTATTAATTTGTATTTGTAATTTATATATATGTATATTAAATTTTATTCATTTTTATCAATAATTATTTAATTAATAATTTTTTTATTACATTTCTAATTTATTCATTTTTAATTTTTATTTGTTTAATTATTTCATTTTATTCGGGACCTTTATCAATGCTAAAAAACACTGGTAAAGGATACCCTTTATCAATGCTAAAAATAAAGCGCTGATAAAGGGTACCCTTTATCTGCACTAAAATAAAGTGCTAATAAAGGGGACCCTTTATAAATGCTAAAAAAGCACTGATAAAAGGTCTCCTTTATCATCTCTTTTTTCTAGTGCTGATATTGTCCAGTACTATTAAAGGCCTATTTTATAGTATTGATCGGGTCTGGAAAATTACAACATAACCTCATTCCCCCCTCATACACCAGAGGATGACAACTAGAAGCAGGGGTATAAGAAATATATTAGGGAGACTATTACCTTTGGTACATAGTTTCAATAACATCAAAAATAATATAAATAACTAAACATGAAACCAACGTGGAATAAAGGCCAAAATCAAACATTCCAATAATAAAAACAACCATGTAATTTTTGGATTAAATATAACTGAATGAAGTGCTAAATGTTATGAAAATAAAATACAAAACTAAAAAGAAAAAGGACTCCAAAATCCTCAGTCATGATCCATCTTTTGGTCCTATATCTAAACTCCAACCCATCTAGTAAGTAATAATCAACAAAAGGGCCCCTTTCTATTGTCCATACCTACATCCAAGAAATATTCCTGGGTAACAAATGGTGGCGTGAATAGGGTGTGAGTACAACTCAATAACCCACCACCAATGGTTCCTAAAAAAATATATTTCGAGTATAAAGTGCATGAAATAAAATAATATATGGGGATACTAGTGCAATAAATTAATACTGCACATCAAATATTCTCCTAACCCTCGGGTTCTGGGTGATCACCTAGGGCCAATCAAACAAGATTCAGCTCCATATCATATGTCTCTATCAAGTAGAATATCATCTTGTATTAGGATGAATTACCAGTACCATGTCATATCATAAAGTAGTGGAATACCACCCTCATGAAAAAAAACACCTTTCCCTCAAGCATACAAGAATACCAGCCTCAGGAATCCATTGACTGTGAATTTTACCCTTGGGGAGTTCATATCCCATGCATATTAGACTCAAGTGGTATCGAATACCTTGCATAGTACCATTAAGCAGGAATGTAACCATGAAACTTACCCTCAAACATCATATATGGTGCTCCAAATTACCAAACACAAGCATAAGTCATAACAAGACAAAATATCAACAAATCATATAACATCCCCTTTTAGGAATCAATCATTAACATATTAATATCAAAAAATTGATAATAATGTAAAACACATAACCATGTGCCAAGAATACTAGACATGTTATCATAATCCACATTGATCAAGTCATCCCATTTCCATTTATCTATTCATTTATAATAAAAACATCGGGCTTCCAATTTTTACAATAATTTCCATAGTTTCCACTTCAATTATAAATTTATTTCAAATATATTAACATGCCGATATATATATATATATCATCATGTTAACATACCAATCCAATCACATTCCACTAATCTGATTTTAATCCATGCAATTCTATTTCATGCAATCACCACAATTCACACGTTATGTCAATTCACAATATTGAGTCAAGATTAAACCAATTTCCAATTCATATTAGGGATCTAAGGTTAACCTAACCGGGGTTTGATCAAGGTCAAATGTTGTAAAACCTTCCAGGTGGTTTCATTTATGGTCTCAATGACAATGGATCCATTAAGATCCATGAGAGGTCTAAATGATGATATTATAATCAACTTTGATTTATTTAATTAGACAGTCTGCATGCATGGTGTGTCAGCATGATCACAATTATTAAACACACTAAAATAATTTAAATATACTTTTAGGGAGTTGTTATAGACTTGCTACCTCAAAAGAAGAGTATATGCAGATAGTCCCTCAATGTATGTGGCATACCTGACTTCCTTCTTCCTTTCAACAGAACCAATAAACTCTGATCTGTAGTCCAAAATTACATGATCTAATGGAATGAGATTATAGACCATAGAGGAACTCTCATACGTCATCCGTATAAGGGTTTCAAGTGTGAGGAATGAAATGAACATTTTTAAAATGCCGACGCTGGAGTTTAAAATGTTGGGCATGTATAATTCACGATGTAAATAGGGAATTTACATAGTAAATTCCTTGATTACCACATATGCCAAATAATCTATCTCATTGGATTAAAAAATAAAATAAACCAATTTCACATAGTAAATTCCTTACATGATGTGAATTTAAGATTTACAACTTTCTTAGAAATAGTCCATGATGTGAATTGGTTTATGGGGCCATCCTGATTAATGTTCTAAATTGGGTATTTTTAGCATGAGTTCATTTTACATCCATAAATTTCGCACTATTCATTTTGTAGCTTTTCAACACTTAATCCCATTAAATAAATGATTGAATACCAAGGTTTGTACTAAAAATGATAGGGCTTAAGTAAGTTTAAACCAAAACCTAAAGAGAGTTGTACATGAATAAGGTGGGATCTTACAACCTCCCCACCATATAATTGCTTGTCCTTGAGATGCGACCCAAAGCATCTTGGTGGGTATCACTGAATAGGATTGGACAATATTTCCACATATCATATTATTTCTCCCAGGTATCCTCTTTCACTCTCCCATGATACCACTGCACTCATACTAGAGGCACAATCTTCATGAGGAGATTATATAACTATAGTACATGATATAGACCATATGTTCCTTATGGGATTCATGAAAATCCTATTCAATTTTATAAATTTCCATCATGTGAGAAGGTTTGGGATGATATCTCCAAAGTTGTGCACTTGAAACATGTCATGCATGGCATTGTAGCACTGTGGAAGGTCCAAATGGTACACCACCTGACCAGCCCTTTCCATTATCTCAAATGGCCCACAAAACCTAGGCACTAGCTTCCCTTTCTTTCTAAGATGGTATTTACCTAGCCTGGGTGACACTCAAATGAAAACTCAATGACCAACCTCAAACTCTAGAGTCTATCTTCAATGGTCTGCGCACAATCTATGATGGCTATGTGTGGTCACTAACCACTTTTTTATCAACTGGACCTGCTCAGGAATTTTCTACATGAGACTCAGTCCAACTAGAACTGAATCAGAAAACTCTAGTAACACCTTGTGATTTTAGGAAATATATATTTTTAAAATAAATTTAATTTCTTTGATATCCTACATTATATGCAACAACGCGTTTTTAACAAACCTTGATATAATATTAATATTATTATTTAAAATGACCATTATAGCTGAGCTGTTAAACAATGCGGTATGAATAGGAATAATTTTTTTTAAAATTATGTGTAATGGTTTAGATAAATAAAATAAATTTATAAATAAGTAATTGATTTTTGGTAAAGTATTTATATACTTAGAAAATACATTTTTCTCAAAAATGATTTTTGTTGATTTTTCTAAATAAATAATAAAATTGTTTTATTTTACTTTTATAAAATTTATTTGTAAAATGAAATTAATTTTTTAAATTGGGATTTCATAATTATATTAGATTGAATTTTTAGAACTTTATGAAAAGATTAATTTTTCAATGAATATTGAAAAATAATTATTTTATTAAAAAAATGTCTTTTCATTTAAAGCATTTGCATGAACCATTTTTTAATATGGTTTTGAAATTAAAATTAATTAAATTATATTATTATTAACCCAATTTATTTAATTGGAATTAATTTTATGTTTAATTTTCATATAAAAACATCTTACACTTATGAAAACTTTTTCTTTGGAAAACTGCTTTTTCATCGTATCTGCAGGTTTAATTATAAATTAAACTCTACCCATTCTATGAATTGATTTTTTTAAAATGTATTCCATATTTTGGAATTATAATAGTTAATATTTTATAAATATTTTAACTTAATTTTGGTCCTAATTTATAGTAAAATGATTAATAATTAATTATCATAGTTAAGGTTAAAATGGGTTTACCAAACGGTTAAACTAAATAGATAAGGGTTAAAATTACCTAAAAACTTTTCCAATTCCTATTGTATGGTAATAATTTTACCTTATATCATCTAAGTTTCTATAATTAGTCATTTTTATCATTTTTTCATGTTTGAATCATAGGTATAACTTTTTCTTTTAAAAACTTATAAGTTTGTCCACTCCCCCACTTATAAAAGTGAACCCCTAGCCTCTCATATTCACACTTCCTAATCCTTTTTTTAGAAAACTGCTGACCAAATTCCTTCCTTACTTTCATAACCATGTCATAGAGGCATTATTTTGATTATAAAAACCTACTAAGAAGTATTTTTAGTGCAAAAATAGGGAGTTTTTTCGAAGAAGACGTATCATTCTTAACCAGGTGTTTTTTATTTCTTCTTCCACATCCTTTAAATATTCTTGAACTATAATGATATAAAAATATAAGTATATTCCATATACTGAGATTTTATTTTATTAATTTCATAACATATATCAATATCCTACTCCATTAAATGGTAAATGAGAAAATTGATCATATTAGTTGGGGTCATGGACTAGTGGTTAAGGATAACCTATAATCCTGCATTAACTAGGGTTTAATCCCTGATAGCCTCTAATTTAGGGATTTCTGGCCACTATGTAGGCTATGCGTATGCCCTGGGAGATTTTGAATGAAACTATGCTTCAATGGGTAATGAGGGTAAAAAACAGATGATAAAGGGGACACTTCACATTCATTGAGTCCTTGGCTGGAAAGGTAATGTAGGTGTCTGTGATGGACCGCAACAGTGTGACAGTGAGGTTGGGTCGATGGTGTGTGGGTGATGACATGGGTGGTGGTGATGGTGGGTGGATACACCATAGGAAATTTCATTGGGTTTGTGAGTTGTAGTAATCATGGTGGGGTGTAAAAAATACTAGTGGAAACCTTTAGGTATAAGGGATAACCTTCGGTGGACTGCAGTGGTATATTTCATGCAGCAAGGTGGTAGGGGGAGTGGCAACTCAACGAGATAAAAATAAAAAAAGATTCATTACACTGGTAAAATCCAAATGGGGTTAAAAGAAACATCTTCTGGATTTTCAAATCTACCAAATTTTTATGAATGAGAGGGTATATCATCTTCTCCATCAATACCAGGCCTCATGCAATGCACGAAACAATTCTTACTATGCAACATTGTAAAGTGTGGGAGTTCGATAAAAAATATATATGTTGGGTGGGTATATCTTGTGGTGTTAATATTTGGGGCCATAAAGATAAATTTATTAGTCCTAAGTGCCTATGGTATTATGATACATGTAATATTACCCCTCAACCAATTTAAAAAATGGGAAAATAAATACAAAATTAATGGCCTTCGGGCTTGGCGGGTAAACCATCGATCGTCTATACGATGGACTACTGCCTCGTGGACAGATGTAATTTGTTTTCCATTACTATCTATAATATATTTATATAATTATGGATTTAATGTTTAAATATAATATTTATGACATATTTATACTCTTGGATTTATAATATCACAACTATGTTCTTACCTTCCAATCTATTGAAAAATGATAATGTCGCTCATGCATACGTGTGGACTACCGCCTCCACGAAGCGATGTGATTCATTTTTCATTTATTTTGTAATGTAAGGTAATAAAGATAGTTTTAATGAATATATATGATATATATGACATAAAAATGTTTATTTAAAGGTGATATATTATTTACTTTTCTTTCATTCCATCCATTAATAAAATGGAAACAACGTTTATGCGTACATACGACCCACCATCTCCATGAATGGTGTAATTCATTTTCTATCTCTAAATTTTATGGATTATTATAAATAAATATAAAATGAATATATATGATATTTTCATCATGGTTAACATTCTAGAAATTATGTAACCATGATCAAAGTAAAATTACTATGAACACTAAACCAAAATATATATGAAAAAAGAAACTGTTATTATCTGAAATATGATTTTTAAAGAATTATAAATAAATCGACGATGAAAAGTTATAATTAAATCATATATGTTATGATAGATATGATTATGTTTCTACAATATATTTATAATAAACCTATATTTATTACACAATACTTTTGAATGTGTACAAAGAATGTAGAGACATGAGGTAAGGGATTTTCATCCCACTTTTATTTCCATGGGACACATGCCATATTCACAACATGTTTCTTTTTTTTGGTGATATAATGAAAATGAATGTATTTTATGATTATTATATTAAAAAATATGGGATATACAGATCCATATAAGGTTATTTATATCATGGGGAATACAATTCAAACATTACCAAATTGGTAATGGTTTTATGTTACAATCTAATTGTTTATCATAATTATTTATGATTATGTTTCTAATGATAAAATTGTATGTTATACCACTCAATAAACTAAATAAATATTCTTCTCCACAATTTATTCTACAATAATACACGTTTCCCTTTCATTTTCTCATCTTTAAGGATTAAATATACCAAAATAATGTTTTAAAAAATAGACTTTATTTATCTCTTCAGTCAAAAATAATTTTTCTTCTATGTCTATGCCTTCTAATATATTCTAATGAAAGGTTTTCCTATTATATAATTATTGTTTAATGAAAATTCTACCCATGTTTTAATTTTTAAAAAATGGTTTAAAAGGAATTTTTTTCCCTTTCTGAATGAGTTATTTTGACTTTTACTGAAAATTTAAAGGGAACTTTGTTTTAGTGTGTAATACATGAATAAAATTTTACATTATCATGACCACTCAATGGTTTAAAGATTCCGACCATTTTCCAAGGATATTTTCAAATAAAAAATTTTCTTTAATATTTGATAAATTTTTAGATTTTAAATAAGTGATTTCAAAATGGGAAGGATATTTTATTCAAGAAATTTTCCAAGTGATCTTTACAAATCATTTTCCATCCATGATTACATCCTTTGATGTCAAATAAGCTCTATTGGGGATATGATCCAATGATACCATCCTATTAATTTCTATGGATGATTTATGTTTATGATGACAAGATATTTATGAAACCCATTTATTTTCCAAATGTTATGCTATGATGAAATGTTTATGAAACCCATTTATTTTCATGGGTTCTGATATGATGAACGTTTTATGATATTTTATGCACACACATGTATGATTTTTAATATGATATAGTTTGGAACTATATCTCCCTATAATTCATTGGGTATTGATTAATGTTCAATGAGTCCAAAGGGTACATAAGAGGTTATCCCAAGACCAAAAGAGGGTACACATGAGGTTATCCAAATCCCAAAATAGGGTACACAGGGGGTTATCCCAATCCTTAAAGAGGGTACATGATAGGTTATCCAAATCCCAAAAAAGGGTACATGGGAGGTTATCCGAAGATTGAAATAGGGTACATGTGAGGTTATCCCATGCACAAAGTAGGTACATGGGTAATTAGCCCAAGCCTAACATGTTATGAATGTCTTGGTGGATAGACTTAACATAAGATTTTATAATATTATGTGTATACCATAAATCTATGACTTATTCCAATGTTATGTTCTCATTTCCCATGTTCTTTGATTCCATTATTATTCATGTCTTATGAACTACAAATATTTATGGAATGAATCCATTTTTTTATTTATGATATGTAGGGTATGGTTTTCAGATGTCATTATCATGTTCTTATACCATTTTTATGATATTATATTGATATATCCATTATTTACCCTTATAGAGAATGTGAGATCACACTTTCTTATGTTTCCTTTACCCATGTCATGAATAAAGGTATTATGTATGATATGTCTAAGGAGGGTTCTAGTTATGAAGAAAGTAGTGGGAGATGATGTAGTTCACTTATGAACCAGTTGTTTATGTGTCCAAGTTTCCAAAGATACTAGACCAATATGATTATAGAATGGGTATTTATGTTATGTAATGAATATTTATCTAAAAATATTTAATATGTATGTATGAAAAGAATGGGTTTCTATAGTTAGTATCAGAGTAAAGGAAGGAATCCATTCCTTGGGAACTCTCATGCACGAGTGTTAGGAAAATCATGGCTCTCCACCCAAGGGCTTCATGAGGAATGTGATGCCACTAGGTATGGTGGAAAGAGTCCCTCATGGGAGTTGTATCCTCACATGGAGTTCTCTTATGGATATAAATTATCAACCACTGGTAAAAATTATGGACCACTATAGTTGGTATTAGAAAAAGGTTTAGTTAACCTTTGGAATAAGGATAAGAAAAATTTAGCGAGAACCCTAGGGATAAGTATAAGGATAATTCAAGGTATAAGAAAATGTATTATAATTTTATTGAAGTATAGAGTGAGTGTATTACAATAAATTACATCCCTATTAGGATACTAAAAGTGGATGTGGATCTAAAACTATTATACATGTGGCTAATAATTATGAAAAGGGATCATTGGGATTTGACTCAATCATTACCCAATTCATGACAACATGCCTTCTTTCACACCTAGGTTGACACTCATGGGGGATATATTTTATAAATTCATAAACTATTTAAAAAGAATCATAAAGGATTTGAATATATGATGACCATGAATAACCTAGGTTAAACCTAAGGTGTCATAGATTGAAAATAAGGTGTAATTATTTAAGAAATAATATAAATTAATTTTTATAATTATGTGGTTTCCCACTATGATTGTAACGCCCCGACCCCAGTTACCCAGAGTCGGTGCATTATTACATAACATTGACATGATCACAAGAAAGATCAAATCTCGAAAGACCGATTGGTTTAGTAGCCTTGGAAACACTAGATATATTCATAAAGTTTTATATTACATCATAAAGTGAAAAAGTACTACAAGAACATATTGTCTCCATAGTCCACACTATTATCCCCTCATAATATCCCTTCAGGTCATTCATAATTTACTTCTTCACATCCTGGGAAAAATAAAACATAGAAAAGGGGTGAGCTCAAATACCCAGTAAGGATAACAATATAGCGGAAACTTTCATAAATAAGAATAAAAATTTAAGGCAGTGTATAACTAAAACAAAAGCCTTTTAAACCTGAACTTAAACATAGTATGGAAAAAATAAAATGAAATAATTCCATTTACTTATTCACATGGATATTATACTAATCGAATAATCACATGCAATATCAGTAACCACTTTCATAATTATGGAATGCATAATGCCAGACTATCATAACCACATAGCCAAGGCCTCGTGCCAAGACTACAAATAAGATTTTTTCAAGGCCTTGTGCCAAGACACTAGTTTGTCTCATGAGACCTACCGATGCATCGAGGAGCTATAGCGGGCTCCACCCGTCACATATTAAGTCTAATGCATTCCCATATGAAAAGGTTTAAACATAACATAAACATTCGTATTAAAATTAGCATACGAAATGTAAATACATCATCCCTAAACTATGAATGGTATAAAAATAATACATGCATAGTCAAACATATCACAAAATATTCAATACAATACAGTAGTTTTGTATCATAATAAATCAACTTCAAAAAAGCGTAAAATCCATCAAAGGATGTTGACATAGATGAAATCAAAACTCTTTTTAGAGAAATATATATTTCTATTTTGAAATCATTTAAGAGTAATATATTTATAAAATAAAACATTTTCTTTGAAAATATTCTTGTAAGCTTGTAATGGAAGCTTCGATGATTTTATAACGGCGTAAAATAGCCACACCTGCCGTATAAGTTAAAAAAAAACATTCTTACCTTAATTCTGTCGAATAGGTTAAAAAGCACCTTGTTTGGAAAACGACGGAAAGATTACTTTATAAAACTCTTATAAAAAGTCAAAAAAGGGTATAAATGACTTTAACCCATATTCTTTTAAATAGTAAAAATGTTTTGAAATACATTTTTAAGAAACATGGATGTGGATGATAAAGAGATCCCAGTAGATCATTATGTATAAACAACCTCGGATAATGAAGAGATTGTGAAATAGCCCTTACCTTGTACTTTTCCTTGGTTGGGGTAGGTTAACCTCCTGTATAATGGTGAAATAATTGTTATTAAATTATACAAGAATCATATACATTAATATGATATCATATATGATCTTTTAACATTGATTTGTTAATAATATCTTAGTATTATCGTTGTTTCGGGTGTTAACTTACTCGTTTTATGTTTTGTTACGTAAGCTATGTTTGTCATGGATAGGTTGTATATTATTCATATACAGAATGATATCAAGTCCTTAAATACTATTATTAATCATCAAATGAGAATTATACTTGAATGGATATGATGGATAATGAATCTCATCGCGTTCGTGGAGATGGTAGTCCGTACGTACGCACGAGCGACAATATCATTCTTTTGATATTAAAATAATATATAATTGGATGGTATATCATATATACAGAATCATTATCATGTTATATTTATTATTTAAATGAGTTACACTTCATTATTATACCCATCCAAATAATAATTTATTGAATAACAATTACACCACGACGTGGAGATGGTAAGCCGTACGTACGCACGTATGATGACATGTTATTCAAAGGATGGATAAAATACTGAATATGGTTGTACAATATTTATAATAACATCACAGTATATATAAGATACTGGAGTTATTATTTTAGAATGGTAATAATAAAGAAGGAATAAGTGGAAGAAGAAAGGAACTTGGATAACGGTGGTGAAATCATTACCTCTTCTCCGGGTTCTTCCTTTTGATTTGATCAAAAGGGCTCTTAGGTTGGATTTCTGACTGAAGTAAGGCCTCTAGGATTAAGTGAGGAAAGTTGAGAGATTATTTTTGTAGAGTTTGGCCGAACCAAAAGGCTTTGAAGGTGTTATTTAATGAGAAGGGGGAGTTCCCTTTTATAAGAGGGGTAAGGGGCACCTTTGGAAAAGCTAGAAATATTATTTTATAATAAATTCATATTCGGTTTATAATGGCTCAAAAGTTGATTATTTAAAGGTTAAGGTGGGTATGGGTAGAAAACCACTCAAAAAATATAATTTAGACAGGTTTGGGTTACTATATTATCCTTATCATTAAGTATTAAATCTTAGTTAATTAGTTTCACTTGTACAATGTCTCTTTGTATTTTTATATTATATGGTTAATAAAATTACTATATACATACAAGAGACCCCCAAGTAGTCCATTAATGATACAAATATCATGATATAAGTCCCTTGGACGAACCTTAGATTTTGAGGAATTTAATATCAATTAATAATATAATATTTGTTTTAAAAACTCTTTTATGTCAATTTTGACACTATTTGGAAAATTGATTTTTGTGAAAATCATAACAGAATGATTAGTTCAAAAAAATTATATTAAATCACTCCTAATATGTCATATTATCCTATAAAATTAGTTTAATTCATTAAAAGTCTCAAATTATATTTATTTGGGTATTTATAATATCAATTATTTTAATTTTTCACTATTATGGTAATTACTGCATCATCATTGTGTCATAAATAAATTAAATTATTTAATGTCTAAAAATTATAAATAAAATATAATTATGTAGGAAATATTTTTCTCTTTCAAATTAATATTTACAACCGAATTTATCTTATGTATAACCCTATATTAAAAATGTTTTAGTAAATAAACTTTGATTTTAACTCTTTGAACTCTTCTTTGAATTAAATAATAATAAATGTCCTAATCTAATCCAAGTGGACCTAAATGATAATATTTTATTTCTAATGTTGTTTTTGGTAGAGATAAACTTGTCCAATAGAATTAGGACATGTATTAGGGTAATAGTAATATCATTTTTACCCTTAATTACCCTATTTAATTTTAACCGTGGTAAATAAAAGTAAAAAGCTACTATTCACCAAAAATTATTTTCATCTCATTGAACCACATTTTACTACTTGATATTAACCATGTCTCTCGGATTTTCGAAATTCCATTCATAGAAGCGGTAAAATTAAGTGTTATGAAAAATTCAGTTTTTTAACTACCACTTAGTGGTTTCACTATTCATCAAAAATTGAAGTTTTTCTGAATAATGCCAAAATTTTACCCTAAGATATAATTGATATTCCGAATTCAAAAATGATGTCTATTTTACAAAATTCCAAACATATAAGTTGTATTAATTAATTTTATAATTAATACCCGCTGTTACAACAAATAGCGTGTTTTTAAGAAACAATATATATCAAAAGATTGACAATTGTTTATGTCCAATTTCAAAGTGAAATTAATTATAATGAACACCATTGGATAAAATGGTAAAAATATATTCTAATTGTAATTTAAAACCACTAAATAATATAATTTATCACTATAAATTTTTTTTATTAAAAAATTTGTTTTTAAGTATTTTCACTATTCATAAAAATTGGAAGTTCTCAGAAAAATACCAAAAATTCAACTTAGGATAATTTCGATATTATGAATCCAAAAATGAAGTCCATTTTGAAATATAAAATATATATAATTTCAAAAAGTAGGTATTACTATTCATAACGTCTAGTTTGATTGGTTGTGGTGTGTTAGAACTCGATGTTGTGTACAACACACGCTATCACATTATTCAAAGAGAATCGTACCGTAGAAGATTGGGGTGTTACATTCTCCCATACTTCAAATAATTTCATCCTCGAAATTTCTAGAATACTACCGCATGAAAAGACTTGGGTGGTTCTTCATCATAAGTTCCTCGGGTTCCCACGTTGCCTCCTCCATCTTATGGTTTCTCCACAAAAATTTTACCAGACGCGTCGTCCGATTTCTCAGCACTTGTTCTCTCGTATCAAGAATCTTGACGGGCTCTTCACAATAAGACAGATCAGGTTCTAGTTCTAATTCCTCATAGGTGAGTACATGCGTTGGGTCAGACATGTATTTCCTCAATAGAGATACGTGGAACACATCGTGAACTTTGGAGAGACTTGGCGGCATTGCCAATCGGTAAGCTACAACCCCAATTCATTCTAGAATTTCGAAAGGTCCGATGTACCTGGGACTCAATTTACCTTTCTTACCAAAACTTATGACTCCCTTCCATGGAGATACCTTCAGGAAAACATGATCACCGACTTGAAATTCCAAATCCTTCCTTTGATTATCGGCATAGCTCTTCTGCCTACTTTGAGCTGCTTTGATGTCATTTTGGATTACCTTCACCTTTCCATTGTTTCCTCTACCAGTTCTATACCTACAAGCTTTCTTTCACCAACGTCATCCCAACAGGTTGGTGTGCGATATCTCTTTCCGTATAACGCTTCATATGGTGCCATCTGAATACTCGAATGGAAGCTATTGTTATAAGAAAATTCTACCAGAGGTAAATATTGATCCAACATACCCTGAAAATCAAGTGATCAGGATCTCAACATGTCTTCTAAGGTTTGAATAGTTCGTTTTGATTGTCCATTTGTTTGAGGGTGGTAGGCAGTGCTCAAATGAAGTTTAGTATCCAAGTATTTCTGAATACTTTTCCAGAATCTTGAAGTAAAACGGGGATCACGGTCAGAAATAATCGATAGGGGTACTCCATGAAGTCTCACAAATTCATCAATATATAGTCTTGCTAGACGTTCCAGTGGTAGATCTTCTCTTATAGAAAGAAAATGTGCTGACTTGGTAAGACGATCAACAATGACCCATATTGCATCGTTCCTTCTAGGAGTCTTTGGTAGTCCCATGAAAAAGTCCATCGTAATATTTTCCCATTTTCACTCTGGTATGGGAAGAGGTTGTATGACTCCTCCAGGCTGTTGCCTTATAGCTTTCACTTGTTGACAAACCATATATCTTGACACAAAATCATCAATATCCCTCTTCATGTTGTCCCACCAAAAATGTTCCTTCAAATCTCTATACATTTTGGTGCTCCCAGGGTGTATAGAGAAATTGGAACTATGAGCATCATCCAACAATTCCCTTTTTAGATCAGGTATATCGGGAACACAAAGTCTCTTCCCAAATTTCAAAATTCCATCTTCATACACAAAGTCTCTCAATCTCCCATCATTCACAGCTTTAATCTTCTTTTGAAATTCTTCATCATTGGTCTAAGAACTCTTAATTCTTTCTAGTAAAGATGGTTTGTCAACCATTTGAAAAAGCATTGATGTTTCACCTTCCCTGGTTATTCCCATGTCCATCTTCACTAGATCTATGAAAATTGGATCCCTTTCAATTCTCATATTGTTCATAACTCCATGGTCTTTTCTACTCAAAGCATTTTCCACCTTGTTTGCCTTCCCCAGGTGGTAGTGTATCGTGAAATCATAATCCTTGAGTAATTAAAGCCATCTCCTTTTCCTCATGTTGAGTTCTTTTTGTGAGAAAATATACTTCAAACTCTTGTGATCAGTATAAATCTCACATTTTTCACCATAGAGGTAGTTCCTCCATATATTCAAAGAAAAGATCACAGCTGCTAACTCAAGATCATGAGTAGGATAGTTTTTCTCATGAATTTTCAACTATCGTGATGCATAGGCAATAACCCTATCATTCTGCATAAGGACACAACCAAGTCCTTTCTTCGATACATCACTATAAATAACGAACCCATCATTCCCCGATGGTAGAGTCAATATAGGAGAATTTACTAATCTTCTCTTTAGTTCTTCGAAACATTCTTCACACTCTTTTGTACAAACAAATTTAACCCCTTTACGTGTGATCTTCATTAATGGGTTATCCAATCGGGAAAAATTATGGACAAAACGTCGATAATAACCTGCCAAACCAATAAAAATGCGTACCTCAGTTATACTCGTAGGTGCTGGCCATTCTTGGATTGCCTTGGTCTTAGAAGGATCAACATAGATTCCATCTTTAGAGACAATATGGCCATGAAAAGAAATCTCATGAATCCAGAATTCACACTTGCTAAACTTCCCATATAATTCATTTCTTCTCAGAGTCTTCAGGATAATGCGCAAGTGACTTTCATGATCCTCGTAGCTTTTAGATTATACCAAGATATCATCAATAAATACCACCACAAGTTCATCGAGATATTCCTTGAAAACTCTATTCATCAGATCCATGAATACAGAGGGTGCATTAGTCAATCCAAAAGGAATTACAGTAAACTCATAATGCCTATACCTGGTTCGAAATGCTGTCTTCAGAATTTCTTCCTTATTTACACACAACTGATGGTATCCAGATCGAAGGTCAATCTTTGAAAAGTATTGAGCTCCATGCAGTTGGTCAAATAAATCATCAATGTGAGGTAGGGGATACTTGTTCTTTATTGTTATAGCATTGATCTCCCTATAATTGGTACATAACCTCATAGATCCATCTTTATTTTTAAAAAAAAGAAAAGGGGCTCCCCATGAAGAAACACTAGGGAGAATAAATCCCTTATTACTCAATTCCTATATTTGTTTCTTTAGTTCAACTAATTATACAGTGGCCATTCTATATGGGGTCTTCGATATAGGCCTTGATCCAGGAATTAAATCAATGGAAAACTCAACTTCTCATTTTGGAGGATGTCCAGGTAAATCTTCTGGAAATACATCTACACATTCTTTCACAATAGGTACATCCTCTATTTGAACATTACTTTCCTCACCCATAGTCATTTCATTCTCTTCCTCCTCAATAATTGAATTTAGTTGAGATATTGGGGGTGGATCTAGATAAGAATTAGGTGGTGACGATTCTGCTCTAAAGATAAGGTGTTCCTTATCATCATCATCAAAAATCGTAACCTCCTTCTTCTTACAATAAATCTTCGCATCATAATCCAAAATCCAATCCATACCAAGGATTATATCAAACTCAATCATAGGTATGACGATGAGATCAGCAGATAAATAACATTTATGTACTCTAATGGAGACTGATTCACGAAACTTTGTTGCAATGATACTTCCCTTAGGAGTTTTAACTGACAACTCCCTTGTTAAATGAAATTGGAAATATCTAATTTTCTTAGCCAACTGGGAAGATATAAAACAATGTGATGATCCAGAATCAAATAATTCATTTGCTAAACTTGAGGAAACCATTAAATTACCTGCCACCACGTCTTTCAGAGCTTCTACCTCAGCAGTAGTGATAGCATAATCTTGGCCTTGATCCCTTGTCCTTTTCTGAGTTAAGTTCCCCTGAAGATTAGGACATTAATTTGCATAATGTCCCATCTCCCTGCAATTGTAGCATTGAACATTGGTAGCTTCCTTATTCCCTTTGCATTCACGAGCTTGGTGGCCTTTTTCACCACACTTGTAACAGACACCCATTCCCTTCAACCAAGTACCGGGGTGTTTCTTCCCACATTTACCACAGGATGGATATTCAACCTTTCCATTCTTCCCCTTATTTCCATTCCCAGATTGATCAGTAGATCTATTCTTATCTTGCTTTTCTTTAAAGTCATAAGACTTAGAGAATTCCTTTTCTGTCTTGATAGCACATGAGACAATGTCTTCGTACGACGAGAAGGATTGTGAGACTAATGCTCGATGAAGAAATGGTTTTAACCCATCAAAGAAACGATCAATATTACTTCTTGGGTTACTTATATAATCTCCATCATACCTTACAAACCTTGTAAAGTTAGCCTCATACTTTCCGACATTCTCATCCTCCTTTTGTCTCAGACTTAGAAATTGCCTTTCCATATCTGCTCGATGGTCGCGAGGAAAGTATTTTTCTAAAAACATATCTTTGAACTCCCTCCATTCCATATTTGATACTTCATCATCTTCCTTCGCGTTTTTAATCAATGACCACCATTGATCAGCATCTCCATTGAGGCGGTAAACTGCCATGATAACTTTTTCCCTTTCACTACTCCCCAAAGCCTGAAAAAATTTCTCTAGGGAACTTATCCATTGCCCAGCTACTAATGGATTTTTACTCCCATTGAATGTTGGTGGTTTCTGCCTCATGAAGCGATCTAACATTGATCATCTACGCTGCGGATCAGGGTGCTCCATACGGGTAAGGTTATTATTCATAACCTGAGTGAGTTTTCCCAGTATGGTGATTAGATGATCGGCACCAGTTGAATCACCAGCTCCACTATAATTATCTTGAGCAGGAGGGAAATCCCTACATGGAGTGCGTGCATTAATACAGTTTCCATTTATTCTACTAGGCGCAATTTCTAAAAAATGGCATAAACTAGATCAGTTTATGAATCAAAATACATAATTCCATACTTATAAAACACTTAACATAAATTGAACTATTTATGGATATAATCCATAATCATAAAAAATGTTTTCTTTGAGGAGGTATATACTTATAAACCCTTCATAATGATTTATAAAGAAAATGAGAGTTATCCTAAGCATATCCCCCAAGAGTGTCGTAACCAAAAGTGCAGCAAGGCCCGTTGTCGTGCACCAGTTCCCGTTCGAGTCTAGCTCAAAGTGGTGTTTTCGGGTTTTACCCCTAGGTACATCTATGCCAGAGCCACCTCTACCTGCTCGTATCCAGACAGGGATGTATTTCTCATAAAACTCACAAAATATCTACAATACCAAAATTCTAGGAAGTTATTCTATACTAATCCTCAAAGTTCATCTTAGGTCTACGTGATCTAATCATAGTTTATCTAAATCTAGCTTCCAAGGTTTGTACTAAAATTCCTATGATACCAACTATAATGCCCCAACCCCAGTTACCCAGAGTCGGTGCATTATTACATAACATTGGCATGATCACAAGAAAGATCAAATCTCGAAATACCGATTGGTTTAGTAGCCTTGGAAACACTAGATATATTCATAAAGTATGATATTACATAATAAAGTGAAAAACTACTACAACAACACATTGTATCCATAGTCCACACTATTATCCCCTCATAATATCCCTGCAGGTCATTCATAATTTACTTCTTCACATCCTGGGAAAAATAAAACATAGAAAAGGGGTGAGCTCAAATGCCCTGTAAGGATAACAATATAGCGGAAACTTTCATAAATAAGAATAAACATTTAAGGTAGTGTATAACTAAAACAAAAGCCTTTTAAACTTGAACTTCAACATATTATGGAAAAAATAAAATGAAATAATTCCATTTACTTATTAACATGGATATTCTACTAATCGAATAATCACATGCAATATTAGTAACCACTTTCATAATGATGGAATGCATAATGCCAGACTATCATAACCACATAGCCAAGGCCTCGTGCCAATACTACAAATAAAATTTTGTCAAGGCCTTGTTCCAAGACACTAGTTTGTCTCATGAGACCTACCGATGCATCGAGGAGCTATAACGGGCTCCACCCGTCACATATTAAGTCCAATGCATTCCCATATGAAAAGGTTTAAACATAACATAAACATTCGAATTAAAATTAGCATACGAAATATAAATACTTCATCCATAAACTATGAATGGTATAAAAATAACACATCAATAGTCAAACATATCACAAAACCTTCAATACAATACAGAAGTTTTGTATCATAATAAATCAACTTCAAATAAGTGTAAAATCCATCAAAGGATGTTGACATAGATGAAATCAAAACTCTTTTTAGAGAAATATCTCTTTCTATTTTGAAATCATTTAAGAGTAATATATTTATAAAATAAAACATTTTCTTTGAAAATATTCTTTTAAGATTGTAATGGAAGATTTGACGATTTTATAATGGTGGGAAATAGCCGCACCCACCGTATAAGTTAAAAAAACATTCCTACCTTAATTCTGTCGAAAAGGTTAAAAAGCACCTTGTTTGGAAAAAGACAGAAAGATTACTTTATAAAACTATTATAAAAAGTAAAACAAGGGTATAAATGACTTTAAACCATATTCTTTTAAATAGTAAATTTTTTTTAAATACATTTTTAAGAAACATGGATGTGCATGATAAAGAGATCCCAGTAGATCATTACGTATAAACAACATCGGATAATGAAGAGATTGTGAAATAACCCTTACCTTGTAATTTTCCTTGGTTGGGGTAGGTTAACCTCCTGTATAATGGTGAAATAATTGTTATTAAATTATACAAGAATCATATACATTAATATGATATCATATATGATCTTTTAACATTGATTTGTTAATAATATCTTAGTATTGTCGTTGTTTCGGGTGTTAACTTACTCGTTTTATGTTTTGTTATGTAAGCTATGTTTGTCATGGATAGGTTGTATCTTATTCATATAAATAATGATATAAAGTCCTTAAATACTATTATTAATCATCAAATGAGAATTATACTTGAATGGATACGATGGAGAATGAATCTCATCGCATTCGTGGAGACGGTAGTCCGTACGTACACACGAGCGACAATATCATTCTTTTGATATTAAAATAATATATAATTGGATGGTATATCATATATACAGAATCATTATCATGTTATATTTATTATTTACATGAGTTACACATCATTATTATACCCATCCAAATAATAATTTATTGAATAACAATTACACCACGACGTGGAGACGGTAAGCCGTACGTACGCACGTATGGTGACATGTTATTCAAAGGATGGATAGAATACTGAATATGGTTGTAACATATTTATAATAACATCACAGTATATATAAGATACTGGAGTTCTTATTTTATAATGGCAATAACAAAGAAGGAAGAAGTGGAATAAGAAATGAACTTGGAAAAGGGTGGTGAAATCATTACCTCTTCTTCGGGTTCTTCCTTTTGATTTGATCAAAAGGGATCTTAGGTTGGCTTTCTGACTAAAGTAAGGAATATAGGATGAAGTGAGGGAAGTTGAGAGAGTATTTGGGCAGAGTTTGTCCGAAACAAAAAGCTTTGAAGGTGTGATTTAATGAGAAGGGGGAGTTCCATTTTATAAGAGGGGTGAGGGGCACCTTTGGAAAAGCTAGAAATATTATTTAATAATAAATTCATATTTGGTTTCTAATGGATCCAAAGTGGATTATTTAAATTTTAAGGTGGGTATGGGTCGAAAACCACTCAACCAATAGAATTTATACTGGTTTGGGTTACTATATTATCCTTATCATTAAGTATTAACTCTTAGTTAATTAGTTTCACTTTTACAATGTCTCTTTGTATTTTTATATTATATGGTTAATAAACTTACTATATACATCCAAGAGACCCCCAAGTGGTCCATTAATGATACACATATCATTATATAAGTCTCTTGGCCGAACCTTAGATTTTTTGGAATTTAATATCAATTAATAATATAATATTTGTTTTAAAAACTCTTTTATGTCAATTTTGACACTATTTGGAAAATTGATTTTTGTGAAAATCATAACAGAATGATTAGTTCAAAAAAAGTCAATTAAATCACTCATAATATGTCATATTATCCTATAAAATTAGTTTAATTCATAAAAGTCTCAAATTATATTTATTTGGGTATTTATAATATCAATTATTTTAATTTTTCACTATTATGGTTATTACTGCATCATCATTGTGTCATAAATAAATTAAATTATTTAATGTCTAAAAATTATAAATAAAATATCATTATGTAGTAAATCTTTTTATATTTATAATTAATATTTACAATAGAATTTATCTTATGTATAACCCTATATTAAAAATGTTTTAGTAAATAAACTTTGATTTTAACTCTTTTAACTCTTCTTTGAATTAAATAATAATAAATGTCCTAATCTAATCCAAGTGGACCTAAATGATAATATTTTATTTCTAAGGTTGATTTTGGTCGAGTTAAACTTGTAAAATAGAATTAGGACATGTGTTAGGGTAATATTAATATCATTTTTACTGTTAATTACCCTATTTACTTTTAACCATGGTAAATAAAAGTAAAAAGTTACTATTCACCAAAAATTATTTTCATCTCATTGAACCACATTTTACTACTTGATATTAACTGTGTCTCTCAGATTTTCGAAATTCCATTCACAGAAGCGGTAAAATTAAGTTTTATGAAAAATTCAGTTTTTTAACTACCACTTAGTGATTTCACTATTCATCAAAAATTGAAGTTTTTCTGAATAATGCCAAAATTTCACCCTAAGCTATAATTGATATTCTGAATTCAAAAATGATGTCTATTTTACAAAATTCCAAACATATAATTTGTATTAATTAATTTTATAATTAATTCTCGCTGTTACAACAAATAGCGTGTTTTTAAGAAACAATATATATCAAAAGATTGACAATTGTTTATGTCCAATTTCAAAGTGAAATTAATTCTAATGAACACCATTGGATAAAATGGTAAAAATATATTCTAATTATACTTTAAAACCACTAAATAATATAATTTATCACTATAAATTATTTTGATTAAAAAAGTTGTTTTTAAGTATTTTCACTATTCATAAAAATTGGAAGTTCTCAGAAAAATACCCAAAATTCAACTTAGGATAATTTCGATATTCTAAATCCAAAAATGAAGTCCATTTTGAAATATAAAATATATATAATTTCAAAAAGTAGGTATTACTATTCATAACGGCTAGTTTGATTGGTTGTGGTGTGTTAGAACTTGATGTTACGTACAACACACGCTATCACATTATTCAAAGAGAATCGTACCGTAGAAGCTTGGGGTGTTACAATGATTATTTTTTCTCATACTATGATTTGTAGTTTTAGTCAATGAATAGAAAAAAGAGGAATCTTGATAACACTGAATGTGATGGTAAATTATGTGATTATGAGAAACCAAATTTGATTATAACTACAGATAAAGATATTGTGATTATGAATGATATGATATTTGGATATATGATTAAATATATGAATTTTGGTGAGATTCCTACCACCTAAAATAATAGAAAGATATAATTTTATGAAATTTAATGTGGTAATAAACATAGATTAAAGAAGATTTATCTTCCTACATTCCATGATAGTGGGAAGAAACCCCTAGAATAATATCTCAAATGGAGGGTAAGATGTTTTTCATGATGAAATTAAGGTCATAGAGAAATGAATTACCAAGGAATAAAATTTCTTTTATGTGGTGTACTTGGTAATAATTCGAGTCAATGCCCTAAACATTAGGGTTATCCCCTAGGACCTATAATATACCAAATCAATGAAGTAAAAGGGTTGGAGTATTTATGTATCAGGATTCAATAATTATGATGTAGAAGTATTTTTACCAGTGATATTTTTTTAATTTTAATCATGAATCATCACAGTATTGTGTTAGTTTTGTAAGAATATATGTCTCTATGTAAGATTAACTTAATATTTAACGAATTCATCATGTGTATATGAGTTTAAGATTGATCATAATTTCAAATTCTTAGAAACACCTTTTTAGGATCTATGTGATGTGAATTTAATATGATTAATGAAATTTTGGGATATGTTTTGTTGGAATAAGGTATATGTGACTCCTAGGTTCAACATGATGTATTATTTTAGGAATAATGATATTTTCATATGTTTAAAGGAATCGATAACCATTAGGGTTTATATGACCTTTTATGATTAAGCTTATTTTTAAGGATGCTCAACATATTTCTGGGGATTTTATACAAATTATATTAATATATTTTTAGTAAAAAGGACAAAATATCACATATAGAAAATCCATAGGGCTTAAATTCATAGTTGAAGAGCGATAATGTTGAAATTCACACCACTGTCCTATGCGATTTCATGGTTAGTTTTCCATTTTTATAAATAATGTGACAGATAAAGTTTAATTTTATTTTTCGAATATAATTTTTATCATAGAGATAACCATGGGATTTAAAAATGATATGCTGATAGATTATGCCTCATGATAATTTATGGTTCATGAGAAAAATTACCCAACTCATGATTTGGAGTTAGATACAGTAATTTTTACATTAAAGATATGTAGGCATTATATGTATAGATGAAGGTGTGATATACATACTAATCATAAGAGTTTAAATTATATATTCACACATAAAGAGTTTAATATACACTAGAGAAGATGTTTGGAGCTGTTTAAAGATTATGACTGCTCATTACATTACCACCCTGGGAAGGCAAACAAGGTAGACGATGCTTTGAGTCAAATGGATCGTGATAGATGTTATATAATGAATATAAAAATGACCAATATTTTTGTATTTGTATAGGATAGATCAATAAATCTTGAAGGAAGGAGGAAAATCTTATATTTCTTAAATAACTATTCAACTATCTATCCAAGTGAAGATTAAAGAGGCATAGAAGGAAGATAGAGAGTTATAGAAGAAGGTGAGAAATGTTCCTACACTAAAACTTGATTAAAATGTAATGATAAGGTCTAGGAACCCTATATGTGTTCAATCCATGCCATATTTGAAGGAGCTATCAGAAGAAGCTCATAATTCTTCATTCTCTATTCATCCTTTAAGTAAAAAGATGTATATAGGTTTGAAAGAGTATTTCTAGTGAGACAAAATTAAAAGAGATATTGCAGAGTTTTTATCTTGGTGCTTGATATGTTAGCAATTTAATTTTGAGAGACATAAGTCTAAGGGCATGTCACTACCATTACACATACCAACATGGAAATGGAAAAACACCACCATTGATTTTTCTGTCAGACTCCCCAAAACATCTAAAGGGAATAATTATATGTGGTTTAAATTCAATCACTTCAAAGATTCATAATGCTTCATTTCAATTATAGAGGACTTATATCTAGATTATTTTTCTTGAATATACATTGAGGAAGTGGTAAGGTTTAATGGAGTATCATATTCTATTATACCTTATCGAGATATGAGGTTTACCTTAATGTTCTAGAGAATTCTTCATCAAGATCTAGATATGGAGTTGTGTTTAAATACTAAGTATCACCCTCATAAAAATTTTTAGTTATAGGGAAGCATTGGAACCTTATAGAAAATTCTAAGACCATGTTCCATGGAGTTCAAAGGTGGTTGGGATCAATACCCCCCTCTAGTTGAGTTTTAACACCACAATAACTTTCATTCTATCATTCAGATTGATCCTTATGAATCTATCTATGGAATAAAGTGTATAACTAAAATATATTGGGATAAAGTTATAGAAATAATGATTTTGCAACATGATATTTCTATGTAAATGGTAGAGAAAGTCATGTCCATTCAATAACACATCAAGATAGCTCAAATTCGATAAAAATGTTATGCTGACAATCATCTGTGTGATCTGGATTCTGATATTGATGAGAAGGTTTTCTTGATAATTTATCAATGGAATAAGGTTATGAGATTTGATAAAAAATCAAAGTTGATCCCAAGGTATATTTTCCTTTTAAATATTATTGATTGAGTAGGGATGGTTTTGTATCGCTTTACGCTTCCACCAAACCTCTCTCAAGCCCATGATGTGTTCCATGTATCTCTTCTATGGAAGTAGATACCTGATACTTCACATGTATTAAAACCATAAGTCATACCACTGGATCATGATCTTTCCAATTAATAATAATCTATATATATTTTAGATCATATATTGAAATATCTACAAAATAATACTACTCACATGGTCATGGTTTTATAGTGAAACCACTAACCTAAGGAAGCTACATGGGAAACTGAAGAAATGATGAGGTAGAAGTATCCTCAGTTGATGGTATTAGAGTAACAAAATTTAAAGAGAAAAATTCATTTTAAGGGGAGTAGAATGTAACAACCTAATATTTTATAAAATATATTCTTTCAAATAAATTTAACTTCTTAGATAGTTTGTGTTACACACAACGCCGAGTTTTAACGAACGATGATATACTATTAATATCATTATTATTTAAACATGACCATTATAAACAAGTCTTAAAAAATAGCAGTATGAATAGGAATGACAAAAATTTGAAAATTAAGTATAATTGTTTTATATAAAGAAAATATATTTATAAATAAGTACTTAATTTTTGGAAATGTATTTATATACTTTGAAAATACATTTTTTTTCTAAAAAATGATTCTCATTACTTTTTATGATGAAATAATAAAATTAATTTTTTAAACTTTTATAAAATTTATTTTAAAAAATGAAGATAATTTTTTAAATCAACATTTCCAAATTATCTTAGAGTGAAATTTTGATAACTTTCCAAAAATGTTAATTTTTCAATGAATAGAAAAAAATACCGTTTTTATTAAAATAATCTCCTTTAATTTAAGAAACTTACAAGTATTATTTTTTTATTGTTGGTTTTAAATTAAAATTAGTTAAATTATATTATTTTTAATCAAATTTATCTCATTGGAATCAATTTTATGTTCAATTTTTATTTAAAAACATCTTACACTTACGAAAACTTTTTCTTTGGAAAACTGTTTTTTCATTGCAACTATAGGTTTAATTTTAAATTAAATTCTACCACTTATATGAATTTAATTTTTTAAAATAGATTAAATATTTATAATAATCATAATTAATATTTTATAATAATTTAAACTTAATTTTTTTCTATAATTAATTGTAAAAACATTCAAAAATTAATTACTATGGTTAAGGTTAAAACAGGTTTACCAGGGGTTTAAACTAAAACATAAGGGGTAGAATGACCTAAAAAATTGAAAAATTAATATTTTATGGTAATATTTAGAAGTTTTATCAACTATTATTATATAATTATCCATTTTTGAGCCTTTTTTCATGGAAACATATGGGTATACCTTTTTCTTTTCAAAAATTCCAAGTGTGTCCAATCCCCCACTTAGAAAAGGTCAACTAATCTCCTCTCCACTTAACACTTAAAAATACTTTTGATTAAAAAAATACATACCCATATACCTTATTTTATTCTATAACCACATCCTATAGTATTTAGTTTTATTATTAAACTCTCCTAAGAAGGATTTTGTTGAGAACCTAGGGAGGTTGTCTAAAGAAGAGGTATCATTCTTAACTGACTGTTTTTGTTTTCTTTCTTCTTCCACCTCCTTAAAATATTCTAAAAATTTGAAGATATAATAAAATAATTATATTAAATATAATTATATTTTATTATGTTAATTTAATAACTCATATACATCTCCCTCTCCATCAACTGGTAAACAAAACCGTCGATCGTGTGTAGGGATGACTACCGCCTCATGAACCAATGTCATTCGTTTTCCATCACCGCCTCTCAGGAATGAAGATAATGATGGATGTAATTTTTAAATATAATATTTATTAAATATTTATAAATTTTTAATCATAATATCACATGAACCTATTTCCTTACAATCCATTTAAAATTTATAATGTCGCTCGTGCATATGTGTTGACTACCACCTCCACGAAGTGATGTGATTCATTTTTCATTTAATTTTAAAATGGGTGGGAATAAGGATATATTTAATGAATATATATGATATATATGATATAAAAATTATTATGTAAATTTTATATGTTATTTACCTTTATTTCATTCCAACCATCGAGAAAATGGAACCATCGTTCATGCATACGTACGCCCACTGTCTCCCTGAACAGTGAAATTCATTTTCTATCTATAAATTTTATTGATTACTATAAATATATATTTAATGAATATATATGATAATTATATCATGATTAAAATTATAGATATTATGGATAAATTCTAAAAGTAAAAGTACTAAAAATACCAAACCAAAACGTACATGATAAATGAAACAATTATTACTTGAAACGATATTTTAACAAAGAATTGTTAATAAGTGATTGATGAAAGGTTATGATTAAATCATATATTATATGATACACATTATTATGTTTTTATAATATATTTATAATAATAATATATTTATTATATATTAGGTTCAAATGTGTACCAAGAAATTAGAGTCTTGAGGTAATGAATTATCATATCACTGTTATTTCCGTGAGACACATACAAATTGATTCTTTTGTATAGTGTATATACCACATATGAATATATTTTATTATTATTCTATTGAAAATTATGGTATATATATATCGATATAAGGTTTTTTATTTCGTGGGTCTTACGATTAAAATGTTACCAAAGTGGTAAAGGTTTTATGTTACAATCTCATTGTTTATCAGGATTATTTTTGATTATGTCTCTGATGATGAAATATTATGACATAACTCTCAAGAAACCTAATTAATATTATTATCCTATTGTTATTTCTAGAAAATACATGCTTTCATTTCATTTTCCTATCCTTAAGGATTATATATATCCAAAGAATGTTTTTAATAAAGATCGACTATATTTCTCTCTTTGGTGAAAATCATTTTTCTTCCATGTCCATGTTTTATAAAAATGTTAAAAAGAATGTTTTTACTATATTCCAATGATTATTTAAAGAAACTTTTACCCATGTCTTAACTTTTGAAAAATGTTTTAAAATTAACCTTATTGATACTTTCTCAATGTGTTAATTTTACCTTTTACCAAAAACTTTAGAGGAATTGTTATTTGAACATGTACAACATGAATGATATTTTATGAAATCATGACCACTAAATGGTTTAAAGATTCGTTTACAGGTTACAAAATTTCTTTTCAAATTAAATCTTTTATTACATATTTTATATATTTTTTATTTTAAATAATTAAATTCAAAATGGAAAGGATATTTTTCTTATGAAATGTTCCATGTGGTCTTTAAAAATCATTTTCCATCTAAGATGACATACTTTTATGTTACTTATTATTTAACGGGGATATGATCTAATGATTATATACTTATCATTTATCTGGATGATTTATGTTTATGATGATAAGATTTTTATGAAACCTGTTTCATTTCCACGGGTTATGATATGATGAAATGTTTATGAAACCCATTTATTTTCATGGGACCTAACATGATTAATGTTTTATGATATTTTAGAACACATATGTATGATTTTAATTTTGTGATGGGTGGTACATATACCCTCCACCAATTAATTGGGTAATTATTAATGTTCTATGATCCCAAATGGTACATGAGAGGTTATCCCAATCCCAAAAGTGGGTACATGAGAGGTTATACCAAGCCCAAAATAGGGTGCATGGGATGTAATACCAAAACAAAAAGAGGTTAAATAGGAGGTTATCCCAAGACTAAAGTGGGAATATAGGTGGTTATCCCAAGACTAACATGTTATGAATTTCCTAGTGGATATCCTTCTCATAAGATTTTCTGTAATTATGCGTATTCCAAAAATATGCATCTTATGAAAATTTTATATTATCATGGATCATGTTATTTTATTCAATTATGATTCATGTCAGATCAACAAACAATATTTATTGAATGAATCAAGTTTATTGTCTATGATATGCAGGGTATGGTTTTCAAATTTTATTCTCATGTTATCATACCCTTATGCTCATGTTATTTTGATATCTCCCTTCTTTACCCTTACTAATAATCTGAGATCACCCTTTATTATGTTTCTTTTTCCTAGGTTATGAAGAAAGGTATTATTTATAAAATGTCTAAGAAGGATTCTAGTTGTGAAGAAATTACTGGGAGATGATGTAGTTCACTTATGAACTAGTTGTTTATGTTTTTAAGTTTCCAAAGATACTAGACCTATAATATTCTGGCATGGATCATTATGTTATTTAATAAATATTCATAGAAAAATATATAATAACAATGTATGGAAAGTATGGGTCACTATACCTATAACCATAAAAGAGTCAAACGACACAAACTTCCACAAAAATCTTCAAAAGATCCATTTGGATCCATTTCTAGAAGATGTTATTATATTTGAACTCCATGAGCACTGGGTTATTTTATGAACCACTAAAATCCCAAACATAGGCTCGTAAAATATCCTCCATAATTTGAATCATATATTTAGATTGGATGTCAGTATGAGTATGGTAGGATGTATTTAAAAGAGCATGTGATTACATTGCATTTTTAAGACCCTGTCATAATTGAGACATGAAAAATATATCTTGATCAAAAATGATTCTCCCCAGAACACGGTGAAGTCAAAAATTCTCTCACACAAAGAGAATACCCAAATTATTGATAGTAAAGGTCTCCCTAATATAAAATAAGAAGGATACCTTATTCATTAGATCCACTATCACCCATAATACATCATTCTTGCAAGGTGTCCTGGGTAATCCTATCATGAAATTCATTTTCACATTAGCCCACTTCTATTTTGGAATGGGAAGAGGCTATAAAAGATGAGTAGGCCTCTGATGCTTGAACTTCACTAGATGATAGGTGAAATAATTTCCCTAAAATCTTTCTATATCCTTCTTCATTCCTTTACACTAGTACCATTTATGGAGATAACAATACATCTTTGTTAAAACTAGATGTACCTACCATTTTGAAGTATGAAAATATATCATTAGATCCTCACACAAACCCGTGAAAACCAATATATGACCAAACAAAAGAAGAATTTCATTTCTTATAAGAGACCATCTTGATAGTGTCTCCCCACCATATAATCCATCCCTCAGATCTAAGTACTCTATAATAGATAGTTACTTCATCATGATCATGTCTATAATCATGTGTATAATAGATGTTTAAGTTATATTTACTCATCCATAGTACTCTTAAACATCTAGATTCATGTCTTTAAAGTGTTCCATAAGTCACCAATCATCACAGGACTCCTAAACTACCTCTTTCTATTCCTTAAATATTAATGAATTGGAAACAAAATTACCCTTTCCTAGAGTGTATTCCAAATCAAAATCTAAATATTTATGATACTCAACCCGCCTCCTCTGCTAAAGGTTTAAGTATCGCTAATAACAGATGCACTTGAGGATCTTATGGTCTTTTTACACCATAAACCTCTTTCCCAATATATAGTGTCCCCCTGATCTTTGGGTGTGTACCATAATGGATAACTCCAGATCATGATTAGGGTATTTCCTCTCATGTGGTCTCAAATTTCAGGAGCCATAAGAAACCACATGGTCTTTATCCATCTGAACTACTTCAAGTATGACTCTAAATGTATTGTAGTAAATGATATATTCCATACTCATTATATATAGGGTGAGGACTAGTGTTTAGGTCCACCTACTCTTCATCTCTTTAAAATACCTCTTGTAAGTTTCTAACCAAACAATATTCACCCCTTTTTTAGTCATCCTGGACATCGATGCTTCCAAATGGGGGAATTCATGGATGAAACACCAGTAATATCCTTATAAACTCGTAAATCTATGAATCTTGAAGAAATTATTAGGCCCATCCTATGATACCATAGATTTAACCTTCTCTGGGTATACTGAAACTCCATCATATATGATAAAATGTCCCAAGAAGTGAAATTTATCAATCAAAAAATTATATTTTGATAGTTTGGTGTAAAGATGATGCTCTTTAAATGTATTTAATATGATAAAAAGATGTTGGGAATTATCATATTTAGATTGGTAGTATACTAAGATTTCATCGATTTAAACCACCACAAAATGATCTAGGAAAGGATGAAATTATGACTCATCGGGGTTATGAAAACCACCGGTGCATTCGTCAAACCGAATGACACCACCATGCACTCATATAAGCTACATCTACTTATAAAAGTTATCTGAGGTATGTTAGGTTGTATCACTATATACTAATGGTATCCTAACCTCAAGTCAATCATGGATAAGATATTGGAAACCCTCATCTGATCAAATAGACTATCAATGCACAGAAGGGGATACAAGTCCATGACTGCCATCTGGTTCATCCTATGATAAACCATATATAAGAGCAATGTTCAAATAGTCTTCTTAGAAAAAATAAAGGGAGGACCCCATAGATAAGTACTATTTCATATGAATCATTTAGTTTCTAGATCATCCAAATGAAATTTAAAATCATGAATCTCTACTGGTGATATTATGTAAGGTTATAGAAACTAGATCAGCTCCTGACACTAACTCGATCATGAAATCAATCTTCAAATTAGGTTATAAGCCAAATAAATCATCAATAAATACATCCTAAAAATGGTCCACCACTAGAGGAAAGGAATCCTATTAAATTCCATAATTATCCAAAATATGATTTTCTATCTGAGCTGTGAGAGAATCCAACTAGTACTAAATTGGTCAAGCATGAACTTCCTGAAGATCTCATATTCCCTGGATAGTATAGCTACCCCCATTTGTAGAAATAAAGGAAAATTTCTCCTGATAACAATTGATATGATCCTGGCATAGAACTAGCCAATAAATAACATGGATCAAATTGAAACCAGTCATTTTTAGGACAAAAATCTCCCATAGAAAATGGTAGCCACCAATTTATAGAGAACAACCCTTGAAACATTTTATATCCTCTAAACACACTCCCAACAACATGTCAATGATCATAAAACCATCAATTATCCTTACTACCAAAACCAAAACATTTGAATATTGAGTACATAAAAAGGAATATGATGCTATTGTATCAATCAAAATGAAAGAAAGGTTGGATGACAATTGAATCTTACATATAACAGTAGAAGGTATAGTATCTAGACTATCCACATTAGACTACTTAGGCTGCATCTGAATCTACCCTATGCACTAGGCTCCCCCATTTATATTCCCTATACCTGGTACTAGTGCTCCTATACTAGGGTACCACATTCCCTACCTTGGCCTAAATTTCTATCAGAACTCTAGATACCAGTTTGTTGCAAGGTTGTTGAGTCCTTCCTAGACTCAAGTGCGTATCCTCATCCCCTACAATTACTATTTTGTTGAAAGTTAATACACAACTTCTATAGATGTCCTAACATTCCAAAAACACGATACTCCACCATAGGGTAAGGACACTATGGGTTTTTATGGCCTAACTTTACACAATTAAACACTGTAATAAAACATGGTTCTAAGATGTCTTACCACTACCCTAACTACTCTGACCACTGCTTCCCTAGAGATATTTGTGGTAGTGGTACTTCCCGCTTATAGAAGAAGAGATCCTAGAACATCCCACTAAAACTTCATATCTAGTACTCAGGGAATCTATAAGATTCCATTATTTTATGAGAGAATGGTTTATCACATATTTGAAGCTACTCAGTGGAAATACGTTCACCTGTGACCTTATCTCATAGTGAATCCAATGATGAAAACATATTTCCTTGGATATCTCTTCAAATGTTACAACCTAGACTTTTTGGACCGTTACTTTTTGGGAAATCTTGTGATGTAGGTGTCTGAAAGAGATCCAGATGTGTTTATAGGTGTTTGGGAGGATAATGGAGGTTATAATACCTATTTTTTCTAGGCTTTAGTATGGATTTGGGAGGATATTCCATAATGGGGTGGCGATAGTTTAGGGTGGAATGATGCAGAGTAGGGACCCTAGGGGAAGTTTTTTGGTGCTATTTCTAATATGAGGGTAGCTATACCATGGATCATGGGATTTAGCATAGAACCTTATCATCAAAGGATAGATGTGGCATATAAAAGAATTTATTGTAATGAATCATATTTTCCTGATTTTATTTTTAGAAATTACTTGGGAAAATTCTAAGACCAGGCACTAAGACAACATGTGATTCTGAGGCTCGGGGTACCCAAACAAATTGTTTGAAAAATGTTAAGTTTTTAAGTGCACATGCATGTGACTTTTATGAAAAATTAAAATAAATCTTAAATGAGTGACCGGATCAAAAATATGATGGAACTTTAGAGATCAGAGTAGTGTCTTTACCCTAGGTGAGACTTAACATTGGTTGACGCATGTCATCTATAGAAAAATTCACTAGGGGCGTAACCATAAATAAAATAATTAAATAAAAATTATTTTATTTTTAAATACTAATACCACATAAATGGTAACTCATATTGAGAATCTGATACCACCTTTGAGTTTGTAAGGGTGTGTTTTCCTTAGACGGGGCCTAACCTCGACCGGTGTGGGTTGAGGGTGAAAGTTAGATTTTGGACATAGTCATCATTAAAATATCTAATAAAAATATTTTATTGAATGTTATGTGTTGAAACAATGGTAGTTTCCCTTTTTAATAAGCTATTTTATAGGAATTCAGGGTTATCTCTATAACCTTTTAATTCCCCTGAGCCAAAGAGAAGGAAGCTATCTCCCGGTGACGAACGCTAGCGGATCGAGGATCAACAACAACACAAACCTCCATTCTTCATTAACGACCAATCCAATCATCGAGGTAGGGTGTTGATCTCTTTGTGATTTATTTTACCCATATTAGAATAAAATGATGAATGTAGAATAACCCAAAAATAGGTTGATCTGTGGTTTGATCATTCTTGTGGGAGGGATATTTATTACGAGATTAAAGGGAATAGATCTTGGTGATTATTTTTATATTGGTTTCTTCGTGATCCCACTAACATGAATGGATCAAGGCCAAATGAACAATGGACAAGATATGTTATTTGGGGGTTCATGTTCTTAATCCCTCCACCCTAAATATATCATGTTCTTCATGTGTTCTTCACCCTTTGAAACTCTACATGAACGATCAATTGTTAGACCCACGATCCATTGCGCAATGATCCAAGACCAAAGGTTGTGATCTGCGACGACATTGTGGAGGTGAAACGAGAGTGCAGAAGGTAGGAGGCGTCTCACGATGGAGGGAATATAGAATTATGGGACAACAACAAGGTGGTCAGTAGTGAGGTCCATGCGCAGACCGATGGGGCACACAGTCATGGTCCAGCTAGACTACTTCGGATGAGGAGCTTGCGGCGGCGACTGTGGTGGGATGCCGATTGAAGCCGCAACAGAAAAGAACCTCATGAAAGTGGGGCCACGAGACCAGGAGAACAAAGCGGTCTAGTTGTGAAATGTTTTCTTGCACCGTGTTGTCTAGGGGAATTGGATTTCCATGCGGTTGGGTGATCGCGTGAACCAGGGGGATGCGATCAGGATAGGCCGTGTCTGACGGAGCAGAGGCGATCCGCACGATGCATTCTAGGATATAGAACCAGGCCTATGTAGAAGCCTAAAGAGTTGTACCATGTGACCCATCAGGGAAGGCCAGCCCCAACTGATCGGGTTAGGTCAGGTCGGGCGAACCAGGCTGGGTTAGGTCGTCCGGACCAGGTCGGGTCAGACCCAGACCAAACCAAACTGTTTTTACTAAATTGGATGTATCTTTCAGACCGTGTATCCATTTGATGAGCCATTTATAGTGTTGGGACACTTGAGATGATGTGTTACTTTTTTGATAATCTAATTGAGCTTTTTTGTATGTTTGTTTTATTACCAAATGTCTTGAGGAGTAGGTTCTCTCGGAACAAGAGTGCTACGAGAGGAATCTGGAAGCTGGCTGTGACTATGTGATCTTGGTGACTATGTGACTTGGGGGATGCATGGTCCGTTGATGCTATTTTCACCATCGAATCTCTATTATCCATTGACGCTTCATGTTCCATCGATGTCTTGGGCACCATCTATGCTCTGGCCGTCATCGACGCTCCGTTCTCCATCAAGACTATGTGCTCCATCAACACTCCATGCACCATTGACACTCTGTGAGCCATAGAAACTCTGTGTTCTATTGAAGATTCTAGTGTTATTGAAATTGGTAGATCTATGGACTAAAAATATAAATAATTCTCTTCATTATTTAGACTTATACCTATGTGAGATGACCGTATTGACTGTACTTCGTGTGTTTTCTTTGTGGTATACTTTGTGTATTTCTTAGTGGTATTTTCCTTCGTGGTTTCAGAGTCCCTACTGAGTATTGTTTTACTCACCCCTACATAAGAAATGTCTGCACTTATCATGTCTTATGTAGATGATAAATGCTTTGATGAAGTCCTTGGTGGAATGGTGCCCGGTGGTACTTAGAGAGGGGTTCGACAGACGAGGTGTACTTCAATGACTTTAGACAGCTGTTTCTGTACCTACCCTTCTAGTAGGGTTTTATATGGATGAGTTTTAGGAACTTATGCATTCCCTTTTAAACAATTTTCTTTTAGTGGGATTCTATTATGTCCTAGTTTACATTCTATTTTTTATATTTCTATACTCTATTGTTGGTATCTTAGTGGTATGCATTCTTGTTTACTTTATGTTTTTACATTTCAGCATTTTGGGCTTGGAGGTGTGTGTGTGTGTACCGGTACTTAGGAAAACTCCTCCCATTTATGGGATATTCCTACTCGGTGCTAGTATCCATCCACTATCCTATCAGAGACAGGCTTAGGGTAGTCATGACACATGCCCCTCTAGGATGGGTCATGACAGAGTGGTATCCAAGGTGGTTATTTTTACCTAAAGAACCAAGAGTTTGTGAGATTGGTTTAGGGAAATAGTGTTGAGTATTTCGAGTTTGTATTTCAGTCCATGGAATCCAGTGTTGGTGCGGTGACCAATGTATCCAAAAACCAAGACTATGGATTCTACTTTCTAACTTAGTACATGAAACCACTAGTTTCAGGGAAAATAACAGTACATACATCATATAGGATTGTGTGTGTTCTCATGTCCTTCTTGATTCAGTGTCAGCTCACCAGGTATACTCTATTGACTGTGGTACATATTGATCTATTTCAGGATGCCTCCATACAGAAATCCATTTAGTATTCTGATGCCTAATCATGAGGACCATCTACCGAGAAATGAGGCATCAGTATAGGGGCCAATACTATAGATAGCACCTCCGGGTGGTGTACCAGTGATATCGCAACTCAAAGAGAAATAGTTACTACCAACATTACTGTTATAGGATGTATATAGGCTAAGTGCATTGCATGAGTTCTAGAGGCAATGAACTCCTAGGTTCATGGGTGATCCAGACCCCCAGGTAGCTAAGGATTGTCTAGAGGTGGTTACGTGTGTCTTCTGCCTTGTGATGACGCCTCTGGACTAGATGGAATTCCTAGACACGAGTATTCTACATGGATCAGCTGTGATATAGTGGAGATTAGTGATCTATAAAAATGTAGAGATGACCATCACTTGGAAAAACATCAAGTTTCTCTTTAGATAGGAGTTATTCCTAGTGAAATTATGCTCCGTATGTATATAAGGACATACTTCATCTGTAGTAGGGAATTAAGATAATAGATGAGTACTCAATGAGATTTATAGATCTTTCTCACTACTCCACGGATATGGTGTGAGACACATTATTTAGGGTCTGAACCTTTGAGGAGGGGCTATGCTGGGAGATTAGGGAATCCATGATATCCCTTATCATTCCAATATATACTGGGGTACTAGAGTGAGCTCTACTAGTAGAGAGCTTTTTGGCGGAGTATACACTGGAAGTGGGACCTACTATCGGGCATCAGGTAGCTGAATCTTTGATAGTAGGTATCCAAAATATAACACAGGGATCCAATAAGATCAGACAGTTTTGGGGATAACCCCAAGACATGGGGTCAGTGGTGTGAGGATCCCATAGTAGAGCGAGTCATCCAAAGGATAGGCTGTTCTACTTGTGCATCGGTCAGGGAAACATGGATTGAGATTTCCTGACTCACCGTATGAATGATATAAAGATGGTTGAGGGATAATAAATTCATAGGTGAAGGTAGGAACAAGGATTTCCTCTATGTGGAATATGTGGTGGAGGATTTGTATGGGCAACAAGAGGTGGGTGGAGGTTCTATGTGCTGCCACCCCCACCCCCAGGTGGTCCACCATGGGTTTAGAGAGCCGGTGGACATAGATGAGGCCATCTTCAAGCCATGGAGTCTTATGAACCCAATGTTCTAGAGATGATTATAGGTATGATCTATGTATTTTCCACCCTAGTTTTAGTTTTGATATACATATGTTCCAGTTACTATTTTCTCACCATGACCCTTGTTCGAGTCATGGAGATTACAGTGGAACCATTGACTCAATCCCTACACTTAGATACTCCTATGAGGGAAGATTCGACAATAAAACACTAGTGGAGATAGTGTGACCATAATATCATGGGAGAGAGTTTTGTTTGGGATATCTTGGTGGAAACATCGAGGCCTTATGACGTCATCCTTGGTATGGACTGGTTTTCCACATTCCATGCCCAAATTGATTGTTTTAGGTTCATAGTGATGTGTTTCCACAGAAATGGGACCAGGTTTTCCTTTGTCGGTGATAAGGAAACCCAAGAATAATAGGATGGACTCTAACATATTAGGGTGCATCCAACACACACCAATTGGCTAACATGAACCTCAATGTGATAGATGAGATAAGTCCTCATTTTCCTTCAGTGGTAGAAGAGTATGAGGATGTATTTCTGGAAGATGTTCTAGGATTAAATACTCATAGGTAGGTGGATTTTTTTACTAATATATACCATAGGATAACACCAATATCTAATCCTCCATATCAGATGGATCCTGTGGAGCTTCATGAGTTAAGGGAACAACTAGAGGACTTGTAGAGGAAGGGATTTGTGAGGTCCATTGTTTCACCCCAGGCAACCCCGGTGTTGTTTTCCAAGAAGGAAGATGGGAGATTGAGGTTTTGTGGGGACTTACGAAACTTGAACCAGGTGACTATGAATAATTAGTAATCACTAATGAGAATTGATGACCTCTTTGATCATCTGAAGGGAGCAAGGTGGTTCTCAAAGATAGACCTCAGATCTGGTTATCACATGCTTCGAGTGTATGATGAGGACATCCCAAAGATAGCTTTAATATTTCAGTAAGATCAATATGAGTAATTATTCATACCTTTTGGCATGATTAACTCCCCAGTTTTGTTCATGGGACTTTTTGGGAAAAAATCCCTCAAGGCATCATTGAAGTATTTTTGAGGTGATTGTGTTTGTTGACAAAGTGAACATCTATGTTGTGATTGTTGAAAATGCAAACCATGACATAAAAATTTGTTGACAAAGGGGATTTCATGGTGGAATGTAGAGTTCAAGAGCTGTGGTCAATTATCCATGTTTGATTCAAGAACGTCGATAATGGAATGGATGATCTGGAGGTGGTACAAAAAGAACAGATACAAGGTGGTGCCGTTTTCTAGTGTTTTCCAAATTTTTGGGCCTGAAAATCGAAAAATGAAGAAAAGTGTTTTTAGAAAAGGGACTTGCACGCCGAGGTCTTGGAGTATAGGAAACTTGCGTACCATATGTTTTTCAAGATCAGATCATCAAAATATGGAAAAGGGATAAGGGTCGCGCAAGTATTGAGTTGGTCGCGTAGGTGACTTGCGCGTCGAAGAAAGTACTTGTGCACCGGTGCCTAGGAAGATTGGAAACTTGCGCGCCTTTGGTTTTTCAAGATTAGAAGATCAAAATAAGGAAAATTCAAGAGGTTCGTGCAATTTTGGAAGTGGGTCGTGCAAATGACTTGGAGGGGCAGAGAGCTGCGTGCCGAGACTTGCGCGCCGTCGCGCAGGGTGGTCAAATTGCCTATAAATACTGGACCAAACCTCCTCATTCTTCACTGGAGTTTAATACTTTGAAGATTCAGATCTCCCGTCGTGCAGGTGTGGTGGTCGCGCAAGTGGTGTGTGGTCTCGCAGGTGAAGTTGCGCGCCAGTGGTTGAAGTTGCACGCCAGTGTGAGAAGTTGCGCTCCGATTGGCAGTTGAGCGCCAATATTAGTTTGGATGTAAAAGGAAGAGAGTCGTGCAAGTTTGGAGTTGGGGAATCTTGTGTCACGTAAGTGTATGAGGTGGACTTGAACACCCGTTGTGACTTGCGCGCCGAGTTAGACTTGCGCACCAAGTAAGGTTTAGTTCCGGCAGTGATTTTCGGGCTGCGTGGAAGCTGGAAGTTTTCTCGATACCATCGGTGCAAAGAGAGATTCATCTACGGGTGAAAGTTGAACTTCAACAGGGCATCTACATAAAGAATAAGATGCATTATTTCATGCAAATGAAGAGACCTACAGGTCTATAAACTGTGAGTGGATCCTTTCCGACGCAGTGAGCAAAGGAAGAGGAAGAAGGTGATCCTCTCCACCGACAGTGAGCCAGAGAGAGAGAAACAGGGGGTGACCCTTGGGAAAGCAGTGATCTGACCCTAAACATTGTAAAGGCAGTGAGCCTGGGCATATAAGTGATCTAGCCCAAACCATTGTATCCACATCTAGTGAAGAATAGTGGAATTTGGTACAACCGTCAACTTGTCGGTGTATGCTCCTTGGACGTAGCCCAGTGAGGGTGAACCAAGTAAAAATCTCTATGTCTACCTGCTTAATTCCCTGCATTTCATTTAAAGCATCATCATCAGATAAATAAGGAAATAAGTGATTAAAATAAATACACAAGTGCAAACAAAGTGACCCTTGTAATAAAGAGGTCAAGATCCACTGGGGTAGGAAGAATTTAGAAAAAGAATATCCATACCCTGATTCACCCCCCCTCTCAGGGTATATAGGCCCCTATTGGTCCTAACAATTGGTATCAGAGGGAAGGTTGTTGTTATCAGATTTGTTTTCTCCGACTTAGTATAGTCAATCTTTGTGGTTAAATAATCAATCTGCTCTTATCTAGGTGTGCCATGGGAAATGGAAAAACATCAAAGAAGAACCAGAAAGCTAGTGGAATTACCCACTGTGGAAGTGTCAATGGAAAGAGTGTGATTCAGTTAAAGGAATTGCGTAGTGAATAGAAAAATGGTTTAGATGAATCACACTATGAAAATACTTACTCATTCAATGATTCTGAAGGAATGAGTGAAGAACCTGATTTTACAAGTGATGTTGGAACCACTGATGATGAAGAAACACCAATAAGTTGAAAAGTGGAAGTTGTGCACATGGAAAAGGAATTGGAACATAAGTTGGATGAAGAATTTAAATCTAAATATATCCGGATCAAAGTATTGGAGATTGAGGTCAACAAGGTAAGAGGCTTAAATCATAGGCTTATTGATGTGGCCAATGACCTAAAGGAGAAGAATGATTCTCAAAGTGAATAACTATAAAAGATGACTACAACGAAAGGAAAACAAAAGGCTGGTGATTATGAAGATAATCAAAAGTTAGATGAAGTTCAGAATCTGAAAGCTAGAAATGATGATCTAGAAACACAGTTGTCTGAAGAAGCTCAGAAGAATCAAAGGCTACAATAAGAGAATGAATCTGTCTCTGAATATGTTGCTCAAGAGAAATTGAAGGTGAAAGAGAAAAGTGACATTGTGGAAAAGCTCACACAGGAACTTGAAGATGTGTTGAGTAGTCATAAGAATCTCAGAAAATAACTTAATTCTCAAATTACGTCAAGAGATAAAAATATTCAGCAACTGGAGGAAGAAATAGAATCGGTCAAGAAAGAAATGGAGAAATCTAAATCTGAAGATAATCCCAAGTTGAAGGATGCACTGCACTTATTATTTCATTATCCTTCGGTAAGTGATGATAAAATGAAAGACAAATATGCTACATCAGAGGAGAAGCATGAAAGGATTGTATCATCCCAAAGGCCATCCATTTTGGGAAAATTTGGAATTGGATATGATGATCCCACTCCTATGCATGATAAGAAAAATGCAGTTAAAATCTCCAGAGGTAAGAAAAATACTGTAGGTGCTGAAGATAGGCCTAAGAGGACATTTTCAAGAAGAAGTGATGACATGTACTATTTCTGCGGGATTCATGGTCACACATCAAGTTTTTTTTCAGAGGCTCAGGACTACATTTCTTATTGTGAAAATAGAAAATTTACAAAATCTGAGAATAAGATGAAGCATCCTAAGAAATCAGAAAGAAGAGTCTCTCAGAGAAAAGCATTTGTTAGATGCTACTACTGTGGAAGAATGGGACACACCATGAGTATGTGTCAGGAAGCTCAAGATCTCAATGTCAGAGGAAGAACTCAATATGCATCAACATCTCGACAAAGAATTGATGAAATGAGGTATGCATTTGATGGAACATGTTTTATATGTTCTGGTTATAGGGATTTGGAAAGACATTGCAGCAAAAAGAAAGCAGGAAAGGAAAAGGAACTTGAAAAGAGATCTCCACCACATGAAGTGTACAACAAAGAAGCCTATACTGAGAGACAAAGTTGTAAGGAGAAGAATAGGCGTAGAGCCTCAGGGGAATCACATGGAGCTGAACTAAAGGTGTATCAGTCACCTCCTCTGTCATACTCACAACAGACCTTAAGGAGAGAATGTGAACAAACCTGGAAGATTAAGGGAAGATCTACTCCAGCTGTGATAAAGAAGAATAAACGTTCAATGGAGGACTCACCACTAGTGAAAAAGAGTGTGGTGACTCAAACATATGATAAAATAAAGATGAACAAAGAATGTATTGATAAATTCACATGTCATGTTCCACAACGAAAAGTGGAGGAAGGTGCAAGATCCTTGCAATGGTGGAAGAAGCAAGGGAAGATGGAAAGAAAAGATATTCCTGCTTAGAGAAGGAATCAAGGGAAATGGAATTTTGGTGGAACATCAAAGACAGAAATGTGTACTAGTGGGTTTAAGCCCAAAATGGTGAGAAAATCCAAGCCTGTAGAATCTACATATCAGAAAAATACTCAGCATGTGAGTAATGAATGCTTAGTCATATGGCTAGAGCAATTGAAGTTGTCTAGGAAGCTATAAGAAGCAAAGAAAGAGTGTGATGCTCTGCAAGAAAGAATCAAAGGGTTGACCCTTCAGGATCAACCACTATCCTCATCTTGAGGATTCCGGAAGTTCCCCTCTCCCTATGTATATAAATGCTATTAACTGATGATTCATGTGTTTCAGGTTCTAGGGAGATACGATCCAAGGGGAAGAGGAATCTAAGGATGTGAAGTGGAGAAGATACATGATCTAGAGTTTTAATTGATTCAAATCAGGTACTAGAGTTGAGGAAGAAAGAGAGAAAAAGAGCACAATAGGAAGTTATTGTGTTATTAACTCTATCTCTTATTTCCTACACCGAGTTCCAACTCATTAGGCTTAGAGATTTGGTTAATGTATTGATGATGAGTGCCAGATTAGAATAAATGATGCATGAGGAGAAGAATGGTTATGAGTATAAAAAGTGGGACTAACCCCATGAAGTGTTTCATAGCATAGGGGGAGCATTCAATTACAAAATCAGATGCAAGAGCCTTTAAATCATTAATTGGATGACTCAGATCAGGTGTTGCCTATTAAGGGAAGAAAGAAAAATTTCAGGAGAAGCAGCAATAATCATGTATCCCATGATCATTTATTTTGATCTAAAAATGTGGTATTAGCTGACTGCTTTTAGGATACCAAGAAGCTGTGAGAGAAAATCAAAGGTGTGTCAAAAACAATTTGAGAGAAGATGTTCAAAGAAATGACGTTATTGAACAATGAAACAGTTAAAAGTTTTCTATTGAAATTAAGGAAGTGGTAAGAGACCCATGGAGTGTAAAAGGTGATGAAGTTGATTCAGAAGAAGATACTGATGGTGAGTACGAGGAAGTAAAATCCTTATCTGCACAAAAGCCAAAGAGTCAAGATGAAATTGACAGGCAAAATATCATCAGTGATTAGTCAGCTCCAGTTCAGACAAGAAGAATGAAATCACTACAGCAGACATCATTACTATCACTGGATGATCCGAAATGTTTTGCTGATTCATATGAAGATGAAAACTGGGTTTAGGCCATGAATGAAGAGCTAAATCAGGTTGAGAAAAATCAAATATGGGAGATTGTTTTGAGACCAGCAGATAAGAACGTCATCGGGACTAAACAGATTTTTTGTTCATGAAGATGAGAATAAATATTTTCGGCTGAAGAAGGCATTATATGGGATAAAACAAGCACCAAGAGCATGGTACTGAAGGCTATATCAGTATTTGAAGAAGCTTCATTTTCAGCGTGGTGGATTTGATTACAATCTCTATTTCAACAACAATAGTAATCAAAGGATGATGAGGTTGGTCTATGAAGAAGACATAATATTTGGCGGATCAGATGAAGCACAATGCATACAGTTTTATGAATTCAAGAAACATGAGTTAGAAATGTCTATGATTATTGAGATGAAGTTTTTCCTTGGTTTACAGGTTACACAAGTAAGGAATGATACATTCATTTCTCAATCCAAATATTCCGAGGAGGTTTTGAAAAGATTTGGAATGGAAAATTCCAAGGTGAAGAAGACTCCGGTTGCTACCCGGATGAAATTATCAAAAGATGATAATGGAAAGGCAGTTAATATCACAGAATACAGGAAAATTATTGGAAGTTTTTGTACTTGACTGCGACAAGGCCTGATATTGTTTTCGCCACATTCCAAGTAGCGAGATATCAGAGTAATCCCAAGGAAAGTCACATTCTCGCAGTGAAAAGAATACTTCGGTATATCAAGGGAACGATGGATTTCAGCTTGACATATAACAAAAAATCTCAGACAGAATTATTGGGATATACTGATGCAGACTGGGCCGGTTCAGAAGATGACAGGAAATCAACATCTGGAGGTGCATTCTATCTTGGCAGACTATGTATTGCTTGGTTAAGCAAGAAGCATGATTGTATTTCATTGAGCACCGCGGAAGCTGAATATATTGCGGCCACTCAAGCATGCACACAGTTATTATGGATGAAGCAGCAGCTTGACAATATGGGAGTTGAAGTGAAGTCTTTGATCAGAATCCAATGTGATAACTCAAGTGCTATCAATCTTAGAAAAAATCTAGTTCATCACTCAAGGACAAAGAACATTGAGATAAAATATCATTTTATCAAGGAGAAAGTGGAGCAATGGCTTGTGAAGTTGGAGTATGTGCCTACAGAGTTACAGTTTGCAGATTATCTGACAAAGGCCTTACCCAAGGAAGCATTCTAAAGGTATCAACTGTCTCTGGGAGTTCAGTCGATTCCCCGCACTTGAAATAGTGTGGATGCGGAAACCCCCCCACCCCCTCTCCTCGAGGTATGATGTGTTTTTCCCTAATGTGCTGATATGTGTTCTCTACTCTGTTATAGACTGAAAAGGAGTGACCTTTGGGTTCATTGACAAAGGGGGGGAAAATAGTGATTGTTCAAGGGGGAGACAGTGCAGAAATTTGATAAATTATGATTGATACAGGGAGAAGCTAACCAGTGGAGCAACCAGATAGGGGGAGAAATGAGAACGGGGGAGATTTTTAAATCTGACTATACTAGAAGTGGTCGATCAAAGAATAGATATCACGACAACTACGGATCGTGATAAAAGCAGAAGAGTAGTGTTGGAATGTGGTAAAAATATTTCCAAACAAAAATTGGTCTTCCAACAAGTCCTTCAACAATTGGTATCAGTTTAGTACAAATTGGTATTAGTTTGGTGTCAACAGTGGGTGTCAGAGATGAAGTGATTCATTGATGAACTTTTCACTTACTCTTGTTTCTCACGCTGAGCATTGCTCAGGTGGTCTTAGAGTATGTGTTGAGTAAATCCTTGATCGCTATCAGAATCACTTGAGGCGAATGATGTCTAAAGAATAAACGATGTATCTTTCTATGGAAGATTTGTCAACAAACCCAAAGGGGGAGATTGTTGGGCAAAAATCCCTCAAGGCATCATTGAAGTATTTTTGAGGTGATTGTGTTTGTTGACAAAGTGAATATCTGTGTTGTGATTGTTGAAAATGAAAACCATGAAATAGAAATTTGTTGACAAAGGGGATTTCATGGTGGAATGTCGAGTTCAAGAGATATGGTCAATGATCCATGTTTGATTCAAGAACGTCGATAATGGAATGGACGATCTGGAGGCGGTACAAAAAGAATAGATACAAGGTGGTTCCATTTTCCAGTGTTTGCCAAATTTTTGGGCCTGAAAATCGACAAATGAAGAAAAGTGTTTTTGGAAAAGGGACTTGCACACTGAGGTCTTGGAGTATAGGAAACTTGCGCGCCATATGTTTTTCAAGATCAGATCATCAAAATATGGAAAAGGGATAAGGGTCACACAAGTATTGAGTTGGTCGTGCAGGTGACTTGCGCGCCGAAGAAAGGACTTGCGCACTGGTGCCTAGGAAGATTGGAAATTTGCACGCCTGTGGTTTTTCAAGATCAGAAGATCAAAATATGGAAAAGTCAAAAGGTTCGCGCAAGTTTGGAAGTGGGTCGCGCAAATGACTTGGAGGGGCAGAGAGCTGCGCGCCGAGACTTGCGTGCCGAAGGGAGACTTGCGCGCCATCGCACAGGGTGATCAAATTGCCTATAAATACTGGACCAAACCTCTTCATTCTTCACAGGATTTCAATACTTTGAAGATTCAGAGCTCCCGTCGCGCATGTGTGGTGGTCGCGCAAGTGGTGTGTGGTCGCGCAGGTGAAGTTGCGCGCCGGTGGTTGAAGTTGCACGCCAGTGTGAGAAGTTACACGCCGGTTGGCAGTTGCGTGCCAATATTGGTTTGGGCATAAAAGGAAGAGAGTTGCGCAAGTTTGGAGTTGGGGAATCTTGTGTCGCGCAAGTGTCTGAGGTGGACTTGCACGCCCGTTGTGACTTACACGCCGATACTTGCGCGCCGTGTTAGACTTGCGCGCCAATTAAGGTTTAGTTCTGGCAGTGATTTTTGGGATGCATGGAAGATGGAAGTTTGCTCGATACCTTCGGTGCAAAGTGAGATTCATCTACGGGTGAAATTTGAACTTCAACAAAGCATCTAAATACAGAAGAAGATGCATTCTATCATGCAAATGAAGAGACCTATAGGTCTATAAACTGTGAGTGGATCCTTTCCGACGTAGTGATAAAAGGAAGAGGAAGAAGGTGATCCTCTCCACCGACAGTGATCCAAAGAGAGAGAAACAGGGGGTGACCCTTGGGAAAGCAGTGAGCTAACCCTAAACATTGTAAAGACAGTGAGCCTGAGCATAGAAGTGATCTAGCCTGAACCATTGTATCCACATCTAGTGAAGAATAATGGAATTTGGTACGACCAACAACTTGTCGGTGTATGCTCCTTGGACGTAGCCCAGCGAGGGTGAACCAATTAAAAATATCTGTGTCTGCCTGCTTACTTCCCTGCATTGCATTTAAAGAATCATCATCAGATAAAGAAGGAAATAAGTGATTATAATAAATACACAAGTGCAAACAAAGTGACCCTTGTAATAAAGAGGTCAAGATCTAGTGGGGTATGAAGAATTTAGAAAAAGAATATCCATACCCTGATTCACCCCCCTCTCAGGGTATATAGGCCTATATTGGTCCTAACAGGACTCATGAATAGGATCTTCCATCCCTACTTAGACCAATTCATCATAGTCTTCATTGATGACATCCTGGTGTACTCAGTGTCTGAGGAGGAGCCTGCGATACACTTGAGGATGGTCATGGACACACTCTGAGAGATTCAGATTTATTCTCAAAGTGTTAGTTCTAGATTTGGGAGGTCAAAGTTCTAGGAAACATCATTTTAGAGGCTAGAGTTGCAGTAGATCTAACAAATATTGAAGCAGTTCTTTCTTGGGAGCCACCCAAGAGTGTTACCGAGGTGTAGAGTTTCTTGGGTTTGAATGGGTACTATAAGAGGTTTGTAACAGACTTTTCTAGAGTAGAATCACCCTTGACATCCTTAAAACAGAAATGGAAACATTTTGTGTGGATATAGAAGTGCCAACAGTGCTTTCAGGAGCTAAGGAAGAGATTGACGAGAACCCCCATCTTGAGATTACTGGAGTAGGGTGTTAAGTACGTGGTGTTATGTGATGCATCAGGGTCTGGGCTTGGTTGTGTCCTCATATAGGGGGAAATAGTAATTCCCTATGGTTAGTGCCAGTTGAGGTAGCATGATCAAAATACGTGACCCATGATCTTGATCCAAGAGTAGTTGTCTTAACATTGAAGATGTGGCGACACTACCTTATGGGTGATCATTTTACCATCTACTCTAACCACAAGAGTCTCAAGTATATATTCTCTCAGAAGGATCTGAACTTGATAAAGAGATGATGGATAGAGTTCCTCCAAGAGTATGAATTTGAGATTATCTATACTCCTGGGAAGGGAAACATACTAATGGACGATCTCAGTAGGAGATCCAGCTTGTAGTTGCTGAGTGAGGCATCAGAGTATTTGGCCACATTATAGATATATTTTTTGGATGAAGATGGAGTAGCTTACCTCTAGTCGATGGTTTTCACCCCTTCACTCTTACAACAAGTTAGGGAGACACAGCTTGGGGACATCGACTATAAGACTTTAGATGCTTAGAAGTCACAGGTCATTCCCCTGATGGATATTCAAAAGGTGGGGAGCACGTCATTCTCTTCAGAGGACGCACAATAGTACTAGTGATGTTGCGGTGGGAGGCCTTAAGGGAGTTCCATACATCCCCTTTGGCAGTACATCTAGAAGTTTTAAATATGTATCAGGACCTCCGATGTTAGTTCTAGTGGTTGGGGATGAATAAGGGAGTGGTAGAGTTTGTTTCTCAATGCCTCACATGTTAGCAAGTGAAGGTAGAGCACCAGGTTCCAGCGGGCTTGAACCAACAACATGAGGTTCCAGAGTGGAAGTGGGATGAGATATAAATGGACTTTGTGTTGAATTTATTATACACATATAGGGGACATGATACCATTTGGTTGATCATCTACTGACTCACCAAGTCTTCCCACTTCCTACCAATCCATGAGTAGAGCTCAGTAGAGATCTTGGGACACCTCTATGCGAAAGAGATAGTTTGACTCCATGGAGTACCATTGGTGATCATCTTAGATCATGATTCTCACTTTAAATCTTGGTTGTGGAATAGATTACAATAGGTATTTGGGAATCAGTTGTGGTTGGCCATGGTGTTTCCTCACTAGAAATATGCCCAAATGGAGAGGACCATCCATGTTCTAGAGGAAATGCTATGTTATTTCATCATAGACTTTGGCCACAGTTGGGAGGACCACCTACCTTTGGTGGAGTATTCATATAATAATAGATACCACTCCACAATTGATATGGAACCATTAAAGGCCTTGTATGGAAGACCATGAAGGTCACCACTGTGTTGGACAGAACCAGGAGAGTTATTACTCATGGTTCCATAGTTGGTACGAGCCACCACTGAGAAGGTGCTGATCATCCAAGAGTAGATGAGGACTGCACAAAGCTGACAAAAGTCATATGCTGATAGGTATAGGAGGAATTTGGAGTTCAAATAGGGAGACCATGTGTTCCTTAGGGTCTCACCTCAATGGGGATTGTGGATATTTGGCCAGGGCAACAAGTTATCTATGAAATACATTATCCCTTTTCAGATTCTAGAGTTGGCGAGGTGACATACCACCTAAATCTACCCTCACTACTAGAAATACTACCTATACCAATGAATCTATACCAACAGTTTGTAAAAACCATTGGTATAGGTCCCCTTTCCCAATGGTTTTGCCAAACTGTTGGGAAAATCTCACTTTGAGACCCCTTTTCCCAATAGTTAGGTAAAACTGTTGGGAAAGGGTATGCCTTTCCCAATAGTTTTTCTAAACCATTAGGAAAAGCCCACCTTTATGCCACTTTTCCCAATGGTTTGGCAAAACCATTGGGAAAGGCTATGACTTTACCAACATTTTTTCCAAACCATTGGGAAAAACCACTTTGATACCACTTTTCCCAATGGTTTTTCTAAACTGTTGGGAAAGCCATACCCTTTCCAAATGGTTTTTCCAAAACATTGGGAAAATCCCAATTTGAGACCACCTTTACCAATGGTTTTTCTAAACTATTGGGAAAGGGTATGGATTTCCCAACAGGTTTGCCAAACCATTGGGAAAAGTGGTATAAAAGTGGGATTTTCCCAACGGTTTGGTAAAACCATTTGGAAAGGGTGGGTACCTATCCCAATGGTTCACAAAACTGTTGGTATAGGCCTATCCCAACAGTTTTTAGAACTTCTGGGATACATACCCTTATTTATTATGAATTCTTTTGTCAAATATCATCAAATAAATCAATATATAAATTATATATATATATCCAAATATATTCAAAAAGGTAATTGTAGGATAGTGTTAAAGTATTTGATATATAACCCACAGGTTGTGGGTTCAAACCTTCGCTGTATTTTTTTAAAATTTACCTATACCAACAGTTTGGGAACCAGTTGGGTGATTTGGTGAGGGGATAGACCTATCCCAATAGTTTGGGATATGTCTTTTCCAACGGTTTTCCCCAAACTATTGGTATAGGTATATCCACATGCTAAATCACCCAACAGATGCCAAAACCATTGGTATAAGATATACCAATGGTTTGTGAACCTATACCAACAGTTCCAAACTGTTGGTATATGTAATTTTTCCATTAGTGACCAATAGTTTCACTGAGTGCATGATGTATTCCATGTGTCACAACTGAGGAGGTGCGTGCATGATCCCTCAAACCTCATTGACTAGGGTGAGCTAGAAATTGATGATGGGATGACTTTTGTGAGGTACCTGATGGAGATATAGTATTGAAATAAGAAGACCCTTCTTGGATAGTTGATTCCTCTAGCGTGCCTTTAGTGGCAACATAGTAATTTTTGGGAGAGCACTTAGGAGTGGGAGACTCAGATTCAGGCTTAGTACCCTCACCTTTTTGTTGAGTAGCCCTTGTCTTGGATTTTGGGGATGTAAATCCCTAAGTTGGGGAGAATGTAATGATTCATATTTTCCTGATTTTTTTTTGAAATTATTTGAATTTTTTTTGAGACCAAGTGATAAGACGACATGCAATTTAGAGGCCCGGGGTTCCCAAAATGATTGTTTAAAAAATGATAAGTTTTCAGTAGCATGGGAACATGAATTTTCTGAAAATTTTAAATAACTCTTAAAAGACTGCTCATATAAAAAATATGAGGGCACCGTTGAGCTCAGAGTAGTGGCTTTACCCTATGTGTGACCAAACATTGGTCGAAACAGGTCATTTGTATAAAACTTTACCAGGGGCATAACCGTAAATAAAATAAATAAATAAAAAATATTTTATTTTTAAATCCTTATAAATCATAAACAGTAACTCAAATTTGAAATTTGAGACCACTATTGAGTTCATAAGGGGGTGTTTTCCTTAGGCAGGGCCTAATATCAACCGACACAGGTCGAGGGTGAAAGTTATATTTTGGACGTAGACATCATTAAAATATGTAATAAAAATATTTTATTGAACATTACATGTTGACACATCAATTGTCTTCCATTTTAATAATCCATGTTAGAGGAATTTAGGGTTATTGCCGTAACCCTGGAATTCCCCTGAGGAAATGAGAAGGAAGTTATCTCCCAATGACGAACACAGATGGATCAAGGATAGACGACGACATAGACCTCTATTCTTCATCAACGAATGATCTAATCATTGAGTCAGGGTGTCGATATCTTCATGATTTCTTTTCCCATTCTTAGAATCAAATGATGAACATGGACCAACCCTTGAATAGGTTCATCTTTAGTTCGATCCTTCTTGCGGGAGGGATATTTATTATGGGATTAAAGGGAATAGATCTTGGTGATTATTTTGTTGTTGGTTTCTTTATGATTAATCTAATATGATGGATTAAGGAAAAATTAACAAGACCAAGATCCGTTATTTGGGTGTTAATGTGCTTAACCCCTCCCCCTAAATCTACCATGTTCTTCGTGTGTTCTTCACCCATTGAAACCCTATGCGAACAATCGATCGTTGCACCCACGATCCATGGTGAAATGATCCAAGACCGAAGGTTGTGCTCCGAAATGACATTGAAGAGGTGAGATTGGAGTTAAATAGTAATTTATTAGCTCATGGTGGAGGGAATGATGAATAGAGGGCCACCCAAAGGGTGGATAGAGGTGAGGGCAATGCGTGGCCCAACATGAGGCTGGGTTTCGGCAGGGAGCACAACTGTGGTTCAGCAAGACCGTGCCATAGGAGGATCCCGTGGCGGCTCAAGCTAAAGGAGGAATAAAGGGTCTGTGGCTAGAGTCCACAGTGGTGGATGTGCTGGGATGCATCTTCAAGATGCGTCAGAGGTGGACCCCACGGCAGCAGGGCCGCAGGAATAGGTGGATGAGGCAAGCTGGCTATGCAATGCGGTCCGGTTCCACGTTGGGTGGGGGAACGGGCTAGCCATGTGGTCGTGAAATCACATGGACCAGGGGGACACGACCAGGGTGGGATGCATCCAGCAGAGTCGAACTAGCCATGGGACATGGTCCTGGATAGAGAATAGTGCTGCTCTGGGAGCCTAGTGAGTTGCAGTCCAACGACCCATTGGACTGGGCTGGGTCGAGCGAACCAGGACGGGTCAGGGTGGGGCGGACCTATACTAGACCAGACCCTTTTTACTAAATTGGACATATCTTTCAAACCATGTGTATGTTTGATGAGATGTTTGCATCTTGGGGACTTATTTACGAGAAAAACCTTTTTGAGATACTCTAAGTGGGTTTTTGTAGATGTTGTTTATGAACTAACGACTTGAGGATTAAGTTCTCCCTAAACAAGCGCGCTATGAGTAGAATCATGTGGCTAGCTATGACTATGTGATCTTGGTGACTGTGTGACTTAGGGGATGCATGAACCATTTACTCTCCATGCACCATCAATGCTCTGTGCACTATAGACACTCTATATGCCATTGATGATTCGTGCACCATCGACATCCTAGGTGCCATCATTGCTTCAGGCGCCATCGATGCTCCGGGCACCATCGATGCTTCATGCGCCATTGACGCTCTGTGTGCCATCATAGATCTATGTTCCATTGATGATCTGTGTGCCATAAAATCTTTGTGTTCTGTCGATAGTTGTTTCATAGGTACTTGGAACATATTTTCTAGTTTAAGAATTACTACTTCCAGGAGATTTCCATTGGATTTATTCATGGAACCAGAAACATCCAATAATTCTTTATCCAAAAGGGATATGATTTTTAAATAAAGGTGTTCGATAAGTTTGAACTTTAAGATACTTAAGAACATGCATTGTTCAAGAGGATGGGAGGTCGGACTCATCACACCCTTTTGGGGGTAATTATTGTCTACTCCAAGACTCTCTTTATAGATTTGAGATATTTTAATGAATCCTTATTAATTCACTAAGTATAACATAGGTTTCCCTTGGAATTCATAATCAACTATTATCATGTGTTAAATTTAGAATCATTCATATATATTTGAGTTTCCACATTAATGGATATATCCGTATGTATTTGAGGTTTCCCATCAATGGCATACTATCATATACTATTTAGAGGTTCTTTTAATCATCATTATGATGATACTAGTTTTTTATGCCACTCAGTGGGGTACTCTAGAATTTATTATCATCCAGGGAGACGAAGGATTGTTTTGATTTTGGGATTGTACCCATAAATGAGATACCTACATATCCTTGTGAAAGGAATCAGAAACCTCATAGTTCGGTGCCGCTTAATGGGACACATAATACCTTTTAAGGTTTTGTGATATGGACCTAACTATATAGTTTAATGTCATACGGTAAGGACATCAAAGTGGATGGTTCTTATTCGAGGTTTTTTGTGGGACTTATGCCTAATAAACTCAAGAAACATGGAAAGAATATGGGTTTCCAAGTAATATTAGCCCTGTTGGGAATATGGAATAAGGAAAAAAGGGTTGATTTGAAATGTTGGGTTTGAACCTCAAGGAGGCTTCCTATGTATCCCATGTGGATGGGAATCAAATCCCACATAGTTCGATGAATCTCATAGGAGAGTGTAGTCCTTTGAGAGAAATGAATTTGGGCTTAATCCTAAAAAGGATGCCTTGGTGATTTGGGGGCCTAATTTGGGGCTTATTTCTAAGGAGGATGCCCAGATTAAGTGAATAAGAGTTAGATTCTTGAAGAGGATATCCAGTGATCTCGCACCCTGAGAAGGATTCCTACACATCCCAATTATGATGGGAATCAGAGTTCTCATAGTTCATTCACTGTGGGTATTTGTGAAAATGTGTTAATCATCATGAATCTCTAATCCCATGTGATTCATGCTCGGTTGAGAAACAAGAGGATGTGAAAGATTCAACAAATTCACATACACTTTTTCTCCTCCGATGGTGGAAGAGGGCGTGCCTATTGCGACAATTATGGATAAGGGAGAGGTGACCATGGAAGAGGGAAAGACAAAGAGCCTTCCATATGTTATCTTTACATTGTAAAAGGGTCCAATGTAAGTAAGGAGTGAAGGTGAAGGAAGTAGAGAGAATAAATAATGCAACCTACTACTTGAAAGGTTAGGGGATTACACCAGGATGGTTGACCTAGTGGATCTCGGTAGGGGAGGGAGAATTATCATTTTATTAAATTGAAAATCAAGTGTGAACCATACCTTCCCTACCAGAGACCCGTGGTTCCGGGTCTTAGAGATGAAAAATGGTAGGACATAACCCAAACACGAACCCCCCAAATCAAGAACTTCCCAAAATTTTTCCTGGGAGAAAGGTCCATGTGACTGCAAATATAAAAACCCACAGACACTCCATGAATCCTAAACCTATTGTGAAACAAATGGTGGGAAACCTATTCCTCCAGATATATAAACCCAAATAGAAGACATGTTGATGTGACTTTCCCAAAGGATTGATAAGTCAGGAGGTTTTGGTGGAGGTCTCAACAGAATCCCTTTTAGACAAGAGAGCCAAATAAGAATAAGAATTTCCATGAATGGATTTGAAGAAGACATAATGGCTTGTACACTGAAGAGAGTAGGTGAATCAAATAAGGGAACTCAAGTAAGTACTAGAGTAAAAGTATGGGTGCGCAAGTAGGCATGGGCAACCTGATGTTCACCTAAGTTAAAAACAACCAAGATGTTAGTACTTGGGAGAGACTTGGATCAAGCCTTTAGGATTATTCATAGGTAATACCAAAAGTGGGGCACTCAAGTTCCTGTGAGAGAAATAGGTGGAACGCAAGTGTTTCTTATTTAGGGAGGTTGGGAACTTTAGGCTCTCAAGTGTTGTGGATTTAAAACACTAAAAGGACTTAAGTCCTATGATCCTCCTTCAAATCCTCCTCTCTATGTGTTAAAGAACTACCTTGATTATTTTGGAAGACTTGTGGGAAGTAGTAGGGAGACCAGAGCTATAATTAGACTTCTGGGAAAATTTTCCATAAAAATGAAGGCCCCAAGGGTCTATTTATAGGCAAAAATAAGACCCTGGGAGAAAATATATCGGGTGCACAAGTGGCTTGCACACCAAATTATGGCATGCAAATACCTTGAGCACCGCTAGTGTTTTGGCTAGACTAAGGAAATCCAATGTTCAAGCCTTTGCAAATCTCAATTTTCTTCATGTATTTTCTCCTCTTTTTTCTAATTCATTTCCCTTTATTAATTTTTAGACTCTATGATGGAACAAAGTGTCAAAAAAATACCCCCCTCAGAATGGGATCCAGAATGAAAATAGGATCCTATACCGAGGTAAAGTGATGAACAAGAAAAAAAGAGGTTACTGTGGCACACAAGTTGCTGCATGCAAGGTAAATAGGTGCCCAAGCTTCTGGCGCACAAGGTAACTCGTATCTCTTATATATACCAGCTTCACTTCCATGAAAATTATCCCGAATTCTGAAAATATAGCTCTCGGGCACAAGACCTTTTCGCTCTGACACTCCTGCATATTCGTGCTTCTGTTGTATGTTTTTATTTGCGCACTAGAACTAGGGCACCACACTTGCCCTCCAGTTTTATACTTGTTCACCAAGTTAAAACATGCATGCCTTAATTCCTTTTATCAATTTTACTCAATTCCTTTGTCAAAACTTCAAAAATTAACTCTATTTAAACACTATTTTTGATCCCTTTTTTGCAGGTTCAATGGCTCCCAAAAGAATTGGAACTACTGATTAATTGGACTATAAGAGAATTGATGACATGATGAAGGTTGTCAGTAATGAATACTTTGAAGTCCGTGATACTACAATCTCAGACTTGGAAAAATATCTGAAGAAATATCACTTCAATTTTCCCTGGAGCACTTAGTTGCCTTTGTATAGTTATGGTCATCTACAAGATATCAATATTCCAGACCCAAAAAACTATATCCCACTTTCTTGGTTTCAAGATTATACAAATTTCTCATTTTCCAATGTTTCTATTGTGGGCTCATATGTTAATACTGGGACAAAAGATAAGGCTCATGTCATGCATCACAGCCCGTGTGCTCTAGATTTGAAAGCACACACACCTGAGCTACAACCACATTGTTATTTGTCTATCTTTTGAGATTCTTAGATGGATCAATCCAAAGACTGGAAGAAAAGTTGGAATTTACTCCCAGGAGGGGGGGGGGGGGTTAAACCTGCATGGATGTGGGAATATTGGGTGTATAAGACGTGTGAGGAATTTATAGATGACTTAAAAGGTGTTGGGATTTATGAGGTTGTATGGGTTGGGAAAACCTATGTGTATAGGAATCATGATTTTGTGCCAGAGTTTCTAAGCCGATGGAGTCCAGAAACTAACTCCTTCCATTTGAAACATGGAGAAGTATACATCAGTTTGTGGGATGTATACAAGATATATGGACCTCTAATCCTTAGAGATATGTACAATGAGTTTATTCCTCCCAAGGTTACATGGAATGACTTAGAGAAGACACCAGCCTTGGTTTATGAGTTAATGAAAATATTTTATAAACTCAAGGATACGACCAAAAAAAAGTTCCCAAACAATAAGGGATATTCATATAGAGGATTGGATGTAAATATTCTCGGTAAAGAAGAAGGAAAAAGGTCCCACTTTTACTCATCCAATCAGCTATCTAAAGTTATAGAAGAGAGGTACACCGAACAATTTTTGGCTAACATTAGAGAAAGGAGAGTTTGATAGGTGGGGGTATGAACTCAATTCCAAAATTCCTAAAAAGACATGTCTTGTAGGTTTCCTGACCATGTGGCTCAATGTGTATCTATTATCGGTTCAGGATTCCAAGGGATGCGTAAGGCCATGAACTTTTTTTATCGCAGCTAAGATGGATGAGAAGAGAATGGTAGGGTTTGATACTCCTATTTTGGAAAATATTCATAGAATATTACTTCATATTTACTGAGGGAAGTATCCTTTCAGAATAGAGGGACCATTCTAGGTGTTATGGGGATGGATTGACACTCGTTTCAGAACTTATGCTGTGCAACGTGAGGTATATGTCTTTAGAAGTTCTTTCTGACCATATGTTCAGGATTTCTCTAGTATTTCACCTTTTTCTCTGAATTCTTATGATATCAAAGCCAGATTGAGCATGTATAAGTAATTTTGTCTTTTTTATTTATGGGAATCTGCCTACGGGGAACTTTGTTGATGATGGGATGACCATCTTAGTGTTAAGGGCATATATGTTAGCTTAAATAGATGGTGTATTGGCTACTATAATTGATGAGAAAATCATATGAGAGGCCTATGATCCTTATAGATTCACGTGTCAATTCAAATGTCTGTAAAAAATTACTGTATCCCCTCCCATTCACATCAAATTAGAGAAATATCCGATGGTTTCCCAATAACTATGGTTGCTGAAATCTATGGAGAATACTAGGGAAATATTTAATTTACCTTCCATTCATGAAATAATCATATTGACTATCAGGTATGATGAAAGCTGAGTCACATATTACCCTAATGGAGTATTAAACCATGTTGTGCCTCGAGTAGGGATAAAGAGAGGTAGTAGTAAGGGACCCTTTCGTTTGTAAGGTAATTCTTCTTTGTCAGGGGATAACTCATTGGATTCAGAGGGTGGATGTGATGAGGCTCCAAATTCACCGAAGTGACCTCATTCAAGATATAATCCACCCGTTAGAGTTAATAGAGACACCCCATTGATCCCTACTCAGGATGTACCGAGGCAGTATTGTCACCACCATTCTGAGGAACAATGAGTCCCATTTTCTCACCCCCCATTTGTGATTGTAGGAATTGGGAATAAACTTAAATCCAAAACTGTAGGATCCTCTTTACAACCCTCTGGCATGTACTCTGAATATATACGACCAGAGGCTATCCAAACTTGGAAAAATTTACATTGTGATGTTGAAACCATGTGGATAAATTTATGTGAAGGGTTTCATATTCTAGGAATAGGGGATCTATGGGCCTCTTATAATATTCTATTTAAGAAAAATCCTGTTTAAGTGATAACTTACATCCGAGAGCTAGAAATGCTTACATACAAAACTGATGAATCAATACCCACCATGAAGCAGGTGAAGGAAATGATAGATCGTGGTACCACTGAAGGGATTAATCTTTCATTAGATGAATAATGGCATGATTTTTTGGATCCTGAAGATGTAAGTTTCCTTTTTCTCACATTCTCTTCTACTTTTCAATTTGAATTTAGTCAAAGAGTTTTTACTTAAGGGAAATATCATATTAACTTATAGCTGGATAAAGGAAAATTTACTGAAGTTCCATCACCACGATATAGCCCTAGTGGAACTACTCTTGTAGCTACTAAATCACCCTATGAATTGGGAGAAATATCTCCAGGACAACAAGCCATGGAGGATGAGATGGAAAGGGTATTACAGTCTCCAATACCTATTTTTGGAGATGATGATGCGAATCATCCTAAGAAGGTGAATAAACAAAAGCATAGAAGAAATAATACCATGGTAAAATGTTTTCTCAGTAGTGTTAATCCTTCTTGATAACATGAATTTTATCCTTATTCATGAAAAAGTGTTTAAACTTCTAGGAATTATAGGATCTTTTTATGTTTCTTCTCTAAAATAAAAAATTGATAAGATTTTAGGAACTATGGATGGTGATTCTGAATAGGCACAAATTCCTGCTAATCCAGTGGTTCCTAAAGAGGCATTGAGGCCAAAGGAAGAAACATCTATTCCCAGCACTACTCTTGTTCCTACTATTAGAAGAGATGAGACATCTAGTAAACCAATAGCACTTCATAAGAAACTAAATATAAAAAAAACTAAATTCCATCCTGTGATACTTTAGGTTCATCACATGCATCATAAAATCTTGAGACAAGTGATGCTGACCCCATAACTGTTGCTGAGGAAGCTGTTCGGGGTCAAAGGTTTTCGGAGTAAGGTTGCAAAGAAAAAACGTCGAGTGCTCCCATGAGTGAGACTAACATGGGATATAGGATATCATTAGATTATATGATGAACCTTGGAATGTATTTTTAATATGTATTAGAACATGTTAATATACCAAATGTTTTAAAATATTTTGAAGTTCCTTTTATAAAACCAAATAGACGTGAGTTTTCATTTTTTGTCCTATGAATCTTCTTATGATTAAATTTCTAACCATGATTGGTTGAAATATGCAGTTTCATATAAAGAAACTGCTGCTACAATGATGCCTGAAGGAAGCACCGATGTTAATGTCAATCCTACCATTGTAGAGACATCAGATCAGGTGAATCTTGAGATTGAAGATCTTCTTGAGATTCATTCAGAGGATCCTGAACAAATTAAAGAGATAATTCCTCATCCAGAGACATCAACCAAAACTGTTGAAACTGAGAACATTGGGGAGGATTCTTCTCAAGCTTCCAACCTATTATTAGGTAATATATACTGATATTGTGTTATGACTCTTTTTATCCCTTAAAACTAACTATAACTATAATTTAATTCGCCATACAGGGATATCAACTTCAATGGATAGATCTGAAGGTGAAGCCTCTGCATCAGCTCAAATAGTATTAAGAGGTGAAACAACCACTGTCAACAAAAGAGCAGAAAAGGGAACTTCTCTATGTGAATTAATCCCAGAATATGTCCCTCCTTATGATAGTGATTCTGAATCAATCCCAGAACTAAAAAAGGCCCCTAGTCTTGCATGTCGCAAGGCATGAAAAAATATATGGAAGATAATATATGAAATTACCCTTAAGGAAATGCCTTCAAGAATTCCACAACTTTCATCTCTATTTGTTACATTGGGATTTGGCAGTTTTGAATACCATGAAATTCATACCATAGTGAAAGAGATTATTCAAAAGAGGGAGTAAGAGTAGAAGCTTCAGAAAGATCTGATAAAAACTAAACTTTTGAACAACACTGACGAATTACAAGCAGCGTTATCCCAAGATGAGGCCAATCATACTGCTAAGTTGAAATAATTAAAGAAGAAGATTAAAAAAAATACTATTCAGCAGCTTCACCATCAACATAAATTAGATATTATCACATGGAATGTTGAACATCTTCATAAATCAATAGAATAATTCTATAAGGATGGTGAAAAATCCATTACAGATGCTGAGGAAGCACTTCGTCATGCTGAAGAGAACTAAGATGGTAGACTAAGTGAACTTCAACAAGTAGCTGATGGGGCTCAAGTGGTTATTAAACAAATGAAGAGTTATTCATAAAAACTATTATGATTTATGACATAAGAGATACTTCAGTTTGTGGATGCTCCTCTGTGAATTTTTTTACTAACAGATGAAAAGAATTTTTTATTTAATCATCTCTATTTTCATTCTTGGTATCTTTTTTTACCATGAAAATGGTCCTAGTAAGATTAGTTTTATTTTTACTAGGTTTATAAAGAAAACCCCACAAAAATTGTAAATTTTGACAGTTTATTTCTCAATATTACCTAAATCATACAAAAATGTACGTTTAGTGAGACGGGACTCGACTTTTGTCCAGATTTCCCTTTGTGGGTATCCAATCTAGTGAGTACCATGTATCTTTTTTTTGGAAGTTTAGAGTCATGCATGTTGGACTAGAAAAGGCCGGTGTTTATGGCCGAAAATCTTTGACCATAAATTTTGAAATTAGATCCCAAACAAGGCTCATTGGATAAGAATTTATCTAGTATTATTTAAATATTTACAAGGGGAATCTGAAGTAATTATTTTTTTATGGTCACAAAATATAAAATTTGTGCATACGTAAAGGAATTATCTTCCAAGAACAAAGTTGACATTATTTTAAAAACCTGTTATGGGGTTTGTGTTATGCAGGGTTGACTAGGGAATATGGTGTATAGCCAAACAGTGGCATCTTTTGACTGACAGAACTATTATATAGACAAATTTTATGCAAGGACACCCCGAGGCACATACTGCATAGTCAAGAAAAATATCTCTTAGGAATTTTACATTTTACTATTGATAGACAATGGAAAATAAGATTTGGGTGACTCAAGATCAAAATTGGTTGTTTTTCCAAGGAAATGGATTTTTAGAATAAAGGGTTATCTATAAAAACATATGTCATGGATAGGAAAACCACTTCTTAAACAAATTTGGTGTATGAGTAATGATTAAAATTTGTCAGAAAGTGGAATTTCTGATATCATACTATGTAGTTTTAATTCATCCAGTAAGGACATTATATTATTCAGTTTTAACTCACGTAGTGAGGACATTGGGTAGCTTTAATTTAAGGTCCTTAGCTTTGAAAAAAGTTTTGAGACTCTCCAATTTCTTAGTAATTTGTTTGCAAACATACTACCATATTTAAGTATGGAAGGGAAGAATTGTAAACTGTGATTTTTGAATTTCTAGATTTGAAGAATGATATGGGAAAAGGGCTAAAAGGCATTGGAGGAAGTATTTCCCAAGAACAAAGTTACCATTATATGAAAAAACCATTATGGGGGATGTATTATACAGGTCCAATTGGGGCATATGCTGCATACCCAAATAGTGGCATCTTTTGAATGAAAGTTCTATTATGTAGGAAAATTTTATGCAAGGACTCCTAGGGGAACGTACCATGTAGTCAAGAAAAAGATCTCTAAAAAACTTGACATTCTATTGCTAAAATCCAAAGAAAGTTTATGGAGATTGAGATTTTATAAAGAAAAAACTTTGATTTATGAAGAAAGGTATTTGAATACAGAGAGTATTTCCAATCATGATTTCCAAATAATCAAATTAATAGGATTATGCAAAGGTCTGACCCAAATGTAGGAAGTATGGTGTCTGTAGTATTAGGTTATATGACTAGGACCAAAAAAAGGAAAGTAGTAGATGATATGTGGTCAAGTGATCCAAGGTTATTTCATATTGCTTTGAACACATAGAGAGGGAAATATGTAAACCATGGTCTTGAAGGCTTTTAGATTTAGAGAAAGATAATGGGATAAATATACATTAATTACTGCTTTAAAATATATATTCTTGTATATTGTTATCAAAGTTTTAAGGGGACAAAAGACACTTTAACCAAGAACGAAATTACCATTTTTTGAAAAACCCATTATGAGGGATGTATTATGTAGGGACAACTAGGGAATATGATTTATAGTCAAATAGTGGTATCTTTTGACTGACATGCCTGCTATATAAGCAACTTATGCAAGGACACCAAAGGGCACGTATTGCACAGTCAAAAAAACAAGTTCTCATATATTAGAAACTTTGTCACTAAAAACCATAAGGAATATTTTGAAGATCTGAAAATATTCAAGATTAAGAGTGTGAAATATGGAAAGGGTTAATGCTAAATGCACACACTAGCATCAATATTGGCCATGAATTTGGAGTCCTTTATATAGATTTGACTCACATGTAAAACATAGACTTTCCTTGTTTCATTTTTTTTCAATATTATGTTGTGCAGTTTAGAGTCCTGCAACGAGGGCATGAAGTGATTATGATGTAAAAAGGGAGTATTGTGGCTGGAGCAAGGAATTAAACCCAGGGGTCACTACGTATCTCATATGGATTATAATAAATCCAAACTTCGTTCTTGAAACATTCCCTATGCAGGTTTAATTATTACATAGGTAATATAGGGGTTTTTATCATGTCTAGGACCATGATTGGAGATCTAGGAGTCTCTACATATCTCATATAGATGAGATTAAAGCTAAAAGTAGTTATTAAACACTCATTTTCCACACCAATTGAGTTTCATCTGAGAGACATGGAATTTTAACACATTCTAGAATAATGATTAAACTTAAGACACAAAATGGTATGAAAATAAAATTGTGCATCTTAAAAGATAACTCTTTATAGATTTTATTCATATATAGGAAGAGAAAAGAAAAATAAAATTTTTTGTGGTTGTGGCTGGGCCCAAGATTGGAGATCCAGGTGTCTCTACGTATCTCATTGAAAATGAGAATCAAGCCACACATAGTTCTTGAAATAAGGCCCCTATGAATATATGATTCAGACATAGAGAACAAAGGAACTCATGTGACACTAAGGAGTGGAAAAAATATCAATGATGCTTGCATATGGAAGATATTAACATCAAATATAGAAGACGGTAATCATACAGTTTAATGTCATGTAATGAGGACAAATGATGTCATGCAGTTTAACGTAGTGCAGCAAGGAAAAATATGCTATACATTTTATCATTGTGTAACATGGACACTTATGGTTGTTATGAAGTTCAATGGATTGAAACTAGGACTCTGTGCTGTGAAGTTTAGAGTCATGCAGTGAGGACATTGTGTGTAGTTACAAAAAGTATTTCTTCAAGAATATCACATTGGTTAGAGTTATAATAACCTCTCCATCCATTGATATTAGAGAATAATCTCCATTTGAGTAGACCTTATATAGGGAATAATGTCCTTCCCAATTTGGATTAAGAGTTGGAGGTTTCTTTCCTAGTATCATTGGAGTCCTGAGGACTAATACCAATTCTTCTTGAAGAAATGAGAAGAGGAAAACTTTCTTGTTAAAAGATCATGTTATTATGTTCTGATAGAATTCTAAATGATGAAAAGTATGCAATAGTTTTTCATCTAATCATTCCAGCTCATCAAATCCTTTCTAAGACTTTTCATATGTAGATAACAGATCACAGATTGAAACTCAGAGTAAAGGAAATTGAATTTCAATTGAAAAAACTGCTTCTATACCATACACTAATGAGTATGGAGTTGCCTGAGTGGTAGTATGAGTAGTAGTCTAATAAGACCATAAAGCATGAAAAAGTTTATCATGAAAAGATTTCTTATCTTTACCCACCGTCTTCTGAAGTATATTTGATAGGGTCTTATTGAAAACTTCTATCTGTCTATTGGTTGCTTCATGATAGTGAGATGAATGGTTTGATTTGATATTGTGCTCATGATATAAATTCTTTACCTAAACAGAATAGAAATTGGTGCCATTGTCTGTCAATATAGTATGAGGGACAACAAATCTAGTAATGTTGTTAGTTTTGAAAAAACTAACAATGATTCTGGATCCGACTTCTTTGATAGGTATTTCCTCATCCCATTTGTAGAAGAATTCAGTAGCAGTAAGAATATACTTGAACGGCTTAGTCATAGTTGGGGGATAAGGTCCTACTATATCCACTCCCCATGTGGAAAATGACAAGGAGTATTTATCTGTATCTAACAACTCTAGAGGTTGATGAGTGAAGTTGGCATGCACTTTGTAGGGATGAAATTTCTTGGTGAAATCTGTGAAATCCTACATCATTGAAGGCCATAAGTATCCAATCCTTCAGATTTGACCATAAACACTATGCCCAAACTGATGAGCACCATAAGCTCATGCATGTACTTCTTTCATGACAACTGCCATTTCTTCTCCGTCAATACACATGAAGAGGATTCCATCAAATCCTCATTTGTAGAGGATCTTATGGTGATTTGAACTATAATAAAGAGTAAAATTGTCCACTCATTATCAGATTTGTTCTTTTTCAGCCCTATCTAGTGTAACTACTCCATTTTGAAGGTATTAAATGATGGGTATCATCCATTCTGTGGTATGACCATATGGATCAAAAATAGGGCTAATTTCATTAATTTCTTCCATTATAATTCGAACAAAAGGTGAAACCACACGATGATGGGAAATACTGATGATTGTCTCATCTCGATTTGGATATTTCAGGGATATAGATGCATTATCCAGTGCATCAGCTTGAGTATTTTGTGATCGCGAGACATAAGACAATGTTTTATCTGAGGGAAATTCAGCCATTAACCCTATGACATAATAACACAAAGGGATTAACTCTTCTTTTTTGATATCATAACCCCCATTTATTTGTTTGATACCAAATCTAAATCAACTTTCACTTTCAGGTGGTTCACTTGTACCTCAAGCGCCAATTCCAGGCCTGTGATATGAGCTTGATGTTCTACCTCATTGTTGGTACCACCTTCTAATAACTGAAATGAATATGACAACACTACATTTTCTAGGGATATAATTACAATTCCTAACCCAACATTGTTGAGTTTAGGGTTTTCCATTCTATTCCCTATTGGACTTCTGAAAGCACCATCAAAGTACATTTCCCATGTTTGGGGATTATCTTGAATAGAGAAGACCTCTTCATTAGGAAGTTCAGTATTAAATGATGTATCTTCTATAGATGGATGTTTAGAAAGGAAATCTACCAAAGCATGGAATCTTATTTCCTTATGAGGCCTAAACTAGATATAAAATTGTTTCAAAATAACTTCCCACCGTGCTAAACTCCCTATAAGCATAGGACGAATGAGGATAAATTTGAGCGGGTTATTTCAAGATACCAAGTGGACCTCATGATTTTTCAGGTAGTGCCTGGATTTTTGAACTGTAAAGATTAATGCCATGCATCACTTCTCAATACTTTAATATCGAGTATCTATGTCAAGCATAGTTCGACTGAGATTATAAAGGCTATTTTCATTCTGATAATCATTCTTTTGGGCAAGGAAGGCACCCGGTGATCACTCTAAAGTTATCACATATAAAATAAGTGGCCTTAATTAAATAGGTTTCATTAATACCGACGGACTAAAAAGATATTTCTTGAGGGTATAAAATGTCTCTTAGTAGTCTTCAGTCCATTGATAGGTGACTCCCTTCTTCATTAATCTGGTGAAGGGTAAACACTTGCCTTCCAAATTAGTGATAAAACACTAAATTTAGGCCAATTTTCCTTGAATTCATCTTAATTATTTCAATTTTTTGAGGAGGTTAAATGCCAAGGATTTATTTTTTCTTCTTAGGATCAACTTCTATTCCACAATGGCGTACAATGAAGCTAAGGAATTTTCCTAAGGTTACCCTGAAATCATATTTCAAGGGGTTCATATTCAAATTGTGTTGCTGAAGTTTATTGAATATGATCTCCAAATCAGTTAGGTGATTGGAAAATTGTTTGGATTTAACTACCATATCATCCACATAACATTTGATTTTTTTTACTAAGAATGATTTGAAGATATGGTGCATGGTATGTTGATATGTTGCACCTACATTATTTAAGCGAAATGGAATTACCTGATAGAAAAACACACCTTGAGGGGATCTGAAGGATGTAGAATCTTCATCATCTAGGGACATGTGGATTTTATTGTACCCATAGTATCCATCCATGAAGGAAATAAATTCATATCCAGTTGCTGCATCAATTAAAATCTTTGTGATCGGAACTGGAAAGTCATCTTTGGGACAATGCAGATTAAGATCTCTGAAATCAATGAAAACTGTGATTTTCCCATTCTTCTCTTACACTAGGACAATGTTTTCTAGCCATTTGGGATATTGAAACTCCCTAAAAAAATTATACTTGATAAGCTTATCGACTTTATATTCAATTTTAGAGGCATGAGTTGGGTGTGTTCTTCTTGCTGCCTGCTTAAATCCTCGATGCTCTTCTGGTAAACCCAAATGATGGGTGGATACATTAAGATTAAGGCCTGGAATTTCTATATATTTCCAAGAAAATATATCTCAATGTTTCTTTAGAAATTAATTATACATATCTTTCTCTTAATAAGTCATGGCCACACTAATTAGAGTGGGGTGTGGATCTTCTTCTATACCCAAATTCATTTCTCTGAGCTTAGCCATGGTGGTAGAGACACCTTCCTAAAATGCTAGAGGAGAATCCATGAGATATTCTTCTTATTCTTCCTTACATTTAACTTATTCTTTTTCTACTTTCATAGTAGGTGATGAATCAAAACTTTCAAAGCTAGAGGAGGAGTCAATATTTGAACATCCTGAAGAAGAGGCCACCATTTCTGACCCTACTGATGATGAAGGGTCTTCCTGGCATAATAAAGAGGATATGATGGGTTGGGAATGAACATCCTTGTCTTCCTATAGTATTTAAACTACTTCTTCTAGTTTTATTGGTGAATCAGAGACTTGTTTAAGTTCAGTGGATGAAATGAAGACATCTCTATTTAATCTTTCACCACTTCATGGTAAATCAATAATTTCTCCCATGATTTTAATCTCGATTGCCATAATTGATATTATGGAAGTCACTAGAAGAGTGCTTGGATTTGGGTTTATACTTTCAATTTGATTTATAGGTAACACATAATCTATACTCAAATGTTTTAATGGGTTTACTAGGATATTTTACAGGACATTTAGATCATTAATTCTGGTTACCTCCTTTATCACAAACCTTGTTCTCTTCATGTGATAAAATTATGCATCAATATACTGAGATTCACACGTTTTGAAGGAATCCTTGTCACCATACAATGTCTCATTTTGACCATTTAAATATTACTTTAGACATTGGTGGTTTGAAGAAGGAATGGATGCATGTTGACATAGCCAAGGCCTTACAATAAGAATGTTAAAGGACGTTTCCTGACGAACAACCATAAAATATGAATTAGATACAAGATCTCCAAACAGAGTTCTGAGTGTAACATCACCTAGAGGTTCTTTATCATTCTTTTCATAACCTTGCAAAAATAACTTGGAAAAAGATAAGTCAGATTTAGTGATGCCTAATCGACGAAGTGTACGAATAATAATGAGATTGACTCCTGAGCCATTATCAATGAAGACTCATCAGATTTCTATATCATTGACCCTTCCAGATAGATACAAGGTTATAATGTGTCCATGTATAACATCATCTTCATCTTTATCCGTAAAAGATATAACCGCATGACATTATGTTGGATCATTCTCTATACAATAAACCTCAGTAGTAGCAACTTCGGTTTCAAACTCTTTAGGACTCAAAAAATCCTCAATATGTGCTTCTCAAAGATCTTTTGGCATATTAATGGAATCCAATATTTACAACATGGACATTACTTGGGATATATGTTTCAAAAAATCGTACTTTTGGTCCAGAGGTCTGTGTTTCCTAGATTGGATATGAAATTTTTCTGGTGCCTTGGAAGTTGACACTCTTGATGTAGATGTACCCTGTGTCAGAGAAGAAGATGGAAATACACCTGGTTTTGGTAGATTAGACTGACTAGGTCTATCTACTTGCTGAGAGAATGATGGTGTAACCTCTAATTTGTATTCTAAAATAATCATGTCAGGACTAATTCTGTCATGCGCGGGAGAACTTCCTTATTCATGTTGAGCCCACTGAAGGGATCTCCCACGAGTTTGTGCTGCATATACAGTTCAAGTAGGGGTAGAGTTAAAATAGTGTCTTCTAGAATACCATTTCTTCCCCTGTATCCTCTACCTTGAAATCTTCCTCTAGTTCCCCAGTTAGGTAAAGAGAACTCAATCTCATCATAACTAGAATCATAATTGGTGTAGGGATCCGTTAAGTGGATAACATTGATGGAACCAAAGATCAATTATTCATCTGATGAAGATTCTTCTTGATAGATCAGTTTTGGCTATGCCATTTGGTAGGATAGTGCCCATGCTTTTGAAATAGATGGAATAAAATCTACCAGTGTTAAGGAAAATTTTGGCCTTGACACGATCTTGTCTTCTTCTAACTTCTTTTTTTCATTATTATCATGTCACTTCTTTGGATTGACCTTTGGAGGATTGATATTTTGAAAAAGATGTTTTCTCTATGGAGGGAGTGGCATAAGACATAATCAGTTATTTAAACTATGTTTGTATAATGACATTAGTTCGGCTTATCATTTTCCTGATAATCCAATCATCATATTTCTGCGCATTTTTACTTTTGACTTTCTACCATTCGCCTTATTCCTCTAGATCAGTAGTAGTAACACATGCTACTTGGGATGGTGAAATTTTAAATTTCACTTGTTTAGAGTCTACCATTTTTTTTCAGAAGTTATTTGAAAATAAAACACTCCTGAATGGGATGCCCCAACATTTGGTGAAAGGGAGAATAATTTGGAATATCTTCATCTCCTTCTTTGTTTGGTTTATTTGGCCTTGTCAACTGAACCAAATTGTTTTCCCAATATGAGATGAAGTAACTGGGAAAATTTTCATTCCAAAAAGAATAAACTTTGTTGTTTAACTCCTCAAATTGTTTCTACCTTTGATCTCTATGATCTTCTTAATGAGGCAGTCATTGATGCTGAAACTCAGGAGGTTAAGCCCTTCAATATAATGAAGATGTTGAGGTGGAAGAAGGTATAGGTACTTGTTTGAGTGTAACTTTAGAATCCTATACTTTACCTATACCCCTTCCTAGAGCTAATGGAATTACATGAGATTTAGCTTTAGTTTCTACAATGGAGTCCTCCACTTGTTGGGAAATTGAAGCAAGGTCTCAAAACCCTCATGTTATTTTCACAAAGATCAGTGGTGTACGTAACTCATCACACAGATCTTCCACAAAAATTGGCAGCAACTCTTCCTGAGGGAGTGCCAGATTTAAAGAATATGTTAATCCTTTCCATCAAGCAATGAAATATGAAACTATTTCATTCTCACTTTTTTTGAAATTTGTAAGATAAAAAACTGTCTTCTTTGTCAGCATTGAGCTGAATTGAAGAAGAAATTTCTAACAGAGATCTTCCCATCTAGTAATTGATCAAGATTGAAAACTTGTATACTAGAAAAAAGATGGTACATGTAATGAATTTACAAAGAACCTAAGTTTTACTGATTATTATTGTTGAGGAGTCCCCATTATGGGATCACAATGAGGAACAAAATGTGTTAAGTGTTGTTCCGGATCTCCCGAACCATTAAATATTGGGAATTTAGTATTCAAAAAATTTGGCGGGGGAGGGATCAGATCCACCAATTTAGGGTAAGATATATTTTCTAGCTGAAATAGTGCACACCATTCTTCCATAGCTTCCAATAGAGTTTTTAATGCCTTAATTGTGTTCATAAGAATTTGGTGAATATCCAGATGAGTTGGGACCTGTACAGGTATAGTAGCTGGAGATTGAACTTTTCCAATGATTGGCGAAACCACTGGTGGTGGTGCTACTGGTATTTGTCTTTGATAAACCATGGGGACAAGCCTATAAGAATGTGTTTGATATTTCCCTAGCTGTGTACCCAATGGAGGGAATTCATTATCCACATCTGTAGTTACCACAAATATTCTTTTCTGAGGAGCTTCTACAGGATGTGCAAGTTGAGGATCTGCTTGGGGAGCATGTCTAGCATAAATGCTACTTCAAAGTAACTATGTATTGAGTCTTTTCAACTCTTTCATCTCCTCTTATTGCTATAAAAATATTTCTTCAAATGAAAAATATTGACCTTCTCCAGTGGAAAAGTGAGACATGATCTGAATTTTACCTTTCCCCCTGTTAGACACCTTTCTAAGGGGTGGGAGTTGGTTACTTGAGGGCATAACTAGATTCTGGGTAAGCCTCTGATTTTGGGTATGCACACATCCTTCATTTACATCAGTGTGTACCATATTATGGATAATAACTTCATCTTATGATTCCCCTAAACTAGAATCATTTTCTGGAGGATCTTCTACAATGGTGTTAATGACATTTACTAACACATATTTAATTGATGACATTCTGTTAGTATCTTTGTAAGATCATATAATTTTGTATCTTCCATGAGACTCTGCTCTCCTATATGATGAATTCCTGGGAACTATTTGATGGACAGTAACCCGAAGGGAACCCTGAGATAGTTCAGTTGTGTGTTCTCATTGTGTATTCTTCCCAAATCGTAAGAAAACTGACATCTATTGAGGAGGGGATTATAGATGTGAAAAATACCCCATCCCTACCGGCTGGGGCTGTTCATATTCTTATTCTTAAAAAATTCAAACTTGGTTTATTGAATTTGAAGGTTTAATTAAACAAGACCCCAGACCTGCAATATGGGGTTTCTCTTGAACTTCTATAGCTGATATTCACGCAACTGCTCTTCTGATTTTGTAAATTTTGGTTCGAACATTGGTTGGGTGCATTATCCAACAACCACTCAAATCACATGTTTTGGAAGATCGTTGTACTATTTCAGAAATTTGCATTATCTGATGGTTGACATCCTCTAAGTGGGAGGCCTTCTTAAGATTCTCAGATGCTTGATGCAAAAGTATCTCAACAACTCGCTTTCTTTGGGCCTGACACTAATGAGAGCTAGTTGAGGCATGTTCTTGAGCATACATTTGATTACATAAAAATTATGTGGATTGTAGCCATCTGTTTGAAATAACATTACATGACACCACTTTTGGAAGGATTTTCTGATTTTGGAGTGAAATAAAATGAAATGATCCATGTGCACCCCATCCTCTGATACAAATACTAGATGGGGTATCAAAAATTAACTAGTGTAGCCTCTTTAGAGCATTGAGGCATGCATGCTGAAGGGTAATCTATTTCTTTTTAACCTTTGGATGTTGGGAAAATGAGAGAGATTCCAAGTCAATTTGTCATCTCAACCCTTCTATTACCTTTACATGATTTTTATATTCATCATATGGTAATAATTTGGTTTTCAAATGATGAAGATTCTTCTATAAGTTGAGGAAGATATCATGAATGCAATATTATACCATCAATTCTGGAATGTTGTATTAAGAGTTTTCCAAAGTCCAGAACATGATCAATACTTCTCCTTTAGCCAATTTCTTTTTCATGTTTAACATATATTTATCATCTTTTACTAGAGGTTTCTCCACTTGGTCTGACCAAAGTGGACACTTCTCGACTGTTTTATTAAAAATAATGGAATCAATCACTTTTTCTTCTACTACATTTGAAGACAAATGACCCAAAGGAGGTTTGAAGAATGACCGTTCCCTTAATATGTCTTCTAGTTGAGAAAGTATTTCACCCATTAATGAAAATTCATTAGACATGATTGGCCTTGTGTTGGAAAGTGCCTTGAGATAAGTTGGTTTTCTCATTACTACATTTTCAATTAAGGAACTATCTTGATAATGCAAAATACTACTATGGAGAGAACTTTGGAAGAAAATTCCATCACAGGGAGGACTAACATAGTGGATTACAGTAAGGGATAAATCCTATTGTTCTTTGGTCTTCTATCCACATAGAGGGTTGTCGTGGCTCTCATTCATAGATAGGATCTTTGGATTGACCAAATTTTCATGAAGAAAGCCTTCATGATGAAGTTTCCAATGGGGAAATTCATAATTACTTCTACTACTCCCATAATTTAGTAATGAGGGGGTAGGATCTTGAGTTTCAATAGATAAATGTATGAGGGATTCAAGAACTCCAGCATTAATAGGATCTATATCGTAGACTGGATCTTGATTTTCCAACTGTGTTTGGTGAGATATCTTCTTGGATTCTCTCTTAAACTTAGTTGGGGCCACTTACTCGGAGTAGTGGTTATCATGGGTAGGTGTATGTTCCTACCTTGGAGTGGTTATCAGAACGGGCCGATTACCTCTAATTAGAAAAGGTGTATGTTCCCAATCATGTTTTCCATATGATATGGTGGATTATGACCCATAACCCTACTAGAATAGAACAAAGGTATGTATATTCTTTGGGATGGAATGCTGATGTTCCATCCCAGGTGTGGGGACAGAGTTATGTGTCTGTTACCATGGTACTGCTGAAGTTGTTGTTATGATATTCTGGAATGCTTCCAAAATATGGGAATGAATTTTTATATTCCCTTTCACCATTGAAAATATGGGTTTGGTGACTTCAACAGTTGAAATGGGAATATACGTGCATTTCATATCTAGAGTAGGTGTATGTTCCTACCCCTATCCTCCTTTTTTTGTTAGCGAATACTGACAGTACTTATGTATGGGGCTAGATAGTTGAGTCACCCCAGGATGGTCGTCAGAGCTTTCCGATTGACTTCTCCGACTGCTGCCAAACAAGACTGTTGGTAGGCTTGATGAATGCTAGAATATGTATGTTCCTGCTAGATATTTTCCATCAAGCATGGTTGAAACACTTCTTTGAATAATGGTAGGAAATACTAATGGAAGAATTGGTGAGTATAAGTAAGTGTATGTTCCTATTTACTAGTTTCCACCACATTTGATTGGATATATTCCTTATATGCAGTCAGACGAGCCTACTGACGAGCTGATAATTTGTAAACAGGTGTATGTTCCTGTTCACAGTACTTCACCATATTTACTTAGAGGGATTTGTGGGTTTCTTCCAGATGAGTCTGCTGTGTAATGGAATTAGGATAGATGGGTGTATGTGGCCGCTAATTGTTTTCCATAAAGTTAGGTTGATAGACTTATCCAGAGGGAGAAAAGGTAATAACCAGCTCCCTATTGGCTGAAAATTGTCCCCAATAGTTCGTCTTGCACACCCAAGTTTGAGGGACCTGGACCAAACAACCGAAGTAAACACCCCCATCATGTTGGGGGTTCACTACCGCACTATTCTGATAGTGGTGATTGTTGGTGGGAATCCTCAAGAAAAATCCCTACATCTTTGAGTTGAGGCCATGAGTGAACTATTGATCCACCTACTTATAGTAGATAAGGGGATGGTTGTTGCATTCCAGGGATAAGGACTCGAAACGGTTGAAGATGGTGGTTGGAACCGTCTACTTCTCGACCATTGTTCATCACTGACCAGACAATCAGGGATTGTTATTAACCTAGAGAGCCTGTCAAATAGACTCCAAGGTTGGGATAGTACTATTATTATGGTAGTTCCTTACCAGTATATTGGAAACCTAGCATTAAAGATGCTGAGTTGGTGATGACATCCTTCCAGTGGTTGACAATCCAGCTTGTGCAGCGGCCGGGGCATTCACGGGTGAAAGTTTGAAGGAATACATTTGGAGTGAAGGGAGTTCTTGAAAAAAACATGAAAAAAACAATAAACTCTATTAAAGAAACATCTTTTATATGGATACATGTGTGATTTATTATTTTTTCTGGATTCCTTTATCAATTGACAGGGGCCTGACAAGTGGGTAACATTATTGACTTGGTTAAGAATTCATGTCGGGTTCACCATTTTTGTTTTGTAGGTCCTTGGAACGTATATTATAGTTTAAGAATTACTACTTTCATGTGGTTTCCATTGGACTTATTCATGGAACCAAAAACATCCAACAATTCTTTATCCAAAAGGGAATTACTTTCCAAAGGTAGGAGTTCGTTAAGTTTGAACTTTATGATACTTAAGAACATCCATTGGTTAAGAGGATAGAAGGTCTGACTCATCACACCCTTTTTGGGGGAATTATTGTCTACTCCGAGACTCTCTTTATAGATTTAATATATTTTCACGAATAATTATTAATTCACTAAGTATAACATAGGTTTCCCTTGTAAATTTCAATCAATTATTAACATATGTGAAATTTAGAATCATCCATATGTATTAGAGGTTCCTCATTAATGGAGATATCAGTTTGTATTTGAGGTTCTCCATCAATAGTATCCTCTCATATACTATTTATAGATTCTCTTAATCATCATTATGATGATATTGGTTTTTAATCCACTCAGTGGGGCAATCTAAAATTTATTTTTGTCTAGGGAGATGAAGGTTTGTTTTGATTTTGGGATCGTACTCATAAATAGGATACCTACGTATCCTTGTGAAAGGAATCCGAACTCTCCTAGTTCGGTGCCACTTAATGGGACACTTCATACTTTTTATGTTCACATGATAAGGAACTAACCATACAATTTAATGTAATGTGGTAAGGAAATCTAAGTGGAAGGTGCTTAATCAAGGTTTGGTGTAGGACTTATGCCTAAAAAACCCAAGGAACTTGGAAAGAATATGAGTTTCCAAGTAAGATTAGACCCTGTTGGGAATATGGCCTATGGAAAATGGGTTGATTTGAAGTGTTGGGTTTGAACCTCAAGGATGCTTCCTACGTATCCCATGTGGATGGGAATCAAAGCCCACGTAGTTCAATGAATCTCATAGGAGAGTGTAGTCCTTTGAGAGAAATGAGTTTGGGATTACTTCATGAAAAGGATGCCTTGGTGAATTGGGGGATTAATTTAGGGATTATTCTTATGGAGGATGCCCAGATTAAGGGAATTAGGTTTGGATTCCTGAAGAGGATATCCAATGATCTCAGGCCCTGAGAAGGATTCTTACGTATCCCAATTATGATGGGAATCAGAGTTCTCATAGTTCATTTACTATGGGTGTTTGTGAAAATGTTATAATCATCATCAATCTCTAAGTCGACATGAGTCATGATCGGTGTGAGAAACAAGAGAATGCGAAAGATTCAACAAACGCACCCATAATTTTCCTCCTCCACTGGTGGAAGAGGACATTCCTATGATAATGATGGTGGACAAGGGAAAGGCAACCGTGGAAGAGGGTGAGGTGACAAGCCTTCCCTCTTTTCTCTTTAGATTGGAAAAGGGTACAATGTAAGGAAGGAGTGAAGGTGAAGGAAGTAGAGAGGAGAAAGACTGAAATCTCCTACTTGAAAGGTTAAAGGATTACACCCAGATGGCTTCCCTAGTGGATCTTAGTAGGTGATGGAGACTTAACATTTTCTTAAATGGAAAATAAAGTGTAAACCGTACCTCCCCTACAAGAGACCTAAGGTTTCGGGTCTTAGAGACGAAAAGGAAAGGATAGAACCCAAACCCTAATCCCCCAACCAAGAACTTTACAACACTGTTCATGGGAGAAAGGTCCATGTGACTGCAGATATAAAAACCCATAGACAGTCCATGAATCCTAACCCCATTGTGAAACAAATATGGGAAACCTCTAACTGTGGATATACAAACCCAAATAGGAGACACACTGATGTGCCTTTCCCAAAGGATTGATAAGACATGAGGTTTTGGTGGAGGTCTCAACAAAATCCATTTTAGATAAGGGAGACAAAGAAGAATAAGCCTTGACATTAATGGATTTGAAGAGGACTTAATGTCTTGTAGACTAAATAGAGTAGGTGAATTAAATAAGGGTTCCCAAGTCAGTACTGGTGCACAAGTATGTCTGCGCAAGTAGGCTTGGGCAACCTGATGTTCACCTAAGTAATGAAAAACCTAGATGTTAATACTTGGGTAAGACTTGGCTCAAGCCTTTAGGAGTATTTACATGTAATCCTAGAAGTTGGATCTCAAGTTCCTATGAGAGGAATAGGTGGAACACAAGTGTTTCTGATTCAGGGAGGTTGGGAACTTTAGGCGCGCAAGTGTTATGGATTTAAAACACTAAAAGGACTTAAGTCTTATGACCCTCCTTCAAACCCTATGCTTTAGGTGTTAAAGAACTACCATGAAAGTTTCATAAGACTTGGGTGAAGCTCTAGGGAGACCATAGATACAATTAGACTTTAGGGAAATTACTTCATACAAATGAATCCCCAAGGGTCTATTTATAGGAAAAAATAAGACCCTAGGAGAAAATAGATTGGGTGCACAAGTGGCTTGCATGCCAAATTGTGGCACACAAAATACCTTGCGCGCCGACGATGTTTTGGATAGACTAAGGATATCCAATGTTTAAGCCTTTTAAAATCTTTATTTTCTTCATGTATTTTCTCCTCTTTTTTCTAAGGCATTTCCCTTTATCACTTTTTAGACTCTGTGACGAAACGTAGTGTCAACAATATTTCTTGTGTCATAGAGATTGGTAGATATATGTAATGAAACTGAAAATAATTATCTTTGTTCTTTAGACTTATACCTGTACGAGTTGACCATATTTAATGTACTTAATGTGTTTAATTTTTTCCATACTTCATGTATTTCTTATAGATATATTCCTTTTTGGTTTTGAGGTCCCTACTGAGTATTGTTTTACTCACCCCTGCACGAGATATTCCAACACCTTTCATGTCTTGAGAAGATGATCAACACTTTGAAGGAGTCCTTGGTGGACTGGGGCTAGGTGGTGCTTAGAGAGAAGTCTGACAGAAAAGGTTTTATTCAGTGACTTTAGACAACTGTTTCTGTACCTACCCTTCAGCTAGGGTTTTTTACGGACAAGATTCAGGAACTTGTGCATTCACTTTGGCAGATTTTACTTTTGGTGGAATTGTATTCTGGCCTTGTTTACTTTCCATTTTTCCTTTTTTCGTACTTTTTTGTTGGAATATTAGTAGTATGCATGATTTTTTTACATACTATTTCTACATTTCACCATTTTGGTCTTGGAGATGTGTGTGTGTGTGTGCACATGTACTTGGGAAAATTCCTCCCATTTGTGGGATATTCCTATTTTTTTCTAGTCTCCAACCCCAACCTATCAGAGGAAAGATTGGGGGTAGTCACATCATGGGCCCCTCTAGGACGGGTCGTGATAGATGCAGCGTGGGATGAGGCTCAGGTGGAGTTTTAGTTTACTATATTAGGAATAACTGCACTGTGGAGTATGGGCTACAACATAACCCTCTCTAGTTGTTGTTGTCTACAACATAGTGGATTCGGCTACACCATGACATCCTTCCCCCATTTAGAAGGTCTACCCTGTAGGGGTAGCTATGTTTCTCAGGAGAAAATTGATTAGACAGGCTACAATGTGGTCATCCTAACTACGTTGTGGTCCCCTTCATCTTCATACATTCTATGGCATGGTCTTATGGGTTGCACCATGGTCTTATGTTTTATAAACCACCTATAAATTCTAAAACCCACTCAAACCTGATCACTTATACTTCATTCTTATCATTTATTGAGTGACCTAAGTGTGTCTTAATGATCACTTTCAAACCCTTCTAGTTTATTTCAATCACAACTTTTGGAGAGTCAATCCATGGTGGTTTAGGTGAGTCCATCCCTCCATTTTTGTAAGTTTTTACATTGTTTATTCCCATGCGAACAGTGCTTCTATGGTAAAATCACTATTATTTATGTTTTTTGATAAGAAGGTGTTGTGTGGTTTTGTGTTCTAGGTAACCAAGGTGTTATCCTTCATTTGGTCATTGATGATTGTCTTCATTTTGACCAAATCTTTCACATCAGATTTGAAATATTTATTTGAGGTAGGGGATCTTTAATTTCTAACCTTGTGTATCATATGTGATGGGTTTATATTATTATCACATGGGGAGATAGTTGAATCCCTATTTTAAAAATATTAATTAATCGATTAAATTTTAAATTTATGGGGAAGGGAATGATTCACATGTTTTTATGGATTTTTTATGTCGTGATATTTAGAATTTCCCATGCTTGTTATACCACTGAAAATCATGGTTTTTTGTAACCCCTATTCTTTATATTTTGATATGTGTTATGAATAACTTGATGTGTGATTGTTGTGGAACCACATTGATTAAATGGTTGACCACTTATAGTTGGATAAAATATTGGTTATACCCAGAATGTTTTTCTTGTGTAAGAATAACCTTAAAATTAAAAGTATAATGTGATGAAATCCTCTTGAAAAAATTAGAAAAATGTTATGTCAATGTGATGCGAATGTGTTGTGATATGTTGTGGTATGTCCGTGTTATGGGGAAAACATTAATGATATATGTGACTATGCTATGGGGATATTGTGAAAGAAATTTGGCAGTGATGTGGGTTTTTTTGATTTAAATCCAGGATGAGGAATGTGCTATTTGTTTGTATGATGTTGTGTGGTGCTAGTTTTCCCAGTATTATTGGAATTAAAAGATAATTATTAAAATGGTATGGGATGAAATGGTTAATGAATGTTGAATAAAAATGGGAAGTGTGGTAAAATGTCTCCATTACTTAATAATATAATTTATGAGATAAATGAAAGGATTTGGCCAGTAATATGAATCTAGGAATTTTATTAAATGGATAAGGAGAATGAAATTTGGTTTGTGGTTTTTTGTCTTATTTTGCAGTGTTATGAATTTAGTTATGGAATTGAAAATGGAATCATTGTGGGATCAAGTGGTGATGTTGTGAGTTGGTTGGTTCTTATTTCAAACCCATAGGTTAGGCTTGTTTGTGACTATTATATGTATCATGTATATCATTTTTAATTCTATAAAAACCCCACCAATGTCGAGAAGAATGTGCCGACACCCATATATATATATATGTTGTGGGGGGTGTTTTTCCAAACATCCTGATGATGAGGATATATGTATGACTACCCATTATTTCCTTATCTCTCTTCTAGGATACGTTTACATGAATGATCTATGATACACTGAAGTCAAAAGTTCAATTTTGAGATATGGTTGTGGTGTGATGACCCAGGTGTCTTCGTGCGAGATGTGATAAGATGGCTTATGGTGGGTGTTTTTAATGGTAGGAGGTGAAAATTATGTTGATTTACTTCATGTTTATAATAAATCACTACTCTGGACCCATGATGTGATGTGATGGTTCAAGTGTCTTTGGGATACATGTGAGTAATCATGTTTTGGGGTGGTGATATGCGATATGTTATAAGGAAGATATGGTGAGTTCTATGGTGTACAATGTTGGGGTATGAGAGAGGAAAATCAATAATAAAGTAGTGTAGGGTACCCTTTATAAATATGATTCATATGATGTTAATATGATTGGATGAATTATTTGGTTAATGAGATATGGTGATGATGGGATTGGTTAGTTGACTGGTCTAGCTGTTGTTGTTTCTCCCGCTTTCTCACTGGTTCATTTGGATTCTTATTTCACATGTGCATGAGAGACTTTGGTTTTCCTATAAAGTATACTTGTATACACACCCTACATATATAAAAATAGTTTTTAAGATTCTAGGAGAACTACATAGACCGTGATAAACTTTAATATCTTGGACCTTTGGACCATTTCTATATCACTACTTTATCCTTACTATTGGAAAATCACTTTGGACACTTTTATCTGTATCTATTTCATTTATAAATGCATTGTGGGTTGGGTTGGTTTCCTTTTTATATTATGTTATAGAGTTGATTGATCATTGATATCCTATATCCCTATCATATATATATATATATATATATTAGAGGATAATGACTCCCATATTTATATTTTTATACCATTGGTGTTGGTTTCCAACCCGAGGCCTATTAGAGGTGAGACTCGTGGGTCATTATCTCTCTTTCTTTATTAACAACCTAGGAGGGATATCATTGGAGGGAGGGGGTTGTGACAGAGTGATATCAAAGGTGATGGTTAAGAGACATTATGTATTTTGGTGTTAGTAATATTTAGGATTTCATGGGTTGGTATGAAAACCATGTCGGTTTACCTTGGCTCATGAAATAAGAAAAGGAGACCGATAAGGAAATGTAATTTTAGTGCCCTAGTGATCTAGTGCATGAGCTCAGATCTTATTGAATGTTCATGTTAGGTGGACCTATTTGAAGGGTAGTGACTCATAAGAGGTAAATACATCATGATTTACTTTATTTACTATTTGAAATGGGTAGTTTTGGTTATGGGATATTCAAATAAATAAAACAAATCTTAATAAAATTTCACACTACCAAGCTTAGGAAATTATTGTTTCCCATTCAGCTATGGATATTGGTCATCAAATTTGTGTGTTTTTGCTAGTGGATGTTTATAAGGATAATCCAGTTGATTACTATTAGTTTGATCTAATACATGAGGATGATGATTGGTAGAAAAAATTGCACACTTTTTAGTAGTAATCTTTGGGTAAGTATGATGGTAGTGTTTCAGATGTGGAAATAAAGATCTAGTTGGTATAGATCAAGATAAATTTCTATCTAATTTAGTCCTCGATTGATCACTGGGTCCCTTTGGTAGTTAGTCCCATGTGAGGAGCTGTACATTAGTTGTGGACATTGTTTATTGGAGAGAAGAAGGAGGTATATGTGTTATGGACAAAATTTCAGAGGGATTTTTGTTCAAAGTTTCTATCATCAACTATGAAGGTAGTGAAGCGAAAGGAGATTCTTTCTCTTTAGTAGTGGCTTTTTCTATGCAGGAGAAGAGAATCATGTTTAGGGACCTTCTTCATTTTCCCCATATCTTTTTCCGAATGAAGAGTCTCATGTGAGAAATCTTGAGGAGGCACTCTATCCTTAGATCTAATATGAAATTACCCCTTTACATTTTTAATATATCCAGAGGATTAAAATATGGTTGAGGTGATCAATTGGATTTACTCATGATGAGGTTTAACATGAGAGGAGAACTAGAAAGGTTCCTTAAAGAGTAGAGTTATTGGTGGCAGACCTCAAGTGTCAGGGCCTTTGAGGTTTCGATCGGTGAGGAGTCGACCTCACCAACTTTCTTTTCAGCCTTTAGGGGATAGTGGTTTCCATGCATTTCCTAGATATAAAAAGACTATTTTATTTTTATGTGGGCTTATTTTCCATAATTAGAACTAATTTTTAGTGTTCCTTCAATACCAGTTTTGTGGAGGTGGTCAAATTCAATGCCAGCCACAAAAGTAGTAGCTAGTGAGGCCATTTCAACAGTAGGGGAAGTAGGATTATGTTCCACCAAGAGGGGATGAACTAGGCTGGGGATTACCTTAGGATATTAATTTTCTTTAGGGACCCAAACTTTATTGTTTCCATGGAGGTGGTTGTCAGTAGAGAGGTAGAGGAGTTGGGTGTGGCCAGTTGTACGTAGTGGAGGTGATAGTCCCAGGGGGTATATAGATTGTTCAAAGTATGATCGGTTTATATTGTACCCATATTTTTTCTTTGATTAATTCAAGATATTCACACTCAATTTTTACACCCTATCTAGTCCATTCTTTAGGAATAATCATAGAGAGTATTTTCATTCCCCTAGAGTTGACTATGCCATTTGGAGGCCAGAATGACTTATTTAATGTGTTCTAGGGGTATAGACTGATGATGGAGATACATCAGCCCCATGGGAATCTTTTCTTGCATCATATATATCCATATGATGTTATCCTATGTATTTAATGTTTATATTCTTTGTGTTCTATTATTGACTATTTTTAGAGGAAAGTCATGTTTTCCTATGCATATGTTCAACGTGCTGTTTTTGTTATTGGGAATGGTTGTTAGGTGGGTAGTAGATATGCAGAACCCCTTATTTTCATGATGGATGAGTTGTCTTTGGAATTAGTATACACTAGTACATAGGAGGTTCCCATTTTTTTCAATGACTTTATGGATGATTTTCCTAAGTATGTTGTGATGCTGCCCACTCGACGTGATTTTGGGTTTGTGATAGACTTATAGCCCGGTTATTCTCAATTTTGATAGACCCCTATCAAATAAAACCTTTTGAGTTACATGATTTGAGGATTTAGATATATAATTTGATAAATAAGGGTTCTATATCGCCTAATGTGTTAATTTGGGGTGATCTAGTGTTATTCCACAAGAAGGAGGATGGTAGTTAGAGTTTATGTATAGACTACTTGAAGTTGAATTAGGTGAAGATCAAGAACCATTACCATATTACAAGTATAAATGATCTTTTGAACTAGATAATAGGGGTAAGATGGATTTATATGATTTATCAGTGCTTTATATATCACCAGTTGAGGATAAAGGAGGTTTATATCCCAAATACTGCCTTTAGATTCTTAAATGGACACTTCAAGTTTTTGGTCATGTTGTTTGGTGTCATGAATGAAATATATGTGTTCATGGGGCACATGAACACCTTGTTCCATGAATTCATGGACCAGTTTTTGGTCATGTTCGTCTAAAAAATATTGATCCACTCAAAGTCATAGGAGGAGGATGCTGATCATCTTAGAGTTACATTTTAGGTTCTTTGATGCCACCAACTATATGGGAAGTTTTACAAGTGTGAGTTCTAGACACTATAGGTGAATTTTATCAAGAATTTAGTGTCCTAGTAGGGTGTGTCTATAGACTCATAAAATTTCAAATTAGTTGTTTCTTTGGTAGCACCGAAGAACATGGTAGAGGTTCAGAGTTTCTTTAGTATCACAGGTTATTATCGGAGGCTTGTACATGATTTCTCTCAACTTGTATCCCCACTAATAGTGTTGACCATGAAGGAAAAAATATTGTTTTTGGAATGATAAGTGTATGGAGATATTTTATAATCTAAAATAGATGTTTTTAGTGCTCCATTGCTTCAGTTTACTATGGAGTCCATGATTTTTGAGGTGTTCTGTTATGCTTCTTGTCTGGGCTTGGGATGTGTATTAATCCAGGAGAGGGATGTGATCTTCTAGGTTCTAGGTAGTTACATCCCCATGATAATAAATATTTATCCCATGATTTGGATCTATTTGAAGTTGTGTTTTTTATTAAGTTAGGGAAACATTACCTCATTGGGGAGTGATTTGTGGTCTTCATTGATCACAATAGCTTGAGGTATATTTTTTCTTTCTGTGATATGAATCTGAAAAAATGAAGGTGGATGGAGTGTCTTCAAGATTATGATTTTGAGATATCCTACACCTCATTAAAGGGGAATGTTGTAGATAATTATTTGATAATTAATTCTCATAAGGATGTGGTTCAAGAGTCTTGTGATTATTGGAGAGTGATGGAGGAGTTGGTGGACCTATACTTGGATGCACAGGTGGATGATGGTAATGGTTTACTATTTCAAATTATGGTGCATTATTCTTGGATTAATTAGGTGAAATATTTTTAGTGGGGTTACTCAAAGGTATAGGTGATGCACGATCATGTTGGACTTGGAGAGACTCTAATAGTGTGGTTGAAGGATGTTCAGAACCATATGTTGTTCTAGGGGAGGCTATTTTTTCTAATAGTAATGCACAAGGTATTCCTTCATAATTTTAATAGAACACATTTGGTGGTACACCCAAGAGTATATAATATTTACCATGTATTGAGGATGTAGTTTTGGTGACCCAAGATGAAACAAGTTGTGGAAGATTTTATGGATTGGTGTTTGGTTTTCCTATAGGAAAAGTCTGAGCATAATGTTCTTGAATTTTTCTTACATACCTTAGATTCACCTGAGGAGAAATGAGATGACATATCGATGGATTTTTTCACCGGTTTACCCCAAGAATAGAATTTTTTTGGTATTATCTAGGTAATCATGGGTCATTTGATGAAATCATCCCACTTTTTAGTGATCAAGGAGTCGAGCATCATTGATTTTTTTTGGTGAGGAGGTATGTGGATGATGTGGTGTGGTTTCATTGATTTATGATGTTCATTGTCTCAATTTAGGGAACATGTTTTACTTTGTGAGTATGGAGGGGATTTTGGCATGCTTTTAGAACTCATTTACACCTCAGCACTACTTTCCCCCATTAGAAAAATGGAAAAATTGATTGAACTATCTAGATTATAGAGGATATGTTGTAGGAATACATATTAGACATCAACAGATATTTGTTACACCAATTTCCCTTGGTTTAGTATAATTATAATAATAGTTATCACTCATCATCGACATGGCCCTATTTGAGGAATTTTATGGGAGGCCATGTTGTTCTATATTGTTCTAGACTAATTTTATGGAGTAATAAATTCTTGGTTCTGATGTGGTGAAAATAATGACAGAGAATGTTCAACTTGTTCATGGGAAGATGAAAATAGTACATTATTGAAATAAGTCTTATATGAATCATAGGAGGATACCCTTAGAGTTTGAGGTTCGGGAAAATGTGTTATTAAAGGTTTGCTCTTGATGTGGGTAGCATCAGTTTGGAAAAGGTAGTATGTTTTCTCCTATATTCATTGGGCCCTTTGAGGCATTGGGGTGAGTGGGTTATGTGGATTATAGATAAGCACTTCTTCCATGGATGTACTAGATATATTATTTCTTCCACATCTCTCAGCTCCATCATAATCTTCTTGATGACTCCCATATCATTTATTGGGGAGAGTTTGATATTAAGGAAAACATGGAATTCAGGGAGTGGACATTGGAGATCTAGGATCATCAGAATATGGTGTTGTGTGGATGGAAAATTCCTTTGGCTTGTGTGTAGTGTTAGAGTGGTGGTTTGGTTGAGGATACTTGTGAGTGTGAGATGAAGATGTGTGTCTGGTACCCTAAGATATACAATTTAATTATTATGTGATGTGTGATAAATCTCTTGACATATGAATAAATTATAACTAGAATCCTAATCAAGGAAATTTATACTTTGACGTGATTATTACCATGCGAGCAAGTCGGTTGTTCCCAAAGCAGATAATATCTTAACATGGAGGGTGGAATTCCCTAATTTGTTTGATCGGGGTAGTGTTGTGCATTGGTTGTGGCCGAGGTTGGATTAATCTTTTCGGAATATGAGATGGTTGTGTGATTGGTTTTGTATAAGGGAGGTTGTTTGTGGCTATTATTGAATGTTTGGTGCTGTGCCCAGTGAGAGGTGGTGGTATGGTTGAGTGATGATGTGGTAACATGGGATTTTTTGTGGTCATTTTAGTTGGATTATTAGTTAGTATTTGGGTTGAGGTGTAACGAGATACTTGAGATGTATATCAGGAGATAGTTATTTGGACCTTTTTACCTATTTAAATATAGGTTGGTTTTTATTGTGAAGGGTTAGAATAGTTTGAGCAGAATCTAATGTAACATCCCGAACCTTTCAACTCAATACTTTGTGCGGAATCTGGTGATTAAGGTTTCTAGAGTAGATCCCAAGGTGTTTGTAGGTGTTTCATAGGATAAGGGAGGTGTTTCTGACTAATTTTCAAGGTATGTGGTGTAGATCATGGAGGTTGTGATGTAATGGGGTGGCTGCAGTGTAAGGTGGAAGACTCCAGAAAAAGACCCTAGGGGAGTTTTTTATTGTTAATTCTAATGTCGGGGTAGCTACACTTTGGAGCCTGGGTTGTGACATATACCTTTATCAGCAGGTGATGAATACGACATGTAGGAGAAGTTGCAGCATAGGAGGAGGCTTAGGTTGAGTTTATAGAAATTTCCTTTTCAAACATAGATACTCTATGGAGCAGGGGCTATGGAATAACACTTTTTGGTTTCTAGGGGTCTACGACATAGTATCTTAGGCTGCATTGTGGTGTCCATCCCCTATTTATAGGATCTACCCCACATGGGTATCCATTATTCTCAAAGGGAACCCTGATTTTCTAGGCTATGTTGTGGTCCTCCTAACTATGATATAGTCCCCTTAGTTTTTATACACTATACGTTGTAGTCCAAGTTTCTACATTGTGATATTATGTTTTATATAACAAAAATAAATTCTAAAACATGCTCAATACCAATCAATTATCATTTTTTCCTCTCATTTCTTGAGTGATCTAAGTGTTTCCCAATGAGTACTTTTGACCCTTTTTTAGTTTCTTTCAATTCTGACTTTGGAGATCCGATCCGTGGTGGTTTAGGTGTGTCCCTCCCCCACTTTTCCACTTTTCCTCTATTTATTTTCTTATTAGTGGTGACACCAAGGTAAATAATTGTTCTTGATTTTGTTTTGATAAGAAGGTATTGTGGGGTGTTGTGTTCAGGGTAACCAAGGTGTTCTCTTTCATTTAGTCATTGGCAGTTGTCTTCCTTTCAACCCACAACGGATTGGAAATCTTCATTTGAGGTAGGGGATCCTTTGTTTCTATACTTTTGTTTCATTCATGATGGGTTTACTCTTATTATCTATTGAGAATATGATTTCATCTGGATATAATAATGAGAAATTAAATTGTTAAATTTTAAATTGAAGTAGAAGGGAGTGATTCAAGTGTTTTTAAAGGATTTTTATATTATGATATTGGTATTTTCCCATGTTTGTTATACCACTAAAAATCATGGCTGTTGGTAACCCCTGTTTTTTTGATATGTTTTATAAATATCTTGATGTGTGATTGTTGTGACACCAACTTTATTAAATGGTTAAACAATTATACTTGGATAACAAATTGGTTGTACCTGGAAGACTCTTCTCGTATGAGAGTAACCATAAAAGTTAAAGTGCAATGTGATGAAATACACTTGAATGAATCTAAAAAATGTTATGTCAATGTGATATGAATGTGTTGTGATAATTTGTTCTTTGGGGTGGTGATGTGTGGTCATTCTATGGGGGGAAATGTGATGAGATATGTGATTGTGTTGTGGGGTGGTTGTGATGGAAATGTAGTGAAAATGTGGGGTTTATGGGATTAAAGTGGGGATAAGGAATGATATGTTTGTTTGTATGATGTAGTGAGGTGAAAGTTTCCCAGGTAGTACTTAAATTAAATGATAATGAATGAAATGGAATGGTCTTAAATGGTTAATTTTTTTTAATCAAAATGGGATTTGTAATTAAATGAAGTTAATGTTTAATAATGAAATAGACGGGATAAATGAATAGTATTGGTTGGTAATATGAATCTAGGAATTTTATTAAATTTATAAGGAGAATGAAATGTGGTCCTTAGTTTGTGGATTATTGTGTGGTGTTATGAATTTATTGGTAGTAGTGAAAATGGTGGTGTTGTAATATTGGTTGGTGATGTTGTGAGTTGGTCAATGATTATTGTAAACCCATAGGTTGGTCTTGTGTGTGACTATTATATATACCATATATTTCATTGTGATTTATATATTTACCCCACCCATGTTGAGCACTATATATCGACACCCACACACACACACACACACACACACACATATATATATATGGTGGGGGTGTTTTTCAAAAAATCCTGGTGATGTGGATAGATTTATAACTATCCATTATTTCCTACTATATCTTCCAATCGATGTTGGAATACACAAGCGATGATAGATATAAGTCAAAATTAAATTATTGATATATAGTTGTGGTGTGATAGCCTAGGTTTTTTTGGGTGAGATGTGATGAGATAACTTATGGTAGGGGTAATGCATGGTAGGAGGTGGGAATGAGGTTTATGTCCTTCATGTTCATGATACCCTAATACTCTGGATCTTTGATATAATATTATGGCCTAGGTGTTTATGGGTGATATGTTATGTGACTGTGATATGTGGTGGCAGTATGTGATTTGTTATATAGAAGATACGGGATCACCAGGACGTACGATTTTAGTATCTGAGAGTGGAAAATTAGTGGGAAAGTGGTACGTGGTACCCTTTATCAATATGCATCATATTATATTATTATACTCGGATGCGTTATTTAGTGAGTGAGTCATGGTGAGGATGTGATTAGTTATTTTCCTTGTCTAGGTACTATTGGCTCTTTTATTTAATCACTAGTGTACTATTATGCTTCTTCCACATGTAGAAAAGAGACTTTGGTTTTCCTACTGAGTATACTTGTTTACTCACCCTATGTATATACTATAATTTTCAGGTTTCTAGGAGTACTACATGGAACATGAGGAAAATTACTATCTCAAACCTTTGAAATGGTTCTATGTCACTACTTTATCCTTAATTTTGGGTATTTACTTTTGGATACTTTTATCTAAATCTATTTCATTTATTCATGAATTGTGGGTTGGTTTGGTTTACTTTCTATGTTATATCATGGAGTTTATTGATCATTAATATTCTATCTCCCAATCATATATATATATATATATTAGAGGTTAATTTCTATTATATTGAGATTTTTATACCCTTGGTGCTGGTTTTCAACCCGGGGCCTACTAGAGGCAGGAGGAGTTAGGGATCATTATCTCCCTTTCTTCATTTCCACTCTAGGAGGGGTACCTTTGGAGGTAGGGGTCATGAAATCAATTTCCAAGGATGGAGAAAAACTCTGTAGGTCGGTGAAAGGTCAAAAATAGTCTATCCCTAACATGTATCCTTGTTATAGTTTCATAAAATCCCAATCCCACTCATCCCTCAGTGTCTCTGGATATAATTAGATTAGAAAATTTTCTTCAAATTCTTTCCAGGATAGCTCCTCATGCTACCTAGTTTTCTCCAGAGTGTCTCACAAACACTTGGATGGTCCTATATGAATGTAAAAATCAAGATTCAACCTCATATCTATGGGTTTCTCTAAGTGCTTGAATATCATCTATACTAAATAAATCCATAAATCAGTTGCCCGAGGACCTCCCTCCCTAGTGAATGTAGGTGAATGTTGCAGTTGAGACTCTCTCATAATCTCAAACATTAATGGAAATGTTCAAAAATCCTCCCTATCCATACATCACATGACCCTTAGGAAGATTTCATGAATATGATCATTTATTTGATTCATCATAACTATAGGAAGTTCTGGTTTAGCTATGTTAAGAGCATACTGATTTACACTCTCATTACTTTCAATATGAAGATAAATAAGAAGCATTTTCTCTATAAATAACAACACACTCTTTAGAACATCAGATACCCAGTTACACCAACATAAAAAGGGTATAAAAAACAAAGATAGAGAACCACATGGTCGAGGTTCCTCTAAATTAGATTAAAAAGTGAGTTGGAATTAAATAATAGGTTCTTTCATTTCTTTGTATCATGTATGTCAAGGGATTGAATTTCATAGTTCATTCACAATAAATAGAGATGTCCTTAAAATTAACAATGAATTTCAACATATATCCCCATATTCCTATCATGATGGATGCATAATCATATCATGTCATACCATCCAATGAGTAAAATATCAAAAAATAGTAACATCACACAACAAGTAGGTCACCCAAACCCCAACACATCTTAGTCTTCTGTCTACATTTACCAAAATGTAAATTAACATAAAGGGACACCATGAAACCTATGATGCCTTATTGTAATGTCCCTAACCTGGTGCTCCCTTATGTGATCGAGCCGGGTTGGCTATGTGACCTTGGGTATGCCTCCCCATATGTTAGAGTTTACCAAATAGCTTTGAGGGTGTAAATAATATACCCACTAGTACAAAGTTATAAAACCATCATAAATAATATAAATAACAAACATTAAACCATAGTGGAATAAAGGCCAAAGTCAAAAAATCTAATAATAATAAAAACCATGTATTGTCCATAAGAAATACAACTAAATGAAATGTTGAAATTCATGAAAAAAAAAGAAAAAACTAAAAATATAAGACTTAAAAATCCCCAATCTTGAGCCCCATTTGACCCCATCTTCAAAATCCAACCCATTTAGAAAGTAACAATCAATAACAAGGTCCATTTATGATGTCCATACCTGTATCCATGAAATTTGGTCAGGTACCAAACGGTGACCCAAACCGGGTATGAGAACAACTCAGTTGGTGACAACCAATGTTGTCTAAAAAAATAAAGTCTAAATATATATTTCATGAAATAAAGTGATAATTAGGGGTATTAATTCAATAAATTAATACAAGACATCAAATATCATATCAAACCTTAGGTTCTGGGTTGACACCTAAGGATAATCAAACTTTCTTTGGATCCATGATGAATGCCTCTATCAAGTGGTGGATCCTCATACATTAAGATGAATCACCATAACCATTTCATATCATAAACTAGTAGAGTCCAACCTTGAGGAAAACAAGAATACCCACCTCAGGAATACATGAATATTTTTATCAGGAATCCATTCATTATGCATCTTACCCTTAGACAATATGTATCTCATGAATCTTAGCCTCAAGTGGTATTTGATACTTTGAATCTTATCCTCAGGTAGAAATATAACCCTGAAACTTACCCTCATGCATCACATATGGATCTTCCAGGTACCAAACACAAGAATAGGTCATAAAAATAAAAATTATCAATATGTAATGTAACATTCCACCATTAGGAATCAACCATAAATAGAGTCATATCAAAATAATGTTAATCAATTAAAACAGATAACCAAGTGCTAATCATACTATAAATGTTATCATAATCCACATTGATCAAATAACCCCATTACCATTTATCTAATCATTTACACTTGAAACACCAGGGTTCCAATTATTATAACAATTGAAATAGTTTCCACTTCAATTATAAATTTATCCCAAAGATATTAACATGCCAATATATATATATATCCATATCTCATCATATTAACATACCAAGACAATTTCAATCCATTTATCTGATTTTAGTCCATGTGATTCTATTTCAATAAATCACAAAAATTTATATGTTATTCCAATTATAAATATTGATCCAAGATTCAACCAATTTCCAATTCATCTTAGGTATGTAAGGTTAACCTAACCATTGTTTAATCAAGGTCAAAGGTTGGAACACCTACCAAGTGGACATGCATTTAGTCTCAATGTAAATGTACTTGAAAGGATACATGAGAGATTTAAATGATGATATTTTCACCAACTGTGATTTATTCAATTAGACAAGTTGTACGCATGATGTGCTGGTATGATCACAATTATTACTCATAGTTGAAGAATTGAAACAGAATTTTAGGGAGTTGTTTTATACCACTCAACTCATAAGTAGAGTAGATGTAGAAAATTCCTCATTATCCATGATAAAACCAGGTCCCTCCTTCCTTTCAAAAAAAAAAACTTTGATCACTTGGTCTTGAATGCTAAGATCCAATGAAACAAACTTCTAGATCATAGAGGAACTATGAAACATCATCCATAGAAGGGTTGTAGGCCTAAATAATGAGATACACATTTTTTGAATAAAATATTCTGAGTTTAAAATGTTGTATTAATCTAATTCATGATGTAAATAAAGAATTTACATCATCAATTCCTTGAATCCCACATACTCAAAATAGTTAATAGATCCTACTTAAAAACTAAAATAAATTGATTTCACATTATAAATTCCATAAAAGATGTAAATTTATCATGTTTGACTTTCCCAGAACCAATTCATGACATGAATTGGTTTCATTGTGTTGTCCCGATGAATCCATGTCATAAATTGGGAATTTATGCCATGAATTCGTTTTGTAGCCATAAATATCACCCCTCTTCCTACTATTCCTCTAAAACTCTTAATACTGCTATATAAAGGCTTGATCATCATGGTTTAAACTAAAATAAACCAGGCTTAAGGATTTTTTAGAAAAACATAAAGAGAGTATTACCTAGAAAAAGGAAGGATATTATAGTCCACTCTTGGATAGGCTTACACACAAACACAACATAAAAAATAGAATAAAAGACTCCAAGAAGGAAAATAAATTGCTTATAGAACCAAATTTCTATACTGAAATCCATTTATGATTGAAACAATGAGTCAAAATCCTCAAATTCATCATGTGAAGATGGTCCAATTCCAATTCCTTGCCATAATCTCCATTGGATCCCCACTGGATGAGTAATCCAATTGTAAGGGTTTAGAACTCTGAGCATCATGGAGAAACTAGAAGGGTTCAAACCTCAATTCCTCTTATTTCACATCAATATATCTTTAAAAACTAGTGGGTTCCTTATATTTTATTTCAAATTAGAAGAAAAATGAATGATGGATTCAAACCAAATTTCGATATATGAATTCATGATGCAATGATGATGCACAAGAGAAGTAATAGGTGGTTCAAGTGAGGTGCATATTTTGGGCGACATGTAGATGACCCTTATGAAAGAGGTTGTTCAAATAATCATGGGTAGAATAACTGGATTTGAAATGCAGAAGCATTCACATGGTCAGGGGACCATGATGAGTATTTATCAAACTTTGAGAGATATATAAAACACACCGAAGAAACATGAATATGTTTCATAAGGGTCACTGGATCAATATGATCAAAAGTACCAAATCAACCTGATAAAATTAATGGAAAGAAATATCATGAATCCATACTTAATAAAAAGGAGATGAAAAATAAATTCCAAAAATACATACTCAACAAAAACAGTTCTATGCAACCCATGAAAAATGGGAGTAGATAAATAAATTTGAATTACAACACAAATCATATAGTGGTAATATAAAAAATCTCCACCTTGAAAGTATAAATTTTAACTGATGATGTCCTCACAACCTATACTATTGGGATGAGACTATGTTCATTATATAGAAAAATTATTAAACTATAATAGGGGTATATATTCTATCAAACTATCAGAACAATTTCCCCAGTGTTTATATTAGTGACACAGACTATCCCAAACTCAATAATTTCCCAAAAATAGTGAATCCTAGTACCTTTAAGCTTTGATTTTTCAAAGAAAAAGTAGTTTTTAGAAATATTTAAAGAATATTGTCTATCAAAGTGTATAATTAAACTAGTTGTAGATAGATAAAGCTTGTTAATAAGTTCTTTTTAACAAAATATATACTCTAATGGATTTAGTAAAGCAATGTATTTAGCCTTAGTGATGGATAAATAAACTACTGACTATATTTTACATTTATATAAAATAGCACCACCGTAAGGAAGGAAAAAAACCTGATAGTTGACTTATGAGTGTCTTTATTAGTATCATAATTATAATCTAAAAATCCTATAATTTCATCACTATAACTATCATTTCTTACATATCGAATGCATAAATTAGAAGACATTGAAACATATCTATGGAGTCATTTTAGAGCATTCCAGTGTGATTTACTAGGTTTTCTTATAATCATACTCAGTGTAGAAAAAATAAAATAAATTTTCATTCTAGAATGAACCATTAAATTCATATGACTCCCAATGATATTAGTATAAGGGATATTATTCATAAAATATTCCCTAGCTTCATTAACAGGGGGCTGGTTTAGGGATAACATAAATTGGTAGCCCATGGGTATTCTAATAGGCTTAATATTCTAGAAAAATATCACATTATTTTTTCTAAAATAATAATACTATAAAAAACATAAGTTTTTATCCATTATATGTCTAATTATTTCCATTCTTATAGTTTCTTTTTCATTTCACAAATCCTTTGTTTTAAAAATATAATTCAGTTGGGATTTTATATGACTTATCAACCTCATGTTTTTAATTATAACTAGAATGAAATCAACATATAAAAGAAATTAAATCATATCATGATTAACGTGATTAAATAAATACATTTATCAAACATACTTCTTCTTAAACCATTTTAATAATAAAATAATCAAAACATCTATACCACCACGAGGAAGATTATTTTAAACCGTATAAATAATTTTTTAATAGATAAAATTCATTCATTTTAAAAACTTTTTAAAACCCCTTAGGAGGCCTCTTATACATTATTTCATATAATTTTCCATGAAAAATGAAATTTTAACTTCTTATTATTCTATATAAAAATCATAATTTACATAGAAAAACATAATATGAATAGTGAAATATTTAAAAATAGGGGGAAATATCACCACAGTTAACCCTCTAATTTTAAAATAACCCCTTATAAATTAACCTATATTTTTAATTGATATTTACCTCATCAGTATTAATTTAATTATTCTTAAAGATCAATTTGAAAAAAAATTACTTTTTCATTTAATGGTTTGGTCAAAACAACCATGACATATTCTTAAGAAGTGAATTCATCTCATTATTCATGGAAGCAAACCATTATCAAGATTCCTTAGATTTTAAGACTTGATTAGACTTTTTTAGTCCAATATTTTTTATATCTTGAGAAAACACATAACTATATTAGCATGGTTTAATTTAGAAGGAGTTCTGATAATCCTCCTAGCTCTTTACAAGTCAACTGGTATACTCTAAGGTTTCCTCCATTAGTTTCTAGATCAGAATTAGAATCAAACTCAAATGAATATTCTGCCTATGGTAATGGTTTGATAGATATATACTTAGGTTCTAAGTGGAATCCAAAATCTAAATTAACCTTAAAACCTATAAGTTTACATTTACTAGCTTCATTAGAATAAAAAATATTTCTTTTGTGTTGAAAAGACTCGTGAAACACAACATCATGACTGATGATACATTTTTTATACCCTAGTTTGTCTATCCACAAATTATAACCCTTAAAACATTACAGATAACCAACAAAGATTCACTTCACAACCCTAGTTTACATATTATCATTCTTAGAATGTTCATAATAAATGGATCCAAAAACTATAAGGAGAGTAAGACTAGGTGGTTTTCTTATACATAGTTCTTCAGGTGTTTCAAAGGCATTAATAAAGACCAGAAATGATTAATTAGGTACACTACCATGGTGGCATCATTAGACAAAAAGGAATTAGGTAGACTAGAATGGGACAACATGAATCTCACCCTCTCTATAATGATTTTATTCATTATATCATCTAACCCATTCTAATTTGGAGTTTCTATAGTAATCCAGTAACTATGGATTCCATCATAGCTATAGAACTCAATGAATTTAGTGGACCAATACTCCAAACCATTATTGGTTTTAAATCTATTATCTTTTTACCAGACTAAATCCCTATAGTAGATTTTCAATTCTTGAAAGACTAAATGGTATCAAACTTGTGTTTCAGTATGTAAATACACAACTTTATGGAGTAATTATCCATGAATGTAACAAAGTAATAGCCACCACCATGAGAATCTAGCCTTGAGGGACACCAAAGCTCAGAGTGAACATGATCGAGTGGGATTCTATATTTGTATGAAGACTTAATGAAACTAACCCACATAGAATTACCTTAAACATATATCTCATAGAAAGGTAACATACTAGGATTCACATTGGTGAATAGACCTTACTTTCTAATTTTATCAAGATAGTTAGCACTCATGTTCCTGAGTATCATATTACAAAGTGTGGTATTATCTAATATAGGGATATGAGAAACATTGATTTATTTAATGTGAGTCATACCTTCTAATACATATAACTCATTCAATAAAATCCCTTTCATCATGGTAAGAAAAAAATTAGAAAATATCTGACTACCATAACTATACCTTAAATTGTACCCCTTTTGATATAGGATTCCTATAGAAATGATGTTTCTTTATATTTGGTTACCCACTTAACCTCTTTCAAAATTTTAATCAGTCCATTATGTAGTTAAAAATACATAGAAAATATACCCATAATGTGGAATCTCTTATTATTTCCTAGGTATAAATCACTTGGTTAGATCTACCTTTACTCAATGAAGCACTCACTATTAGGACACAAGTGAAAGGAGCATATGAAATCTAGGATCAATTACTAATAGGTAGGATGATCATAAATATTCAATTCATAATAAATTTTGAAATGATGTTCAACTAATAAGGAATGATCACTATTATTTTCATTATAGATATTCTCCTTTTTTGGCCAGTTTCTTTTCTTTTTCCATGGTTTTTTAAAATGGAAAAATTTAGACACCATATTATTAGATTATTTATTATTAGATTTAGATCAATGTTTTATATAATAAATCCTCTATCACTTCTTATCTCTATACTCACTCTAGACTATAACAATCAAAACCTTGGCCTTACTATTAGAAGTCCCATTATTTTAAAGTTATTTGGTCAAAAAATCAAACTCAACCTCCTCAAGAGTTAGAGTATCCCTACCATAAATCATAAAGTCCTTAATAGAAGTGAAAGACTCATAACATTATGTTAAAAGAATTATATCTTGGTCATATTCCTCTATTTAAATATCTAAGTTAAAAAGATCCAACATAATTTTATTGAAATCATCAAGACGGGTCCTGAGTACAGTTCTAGGACACATATTGAAGGAGTGAAATATCATTTTCTTATATAATATTCAAACTGAAGACTTATTCATTTACATGGATTCTAATTTAGAAAAAATACCAGCATTAGTAGACTCAAAAGATAATTCTCTAAGAACATTATTACAGAAATATAAAATAATAAGTCTATGGGGGTTTTTAAGAACAACATAAGATACATCAACATATTTAAAGAGGCTAATGAAATCCCCGGTTTCATTATTTCCAACCTTAATCCTGATCAGGAAAAGGCTTTTGAGGAGGTGATCATGGAAGATGTTCTGGATACCTACTATTTCACCATGTCATCATCAGGAAGATTTTATATCAGATACTACAAGTGACTACTGCATGTGGAGGGCCACCATGATAGTTGGGATACCGGACTTTAGTGCAAGGAGATTCCTACGAAGATTAATTTCCTCACCTAGAGAATCAGGAACAATGATATACCTACGGATGACAACATATTAAGGAAATAGATACCACTTGTCTCTCGTTGTTTCTGCTGTAAGTACCATAATATGGAGTCGGCTGTTCATCTCTTTTTTCAGAGTGAGTGGGCACAATTCTTATGGTCTTGGTTCTCTCCCCTCCCTGGTCTGGCCGAGGAGAAAACCACTTTACAGGGCCTCATGTGTAACACTCCAAGCTTCTACGGTACACTTCTATTTGAATAATACAGTAGCGAGTGTTGTACGCAACTTCGAGTTCTAACACACACCACAACCAATCAAACTAGCTGTTATGAATAGTAATACCCACTTTTTGAAATTTTATAAATTTTATCTTTCAAAATGGACTTTATTTTTGGTTTCAGAATATCGAAATTATCTTAGGGTGAAATTTTGGTATTTTTCTGAAAACTTTCAATTTTTGATGAATAGTGAAAAAACACTAAGTTATAGTTTAAAACTGAATTTTTATTTAAATAATTATTTATTTTATTTAAATTTAATTAAGGTCAAAATAGATACATAATACCAAAATAATTTCACTGTAATTCATTAGAGTTACTTTAGAATAACTTTAAATTTATAAAAATTTTATTGAACTTTTCACCGTCTTTTACCCATCTCCAAGGAGAATTTGCAAATTCACATAAAACTTAATTTTACCGCTTCTGTGAGTGGAATTTCGAAAATTCAAGAGACATGGTTAATATCAAGGACTAAAATGTGGTTCAATAAGATAAAAATAATTTTTGGTGAATAGTAACTTTTTACTTTTATTTACCACGGTTAAAAGTAAATAGGGTAATTAAGGGTAAAAATGATATTATTATTACCCTAACACATGTCCTAATTCTCTTGGAAAAGTGTATCTCGACCAAAAACGACCTTAGGAATAAAATATTATCATTTAGGTCCACTTGGATTAGATTAGGACATTTATTATTATTTAATTCAAAGAAGAGTTAAAAGAGTTAAAATCAAAGTTTAATAACTAAAACATTTTTAATATAGGGTTATACATAAGATAAATTGGATTATAAATATTCACTATAAAGATACAAATATTTACTAAATAATGGTATTTTATTTATAATTTTTAGACATTGAATAATTTAAGTTATTTATGACACAATGGTAATGCAGTAATTACCTAATTAATGAAATATTAAAATAATTGATATTATAAATATCAAAATAAATGTAATTTGAGACTTTGTATGAATTCCACTAATTTTATAGGTTAATATGACATATTAGGACTAGTTATATTAATTTTTTTCGAAGTAATAATGCCGTTATTAAATTATCAAAAACAAAATACCCAATAGTGTCAAAATTGACATAAAAGAGTTTTTAAAACAAATATTATATTATTAATTTATATTCTATTCGTAAAAATATAAGGTTAGGCCAAGAGACTTATATTATGATAGTTGTATCCTTAATGGAACACTTGGGGGTCTCTTGGAAGTTTATAGTAATTTTATTGACTATATAATATAAAAATACAAAGAGACATGGTAAGTGTCAAACTAATTAACTAAGAGTTAAAACTATAAGATAAGGTTAATAAAGTGACCCAAACCTGTCTAAAACCTATTTATTAAAGGATTTAGACCCATACCCACCTTAAAATTTAAATAATCCACTTTGGATCCAATAGAAACTGAATATTAATTTATTATAAAATAAAATTTCTATCTTTTCCTAAGGTACCCCTCACCCCTCTTATAAAAGGGAACTCCCCCTTATCACTAATTCACACATTCAAAGACTTTGGGTTAGGCCAAAATCTGCCCAAATACCCTCTAAAATATCCTCCCTTAAACCTAGAGGCCTTAGTTTTATCAAAAATCCAACTTAAGAATCCCTTTTGACCAAATCAGAAGGAAGAACCCGAAGAAGAGGTAATGTTTTCACCACCCTCTTTCAAGTTCCTTTCTTCTTCAAATTCTTCTTTCTTTGTTATTTCCATTCTAAAATAATAAATCCAGTATATTATATATACTGTGATGTTATTATAAATATGGTACAACCATATTCAGTATTATATCCATCCTTTGAATGACATGTCACCATACGTGCGTACGTACGGCTTACCGTCTCCACGTAGTGGTGTAATTGTCATTCAATATATTATTATTTTGATGGGTATAATAATGATGTGTAATTCATGTAAATAATAAATATAACATGATAATGATTCTGTATATATGATATACCATCAAATTATATATTATTTTAATATCAAAAGAATGATATTGTCGCTCGTGTGTACGTACGGACTACCGTCTCCACGAACGCGATGAGATTCATTCCACATCGTATCCATGCAAGTCTAATTTTCATTTGATGATTAAAAATAATGTTTAAGGACTTGATATCATTCTTTATATGAATAAGATACAACCTATCCATAAAAAACACAACTTATGTAATAGAGCATATAAAAGAAAACGAGTAAGTTAACACCCGAAACGACGATAATACTAAAATATTATTAACAAAGAATTATTAGAAGATCATATATGATATAATATTAATGTATATGATTATTTTATAATTTAATAAAAATTATTTCACCATTATACAGGAGTTTAAACTACCCTCAACCAAAGAAAAGTACAAGGTAAGGGTTTATTTCACAATCTCTTCATTATCCGATGTTGTTTATACGTAATTATCTACTAGGACCTCTTTATCATCCACATCCATGTTTCTTAAAAATGTATTTCAAATCATTCTTACTATTTTTACAAACTATGGGTTAAATTAATTTATACCCTTGTTTTACTTTTTATAAGAATTTTATAAAGGAATCTTTCCATCGTTTTCCAAATAAGGTCATTTTTAACCTTTTCAACAAAATTAAGGTAAGAATGTATTTTTAACTTATATGGCAGGTACGACTATTTTCCGCCATTATAAAATCATCTAAGCTTCCCTTATAATATTATAAGAATATTTTCAAATTAAATGTTTTCTTTTATAATTATTTTACTTTTAAATGATTTAAAAAAAGAGATATTTCTCTCAAATAGTTTTGATTTCATCTATATCAACATCCTTTGATGGATTTTAAGCTTATCTGAAGTTGATTTATTATGATACAAAACTTCCATATTGTATTGAAGGTTTTGTGATATGTTTGACTGTGGATGTGTTATTTTTATACCATTCATGGTTTATGGATAAAGTATTTACATTTAGTATGCTAGTTTTTATACGAATGTTTGTGTTATGTTTAAACCTGTTCATATGAGGAATGCATTGAACTTAATAAGTGATGGGTGGATCCCCCTATAGCTCCTCAATGCATCGGTAGGTCTTATGAGACAAACTAGTGTCTTGGAACAAGGCCTTGAAAAAATCTTATTTGTAGTCTTGGCACAAGGCCTTGGATATGTGGTTATGATAGTTTAGCATTATGCATTTCATCATTATGAAAGTGGTTATTGATATTGCATGTGATTATTCGATTAGTAGAATATCCATGTGAATAAGTAAATGGAATTATTTCATTTTATTTCTGCCATATTATGCTGAATTTCAAGTTTAAAAGGCTTTTTTTTAGTTATACATTGCCTTAAATGTTTATGCTTATTTATGAAAGTTTCCGCTATATTGTTATCCTTACTGGGCATCTGAGCTCACCCCTTTCTATGTTTTATTTTTCCCAAGATGTGAAGAAGTATTTTATGAATGACCTGCAGGGATAGTATGAGGGGATATGAGTGTGGAATATGGAGACTATGTTGTTGTAGTTTTCATTTTATGATTTAATGTAAATTTTTTGAATGTATCTAGTGATTCCAAGGCTACTAAACTAATCGGCCTTTCGAGACTTGATATTTTGTGATCATGCCAATGTTATGTAATAATGGACCAACTCTGTGTAATTGGGGTCGGGGCGTTACATCATGGAAGCATGGTTCTAGGGTTCAAAGGGTATGGTGATGTAAAGAAAGGTTAGAACCATTATACTTTCCTCTATTTGCTGGACACTCTAGGATGCGTGCAACAAGGCCCGGTGGGGATACCAGGTTTCGTTACTATTCCTTAAAATGAGATTGAAGTCAATGATTATGGATATGGGTCCACTACTAAGGGATGGAAATCATCAGAGACAGTGTGTAGGCTGCTTAACCTCCTCTGCATGCCTAGTGTGGCAAGGGGTCACTGGATCAATTGGTCACCACCTCTCGGTGGCCTGAAGTTAAACGTGGACGGATCCCTTTTACAAGGGAAAATGAGAGGTGGAGGGGTCCTCCTCGACTCATGTGGATCAATGCTGATGGGGTTTAGTGCCTTATATGGCATGGGATCTTCCTTAGGTGTGGAGGAAAAGGCACTCCTTTTGGGATTGACGTTGTGTAGAAGTCGCAATTTCAAGGTGGCAGAAATTGAATCTGATTCTAATGTCTTGGTGAAGTCCATACAGGGTCGTCAGGAGGTGCCATGGGGCATGGTATACCAAATTCGTAGATGCAGGAGAGATATGTGATTGGGGTAGAAACTTTATCATGTTTTGAGGTAGGAAAACTTTGAAGCCGATGTGCTTGCTCGTCAGGGTAAGCCAGGGGAAGACATTAGGATTTATGATAGCCTGGGATCCTTGCCTATGAATTATAGGGATATTATTCAAGGATATGCCTTGGGTTTTAACCACTTTTGACCCCCATGAGAGCTCATCTGTATTCTTTTTGGGCACCAAAAATAATAAAAAACAAATTTCAGTCACAATATTCCTTCATGGGATAGAGTGGTAAACTTATTTTTTAGGTCCATAAAGAGAATATTGTATTTCATTATGATCTAAGAGAGAGTTTATCCCTCTTTCCATAGGTTGAAATAATTTCCATCATCAAAATTCTCTTTTTCAAACTTCTTAGACCCAATTCCCAACATTTTATAAGGCCCTAATTCCAATTTTTAAGGGAAATGTTGATTTGACTATCCTTAAGAACCATCCAAGACCCAATAAGGCGTTTTTATGGGTTTTGAAGTGATAATAAAAACTGTTTTATTCAGAAAATTCAAATTTTATTAATAAATGAATGTTATTTTGCAAGAAGAAAAATAAATTAGTAAAGGACACCGATAAGAAATGTGCTTCATATTGTGTTGATCCTACAAACTTAGTGGGAAAACCACCATACAAAAGTTATATTACTTAAAGGAAAAAAACAAGTAATACTCACCCAAAAGTAATAAATAATACTAGAGAAACTATTTGAGGAGGTTAGACATGAAAAACTTAGTGGCGGTGATGATCTCCATTATGAAGAGTTAGCACCATCCACTCCTAGATGGACTCACACATGCAAAAAACATTAAGGATACCCCAAAAGACTTCGATAATTTTTTTTTCTTAATTAGATGTATTTAAATACTAAAATAAACTTATTATTGAAACAATGAGTTTAAATCCTCCAATTCTTTGAGTGAGGATGATCTAACCCCATTTCAATATAGTAGTCTCTACTGATCTTCACCAGACAAGTAACCCAGTTGCAGGGGATCGAAACTCTGAGCATTAGGGAGAGAAAAGTTGGGCTAGAACCTTAGTTCCTCTTCTTCCTATTAAATATCTCAGTATAAAATAGAGGTTTACCTCTATACTCTCACCAATAAAAAAATTAATAAGGGATTAAAACGGAATGTCGAATGAGAAATTCACAATGTAATGATGATGCTCAGGTGAAGTGACAGATGATGCAATTTAGGTGCATAGTAAGGGTGACACATGAATAGAATTGATGAAATAGGTCTTTCATATTACTATGCATGGTAAATTGGTCTTTTACATTAGTAATCACACAAGTGTTCATAGGATCATGATGAGGATCAATACCACTTTGAGAGACATGGAAAAAATTGAAAAGACATTTGGAAGATACAGAGGGTTCATTTGATCAATATGATTAATAGTCCCAAATCAAAAAGCTAAAATAATTATACAAAAATGTTATAAATATAGATTTTATCAAAGGAATAAAAAATGGTACTGGACCAAAACTTTTAGGAGTAACCATCTGTGAATGTGACAAAACAATAGCCTCCACAATGGGAAGAAGTCCTAGAGGGACACCAAAGGTTAGAGTGAAGACACTCAATTGAGATTATAGATTTGTAAGATGACTTAATAAAACTCACCTACATAGACTTACCATATACACAATCCTAATAGAAATATATGCTACTAAGATACACATCGGTCAACAGGCCTTGCTTTATAATCTCATCAAGACCCTAGTCACTCACATGCCTAAGTCTCATGTGCCAAAGATAGTACTATATAATGAAAATACATGATATAAATTGAGTTGTTTCATTTTAATATTACCTTCATAGACATATAATCCATTCAATAGATTCCCCTTAATCATATTAAAGAAGGTACAAGAAATTATTAAACTATTAAAACCAGACCTAGAAGTATACCCCTTTTGATCATGAATTCCTAAGGAAATGTGGTTTCTTCTAAGTTTAACTACCCACTTAACCTATTAAAAATATTTAATAATCCCATAATGAAGTTCCAAATAGATAGAAACTATTTCCATAATGTGATAAATCAAATAATTTTATTGGTTTACATTAACTGATTCACTCTCCCATAAATAAATAAAGCACTCCCTATGAGGACACATGTTAAAGGAGTATAGTAAATCTAGTATTCGTCCCACAAAGTTAGGATAATTAAAAAAATTAAATAAAATTTTAGAGTAAAAATACTATTCGACCAATAAGGAATTATGACTATTATTTTCATTATAGATTTTCTTCTTATTAGGAAAGTTTATTTTCATGTGACCATATTGTTTACAATGGAAAAATTTAAACACACTATTCTTGGATTCATTATTCTTTAATTTAGATCTATGTTTTCTAGATTTAATCCTCTCTAATCACTTATCCCTAGGATCACTCATGGATCTAATATTCAAACGCCCACCTACACTCTTAATAGTGCATTTCATTTTAAGTTATTTAGTTAACAACGAAGATATAAACTCCTCAAGAGTCAGAGTGTCCTTACCATACATCATCAAGTCCTTAACAGAAGTGAATGACTCATCCCATGAAATTTAAAGAATTATATATTTATCCTCATAAACTATTTCAATATATATGATAGAAATATCAAATAATATTTTATTTAAATCATAATGATGGGCCCTGACTATGGTTCTAGGAGGCGTATTAAAAGTGTAAAGTCTTATTTTATTGTATAATATTTCATATAAAGTTGTATAAATCAACATGGATTCTAATTTAGACCAAATATTTATAGTAATAGAACACACTTCCCTAAGAAATTTATCACCAAAATATCATAGAACAAGAGTACCAAATTTCCTAAGAACATTATAAGAGACATCAAAAAATGTAATAGTGGTTTTTCTATCAAGGGACATGGTCAAAAAAATAATTTTTGGGTCCACTAATAGCATCTAGTTGTTCATTGTGATCCAAGAGATAATTAATCCTAATTATCAATAGGTTGAAATAATCATCACCATAAAATTTTTCCATTTCAAACTTCATAAACCCTATTTGCAATGTTTCAAAAGGCACCAATAATGATTGTTAAGGGAATAATTGGTCTGACTATCATTAATAACCATCAAAGATGAATTGATGCCTTTTTAGGGATTTCAAAGTTATTATAAAAACCTTTTTAATTAGAAAATATGTTTTGAATTAATGCATGAACATTATTTTAGGAATAGATAAAGAAATCAGTAAAGGACACTAAGTAGTAGAACGATTCAGATCATGTTAACCATATGTACATTCCAAGTACACCACCCCAAGAAAGTTACATCACATAAAGAAAAAAACAAGTAATATAGTCCGAAATAAAAGAAATAATACCATATAAATGACCTTATGAGGTTGTAAAAGCTAAGAATAGTGGGAGTGATGAACTCCATCATGAGGAGTCTTTATCTCCCACTCCTAGATGAAATCACATACACACAAAACATAAAATATACATAAAAAAACTTAACTAAATAAATTAAAATTTCTTATAGAGTTGTACTTTTTGTACCAAAATCCAGTTATGATGGAAATAATGAGTCAGTAGCCTCCAATTATTCATTAAAGGATGGTATAACTCTGATTTCACATCATACTCTCCACTGAATCTCTATCGGATGACTAATATAGTTACAGGGTATTAAAAATCTGAGCATCATGGAGAAACTACTAGGGATAGAACCATAGTACTTCTTCTTCCTTTTTATGGTATCACTGAAAACTGGAGGCTTCCCTCTATTCTATCATGAAACATAAAAAAACCAAATAAGGTATTCTAACTGAATGCCTAAGGATTAAGTTTTGGTGTAATAATGATTCCTAGGAGAAGTGACAGGTGGTGTAGGTTAGGTGAATGATATGAGTGATGTGTGGAAGACCCGGATGAAACAAACTGTTTGAATAACCATGTGAGGCATAGTTGTATTGTACACATGGAAGCATGTGAGTGGTCGTAGGAGCATGATGAGGATCAATCCCTCTTTTAAAGATAGATAAAACACAACAAATAAAAATGTGTAAGTTGTACATGAATTTTTCGGTCAATATGATCAATGGTCTTAAATCTACATGCTAAAATAATTGGAAAAAAATATTGAGAATCAATATTTAATCTAAGGGGGATAAAAATAAATGCCACAAGTGTATACTGCATGTAAATAGTGTAATGTTAGACATGTAAAAAATGAGGAAACAAATTAATTTGAATTGCAACACAAATAATATAGTTTCAATATAAATAATCACCACCTTGAAATTAAAAATATTTACTATTGTTATTCTTACAATCTCTACTATTTAATTGAGACCATGTTCTTTATATACAAAAAATTCTTAAACTTTCACATGGGTATGGATTTAGTCATATTTTTGGCCGAGTTATCCCAAGTGTGTGACTTCATGATGCACACTAACCTAGACTCAATAATTTCCTTAAGAAAGTAAATCCTAATGTCTATATTCTTTCATCAACCATGTAAATAATATTTTTTAAATAGATATAAATAATACTTACTATCACAATATAAAAATACAATAGAAAAAAAAATAAAGACATATTGTTAATAAGGTCCTTTAACCAAATAACTTCTTTAATGGATTCTTGTAAAAAATGTATTCATCCACAGTGGAGGATAAAGAAACTACTAATTGCATATTATATTTCCATGAAATAGGACCACCATAAGAAATGAAAAAAAAATCAGTTATTTATTTCTAAGTGTGTATATTAGTAGCATAATTAGAATCTATAAATCCTACAGTTTCATCACTATGACTATCATTTTTTCCTTATTGAATGCACAAATATGAGGACATTGAAACATACCCGAGGATCCAATTTTCAGCATGTCCATGTGGTATCCTAGGTTTTAAATTAGACCTACTCAAAATACACTCTATAAAATAAATATTTGATCTAGAAAAATCCATTTCATGCATAATACTATCAACTATATTAGAATAAGGAATATTACCAAAAAAATATACCTCAACATCACTAATAATGGAATGATTCTTAGATAGATTAAAGTGTTTTACTAGGGTTATACTAACAAGATTAATGTGATAAAAAAATACCACTAAAATATTCTTACACAATCATACTGTGATGCACAAAAGGTTTTATCGTTTCCATGTATAATGATTTTCATTCCTGGAATTTATTTTTTAATTCACTACATATTTCATTTAAAAAATAGAATTCAATGGTGATTTTATGTGACTAACCATCAAAATATTTTTATAGATAACTATAATGTCATCAGTATATAAAAGAAAGTAAATTATATCATTATTAATATACATAAAATAAATACATGCTTCAAAATTACTTATGTTAAGGTCATTTTCAATCATAAAAGAATCAAAATGTTTATTCTATTTCCTTGAATGTTGTTTCAAACCATGTATATAAATTTATAAAATAAAAACATGATTCATTATAAAATATTTTGAAAACCACTCTGGAGGCCTCATATAAATTGTTCCATCCAATTATTCATGTAAAAGGTAGTTTTAAATTGTAACTATTCTATATGAAAGTCATTCATTATATAAAAAATCATAATTTGGGTAGTGGAGTGTTTAAATAGGGAAAAATTTCACCATAGTCAACCCCCTCATATTGAAGGAATACATTAGTAAATATAATTTCTTTATTTAATGGATTGGTCACAATAGACTAGGTCTTGTTATTAATAAGATAATTTATCTCATAATTCATGGAAGTTAACTATTATTGGGATTCATGGGATTTTAAGACTTGATTGAAATTTTGTGGTTTATCATTTTTTATATCTTGAGAAGCATTATAATTACATGAAATCATGTCACCATGGTTGAAACAAGAAGGAGGTATGATAATTCTTATAACTCTATTACTAGTGAACTTGTACTCTCTATGGTCTACACCCTTGGTTTCTAGTTTAGAACCAAAATTAGAATAATATTTATCTTGGGCCTATGGAGAAGGATAAATAGAGACCAAAATATTTCTAAGTGGACTCTAGACTCTAAATTAACCTAAAAAATGAAAGGTTGGAGTGTACTAGATTCATCAAAATGAACAGTCTTTCCTTTGGGTAGAGAAGATTTGTAGAACACAACACATGACTCATGATGTATTTTTGATACCCTAGTTTTTCTATCCAAAAATTTTAACACTTAACACATTCTAGATAAGTAATAATTATTCAATTGAGAGACCAACATTCCAAATAATCATTCTTAGATTATGCATAATCCATGGATCCAAAAACTCTTAGGTGATAGAGACTATGTGGTTTTCCTATCTAGAGTTCTTTAGGTTTGTAAATGCATTATTAGAGGGTGGAAAACGATTAATCATGTACACTCTAATAGAGGTAGCCTCATATAAAAAATAATTAGGATGACTATAATGGGAAGACATGCATTTCACCCTCTCTAGAATGGTATTATTAATTCTCTTAGCTAAACCATTCTTATGTAGAGTTTCCACAACAATTTGGTACCCATAAATACCCTCAAACCTACAAAAATTAATAAATTTAGTTGAAAAACACTTGAAACCCTTATCAATTCTTAAATAATTTAAATTATTACTATAATATATATCTACAATACCTTTAAAGTTCATAAATTTTTACAAGGTACTAGACTTGGGTTTCGATATTTACATCCATAACTTATAGGAGTGATCAACTATGAACATAATAAAACAATAGCCTTCACCATGGGAAGCAGTCCTAGAGGGAACCCAAATGTCAAAGTGAACACACTCAAGAAGGATCATAGATTTTTATAATGACTTACTAAAACTCACCTTCTTATACTTACCATGCACACAGTATACACAGAATGGTAGACTACTAAGATTCACAATGGTTAACAGACCATGCTTTCTAAGTACATCAAGACCCTTGGAACTCACATGACCGAGTCTCTTATGATAAAGGTTATTATTATCTAACATGGGTAGAAAATAAACATTGAGTTTTTTTTCATGTGGTTTCTATCTTCAAATACAAACAATCCATTAAAGATAGTCCGCTTCATCACAGTAAGGTAGCCATGAGAAATTCTCTGAATAATAGGATGATACCTAAATGTATACCCCTTCTAATCATGATTCTTATAAAAATAAGGTTTATTTTATGTTTAGGTACCCACAAAACCTTTTATAAATCTTTAACCAACCCATAATGAAGTTCCAATGACATGGAATAAATACCCATAATGCAAAATATCTTATTATTTTCTAGGTAGACATCACCAGATTCACTCTCCTTTAATTTTGGGAAGCACTCCATATTATAACACATGTGAAAAAAGAATCATAAATATAGGATTCATTACTAATTGGTAGGAGTTTTTTAAAAAAATCAACACATTATCCATGTTGAAATCATGTTCAACTAACAAGGAATTATCACTTTTATTTTTATTATAGACATTCTTCTTGTTATGATAGTATATTTTCATGTAAATAAGTTGTTTAAAATGGAAACATTTAAACAAAATATTCTTAGATTTACTATTCAAGGGTTTAAACCTATGATTTCAACAATTAATCCTCTCGTTCTGCTAATCCCCCTTCGCACTCCCTCCTCTAACATTCAAACCCTCAGCCTCACTCTTTACAGTGCCTTTATTTTGAAGTTGTTTGGTTAACAAAGTATAATTTACCTCCTCAAGAGTCAAACAATCCCTACCATACATCATTGAGCCCCTAATATAATGGAAAGACTCATACCATGATGTTAAAAGAATTATATATTGATCCTCATCCTTTATTTCAATATCTATATTATAAATATCCAATAATATTTTATCGAAATCATCAATATGGGTCCTTATTGTAGTTCTTGGACACATCTTGAAGGTATAAAGTATTATTTTCTTATATAATATTCCAAATAAAGACTTTTTGATGTAAATATATTATAATTTAGACCAAATACTTTTAGTAGTAGACATAAAATCTACTTTCCTAAGAGATTTATAACCCATAAAGAGTATAATAAGAACATAGTCTCTCATAAGAACATCATCAGAGACATCAACATATGTAATAACAGTTTTTCTATTAGGTGGCAGTGTTTTAAAATTCTTTTTAGGTCTACCGAGAACATATAACAATTAATTGTGATCAAAGAGAGAAAAAATCTTGATTCTCAATAGGTTTATATCATTTTCACCATTAAAGTTTTCTATTTCAAACAATATAGACCCCATTTTAAACCATTTTAGAAGGATCTAAAACCAATTGTTAAGGTAAATGTTGATGTGAATATCCTTAAGAACCATACAAGATCAACTGATTCATTTTGTATGGGTTTCAATGCTATTATAAAACCCATTTTATTTAAAAAATTTGAATCAAATTAATATATAAATATTATTTTGGAAGTAGATAATGAAATTAATAAAAGGCACCAAGAAGTAACATGATTATGATTGTGTTGATCCTATATACACAGTGAGAAACCACCCTAGGAAATTTATATTACTTAAAGGAGAAAAACATGTATTATAAAACCAAAAGAAATAAAAAGTACCATATAAACTATTTGTGGAGGTCGGACAAGCTAGACATGGTGGAAGTGTTGAACTCTATGATGAGGAGTCAACATCATCTATTCTTGGATGGACTCAAAAATTCACAAATCATAAAGGATACAACAACATACTTCAAGAAATAAAATAAATCACTTATAGAGATAGAATTCTGTATTGAAATCTGGTTATGATTGAAAGAAATAGTTTACATACTCCAATTCTTCATTAAAGGATGGTCTAGGTTTGATTCCATGATGTAGTCTCCACCAAATATCTACTAGATGAGTTATCCAGTTACAAGGGATGAAAACTATGAAAATTAGGGAGAAACCAATAGAGACAGAACCATAGTTCCACTTCTTCTTCTTCAAGATCTCACTAGAAACTAGAGGGTTATATATATTCTCTCACTAAGTAGAATAAAACAATGAGGGATTCAAACTGAATGACTAAGGAAGAATCCATAAAATAATGATGATGCTCGGGCGAAGTGATATATGGTGCAGGAGAGGCACACAGAATGGGAGACACCCAAACAGAATGGATGAATGATTTGATTTGGATAAATGTAGTCTAAATAAATATCTTGGAAATGTGGAATCATGAAAGTGGTCATAGGATCATGATGAGGATCATTCATACATTGTGAGATAGAGAAAAAACATTTAAGAAACATGCATAATCTGCACATGGTCATTAGATTAATATGATCAATAGTCCCAAATAAACCTTCTAAAATATATTAAAATAAAAATGTAAGGAATCTATATTCAATAGAAGGGAGAAAATATTAAATTCCAAATATTTATACTACATGAAAGCAGTTCCATGCAAGCCATGAAAAATAGGAACAAAAAAATCAATTTTAATTGAAATAAATATCATGCAGTGACTATATAAAAGGCATGAGATCCTTGATGAAGCATTAACCTAGATTAAGAGGAGAAGTAAAGATGACGTATAATTAAAATATAGAACTATTAATTTCGAACATGTGATCAAAAATTTGAATATTACTAAAATATGACTTGGAGTTAGTCAAATTTAACACTATATGAAGATAAATTGTGGCTAGTCATTAATAAGGTTGAGCTTCCTTGACTCAATCCTAAGGATAATCATTATCACCAATTGGGATATGGACTAGAAAATAAAGGGTATCTATTGTTTATTATTTTTAATTATCTATTTCAGGTATGTTTTAAATTTTATGTGGTAATTTCACTTCTAAATACTATTGATATAGGAACATATATGGTTATAGGTCAGGTGTGTTATGAATTGACTTTGTGAGATCAAGCTTTCTAAAGGTAAATCCCATGAACCATTTTAATAGTGTTTTAATTTTATATTGTGTGAAACCTCAAAGTATGTTTCGATCAACCAAAGTAGTTATAGATCCTGTGGATTTCGAGTAGTTTGAGTTGGATTCTGTTGGTGATCTATTGGTTCATTCATAAAGGATCACTACGTCTGTTCATCCATACATTTCAACTAACAAAGTGACATTTCAAAATTTTTGGTAGACATCAATGGACCTACGTATTGGAAGTTGGTTTCTCTCTAGACCAGTTGCAACATTAAAACAAGATATATGGTGAATTCTCTAACAACCATCGTTAAAGGAAGGATAAACATGAAATTATCTGGTAGGGTAATCATCAGAGTTCATAATGGTTATCATTTTGGTAAGGGTGGTTTGGAAATTTTATACTTCTAAGAGGATTCTTTTGGAAGTTTTTAGAGAATTCCAAGTGACTTAACATATCCAATAAAATCATATGTAGAAACATTTTTCTTAGAGCTAAATAAAACACACACATGTGAGAAATAATATTTTTAGTGGGAATTAGCTCGAGTCATGGAATGAAAGATAATCTACAATGACTGACTATCATGTAGAGATGAGAGAGAAGCATTCCGTGTTTATGACTTTGAGCTACCAATCTTACACTCTCAAGAAAATTTGTCAAGTGAGACATAATATATTAATAATGGAATATTCCAACCACAATATCCTTCATTTTTATTTATCACTCCTCTTGTTCACTCACTATATATTACTTCCCATGCATGAATTACATTTTTCATAACCTTAACCATTCTCTATTTAATGAATCTATGTCACATAATTATCATTGTAATGAATCAAGAGTCTTTTGAAGGCATTTTATATCAAAAAATCTATTGCAGTGAATATCCATGTCACTGTATATGATATAACTAACCTTCAGTTCTACTAAATATTTCCTCATTTTCATGAATTATGGCATTACCTTATCATTTTATAGGACATCTGGTAGGGAATAATTATGCTTATGTGACCATACATAGTACTCTATCTCCTCCAGTGATAATTTTTATCACTGTGTGTGATTGATCAATTATAAATACATTCCTCTATCATTATCTTTGTTTTATCCTTTTTATTATTTACATATTAAATCATTATTTTTACACTACTACATATTTTTCTATATTAAGTGCTACCCTTTATCAATTCTAAGAAAAGAACTGATAAAGGGGGTACTTTTATGAGAGTTAGATAAAATCATCGATAAAGGGGGCCTTTATCAACCCTAAAAAAGTTATTATAAATACGATCTTTTATTATCACTTTTTTAGTGATGATAAAGGCTTACTTTATCTATGATTTACTTATCCTTTATCAGTACATTTTTAGTGTTGATAAAGACATCCTTTATTAGTTCATTTTTAATGCTAATAAATACACCCTTTATTTGTGCCTTACATAACATTAATAAAAGGTGGCCTACATAATTTTTTATAAATTTTTAAAAAACTCATTTTAATATATAAAATATGTTTTCATAAATATGATTTATATAATAGAAAATATGTATTTACAATTAATATATAATATAATTAGTAAAAAATATTTTAAAAAAAAATTAAAAATTAATATAAAATAATAATTTTCAAATTAATATTTAAAATAAATATTTCATAAGAATTTGGGGATATAAATAGTTAATTAATTAATTAATATCTTAAGTTATGTTGAAAAGATTACTTAAACTTTAAAAGGCTATAAATTTTGATTTGAGTATCCGTTTAGGCTCCATGAGATATAATCATTTTGACATTGAATAAATTGTTCATTATTTTATATAGGTAAAAAATGTCTTGTAAGGCCTAAAAATATGATTTTTTTAGCCAGGAACCCCTAATTTTTTAATATTATATGGAATTTCAACTTTATTTAATAGGGTATTCTTATTTTTCGTTGGTGACTAAATTTATTCTTAGTTATTACACTCATATGGATATTTTTCTATTTAAATTTTACACTTTTCATATTATAGTGTTGTTTTTAATTAAATATATTCACACACACATAAATATACAAATATTTGTATAAATTAAAATATAAAAATTTAATTATATAAATGAATATTTAAAAAAATTACATATAAAATATATTTTAAAATATGTAAATATATAAACCATGTGGAAATAAATATTTATTATCCATTTTATTTACTTTATAAAAACTTAATATATATATACCTATAAAAATGTATATATAATGCTTATATATAAATATATGTGTCTGTGTGTTAATAAAAAATAAATATTAAAATATATATACATTCATATGTGTAGACACACACATACTTCTATATATACATAGACAAACATAAAAAATATATATATAGAGAGAGGGGAGTCACACACACACACACACACTTGGAATAAATATGCATTTTATAGATACATTATACCAATTTTATATGTACATATACAATTATATGTAAATATATAAATATAAATGTGAATATATATATTTATATATATGTAAATTAGTAGATATATTAATATATTTTATAAATGTAATTAAAAACAATTATATAATTATATATAATTATATGAATATATAAATAATATATATATATATATATAAATAGATATATCATAAAATATGGTAGAAAACAAAATGAAGTAGTGGTAAGTATGTTCAATGATTAAAAGGGGGTCACAAGTTTGAGTTCTCCTAGGAGAGGGAGTCTGGGAAAGTATTAGTGCTAATAAAAGAGGTTACGAGCATTAGGGGAAGTGACGATAGGGGATTTAGGCATTGGAGGAAGAGCTGATAAGGGTGGGGGGTAATCATTGATTAAGGGGTGTTTGGGAAATGATAAAAAGGATGGGGGTTCATAGTAGTTATATGAAATTTAAAAAAATCTGTTTTATCAGCACTAAAATTTAGCAGTGATTAAAGCAGCCTTTATTGGAGATAGTAATAGCATTGATAAATGTCAGATTTATCAATTCTAAAAAAATTGATAAAGGTCCCTCTTAATCAGCACTTTTTTAGCATTGATAATGGGTACTTTTATTAGAGTCTTTTTAGTGTTGATAAATGAAACCATCTTTTAAGGGTGCTCTAAAAATCATTGATTTTTATCCCTAATAAATGAAAATTCTAGCGTTAATAATGGGGGGGGGGGATATGTGTGTTTCCACCCCCTTTCACACAAAAACTAAATATCAAAATATATATTTATTTATTTCAAATATATATTTTTATTTCCTTCTATCCCTGTTTGTGATATCAATCATTCAACTATTCACCCAAGACAAAGAATCATAGTATGTACTATATATCTCCCCAATAATTTTATATAATAACTGCTTCACCACATCTATTCATTATGGTTATCACTATCATGTATAAAGATATATCTCACTCTATTTTTTTATTAATATTAAAATACCACTAAAATGAATGTGGGATCCCATTACAACATTCAGTACATCCAAACAATATATCATTGGAATATTAATAATCTTTTATAAGAACATTTATAGTGCCCTTTACCACATATAATTCCAACTTCCCCCATAGGTTATAGGTGATCAACTATATACAAATACATGCTATAATGACTCCAAAATCATCCTTTTCTTGCATATGATTTTTCTTTTTGAACTTATTTTTTTCCAAATCTAAATTCTCTTAATAATGGTCCTACTCCTCTTAAAGTGAGATATAATGTTTATTCATTTCAATGTCAAAATCCGGATGATCATGTTTTGGAGGAAATGGTTTAATGATCTGCTAGACCCAATTTTGTGTATTTTTGAGTCCCACATTGATTTCCTCTATCTTATATTAATTTTACTCTTTCTATAAATAAAGGGATACACCTCTCATTTAGGTAAGGAGTATAGTTCTACATGGTATCAGAATAGGTATAACATGAACCCTCACTTCCCATCTCTCTCCACTCTATCTGCCAGATGCCTATATCCATGCTGCCCTCCACCTCACTTTGTCTAAGTTAGTGCTTATAACCCCCAAAACTCCTCTATAATATATCCACAGATGCTTCCCACTATGTGAGAGACCCCCTCATGCCTCCCAGGTGTGCCCTAACTCCCCTGATGACATCATCCTTCTATGGAATCTGATCTTAGAAGCACCCTCCTTAGGGTATCATCTAATTTGTTATCATCCTATTCCATGTATTAGTGCATGACTCCCCTTTGGAATCTCCACCCCTACCCACCACCTTATGCTATCATATCTTCCTATTTCATGGTTGTCCTTTGGGTGTGCGTAATTAGGAATCATTCCTGCAGTTGGGTGAATCTCCCTCGACTTACAGCCTGACATTCCATCTTCCTTTTCATAAACCCATGTTGGAAGACTCTGAAATGATCCACCAACATATCATATATCCCCGAATACTCTATATTTTCATTATACATATCTCCTCACCCTCAACCTTGTGTTAGAAGATTTTTTTTCATGTCATGATATATCAATTCCACTGCTCCCCTATAGAGTCTATCTTCCATGTCGTGATGTTATCTGAACGCGATCATGGTTTACTCCTCCCACCATAACTCACTTTTTTATTTGGATTATTCTATGATCTTCCTAAATGATGTAATAGTGATCCAACCTAGTAACATGATACCCTAATTTTCCTAATAATGAATGATTTCCCATTTCTAGATATTAATGTTGGATACCTCAATCAACCATCCATATTGGCTTAGTTATTTCTTTTAGACTCTTCCCTATCTCCCTCTTGACATGGAAGATTCCTCACCACCATCTGATATCCACCACAACCTAGAACTATATTTGGATAAGATCACACTTATACACTCTCATTGGGATACTTTTTTATACCTATCTCCTCTTAGGCCTCTATTTCTCATACTAGTGGCCCTAACACTTATGTCTTTCATCACCTGACTATTTGGATGATTGATTCTTCTTCCTATGATAGTCTCATTGGTGATGCAGGTATAATTACTACCTATAATTTGTTTTATGAATCCACACTAATTAATGTTTTTGATAGATCAATAATCTCTATTGAAGGATTTAGAACATACTCCTTAACTCCTTATATTATCCTAGATTCAGTATCTCATGTTATTTGTAGTATATTTAATCTCCTATTCATTAGTAAAATCACAAAATACATGAACTGTGTTGATATTTTTACCTCATAACATGTTATTTTTTATAGATATTGACAAATTAGAAGATTGTTAAAGTTAATCTTCATAATAGGGTGTACATGTTCGATTCCCCACCATCGTTTTCCTACTTGTCCACCTCTGCTCATGCTCTAGATCTATATTTTCTCTATGGTCATCCTTAGGATTCAGTATTACATCACATTTTCCCCCATTTTAGTACACACCTTTATTTCCATTATGAATCATGTAAGTTTTCTAAACATCCTCAGGTGTATTAGGTTCCTCCTTTGGTGTTTCATGTGTCTAATCCTTTTGACATAGTCTATTCCAATGTATGGGGTCCCTGTATTTTCCCATGTTAGTTAGGGTATTATTATTATGTATCCTTTAATGATGAATTCTCTTTCATGACATGTATTTATCTCCTTCATTATATTTTTGAGGTGTGTGTTATTTTCAAGACATTTTATCATGAAATTGAAACTCAGTTCTCTACAAATCTTAAATTCAACCACTTGAATAATGAATGAGAATACTTATCTTCTTCCCTTTAATTATTTCTCAAATATCATAGTGTCCCTCATAAAACATCCTACCTTGAGACCCCTATGAAAAATGGTGTGGATAAGTATAAACTCAATCATATTCTATAAAAAACTTATTCTATATTATTTCAAATGTAAGTGTCTCTTCATTTTTTGGGGACACTATTATAACTTAAAATTATCTTATCAATCACCTTACTTATTATATAATAAAAGGGGAGAGTTTTTTTGGGATATACTCTCACCTCTCCCTACTCACCCTCTTCCATTTTGTGTGTTTATATGTCTCAGCTATGTTTGTAAAACTCATATATCTCTCTCTAAATTTCAACCAAAATCACTCTATTGTATCTTTCTAGGATACTCTCTCACCCAACGTGACTACCATTATTTATATTGTGACATACGGTGTTATATAATCATTTATAATGTATCTTTTATTAATATATCTCCATTTTCATCCTCTACACCCTATCCCCACCACGATACCACCATTGAATATTGTCTTCCTCTCACCATCCACCGACCCTTCCTCTATTGGCCCTATATGATGATCACTGCTTTAGATATATTTACTCTCATTATCGAACAAACATGAACCCTACCCCAAACTAAGGATTACATTACCTCAACATTGACCGTCAATCCTATAATAGGCACTGATGAGTTCATGATTTCATTGTGGAAATATACTCACTATTTCAATAATAATATTATATATACAAATTCTTGTAAATGATAATAAACTCTAGAGAAGATATATATTCTTATTACAGTTGTTGAGGCTAAATGTCACCCTCATTGGATTCAAGAAATGTTGGATGAATTAAAAGCATTGGATGATAATCACACATGGGATCTGGTCCACCTTTCATAAGGTAAAGAGGTTTTTGGTAGAAAATATATTTATACAGTTCATCTCAATTCTGATGGTATTCTTCATCACCTTAATAAACTCTTAGTAGCTAAAGGTTTTTCAAAGACCTATGGTGTTGATTATTTAAATTTATTTTCTCCAGTTGCTAAAATGGAATCTATTCAATTATCTATCTCTCTTTCAACTTCTTATCATTGGCCTCTTTATCAACTTGATGTCAAGAATGTGTTCCAACATGGTTTTCTTGAAAATGAAGTATATGCACAACAAACTCCTAGATTACTTTCCACAAGGAATGATTCTCATGTATATCAGCTTCATCAATATCTTTATAGACATAAGTAGTTCCCTCATGCTTGGTTTTGATGATTTTGTACTATCATCACAATGTTTGGTCTATCTCAGAGTATGAGGGATAAAACTATTTTTTTATCATCAAACATCCTATAACTGTATCCTATTGGTTGTATACATTGATGAAATCATTATTAATGGTAGAAACTCCCATGGTATTTACTATATCATGTATTATATTCAAACATAGTTTCATACCAAATTATGGGGTCCTTTAACATAATTTATTTACATTAGTCTCTCATCCTCCATCCAAAATATTTCTTTCGCAGTGAAGATATGAATTTGATATCTTACAAGATATTGGCTTGTATTAGGAAACTATCATAAAAACTCCTATTGAACCTAGGGAAAGGTCCCTCTATGATACCACTGATCCATATTCTCATGAAAATAAGTATATCTATCTTGTGTTCAAAATTAATTATCTTACAAATAATCATCAAGATATTGCATTTTCTATTAGCAAAGTCAGTCAATTAATGGGTCATCCAATGAAATCTCAGTTGGACTTTGTTCATCACATTGTAGAGTATATTAAGAAATAACATAATAATGGTATTTTTTATTCACATCATGATAATAAAAACATTGGGGCCTTCTATGATGCTAACTACGCTGGCTTCTTAACTATATGGATGTATAATTCTATGTTTTCAGTTTTTCCGGTTGGTAACTTAATTTCTTGGTGAAGCGAGAAACAAACCACCATATCCAGATCTAGTATTGAATCTGAGTACTATTTGATGGTGATTATCCACTAAATGAGGATAATATTCATTTTTAATATATATAATATTCATGTTCTTTATCATTCATAAACACCATTTTAGTGCATTTTATACCTTGAACATTGATTCACATTATGTTTTTAATTCCTTCTTAAACTGCACTATTACATAGTACATTTTTGAAAACAATTTAAAATACCCAATGGTATTGATTTTATTTTCATAATTAATTTTTAGGTTACTCATTACATTAGTAATAATTCATACTTTTGGAGCACTTGAATATTCACATTATAAGACCACCAAAATGGGCTTCCATGCCAACACATTCTGGGAAATGTAATCTGGACAAAAACCCAATAAAAAGACTATAGAGGCAACGATACAAGCCCCATAATTAATAAAATTGAAATGAAGATATAGGAAATAAAGGGGAACATTTCATTCAATAGTGGTCGAAGCTAATTATGATGTGTGAATGGAGTTCAAAGCGGCCCAAGTTGAAGATGCAATATTGGGCCAGATTCAGCGGCCCCAAAAAACAGACCACAAATTTAATCATATTTCTCAAACCAAATATTAACTATGGTTAAAACATTACATAAAATCAGAGGAAATCCCTATCTTCATATTTTTATTATATGTACCACCCTAATTCGTTCATTTTGATGCTCGTTTGGACACACCTATCAAAGACAAGAAAGTTTGCTCGGATTTTTTTTTCAAGGGTGGAAAAGTCCACTCTCCCTCAACTTTCCACCCACCTTTGCCCACCACCATTAATTGAGGAGACTTGGATAGATGGAGGCTCTACCCAAGGATCCCAAAATGACTATTTAAGGCAGTGGTTTTGGATGATTTATCCATCTTGGATTCTTTCTTTCATTGTAATGATATGCTTCCACTTTTCCTTTATAATGTTCTTCCTCAATTATAAGTTGTTTTAATTCATCTTAGTTTCTTAATAAAAGTTCTTCTTATCCTATTAATATGTTATTTTCTATCTCACTTTGATACAGTTTCCTCAAGGAATGAATTTATTCACACCAAACCTTGTGAAATTATTTACTTAACGGTGGAGTGATCATTTTCTTTTTATTATTTTTTACTTCTTCAATTACTCCCTCATGATTGTACTTCCCGCTTTCATTAAAACCATATCATCAATAGAGGGATAAACCACTTATGGGTTGATCCAAGGGAGTATCAAGGGGATGTATTGGATTTTTATTTATCACCCCATTAATATATAATCATTTCTTTTAATTGAGATTTTTATTTGATGATTTTAAAACTTCATCATCCTTGTTGAATTTTAAGGCCACATAATTTAATTTCTAATACAAAACTTTACCTTGAAGTGCTCATAAATTCGATCCTCTAAGTGTATAGGTTATTAGTATTATGGTGTGTTAGTATTAAACCAGTAAGTGATGAAGTTTTTTGATATTCTTGAATAAACCCATCTCGAATATAAGAAATTAAAATCATTAAAAAAAATCATCAAAATCACCCCTTATAATAATCTAGGATCAACCCTTCCCATAATTTGAATTCAATTAAGTCACATAGTTTTATCTTAAACTTATCTAAAATCAACCCTATGTTGGCCACTTAATAGCCAAAATCAGTCCATATAATGTGTGTGTCTATAGGTTTCTTCTTAGGTATCTGAGGAATCGACAACCCAAGCTACTCTACATTTGACCGCTTAACCCTAAAAACTTGGGTAAATTTGGGCGATATCAAATTTTGGTACCATTTATAGGGACCCAAGTAAGTCATCTAAACAACCATTCTATTCTCCCTCATTTCTTCTATTCTCACCCAAATTCACTTATCTTTTACCTTTATCGTTTTTTTCTTTTGGCACATGTCCGCCTACACCCAGGACCAATCAAACCGTCTAGTTAGGGTGGATAGTCCTGGGGTTGGAGAGTCAATTACACAAAGGGAACTATTTCCATTAGATACTAATATTACTAATACTCTAGATTCAAAAATTGAGCCCATTTCAATGGAAGTGCATCAATGAAACCAACTCATGAACCTGGGTGGGAACCAAAATAGAAATCCAAATAAGGAAGCCTCAAACTTGGGGAATCCAGTCGATCAAACCATGAATGACTAACTCACACCTTCCTGGACCAATTACTCCTCGTTCATTATAAAAAATTACCTAGGAGATTCTAACTACATCTTTAAACCCTATGTCCCAAACCACCTTCCCACATTCCATGGAATGGAGTCCGAGATGCCCTACCTTCATGTTGAGGAGTTCAATGGAATTGTAGAAACCATGTGTCCCCCACATCAACAAGAATTATCTAAGATGAGGATCTTTCATTTTTCATTAAAGGATTGAGCTAGAAATTGGTTAAAAAAAATTTATACCATCATCCATCAACTCTTGGGACCAATTACAAGTATAATTCTAAAAAAAATACTTTCCCCACCAAAAAACAATTGCACTTACAAAGCACATCCAAAACATTTTTGAAAAAGAGGGAGAGTCATTTTATAAAACATGGGAAAGGTTTAAAGACACCCTAAACATGGTTCCACACCATGGTTTTTCTATTCCTAAACAAGTGAGAATTTTCTAAAAAGGGTTGGGCCCAGGGAACAAACAATTCATTTCCATGATGTGTAACAAGACATTTCAAAAAAAATCCCTAAATAATGCTTATGTGTATCTAGAAAGCCTTGCTACATAAAACCAAACATGGGAAACATCACCTTATTTTGAAAATTCACAAAGAACTACTATAATGAAGACAATTAGAGAAGAGGAAAGCTTTAGGGATAAACTCGCAACACTCACTAGGAAGGTTGAAGAGCTAGACCTTAGAAAAATCCATGAAATCCTAACTATAGACCCTGTTTTCACAATTTGTGACAAACATGACCACAAACCAAACAACTTCCCAACTATTCCATCCATGAAGGATGTTCTAATAGGAGGAACACCTACTTAATTCAATGTCCTAAACTTCCAAAATCTCCAATATCAAAACACATTCAACCCAAGGTATAATGAATACCCAGGATTCAGCTGGAAAGATAACCAACAACCTAGACAACCACAAGGACCAAACCCCTACTCTATAAAAAAATTTAAAAACCATAACCAATTACAACAAAAAAAGTATAATTCCAAAAACCTCCTATCCAATACCAACAACCCATGAAAGAACCAATCCAAAAACCAATGTATCCTCCTAGAATAAACCAACCAGCACAAGATCCTACTCAATCTATCCCTCTTCAAATCCTTGATCATTTGTGCAAAAAAATGGAGAAAATGAATTCAGAGGTGTCTTAACTTAAATAATAACTTCAAACCATCAAAACTTAGAAGGAACCCATGCCTACTTAGGCGGTGCCATCCTAAACTTTAAGGGGAGAGTCAAGTTTCACTCAAACAACTCATGAACAACTAAATACTGTGACAGTTGTAAGAAGTGGGAAATACATTGAAAAACCTAAACCAACCATCCCAGAACCATTAAAAGATTCAATACCATATGATAATGATGAAGAACCACCCATAGATTATGAAAAACCCAATGAGAATGTGAAGGAACTATAACAACACCAAATAATAAAACAAGATGCCCCCTTCCCTCAATGCATGAGAGGAAAAACTAAACCATAATTGAATGAAACTTTGAGGGAAATATTCTCTCAGGTTAAGTTGAAAATTCCACTTCTTGATGAAATCCAAACCATTTATGCCGACTCAAAGTACCTTAAGGACCTTTTCACTTTTAAAAGGAAATTTTTATATAAAAACCAAGTCCTTTTGGATACTAATGTGAGTAACACCATTCAAGGGACCATTACTCCAATGTTGAAAGATCCAGGATGTCCATACATCAATGTTGAGATAGGAGAGAACAAAGTTATCAAAGCCCTTTGTGATCTGGGAGCTAGTGTGAACCTCATTTCTTTTTCCATGTATTGTTAGCTAGGACTCTAAGAACTCCAACCCACATATATCACTCTTTAACTTGCTGATCGTAGTGTTAGAGTTCCTAATGGTATCTTAAAGGATGTTTTGGTGAAATTTAAAAATTTCATTTACCCATATGACTTCATTGTCCTTGAAAATCATCCAAGATTAGGTCCTAGGGAGAAAACCCCAATCATCCTTGGTCATCCCTTCCTTACAATAATCAATTATGTTATCTGAGTCCGAAATGGGAACATGACCATCAACTTTGGAAACATGAGTCTAGACTTGAACATCTACAATGATAACTCTCAAATTAAGGATGATGAAGAGATTCACAAGGTTAATTGGATTGGTAGTGTTGATAGTGAACTCGAGGAACATAAAGGTATTACTGAAGGATGTTTAAGTCAAGAAGAGATTTATTTTCTTTGTTCACAAGATGGAAATTTTTATCCTCGGATTGAATATCTTTCAGATAGATCTATTGATTATTTTATTGAATCACCAATCAATGATACCATTGGTGAAATCAATAACATTGAGTCCATACCCATTCATGAAATTGATTTTTCCAAATTAATGGATAAAAATTCTATTCACACGGAACCAATTCTGTCAAGAAATATGAACAAAGAAACTATGTTCAATAAAAAGTACCACCCTTTATTAGGAAGTGATAACTGATCTGATCTCGAATTTAAGATCCTACCTTCATCACTCATGTATGCATTATTAGGGGAAAATAAAGCCTTTCCTATTGTCATTTCTTCCTCTCTTGAAGCCAATCAAGAGATGATGCTTCTAGATGTCCTAAGAAAACATAATAAAGAAATTGGATGGACCCTTTATGATATTCCTGGGATTAGCCCACTCATTGGAACTCATAGTATTATTCTTGAATCTGAATCCAAACCATGTCTTCAACCTCAGTGAAGACTCAATCCAAATATTATGGATGTGGTAAGGAAAGAACTTCTTAAGTTGTTGAAAGCGATTATCATCTAACCCATTACTGAGAGTAACTAGGTAAGCCCAATTCAAGTTGTCCCAAAGAAAGTTGGAATAATTGTGATCACTAATGAGGATGGTGACCTTCTCCCCACAAGGATCAGTATTGGATGGAGAGTCTGTATTGACTATAGAAATATCAATTCTTTTACCAAGAAAGACCATTTCCCCTTTCCCTTTATTGATCAAGTCCCTGAGCGAGTGGCTGGTCATCAATTCTATTTCTTGATAATTGGATTCTCAGGGTATAATAAAATCGAGGCATCCTAATAGGATTAAGGAAAAACAACCTTCAATTGTCTATTCAGTACTTTTTCCTTCAAGCACATTCCCTTTGGGTTATGTAATTCCCCAGACACCTTCTAGCGATGCATGATGGGAATATTCTCAAAAATGGTGGGGGATTGTTTAGAGGTCTTCATGGATGACTTATCCCTCTTTGGGGAAAATTTTTAGGGATTCCTTCTAAATATTGAATGGGTTTTGTCAAGATACGAGGATAACAATATCATCCTAAATTGAAAAAATTCCATTTCATGGTAAAGGAAGGACTTGTTATAGTACATCTAGTATCTGGTAGAGGGATTGAAGTTGATAAATCTTAGGTCGATACCATTCATCACCTTCCCTATACTAAAACTGTTAAGGAAGTTAGGTCCTTCTTAGGACATGCATGATTCTATGGAAGGTTAATTAGGAATTTCATCTCTATTTATCAACCACTTTTTAATCTATTAGTGAAATATGATCCATTTTTTTGGAAAGAAAGATTTGAAGAATCATTCTCTACACTCATGTCAGCTCTTATCTCTCCACATATCATGAAAGCTCCAAATTGGAAACTTCTATTCGAACTCATGTATGATGTGAGTGAATTCGCTGTAGGATCAGTCTTAGGACATCTATGTGAGAAAACTCCAAGTGTAATTTCTTATTCAAGAAAATCATTACATGATTTACAAATAAACTACACCACTAATAAGAGAGAATTTCTTCCTATTGTCTTTGACTTAGAGAAATTCAGGTCCTATCTCTTAGGATCACCCATAACTGTCTTCACCGACCATTCAGCCCTGAAATACCTTTTCCAAAAACAAGATGCCAAGGATAGATTGAATAGGTGGTTCCTTCTTCTTCAAGAGTTTGATTTAACCATTAAGGATAAAAGGGTGCTGAAACTGTTATAGCTGATCACCTCTCTAAGATGGAATTCAAAGACAAATCACATCACCTTTCTGTGTCTGATTAATTTCTTGATGAGAACCTCTATTCAGTGAGTGATTTTCCATGGTATGCCAATATAACCAACTTCTTAGTTATAGGATTCATTCCAAAATTCTTAGGGACTCATGCTTGAAGGAAATTCCTTTATTATTTTAGGAACTATGTGTTTGATGATCCATACCTCTATAAGTTCTTCCATGAACAAGTCATTAGGAGGTGTGTCCCAAAATCTGAACAAGAGTCTATCCTAAAATTTTTTCATAGTGAGGCACGTGGAGGCCACTTTTCCTCTAAGAAAAATTCTACTAAGGTTCTTCAGTGTGGTATTTTCTATCCCACACTCTCAAAGGACTCGTAATTTTTTTTAAAGCTGTCCTAGGTGTCAACAAGTAGGTTCCATCATAAAAAGGAATAAAATGCCACTCTCTCCCATCTTAGTGATTGAAATCTTTGACTACTGGGGAATAGATTTCATGGGTCACTTCCCAAACTCTAGGGAATATCTGTACATCCTTTTATCTATCGATTATGTCTCTAAATGGGTTGAGGCCATTCACACCAAGTCCAATAACCATCATGTTGTGATCTGATTTCTAAAAGAGAACATATTTTCTCAATTTGGAATTCCTAGGGCTATAATCAGTGATCAAGGAACCCATTTCTACTACCACCCATTCTCTTCACTCATGTCTAAGTATGGTATTTCTCATAAAGTTTCCACTTCATACCATCCTCAAACCAATGGTCAAGCTGAGTTAACAAATAGGGAGATTAAAAAAATTCTTGAAAAAACTATCAATCCCTCTAGGAAAGATTGGTCCCAGAAAATCTTGGATACCCATTGGGAATATTTTAAAATATTCAAAACCATCCTAGTAATGTCACCATATAGGTTGGTTTATGGAAAAGCATGCCATTTACCAGTTGAAATTGAGCATAAGGCGTTTTGGGCAATCAAAAAAATTAATTTCAACATTTATTTAGATGAAGAAAAGAGGAAATTAGATCTTAATGAACTTGAGGAACTTAGGATGGAGGCTTATGAAAATTCAAGGATAAATAAAGATAGAGTTCAAGCCTACCAATCTAAGAATCTCAAAGTCAAACACTTTTAATTGGGAAATTTTTTTCCCTTGTATAGTTCAAAACTTCATTTACACCGAGGAAAGTTAAGGTCTAGATGGTAAGGTCCCTTCATAGTATATCATGTATATCCCCATGGGGAAGTGGAGATTCCAGATCCCACAAGTGGTCATATTTTCAAATTCAATGGTCATAGATTAAAAAATTCATTGAATCATTTAATAAACCAGAAACAGAGGTTGAGTTAGCAGAGCCAACCTATGAACCAGAAATAATTGATAGATTTAGGACCCATGTTGGTCTAACGACATTAAACAAAAGCACTGCATGGGAGGTAACCCCTAGTTTTCATATTTCTAATCTTTGTGCATCATATTTATTTTTGAAGTAGAATTAATGAATCATTTTGATTTTAAAAAAATTAAATCAACTCTGAATATGATAGTACCTTAAACTATTGACCTTTTCTTCTATTTTGAGTATGGATGGGTATGAAAGGGGAGCACTATATTCATCCATGTCACGTGGTGTGATCCCTGAGTAATACCTTACCCAGAAACTTATAAATAAGATAATGTATCATCAGTTTATTTTTATTTTTATGCATTTTTAGGTTAAAAAAAATAAAATAAAAATAAATAAAAAAAGTTAAAAGGGAATGTCATAGGTTGTGGGGAAAACCCCATCACAACCGGTGAAGCCACGGGGACTCGAACTCGGGACCTAAGGGAGATAGGGGCGCGCGCTTTCCACTGACATAAAACTTATAGTGCTTCCTTCTTCTATAATTTTTTTATTTTTTTATATTTGAATTTATATACATATATATATTATTTTCTTTTTTTATGTGATACTAGTATTGGTCTTTGGAATGCTACAATAAATAGGTATGTTTTTTTGTCTTTGAATGTTTTTAATTAAGGTAACCTCTTGGGGTTTCCATGGTTTCTAATTTAGTTTGTGCATGAGAAGTATAGGCTATTAAGGTCAAAGAGTTTTATAGGGAAATCAACTATATCCAGAACTTCCCCAATTTTCTACCATCTACCACTGGGAGTCCATGAGTAGTATGGATATCAAAGGAACAGTCAAGAGAATCATGAACTTCAACTTCAAAAACTAGGTGACTTTGTTCCATTTTTATTTATTCAAATTCATTTTAGAACTCCTCTCTTCTACCTCTAACCCCTTCTAAATTTTCTTTTCTTAAAACATTGGGGACAATGTAATTTTAAGTTGGGGGGGAGATGAAATAAAAAAAAATTGTGTGCAAAAAAAATGATTTGAAAAAAATGTGTGCCTTTATGGAAGGAAAAGTTCCTTTAACCATGAACATGATAATACACATTACAAACTTTGAAATTGAATATCCAATAATTTAGCATTCCCTGATTCTAATTTTAATCCATGTATATTTCATGAGCATAGATTTTGGAAAGTGTAGCTATCTAATGTGATATTTCATCGTTTATATTTTCATCCAAATAAAAAAAAAGAATCACAACACACGTCCTTTGGATAGTGGGGTATTAGTTTGAGTTAATGGGGTCCCCTAAATAAATAGCATACCATTGGTGATAATTTTAGTATTAATATGAGTATTAAAAAAAATAAGAAAACAATAAATTTTCATGTAGAGTAATGAAATAACCTAATGCGTGGCTTTCATCACTTGGGGATCGTGACTCCATAGTTGTATGGCCCAAAGTTAGTAAGTTTATATCTATTTTTAGTTATTTTACTTTGTTTTTGACTAAGTTAACTCGAGATGATTCCCGATTATATGTGCTTCACTTGGTTCCCTAAGGTCTTTTATCCTAGGAGTCATCAACAAAGTCTCGCTACATGGGTTGACTATGTTGAGTTTAATTTCAATTACTTTGGAAAATTGCAAAAAAAAAACAAAAAAATATATATATATAATAAAAAAATGAATTCTCATATTAATATTGAAATGTGATTCCACCTATCACTTCCATCATTTCCCCCTTTAATAAAAATGAACCCCCATGTCTATTGTGATGCACAACACATCTTAATGCTTAATTTATATTGGATGAAATATGGTGATGAATTTGAACAAAGGAATGGGATTGTTCTTGAGATATTATTATGAAAATATCTTGTATTAAAATATTTTTATGGGTTTCATGATTTTTTGGTATAATGGTTCTTGGTGATCATTATGTTTTAAAATGTTTTGGAAAATGGAATTCAAATTTCATATTTTTGAGATACATTTTTCTCTGGACTAGCAAAACTCAAGTTGGGGGTGTGATTATCCACTGAATGAGGCTAATATTAATTTTTAATATATATAATATTCATGTACTTTATCATTCATAAACACCATTTTAGTTCATTTTATAACTTGAACATTGATTCACATCATGTTTTTAATTCCTTTTTAAAATGCATTATTACATGATATATTTTTGAACACCATTTAAAATCCCCAATGGTCTTGATTTTATTTTCATAATTAATTTTCAGGTTTATCATTAAATTGGGAATAATTCATAATTTTGGAGCACTTGAAGATTCACATTAGAAGAACACCAAAATGGGATTTCATGCCAACACATTCTGGGCAATGTAAACTGAAAAACATCCCAATAAAGATATTGTAGAGGCCACGATACAAGACCAATAATTATGAAAATTTAACTGAAGATAGATGCAATCAAGGAGAAAATTTCATTATATAGTTGACAAAGCTAATTCTGATTTTTAATAGATTTCCAAATGGACCAAGTTGAAGATGAAATATTGGTCTAGATTAAGCGACCCATAAAAATAGCCCAAATATTTAATCATATCTCGAAAAACATAAATTAATTTTGGATGAAATTTTAAAAATAGTCAGGGTAAATCCCTATCTTCATATTTTTATTCTATGGTCTAGCCTAATTTGGTAATTTTGATGCTATTTTGGAAACACCTGTCAAAGGCATTCAAGTTTTCTCGGATTTTTTTGTCAAGGGTGGAAAAGTCCACTCACCCTCAACTTTCCACCCACCTTGGCCTACCACCATTAATTTAGGAGACTTATATATATGGGGTATATATCCAAGGCCCCCAAAATTCCTATTTAAGGCAGTAGTTTTAGAGTATTTATCCATCTTGGTTGCTTTGTTTCATTGTAATGTTATGCGGACACTTTTCCTCTGTAATGTTCTTCCTCAATTGTAAGTTGTTTTAATTCATCTTAGTTTCTGAATAAAAGTTCCTCTTATCATATTATTCACTTTTTTTCCATCTCACTTTGATATCGTTTCCTAAAGGCATGAATTTATTCACACCAAACCTTGTGAAATTATTCGCACAACAGTAGAGTGACCATTTTCTTTTTATTGTTTTTTTACTTATTCAATTCCTCCATCATGAGTCTACTTCCCGCTTACATTGAAACCATAGTATCAATGGAGGGATAACCCACTTATGGGTTGATCCAAGGGAATATCATGGGGATGGATTGTATGTTATTTATCACCCCATTAATTTTTAATCACTTCTTTTAATTGAGATTTTTATTTGATTATTTTAAAACTTCTTCGTCCTTGTTAAATTTTAAGGCCACATACTTTAAGTGTTAATACAAACCTTTACCTTGGAGTGCCTATAAATTTGATCCTCCAAGTGTATAGGTGATTAGTATTATGGTGTGTTGGTATTAAACCAGTAAGTGATGAATTTTTTTTATCTTCTTGAATAAAACCATCTCAAATATAAGAAATTGAAATCAATAAAAAAATAATTTCATCAAATACACCCCTTGTAAAAACCTAGGATCAACACTTCTCATAATTTAAATTCAATTAAGTCACGTAGTTTTCTATTAAACTTATCTAAAATCAACTCAAAGTTGGGAACTTAATAGCCAAAATAAATCCATAGAATGTGTGTGTCTATAGGTTTCTTCTTAAGTCTATGAGGAATCGACAACCCGAGATACTCTACATTTGACTGCTTAACCCTAAAACCTTGGGTAAATTTGGGAGAGACTAGATGTCCATATTTACCAACAAATTTATTTGGATTCACCACCTTCTTCATGAAATTGGTTTCCCAACCCAAACTCCTACTAATATTAGGTGTGATAATCAGGAGGGAACAACGATTTCTTCTAATATAGTATTACATGAATGCATAAAGAATATTGAAATTTATTATCACTTAATTCTCCAAAACCATAATAAAAATAATATTACTCTTAGTTACATTCCAAAAGCTCAACATCTTGTCAAAATCTTCACAAAAATATTATTGAGAGATCGATCAGACACTCTATGCCCCATGATAGGATTACAGAGCATCAATGACCCACCTTGATGGGTAGTTTCTTCGGTCTTTATGATGTATTCTATCAGGTTTTTTGTGGGATATGTTTTACAAGATATAACTATTCTATCTTTAGGGGGAGTGTTGGTCCCGATTATGTAAATTTTCAAGTACCAAATTGATTTAATCAAACTTGTATTACTTTTCCTATATCCATAAATAAATGAATCCACCTATTATTGGGGCTAGGAATATGGTTTTACATGAGCCAACATAGAACATCCATCAAAGGATAATAAATGTCAAATCCATGTTAATACTCTAAAAAGTGAAGTCCAAATTTTGAAGTTGTAAGTTATTTTACACTTTATGAACCACTCTGAACCAAAAATATGAAAGAAAAACTATCACCAAAACAAAAAAAAATCATTTGAAAAAACTTATAGGGAGTGAATTTTTGTGAATTTATATTAACATGGGAGATCTCATATCTACCGTGAATAATATTCAAAGAAAAACCATCTTTGTCCCCAATTTATGGGTTGATCCCAATAGAAAAGTATTACGGAAATAATTTATATCCTTTTTCTTATTAATTTTCTTCTTCACCCTTGAATTATAATTAAAATGAGTAATTAGTGTAAGAATAATAAGGGTCTATGTTTGAAAAACCCCTCTATAATAAAATGGATAAGGACAGGAAAAGTCATCTAATCATGCATCCCACCATCCTTCTTACTATAACTGTTAAGATTATAGAGAAATAGAACCTCTGTTTCCTATTAATCCTCTTATGTTGATGTACACTTCAACATTTTACCTTTCCCCCCCAAATTTTAGGAAAAAAATAAATAACCTACCCACTAAATACATCCTTATCCTAGAAATGATATTGGATACAATTGTCTCAGAAACATGTAATAATTCCTCCTTCCTAAATTTGAAATTAATTCCCCTTTATTTCTCAACCTCTGAGATCACATGTTTTTTCAAACCACCCCCTTATCCTATATTAAGGAATCTGATTCAAGATAAATACCATAGAAAATATTTTCCTTGATATCTCAAGCCTATAAAAAATATCATAAGAAACACCAAATCATAGGAACAGATGCATTATATCAAGGCCTTTTGAACCATTGAGTCTAGTAGTGATGCACCCATTAATGTACCCTTGAAGAACAACTTTAATATCCATTTCTATAATAACTACCCTTAGTGGTCCAAAATGGAAAGGACTTCACCATAAAAATCTATTTTTAATTCCATTACTTTTTATAGTGAAGACAGTAATCCAACCATGGTATATAAATAACTTGATTCTTTAATCAATATTCATCATAAATATCAATCCAAATAAAATTTGAAGACAAATTCAAAAAATCAAGTCCAAAAAAAATTCATGTAAATACATGGTAAAAAATATATTTGGTGCAATTACACACATAAGGAAAGTGACCACATGAGTTGAAGGATTAATAAAGGGTAAGATACGACCTTATAATCACACCCAAAACATAGAAATTTGGGGATCAAGACCCATATGAAAAAATATACTACTAAAAGGGGGAAAGAATGGTACGGACCAAAGAACCTAGAAGTCATTTAACAAACCACTAAAAGATCACCCAATCCTTATAATTTAATTGAAAAATGGTTTTAGTCAATCATACCAAAAAAAAAATGATTCTGTAAACCGCATGTGATAAAAATGTAGTTGGTGAAATCTAAAATTGAGAATTTTTGGTGGTTGAAGTGAGCAACCAACAGGACATCCAGATGTACCAAATACTTTGCAGATTCTAGAGTTGATATCTCTACCACCAATTTACCATCAACAATTATAGGAACATTAAAACGTATGTGTATGAGTAGGATCTTAGTAAATTCCACTTTCACTCCCCAAATGGAGAGTAGTGGAAGATATTTCCCCCTTCCCTAGTGGTTGGGGAATGGTCAATGTTGCTAACATGGGATATCAGATAGTTCATCTGGGTGAAGAGAAGTGAGAACCCAATAATTTAGGATTGTCTCATATGAAGTTATATCCATATTGTTTTCTATATATCATTTCATTGATTATGATTCCCCATTTATTATTTTTTCTATTCATTTAACTGAATCAATAACCAAATTACCACTCTTTCATTATGTTTGAAGCATCCATAACTTACAATTGATACATACTATACTATATTATATAATTCATCTCATTTCATACTATTTATATCCTCTTGTAATATCTTCCATTATTTTATTTGAATGTTTTACCTTAATATCACTTTCATTACTCCTTCATATTGGGAGGGTTGTTCACTTGATCTCTTCCATGTATAAGTACTCCATAAATATCCAAGAACTTCTTTGAGTATTTCACATACATCCTCATCAAATCTCCAATCTCAATTCACCCTAATCCTTATAAACCCAAAATTAATGTAGGCACATAGTATCAAATCACCTTAACCAATATATCTCAAACTCCAAATATGATATTACCATTTTCATAACAACCCCCTTATATTATTCACTATCACATGGATAAATATGATAATATCACTTTTTTCATTCCATTTGATGACATGACTTATGCATTTTTGTTTCCTATGATAATGAGTTCACTACTAGTACATTGTGTCACAAGTTATGATTTTTCTTTTCACCTCATGAAATATCAACTAAATGATATAATATTCCTCTTTCATGTATTGAAATGGTTACACCTCCTTTGTAATAACCTTATGGATAATTTTTTATATCCTTATCTCTATATGTGATATACAACACTCAATTTCAAGTTGTGATATATTCATATCATATGTTATAATATGAAATGAATTTTAACTATATTATTTATAAAACTATATCCAACTATAATATCTTTATATCACCTTCTGTGATACACCTCATGCATTTGGACTCTATTAGTTTTCAAACTCTAGAATTCATCATTTATTCTCAAGACAAATTCAATATGATTCTAAGGAATCACATACCATCATAATCATGTATTTAATGAATTTTAAACCTTGATGTCATCCAAGACCTTATACTTCATAATATATATTGATATGTTGTAATATATAATGAAATATATATTACTTCATACGTTCATCCCCTATACTATGAAACAATTATAGTTTATATTGACTCTTATATATAATGTTCTTTAATATTTGAAGTAATGAAATTATCTAACTCCCATATTCTTCAATGAAAAAACACACACATCACTGTCTTCATTTTATCAACACATTAATATGTTTATACTAATTTCAATCATTATAGTATTCTTACCTAATATAAAATAATATCCCCCTATCATCATATCCATGATTTTGGATGTGTTCATCACTTCCTTTCAATGGATTATTCATAACATTGTTGTCTTAACAAAAAATCTTGTGGCACGAATAATAATATGCATATCTTATTCATAATGGCTAATGTGTATCCATGTTCTTGACAATACTCGTATCCAACATTACCTTGGATTATCATTAGTTCATGTCATGAATTCTTGTCTTCTTCATTAAGGGGGGAAATATGACATCATTATAGAATTTTGACTGGGCCTTTGTGTTGGAAATTTTCTCTAAAGGAACACTAAGACATGGTGGTTTAGACAACATCATTATTGATGATAAGATACACCATGGTGTGGTGAGTCTCACTACCCCATAGTGTAGTGTATTTCATTTCATTCTTTATGTGATAATTCTTAGGTTCATGGGATTAACACATACCATCTATCATAAATTTATGATTCTTTATACAATGATGAATTTTAGGATTTTGAATTTTGTTCAAATTTATTTAAATGTTAAATGTATCAATGATGAATTAAAATAAATATTTCAAGGATTTAAAGAATTATATAACATTTTGAGAAAAATATAAAAAATATATGAAAAAATATTTCGTGTTGGGGTGTATATATAAGTTACATTGATCCTTAGAAAATGTGTTGGGATTGTAATATGTGATTCCATAATATAGAACTTCTCAGATCCAAAAAAAATAACTCTAATTCTATTGAATCCTTAAATATGATTCTATTAAACTATGTTAAGGAGAGAGATCCTTCTAAACCATAGGGATATTCATGAGACCCATGGTTACCCTTAAATAAAGAGTCATTTGGATATATCTTTTTGATCTTGATAAAGATCATTTTAATCTTTTACAAGATGAATCATCAAGGTGTATGTGTTGGATATGCATTAAATTACGGGATATTAGAGCCTAAGATATCCCTAGATTTATAATAGGTGATATTCATTATATGGATATCATGACTTATGAATGGTTCATATCTTAATGAAGCATGGGATACTTATATCTTCTTAAATCATATTGTAGGATTGGAATATTATTTAAAGTAAGAGTAAATGGGCCAACACCATTTATTTCACATGTTTTTCATCGTTTTTGAATCATAAGATGATTCATAGATTTTCACACTTATATTCATTGAAGAATTAAATTAATGTTACTCTAATGGGTCATTCATATGGGCTATGTAAGATAACACACAATATATCAAATGATATTCATTTAATTAAGAGCATCAAGGATGTCCTATAAAAGGGATCATATAACTCCTATTGGAATACCCTCATTGCATGAAATCCAAGTTAAAAAATATCTTCCATATTGAATGAACATGCATCACTCAAAAAAGGTACTAGCACCACTTTAGTGGTTTGATTTCGTCTTTATATGAATGAGGATACAAAGGCTAGTGTAATCTTATAAGCTATTGGAAGCTTTTGTTTGCTGCTTCGGTGATCCCCATCAAACATGTTTTATCGATGAACCATGATGAAAGTTTCCTATATTAAGGTATTCATTTTAAAATTATTTATTTTATAGAATGATTAACTATTAAATATATATTGGGTATATCCTAGGCTTTTCTACTAAAAAAATTTATTATATAAAAACCTAAAACTAATTAATTGCATTATAGCCTTGTTCTTTAACAAATTGATGTTTTATTTTACATATTTCTAAATAACTTATCTATCTTAATTTGTTTGGTTTATATCATAAAATATGATACATTGTAATTCTTCTATTTTGGTTAGTCATAGGACACACATGAGATATATCATAAAATAAAATATAGTATAAAACCATAGATCTGAACTATGGTAGAGGATATGATATGGGATATCATAAAATATTAATCAATATTGAGTTTATAGAAAATAGTATATCATAGCATAATTATGATATTGAAACAATCATTAATTATTATTGGATCCTTATGATATCACCATTTTTAAGGGTTGATACCAATTATAGAGTATTATTTGTTATATATCATAGAATGTGATTGATACAGGTGGTTATTGAAACATATATCTCATAATTTATGATTAATAATCCATTTTATCATTCATAAAATGTTATAATCTTGAATTTATTTTGTTAAAACCATGGAATATTTCCATAAAAAATTATAAGGTGATACCAATTTTCATAATGATCCCACAAAATGATGCATTGAAACATGGAAGAAACACCACACCCAAATCACTACACTATAGAAAAATATTCCAAATGATGTGAGAAAATAACTTTTTGAAGACAGTGATAGAAAGAAAATATGGAAAAAGAACAATAATAATTTTTACATAGTTCGGACATGAGTCTCACTCCATGAGGGAACACTACTCTATAATGATTACAAATTAGAATAGTATTTCTATAATCCATAACCCTCTATTTTAGGTATATAACCATTTTATTATGTATTTTGAAGTTATATAATGTTTGGTTTGAGTTTTTGGAGTTTAAGGACAATTTTGGTATGTTTTTGAAGCATTTTTAAGGGTACATGGTTTGATTATGGTTAAGAGAAACCATGTAACTTCTCTAATAAACCATGAAAGGGAAGATGAGATCTTCTACATTGGTACATGAATATAACATGGTTTTACCAAACCTTCTGAAAAAATGTATAATTTTGGAATTTTGGAGAAAATGTGTTTTCATGTTCGGGCACAGTTTTCCAAACTATACAGAATGAATGTTTGTCCCAGGGTTTTATCTAGTAGCACTCATATGGTTGGTTCATGGTTTATTAAAATGTGCATACTAACTGGGTGATGAATTTAATAACGTCTAAAAATTTGAATTTAATTCCAATTATCACTAGAAAACTCTCATGATTTCTCCTCTAACCTAGGTTCTTGATTTCCAGGCATACATTAGAAGATTTTTTTGACAATTATTATGCTCTATAGAATGATTTCAATGATTCTTTGAGCATATAACCTAGTAAATCGAAGGTAAGAGCTCATTTCTTCTTATTTTTATAGATCTTCCCATGTTACTTAAAAAAACCTTAAATTAGGGATTTCAAGTAAAAAACTATTTGATTGGTCATGTTTTGAAAATTTATTTTTGGGATTTGTTGAAGGAATGATAAATTGAGTCCGGACCAGCTATAACATGTATTGATTCTTCATTTTTTTGAGATTTATTGTGAGGTAAGTGGATTCAATCTTTTATTGAATTATTATAAAACATGATGGCCTAGTTTTTCTTAAATTATTTTCATGGATTTTTAAAATGAAACATTAGATGGTTTCTTATTGGAAAGAAATTTTTTCTTATGAATTGGAAACATTGGATTTTGAATGGTTTTTGGAAAAACTTATTTTTATTTATTATTTTAAATTTAGGTTTTGGTTTAATGAATGAATTTTTTTTAATTAAATATTTAAATAGTTTAATTTAGTTTTATTAAATGAATCGGTAGGATACCTTTCTATACATAGGAATTGTGTGAGTAAATATTGAATTTGAAGATGACTTTTTGGGTTCAAGAAAGGGGTCCATTCTAGATAAGGTTACCTTATATTCAAGGACAAGTGACGATTTCTCTAGTAGGATGGGATTTTTCATATGATTTTGGACTGTGACTGGTTAGATGCATATATTTGTGTGTGTGTGTGGGGGGGGGGGGATAAATGGGTATTCAAAATGAATTAAATGGATAAACTGATTCTGTAGTTTAAATTTAGTTGATTTAAATTGGTAACATACATTGGATTTTATTTAGTTTTTTTATATTTATAACTTTGTGTTAATTTTTTCTTTTCCTAGTGACGTACACGAGAAGCTTTTTGTGGATTTACTAATGAGTATGATTACACACCCCATATATATTTTCATTGTTTCATATATAGACTCGTTTTTACATGATACTTGAAAGTAGATGATTTTATATTTCTTTCTTGTCTCTTCTTGATGTAGTTTTTTGGATAGTGATCTTTAGAGTGGGTATTGTCCTTATAGTTTAGAGTGGGTCTACATTGGTTCAGTATCCATGATTTATTTTTGTTTCTTATTTCTATTATTTTTTATTTTCTACAACAACTCTAATATTTTTTATCTTTGGTTATATATTTTATAGTTTACACATCATGAATCATATAGTTTTAGTTTGGTTTTTATTATTATTGTATTCACAGGTTTAATTTTTTTAAAGGAAAAATCATCCCTCAGTGATTTAATAATCCTTTGGAATTTATTTCTATGCTTTGGTGTCTGGGGGATTCCACCCATGGTTTTTTTGTTTACTTTTATTCTTATACTCTGATATTGTTTTGTTTTTGTTTTAGGTTGTATTATTTAAATTTTCTATAATATATAGTTTTGGTTTGGTTTTTTTATTATTTTCTTGAAAGATTGTATTTATTTAAAGGTGAAATATTTCCCCAATGATTTAGTAAGCCCTTGAAATTTATTTTCATCCTTTGGTGTCTCATGGATTTCACCTAAATTTAGTGGCACCTTGACTCTTTCCAAATCAATGGTTAAAGTTAGTAAATTATGAATGGAATTTGTTGTTTGGTCCTTCATATTGTGAGGGTATTAAAGAGATAGAAAAATGTTGTAACTTGAAATTTATAGCATAAAAAATACACAACTAACCTATTTATGCTAAACTTCAAGTTACCAGGGTGGTCTGGGTATAATTTTTTTTCTTTGAAACCTATAGGAGTATTATCACCTCATCATCATGGGTTTATCTAATGATAGTATCATTTCATGCATTAGTAATAATATTTTATACTAAGACTTCATTTCTAATATTATATTTGATGAATCATAGAAATTGGTTATAATGATTATTGATTTTGAGGATTTTGAAAATACTAATCCTTTATTTTAATAGTTAAGTGGTGATTTTTTATAACTATAGAGAAATAAAATGAGTTAGGTGACTTAGAAACCCATAAGAAGAGGCCACATAGAATGTTTTTGCACTTAAACCATAGGTGGGTCAATAACATATTAAAAAAAAATTACAAGCATTTCAAGACATTAATAAAGGAAATAAAAATGATGAACCATGAAATTCGGATCATTCTATATAATCTTAAAAAAATAATCCAACCTTATATCAGGGGGATTTAAAAACAGAAAATGTAGAATAATGAGTTAAAATAATGAACTGGGTATTTGATTTCCTTGGAATGCCAGCAAAGTGATTTTAGTAGTCTACATGATGGAGGATCTTTCATGAAAATGGTAGGATTTTTCTATCCAAGATAAACTCAACCATGATCTTATTTGGGAGGGATTCAAATAATTATTCTAACAGAACAATACTTTTATTAAATATTTTTCTTTAAATAATTTTATTTATTTCACAGCTTTTGTTACATGCAACATTGAGTTTAGACAAATCACTTAACATTATTAAAATGTTATGTGTATGGTATATCCTAGACACTGGATTGTTGGTTAAGAATATTTATATTTTTTTGAAAAATATATGGCCTATAAATTTATAAAATAAATTCATTAATTATCAAATGATTAGAATTAATTTTTTTTTGAAAATAGAAGTGATGCTTTTTCTGAATTTTTTTCAGGCACACAATGTATTTTTTATAACAATAAATTAAATTAATCACTATTGGTGAATTATTTTAATTAAATTGATATATTTTTTTACTTGATAAAATGTTTTTAACATTCAAAAAATATTCTTATAGGCATAGGATAATAATAAATCCAGTTTTATGATTAAAAATGATTTCTTTTCTAAAAAGTTTTTTATGGAATTTTTCACACTTATATTAAAATTAATTTATTCCATTTTCAAGTATTTTATTAGATAAAATGAATTAAATATTAATAATTTTGAGGATAAAATTTTGTAAATATTCCCTTTTACTTTTGGTCAATATGAATAGTAACCATGGTAAAACATATCACCTCAGTAAAGGGTAAATCAGGTTAATCTAGATTAAAAATAAGTTATAAGGCCACAATTATTCATCCTAATTAATATCAGATCATGGTAATTCTATCCTTATCACATTTTCCTTTAAATTTATAAGTTTAATGAATGATTTTTCATGAAAATTATTTATATATTATTTCAATAAAAAAAGGTTACAAAATGTCACTCTCTTAATTTTAAATATCCTTTATGCGTTCACATAGTGGAAAAAACTAGTTATGAAATAATATTAATATTAATTTTTTGTATAATTAAATAATATTAATTATGGTAATTTATTTATATTTTTAGGTATTATATAATTACCTTAATTTCTTACACAACTTCATAACAATATTTAGACAATTAATGGAAAAATAAAATAAGTGATTTTGGAAAATATTAAACTAATATAATTTGAGTAATTTATAGAGTTACATGACTTTTATATGTGATTATGACATATTAATTTTGTGTTTAAATACTATATCTGAATGCCAATGTTTTCTTTATGTATTTTAAGTCAAATTAAATGTATAGCTTCAAAATTATAGATAATGATATTTTATTAAAATAATATTATATTAAATTATTTCAAAATGATAAAAAACATGAAATAAGATAAGGTGGATATTATATGGTCTAAAATGTCATAAATTTTCCTCCAATAGGCCAATTTTTACCATATAATAAAAAATTAAAACCCATTAATATTGAAAAAGTTATTATCGTAGTTAAAATTAAAATTGGTTAACTATAGGTTAATCAAAATGACAGGGTATAAAATTACACAAAAACTTGTATAAATCCTATTATATTATGGGATTAAAACTTTATCTTTAAATCCCTATACATCCAGATTCATTTATCTGGATAATGAATTTATTATAATTTAATCTTTTTAGAAATTTCAAAATTACCCCTCATCTCAACTATAAAAGGGAGCCTCCTCCCTCACTTAATTACAAAAATTTTATCCTTATAGCTTGAACATACTCTATAAATTTCTATTATAAAAATCCCTATACACATACTAGATGTTCTTTTCTTTCCTCACTTATTTATACCACTTTTGAACTAAAAGTATCGCTCGTGCTTATGTACGACTTACCGTCTCCACACAGCAATACAATTCATTTTTCATCACCATATATTATAGATGGTACTATTAATGGTTTGATATTTATATAATATATTTATGACAAAATTATACTTATATAATTATAATATCATATCAACCTTCTTATAATATAATCCTTTGGGAAACAATAACGTCGCTCATGCATATATGCAGACTACCACCTCTACAAAGTGATTTGATTCATTTTTCATTAATAATTAACTTAGTTGTTAATAAGGATAATTTTATGAATATATATGATATATATTATATAATGGTGATCCTATAAAGGTTGAATAATATTTACCTATATTTTGTTCCATCCATCAAAAAAGAAAATAGCGTTTATGCATACGTATGACTTACCATATCCATGAATGGTGTAATTAAATTTTATCCCTATAAATTTTATGGATGAATCGAAATATGTATATAATGATTATATATAATATTTATATCATGAATAATATTCGAGATAATGGAACAAGGATAAATTCACAAGGATCAAAACAACTATATTGAAATACACATAATAAAAGAAACAGTTAACACCCATAAATAAAGATTTTAATAAATAATTTTTGATAAAAGGGGGTGCTGAAATGTTCTGAAGAGATAATATATAATATTATAATTTTTAAAATGAATCATTTATAGAATTATAATAAATATAAACTTATTATATATTAGGTCAAAGTAATTTCAAAGGAAGGTGAACTCGTGGTATGGTATTTTATGTTATAATCTCATTATTTATTAGGATTGTTTATGATTAAGTTAGGATGATAAAATATTATGATATACCTCTAAAGAAATATATGAATTTTATTATACTCTATTTATTTCTTTAAAATTAATTTTTTCTTTTCATTTTACTCATTTTATGAACTCAGGAGACTAGATATACATTTTTATGGAAAATCAAATTCATTTCTCCCTTCTGTAAAAAAACCCTATTCTTCAATATACATGTTTTCTAAAAATGATTTAAAGAAGGTTTTAACTATTATAAAGTGATTTTTAAAGTAATTTTGAACCATTTTTGAATATTTAAAAACTTTTTTAAAGGAATATTTTTTTTAAATTTTCCAAATAAGGTACTTTGTGACTTTTTTGAAAAAAGTATGGAAGAAGTGTTTTATAAATAATATGGAATGAATGATATTTTACATAATCATGATAAATCTATGTTTTAAATATTCCTTTACCAGTTTCAAAGGTTATTTTAAAATATAATTTTTTCTTCAATATTTGAAAATTTTTAGATTTTAAATAAGTGATGTAAAAATGGGAATGATATTTATCCTAATAAATGTTTCAAGCGATATTTCAGAATAATTTTACATCTAAGATGATTTAATTTTATGTTACTTAAGATTTAATAGGGATATGATCCAATTATACCATCCTTATCCTTTCTCTAGATAATTTTTGTTTATTATGGTAAGACATTTTTTAAACTTGTTTATTTTACAAGGGTGATTCGATGATGAAATGTTTATGAAACCCATTTCTTTTCATGAGTTTTGATGTGATGAATGTTTTATGATCTTGTGTCATACATATTTATTATTTTCAATACAATATAGGATAGAACTCCCTCCAATTCATTAGATAATTATTAATGTTCTATTAGCTCAAAGGGTACACAAGAATTTATCTAAATCGCAAAATAGGATACATGGTAAGTTATCCAAAGACCAAAATAGGGTACATGAGAGGTTATCCCAAGCCAAGAAGAGGGTACATGGGAGGTTATCTGAAGCCCAAAAGAGGGTACATGGGAGGTAATCTTAGGCCTAGAAGGGGGTACATGGGAGCTTATCCCAAGCCCAAAGTAGGGGCATGGGTAATTATATTAATCCTAAAATGTTATGAATGTGTTGGTGGGTATCATTGACATAATATTTTCTATTTTTATGTTTATACCATAAATCTATGACTTATTTTAATGTTATGTTCTCATTGCCCATGATATTATATTAAAATATGATTCATGTCTTATGAACTATCAATATTTATGGAATGAATCCAGTTTATGATCTATGATATGCTGGGTATGGTTTTCAAATGTTATTATAATGTTCTTATAACATTATGATCATGTTATATTGATATCTCCATTATTTACCCTTATAAAGAATCTAAGCTCACCCTTTCTTATGTTTCATTTCCTTGCCTGAATGGCCCAAAGGCCTTCATTTTTATTGATTGTTGATAACCCCCCTTTCAAGGGATGAGGGGGAACCCTTAAAAGGCTTGTAGGCTCAGAGATTACATGGTTTATAGGCTTAGGAGATTACATGACCCGAATGTCTTAGGTAATTCAACCAGACTATCTACAAGGAACTGCCCCTCCCCAGCATCTGCATCATGATAATAACTCTCTACCTTCACATGGCCATCAGATAGGCTTCTTGTGCAAGTATAGGCTGTTACCAATGGCATAGCCATACCCTCTCATTCTGAAAAATCCATTTGGCTCTACTTTGGTGAGTGCACCGGCTCTGAATACTCTTTTGGGGATGCTCATTTTTTTGTAGTGTGTCTGGGGAAACTGCATGTGGCCCAAAGGCCTTGAGGTGGCCCGAAGGCCTTAAATGTGGCTCAAAATCCCTACTAACCTGAAGGCCTAGGTGGCCTGAAAGCCTTAAGGACTCCAAGACCAAACCGGTGGCCCAAGGTGAATAGTTACAGCTACTACAGTACCGAAAAGTACCTGCTACAGTAACTACTACAGTGCCTTCTACAGTCCCCGCACAATGTAAAACTCTACTACAATACCTGTATAGTGTACAGTTCTACTACAGTACCCACATAGTGTACAATACTTCTATAGTACCTGCTATAGTACTAGAAATATGCCTCTACCTGGTTTTGAACCTGGGTCTTGTGGATGCACTTAAGGATACCTCACCAACTGGGATGAGGATCATGTTCACATTTCTTAGGTTATGAATAAAGGTATTATGCATGATATTTATAAGAATGGTTATAGTTATAAACAAATTATAGGGAGATAATATATTTCACTTATGAACTAGTTGTTTATGTGTCTAAGTTTCCAAAGATACCAGAACAATATGATTATAGAATGGATCATTATGTTATGTAATGAATATTCATCTAAGAAGATGTAATATGTATGTATAAAAAACATGATTTGTTACAATTCATATTAGATTAATGGAAGGAATATAATCCTTAGTAACTCTCATGTGTGATCATTGGGAAAAGCATGGATCTCCACCCAAGGGATTCATGAGGAACGAGATTCCACTATAGATGGTAGTAAGTGTCCCTCCTAGGAGGTGTATCCTCCCATGCAATTCTCTGATAGGTATCAATTATCACTGAATGGTAATAATTCTAGACGACTATAGTTGGTATGATAGAAAGGTTAAGTTAACCTTTGGAACTATGATGAGAAATATTTTGTGAGAACCCTAGGGATACGTCTAAGGTTAAGCCAAAGTACAAAAAAATGTCTTGTAATTCTAGTGAAAGATAGAGTGAGTGAATTCCAAGAAATTATGTCCCTACAAATATACTATAGGTGGATGAATCTCTGAAAAAGTTGTACCTATGGGTAATAACTATGAAAAGGGAACATTGTGACTTGTATTGATCATCACCTGATGTACGACAAGGGGACTTATTGAACACCTGGTTTGACACTACCGAGGGATATGTTTTTGGAAATTCATAACCTTTTTACAAACCATCACGAAGGATTTGAATATATGATGACCATTAATAACCTAGGTTAAACCTAATGTATCATAGATTGAAAATAAGGTGACATTATTTAAGAAATATTATAAATGACTTTTTATAATTATGTGGTTTCCCACTAATTATTGTTTCTCATACTATGCTTTTCATGATAACAATGAATGTGATGGAAAACTCAGTGATTATGAGAAACCAAATTTGATTATGACTATAGAGAAAGATATTGTGTATATGACTAATCTTCTATCGTGATATATAATTATTTATGTAAACTTTGGTGATATTTTTACCACATAAAATTATAGGAAGATGGAATTTTATAAATTTTTTTTGGTAATGAACATAAAGTAAAGAATGTTAAACTTTCTACATGGAAAGAAGGTGGGAATAAACACCTATAATAATATCTCAAATAGAGGGTAAGATGTTTTTTATGTGGAAATGAAGGTCATAGAATAATCAATTACCAATGAATTCAATGTCTTTTATGTGGGATACTTGGGTATTATCTGATTCAGTTCCCAAAACCATGGGTTATCCCCTAGACCAAGGAAGGACCTATGATATACCAAATCATTAAAGTAATATGGTTGAAGTATTTATATATTGGGATTCAATAATTAAGATTTAGAATTATTTTTAAAAATGGTATTTTGGTAATATGAATCATGAAACATATAAGGATTATGTTAGTTTTGGAAGCATACATGTCTCCATGTAAGATTAAATTAAGATTTATTGCTGTCATAACGTTCTTATGAGTTTAAGGTTGATCATAATTTGAAATTCTTATAAAACCCTTTTTAGGATAAATGTGATGGTATTTTAATGTGATTTATTACATTTTGGGATATTTTTTTATTGGAATAAGGTATTTTTAACTCTTTGGATCAACATAAAGTACTATTTTAAGAAGAATGATCTTTTCATATGTTTAAAGGAATTGATAACCTTTGGGGTTTATATGACCTTTTGTGGTTAAGGTTATTTTTAAGGATATTCAACATATTTCTTGGTATTTAGTAAGAATTATATTAATATAGTTTTAGTAAAAAGAAAAAAATATCAAATTTGGAAAAGCCATAGGGCTTAAATCCATAATTTAAGGTTGTTAAGAGTGAAAGGACTACCACCGGCCTATGTGGTATCACAGTTAGTAATCCATTTTTTTAAATTATGTGATAGATAAATTTTAATTTTATATTTCGAACATATGTTTTATCATAGAGAAAACCATGGAATTTAAAAATGATATGGTGATAGATTATTCCTCATGGTAATTAAAGGTTTATGAGAAAAATTACCCAACTCATGATTTGGAGTTAGACACATTTTACAATAAAGATATGTAATATTTATTTTTATAGAGAAAGGTGCGAGATAAATATTGATCATAAAATTTTAAAGTATATATTCACATAAGAAGAGTTGAAAATATTATAAATAATATGTTTGGAGATAATTAAAGACTATAACTACTCAACACATTAACACCATGGGAAAGAAAACAAGGTAGATGCTGTTTTGAGTCAAAAGGATCATGATATATTTTCTATGATTAAGATTAAAATGATCCAATATTTCTATATTTTAAAGGATAGGTCTTGAAATCATGAAGTAAGTGGAAAAATATTGTATTTATCAAATAACTGTTCAACTATCTATCGAAGTAAAGATTAAATAGGCATAGAAGGAAGATTCAAAGTGGAAGAAAAAGGTGAGAAATATTATTGACTTTGACCTTGATTACAATGGAATGATAAGATTTAGAAACAGTTTCTGTGTTAAATCCATGCCAGATTTGAAGAATGAGCTATTAGAGGAAGCTCATAGTTCTTCATTATTTATTAAAAGTTTAAGTACAAAGATGTATATTGGTTTGAAAGAGTATTTTTGGTGATATTAAATGAAAAGAGATATTGTTGAGTTTGCATCTCAGTGCTTGGTGTGTCAGCAAGTTAAGTATGAGAGGATAAAATCTAAGGGGATGTTACAACCATTACACATACCATAATGGAAATGAGAAAAAATCACCATGTATTTTTTGGTCAGACTCCCTGAAAGAGCGCTGTCGTAGGTTCCCTCAAATGATTATTGTGATTTTGGGGTACTTAGGTGCAGCAGAGTGGCTGACCAAGGTCGTCTCTCAAAAGAGGAAGTGAATTAAAACAACTTTTCCGAGGTATTATAAAAAATTAAAAGAGAATATAATTGAAAAACTACTTAAAAGGATGGGGGTTGTTTATAGTTTGTAAATCTAGAAGAAGTTTGCTGGAAGAAGATTTCATTTTTTTTGTTTTTAATTTTGAAATGAAGTTTGATTAAAAAGACACAACAAGAAGATGTTTTTTTAGAAAATATTTTAAAAGGCGTAATCGATCTAACTATACCTCTTCATTTAATTATTAATAATTATCATTTAAATCAATATCCACTTAATTATGATCCCCTAATTTGTTAACCCTTGAACCCTACAAGAGTTAACTTAACCACAAAGATGGAATTACTTAAACCCTGTGCTAGCTTCGGAACATGCAATCGCAGCACCCTGCTTTGATTATTGTTATAAGGTTAGATTATGGTTAGTGGTTAATTAGAGAACATATCCATTCTGTAAATGAGGATGAATTGTGTTTAGGGATTATATTTTAACTCTACAAATTTATCCTGTGTGGTCTTGTATTACCGATTAAGATCATGCTCTCACAATTTACACAAAATCTCGACCTCACGTGTTTTTGTGTTAATTATTCAATTATTTACTTAGTTTCTTACAATTTAAAAAAAAATTCATGGATAATATTAAGTGAATTAAATTATCTCAATGATTCAAAATAATTAAATGAAGAAGTATAGAGGTTGATCGATTACTAAAAAGAACCACTCTTCCATGGGCGGTGTAGTCATCGTGGAGACGTTTTGCATGAGCAAAGGATTGAAAGAGTAGAACCCAATCTCATCTCCACTCTTGATTCCAACCCAATTAAGAAGATTAATAGAAGAATAAAAGGTAAGAACGCAGAAGATTATTTGAAGAAAAATTCAAGAAACAAACATGAAAGAAACGAAATACAAAGAGGAGGTGGGAGAGGAGAGCCTTTTTGGAAGAGAGGTTTTCACAAACCCTTACTTCTTCCAAGAGTTGTGATGGGATCCGAAGAGACACCCTTTCGTCCACACCTTCCCAATTCCTCGAAAATCCCTCCCAAAGAGTTAAAACCCCGTTTAAATAGAGTTTGTGAGGGATAGGGTTACATAACTTTTTAAGTGTGAAATGAAAAAATCTTCCAAATAATTTATTCCAAGTTGCACCACATAGTTGACCTCAAAAACGCGTGAATTGTCCGGCCTTCCAGAAGGATGATTTGTTCCAAATCCTGTCCCTGAGATTTACTAAAATGTTGGGCTCAATCCAATCCCGTATGAAGAAGATATGACCCAAATACAGAACCCATGTCCATTCTGCCGAGTCCAGCCCACCATTGGATTAATGACCCATTTACTCCATCCAAATGCACCCTTTAGCTCTAGTGTCCTGAAGGAAAGTTGTATAAAATTTAGTTAGGAACAGTTTTACAAAATATTAAGTTTAAATAATAAATATTAAAATATTTATCTTTAAAACACTACATTATATTTTTAAAGGGTAAAAATAGAATTTTCCACAAATTTTCAAATGAATGATCTAATCCCAAATATTTCATAAATGAATATATTTAGCATAATGTGAGGAAATTATATCATATATTATCAATAAAATATTCAACAAAATAGTGTTTTATCAACTCCCCCACACTTACCCTTTTTCACTCCTGGGAAAAACCTCATGTGAAGTAAACATCAATATCAAATCAAAACCAATTTTAAAACACATATCCTTGAGGTCAAACAATTACACACCAAGAAACAAAAGATATCACGCCTCATAAAAAACAATTATTTCAAGTTATTCATTTATATCATTCAATATATTTCCACTTTATTTATCCTCCCTTGCACAAAACACTTACCTCACTTGAATTTTCTCTTATCACACAAATGTCATTTTTTTGCAATGTATTTCTCATCCAAACTCATAGAAGGGTAACCATAGGCTTGATAAATTCCTATATCGCTACCCGATGTGAGTCAAAGATGTATTTTTATCATGAGGACTTTTCAGGGTTGTTCTGTGGATTTCGGTTGGTAGGATTAAGATGTGAAAAACTCTGAGGCTGAATGAGGAGGGCTTGACTCTTTTTGAAGCAGAATTGCATTAATCTAATTTTCACTTAAATATGGTCTTCTCCTCAATCCCCATAGTATCAAATAATCTCCATCATCATGAAAAGTCATGAAAGGTTTACACCATTCATCATTTCAGCATAAAAAATGTCAATATTCTCAAACATGATTTTCTTGAAATCTCCAGATGGGAACAGCTTTCCACCTCAATTAGAAGCTCCAGAAAAGGCACAACTTCACTTATCATGAAAGCTCTAGAAAAGGAAAAACTTTCAATATAATGATTTTAATCAGCCATAAACACATCTCTTCAGAATTTAATTTTCCACCCAAAGTATCACAGAATGTGGTAGCACAACACAAGATAGATTCCCCCACACTTAAGCTCAACTAAATTATGAAATTGCACTTCAAGAGTTGGTTGGATAGTGAAAATTGGCTTGTAATGTAGCTAACCTAACAGGCTGTGCATGGATTATAAGGGCTAAAAGGATTAAATGTTCAATGTAGGCCATTATGAAAAATGATTCTTTGAAATAGGGGCTTTAATACCAAACAAATGCCTCAGTAATTTAAACATAAGTACCTCAAACCCTCAAGTTTTCACGGGAATAGATCAAATTATGGTTAAATCAAGCATGGTTTGGTTCTCTCAAGAAGTGAGGTGAATGTAAAAAACAAGAAAATAATGGTTCAGAAGCCTCACAAGAAAGTGATTTCAAATATAAAGACAGTGAGATGTGGCATGTGATTCAAAATTCGGTGTACTTTTCATGAAATTACTAAATATTTGAACTTGAAACAAAGTTATTTCAGCATTCATTTAAGATTAGTTTCAAGGGATAAATTTTTTCACTCATTGATATGCATTTAAAAATTGTGATGAGAATCATTTCAGATCAAAAATTTCAAAAACACAAATAAAATTGAAAAATAAACACTTGAAATTTGAAAAACACACAATTTTTTTTGTTTTTAAACAGGAAAACAATTGAAATTACTAAACTAAATTATTCCCTCCCCCACACTTAAAATATTGCATTGTCCTCAATGTGAACCCATGAGATGATATATGCACATGAAATGCATAATTTTAAATAGGACAAAGAATAACAAAGTTAAAGGGTTAGGAACAACCTGATGTGATCAAGTGATGATGGGGTCATGCAGTGTGATAAAATCCACTGCATCAGTAGGAAGTCCCTCAATGTATCTCTTCAAACGTTTCCCATTGACTGTAAAGCTCCTTCCAGTGTCCTCTTGTGTGATCTCCATTACACCATAAGGAAAAACATTAGATACAATATAATGACCTAACCATCTGTAATGCAACTTACCAGGCATCAGCTTCAGTCATGAACTGTAGAGAAGGACTTTCTCTCCAACATGAAACTCCCTTTGTTGGATCATTCTATCATGAGCTTCTTTTGATCTTTCCTTATAGATCCTTGAGTTCTCATATGAAGACAATATAATCTCCTCAAGATCTTTAATTTTTAGCTTCCTCTGGATTCCAGCTTGGGCTAAATCCATGTTTCATTTCTTTATAGCCCAATAAGCCCGATGCTCAACTTCCACTAGGAGATGAAATGCTTTCCCAAAAACAATCCGAAATGGGGACATACCAATGGGTGTATTGTATGCTATCCTATAAGCCCACAACGCATCATCCAAGAACGTGCTCCAATCCTTCCTATTTGGATGCACGGTTTTCTCCAAAACTTATTTCAACTCACGATTTGAAACCTCAGCCTAGCCATTTGTTTGGGGGTGGTATGGTGTTGATGTTTTGTGTGTCACCCCATACTTTCGAAGGAGGGAAGAAAAATTCCGATTGCAGAAGTGTGTCTCTTGGTCACTGATGATGTCCTTTGGTACTCCAAACCTGTAGAAAAATTGAGGCTTCAAAAAATCCACAACAACATGAGAATCATCAGTCCTGGTGGCCTTGGCCTCCACCCATTTGATCACATAATCAACAGCAACCAAAATATACAAGAAACCATATGAACTTGGAAAAGGACCCATAAAATCAATGCCCCACACATCAAAAATCTCATAGAATAGTATGGGTTGTTGGGGCATCTCATATCTCCTAGAAATATTCCCAGTGTGTTGGAAATGAGAGCATGACTTACAAAACACATGGGAATCATGGAATAAACTAGGCCAATATAATCCAGAGTCCAAAACTTTCCTAGCTATCTGTTGGGGTCCAAAGTGTCCACCACATGCAAGTGTATGACAGAATTTCAAAATAGACTCAAACTCATGATCATGAACACACCTCCTAATAACTTGGTCACTACACATGCGCCATAAGTACGGATCATCCCAAACATAAAATCTTGACTCACTCTTTAATTTTTGGACTTGATGTTTCTTTAAATTTACAGGGATTTCAGAGGCAACAAGGTAGTTAACTAAATCTGCATACCAAGGATGCGTACCTTAGATGGAATAAAGATGCTCATCAGGGAAAGTTTCCCGAAGTGGTACCTGGTCCATGGTGTCATCCTCTAGTGTGTGAGTAAGACTACTCATGTGGTCCGCCACCATGTTTTCTGACCCCATTTTATCCTTTATCTCAATATCAAATTCTTAAAGAAGGAGAATCCATCGGATCAGCCTGGGCTTTGTATCTGGCTTCTTCAAGAGGTACCTCAGAGATGCATGGTCAGAAAAAACAACTACTTTAGAGCCCAATAAATACGATTGGAATTTATCTAAAGAAAATATGACAGCAAGAAACTCCTTTTCTGTGGTTGTGTAATTTGATTGGGCTGAATCCAGTGTCCTCGATGAATAGGTGATCACATGTGAACGTCCCTCCACCCTCTGAGATAAGACAGCTCCAACCGCAAAGTTGGAGGCGTCACACACAAGCTCAAAAGGAATCTCCCACCGTGGGGGATGTATGATAGGTGGAGTGGTCAGACACTTATTTAGCTCATCAAAGGAAGTTATGCAAGAATCATCAAACACAAAATCATAATCCTTTTGAAGTAATCGTGACATAGGAAGATCAATCTTACTAAAATATTTGATGAAGAGCCGATAAAATCTTGCATGCCCTAGGAAAGATCTAACATCACGCACACATGAAGGATAGGGTATGGATGAAATAATTTCTACCTTATATCTATCAACCTATATCCCATGTTTTGACACTGCATGCCCTAAGACAATGCCATGCTCTACCATGAAATGACACTTTTCAAAGTTCAGGACTAGATTCTTCTCAATACAATGATTCAATACCTTTCCCAAACTATTTAGACATTCATCAAATGAGGATCCATACACTGTAAAATCATCCATAAATAACTCCATGCAGGTCTCAATAAAATTAGAAAAAATACTCACTATACATCTCTGGAAGGCACCTAGGGTGTTGAAAAGTCCAAATGGCATCCTTCGGTAGGAAAATTTTCTAAAGGGACAGGTGAATGTAGTCTTCTCCTGATCCTCAAGAGCTATAGGAACCTGAAAATATCTAGAAAATCCATCCAAGAAACAATAGTGTGTTTTCCCAACTATTCTCTCAAGCATTTTATCAATAAATGGGAGGGGGAAATGGTCCTTGTGAGTGGACTGATTTAGTTTCCTATAATCAATACACACACGCCAACTGTTTTTCACCCTCATTGGAAGTAACTCATCTTTCTCATTTTTAACAACAATAACACCACTCTACTTAGGCACAACCTGAATAGGACTTACCCACTGAGAATCTGAAGTGGGAAAGATTATACCAGCCTTGATAAATTTCTCAACTTCTTTTTTAACAACTCCCAGGAGGGTGGGATTGAGTCTCCTCTGTGGTTGTCTCACTGGTTTAGCCCCATCCTCCAAGAGAATCCTATGCATGCAAATGGAGGGGCTAATACCTGATATGTCAGCCAAGGTCCACCCAATCACCTTGATGTTCTCCTTCAAAATATTCAAAAGCTTTTCTTTATGTTCAAAAGGGAGATTGTTAGCAATGATAATAGGTATTCTCTCACCACTCAACAAGTATGAGTATTTCAGAATTGGTGGCAATGGCTTGAGTTCTAATGAAGGAGGGTGTAGTATGGATGGAGACATTGAAGGAACTGAAATATGTCCACCAAGAGCATCAATATTAGAATATAAATAATCAAAATCATTGAATAAAGCATCAAATCCATCAACATACTCAACATCCATGTCATAATCAGAGTGAACATGATCAAAATCTGAATATAAATCCACATCAAAATCAAATCCAAGAGAGGATTGTGTATCAGCAACATGTGTGGAAGTGCTCTTAGACATCAAACTCGAACCAATACTCATAATCTCCCTAAGCATAGGACAATCAAATTCCATGGAGTTTTTATTTGGTGGTTCAAAATGGGAGATAACAAAAGCAGAATGGTCCTCAAAGGGGTACTTCAAGGAGTCCATAACATTAAATATCACAAATTCATCTCCAAATTCCATGGAAAGTGTACCCTCATTTATATTTATGATAGTTTTTACAATTTTGTGGAAGGGCCTACATAAAATAATGGGGGCATGAGAACTTACCTGATCATCCTCCATGTTAAGAACATAAAAATCTGCTGGAAAGATCATGTCTCTTACCCAGACAAGTACATCCTCAAGGACTCCCACTGGATATGCCGTAGCTCTATTCGCCAACTGTACCACTACTCTTGTCGGCTTCAACTCACCAACCTGTAAGGAAGATAATACAGAGTGAGGCATCACATTTATGGAAGCACCTAAATCACAAATTGCATCAAAAAAGTGAAACTCCCCTATGGTGCATGAGATGGTGAATGTCCCTGGATCCTTGCACTTTGTTGGCATTGATAGAGTTGGTGTAATAAGTGCTGACACATTCCTTCCAAGATTTATCCTCTCATTTCCCTTGAGCCCTCTTCGATTGGTGCAGAGTTCTTTTAAGAATTTGGAATACCTTGGGATTTGTTTGATGGATTCAAGTAGAGGGATGTTGATCTCTACACGCTTGAATGTGTCTAAAACCTCCTTTTTCATTACGTCCTCAGCCATCTTTTTGGTTTGAAAAACCCTATTTTGAAAAGGAAGGGGTTTAGGAGGAACATCATCAATATTTTTCTTACCTTTATCTTTATCCTTGGATTGATCATCAGTTGGTATGGAATGTGTCTTCTCTGGAGTTGAGGTGAATCCCAGTAGAATGGTAGGTACAGATGTATTGTTCATTTTCTTCCCACTTCTCAATGTGATGGCACTAACATTACCCTTTGGATTTGGAGTGAGTTGGGAAGGTAGATTTTTGGAATTCTTACTTACAAGTTCATGGAGGGCGGTGGCAATCTGGCTCATTTGAGTCTTCAAGTCCCTCAGCTCTAAACCTTGACTTTTTACCTCATTCTGTTGATTAAAAACAATTTTCTTAAAAAGGTAATCAGTGTTAGAATCTACCTTGGGTGGGGGATTATCTTGTTTCTAGATTTCTGATTCTTGGGATTCAAATCTCCTTTGGGGTTGTTGGAAACCCTGTTGGTAAGGTGGAGGCTGCTGGAAGTTTTGTTGAAAGGGTGGCCATTGTGGTTGTCCAGAGCCAAACCTCATGTCTAATTGATCCTTCCACCCTTGTTTGAATGTTGGTGCAAAGGATTCATACTTCTTTTGGGGATCTGGTTGTTATTGGTGCTGAAATGGTCTCCCAGGGAACACTACTGCACAATATTCTGTTTCTTGGAGTTGTGGGCAACAGTCAGTTGGGTGACTTGTCTCAGTGCAAATACCATAAGGCCTTGAAGGAGGGGGTTGGGATGTCTTTCGATCCAAAGCAATTTTCCTCACCATAGTGGTCAATTCTTCCATCTTGGTATCAATCAAATGAATTTCAAGAGAAGAATGAATTACCTGATGTACTCCCCTGACATGTGGTGTACCTCTATTGCCAAATTGTTGGGAGTTTTGGGCCATCTTGTCAATCAATGCACATGCAGCTACTGGCGTCTTGTCCACCAATGCCCCTCCTGCTGCGGCATCCACCATGCTTCTCTCCATAGGTGTGAGTCCTTCATAGAAGTACTGGATGAGTAATTTCTCACTGATTTGGTAATGTGGGAATCTTGCACACAACTTCTTGAATTTCTCCCAATACTCATACATTGACTCCCCTTATGCTTGCTTGATCCCTGAGATCTCCTTATGAATGGAAGTGGTCCTTGATGCTGGAAAAAATCTCTGCAAGAAAAGATGTTTTAAATCGTTCCAACAAGTTACATCTTCGGGTTGTAAATAATACATCCAGTCTTTCGCAGCTCCATTAAGTGAGAATGGGAATGCTATTAATTTGATTTTATCTTCAGAGACATTTCTAGGTTTTAGGGTTGAGAAAACCACATTAAATTATTTCAAATGTTTATTGGGATCCTCACCAGAGAGGCCATGAAACTTTGGAAGTAAGTGAATTAACCCAGATTTTAGTTCAAAGTCCGATTTGAGATTTGGGTATGAAATACAATTTTGTTGATAGTTAATATCAGTTGAAGCCAATTCTTGAATGGTTCTATTAATTTTATTTCCATTATTTTTAGCTATTGGTTCTTTTTTTATGGTTTAATTTTAATTACTTCCAATTTCAATGTTATGATATTGGAGTAATTCTCCAACAGATTGAATGTTGAAACTCCCCGTAGACTGAGAGTGTCTGATTCGAGCCCTAAGGCTACGTTCAATCTCAGGGTCAAGATCTAAGAGATATTTGGGATTATTTCATTTCATAAATCAAATAAAAATGAAAAGAAAGAAATTGGACCATAGTAAAATAAAAATGAGAAGTTTGAGTTGATGTTCCAAAAAGAAAAGAAGAGGATGAAAAAAATGAAAACTTGAGAAAGGGGAAAGATGAAAGAGAGAGGTGAAGAAAATAATAAAATGAAAAATAAAATAAATACCTCTAAATGGTTGAATAAATTAATTCCCTCCCTGGAAATGGATCCAATTTTAAAGAGTGCTGTCGTGGGCACCCTCAAATGATTAGTGTGATTTTGGGGTACTTAGGTGCAGCAGTGTGGCTGACCAAGGTCATCTCTCAAAGGAGGAAGTGAATTAAAAAAACTTTTCAGAGGTATTCTAAAAAAATAAAAGAGAATAGAATTGAAAAACTACTTAAAAGGATGTGGGTTGTTTATAGTTTGTAAATCTATAAGAAGTTTGCTGGAATAAGATTGCATTTTTTTTTAAATTTTGAAATGAAGTTTGATTGAAAAGACACAAAGGGAAGATGTTTTTTTAGAAAATATTTTAAAAGGAGTAATCGATCTAACTCTACCTATTAATTTACTTATTAATAATTATCATTTAAATCAATATCCACTTAATTATGATCCCCTAATTTTTTAACCCTTTAACCCTACAAGAGTTAACTTAACCATAAAGATGGAATTACTTAAACCCTGGGCTAGCTTCGGAACACGCAATCGCGACACCCTGAATTGATTGTTGTTATAAGGTTAGCTTATGGTCAGTGGTTAATTAGAGCACCTATCCATTCTAGAAATGAGGATGAATTGTGTTTAGGGATTATATTTGAACTCTACAAATTTATCCCATGTGGTCTTGTATTACTGATTAAGATCGCGCTCTCACAATTTACACAAAATCTCGACCTCACGTGGTTTTGTGTTAATTATTCAATTGCTTACTTAGTTTCTTAAAATTTAAAAACACAATTAATGGATCATATTATGTGAATTACAGTAGCTCAATTATTCAAAATAATTAAATGAATAAGGATAGAGGTCGATCGATTACTAAAAAGAACTACTCTTCCATGGGCGGTGTAGTCATCTTGGAGACGTTTTGCATGAGCAAAGGATTGAAAGAGTAGAACCCAATCTCGTCTCCACTCTTGATTCCAACCCAATTAATAAGATTAAGAGAAAAAGAAAATATAAGAACACAAAATATTATCTGAAGAAAAATTCAAGAAACAAACATGAAAGAAAATAAATACAAAGAGGAGGTGGGAGAGGAGAGCCTTTTTGGAAGAGAGGTTTGCAAAAAGCCTTACTTCTTCCAAGAGTTGTGATGGGCTCCCAAGAGACACCATTTTGGCCACACCTTCCCAATGCCTTTCACAGCACTCCCAAAGAGTTAAAACTTTGTTTAAATAGAGTTTGTTAGGGCTAGGGTTACATAACTTTTTAAGTGTGAAATGAAAAACTCGGCCAAATATTTTATTACAAGTGTCACCGCCTATTTATCCTCCAAAACGCATGCATTGGATGACCTTCTAGAAGGATTATTTTTTCCAAATTATGTCCCCGAGCTTTCCTCAAAATTTGGGCTCACTCAAAGCCTGGATAAAGAGGATATGGCCCAAATACAGAACTGATGTCCATTCTGCCGAGTCCAGCCCACCATTGGCTTAATGGCCCATTTACTCCATCCAAATGCACTCTTTAGCTCTAGTGTCCAGAATGAAAGTTGTATAAAATTAAGATAGTAAAACTGTTACAAAATATTAAGTTCAAATAATAAATATTAAAATATTTATCTTCAAAATACTACAGTACATTTTAAAAGTGTAAAACTGGAGTTTTCAACAAATTTTCAAATGAATGATCTAATCCCAAATATTTCATAAATGAATATATTTAGCACAATGTGAGAAAATTATATCATTTATTATAAATAAAATATTCAACAAAATAGTGTTTTATCACTCCCCAAACCATCTAAATGGAATAATTACATATGGGTTATAGTCAATTTCTTCACGAAGTCAGCACACTTCATCACTATCATAGAAGATTTCTCTCTAGATCAGCATTCCAAGATATACATTAAGGAATTGGTAAGGTTTCATGGAGTACCACATTCTATTATACCTGATCCATAATCTGTTTTTATTTTTTTGAAAAGACACTTTTAGGTTAAGTGGGAACCTACAGAACCATTCCTCCAACATCAAGAAACACCCTCACAAAACACACATTATAGAGTTCAATTTTTTTTAAAATAAAACAGAACCATTCATCATGATAATATGATCATAAGAATCTTATTTCAAAATTCAAAAGAAGAAAGCATCATAGAAAAACTCACAAATCCCTCAATCCAACCAATAAAGTCAGTTGCTAATCTTGACTCCATAATGCCTCCATCGAAATAAACATTTCAAATATTTAAAATTAAAACAAAGTCAAACTATCATCATGCCTATGTCACCATCACCTCGAAACGCACACACTAACACCAAAGACTCAACCATCTGATTATTGTCTCCAATGTAGTCCCCGATTTTCATTGAGATCACTGTCTTCATCAATGTAGATCACCCTAGAATCCGTCATCAACACTGGTAAGAACACCAACATCATTATTGATAGAAACCATCAGAGACCATCATTGTCGTAGGAGAAGTCATCATCATTGCTGCTGAGAACAGATACCCGTTGTCTATATCGTAGTCAATGTCATCGAGACACCAAATGTTTCAAAACAAGAATCATAGAGGAGACACCACGAGGAGAAAAATATGAATTACCAATCGCCTCATAACCATTAAAACTCTATAGGATATGTTGAGATATTGTTCTACGAATTTCAAAGGTGTTTGGGATTAACAGCTTCATCTAGTCATTTTTTTCATACCATAATAGATTTTATTGTAGAATTCAGATGTTTCCTTATTAATCCCTCTATGGAAAGAAGTATAGAACTAGAATATGGTGGGATAAAGTTTGAAAAATAAAAATATTGGGACTTGATCTTTATGAGGAAATTGTAGATAATTCCAGGTCCATTAAATAGCACATCCAGACAGCTTAAAGTCGATAGAAAATTTATACTGATAATCAGCAGTGTGATCTGGATTTGAAGTCAGTGAGAAGGTTTTCCTATGAATTTCTCAATGGAATAAGGTTACGATATTTTAGAAAAAAAATTAAAGTTGAGACCTAGGTATATTGTCCCTTTCAATATTATTGATCAAGTATGGATGGTTTCTTATCATATTAAGCTTCCACCAAACCTCTCTCAAGTCCATGATGTGTTCCATGTATCTATCATAAGGAAGTATATATATAATACTTAAAATTTACTAAACTTATAGGTCATACTACCATAATCATAATATTTCCATTTAATAACAATCTGCAGAGATTATGGATTATATATATAAAGATCTACGAAATAAGACCACTCACATGCTCAAAGTTTTATGGTAAAACAACCAACCTGAGGAAGCTACATAAGAACTCAAGGATATGATGGGGAATCAAAATCCTAATATTTCTATATTAGAGTGATGAGATTTCAAAGGAAAAATTCATTTTAAGGGTGGTAGAATGTAACACCCTATGATTTTATTAAATATATATATTTTTCAAATAAATCTAACTTCATCGATAGTTTGTGTTACACACAACATTGAGTTTTAATGAACCATGATATACTATTAATATTATTATTTAAACATGAAAATTTTATCCAAGTAATTAAACATGTCGGTATGAATAAGAATAACAAAATTTTTAAAATTAAGTATAATGATTTTTGATAATGAAAATATACTGATAAATAAGTACTTAATTTTTGGTAAATTATTTATATACTTTGAAAATAAATTTCTCTCAAAAAATAATTTCATTACTTCCCATTTTAATAAATTTTATGTTCAATTTTTATATAAAAACATCTTACATTATGAAAACATTTTCTTTAGAAAACTACTTTTTCATCGTGACTACAAATTTAATTTTAAATTAAATTCCACCACTCTTCACTTCACACTTACATATAATTTTTTTTGAAAAATACCTACCCATATTCCATATTTAATTCTATAACAGTTTCTTATAGGCCTTAGTTTTATTATTAAACTCTCATATTAATGATATTTGGTGCAAACCTAGGGAGGTTTTCTGAAGAAGAGGTATCATTTTTAACTGTGTGTTGTTTTATTTCTTATTCCACCTCCTTAACATATTATCTAAATATGATGAAATAATAAAATTATTATCTTTAATATTTAGTAAATATATATTATATTTATATTATGTTTAAAACTATGGAGATAATGGAACTATTATAAAAGTAAAATGGCCGAATATACTAAACCAAAACATACATGAAAATGAAAAAGTTATTACACAAAATGTGATTTTAATTTTCTTTAATAAGTGAGTGATGAAAGGTTATGAGTAAATAAAATATTTTATGGTATATATGATTATGTTTTTATAATATATTTATAATAATCCATTATTTATTATCTATTAGGTTCTAATGTGTATGATGGAATTAGAAACATGAGGTAAGGAATTATCGTCTCACTTTTATTTCCACAAGACACATGAAATATTCACTACTTGTTTCTTTTATATGGTGTACATACTACCCATGAATTTATTTTATGATTCTTATATAGAAAATTACAGGATAGACATATCCATATAAGGTTAATTATCTCATGGTATTATGATTAAAATTTTACCAGAGTTGTAATGGTTTTTTGTTATAATCTTATTGTTTATCAAAATTATTTATGATTGAGAATATGATGATGAAATATTATAAAGTTCCTCTAAAAAATTCTCATGAATATTATTATACTCAATTTAATTCTGAATAATACATATTTCCTTTCATTTTCTTCTTCTTAAGGATTAAACATATCGAAATTATGTTTTTAATAAAAATGGACATTATTTCTCCCTTTGGTAAATTTTTTTTTTGTCTACGTCCATGTTTTCTAAAAACATTTTAAATAAAGTTTTTAATATTTTACAATGTTTTTTAAAGAAATTTTACCCATGTTTTACCTTTTACAAAATTGTTTAAAATTAATCTTCTTTTCACTTTCCAAATGATGTAATTTTGAATTTGACAGAAAATATGAAAGGAATTGTTGTTTTAACATGTAGGACATGAATGAAATTTTTTCCATCATGAACAATAAATGGTTTAAATATTTCATTAAAATATACCAAAGTTAATTTCCAAAAAAAATTCTTCAATATTTGATAAATTTTTATATTTTAAATTAGTAAATTCAAAATGGAACGGATAGTTTCCTTAGTAAATGTACCAAGTGATTTTTCAAAATCATTTTCCATCTAAGATGGAATCCTTTTATGTTACTTAATCTTTACTAGGGATATGATCCAATGAATCTGTCGATATCATTTCTCTAGGTTAATTATGTTTATGATGAAAAGATATTTATGAAACTTGTTTCTTTTACATTGGTTATGCTATGAGGAAATGTTTATGAAACCCATTTATTTTCATTGGGTATGATATGATTAATGTTATATGATCTCATGGCACAAATATGTATGATTTTAATTTTTTGATGTGTGGGACTTATATCTCCTACCAATGAATTGAGTAATGATTAATGTTCTACGAGATCAAAGGGGACATGAGAGGTTATCCCAAACCCAAAAGAGGGTACACAAGAGGTTCTCCCAAGATCAAAAGAGTTTACATGTGAGGTAATTCCAAGCCAAAAATAGGGTAAATGGGAGGTTATCCCAAGACTGAAGTAGGTACATAGGTGGTTACCCCAAGCCTAACATGTTATGAGTGTCCTAGTGGATATCCTTGACATAAGATCTTATATACTTATGTGCATTCCAAAAATTTGTGTCTTATTCTAATGTTATGTAATCATGGCTCATGTTCTTTGATTTAATTATGATTCATGTCATATAAAGTTCTAAGATTTAATTCATGAATCAAGTTTATGATCTATGATTTGTAGGGTATAGTTCTCAAATTTTATTATCATGTTCTCTAACCCTCATGCTCATGTTATGTTGATATCTCACTTATTTAACCTTATTGATAATCTAATATCACCCTTTCTTATGTTTCCTTTTCCTAGGATTTGGAGAAAGGTATTATGTATGATATGTATTAGAAGGGTTTTAGTTATGAAGAAATTAGTGGGACATAATATAGACAACTAATGAACTAGTTATTTATGTTTCTAGGTTTCCAAAGATACTAGACCAATAATATTATGACATGGATAATTATTTTATTCATCTAAATATATGTATTATGTATGTATGAAAAGTATGGGTTGTTATACCTTAAAACAGAAAGATTCAAATGATACAACCTTCCATAAAAATCCTTAAAAGGATCCATTATGATTCATTTATGGAAGCAATTATTATAAATGAACTCCATGATCTCTAGGTTCTTCTTCCATGAACTAAAAAAAATCCAAAAAATAGGCTCATGGAATATCCTACTAAATATAAATCATACATTTAGATTTTCCATCAATTTGATTATGGAAGGATGTACTCAAAAGAACATGTGGAAACATTGATTTTTTGAATACCCTTCCAGAACCAAGACATGAAAAAAATATCAATAAAAAATGATTCTCCTCAAAAGTCAATTTAGTAAAACTATTTATCACATAAATAGATTTCCCAAATTATTGAAAGTGAAGGTTTCCCTAATAAGAAATAATTGATCTACATTCTTCAGTTGACACAAGATCACCCATACTACATCATTCTTGCGAGTCATATTAGGTAATACTCTCATGAAATATATTTTCACATCATCTGAATTTAATTGTTGAATGGGAATAGGCTACACTATCCTAGTAGGCCTCCTATTCTTGGTTTTCACTGGCTGATAGGTGAAAAATATTTCCACAAAGATCAATATATCCTTCTTCATTCCTGGACACTATTACCATTTATGGAGATCACAATACATCTTTCTCAGACCTAGATGTACTACCCACTCAGAAGACTGAAACTCTCTCATTAGATCCTCACATAAACCCATATGAACCAATACACCACCAAGGAATAGAATAATGTCATCTCTTCTAAGAGACCATAGCAATAGTGGATCCAAACCATGTAAGATATCCCTCAGAGCTATGTCCTTCAAAGTATATATTTTCTTCATCAGGAACCTATCCAAAATCATGTGTATAAATAATGTTTAATTAAGAGATACTAATCTATATTACTCCTAAACATATAGATTCAAGTTTTTAAATAGTTCAATTAGTCTCCACTCATATAAGACTCTTGCACTACCTCTTTCTTTGTTCTCCATATTAAATCATTAAAATTGAATTTACCCTTTACTGGAGTGTATTCCAACTCAAAATAAAAATATTTTAGATACTCAACCCACCTCCTCTAATGAAGGTTTAGTTATCACTAAGAAAATCTAAAAATGGGGCTCTTGTGGTCCTTTCACACCATAAACCTCTTGACCAATAGATAATATCCTCTGATAACTAGGTGTGTACCAATAAAGAAAACTCTATATCATAAGTAGGATAATTCCTCTCATGCAGTCTCAATTATCTAGATCCATAAGAAACCATATGGTCCTCCATCATCTAAACACCCTCAAGTCTAACCCCATAAGTAATAAATTACTTGGTATACTCCATAATCATCATAGGTAGGCTGGGGATTAGTTTTCAGGTCAGACTACCCTTTAGATCCTGTAAATCCCTCATGAAAGTTTCTGACTAACAAAACATCATACCTTTTTTGTCCATCCTGGTCATCGATGATTACAAATGGGATAAATCCTTGATGAAGCACTGATAATATCCTTAAAAACCTAGAAATATCTAAATATTGAATAATTTATTGTGCCCATCCTAAGATACCACAAATGTAACATTATCTGGGACTATCGACACTCCATCCTATCAGATACATATCCCAATAAGTTCACTTAATCAATCCATTAATTATATTTAGATAGTTTTTCATAAAGACGATGTTCTCTCATTGTATTTAGGATGATGTAAATATATTGGGAATTATCATCTATAGACTAGGAGTACACTAATATTTTATCAATGAAAACCACCAAAAAATAATTCATGAAGGGTTCAAATTATGATTCATCTGGACTATGAAGACCACTGGTGCATTCATCATACCGAATGACAACACCTCAAACTCATACAGGTTATATTTTATTCTAAAATATATCTGATTTATGTCAGATGGTATCACTCTCTACTGATTATACCCTGACCTCAAGAAAATATTAGATAAAATCCTAGAAAATATCATCTAATCGAAGAGATATTCAATGCGTAGAAGGGGATACCAGTTCTTGACCTTCATTTGGTTTAACCATTGATAAACCAAATATAAGTGAAAAGCTACACTAGCCTTATGGTTGAAAATAATAGGTGAATCCCATAGAGAATTATGGGTTTGTATGAATCATTTATATTCCAGATCATCCAACTAAACTTTAAACACACAGATCTCTACTGGAACCATTCAGTATGGTGGTATAAAAGCTTGATCAACCCTCTAAACTAACTCGATTGTGAACTCAATCCTTCACTCGAGTGGTAAGAAAAATAAGTCATCATGAAAGACATCCAAAAAATGGTCTAATACTAGAATAAAGGAATCCTATTTCATTTCTACATTATCAAGAATATGGTTTTCTATCTGAGATGTGTGTCAATACAACCTACACTGAATTGGTTATGAGTGACCATCCTGAAGAAAAAATACACCCAACTGAGTATAGATACCCCTTATAGAGATATAAAGTTGGATATCCTTTGATAACAGTTGATATGAGCCCAGTATAGAACTAGACAATCTATATCAAGGATCATATTGAAACTATTCTTTTCTAGTACAAAAAGATTCCAAAGAAAATGGTAACCACCAATTTCTAAGGAACATGCCTTAAAATGCTTTATATTCTCTGACTGTACACCCTAAAATGTATCGATGGTCAAAAAACCATATATTATATACACAATCAAACCCAAACCATTTGAATATTGAGAAGATAAAAAGGAATATGATTCTACTATATCAAAAAAAATGCAAGAGAGGTTGGTTGGTAAAGGAATGTTACATTTGATGGTATAAAGTCCAACATCTATACTAGCCATAGTATAATACTTATAAATATTTTGAATATCCCCTCTACATTAGGCACCAATGTGACTCCCCAGTCCTATTCCCTTCTACCTAGTTCTAGAACTCCTGCACTAGGTTATCACATTCCCTACATTGGGTTCAAAATTTTGTAGAACTCCAAATACCATTATTTTGTGGGGTTGATGAGTCCTTTACAAACTTAGGTTCCTGTCATGATCCCCTTCTATTACTATGATTTTTAAAGTTCATATAGAACTTATATAGATGGAAAAACCCACCAAAAGAATGGAACTCCCCCATAGGTTAAGGAAATTGTTAGTACTTTGGGACTATCTTTCTACACTTAAATCACTATAATTAACCATGGTTCTAAGATGTATTCCCACTACCCTAGTTTCTTTTCACACTACTACCCTGGTGATAACTTCCATAGAGATACTTCCTGCTTCTAGAAGAAGAGATCTGTGATCGACCCAATGAAACTTCTTGGTCACTTCTTAGGGTATCTATCATATTCCCTTCTAGGATGAGAGCATGGTTTATCACATTTGTAAAGCTACTCTGGGTAAATATATTCACCTTTGACCTTATCTCATAGTAAATCCCATCCTAAAAATGTCTCTCCTTGGAGATCACATCAACTATAACAGAACAAAACTTTTAGCCCATAAATTTTTGGGTAATCTCTTGATGAATGTTCTAGAAGGAGATCATGATGTGTTTGGATCTACTTTATAGGATAATGGAGGTTCCAATACATATTTTGGAAAAGATTGAACATGGATCCTAGAGGTTTCTCCAAAGTGGGTCGACATTATCAAAAGGTGGAAAGCTGCAGAGTAGGGACCTTGGGGGATTATTTTTTATTTTACTGCCATTATGGGGGTATATACACCATGTAACATGGGATTCAAAATATCTCCTTGTCAATAGGTGATGGATATGGCATGGAGGAAATGATACATCGTAGGAGGAGGCTCATGTGGAGTTTGAGTTTACTGCCTTATTAGGCATAGTCACGTTGTGGAGTAGGGGCCCCAATGTAACCCTATATAGTTGGTGGGGTTTTCATCATGGTGGATTAGTATGTTCCATGGTGTCCTTACCCTATTTATAGTATCTACCTCATAGGTGTGACCATGTTTCTTAGACAGAACATTGACCATCTAGACTACATTTTGGTCCTCTTTACTAGGTTGCAGTCCCCTTTGTCTTCATACATTCCATGGAATGGTCTTAGGGGATGTTTCATGGTCTTATGTTTTATAGACCGCCCATAAATTCTAAATCCCACTCATAATGGTCACTTCTCCTTCATTCCTCACATTTATTGAGAAAACTAAGTGTGTCCCATGAATATATTTAAACCCCCTTCCAGTTTCTTTCAATTCCATATTTAGAGAGTCAATCTATGGTGCTGCAGGTGAGTCCCTCCATCACTTATTCTAGTTTGTTCACTATTTATTCACTTGGGAATGATAATTATAAGGTAAAATCATTGGTTTTTATGTTTTTTTGATAAGAATATTTTTTGGGGCATTATGTTCTGTGTAACTGAGGTGTTCTACTTCATTTGGGAAATGGAGATTGTCTTCATTTTAACCTAATAATGTGCATCGAATAAGAAATCTTTATTGAGGTAGGATATCTTTAATTTCTCACCTTGGGTATCATACATGATGGGTTTTTATTATTATCACTTTGGGAGATGGTTTCATCCATCTTTAAAAAAGATAAATTAATTAGTTAAATTTGAAATTTACAGGGAAGGGAATTATTTACATGTTTTTATAGATTTATGATATTGTTATATTTAGACTTTACCATTCTTGTTATATCACTAAAAATCATGTTTTTTTGTAACCCCTATTTTTTTTTATTTTGATATGTGTTATAGACCCCTTAATGTGTGATTGTTGTGAGACCACCTTGATTAAATGGTCAACCACTTATTATTGGATAAAAGTTTAGTTGTACATAGAAAATTATTTTTATGTAAGAATAACCTTAAAAGTAAAATTGGAATGTAATGAAATACCCTTGAAAAAATTTGAAAATTTTGATGTCAATACAATGTGAATGTGTTTTTATATGTTGTGTAAAGGTCATTTGTGGTGTCAACAGTAATGGGATATGCGATTGTGTTGTAAGGTGGGTGTGAGGGAAATGTGGTGGTGATGTGGTGTTTGTTATCTTAAATAGGGGATGAGTAATGATAAGTTTGTTTATATGATGTTGTGTGATGATCGTTTTTTGAGTATTATTAGGCTTAAATGATAATGATTGAAATGGAATGGACTGAAATGGTTAATGAATATTGAATCAAAATGAGATGTGTGGTTAAATGTGGTAAATGTTTAATAATGAAATTTATGGTCTAAATAAATAAAATTGGTTTGTAATATGAATATTATAATTGGATTAAATAGATAAGGAGAATGAAATTTGGTTTGTGGTTTTTAGCTTGTCATGTGATGTTATGAATTTAGTTGTGGCATCAAAAATGGAGGTGTTGTGAGATTGGGAGGTGATGTTGTGAGATGGTTAGTGCTTGTTTCAAACCCATAGGTTAGGCATGTTTGTCACTATCATATTAATCATGTATATAATTGTGATTTCTATAAGCACCCCAGTATCATTGAGAAGAATGTGAAGACACCCATATATATATATATATATTGTGGGGGTGTTATTCCCAATATCCCGGTGATGAGGATGGATGTATGACTACCTGTTATTTCTTGATCTCTCTTCTAAGTGGTGCTGGCATGAAAGATCTAAGATAAATAGAAGTAAAAAAAATTCACTATCAAGATATTATTGTGTTGTGATGGATCATGTGTTGTCAGGTGAGATGTGATAAATGGAAAATGGTGGGGTTGTACATAATAGGATGTGAGAATGAGGCTTATTTATTTCATGTTCATAGTAACTTGATACTATAGATCTATAATGTGATGTTATGGTCCATGTGTATTTGGTAGAGAAGTGATGTGACCATGATATGGGGAGGTCGTATGTGATACGTTACACATAAGAGATGGGAGCACCATGGCATATGACATTGGGGTGTGAGGGAAGAAGATCATTGTGAAAGTGATCTGGGGTACCCTTTACCAATATGATCCATATTATGTTAATATAATTGTATGTATTATTTCGTGAGTAGGATATGGTGAGGATGGGATTGGTTAGTTTATTGGTCTAGGTGATGTTGGTTCTACCATTTTCTTACTAGTTCATTAGTATTCTTTTTTCACATGTGCATTGTTTCTCCTATTGAGTATACTTGTATGGACAACCTATATATATAAAAATAGTTTTCAAGTTTCCAGGATAACTACATGGATTATTATGGACATTACTAGATCATAATTTTGGACCATTTCTAAGTCACTAATTTAGCCTTAGTTTTTTGAAATTACTTTGGAGACTTTTATTTGTATCTGTTTCATTTATAAATGAATTTTTGGTTGGTTTGGATTCTTTTTTATGTTATGTAATGGATTTAATTGATCATTGATATAATATATCCTGATTATATATATATATATATTATAGGGTAATGTCTCCGATATTTAATTTGTTTATACTTGGTTTCCACCCGGTGACAACTGGAGGCAGGACTTGGGGGGGGGGTCATTATCTCCCTTTATTCATAACCAGATTACAAGGGATGACTTTGGAGGGGGGTGGGTTATGATAGAGTTTTATGGAAGATGATGGTTGAAATATAATATGGAGTTCAGTGTTATGAATAATTAATATTACATGGGTTTGTATGAAAATCATGTTGGTTGACCTTGGTTCATGACATAACCCAAGGATACCATCTAGGAAATGGGATTTTAGTGCCCCTATGATCTAGTGAACGAGCTTAGATCTTATTGAACTACCAAGTGAGGTGTACCGGTTTGTAGGGTAGAGACCCATGAGAGGTACATGAATCATGATTAACATGAGTTCTTGTTTGAATTGGGTGGTTTTGGTTCTAGGATGTTAAAATAAATTAAAAAAATATTAATAAAATTACATACTACAGGTATTAGGAAATTATTTTTTTTCCTTTAATCTATAGATATTGTCCATCATTCGTGTGTGGTTTAGGGAGTGGAGGTTCAACATGCTGATTTGGTTGATAACTGTTAGGGTGATCCAATATATGAGGATGAGGACTGGTAGATGACATTGAACATTTTTCAGTGTTAACCGTTGGGGAAGTACGAGGGTAGTGTCTCAGATGTGGAAATAGAGATTTGGATGGAGATATAAATATTTATTTTAGTATGATTTGAGACCCAATAGAGTACTAATCCCCTTTGGTAGTCATTTAGATGTGAGGAGTCTCACATCAATGGTGGATGTTGTTTCTTAGTGAATAAAAGGATGTATAGGTGTTGTAGGCAAGATTTCAAAGTGAGTTTCATTCATAGTTCCTAACGTTAAATATGAAGGTAGTGAAGGATTATGATATTTTTTCTCTTCAGTAGGGGAGTTTTTCTGTGTGGGAGTTTGGAATCAAGTTCTACAACCTTCTGTGTTCGTCCCTAGATCTTTTTTTAGATGAGGTGTCTCGTGTGATAAATCTTGAGGAGGCACTCTATCACTCAATCTAGTATATAGTAACTCCCTTTAAATTATTGATGTGTATAGAGGTTCAGAAAATAGAGAAGGTGATCAAGTGGATTCACTCATGAGGAGGTTTAACATGATAGGGGACCAATAGGGTTCCTTAAGGAGTAGAGTTATCGGTGGCAGGTCTCAAGCACTAGGGCCTTTGTAGTTTTGATCGGTGAGGAGTCGACCTCAACAGATTCCTTTTTAGTATTCTAGGTCCATTAGTTTCTATTCTTTTCCTAGGGACTTCTAGATTTTTTTTATTTTTCCATGGGATTAGAGGCCATCGCTATAACTAATTCTTAGTGGTCCTTTGATCTTTTTTTTGGAGTTGGCAGTTAGGTTTGACGCCATCTACCGGATCAATTACCAGTGAGGTTGTTTCAGCTGTAGGGGCTATAGGTTTAGGATCCATCAAGAGGGGATGTTCTAGGTAGGGGATGAACTTAAGATATTCTATGTGTTTAGGTACCCAGAATTGAGTGTGGCCATAGAGGTGGTTTTTAGTAGATAGATAGATGAGTTGGGTGTGGCTAGTTGGATTTGGTGGAGGTGGCAGTGCCAGAGGGGTTAGAGATTTTTCAAAGTATGATCAGTTTATGTTGTCCCCTTATTTATTCCTTGTTTGACTTAGGATATTCATACTCATTTGTTACACCCTCTCAAGTCCATTCTTTAGGACTAGTCTTAGAGATGATTTTCATGACCCTAGAATTGAATATTCTTGTCAGAGGCTAGAACAAATTGTTTTATGTTTAACATGGGTATAGACTAATGATGGAGGCACAAAACCCCTATGGGGATATTTAATTACTTCATATAAAACCATACAATTTTATCCTTAGTATCAGGTGGTTATATTCATTGTGTTCTATTAGAGTATTCTTCAAGAATAATGTCTTGTTTTCCTACATGGATGGTCAGCATGTAGTTTTTGTTGGTGACCGGGGTTGTCAGGTGGGAAATAGATGTTTGGAACCCATTCTTTCCATGAGGGATGAGTTGTCTATAGAATAATTAAACATTGGGACATAGGATATTCCCATGGTTTTTCATAAGTTTCTGGATTCTTTTCCTTGGGAGGTTTTGATGCTACCCCCTCGACGTGATGTCAGGTTTGGGATAGACTTACATCCTGATTCCTCTCCAATTCTGGTGGGTACCTATCAGATAGAAATTTTTGAGTTGTGGGAGTTGAGGATTCAGATAGAGAATTTGATACATAAGGGTTCTATGCGTCCCAAAATGTGATCATGGGGTGATATAATGTTATACACTAAGAAGTAGTATGATAGTATGTGTTTATGTATAGACTACCTGAGGTAGAATCAGGTGAATATCAAGAATCACTACCATCTTCCAAGGATAGATAATATTTTTGAATAACTAATAGGGGAGAGTTGGTTTTCTAAGATCGATATTTGGTCTAGATATCACCAATTAAGGGTGAAGGAGGATGATATCCCTAAGATTTCTTTTAAAATCAGGTATAGACACATCAAGATTATGGACATGCCGTTTGGTGCCACAGATTCACTAGTTTAGTTCATGGGGCTCATGAAAACATTGTGATTTAAATTTTTGGACCAATTTGTATTCATGTTTATCAATAACATATTGATCTTCTCAAAGTTATAGGAGGATAATTCAAATCATCTTAGAGTTTTATTGAAGGTTCTTTGACACCATCATCTTTATGATAAGTTTTCCATGTTCGAGGGACAAGTGAGGTGCATTTCCTAGATCATTTAGTCTCCCAATAGGGTTTGGTTATGGACCTATTGAAGGTCAAAGTAGTTGTTTCTTGGGTATCACCCAAGAACAAGGTATAGGTTCACCTTTCCCTTAGTATCATAGGTTATTATTGGAAATTTTTACATGATTTCTCTCGAGTTTATTATCTACTAATAGTGTTGACCAGGAAGGACTAAGATTTTGTGAAGACTGATAAGTTTTAGGATGTATTTAATTATCTGAAATAGGAGTTGGTTAGTGATCTAGTGCTTCAGTTTCATGATCATGGAATTATTTTTGAGGTAGTCTGTGATGCTTCCCGTATGGGATTGGGATGTGTGTAATGCAGTAGAGGGAAGTAATCTATTATGGGTCTAGGATGTTACATCACCATGATCAAAACTATTCCACCCATTATCTAGATCTAAATGAGGTTGTGTTTTTTCTAATGTTGTGGAAACATTACCTCACTGGGGAGTGCTTTGTAGTCTTCACTGATCACAAGATCATGAGGTATATCTTTTCTTAGCATGATATGAATCTGTGACAATGAAGGAGGATGGAGTTTCTTCAGGATTATGATTTCAAGATATCCTACACATCAGGAAAAGGGAATATTGTAACCAAATATTTGAATAGGAATTTTTAGATGGATGTGGTTCATGAGTCTGGTGACACTTGGAGAAGGATAGAGGAGTTGGAGGCCCAACACATAGATTCATGGGTGGATGATGGTAAATGTTTCCTATTTAAAATTCATGTGTAGTATTATTTGATGAAGTAGGTGTAAGAGTCTTAATGGGGTGACTTAGAGGTAGAGGTGATGGATGATTGTTTTGGCCATATAGATGATCTAAAGGGATGGTCGAAGGTTTTTCAAAACTAGATGTTGTTTTTAGGGAGGCTGTTTGTTCTGGTAGAGATGCACAAGAGAGTCCTTCATAATTTCCATAGATGACCTTTAGTGGTATGCCTGGGAGTATCCTAGATGTATCATGGTTTGAGGATGTAGTTTTTGTGTCCTAATATGAAACTATAGGTGGTAGAGTTTGGGGTTAAATGATTAGTTTTCCAGTAGGTAATGGTTGAGTATCTTTTTTCTAGTAGTTTCCTAAAACCATTAAAATATCCTGAGTGGAAATGGGATGAAATATCAATATATTTTTTCACTAGGTTACCCAGATCATAGAGCTTTTTTGATTCTATATAGGTAATCAGGGTTCGTTGGATAAAATCATCCAAATTATTAGCGATCAAGGAGTCTAGAACCATTTATATTTTGCAAAGGAGGTATGTGGATGAGGTGGTGCGATTTCATTGTGTTATGAGGTCCATAGAACTAGATAAGGAAACATGTTTTACTTTATAAGTCTGGAGGTTATTGTAGCCTAATTTTGGAACTCAGTTAAACCTTAACACTACTTTCCACCCTCAGAAGAATGGACAGATGGATTGGACTATCCAGACACACTACTACAAAAAAGGCCTTTTATAGCACTAGAGTAGGCCTTTATCAGCGCTAAAAAAAAGCTGATAATCAGAGTGTGGTTAAAAGCCTAAAACTTTTATCAGTGCTAAAAAAGCATTGTTAAAGAGGATAAAATTATATTTTTTCTAACGTCCATGAGACCGACCCCTTTATCAGTGCTTCCACGACCCCTTTAACAATGTTCCACCCCCCAACTTATCAGTTGTTTTCACCCCACCACCCCTTTTATCAACGCTTTTAGAATTTACAGCCACATGTGTGCCCACCTAGATTAGAACCCTGCACCTATCCTTCAAAGATGGAACACCTTTACCACTAAACCATGTTGGTTTTCTATTTGTTTAATGGTATTTCTGTTTATTTATATATAAATTTATATATATATTTACATATATTTGTATAATTATTTTAAAATACATTTATACAATATATATATATATATATATATATGTGTGTGTGTGATATATATATATACTTATATTTATTTAAATATATTATCTGTTATATTCATTTACATATACTAGAATATAATATAAATATATATTTGTTTATTAATAACCACATATATATATATATGTATATATAATGTAAAAAAAGGTTATATATTATTTTAAATACATTTTTAGAATGCATATTGATTTACCTATTGTAACGTCTTAGACCCGGATGCCACCCTATGGTGCCCCAAGTTCGGTTGGCCACATGGCCTCAAGAGTATCACCCTAAACACTAGAGGCTGCTGACTAGCAGTGAGGGCCTAGGTGAGTTAGTGGGGAGACTATTCCCTTATTACTAGAGTATCCCAGTGGAATTCAAACATATAATAAATAGAAAAATAAAATAAAAAAATTCAACTGAAGATAAGTCAATACTGGAATACATATCAATAACAAGAAGTGTCTCATATACAAAATGATGTAGATGGTATAAGTATCTAGAAAGTAGAAAAACATGTACATGGAAATACAGTAAAATATAAGTGTCCCAAAAATAATAAAATAACAAAAAGGTATCCCAGCATCGCAAGATACAGCTTGTTCCTATGCTCCCCTACTCCAAAACCACAATCAATAACCTGTACTAGAGCACTTTCCCCTATCATCACCTACAACCATATAATCTGTTTGGGTCCCCAAGGAGGCCCAAACAAGCTATTAGATAAACATCCCTATAGGAAACCACCCAAGTCTATACAGTTCTAACAGAAATTCTACCAAGGTTCTATAAGGTGTAAATAACCAGTAATTTAGTGAATATTCCCATGGCATAAGTCTACTATAACAAGTAAAACCAAACAAACCTCAAAGATTCCTACAAAAGAGAGTCAACTCCCACCAAGGAAGCTCTAACAAAGTAAACAAGAAAGTTATATAGCCACGATGTACATCCATCAGTATCATTCAACCCATATCCACACTATATCAAGAAATAAATCACCTCACATCCATGCCATATAGTAAAAAAAATACCCTAAGACCTCATCATATAGTAAAGTGTCGACCACAAGGGTCAGATCCAAGGTGTCAAGAGACCAAGGCATCCAAGTAATAATTATAGACCACAGAGGGCCAAATCCAAGGATATTTTCCAAGGAATCCCATAAAGTCCCATGGGAATACATGGTGGAAACTCGGTTAGGCATTGGTTAGGGTCCTAGGATAATGGAAATATAAATTCCTATGCGAGCCCAAGAAAACCAGATCCACAGGGTAGAAAGCCCCGAGGCATCCCACAAAATCAACACCCAAGGGGTAGAGTCAATCCAAGGCATCCACTACCACATTCTAGATCAATGGAGAGCAGCCCATGGAACCTATCAAACCATTAATTCAATAATTCAAATTAAACATTCATAAACATGTGAGTATACCCACTCACGTCAACATGCACAATCCCTAAGTATACCCACTCATGAAAACCATTTATCAAAAGAAACATATGGTCCTACCCTCCCATATAAACCATTTAACAATCCATTAGTCATTTAATATAGGTATACCTACCCATATTATCCATTTAACATGATAAACTATCCAAATAGACGAGGAATAACATTATATTCATTATTAAAGGAGGAACTACATCTCATAAACAATATATTCAAGATATAAAGTCATTAACAGGATTCCTCTAACTATGAACACATAAGAACACACCCCTTTGGTGGTTTAAACAGGAATAAATAGGTTAAAACCATAAGTAGAACCCCTCAGGTGACCTCGAAATGAGCAATGAGTGCGAACAGATTTAAATAGAACCTATGGTCAACCTCACTAGGTCCAACTACAACTACTAAAATCTACTTGATCCAAAAAAAGACCTCACCGGAAAGTCCGATGAATGGTGTAAAGGAAAAATGCCAGAGAAACACCACATAAAAGTTGAAAGAAAATGTAGACCACCTACCTTGCCTTAGTAGTAAACAACTCTTCTAGTATCGAGTCATGATTCATCCCGATTCGGAAGAAATATGAAGAACATGTGAAGAACGAGATATTAGGGAATATGATCCTAAATACAAATAGTGTATTTATTGTTCCAAATAACCAAGAATGACTAAAAATGAGTCGAGTACCTACCGATGTGGATCCGATGAGATAATCGATAATCAAAATGGAGTTCAGACAGAGGAAATGGATCAAAGCCTATGCTAAGCTCCAAAGGGGAGATCTCTAGGAGAGACTGTGTGATGGATGAGAAAAAAATGGGTTTAAAAATAAAATTTTGGTTTTTAATTTAAAAAATTAAAAAAAACAACACAACAGGGTCACACAGTTTACCCGTGCAGTTTCCCAAATCGTGCAGAAACTGTGCGCACCTCACTACCTAGAATGTGCACTTCACATGGTTACGCTGCATAGTTTGACTAACCATACAGAAACAATCTACTAAAAACATTTATTTTCTCATACCTCTTTCACGGTTAGACTAACCATGTGTAAACCATGCAAAAGCCGTGCGCTAGGTCATTTTTTTCCCCAAAACTTGGTTACGGTCTCCGAACAAGCCCCAAACACCTCCAAAACAATCGCGATCAAGTTAAACACTCAGATAAGGCCATGCAAAGTCATTTAAACCAAAAGGAAAAGAAAAAATACCTCATAATAAAACCCAGGTTATTACATATATATTGGAATATACATTTTTACGTAAATATGTTGATATATGTATTTATATGAGTGATTTATTATAATTAAATATAAGAAAACATGCATATATTTAATCATAAATAAAAACTATATTGTGAAAAATGATAAAGTTTAATAACCATAATATCAATATGAATGTAATACCTGGGAATAAATTTAGTCCCCACTTGAAAAATGAAATAATACCCCCTTAAAAAAGGCTGAATATCCATCAAATGTTAAAAAATATGGGTACCCCGACTAAAAACTCAGTTTTAGAGGCCTTATAGGACTTTTTTGGACTCAAAAAATGTGACAAAGATTTAAATCAATCATTAAGGTTGTAGAGATCCTCACAATCTTTGATTTGATATGTGGTAGATCCCAAGAGGACACTCAGATGAAAAGTTATGGTCGTTCGAAGTTCGAGTTATGTTTTCAACTAATTTTAGATATTTTATTAATTTTTTGATTTTTTATATTCAAATTTATCTTAAATGAATATAACTTGGTAATAATAATCAAATTATTAATTAAAAATATTTCTTTAATTATTTTTAATCCATTTTCACAAAATATCTTATATATTAAGTGTAAATGTCTATTTACCCGATCTAAAACATATTTTTAAAAAATATATATTATATTTATATTAATATAAATATATTTTTATATTAATATATTATTTTTAATGAAATATAATTTTTTAAATATACCATTATTATAAATACTAATAAAGCACTAATAAAGGGGGGACTTTATCTACGCTTCTAAAAAAGTACTGATAAAGACCCCCCTTTATCAGTGCATTTTTACAAGCGCTGATAAAAGACCCCATTTATCAGTTATTTTTTAAAAGTGATGATATAGGGTGGGTATTTATCATTGATTTTAAAAAATCACTGATAAAGTTTGGTCTTTCAAAGAGCTTTTTTAGTGCTGTTAAAGACCCCCTTTAACAGCGCTAAAAAAGCACTGACAAAGGGGGTATTTAACAACATTTTAGCTAGTGATGTTAAATCCCTAGCACTGGATAAACCCAGTTTTGTAGTAGTGATGGTAGAGGATATGTTGTAGGAATACATCTTAAACATCAGCAGATCTTTGGAACAACACTTTCCCTTAGTTGAGTTTGATTAAAATAATAGTTATCACTTATCCATTTTCATGGGCTTGTTTAAGGCTTTTTATGGGAGGCCATGTTATTCTCTATTATTCTAGAATGTGGTTAAGGAGTCTTAAAGTGGTGAAAAGAATTATAGAATAGGTTCAACTTGTTTTTGAGAGGATGAAAACAACACATGACTAGAGTAAGTCTTATCCTGATCATAGGAGGAGGCTTTTGGAGTTTGAGGTTGAGGAAAAAGTGTTCTCTAAGGTTTCCCCTCAACAAGGGAATCATTGGTTTGGTAGAGGGAGTAATCTTTCTCCATAGTTTTTTGGTCCCTTTGAGGTATTGGGATAAGTTGGAAAGGTTGCTTATTAGCAAGAACTTACTCCATGACTGGACCATATTTATGACATATTCCACATCACTCATCTCTATCAGAATCTTCATGATGACTCCTATGTCATTTATTGGGAGATATGAATATCAAGGAAAATATGACATTCATGGATTGGTCAGTAGAGATCCATAATCATCAAGATATGATGTTTTGTGTATAGAAAATTTCTTTAGTTCATGTGTAGTGGAGGCATGGTAGTCTAGAGGAGAGTACTTGTGAGTGTGAGATTCATATGTGTTCCTGGTACCTTGATTCATTTTGAGATTGTTTTATTTTGGTTTGATAATGTAAAGTTTGAAATATTGATGTTTTATGAGATGTGTCATTTCCTTGCTATGTGACATGGGATATTTGATAAATCTCTTAATAAATGAATATGGGATAACTAGAATCCTAATTTAGATTAATTATACTTTAATGGAATTAAAACAATGTGAGAAATTCAGTGCTTCCCAAAGCTGACAGTTTCTTGACACAGAGGATGTAATTCCCTATTTTTTTGATCATGGAAGTGTTGTGTGTTTTTTGTGTCATAGGGGGGTTTAGTATTTTCGGGGGATGAGATTGTGGTGGGGATGGTTGTGTTTAAGGGAGGTGGTTTGTGGCTAGTACTGAATGTTTGGGGTTGTACCTAGGGAGAGGTGATGATGTGGTAGTGTGAGATGTTTTGTGGTTGTTTCAGTTGGATTTTTTTAGTAGTTGTGTTGAGTTGTAACGAGATCGTTGAGAGGTATCTCAAGGGATGGTTATTTAGAAAATTCTCCCTCTTTCCTTCTATGCCGGTTTTGATTTTCAAGGGTGAAATTTTTTTGAGAGGTATCATATGTAACAACCTAGACCTTTAGACTCATTACTTTATGAGAAATCAGGTGATGAAGGTGTCTAGAGGAGATCTCGGGGTGTTTCTTGGTGTCTGGGAGGAGAAGGGAGGTTCCACTACATAATTTTTTTAGGATGTTGTGTATATCTAGGAGGCTGTGTCATAATTGGGTGGCCACAACATAAGGTGGAATACTGGGACATAGAGACCCTAGGGGAAGTTTTTCAGTAATGCATCCAATGTCGAGGTAGCTATTCCAAGGATCATGGGATGAAGTGTAACCCATTATCAATAGGTGATGACTATGGTGTGGAAGAGAAGCTATGACATAGAAGGAGAAATAGATGGAGTTTGAGGCTACTACATTTTCAAGGATAACTACTCCGTAGAGGGGGTATGACATAACTCTTTCTAATTTTCAAGGGTCTACGACATAGTATCTTAGGATATGTCGTGGTTTCATTACCCCATTTTGAAGATATACCCCAAAAGGGTATCCATGATTCTCATAGGGAACCTAGAATGACCTTTCTATGATGGGGTCCTTCTAACTATAATATAGTCCCCTTCATTTTCATACATTTTGTGGTGTAGTCCTAGAGGTTGCACTGTGATTTTATGTTTAATAGACCACCTATAAATTTTAAAACCTTCCCAATACTTGTCACTTATCCTTTGTTACTCTCATTTCTTGATTGATCCATGTGTTTTCCAAGGATTACTTTCGACCCCTTTTTTATTTTGTTTCAATTGCGACTTTGGAGAGTCGATCTGTGGTGGTTTAGGTGAGTCCCTCCCTCTCTTTTTCCAGTTTTCTTATGTTTCTTTTTTAGGGAATGTGTCCTCCATGGTAAATTTATTAGTATTGTTTTTTTGATAATAATGTTTTATGGGGTGTTTTCTTAGGGTAACCAATGTGTTTTCATTCATTTTTTTATTGTTGGATGTCTTCCTTGCAACCCAATCTTGTGTAGCGGATTGGGAATCTTTGTTTGAGGTAGGGGTCCATCATTTCTCTACTTGTGTATCATACGGACTGGGTTTAATCTTGTAATATCTTGGGGAGATGGTTTTATCTATCTATAATAAATATAAATTAATCAGTTATATTCCAATTTGAAGGGAGTGGGAATGATTTATTCATTTTTATGATTTTGATATTGTGATATTGAGGCATTCCCATGTTTGTTATAACATGAAAAATCATGGATACTGGTAGCACCCATTTGTGTTATTTTGATATGTGTTATAAATAACTTGATGTGTGATTTTTGTGACAATACCTTGACTAAATGGTTCACCAGTTATACTTGGCTAACAAATTTGTAGTACCTGGAAGATTCTGCTTGTGTGATACTACCCTTAAAAGTAAAAGTGGAATGTGATGAAATCCCATTGGATGAATCTAAAAAATCTTATGTCAATGTGATGTGAAATTGTCATGATAATCTATGTTATGGGACAGTGATGTGTAGTCATTATATGGGGGAAAATTTGATGAGATATGTGACTGTGTCGTGAGGTGGTTGTGACAAAAATGTGGTGGTGATGTGGTGTTTCTTGGATTAAAGAGGGGATGAGGATTGTGATATTTTTTATGATGTTTGTTGGTACTAGTTTCCTAGGTAGTATTGAAATTAAACAAAATTGAATGAAATTTAATATTCTAAAATGGTTAAAAAATGTTTAATAAAAATGGGAGGTTTCATTAACCTCAGTTAATGTTTAATAATGAAATTGATGGGATAAATGAGAAGAATTGGTTGGTAATATGAATCTATTAATTGAATTAAAATGAGAAGTAGAATAAAATATGGTTCGTATGTCATAGATTATTGTGTGGTGTTATTAATTTAGAGCTAGCAATGAATATGATGGTGTTATGATATTGGGAGGTGATGTTGTGAGTTGGTCAGTGCTTTTTGTGAACCCATATGTTGGGCTTGTGTGTGACTATTATATATACCATGTATTTCATTGTGATTTCTAAACAAACCCCACCCATGTCGAGCACTATTTGTCAACACCCACATATATATGTATATGGAGGGGGTGTTTTCCCAACATCCTGGTGATGATGATAGATTTCTAGATATCCATTATTTACCACTCCCTCTTCCATTCTATGTTGGAATGCACAGGCTATGATATCCATAAGTTAAAAGTGCGCTATAAATATATGGTTGTGATGTAATGGATGATGTTTCTTTGGGTGAAATGTGGTGAGATAACTTATGGTGGGTGTCATTCATGGAAGGAGGTGGGTACAAGGTTTATTTTCTTCATGATCATTATACCCTACTACTTTTTATCTATTAAATGATGTGATGACCTAAGTTTATATGGGTGAGATTTGATGTGAATGTGCTTCAGGGATGTGGTGTGTGATTTGTTATATATAAGATATGGGAGTACCAGGATGCACAATGTTGGGATGTGAGAGGAAAATTAGTGGGAAAGTGGTGCAGGTCACCCTTTATTAATATAATTAATATTATGTTATTTTACTTGGATGTGTTATTTAGTGAGTGAGATATGGTGAGGATGAAATTGGTTAGTTTACCTATCTAGGTATCATTGGTTCGGCTATTTTCTCCCTACTTCATTAGTATGATTCTTCCACATGTATATGATAGACTTTGGTTTTCCTAATGATTGTACTTATATGATCACCCTACGTATATACAACTATTTTCATACTCCTAAGAGAACTACATGAACCATGATGGGCATTACTAGCTAATACCTTTGAACCATTTCTATATTTCTACATCAGCCTTAATTTTGGGTATTTACTTTTGGAGACTTTTATCTATATCTATTTCATTTATACATGCATTGTGGATTGGTTTGGTCTCATTTCTATATTATGTCATGGAGTTGATCAATCATTAATATCATATCTACCGATCCTATATATATATATATATATATATATATTAGAGGGTAATGAATCCCATATTGAGATTTTTATACCCTCAGTGCTGGTTTCCATCCTGTGGCCTACTAGAGGTGGGACTCAGGGGTTATTATCTCCATTTATTCATTTCCAACCTATGAGAGGTAACTTTGAAGGTAGGGGGTTAGGTCATCAGTTTCCAAGGATAGAGAAAAATGATAAAGGTCAATGAAACGTCCAACATAATCCATCACTAAAAAGTTTCCATGTGATAGGTTTATAAACTCACAATCCCTCTCATCCCTCAGTGTATCTAGATAAAATTGGATCAGAAACATCACTTCAATGTACTTTTAGTATAACTCCTCATGCTACCTGGTTTTCTCCAAAATGTCGCACCAATGGTTGGATGGTCCTATAATAATGTAAGAAGAAAGATTCGCCATCCTATCTACAGGTTTCTCAAGGTGATTGAAGATCATCTAGAATAAATTAATCTAGAACTCGTCTTCCTGGGGAGCTACCTACCCAGTAAACATAAGTGAAAATTATAGTTGAACCTCTCCCATCATCTCAGACATCAGAGGAAAGGTAAAAAAACTCTCCCTCTCCATAAATCACATGACCCTTGGGAATATGTTGTGAAGATGAGAATTCATTCGATTATTTATAGTTTTTGGAAGTTCTGGCTCAACTGTGCTAAGATAATACTGATTTCCACTATCATGACACTCAATTAAAATATGAATACGAGGCATTTTTTTAAAAATACCAACACACTACTTCAAAAAATGGATATAATAATACAAAATAGGCCTTTAACAATGCTAAAAATGGTCTTTATTAGTGCTAGAGAATCTCTGAAAATTGGATTGAGATTAAAATCCCCAGGATTTTATCAGCACTGATAAAGGAGGTCATTTATCATCACTTTTATTTAGCACCGATAAAGAGGACTTTATTGGAACTTATATAAGTTCTGATAAAGGGTACCTTTATTAGTGTTTGAAAAATTGGTGATAAAGGGTCCTTCATCAGCCCTTTTAAAAGATCTTATAAAGGTGAATATTATAGTGTGTTGTAACAACACACTATAGCACCGGTGCATTGTACTGTAACAACACACCATAGCACCAGAAACACCACCTGATTTAAAAAAAAATCAAGTACCAATATATAATTTAAATAAAATAAAATTAACAAAAAAAATACAAGAAAAACAATATATTATAGATATTTAAAGCACTGGTTTATACAATTACATAAGTACAAATTATTACATACATTCAAAAATGTAAAAGTTCTTTTGTATTTTGATCCTGGCCAAAACTCATGCAATTTCCAAAAAAATCAACCCTGCTCGAGAAAAATAATGCACCTGTGTAAGAAAAAAATTCTTAAGTTTGTAATAATATATAGAAATAAGTTAAAAAACTATTAATTTTAAACTAAAATTTGATTCATACCAGGAACACTGTGTGTTGGATTGAGTTAGAGTTTAGTCTTGCAGGTCAAAACATTTATTATTTATCTTCAAGGATTATCCCTATGAAAATTGATTAAATAAATATAAGATAAAAATGATAATGAAATAAATTATGAAATATAATATATAATGATGAGAAAAAATATAGGCTCGTTTTCTCAGTTTTATTAATGTGGTGGGAGTTTTAAACTAAAATGGCACTTATATATTGAAAAGATGCACTTGAAGTTATAGAGGTAACATTTTTAATCATATTGAGTTGAAGATGATAACTACACATCCCAATTAACTTATGGATAATTTTACTAAAGTATCAAAACAATCCAAATGCATTTGCTCAATTTTGAGTACATTTCTTATCTTTTTTACTAAAATGTCATTTTAAACTAGAAATATGAACTTTGACTCATATCAGTCAAAAATTGTATTCATTTGATGTGAGATTGATTTCTACACATAAAAAATGATTTATGAATCATATTCTTAAATTATTAAGACAATCTGAGCAGGTTTTCTCAATTTTCAATGAGTGACACTTTTTAAACTAAAATGTTGATTTTAAATTGATAATAAACACTTTGAGTCATACCAGGAACATTATGTATCAGATTAAGGTGAGTATTATTCCTACATATCACAATTGATTTATGGATCATTTTACTAATGTATCAAAACAATACAAATGTTTCTACTTGGTTTTGAGTAGGTTAGTTGTCCTTTTTACTAAAACTAATGTCAATTTTAAATAAAAAGATGCAATTAGAGTCATATCAGTCACATTGTCTATCATATTGAGGTGAGTATGATTCTTAAATGTTATAAATAAATTATATATCTTTTTTCTAAAGTATAAAAACAATACGAATGTGTTTTCTCAGTGTTAAGTAGGTTACTTGCATTTTTTACTAAAATGTCATTTTAAATAGGGAACACACACTTCGACTCATACCAATTACATAGTGTATCAGTTTTATTTGAGAATAATTTATACATGTCAGAAATTATTTATGAATCATTTTCATAAATTATAAAGATAATATATGTGTGTTTTCATGGTTTTTAGTGAGTGACACTTTCTAAACTAAAATTTCAATTTTAAACCGATAATAGACACTTTGAGTCATATGGGGCACATTGTGTATTGTATTGAGGTGATCCTAATTCATACACATCAAAAAAACTTATGGATCATTTTCCTAAAGTATCAAAATAATCCATTTTTGTTTTATTGGTTTCAAGTAAATCACTTTTCCTTTTTACTAAAATTGATGTCAATTTTAAATAAAAAGACACACTTGGAGTCATATCGGCCACACCATGCATTGAAATGTGGTGATACTAATTCATAAATGTCTCTAATTAATTATGGATCTTTTTTATAAATTATTAAAATAATATTAATGCATTTAATTTGTTTTGAGTATGTTAATTTTCCTTTTTACTAAAATTTATGTCAATTAAAAAAAATATGCACTTGGATTTATACCGGTCACACCATGTGTCAGATTTAGGTGAAACTACTTCCTACACATCCTAAATGACCTATAGATCATTTTAATAAAGTATTAAAACAATCCAAATTTGTTTTCTTGCTTTTGAGTATGCCATTTCTCTTTTTTACTAAAATGTTATTTTAAAGTGGAAATACACACTTTAACTCATATCGGCCACATTATGTATCTATTTAGTGTGAGACCTATTCCTGTACGTAAAAAATTATATATGAATAATTTTTCTAAATTCTAGAGTCAATCCTAGAATGTTTTCTAAATTTTCATTGAGTGATAATTTTTAAACTAAAATGTTTATTTTAAACTGATAATAGACACTTTGAGTCATACCAGGATCATAGTGCATGAAATTGAGGTGTGGATGATTTATAAAAATCATAAATGATTTATGGATCATTTTATTAAAGTATTATAATAATCTGAATGTGTTTTCTTGGCTTTCAATAGGTCACTAATATTTTTTTACCACTTTGACTCATACCATATCACACTGTGTGTTGGTTTGATGTGAGACCAATTCCTACACATCAAAAATTATTTATGAATCATTATCCTAAATTATCAAGAAAATCCAATAATATTTTCTCACTTTTCAGTGAGTGATAAGTTTTTAACTAAAATTTTGATTTTTAATAGATAACATACACTTTGATTAATAATGGGCACATCATGTTTCAGATTGTGGTTTGGCTAATTATTACATGTAAAAAATAATATTGGATCACTTTATTAATGTATAAAAACAATATGAATATGTTTTCTCATTTTTGAGTATGTTAGTAGTGTTTTTTAAGAAAATTAATGTCAATTTTAAATAAAAATGATCACTTGGATTCATACCAGTCATGTTGTGTGTCAGATTGAGGTGCATATGATTCCTAAACATCCTAAAGTCTCAAAAAATCCTAACTTCCAATGTCACCATTCCTTATATTGGATTTATTTGTTAAAATTAAAATAATTCATATTTAACCAATGTTATTAGCAAAAAAACCTTTTTCTTCTAAAAACATCAAGTCAATACATAGTGTTGGATATTTGATAATGAAATAAAATGGAAACCATTGTAACATTGGAAGAAAGGAACATTTTATCTCTTTTGTGGATAGTTGAAAGAAAAATATGACTTCTCAAATGATCTATAAAAAAACTAAATAAGTATTAGATAAAAATAATAAATAAATTAACTTATAAATAGTAGATAAAATGGTGACAAAATTAATTAAATATGTAGTAGAAACTTTCCTTCTTATGATGGTTGTATGAATTCTTGATGCATTTCCCTGTTGTCATTATTTCAGTTGTAGGCTTGAAGTCCAATATCTAATGATCATGATAATCTTTGAACAAACCAACACAACTGAAAAAAAGAATCCACCTATATAAGAAAGCAATTATTATATGAGTAATACTAAAAAGAAATAAATTAAACATAAATATGAAACAATAAATTAATTCTATAGAGAATGATTTTATTGTGAAAACATCACTATTACCTCTATGATTGAGCAATGAAGGGAACTTGAAGGAATGTGATAAAATCCAACACTATAGGGGTGAAAATGTTTTGAGGTAGAATAAATATATGGATGTTTTGGTTCAAAAAGGCATGAAATATAGACAGAAATTTTTTCTAAAATAAATGAACTTTGAACATATGACTTCCCAAAAGATCTGTGAAAAAAATAAATAAGTATTAGATAAAAATGATAAGAAAATTAAATTAAAAAACGTAGATAAATATATGACAAAATTAATTAAATAATTAATATAAATTAAACTTTTCATGATAATTGTATAAATTCTTGACCCATTTTCTTATTTTCATTATCTGAGTTGTATCCTCAATGTCCAATCTCTCACAAGTATGAGAAGTTTGGAAAAAACCACCGAAAATCAAACAAAAATATCCACTTATATAATAAAACAATTATTATATGAGCAATACTAAAAATAAATAAATTAAACCTAAATATGAAACAATAAATTAATTCTATGGCCAATGATTTTACTATGAAAAGATCGAGAATACTTCTATGATTGAGTTGTAGAGAGATCTTGAAGGAAAGTTAAAAATTCCAACACTGTAGGGGTGAAAAGGTTTTAAGGGAGAAAAATTCTATCAAAGTTTTGGTGTATAATTCCATGAAATATGGAAAAAATATTTTAAAATAAACAAACTCTACATGGAATAATGAAAATTAAATCAACATTTGATTATATAATTTTTCAGTAAAATAGAGAAAGTATATCATAACATTTTATTTATATCTCCCCAAAGGGTATTTTTAATTATACTATGTTTTTCCATAGGATTGGTAACATCTTCATGTACAAAATATATTGTCTACATGAGTATTTAAACATTTAATTTATATTATGTTAATGTAATAGATAAAAAAATGTAATAGATAAAAAATAATATTATGAGGAAAAACGTAGTATATTAAAAAACACTTTTAACTTCTTATTGAACTCATTGAACTCTTTTTTTATAATTGTTTAGGGATTTTGTTCCTCCATTGAGAATACAAATCCCATATTTATGGTCCCCTTTAACATAAATGAAATTGTTTATATTGGGATCAGCATGAACTGATTGTGATCTCCAAATTAAAGGGTCATCCTTGATTGAATTTTCAACTAATCCAACATTTGTTTTAGTCTCCAGCAGAACAATTGACCAATTCTTGTTTTCTAGATTTGATAAATAAATTACTTGCACTACTTGTGATTCCATAATTAACAGATCATCCTTTCCCCTTACACACTAAAATTCACTTTCACAAATTCCATTTCATTAAATTTCACTTCACTAGCATTCTTAACCCATTTTCAACAGAAAATATGCAACTAAAATTTTTTATTATATAACTCATATATTAGTTTGATAATGCCAAAATATGAAATATTTTCATAAATTGGATTTCTATCCTTGGAAATAGATATGTGAATCACTTCCACCATATGAATAACACCACTATTTTGCATCATATTTCATCCATCATGTTCTTTTATATATAATGTATAACCATTGATTACATACATAGTGTAATATATAACATTTTCATTAATTCCCCTAGCTAGCCATCGAAGTTGATTAGAAGTTTAATTATGATTTTAAAATAAATCCTTATAAATTTGATATTGGAACTAACCTATAAAATATTGACAATGTGTATTTTATATCCATCCTCTAGCTTTTTATGGATTCAAATCTCTAATAATTTCATTGTGGGCTTCAACTTAAGGATAAACATATTCACTATTATGTAAAATGTAAAGGTGTGCTTTCTCATTCTCTGTCCATGTAATTGTAACCATATCTCTTCTAAAAATCCCTTCACCCCTAAGGCATCCTCTATGATGATACTTTGGGAAACAGATGTTGTCAACATCTGATACAAAATTTGTACAAAATTCAACACCTTCTTCAACAATATATTGCTCTGCAATACAAACTTATAGCTGACTTAGATTCTTGGCATACCCTTTCAAAATCTTCATATACCATTCAATGGGGTACATCCATTTGTAATGGAAAATAACACATAGTTAATCCTCTATAACCAAGTGAACCCTTAGTTAGACCACTATATCAAAGAATTATGGTGGGAAGAACATATCTAATTCACATAATTTGACTGCTACATCCTTATTCATGATTGGAAAATTTTCTTGGTCTATGACTTTACTAAATATATCTTTGAAAAATAATCATAGTCAGGTTAATTTATACCATACATTTTGACTAAGAATGAAATAAAAATAAATAGGAATCAAATCTTGAATCAAAACATAACAATAGTGTGATTTTAGTCCTTAAAACTTCAAATTAGTCATTGACACAACATTCTTGATATTTGATTAATACCCTATGGAACTTTTAAACTATTAATGAAAAAGAAAAATTGTAAATTTCCCTGTATGAATGGAGTGTAAGTTTCTATAGGAAGAAAAGTATGCCCTTTACCCTTCACTAGTTCCAACTCTTCTCTTATCCTCATGTCAATCATGTCCAACCTAGCCTTGATGCCATCTTTTGTTTTTACTGGAAAATTTAGTAACATGCTAAAAACACTATAAAATAATTTTTTTTCTACATGAATGACATCAATAAAATTTCTATCACAAAAAAAATTCCAATACGGTAATTCAAAAAAAAATTGACCTCTTCTTCCAACCTGATTTCATAAAGTTTTTCAAAAATGGATTACTAATAATAGTGTTAATATATTTTACTTTATCAAATAGTTGATCACCAATTACTAGAGATGGTGTTGTAACTTGTTTAATATTCACATCGAATGATGTCATCCAAGATATTTACTTATTTTTTCAAGGTAAAAATTTACAATATCCTAAAAACATATTCTTTGAGGAATGTTTCTACTAAACTGTTTGTCTGTGTTTTTTTACAAATGGGACAACCCAACATTCCTTTAAGGTTATACCCTAATAAATTTCCATAAGTGGGGAAGTAATTTATCATCCCATACAACATGGCCCTCAATGTGAATTATTTACTTCTACAAGAATCATACGTTGTAACACATGTATCCCACATCAATTTCAAATAATTGATCGATGGATCCAAATAAACATCAATATCACTACTGGGATGATTTTTTCTAGATATAATAAGAGACAATAGAATGTATTTGTACTTCATGAATAACCATGGCAGAAATATATAATTTACCAACATTATAGGCTATTTACTATGAGTACTAATTTTTACACCAAAATGATTTATTCCATCTATAGATAATGCAAGATGAAATTTTGTTGGCTCATTTCCAAATTCAAGATACTCTTAATCAATTTTCTTCCACTAAGGAGAATCTACTGGATGAGGTAGGTTCCTATATTTAATTCTTATATCTTCATTCCATGCCAATTGTATCACAATTTTTTGACATCTATATAGTATTATAAACATTGTAATAATAGGAATGTTCTATAGATATTTTGAATGACTTGATACATTTATCTTGTATTGATTTGTTCCACAATTAGAGTATTCTATAAGTGATTCATAGTCCTTAATAAACAATCTGCAATCATTTGGACACGTATGCATTTTTTAGAGATCATTCCCATTGAATGGATAATTCATTTAGTGTCATATTTTTGACATGGTAGTTCATTTTATTCTAGTATCATATCATTCAAGAGTCCAAGTAGATCTATAAAGTTAGTGTCACTCAATCTTCTTCCTGATTTTAAATTATATAACTTTAATACATCTTTCAATGTTGTGTATTTAGTACAGCTAGCATAAAATGGTATCTTAGTACAACTATTTAACTTCTCAAACAACTTTGGGCAATTATGAAGTTCATCTTCAATTTCCATTTTCATTTCTTCCATGCGATCTCCATCATCATTTACACTGGTATTCATATCAAATGATCCATAAACCATAGTATCATCCTAATCAGAGTTTACTTTAGTTTTTACCAATGTTTAATCTAAAATTTATAGATATGATCTATTATATGACAAATCAAATGTTCTTCCAACTCTTCGAAACTAAATTTTATTGAATAACACCAACGTAAATAAGAGAAATGGATTTGATAAGGGTCGTATGTATTATCTATTGCAAACTTGATGAACTCTTTAATTCCATATTCATACTCCTTTGTAAAAATATTACCATTAATCCATTTTCAATTCATATTCATCCTATTGGGTTCATATAATATTAATTTTGAACAGTAAAAAAATAAATACACATAAGATATTCAATATCAAAGGAGAAAGTTATAGATAATTTTAAGGGAAATGAAATATTTGATTGTTTCAAATAATTGTAGTATGATTTGATGAAAATGGATAATTGAATTTAATAAAATAATTACCCCACTATGGTAGGTTTTATCCTCTAAATTCATTCAATGGTGAAAGTTATATACACATGTCATCCTCATTAGATCATCTCCTAACCATTTATCATTGTATCTTTTTTTTTCAACACACATACCCCATCTCTTTTATACATGTACCTATTTTTCTTAAAACAATATAAGTAGTGGTCTTACATGGGATGAATAGTTCTTAGTGTAATTCAATAAAAATAAAAGAGATGGTGGATGAGTCTCAAGAAACAAATTGTAATAACAACTTTTTGGGAGACGAAGCTGATGAAAATGACATTTATACTGCATTATGTTCTCTAAAAGGGGTAATGCCTCAAATTTGGGAGAATTAAACCAATATTACTAGTTATTAACTTGTGACTTATTGAAGGTGAGATTTTGGGGGCATAAAAATTCTTTTCTGTGATTCAAGGGGTCTCAGTGGGGACATGTTATGATATATGAATCTTTGGGGCCTCTATGAATTATATATTTATAGGTGAAATCCCACTTTTAATAATTTCAATACTCTAACTAATATAATTCATACGTCGATTAAAATGATCCATAAGGACTTTCTAAAATCCCCTAAATGAATGAAATCATAATATAGAAAATTAAGGAGTAATAATAAACCCAAATATGATAAATAAAAATTATAAACTCTCATTCAATCAACTAGAAGATATAAAAATATATTGATAAAACATTTTAATAAATTGAGTTATTTCATATACATGGATGGAAATAAGAGATTCATAGGGGTGGAACAAATACATGTTGATCTAAAATGAAGAATACCAAAAAATAATTTGTAAAAATTATTCCAACATATATAAAATTTTATAACCTCTATTCTAAATTTTAGAACAAGTGATGTAACAACCTAAGGAATTATTACATTTAATATTAATGGTATATCAACTATTTGAAAAAATATAAAAATTATAATTTAAATTGAAAATTGATAAGTAATAGAAAAATGAATTTTATGAAAAGAATATACCTAATAATTATTAAGGTTTTAAACATCTCAAAAATTATTGGTTGATAAATTGATTCAAGAATTATGCCTAGACAGGTTGAAAACAAAAATTTATTTTCATCCAAATGAATAGTAGGATTTAAAAAAATAATGTTCATTCCATTATGTGTTATATGGTGATTTTGGGAACAAAATATAAAATTTTATCCATAATGAGATAAAAAATAGTAATTATGCAAGATATAGAGGTTTTAATTTAAATTGGAGAATACCCACACTTAATGAAACAATTTCAAAAGTGAGATAAATTTTAATAAGTAAAATTTGATGATGAATTTCAACCATTGAATGAACTGTATTTACCATGTTCCAAATTAAATGGTTATATGAAAGATTGTGAAAAAAATTTAAAAACATAGATTAATGCGAAGAAAGAATTAGAAAAGTATTATAAGAAAAATAATGCAATGTAAGAAGAATTTATAATTTATGTCACACTAAAGGATTTACAAGATACACATAATTTCATATTTGATATTTTTTTTCATCTCACATGATAGGTAAATTGATGTAATTAATTATTTTAGACATGTTTAAAGGGTACTTATTATTTTAGAAATGGTGAATATTTTAAAATATTTTTTTCCATTTAAATGATGTTGGAAATAAAAGGAAATGTTAAAGAATGATCTATTTATATATAGATTAAATTAAAACATACATAGTATTTATTAGATGTGTGATGAAGGAAATTAAGTGATTTTTAAGAAGTATTAATGAGTGAGTTATCATTTAAAAAATGGCTATATATTTAAAAAGGTATATAAAATTAGTTGAACCATATTCTAATTTGGGGTAGGTAAAAATTTATGGTCATTGTGTTTGAAATGGAAAATTGACCCGTGGTAGTGAAAAATTGATCATATTAAATATTGAGAAATTTAAATACTGACTTAAAAAAGGTGGGTTGATATGTTTTTATTATAACAAGATAAAATTGATCAATATTTTTACTAATTATAATGGGGATATTTTTAATAATTTAAAAATTAAATTATTCATTTAAATGAAACAACCCTTGGGCTACCCATAGAGATAATTCCTCTTAGATATTCTCTATTGTGTGGATGTGGAAATTTTATGTAAATAGAAATCTTTAAATGTGAGTTATCTCTCAACATACTCACAAGTTTTAATTGTAATATATGGATGAGATATTGTAAAGTTCTAAGGAATACGATCCTTCCCTAAAGTGGTCTTTCCTTTCTAGATTTTTATTTCATTTATCTTGGACCATCATCTCACATAATATTTGGCTAGGAAATTCAATCATAAAGGGAGAACATTCCACCTTAATGGAAGGTGGAATCTTGATGATGTCAAAGATCCTATAAAATTTCTCCACCCAATCCTCTATCTCCTTAGGGTAATATTCCATTGAAAAGATGGAGGATTATAGTGAATAAAATCATGACCGTGATCCTTATCTCCATCAAATTTTCAATTAAATAAAAAGAAAAAGGATATAGACATTCATGTCACTCTTTTAAATATAGTCAATGTGCACAGTCCATGGCCCAACTCAAATGGAAGGATAAAACAATCATCAATTAAAATACTGTTCCCAAAATCATTTGGAAACTCAAGAGAGGAGGTTAAGAGTTTTTGATAGACACTCCTTCACACCTATTACTCAAGATCTGACAACCCTCTCTCCTTTCAACCAAACATCCCTAATAAAAAATGTTGGCCATAGGGATATACCGATGGTAAATAAAGAATGGTGATAAAAATGCAAATAGACATTGCGAAACAATCAATCAAAAAGTGAGGAGGAGGAGAAAATAAGATGCCTTGGATTAAAGCTTTGAATCATCTGAGAGAAAGTAGAGATATCAAAATATTTTAAAATGTTTGAGCCTTGGATTCGTTCAACCCTTTAATATTTCAATCATTGTATTTGATCTTTGGAATTGTTTGAGCCTTTATTCGATCTTCGATTCACCGAGGAGGAGCACCGAAAGAGGGTGAATTCCATATAAAGATTTGGATATTTTAACAAGTTCATGATTGGTTGGAGTTATTTAAATAAATTGGGACACTTTTATTAGTGCTTCCAAAAAATGCTGATAAAGATCCATTTATCAGTGCTTTTCTAGTGCGGATAAATATAGAGTTTTATCAGTGCTAAAAAGGGATGATAAAAGACGTCTTTATCCACTTTAATGTTTTATCTCTCATAAAGACAGATTTTATTAATGCTTATTACTTAAGCACACATAAAGATATATCCTTATCAGCACTAAAAAAGCACTAATAAAGATGTATTTTATCAATTCTTATTACTTAAGCACTGATAAAGTATTTATAATAATAATTATAAATATTTTTTAAAATATATTTATATAATTATATATATTTTAATAAATGTATATAAAAATAAATATCATAAATATATTCTTTATTTAAATATATTTATTATATATTTATAATTTTTTAAATATATAACTATTTATTTATAATTATATAAACAATTTTAAAAATAATAATATTTATATTGTTATATATATTTATATAATCATATATATATATATATATATTTAATATATATATATATAAATGTAATAAATATATTAATTATTTAAATAAATTTATTATAATTTTATAATTATTTAAATATATTTAATTATTTATTTATAATTATATAAATACCTTTTTAAAAAATAATATTTATTTATTTTTAATTATAAATATCTAAATGTATTAATATAGTAAATATACATTTATAAATATATTTATTTAAAAATATTTTTTCTAAAGATATTATTTTAACATTATTAACGAAAATTTAATCTGAAGTGCATGCATGTTAAAAATGAGTGAAATTGAATATTTAAAAATGAATACAATTTAACAATATTGAAAAAATGGATAAGTTTTTTAATTAAATATAAATTATTAAAAAAATATGGATATATATAGTAAAAAAGTTGAATAAATATTTAAAATATTAAAATATAGTATATATATATATATATAATATAAATAATATAAATTGATTAAACTCCCAAGAAAATAAAAAATAAAAAATAAAACATATTAAAAATGATTTCATACCTAACCATAATAAATTAAAAATAAATAAATAAAATTTAATATGTCTAAATACATGATATATTAAATGTATCATGTTATAATGAAATTCTAAATTGAATACTAAACATTTAATAAATTACATAAATATTTGGTGTATGTGTTTCTATATAATATTTCTTTTATTACGTAAATACTTGTATGTGTGCATTCTATATAAAATTGAATTAATTATGTATATTTGAAATCAATATAACATATGTTTTATCTATATTAAATTGAAAAATAAAATGATATTTAATTATGTCCATTACCCGATGTAGTAAGTTAGTGTTTTTAATTCATATTAATTTTTATTTATAAACAATTATTCACTAAATATATGACAATTTAATGCAAATAATAAATATTTTTTATTATATAAATCATATTTTTTATTATATAAATTATATTTATATACATTCATAAATATATATATATATTTAATATATACTATTTATTAATATTATCAATAATTATTTAATTAATAAAATGTTTAATAATTTTCTCAATTTACTTATTTTTAATTTTTATTTCTTTAATTTTCATTTTACACACACATATATATATTTAATATATACTATTTATTAGTATTTATAATTTATATATAGTATAATCAATTTATTCGATTTATCAATAATTATTTATTAATAAATTTTTTAATATTTTTTTAATAAACTCATTATTATTATTTGTTTATTTATTTCATTTTATTCGGACCTTTATCAATGCTAAAAAAGATCTGATAAAGGATCCATTTATGAGCGCTAAAAATAAAACACTGATAAAGGGTGCCCTTTATTAGTGTTTTTTCCTAGCACTGATAAAGGTAAGTGATTTTACAGGCTTGTTTTATAGTAGTGATGTCCAATTATACCAATCTCAAAAGGGTATAAACAAAAAATATAGAGAACCACTGGCTTGAGGTTCCTTTAAATTAGATTAACAATTGATTTGGCATAACATAACCATTTCTTTCATTTATTTTTTTATCATGAATGCAAAGGGATTACATTTCACAGTTCATATGATCATATATATCAAGCATTATTGATGTCCCTAACATGAACAAAATATGTAAACATATATCTCAATATGCCTATCATGATTCATGCATACTCATATCATGTCGTATTATCCAATAAGTAATATATCATAAAATAGTAACATCACATAACAAGTGGGTCACCCAAAATTTGACACATCCTAGTGACTTATCTACCTTTCACAAGTAATAGAAAAGAGTAGCATGAAGCCTTTGATACCTCATTGTACATTACCTAACCTTGTGTTCCAATATGTGACTGAGTTGGGTTGGCCATGCAACCTCGAGCATGCCTCACTGTATGATAGAGGATACTGACTAGATTCAAGGGTGTAAAGAATATAACCTCTAGTACAAAGTTGCAAAAACATCAGAAATAATATAAATAACTCAGCATGAAACCATAGTGGATTAAATGAAAAAAATCAAACAATACAATAATAATAAAAACCATGTATTATGTGGATGAAATGTAACTAAATGATGTGCTTAATGTCATTAAAATAAATGAAAAAAATGAAAAAAGAAAAGACTCCCAAATACCCAATACTAATCCCCATGTTGATCCCATCGCCAAACTCCAACCCATCTAATAAGTAACAGTCAACAATAAGGACTATTTCCCCTATCCATACCAGCATCCATGAAATCTTCTTAGGTACCCAATGGAGGCCCGAATAGGGTGTGAGTGAAACTTATTAGGACTCCATAAAAAGTGTCTAAACAAATGGAATCTGAATATATATAGTGCATGTAATAAAGATATTAATAGTGATATAAATTCAATATATTAATACAACACATAAAATATCCTATCAACACTTGGGTTCTGGGTTGACACCCAATGTCAATCAAACATATTTTATCTCTCCTTTGAATGTCTCTATCAAGTGGTGGATCCTCATGAATCAAGATGGATCACCAGTACCAGGTCATATAATAAACTAGTGGAATCCCATCCTTAGGAAAACAAGCATCTCCCCCTCAGGAATACATGCATTTTTTCAGTAAGAATCCATTAACTATGAATCTTACCCTCATGTGGTATTGAACACAATGAATCTTACCCTCAAGTGAGAACATAACCATGAAACTTACCCTCATACATCACATATAGTTCTCTGAGGTACCAAACACAAGAATCAGTTATAACATGATAAAATATTAACAGGTAATGTAACATACCTCCCTTGAGAATCAATTACAAATATATCTATATTAAAATATTGTTTATCAAGTCAAACACATAACCAAGTTCCAATCATACCACACATGTTATCATAATCTACACTGATCAAATAATATCATTTCCATTCATCTGATCGTTTACATTTAAAACACCAGGCTTCTGATTGTGATAACAATTTCAAAAAAAAATCACTTTAATTATAAATTTAGCCCAAATATATTAACATAACAATATATATATATATCCATATGTCATCCTGTTAACATAGAATTCCAATTTCATTAAATTTATCCAATTTTTGTTCATGTGATTTTATTTCAATAAATCACCACAATTCACATGTTATGCCAATTCCAAATATTCATCCAAGATTCAACCAATTCCAAATTCATCTTAGGGGTCTAAGGTTAACTTAACCAATGTTCAATCAAGTTCAATGGTTGGAAAACCTACCATATGGTCACAAGTATGTTCTCAATGTCAATGGAATTGAAAGGATCCATGTGATGTATAAATGATGATATTATAAATAACCATGATTCATTCAATTATATTGGTCACACACACATCATTCTACAATGATATCAATTATTACACATAGTTATAGTATTGGAACAAACTTTTATGGAATTGTTCTAGACCACCAACCTCATAAGAAGATTAGATTAAGACAATTCCTCATCATCCATGGTAAAACCATGTTCCTCATTCATTTCAATAAAACCAATAAACTTTGATCACTTGGTCTATAATGATAAGATCTAATGGAACATGCTTCTTGATCATAGATAAACTCTCAAAAATCATCCGCATAAGGGTTTTAGGCATAAATAATTAGATGCATATTTTAGAATGTACGAATTTGAGTTTAAAATGTTGGACACATCTAATTCACAATGTAAACAGGGAATTTATGTCTTCAGTTCCTTGATTCCCATATATACTAAATAAACCATCACCTTGGCTTAAAAATAGAAATAAATTGATTTTGATATTGTAAATACCTTAAAATATATAAATTTTTTATTTAAATATTTTTCAGAAGTAGTTCATGATTTTAATTGGTCTCATGGTGTTGGCCCAAAAAATGCATGTTTTAAATTGGGAATTTATGTCGTGCATTCGTTCTATAGACATAACTTTCACCCTTATTCCTACTGTACCTCTATGAATCGTAATCCTACTAGATCAAGGATCTATTATCAAGGTTTAAACTAAAATCATCCAGCTTTAAGGGAGTTTAAAAAAACATAAAGATAGTCTTACCTATAAAAAGGAAGGATCTTAGAGTTCACTCCTAGACATACTAACACATAAGAACAACATAAAGGATACAAAATAAACTCTAAAAAATAAAATAAATTTCTTATAAAACCATATTTCTTTACCAAAATATAGTTATGATTGAAATATTGAGTTATAATCCTCTAATTATCAAAGAAATGATGGTCCAACTCCAATTCCATGCCATACTCTCCACTAAATCTCCACTAGATGAGTAATTTGATTGTAAGGGTTTGGAACTCCATGCATCATGGAGAAACCAGAATATTTTAAACCTTAGTTCCTCTTCTTACTCTTCATGATATCATTTAAAACCAGAGGTTTCCCTATATTCCCTTTCTAATTAGAAAAAAACTGAATAAGGGGTTGAGACCGAATTTCAAATTATGAATTCATGATGTAATGATGATGCCTTGGAGAAGTGATAAGTAGTTTAAGTGAGATGGATATGATGGGAGACATGCAGATGGAATAATGAAAAAGGTAGTTCAATTAATCTTTGGTAGAACAATTGGATTAGAAATGTGGAGTACTAGAAGTGATCATAAGACCATGATGAGGATTGATCCCACTTTTAGAGATAGATAAAACACATTGAGGAAACATGTAGAAGTCTCACATGGTTCATTTGACCAATATGATCAGTAATCCCCAATAAACACTTTAAAATTAATAGAAAAATATTTCATGATTCCATATTTAATAAAAATAAGATAAAATATAAATTCTAAAAAATATATAATTAGGATAAATACTTCCATGTAAGCCATGAACAAATTGGATGAAATAAATAACTTTTAATTATAATATAAAGCACGAAGTGGTAATATAACAAATCCCCACCTTGAAATTAAAAATATTAACTGATGATGTTATTGTAACCTCTACTATTATTATGGGACCATGTTCATTATATAAAACAAGGATTAAACTATAATATGGGTATATACTCTTTCAAACTATCTAAAAGGTTTTCCCCAATGTATATTAGTGACACACTGGCTAAGATTCAATAATTTCCCAAAAAAATGAAGCTTAGTTTCTTTAAGATTCAATTTAGCATGGAAAACAAAACTTTTGGAAATATTTAAAGAATATTTTCTATCACAGTAAAAAACTATAGTAGCAGTACATAAATAAAACTCATTAATAATTCCTTTTTTAAAAATAGATTTTATAATGGATTTAGTTAAAGAAATTTATTTAGCCATAGTGGTTGATAAAGAAAATACGGACTTCATTTTATATTTCCATGAAATAGGACCACTATAAGGATAGAAAGAAAACCCTATAGTTGACTTATGAGCGTCTATATTAGAAGTACAATCAAAATATACAAACCCTATAATTTCATCACTTTAACTATCATCTTTTCCATATCTAATGCATAAATTAGAAAAAATTAGAACATATCTGTGGAGTTATATTTGATCATTTTAGTGTGATTTCTTAGGTTTTACCATAATCATACTTAGTGTACATAAGAAAATAAATATTAATTCTATAATTAACTATTACACACATAATACTCCCAAAAACACTAGTATAAGGGATCTTACTCATAAAATGTACCCCGACTTCACTAACTGGGGACTGATTCAGGGATAACTTAATTTCTTTCCTAGGGGTATTCTAACAGGGTTAATGTTCTAAAAAAACCATAATAAAACTTTTAAAACATAATAATAATACGATAAACATGACTTTTTTATCCTTTCTATGTATAATGATTTCTATTCAAAGGATTTATTTTTCATTTTCCAAATCCTTCATTAAAAAAATATAATTCATTTGGGATTTTATATGACTAATCAACCTCATGTTTTTGAAGATAATTAGAATTTCATCTACATATAAAATAATTTAAATAATATCATGCTTAAAATGATTAAAATAAACAATTGTATCAAACTTACATATGCTAAAATCATTTATAATCATAAAAGAATAAAAAAATCTATACCACTACCTTGAATATTGTTTCAAACCATAAAAATACTTTTATAAAATAAAAAAATTCATTCATTTTAAAATATTTTGAAAACCCTTCTGTAGGCCTCTTATAAATTGTTTCATACAATGTTTCATAAAAAAAGGTTGTTTAAACTTCTAACTATTCTATTTATAAATCATTTAAAAACAACAAGAATAATACGGATAGAGGAATATTTAAAATTAGGGGAGATATTACCATAGTTAACCCCCTCATGTTAAAGGAATCCCTTATAAACTCACCAAGATTTATAATTGATATTTACCTCCATAGTATTAAATTCATTCTTCTTAAATATCCATTTCAATCAAATTATATTTTCATATAATGGTTTGGTCACAATATCCTAGGTTCTATTATTAAGAATATAATTCTTCTTATTATTCATGGAATATAACCTTTATCGATATTTTCTATATTTTTAAGATATGATTGAAAGTTTTTGGTCAATTAGTGTTTATATCTTGAGAAAAAAATAAAAGCATACATTTCTATATCAACATGTTTGAATTTAGAAGGAGGTTTGATAATCCTCTTAGCTCTTTCTCAACTCAACTGATACACTCTAAGGTGTCCTCAATCATTTTTTGGATCAGAATTGGAATCATACTCATGTACATCTTGAGCCTATGGTGATGGATTGGCATAGATGTACTTAGGTTCAATGTGGGATCTAAAATCTAAATTAACCTTAAAAAAATTGGTTTACATTTACTAGCTTCATTATACATGATAGTCATTCATTTGGACTGAAAAGACTCACAAAATCCAATATCAGGACTGATGATACATTTTTGACCCCTTGGTTTTTCTATCCTCAAGTTATAACCCTTAACACCTTATAGATAACCCACAAAGATTCACTTGATAGCCCTAGGTTTCAGAATCTTATTCTTATAATGTGCATAAGCTATGAATCCAAAAACTCTAAGGTGAGAAAGACTAGGTAGTTTTCTTATCTAGAGTTCTTTGTGTGTTTTAAAGGAATTAACAGATATGGGAAATGATTATTTAACTACACTACCATAGTGGCAGCCTTAAACCAAATGGAATTTGGTATACTAGAATGGGAAAACCTGAATCTCACCCTCTCTAGAATGGTTCTATTCATTTTCTATTCTATCCCATTCTGAAGTGGAGTTTCTACAATAGTCTAGTACATATGGATTCCCTCAAAGACATAGAACTCAATGAATTTAGTGGATAAATACTTTAATCCATTATCAATTTTAAATCCATAAATTTTTTAAAATATTTAATCCCTACATTAGATTTTAAATTCTTGAAATACTAAAAGTCATGATACTTTTGTTTCAGTATGTAAATCCAAAACATATGGGAGTAATTTTCTATGAATATAAGAATGTAATAGACACCACCATGGGAAGTAGACCTAGAGGGACCCCAAAGGTCAGATTATAGATGATCAAGTTGGATTCTAGAATTGTATGATGACTTACTAAAACTCACCCACATAGAATTATTATACACATAATACTCATAGAAAGGTAGCCTACAAGGATTCACATCGGTCAACATGCCTTACTTTCTAGGCCCATAAAGACCATTGGCTCTCATGTTCCTAACTATTATATCCCAAAGGGTAGTGTTATCTAATGTATGTATATGAGAAACATTGATTTTTTAATGTCCTAGATATTCCATGTATTTTTTTAAAATTTTATGGGATTATTTCAAGACCATACTCTTAGACGAAACCTAATTCTAAGGCCCAGTGAGCCCGAAATAGAATTTTGAACTTTTTTTAGTTTATTTAAATAAACATGAGAATGAGGTTTTATAACTTTTAAACCGATGATTGAATAAAAAATATAGGGGCACCATTGAAATCAGAACAACAGGATTCACCTAGAAAGGACCTAACTTCGACCAGCGAGGGTCGACCGGAAAAGATATTTTTCAGAGTTTTCTAAAGAAAATTAAAATAACTTAAAAAATGTATTTTATTTGTTTCTCTCCACCATTGAGTGGTGGCACGTCAGCACTACGGCGAAGGCGATGAGGCAATGAAAAGTCACATTAAATGAATCCCATTAATGAGTCACTTAAATGTGTAGTGTAACGACTCAGTAATTGAGGCATAACAGATACACTATTTCATTAATGAAACAACATAACGACATGACGACACAACATAATAGAAACGCTGTGACACATTTCTATTTTAATGATATAAAAAGTTGGAGAATTAAAGATGGAATTTTCCTAATGGATGGAAAGGAAATTCTCTCCAATGAAGAATGCTGAAAAATCACTAGCGACAACAATATACCTCAAAGAATAGGACAAGAGAGTGACGAATGCCCACGGTTTCGAACGGAACATGAATCCCTATGGACAAATCACTTCAGAAATGAATCTATCCCAGGTAGGTGTTTACTTTTTTCATTTTTAGTTTCCCTGTTATTCATTCTAAAACAACGAACACGTATCAACCCACGAACAGGTTGATCCTCAGATCGCTTTTTCTTATAGGAGGGAGCTAATTCTTGAGTTTTATCATTGGGGTTAAATTGTTGATAGAACCTAAATTTTCTTCCCCCCATGTATTAAACTCTAACGCGGAGGGTTCGTGCCAACAATAATAAGGATTGGGCCCCTCCTCTTTTGTGTGTTCTTACGTGTTCTTCATGGATGAAACATTGAGTTAACAACGAAGCTTTTTCAAGGCCATAGCAGGGAAGACGACATGCCGTGGAGGTTGGAGGTGTAAAGGGTTTGAAGAATGGAATACTAGAGCGAACCAAATGGTACGCCGAAAATATTGTCGGCAGTAGCCCACAACGGTAGCCGTGGGTGGGTGGCGACAAGCGGAGGAGGATATCGTGGCCATCTTGAGCCTTAGTGGTGCAGCAGGAGCCACCGATGCTTGGGTCAGCCACTGGCAGAGGTGGGACACATACATTCGGCTGTGTTGGAATGGCGGCCCGTGTGGTGTACGTTGTCATGTGGTCCAGTGGGGACTGCGTATGGGACAAAGTGGTGACCGACATAGCCAGCCACAGAGTGCACGAACCAGATCCCACCTGGCATCTGGGCTAGATGATAATGGCCCAATGTGTGGGCCAGGGGGTGTGGACCGGGCTACTAAGAAGGCCGGGCCTACAGGATAAAATCGGGCCACTAGGTATCCCAAAATGGGAAAGAAAACAAAACTGCCAGTGTAGGTCGGGTCAGAAAAATCTGGGTCCCTAGGCGACCCAGTGGGCAGGATCCACGGAAGAAATGGGATGGGTCTAGAAAAGCACAATGGGACTGGCCCAGTAGCTGGGACAAACCGGGCTAACCCATACCCAATGAGGGCTGGCCGGGTCGGACGAACTGGGTCTTCTCATGTGGGACCCTTGGCCCAGGTTGGTTGGGTCAACCCGACCAGGCCCAGACACAACTGACCCCTGTTTACTAATACACCAGTATATTTCAGACTAGGTGTCCGATTGATGAGCTGTTTACAGTGTTGGAAACCTCAAATGTAACACCCCAAGCTTCCACGGTACACTTCTCTTTCAATAATGAAACAGCTTGCATTGTACGCATGTTTGAGATTCTAACACACCACGACCAATCAAACTAGCTGTTATGAATAGTAACACCCACTTTTTGAAATTATATAAATTTTATATTTCAAAATGGACTTCATTTTTAGATTCGGAATATCGAAATTAGCCTATGTTGAAAATTTGGTATTTTTCTGAGAACATCCAATTTTCGATGAATAGTGAAAATACTTAAAAACAACTTTTTTTATTAAAAATAATTTATAGTGATAAATTATAATATTGAGTGGTTTTAAAGTATAATAAGAATATATTTTTACAATTTTATCCAATGTTGGTCATTATAATTAATTTCACTTTGAAATTGGACATAAACAATTGTCAATCTTTTGATATATATTGTTTCTTAAAAACACACTATTTGTTGTGACAATGAGAATTAATTATAAAATTAATTAATTCAACTTATATGTTTAAAATTTTGTAAAATAGACATCATTTTTGAATTCAGAATATCAATTATATTTTAGGGTGAAATTTTGGCATTTTTCTGAAAAACTTCAATTTTTGATGAATAGTGAAACCACTAAGTGGTAGTTAAAAAACTGATTTTTCATTTAAATGAAACTTTACCGCTTCTATGAATTGAATTTCAAAAATCCGACATACATGGTTGTCATTAGGAAGAAAAATGTGGTTCAATGAGATGAAAATAATTTTTGGTGAATAGTAACTTTAAGTTTTATTAATCACGATTAAAGGTAATTAGTGAAATTTAAGGTAAAAATGATGTTATAATAATATGAAATTACCTTGAAACATGTCCTAACCTTATTGTATGAGTCATGTCTGACCAAGACAATCCATGGGTCAACTTGGGGACCCCATGGAGCCACTTGGGTAAGAAAATGACATTAATAACTTTTTATTTAAAGTAAAAAATAAAATTGTCACAAACATGTGTAGTTTTACTAGAACAATTATTACATGGGGTTATATAAGTTAACATTTAGACTATAAATATTCATTGGAAAGATAAAAAAATTTCCTACATCTTAGTAATTTTTTTATATAATTGTTAGACATTAAATAGTTTAAATTTTTATGACACCATGATGATGCAGCGATTACCTCATTAATTAACGATTTAAATAAAATGAAAAGATAATGTAAAATCTAAGACTTACACTTATCGAAAACCTATTGGATGGGTAGATTTAGATCCCTTATTACCTTATCCTCTAAATATATAATTGTGGGACCTTTGAAATCCGAAAAGCACTTCATAATAATGTAACATTTCATTACTTTCCAAGAGTGCCCCTCCTCTCCTCTTATAAAAGGCCCCCACCACTACCACCTTATTCACACCATCAAAGCCATTTGGATCGGCCAACCTCTGCCCAAATACTCTCTCAACTTCCCTCTCTTACTCCTAGAATCCTCACTTTGGGCATAATTATTCCCAAGGAAGCTTTTGGCTCAAATCAAAAAATAAAGTTACCCGATTTTAAGGTAATGTCTTCTCTTATGTTATTTTGTTTCATTTTGCTTCTCCAACCCCTTAAAATATTTTTATTATTTTCTTTTGTAACAAAAACAGTATATTAAATATACTAGGATGTTGTTATGAGAAGTATTTTATTTACACTTACACACACCTCTGTCTAATGGTTAAAGAACATACTGTTTCTGTGGGTGGCGAAATACTGCCTCACGAAATAATGATTGTTCAAATATTCATTTAACACCTCTAATGGTGGCCATTATGATAACACTATTTTTATATATGATATATATTATTTTTTTCCTTATGATTCTGTATTTTTCATTTATGGCATACCTTTATGATTTCCATTATGGGTAAACGCGATAATTTCATTTTTAGGAAGTGCGGACTACCGCCCCCTCAAAGTGATTTGAATCGTTAATGCCATATGTGGGATGTATAAAGGATGGAGTAAATGATATTATATATGATATTATACTATAATTATAATATACCTTTATATAATTATGATTTCATTCCATTAAATACGAAATAGAAATGAAAGTAGCGTTCATGCGTACGTACGACTTACTGTCTCCATGAACGGTGCATTTCATTTCTCACCTCTAAATGTTATGTAATATTATGAATTAATGTATATACTGGATATAAATATGATATATATGATATCTAAATCATGGATATAATTCTAGAGATAATGGATATTCTACCACATAAACAACTTGTAATTATAAGAAGTTTATTGTTGACTCAAGTACCAAAGATCGACAAAACGACCGTTATTAACTTAAATGACTACATAATTTTGATAACATTGTAATAAGTTATATAAAAGGGATAATTAACTTGAAAAAGGTTCTTAATAAAGTATAGATTAACTCTAGTTTATTATTCAGGAGATTAAAGAACGGTCGAGTGAAGTCGGACACGATGTAAGGGAACTTCTTAACCCAATTTCTATTCTTTGGGTTAATCTCCTACTTTCAAATTATGTCATGACATTATAATGTACTATCTTGTATTTGTACTTTATTTATGTGTAATTATAGTGAATACACATAATAGATCTATTTTATTAAAAAAATGTTCTTTGTAAGGGACTTCATCTCAATCTCCTTTCATTGAGGCATATTTTATTTTATACACAACTTTCTTTTATATGGTGTATAAACACTTTTTAATTTTATGTTCATTCAAAAGGAATATTTTTATATGAAGCATTTTACTAAACGACAAAAAGGAATGTTTTTTTTTCGTACGTATGCGGCGACAATGACTTCTTTGCCGCCGTGACCATTATTTGGGTTTCGACTTCCTCTACAAGCCATAACTTTTTTAAATGAAAAATAATTACAAAGTTTTAATTTACTTTTATTTTGGTATTGAAAATGGTTTTGAATGTTTTTTATATCAATGTGTTATATTGATATCTTGTGATTGAAATGTGGAAATGTTATGTTTCCTTTATGCATGTTTTATGTGATACGATAATGTTATGGATTATGATATGTTTAAACCTGTTCATATGAGGAATGCATTGGACTTAATAAGTGACGGGTGGAGCCCGCTATAGCTCCTCGATGCATCGGTAGGTCTCATGAGACAAACTAGTGTCTTGGCACGAGGCCTTGACAAAATATTATTTTTATTCTTGGCATGAGGCCTTAGCTACGTGGTTATGATAGTCTGGCATTATGCATTCCATCATTATGAAAGTGGTTATTGATATTGCATGTGATTATTCGACTAGTATAATATCCATGTGAATAAGTAAATGGCATTATTTAATTTTATTTTTGCCATATTATGCTGAAGTTCACGTTTAAAAGGATTTTGTTTTAGTTATACATTGCCTTAAATGTTAATGTTTATTAATGAAAGCTTCCACTATATTGTTATCCTTAATGAGCATCTGAGCTCACCCCTTTCAATGTTTTAATTTTTCCAGGATGTGAAGAAGTATTTTAGGAATGACCTGCAGGGATAGTTTGAAGGGGATATGAGTGTGGAAAATGGAGACTATGTTATTGTAGTTTTTCACTTTATGATGTAATGTAACATTTATGAATGTATCTAGTGTTTCCAAGGCTACTATACTAATAGGTCTTTTGAGACTTGATCTTTGTGATCATGCTAATGTTACGCAATAATGCAACGACTCTGGGTAACTGGGGTCAGGGTGTTATAGTTGGTATCAGAGGCAGTTTAGTACTAACCTTGGAAGCTAGATTTAGATAAACTCTGATTAGAGCACATAGACCTAAGATAAAATTTGAGGATTAGTATAGAATAACCTTCTAGAATTTTTGTATTATAGAGATTTTGTGAATTTTACGAGCAATATATCCCTCTCTGGATACGAGCAGGTAGAGGCGGCACTGGCACAAATGTACCTAGGGGTAAAACCCGAATACACTGCTTTGATCTAGACTCGAATGGGAACTGGTGCACGACAAAGGGCCTTGCTGCACTCTTGGTTACGACACTCCCGGGGGATATGATTAGGATAATTATCATTTTATTTAGAAACCATTATGAAGGGTTTATGAGTATATACTTCCTCAAAGTAAATATTTTTATGATTATAGATTATATCCATAAATAGTTCAATTTATGTTTAGTGTTTTTCATGTTTGTTATTATGTATTTTGATTCATAAACTAATCTAGTTTATGCCATTGTTTTGAAATGGTGCCTAGTGGGAGGAATGGAAACCGTATCAATACACACACTCCATGTAGGGATTTCACTCCTGCTCAAGATAATTATAGTGGAGATGGAGATACAACTGGTGCTGATCAACTTATCACCATACTGGGACAACTCACTCAGGTTATGAATAATAACCTTACTCGTTTGGAGCACCCTGATCTCCAATGTGGAGGATCAATGTTTGATCGTTTCATGAGGAAACAACCGCCAACATTTAATGGGGGTACAAATCCTTTAGTAGCTGAGCAATGGATAAACTCCTTAGAGAAAATATTCCACGCCTTGGGGAGTAGCGAAAGGGAGAAAGTTGTCATGGAAGTTTACCACCTCACTCGAGATGCCGATCAATGGTGGTCACTGATTCAAAACACAAAGGAAGATGAAGAAGTATCAAGTATGGAATGGAGGGAGTTTAAGGAAATTTTCTTAGAAAAATACTTTCCACATGACCATCAAGCAGATATGGAAAGACAATTTCTGAGTCTGAGGCAGAAGGAGGATGGGAATGTCTCAAAGTATGAGGCTAACTTTATAAGGTTAGCGAGGCATGCTCCAGATTATATATGTAACCCAAGAAGTAATATTGATCATTTATTTGATGGGTTAAAACCATTTCTCCGTCGAGAATTAGTCTCAAAAACCTTCTCATCGTATGAAGATATAGTCTCATGTTCTATCAAGATAGAAAAGGAATTCTCTAAGTCTTATGAAAACAAAGTAAAGCAAGAGAAGAAGAGAACGGTGGAACAAGAGACAGATAAAAGGAAAAAGGGAAAGAAGGATTTTCCATTATGAGATAATTGTGGGAAGAATCACCCCAGTACTTGCCTAAAAGGAATGGGAGTTTGTTATAAATGTGGAGAAAAAGGTCACCAGGCTCGTGATTACAAGGGAAAGAAAGAGGCTATCAATGTTGAATGCTACAATTGTAGGGAAATGGGGCATTATGAAAATGAATGTCCTAATATTAAGGGAAAATTACCTTAGAAAAGGCCAAGGGAACAAGGAAAATCTTATGCTGTTACTACAGTTGAAGTGAAATAATTAATGTATTGGTGCTTTTGGACTCAAGGATTATATTCTGGTTATAAGAATAATGTGATATATATAAGGATTGTACTGCAATACTTGTTGTTTTTATTAAGGTTTTAATATTATGAAGGTAATCATATTTTTATATGTGACAATAAGATAAAATTTACTTTGTTTGAGGAATCTGATGATACAATTGATTTTGGAATTTAGAGACCTTTTAGAGAAAGTCTGTATGGAGGTATTTTGGATAACTATAAAGGTTGGAATGGATTAATTTGAACTTTGGATAGTATTGTTTAAGGTTAAAAAATTTATGAAGATTATTTTTGGAATATTATAATACTATAATTTTAGGAAAAGGACCACCTGTAGGTTGGGGGATAACCCGTTGCGTCGGACAAAGCTGCATGAATCGAACCCACAACCATAGTTCGACAGGCCTTTATTACCTACCACTAGCCTACAAAAAGTCCCTGGTCATTACAAAATAGTTTTCCTAATCTAAATGGTATGTGTTAATATTTGGAACCTTGTACGATTAGGATAAATATAATATTTTTGAGTTCTATTATCTTTTTGAGGGAAAGATGAGTTTGTGGTAGAAATTAGTTGAAGGGTGAAACTCTACTTTTCAAATATATATATATATATATAACTCTCTCTTATTCTATGAATAAATTAATTCTTAAAATTTATGAAAGGGATATTAAAAAAATGTGTTATCCTAATACCTTATGTTTTGTTGAACTGATGATATTCTAAATCACTATAGATTTAAGGCTTTGAGGACCTCAATTTTACACTTGTTTTTTATTGATGACCTCAATCACTCCCTACAAATATTTACATTTCCCTCCAATTATTTGTCTCTAATTTCCACTAATGTTCTCCTAATCGAGATCATAATTTGGTGGTGACTTTTTCATTTCCTTTTCCCTCTTATTAAGGCTAAATTTTATTAACCTTATTTCCTATGTGGGTTTTCCACAAAGGCATTTTCTATTTTCAACCTTTTATTTTCGAAGAACATTTTCAAATTGCGAGGACGTAATTTATTGAAGGATGGGAGAATGCAACACCCGAAGCTTCCACGGTACACTTCTCTTTCAATAATGCAATAGCTTGCATTGTACGCATGTTCGAGATTATAACACACCATGACCTATCAAAGTAGCCGTTATGAATAGTAATACCCACTTTTTGAAATTATAAAAATTTTATATTTCAAAATGGACTTCATTTTTAGATTCGTAATATCAAAATTAGCCTATGTTGAAATTTTGGTATTTTTCTGAGAACATCCAATTTTCGATGAATAGTTAAAAATACTTAAAAACAACTTTTTTTAATAAAAATAATTTATAGTGATAAATTATACTATTTACTGGTTTCAAAGTATAATTAGAATATATTTTTACCATTATATCCAATGTTTCTCATTATAATTAATTTCACTTTGAAATTGGACATAAACAATTGTCAATCTTTTGATATATATTGTTTCTTAAAAACACGCTATTTGTTGTGACAGCGGGAATTAATTATAAAATTAATTAATGCAACTTATATGTTTGTAATTTTAGAAAATAGACATCATTTTTGAATTCTGAATATCAATTATAGCTTAGGGAGAAATTTTGGCATTGTTCTGAAAAACTTCAATTTTTGATGAATAGTGAAACCACAAAGTGGTAGTTAAAAAACTGATTTTTCGTTTAAATGAAACTTTACCACTTCTATGAATTGAATTTAAAAAATACAACATACATGGTTGTCATTAGGGAGAAAAATTTGGTTCAATGAGATGAAAATAATTTTTTTGTGAATAGTAACTTTTAAGTTTTATTAATCGCGATTAAAGGTAATTAGTGAAATTTAAGGTAAAAATGATGTTATAATAATATGAAATTACCTTGACACATGTCCTAACCTTATTGTATGAGTCATGGACGACCAAGAAAATCCATGGGTCAACTTGGGGACCCCATGGAGCCACTTGGGTAAGAAAATGGCATTAATAACTTTTTATTTAACATAAAAATAAAATTGTCACAAACATGTGTAGTTTTACTAAAACAATTATTACATGGGGTTATATAAGTTAAATTTTCGACTATAAATATTCATTGGAAATCTAAAAAGATTTCCTAAATCTTGGTAAATTTTTTTATATAATTGTTATACATTAAATAGTTTAAATATTTATGACACCATGATGATGCAACGATTACCTCATTAATTAACGATTTAAATAAAATGAAAAGATAATGTAAAATCTAAGACTTACACTTGTCAAAAACCTATTGGATGGGTATATTTAGATCCATTATCACCTTATCCTCTAAATATATAATTTTGGGACCTTTTAAATCCGAAAATAACTTCATAATAATGTAACATTTCATTACTTTCCAAGAGTGCCCTTCCTCTCCTCTTATAAAAGGCACCCACCACTACCACCTTATTCACACCATCAAAGCCATTTGGCTCAGCCAACCTCTGACCAAATACTCTCTAAACTTCCCTATATTACTCCTATAATCCTCACTTTGGGCAGAATTCTTCCCAAGGAATATTTTGGCTGAAATAAAAAAAAAGGTTACCCGATTTTAAGGTAATGTCTTCTCTTATGTTATTTTGTTTCATTTTGCTTCTCAAACCCCATAAAATCTTTTTATTCCTTTATTTTGTAACAAAAAAAGTATATTAAATATACTAGGATGTTTTTAAGAGAAGGATTTTATTTACACTTACACACACCTCCGTCTAATGGTTAAAGAACATACTGTTTCTGTGGGTGGCGAAGTACTGCCTCACAAAATGTTGATTGTTCAAATATTCTTTTAACACCTCTAATGGTGGCCATTATTATGACACTATTTTTACATATGATATATATTATGTTTTTTTCCTTATTATTCTGTATTTTTCATTTATGTCATACCTTTATGATTTCCATTATGGGTAAACGCGATAATTTCATTTTAGGAAGTGCGGACTACCGCCCCCTCAAAGTGATTTGATTCGTTAATGCCATATGTGGGATGTATAAAGGATGGAGTAAATGATATTATTTATGATATTATACTGGAATTATAATATACCTTTATATAGTTATGATTTCATTCCATTAAATACTAAATAGAAATGAAAGTAGCGTTCATGCGTACGTATGACTTACCGTCTCCATGAACGGTGCATTTCATTTCTTACCTCTAAATGATATGTAATATTATGAATGAATGTATATACTGGATATATATATGATATATATGATATCTACATCATGGATATAATTCAGGAGATAATGGATATTCTACCACATAAACAACTTGTAATTATAAGAAGTTTATTGTTGACTCAAGTACCAAAGATCGACAAAACGACCGTTATTAAATTAAATGACTACATAATTTTCGTAACATTGTAATAAGTTATATAAAAGGGATAATGAACTTGAAAAAGGTTATTAAGCAATTATATATTAACTCTAGTTTATTATTCAGGAGATTAAATAATGGTCGAGTGAAGTTGGACACGAGGTAAGGGAACTTCTTAACCCAATTTTCGTTCTTTGGGTTAATCTCCTACTTTCAAATTATGTCATGATATTATTATGTCCTATATTGTATTTTTACTTTATTTATGTGTAATTATAGTTAATACACATAATAGATCTATTTTATTAAAAAACATTTCTTTGTAAGGGACTTCGTCTCAATCTCCTTTCATTGAGGCATATTTTATTTTATACACAACTCTCTTTTATATGGTGTATAAACACCTTTTACTTCTATGTTTATTCAAAAGGAATCTTTTTATACGAAACATTTTACTAAATGACAAAAGGGAATGTTTTTTTTTCGTACGTATGCGGCGACAATGACTTCTCCACCACCGTGACCATTATTTGGGTTTCGGCTTCCTCTACAAGCCATAAATTTTTTAAATGAAAAATAATTGCAAAGTTTTAATTTAATTTTATTTTGGTATTGAAAATGGTTTTGAATGTTTTTTATAGAAATGTGTTGTATTGATATCTTGTGATTGAAATGTGGAAATGTTATGTTTCCTTTATGCATGTTTTATGTGATACGATTATGTTATGCATTATAATATGTTTAAACCTGTTCATATGAGGAATGAATTGGACTTAATAAGTGACGGGTGGAGCCCGCTATAGCTCCTCGATGCATCAGTAGGTCTCATGAGACAAACTAGTGTCTTGGCACGAGGCCTTGACAAAATATTATTTGTAGTCTTTGCACGAGGCCTTGTGTAGAGACCCGAAGCTTAACGTACATGGAAATTGCATTAATTTTGCGAAAAACTTAGTACATTACAAAAACACACACACAAGGACCATAATAGTTTAGTGTCTTTGGAGACTCGGAATATAATCTTCTAATCCTGGTGAACGATCTTCAACATCTCCCATAAAGATCTTCCTTTTTTTTACCTAAAACCTTTCTTTTATATCCTGGGGAAAAGAAAACATAAAAGGGTGAGCTCAAATGCTCAGTAAGGGTAAACAAAAGAAATATCAATCACACCGTATACACAAGCACATAACTTTTGGAAATCTTAACCTGCAAAAGAGATCATAATTTCATAACATGGGATAAATCATGGCAGTGAAATGTAATCACAATAATCATAACTTAAAACATGAAACTTTGTGGAATACACACATAATCATAGAGAATCATTTCTTGTTAGTCAAGACTCATTGCCAAGACTATCTTAGTGGACAAAGTCCCTTTCTGAACCGAGTCACCCTTGTTTCAGTCCTGTTTCACTAAACCGGTATAACCTACCATTCCAACCATGTCTATCTCATGAGATATAAAATCTTTACCCAATGCATTGGAGGGAGATATAGGTCCCACCCATCTCATAATAATACCATTCTTATGTGTGCCACAAAATCATAAATTATACATCATTGCATAACCCATGTAGTAAAAATGGGATTCTTAAACATAATGACATCATAAAACAATTCATATAAGATAAAGGAATTCATAAAAATAATTCCATCACAACATAAACAAATAAATGTAATAATAGGGATAGAAACAGAACCCTATGTTATCTTAGATGGATAATAATTTTGATAAAACACTTGAAATGAATTCTTGAGGAAAATATCCTTTCTTCTTCATAATCAATTTCTTTTCAAAAAACGTCGTTCAATTTTAAAAGAAAGAGATTTTATTGAAAATAGTCATGAAATATTTTGGAGGAAGCTTCATGAAAATAAGGCTTTATAAAACCGTAAAAATCCGTTCGTGCCGTATGAGTTAAAAAAACATTCTTCTCGTACTTTTGTCGGAAAAGTCAAAAAGTACCTTGTACGAAAAACGACAAAATATTCATTTTATATTCATTACTAAAAACTCACCGAAGGGTAAAATTGGATTTAAACAATTGTAGGTGGATGGAAATAATATTACATATTGAGGAAACATGGATGTGGATGATAAAATACACCCCAGTAAATTCTAAAGTATAAACAATCTCGGATAAAAATGAGATTGTGATATTTCCCTTACCTTAGGTCCAATTTGCTTCATAAGTGTCCGAACATCCTGTATAATGATTTAAATAATGTCATTTACTTATTATAGAATCATATTCATTGTTATGATATCATATATGGTTCACTTATGACTTTATATTACCCGTTCTTTTGTAAATTCCATGTTAAAGAGCGTTTTGGGTAAAATTATTTCATTTATCGTAGGTGTTTGGACTTGTTGTTCTTGACATTATTATTACTTATATCATGATTTACTTAATTCCAGAATATAAAATATGATTTATATATCATATATATTCAGTATATATATATATATAATAGATAGATAAATGAAATGAAACACACCGTTCATGGAGACGGTAGTCCGTACGTACGCATGAACGCTATTTTCCTTTCCTCATTGTCTTGAATGGAAGTAAGTAGATGACATATATATATACATAAATACAGTAGATTTACCATGTCATATATTTCATTATTATTTCTTATATATACTTTATAATCATTCTTAAATGGTTAACATGGAGAATGAATCTCATCGCGTCGTGGAGACGGTAGTCCGTACGTACGCACGAGCGATGATATCATTTCCATAATTATTGAATTGAATTGGAGTGGATGATACAATATATCAGAATCATTATGATGTTATAATAACTATGTATAGTTATTATTTAAACCATAATACCCATCCATGTAAGGTGTTGGTGGAAAAACAGATTACACCACGACGTGGGGACGGTATTCCGTACGTACGCACGCGCGGTGATTTCGTTTTCCGTAGGATGGATAGATGGCGAATTAGGATTGTTTCATACTTATAATAACATATCCGTATATGAGTGATACTAATGTTATTACTTCATACTGAAACAACCTAAGAAGAAGAAGTGGAAGAAGAAATAAAGGTGAAAGAACTGGTAACGGAAATTACCTCTTCTTTGAAGCGCCTCTTTGAGACCTCCTCTTAGGGCACTAAAATTGGTCTTTGAGGAAGACCAGAACCTCTAAGATGTTTCTAGGGAAGTGGAGAATAGATTTTGGCAGGGTTTGTCTGAGCTTGAAGGCTCAAAGTTGTGTGAGTAAGAGAGGGAGGAGGTGTCCTTTTATAAGGGAGGAGAGGGGCACCTTTGGAATAACTAAAAATATTATTTTATTATAAAGTCAAGTTCGGTTTTAAATAGCCCCAAATTGATTTATTTCGAGGCTAAGGTGGGGATGGGTCGAAATCCTCTCATCCAATAGAATTTATACAAGTTTAGGTTCCTATTTTAACCTTATCATTTATATTTAACATTAAGTTAAATAATTTTACTTTTACCGTGTCTTCTTGTGTTCTTATACTATAAGGTTAATAAACTTACTATAAGAAGCCAAAAGAACCCCAAATTGTTTATTATTAATATATATAACCTTAGCTAAGTCATTTCGCCGAACCTTAGATTTTTAGAAATAAAATAACAATTAATAATATAATATTTGTTTTAAAAACTATTTTATGTCAATTTTGACACTATTTAGTAATTGATTTTTGTGAAAATCATAACAGAATGATAAGTTCAAACAAAGTTAATTAAATCAACAATAACATGTCATATTAACCTAGAAAATTAGTGTAAGTCATAAAAAGTCTCAAATTATATTTATTTGAGTATTTATAACATCAATTATGTCAATATTTCATTAATAAGATAATTACTGCATCATCGTTGTGTCATAAATAAATTAAATTATTTAATGTCTAAAAATTAAAAATAAAATACCATTATTTAGTAAATATTTTTATCTTTCTAATGAATATTTACAATCGAATGTATCTTATGTATAACCCTATATTAATTTTTTTTAGTAAATAAACTTTGATTTTAACTCTTTTAACTCTTCTTTGAATTAAATAATAATAAATGTCCTAATCTAATCCAAGTGGGCCTAAATGGTCATATTGTATTCCTAATATTGTTTTTGGTAGAATTAAACTTATCCAATAGAATTTGGACATGTTTTAGGGTAATAATAATATCATTTTTACCCTTAATTACCCTATTTACTTTTAACCGTGGTAAATAAAAGTAAAAAGTTACTATTCACCAAAAAATATTTTCATCTCATTGAACCACATTTTACTTACTGACATCAACCGTGTCTCTCGGATTTTTGAAATTCCACTCACAGAAGCGGTAAAATTAAGTTTTATGAAAAATTCAGTTTTTTTTACTACCACTTAGTGGTTTCACTATTCATCAAAAATTGAAAGTTTTCAGAAAAATACCAAAAAATAGGCCTAAGCTATATTTGATATTATGAACTCAAAAATGATTTCTATTTTACCAAATTCAAAACATATCAGTTGTATTAATTAATTTAAAAATTAATTCCCGTCGTCAAAATAAAAGCCGTGTTTTTAAGAGATAATAACTATCAAAAGATTGACACTTGTTTATAACTGGTTTAAATGTGAAATTACATCCAATGACCAAAATTGTATTGAATTGTAAAAATATATTCTAAATATACTTTAAAACCACTCAAATTAATAATTTATCACTATTAATTATTTCGATTGAAAAAGTTGTTTTTAATTAAAATTTAGTAATTTTCACTATTCATCAAAATATGAAAGTTATCAGAAAATCACCAAAATTTCACCCTAATCTAATTTCGATATTCCAAATCCCAAAATGAAGTCCATTTTGAAAAATAAAATTTAGAAAATTTCAAAAAGTGGTTATTACTATTCATAACGGCTAGTTTTAATAATATTTTAATAGCATATTGTTGTTTAGTGAAACTCGGTATTGCGTACTACACACGCTATCAAGGAAGGTCGCGATTGCATGTAATGAAATGAAAGTCAAGGATGCGTGTTGTGCAAGCTCCTTTTGGTGTAGCGTACAACATAAGAAATTAATGAAATTAAAAAGAATATTTTTCATAAAATCTCGGGGTGTTACATTCTATCCCCCTTAAAATGAATTTCGCCCTCGAAATTCGTCGGGGTTATAAATGGTTTACTATTCCAAAGTTTCTTTAATCAAAACCCACATCGTAAAAAGGAATACCAAAACCAATCTTTAAAAACAAAAGCATGAAATGTAACGGTTACCCAAATAAACTAATCACTGGGTTTCCACATAGGTGAAAATATGGATATGGAAGAAAAATATAACCATCATGTTCTGATGGAGAGTGGTAGAGAACATGGATATGGAAAATCCAACAATCACAAATCCATAAATTTGTGACGATCTAAGGTACCATCTGATTAATCAGATATAAGAGAACTAGGACAACATTTTTGGTTTTCAAGATCGTTTCCCTAAAGTTGAAGAATTTGAATTAGAATAAATACTTACTTTATTTTGGTACAATCTCACTGTTGTTCGTGCCTTGAACAATTTCCACTTCATCTCTTAAATAAATGAAGTTGAATTTGTTATTCGTGAAGTGTTAGTATGACAGATCATTCCATCTGTCTCAAACAAAAGGTTAGAAAAAGTTATTAAATATACATAAGTCATTCTTTAGTGAAATTAATCATATATGGTTCCTAAAATGGACTTATACTTCATATATCATACCACTTAATAAAATAAAACTAGTTTCTACTAAACAGGGACTTCCTTTAGGCCAGTGGTAGGCGATAAAGGCCAGTCGCACTTCAGTTGTGGGTTCGATTCCCACGGCCTTGTCCGACGCGATGGGTTGTCGCCCGTCCTGCAGGTTGTCCTTTTTCTAAAACTATATTACTATAACATCCCATCAATAATATCGAAAAACTTCTATCCTTAAACAATACTATCTTATGTCCAACATAATCCATTCCAATCTTTAGGCTTATCCATAATACTGCAGTCCACTCTCATAATATAGTGAAAACAATTACCAGAGATTTAATACCATCATTGATCCCCATATATCATAAGATATGTCTTGTTGGTCACATTCCAATCATGTGAATACCTTAATGATGTATTCTCTTGAAAAATGCATACCAATAAAACCTTAGTGAAAACATGAATGCTGTCAAAAGTTAACTCTTTCCACATACCGAAATCCAAAAATTCTATATACTCAAACCATGATATCACTTAGTCCTTATATCAATCATGAGCTCATGAATACTGTCAAACATTTCATTTTCTCTTTATCACTTAATTATGTGCATATCATCCACTTTCCAAAAAAAAAAATCTGAATAACCTTTCATTGTTACTCATACCATTCATCATAAACTTTCAAAACTTAAGGAAAGACAACAGTGTAACAATCCTTAGATGTCTTTTTATTCTATAGTACAACATTACACTTGATAATCATGTAATCATTCCACTACCTTCTTAAACCATTGACCGAGCTTCAACAATTCTTTCATCTCACATATCATTTGTAGTCTCTTCATCATCATCAACATAAATACTACCCATACGACCATACCGATTCTCTTCATGAGACACATCCTTAGGGCATTGGTTTGCATAATGCCCGTACATTCCACATTTAAAACATTTAACCATTATTGATGTCATAGCAACACCATTAACCTCATCCATGGTGTTAACTGAAACTTTTCCATTGCACTTACTGGCTTTGTGTCCTTCTTTTCCACACCCAAAGTATCTTTCAGTTCCTTTGAAACATTCTCCTTGATGCCTCTTCCCACGTGATTTACATAGGGGAAATTGAACTTTCTTTCTTCTATGATCATCATGAAACTCCATCTTTCTCTTATTAGCCGAGTCCGGAAACTTACCAAATTTTACTTTATTGATCATATTATGAGATTGCTGATTCGGCATAATAATGATGTTTGGACTTCCAAATCCCATTTCATTTGGTTGCTCATGAATAATATCATTCCATTGTCCATCATATCCTCCATTATCGTGAATCATCTTGTTTCCAGCCATTTTCTAAAACCCAAAAAGAATAGTGTGAGAGGCAAAAATCATGCTAGGGAAAACAACATAATAAAGGGGGAGTACCCTCAATATCTAACATATTAGGTTAAATTCTAAGATCTTTAGTGCAATTCTAGGACTATAACCTATATGTATACCTATCCTTAGGGACATCCCTAGAAATACCTTAAAAATATATCTAGGGATCTCACTAACGTTTTCGCGTCCTAGTTTCCAAAGGTTGACTAAACCTTTCCTCTGATACCAACTGTAGAGACCCTAAGATTAACGTACATGGACATTACATTACTTTTGCGGAATACTTAGTACATTAAAAAAACACACACACAAGGATCGTAATAGTTTAGTGTCTTTGGAAACTCGGAACATAATCTTCTAATCCTGGTGAAAGATCTTCAACATCTCCCATAAAGATCTTCATTTTTTTTACCTAAAACCTTTCTTTATATCCTGGGGAAAAGAAAACATAAAAGGGTGAGCTCAAATTCTCAGTAAGGGTAAACAAAAGAAATATCAATCACATCGTATACACAAGCACATAACTTTTGGAAATCTTAACCTGAAAAAGAGATCATAATTTCATAACATGGGATAAATCATGGCAGTGAAATGTAATCACAATAATCATAACTTAAAACATGAAACTTTGTGGCATACACACATAATCATATAGAATCATTTCTTGTTAGTCAAGACTCATTTCCAAGACTATCTTAGTGGACAAAGTCCCTTTCTGAACCGAGTCACCCTCGTTTCAGTCCTGTTTCACTGAACCGGTATAACCTACCATTCCAGCCATGTCTATCTCATGAGATATAAAATCTTTACCCAATGCATTGGAGGGAGATATATGTCCCACCCATCTCATAATGATACCATTCTTATGTGTGCCACAAAATCATAAATCATACATCATTGCATAACCCATGTAGTAAAAATGGGATTCTTAAACATAATGATATCATAAAACAATTCATATAAGATAAAGGAATTCATAAAAATAATTCCATCACAACATAACCAAATAAATGTAATAATAGGGATAGAAACAGAACCCTAAGTTAGCTTAGATGGACAATAATTTTGGTAAAACACTTGAAATGAATTCTTGAGGAAAATATCCTTTCTTCTTCATAATCAATTTCTTTTCACAAAACATCGTGCAATTTTAAAAGAAAGAGATTTTATTGAAAATTGTCATGAAATATTTTTGAGGAATCTTCATGAAAATAAGGATTTATAAAACCATAAAAATCCGTTCGTGCCGTATGAGTTAAAAAACATTCTTCTCGTACTTTTGTCGGAAAAGTCAAAAAGTACCTTGTACGAAAAACGACAAAAGATTCCTTTTATATTATTTACTAAAAACTCACATAAGGGTAAAATTGGATTTAAAAAATTGTAGGTGGATGGAAATAATATTACATATTGAGGAAACATGGATGCGGATGATAAAATACACCCCAGTAAATTCTAAAGTATAAACAATCTCGGATAAAAATGAGATTGTGATATTTCCCTTACCTTAGGTCCGATTTTCTTCATAAGTGTCTGAAACTCCTATATAATGATTTAAATAATGTCATTTACTTATTAGAGAATCATATTCATTGTTATGATATCATATATGGTTCACTTATGACTTTATATTACCCGTTCTTTTGTAAATTCCATGTTAAAGAGCGTTTTGGGTAAAATTGTTTCATTTATCGTAGGTGTTTGGACTTGTTGTTCTTGACATTATTATTACTTATATCATGATTTAATTAGTTCCAGAATATAAAATATGATTTATATATCATATATATTCAGTATATATATATATATATAATAGATAGATAAATGAAATGAAACACACCGTTCATGGAGATGGTAGTCCGTACGTACGCATGAACGCTGTTTTCCTTTCCTTATTGTCTTGAATGGAAGTAAGTGGATGACATATATATATACATAAATCCAGTAGATTTACCATGTCATATATTTCATTATTATTGCTTATATATACTTTATAATCATTCTTAAATGGTTAACATGGAGAATGAATCTCATCGCGTTGTGGAGACGGTAGTCCGTACGTACGCACGAGCGATGATATCATTTCCATAATTATTGAATTGAATTGGAGTGGATGATACAATATATCAGAATCATTATGATGTTATAATTACTATGTATAGTTATTATTTACACCATAATACCCATCCATGTAAGGTGTTGGTGGAAAAACAGATTACACCACGGCGTGGAGACAGTATTCCGTACGTACGCAAGCGCGCTGATTTCGTTTTCCGTAGGATGGATAGATGGTGAATTAGGATTGTTTCATACTTATAATAACATATCAGTATATTATTGATACTGATGTTATTACTTTATACTGAAACAACCTAAGAAGAAGAAGTGGAAGAAGAAATAAAGGTGAAAGAATTGGTAACGGAAATTACCTCTTCTTTGAAGCGCCTCTTTGAGACCTCCTCTTAGGGCACTAAAATTGGTCTTTGAGGAAGACCAGAACCTCTAGGATGTTTCTAGGGAATTGGAGAAGATATTTTTTCAGGGGTTGTCCGAGCTTGAAGGCTCAAAGTTGTGTGATGAAGAGAGGGAGGATGTGTCCTTTTATAAGGGAGGAGAGGGGAACCTTTGGAATAACTAAAAATATTATTTTATTATAAAGTCAAGTTCGGTTTTAAATAGCTCCAAATTGATTTATTTCGAGGCTAAGGTGGGTATGGGTCGAAATCCTCTCATCAAATAGTATTTAGACAAGTTTAGGTTCCTATTTTAACCTTATCATTTATATTTAACATTAAGTTAAATAATTTTACTTTTACCGTGTCTTCTTGTGTTCTTATACTATAATGTTAATAAACTTACTATAAGAAGCCAAAAGAACCCCAAATTGTTTATTATTAATATATATAACCTTATATAAGTCATTGGGCTGAACCTTAGATTTTTAGAAATAAAATAACAATTAATAATATAATATTTGTTTTAAAAACTATTTTATGTCAATTTTGACACTATTTAGTAATTGATTTTTGTGAAAATCATAACAGAATGTGTAACGACCCGAAATTTTGAATAAATCTTGTTTCCTAATTTCATGTGTTATTTTTTTATACTCAAAAAAAATGTTTTATTTGATAAACATGATTATAAATAAAATGAGACCATTGGTTTTTGAGTGTTATATAACCATCGGTCAATATGACCACCGTGAACAAAATGTTTTGATTATTGTCTCTAAATTTAAGTAATCTTGGTTAATTTGATGGCCTCACCTAGTAACCTTGGGCCGATCGAAGCCCATCTAACAGAGATTGGGAAGGAGGTAGCACCATTGGGCTTTGCTCTGGACCAAATCCAAGCCGAACTTCATCATGTGAAGCTAGAACGGAATCGCCTTCGCGAGAAGTTCAAACTGATAGAAATTACTACTCGGGCAATGTTGACTGAGCCGCCCCAAAATTCTATCACCCTAGTACACCTTACTCTTAGGTCCTATGCTGGTATTATAAGGGGTTATGTAATGAGACCGTAATTGCCTTGTGTAATCCTTTTTTTAAATAAAAATTTGGATTTCTTCTTATGATGATGTTTATGAATTTTCAAATGACCGGATAAATATTGTATGCATATTTTTGATGAATTTTAGAAAAAGGATGTTTTAAAAATGGTTGTGTAAACCTTAAATAATAAAAAATGTGTAATGATTTTCGAAAAATGGTCTTCTACAATTATGTTCAGTACGAAATTTAGAGTCTAATAAGATCAACTTGATTTTTGATGAATAGTAAATTATGAATAGTGATTTTATGATTAGGATTAGTAATATGACCAAATGGATTAGTAATCTCACTTAAATAAAGTTTTAAAATAATCTAGGCACCTTGATTAAGTATTGTGATTCAATAAAATAGTTAAATAATGGTTTCATTAATTATTATTCAAGTATTAGTTTTTTCGGGTGAATAGTGTTTTTTAATTAAAAATTTAATTAAAAATAATTAGAAAATTATTTTTATAAAAATGACTTTATTTTTGAACTCAGAGCATCGATATTATGTTATGGTAATTTTTGGGGTTTTTTCTGAAAAAATGAATTTTCGATGAATAGTGTTTTTATTTAAAAATTAAATTAAAAATATTTAGAAAATTATTTTTATAAAATGGAGTTCATATTTGTAATCAGAGCATTGATATTTGGTTAAGGTGAAATTTTGGGATTATTCTGAGAAAGTTGAATTTTTGATGAATAGTGAAAATACAGTTTTTAAGTTACGGGTGTTTAATGACATCATTAAATGATGTATTAAGTTTGTAATCAATATGTTCGAATTATGAATAGTGAGATAAGGTATGAGGTGTCCCAAGTGGCCAATACCATGGGCAAATACCATGGGCAAGCCAATGGTTTTGCCAAAACCACTAATGAGGTGTCCCTTTGCCATTAATGCCTTGTCCCCTCACTTTCCCTATAAATACCAAGACATCCTCTCATCCATTCGACTCCCCACTCTTCCCCAACGAAGTTCTGGTATCATTACCTCCCAAGGAGTCCTCCCAAGGTGCCCCCAAGCCCTCAAGGTCCCAACCTTTGAGGTTTAAGAGTTACATTTTAAGGTAAGGGATCCGACCCCTCTCTTTCTTTTCAAGTGATCTCTTTTATGTCATTCCTTTTATGCTCCATGTTCTTATTTTGGAGGATGTTCTTTTATACTCCTCTTACTACCCTTTTTATGTTCATATGATGAAAGACCCCCTCTTACTCTCATCATTTCGTTTTAAGAAAGTTTAAGTGGCGCCGTTAGGCTGCCGAATTTTCAAGGGATTCATTCACCTCTCTCTTTTTCAAAGTTCTACTTTCATGTCAAGTCTTTCAAGTTCATTTTTATTATGTTGGGGTATGATCTCTATATTTATCATACTGGACTCTTATGTTCATATGATGAGAGACCCCATTTGATCTCTTCAATTCAGTATTTTTATGTTTTAAGTGGCGTCGTTAGGCTGCCGAATTTTTAAGTGGTTCTTCACCCTTCTCGTTTTGAAGTTCTACTTTCATGTCAATTATTTCAAGTTCCTTTTTGTTATGTTGGGGAATTATCTATATATATCATACTGATCTCTTATGATCATATGATGAGGGACCCTATTTGATCTTGTCAAATCATTTTCTTTTGAAGTTAAGTGACGCCGTAAGGCTGCCGAATTTTCATAAGAGAAATCTAATTTTTTTCCTTCCATGTTTTTCATTTCAAATGGTATGTCCCTAAAGTTTCATTACCATGTCCATATTTCCTTCTTATTCTTTCACCCTACTGTTTTAAGGATCATTTATGAGAGGGTGACCCATGTCCCCTCTCATTTCAATGTTTTTTTAAAACCCCGAAACTTAGCCGTTATGCTGCAGAATTTTCCCCTCAAAATGCCTCTATCTTTTCTCAAAAATTATTTTATGTTATAAAGTGAATACTCAAAGCTCTTATTTCTACAAAGGTATTCACATATATATCAAAATGTTCCATTTTAAATTCTGGGATTTACATACATGAGACCCGCTTTCCCTTTCCGTGGGTTTAAAGTGACGTAAAGATCATGTCTTTAAAGCAGTTTTTAAAACGTTATGATTATGAAATGAAACCCATTTATTTTATGCTATGTGGGTTATTTATGAAATTTTTGATGATGATATATGTGGCTCACATGATAATAAAGGCAAATTTAAGGGTGCGCCCTGATAGCGCTCCAATGCATTGGGTAATGATGTAACCACTAGAGATTACAATTTTCACGATACCTTGGTGAATAACCTTGGTAATTTTAAAATGACACCTTGGGGATGGACCTTGGTGATATGTTCATGATTGTCTATGTTAAATGATGTAGCCACATCTTCAAGTTATGAAAAAGTTTTATTTTTATTATGATATGCCTCATGTTTTCATTTTCATGCCTTAAAGTTCTTTTCATGACTTTATTGATGTATCCCAAGTTCATATGTAAAATGTTTCACTTGTTTCCCTTGCTGGGCCTTCTGCTCACCCTTTCTTTTGATGTATGTCCCCAGGTTATGAGATTCAGTAATGAGCCTAGGGTGAACATGAGGAGAAGCCTTTCAAGTGTTTAAGAATAATTCTTTATGTTGTTTTCATGTTTTAAGTTCCTGGTTTCCAAGACACTAAACCTTAAAGATCCTCGGTTTTGTAAAATGTAATTAAAGTTTATGTGATAAAAAGGAGGGATGCTATAGTTGGTATCAAAGGATGTTTTAGTTATTTGTGGAAATTAGGATATGAAAACTCTAGGAGGAACCCTATAGAAAAGTTTAATATAGGAAATCTTCCTGGTATTTTGGTGAGTAAGGGGTTGCCAAGCAAATACATCCCTGTCTGGATACGAGCAGGTAGAGGTGGCTCTGGCACAGATGTACATAGGGGTAAAACCCGAAAACACTGCTTTGAGCTAGACTTGAACGGGAACTGGTACACGACAACGGGCCTTGCTGCACTCTTGGTTACGACACTCCCGGGGGATATGCTTTGGTAAATTCATAAGCTTGGTATGAACCATTATTAAAGGAACAAAGATAAAATAAAATAAAGATTCACATAAGAATATATGATCATGGATAACCTAGATGGGAACCTAGGGGATCACAAGTTAGGGTATACTTTTCTTCTACAAGTTATCCTTATATGATTTAAGTTCCTTTTCATGATTATTGGTTAAGTATTTAAGCCTCTAATTATACTTTATCTTCTTAGTTAATGGTGGGAAATGGAATAACGTGTCCCAACAACCAATGTGATAGGAAATGCGACAATTTCCGTATTAATATGTCAGAGATGATTAGGGGATTAAAAGATGATTATTATTTTGGAAGGCGTTCACTATTTTGGGGACCCTATATGATCGAGGTAAATAGATTACTATAGTATTTTCATTGAGGAGTAAGGTTGACTTATATTTTGAAGAATTGATGAATTTAAGGTGGACTTATAGTAATTTAGGTTACTTTTGGGAATGATTAACCTATCTTGGGTAAAATATGTTTAGGTTAGCTACTTTTGTTATAAGATGTTTGGAGTGGTTGATGTTGTCTGGAGATGAACAATGAAGTTGTTTTGGAAGACTATGTTATCAAATCCTTCTTGTATTTGGGTTTCAATCTTAGTTTGGTTTATTTTGAGGAATTTTAAGGAACGTTATTTATGGAGTGGTCTATGATGAACGTTGGGTAGTACCATGGAACTTTGAAGATTTAAAAGTAGGTTCTATTCCTATGGGATTCTTTCTTTTTGAAGAGTTGTTTTACCTTAACCTTTCTGTTTTTGGGATAATGTTTAAAGATAGAAGAAATAGATAGTTAATCTTTTGTAGATTATGTGATTCTATAGAAGATGATTCTTGTGCTTTTATGAGACCAAGTGTTTTTGAATTCTCATCATTTGGCGAAAAGATTAGTGTTGGTAGGGACTTGTTAAAGGATGAAACTCTACTTGAAGGTAGGTATATTTTCTTATGTTTTTGTTCTATGTAGTAAATGAAATCCTCAAAATTATGAAAAGAAACGTAAAACAAAAATGTTGTTGGTTTTCGTTTCCTACTAGGTAATCAAAGACCGTTTACACACATCATAAGTTTGGTATTTTCTCATGGTTAACTTTCTCCTAATCATGTTCTCTATCACTCTCTCTCAGAACTGACCCTTTGTTTTTTTCCTCCATGTCCATGTTTTCCTACATGGAACCCGAGTGTGGGTTAACTCGGGTGGCCTTTGTACTTCCTTTTCTTTCTTTTAAAGTAATGGTGTTACTGAATCTTTTTCCGATGTGGGACTTTCAATGAAATTTCAAAACCCAATTTAAAAAAAATTGCGAGGACACAATTTCTTAAGGGGGAAAGATTGTAACGACCCGAAATTTTGAATAAATCTTGTTTCCTAATTTCATGTGTTATTTTTTTATACTCAAAAAAAATGTTTTATTTGATAAACATGATTATAAATAAAATGAGACCATTGGTTTTTGAGTGTTATATAACCATCGGTCAATATGACCACCGTGAACAAAATGTTTTGATTATTGTCTCTAAATTTAAGTAATCTTGGTTAATTTGATGGCCTCACCTAGTAGCCTTGGGCCGATCGAAGCCCATCTAACAGAGATTGGGAAGGAGGTAGCACCATTGGGCTTTGCTCTGGACCAAATCCAAGCCGAACATCATCATGTGAAGCTAGAACGGAATCGCCTTCGCGAGAAGTTCAAACTGATAGAAATTACTACTCGGGCAATGTTGACTGAGCCGCCCAAAAATTCTATCACCCTAGCACACCTTACTCTTAGGTCCTATGCTGGTATTATAAGGGGTTATGTAACGAGACCGTAATTGCCTTGTGTAATCCTTTTTTTTAAATAAAAATTTGGATTTCTTCTTATGATGATGTTTATGAATTTTCAAATGACCGGATAAATATTGTATGCATATTTTTGATGAATTTTAGAAAAAGGATGTTTTAAAAATGGTTGTGTAAACCTTAAATAATAAAAAATGTGTAATGATTTTTGAAAAATGGTCTTCTACAATTATGTTCAGTACGAAATTTAGAGTCTAATAAGATCAACTTGATTTTTGATGAATAGTAAATTATGAATAGTGATTTTATGATTAGGATTAGTAATATGACCAAATGGATTAGTAATCTCACTTAAATAAAGTTTTAAAATAATCTAGGCACCTTGATTAAGTATTGTGATTCAATAAAATAGTTAAATAACGGTTTCATTAATTATTATTCAAGTATTAGTTTTTTCGGGTGAATAGTGTTTTTTAATTAAAAATTTAATTAAAAATAATTAGAAAATTATTTTTATAAAAATGACTTTATTTTTTAACTCAGAGCATCGATATTATGTTATGGTAATTTTTGGGGTTTTTTCTGAAAAAATGAATTTTCGATGAATAGTGTTTTTATTTAAAAATTAAATTAAAAATATTTAGAAAATTATTTTTATAAAATGGAGTTCATATTTGTAATCAGAGCGTTGATATTTGGTTAAGGTGAAATTTTGGGATTATTCTGAGAAAGTTGAATTTTTGATGAATAGTGAAAATACAGTTTTTAAGTTACGGGTGTTTAATGACATCATTAAATGATGTATTAAGTTTGTAATCAATATGTTCGAATTATGAATAGTGAGATAAGGTATGAGGTGTCCCAAGTGGCCAATACCATGGGCAAATACCATGGGCAAGCCAATGGTTTTGCCAAAACCACTAATGAGGTGTCCCTTTGCCATTAATGCCTTGTCCCCTCACTTTCCCTATAAATACCAAGCCATCCTCTCATCCATTCGACTCCCCACTCTTCCCCAACGAAGTTCTGGTATCATTACCTCCCAAGGAGTCCTCCCAAGGTGCCCCCAAGCCCTCAAGGTCCCAACCTTTGAGGTTTAAGAGTTACATTTTAAGGTAAGGGATCCGACCCCTCTCTTTCTTTTCAAGTGATCTCTTTTATGTCATTCCTTTTATGCTCCATGTTCTTATTTTGGAGGATGTTCTTTTATACTCATCTTACTGCCCTTTTTATGTTCATATGATGAAAGACCCCCTCTTACTCTCATCATTTCGTTTTAAGAAAGTTTAAGTGGCGCCGTTAGGCTGCCGAATTTTCAAGGGATTCATTCACCTCTCTCTTTTTCAAAGTTCTACTTTCATGTCAAGTCTTTCAAGTTCATTTTTATTATGTTGGGGTATGATCTCTATATTTATCATACTGGAATCTTATGTTCATATGATGAGAGACCCCATTTGATCTCTTCAATTCAGTATTTTGATGTTTTAAGTGGCGTCGTTAGGCTGCCGAATTTTTAAGTGGTTCTTCACCCTTCTCGTTTTGAAGTTCTACTTTCATGTCAATTCTTTCAAGTTCCTTTTTGTTATGTTGGGGAATTATCTATATATATCATACTGATCTCTTATGATCATATGATGAGGGACCCTATTTGATCTTGTCAAATCATTTTATTTTGAAGTTAAGTGACGCCGTAAGGCTGCCGAATTTTCATAAGAGAAATCTAATTTTTTTTCCTTCCATGTTTTTCATTTCAAATGGTATGTCCCTAAAGTTTCATTACCATGTCCATATGTCCTTCTTATTCTTTCACCCTACTGTTTTAAGGATCATTTATGAGAGGGTGACCCATGTCCCCTCTCATTTCAATGTTTTTTTAAAACCCCGAAACTTAGCCGTTATGCTGCAGAATTTTCCCCTCAAAATGCCTCTATCTTTTCTCAAAAATTATTTTATGTTATAAAGTGAATACTCAAAGCTCTTATTTCTACAAAGGTATTCACATATATATCAAAATGTTCCATTTTAAATTCTGGGATTTACATACATGAGACCCGCTTTCCCTTTCCGTGGGTTTAAAGTGACGTAAAGATCATGTCTTTAAAGCAGTTTTTAAAACGTTATGATTATGAAATGAAACCCATTTATTTTATGCTATGTGGGTTATTTATGAAATTTTTGATGATGATATATGTGGATCACATGATAATAAAGGCAAATTTAAGGGTGCGCCCTGATAGCGCTCCAATGCATTGGGTAATGATGTAACCACTAGAGATTACAATTTTCACGATACCTTGGTGAATAACCTTGGTAATTTTAAAATGACACCTTGGGGATGGACCTTGGTGATATGTTCATGATTGTCTATGTTAAATGATGTAGCCACATCTTCAAGTTATGAAAAAGTTTTATTTTTATTATGATATGCCTCATGTTTTCATTTTCATGCCTTAAAGTTCTTTTCATGACTTTATTGATGTATCCCAAGTTCATATGTAAAATGTTTCACTTGTTTCCCTTGCTGGGCCTTCTGCTCACCCTTTCTTTTGATGTATGTCCCCAGGTTATGAGATTCAGTAATGAGCCTAGGGTGAACATGAGTAGAAGCCTTTCAAGTGTTTAAGAATAATTCTTTATGTTGTTTTCATGTTTTAAGTTCCTGGTTTCCAAGACACTAAACCTTAAAGATCCTCGGTTTTGTAAAATGTAATTAAAGTTTATGTGATAAAAAGGTGGGATGATATAGAATGATAAGTTCAAAAAAGGTTAATTAAATCAACAATAACATGTAATATTAACCTATAAAATTATTTTAAGTCATAAAAAGTCTCAAATTATATTTATTTGAGTATTTATAACATCAATTATGTCAATATTTCATTAATAAGATAATTACTGCATCATCGTTGTGTCATAAATAAATTAAATTATTTAATGTCTAAAAATTACAAATAAAATACCATTATGTATTAAATATTTTTAGATTTCTAATTAATATTTACAATCGAATTTATCTTATGAATAACCATATATTAAAAATGTTTTAGTAAATAAACTTTGATTTTAACTCTTTTAACTCTTCTTTGAATTAAATAATAATAAATGTCCTAATCTAATCCAAGTGGGCCTAAATGGTCATATGTTATTCCTAAGATTGTTTTTGGTCTAATTAAACTTATCCAATAGAATTTGGACATGTTTTAGGGTAATAATAATATCTTTTTTACCCTTAATTACCCTATTTACTTTTAACCGTGGTAAATAAAAGTAAAAAGTTAATATTCACCAAAAATTATTTTCATCTCATTGAACCACATTTTACTTACTGACATTAACCGTGTCTCTCGGATTTTTGAAATTCCACTCACAGAAGTGGTAAAATTAAGTTTTATGAAAAATTCAGTTTTTTTTAACTACCACTTAGTGGTTTCACTATTCATCAAAAATTGAAAGTTTTCAGAAAAATTCCAAAAATTAGGCCTAATCTATATTTGATATTATGAACTGAAAAATGATTTCTATTTTACCAAATTAAAAACATATCAGTTGCATTAATTAATTTAAAAATTAATTCCCGTCGTCAAAACAAAAGCCGTGTTTTTAAGAGATAATAACTATCAAAAGATTGACACTTGTTTATAACTGGTTTAAATGTGAAATTACATCCAATGACCAAAATTGTATTGAATTGTAAAAATATATTCTAAATATACTTTAAAACCACTCAAATTAATAATTTATCACTATTAATTATTTTGATTGAAAAAGTTGTTTTTAATTAAAATTTAGTAATTTTCACTATTCATCAAAATATGAAAGTTATCCGAAAATCACCAAAATTTCACCCTAAGCTAATTTCGATATTCCGAATCCCAAAATGAAGTCCATTTTGAAAAATAAAATTTACAAAATTTCAAAAAGTGGTTATTACTATTCATAACGGCTAGTTTTAATAATATTTTAATAGCATATCGTTGTTTAGTGAAACTCGGTATTGCATACTACACACGCTATCAAGGACGGTCGCGATTGCGTGTAATGAAAGGCAAGTCAAGGATGTGTGTTGTGCAAGCTCCTTTTGGTGTAGCGTACAACACAAGACATTAATGAAATTAAAAAGAATATTTTTCATAAAATCTCGGGGTGTTACACCTTGGCTACATGGTTATGATAGTATGCCATTATGCATTCCATCATTATGAAAGTGGTTATTGATATTACATGTGATTATTCGACTAGTAGAATATCCATGTGAATAAGTAAATGACATTTTTTCATTTTATTTTCCCCATATTATGCTGAAGTTCAAGTTGAAAAGGCTTTTTTTAGTTATACATTGCCTTAAATGTTAATGTTTATTCATGAAAGATTCTGCTATATTGTTATCTTTACTGAGCATCTGAGCTCACCCTTTTCAATGTTTTAATTTTTCCAGGATGTGAAGCAGTATTTTGGGAATGACCTGCAGGGATAGTCTGAAGGGGATATGAGTGTGGACAATGGAGGCTATGTTATTGTAGTTTTTCACTTTATGATGTAATGTAACATTTATGAAGGTATATAGTGTTTCCAAGGCTACTAAACTAATAGGTCTTTTGAGACTTGATCTTTGTGATCATGCTAATGTTACGCAATAATGCAATGACTCTGGGTAACTGGGGTCGGGGCGTTACATCAAAATAAGGTGGTTCTTTTGGAATTATCTAAGGAGGCTTTCATGAAATTTGAAATAATAATAATGGCTTGATGAATGGATTCCCCCAAAATCAAGCACACTATGTGCAGAAATCCTGTGACTGGCTGGGTCCCAAAGAATTTTGACAAGAAACCCTATATGAACCAGTTACAAGAGACCCTATGTGGATCAGCTAGAAGATACCCTATGTGGATCATCTATAAGAGACCCTGTGTAGATCAGTTACAAGTGAGCCTATGTGGATCAGCTCTGACCGACCCTGTGTGGATCAGCTACCAGTGGCCTTGTGTAGACCAGCTAAGATTGTCTAAGTGGGAAGCATCTCTGTTTAACCCAAAAGAACCACAGTACTCATCAGGGATGAGTACCTCAACATTCCAAGGTGTTCAGTGTTATGACTGATAGTCTTACTTTTTGTACTTTAGATTATACCTACGTGACTTGTCTTAATTTTTGGTCATGATTCATGGTTTGATTTTTGGATTGATTTTTGGTTTATCCTTTATGGTTTGGGGTCCCTACTTGTTATTTTGTTACTCACCCCTATATGGGATTCACCCACATGTGTTGTGTCTGGTGAAAATGACCAAAGCCTTGATGAGGGACTTGGTGTCCTAGGACCTGGTGGTTCCCAATGAGATCAGGCAGGCGGAGCGTACATATAAGGCTTCTGGAAGCTACTCTCCACATACCCATTAGGTGGGTCTTCAGTGAAATTTTTTTCGAGATATTTTTTAATTTAATGTTTTCCGTCTGTCTTTTTTTGGGTTTGTATTATAGCCCATTTGACCTACAGATTTTACCATTACTCAGTGGTTATTTAGTGGAATGCTTGTTTACCTTTCTAGTTTTTGGGACATGGTTGTGTGTGTGTGTACATGTACTCAAGAAAACGCCTCCCACTTATAGTTTGACACCTTTGGCACTAACCACCAACCCCTATCCTTTTTGAAGTAGGGTTGGGGAAGTCAAGACATGGGACCTAGGGGGCGGGTTGTGCCAAAGTGGTGTCAGAGGCGGTTGGTTCTCCCTAAAAGATCAAGAGTCTATGGTTTTGTTTTGGGGAAAAAATGTTGAATGTTTTGAGTTTGATTTTTAGGTTCGGGGAGTATAGTGTTGGTGTGGTATCCCACGTATCCATACACCAGGACCATGAATTCTTCTTTTTGACTCACTACAGTAGACCACTGGTTTCATGCATCATATAGAAATTGAGTGTTTCCCCCATGTTTTTGTTGAATCAGAGTTAGTTAACTAGGTATACTCTACTGAATTTGGTACATCTTGATTTATTTCAGGATGAATCCCTAAAGACAACCAACTAGGATTCTAATATGTGACTGTGAGGACAACCTACATAGCAATGAGGTGTCGGTTCAGGGACCTGTGCTAGAGATGGTCTCGCTGGGTGGTGTGCCAATATTATGATGACCCATTGATCAACAGTTACTATTGGCACTACCGGTGGAGGATGAATGAAAAATCATTGCCTTGCATGAGTTTCAAAGACAGAGACCTCCCAGGTTCATGGGAGAGACATATCCTCAGGCCACTGAGGACAGGCTTAAGGCAGTGACATGGGTATTCTGCTTAGTGAGGACGTCACTTGACCAAATGAAGATCTTAACTGCGAGACTTCTTTAGTGTTAGGTAGAGAGATAGTGGAGATTGACGATTCGGACTCATGATGAGTCAACCCTCTTCTGGGCTGACTTTGAGTGGTTTTTTTGGGAGGACTTCTTCCCCACGACCTTGCGCTTAGTGCGCATACAGAAGCTACTTCACCCACAATAGGGAAACAAGTCAGTGGATGAGTACTCTATGAGGTTTATTGACCTCTCCCGCTAATATATGGATATAGAACAATACCCTTTCTTTATGGACCATACCATTGAGCAGGGACTCTGATGGGAGATCAGGGTGTCGATGATTTCCCTCAGCATCCCTTTGTAGGATGGAGTGATGCAGGGAGCTCTACTAGTAGAGATCTTTCTCGCAGAGCATACACCAATGGTGGGAGCTACCATTGGGAGAAAGGTGGCCGAGTCATCTATGGCGGGTAGTCGACAATTGACACAGAGGTACAAGCGGGCCAAACTATCCGGAGGATGGCCCCAAGACTCTGGATCAGTGGTGCGATGCCACCAGGGAAGCATGAGTTAGTAGAGGAGCAGGGTGTGCTACTTGTGCGGCAAGTAGGGACATATGGATTGTGACTGACTAAACCACCACACTGATGATCATCAGATGGTCGAAGAACCGTCGAGGTAGAGGTAGAGGTTCTAGTGAGGAGTTTTGTAGGGTAGATAACATGGAAGAGGAGAAACTTGAGTATCAGGGTTTGGGATATGGTTTGAGGTACTACAACCACCACCCCCAGTTGGTCCACCACAGCCTCAGGGAGAGGGTGGAAAAGGGAGAGATCAACTTCAGGCAGTGGAGGCCTATGACCATGGAACTCTATAGGTGATTATATATACGATCTGTGTCTTCTACACCTTAGTTATGGTTCTTATAGACACATGTTCCAACAACTCTTTCCTTTACATGGACCTCGTTTGAGACTCGAAGATTCCAATGGAGCCGTTGGCTCGATCCTTATGGTTAGAGACTCATAGGGGAAAGAATTTGATCATTAAACACTGGTGCTGGTAGTGTGAGCTTACTATTGGAGGTGAGAGCTTCAGTTTGGATCTCCTAGTAGCGGCGTTGAGGCCTTACGATTTAATCTTGGGCATGGAATGGTTACCCATAGTTCATGCTCAGATTGAATGTCTTATTTTTTGAGTATGGTGTGTTCGCGAGGATGAGACTAGGTTTTCCTTCACTAGTGAGAAGGGATCTCTTGTAGTACAGGAAAGACTTTCTCAGAGGAGGGTGTAGCCGATCACTCAATATTTTTCTAGCCTCACCCTTGATGCAGTGGATGAGTGGATACCAAGATTTCATTAGTGGTGGACAAGTACAAGGATGTTTCGCTAAAGATGTTCTAAGGCTACCTCCTCACAGGGAGGTAGACTTTTTCATCAACATGTACCCTGGGATAACACTGATATATACACCAGCATATCTGATGGATCCAATAGAGATTAGAGAGTTGAGGGTACAGCTGGAGGGCTTGCATGAGAAGGGATTTGTGAGGCCCAATGTATCACCATTGGCATCCCCAATGTTATTTTCCAAGAAGGCAGACGAGAGCTTGAGGCTATGCATAAACTATCAGTGCTTGAACTAGGTGACCATTAAGAACAAGTACCACCGTAAAGGATTGATGAACTCTTTGATTAGATAAAGGGAGAAAAGTGGTTCTCAAAGATAGACCATAGATTAGGCTATCACGAGCTTTGGGTACGGGATGAGGATGTACCAAAGATAGCCTTTAGATGCTAGTATGTCCACTAAAAGCTCTTGGTGATGCCCTTCGGTGTGAAAAATGCCCCAACAGTTTTCATGGGACTCATGAATAGGATATTCCAGCCTTACCTCGATCATTTTGTGGTGGTATTCATTGATGACATCTTGGTGTACTCAGCGTTAGAGGAGGAGCATGCTACACACTTGCAGATAGTCTTAGATACACTCTGGGATAACTTGCTTTATGGGAAGCTCTCGAAGTTCCAATTATGGATTCAGAAGGTCCACTATCTGGGAAACATCATCTCAGATGTTGGAGTTGCAGTGGATTTGATGAATATAGAGGTAGTGCTTTCTTGGGAACCACCCCGGAGCGTGACTGAGGTGTAGAGTTTATCAGCATTAGCTGAATACTACTTGAGGTTCGTGCCTAACTTTTCCAGAGTAGAAGCACCCTTATAGGCTTGGACATAGAAGGGACAATGCTTTATCTGGACAGGGAAGTTCCAGCAAAGTTTCTAGGAGCTGAGGCGGAGAGTGACGAGTGCCCCAATATTGAGACTACTAGAGGAGGGCATTGGGTATATAGTTTCCTGCGACGCATCAGGGACTAGAAGGGGTTTTTTCATAATGTAAGAGCAAGCAGTGATCACCTATGTTTCACGAAAGTTGACACAACATGAGCATAACTATGCAACCCATGACCAAGAGTTAGCAGCAATGGTATTTTCTTTGAATATTTTGCATCACTACTTGATGGGCGAACGGTTTACCGTCTACTCCGACCACAAGAGTCTCAAGTAGATATTCTCCCTAAAGGGATTGAACTTGAAACATCATCTATGGATAGAGTTCCTCCAGGACTATTATTTCAAGATAGTCTATACTCCTTGGAAGGGGAACATGGTAGAAGACGTGCTTAGTAGGAGATCTGGTTTCCAGCTGCTGATTTAGGCGACATAGCAGCTAACTGTGATATAGATATCCTTTGTGGATGATGATGGAGAATATTACCTTTAGTCGATGACTATCACTCCCCCACTCTTACAGAAAGTTAGGGAGGCACAACTTGTGGATGTTAACTATGAGGCCTTACATGATCAGTTATATTCATTACAAGATTCTGATGAATTTTTGATAGGTGGGGAGCATGTCATCCTTTTTAGAGGGCGCATAGTAGCACCATTGGTGTTGAGAGAATAGATTTTGAGGGAGATCCATAACTACCCCTTGTCGGTATATCATGGAGTGGATAATATGTACTAGGATCTCTGACATTAGTACTGGTGGCCAAGGATGAAGAAAGTAGTGGTCGAGTTCGTTTCATGGATCCTCACTTATCAGAAAGTGAAGGATGAGAATCCAGTTCCAACAGGCTTGACCCATCCAATTGAGGTACCAGAGTGTATGTGGGATGGTATCTCGATGGAATTGGTGACGAGACTACTATTCATGTCCAAGGGACATGATTCTATCTAGGTGATCATTGACTGAATCACCTGGTCGGCTCACTTCCTACCCATATAGGAGTAGGGATTGGTATAGGTCTTAGAACACCTATATGTCTAGGAGATAGTGTGGCTTCATGGGATTCCTTCAATGATTGTCTGAGTCTGTGATGATCACTTAACATCTTGGATATGGAAGGGATTACAGGAGGCGTTTGGGATTCAACTACACTTGAGAACAACCTTTTTCCCACATACAGATGGTTAGACATAGTAGACTATACAGACCTCAAAGGATATGCTTTGTACTTGCGTCCTTGATTAAGGTTGTAGTTGGGAGGACCACCTACCACTGGTGAATTTTTCATACAACAGAAGATATAACTCCACCATTGGCATGACACTATTCAAGGCTTCATACGGGTGACCATGCAGATCACCTCTATACTGGACAGACCCAGGGGAGTTAGCACTCATGGGTCCAGAGTTGGTACGTGGTACCACTGAGAAGGTTCAGATCATCTAGGAGAGTATGTGGACTTCACAGGGAAAAAAAAATCACATGTTGATAGGAGATGAAGGCCCTTGGAGTTCAAGGAGATAGAACATGTGTTCCTTTGGGTCTCACCCCGATGGTGATTTTTGAGATTTGGCTGGGGCAGTAAGTTATCTTCAAGGTTCATCAGACCTTTCCAGATTTTGAGTAGAGTTAGAGAGGTGGTGTACCTCCTAGCTCTCCCCACACAGATGCATCAGGTGCACGATGTTTTCTATGTGTCATAGCTGAGGATGTATGTGCATGATCCATCGCACGCCATCGACTAGGGAGAGCTGGACATTGATGATGGGGCAACGTTTGCAGAGTTCCTGGTGGAGATAGAGGATCAACTGGAGTGGGTCCTTTGTGGATATTCTATTCCTTTGCTATGCATTCGGTGGTAGCATAGGAATCTCCAAGAGAGCACATGGGAGCGGGAGGCTCATATTCATGTTCAGTACCCCCATTTGTTTATTTAGCCTTATTTTAGATTATGGTTAAGTAAAGCCCTAAAGGTGGGGGTAATTTAATATCCCTGAAATTTCATGTATTTCTTTAAATTATATGGGATTGTTTTGAGACCAGAAACTCAGACGGAACCTAATTCTGAGACACAGTGAGCCCGAAATAGAATTTCGAACATTTCTTAGTTCATTTAAATAAACGTGCAAGCTGGTTTTACTAACTTTTAAACTGGATCTCTAATCAAAAGCCTGTGGGAACCGTTTGACTCAGAACAAAGAGATTCATCTAGAAAGGACCTAACTTCGATCAAAGAGGGTCAGCCGTAAAAGGTAGATTTTGGACTTTTTAGAAGAAAAATAAAATAACTTAAAAAGTTATTTTATTTATTTCTCACCACCATTGAGCAGTGGCACATCATAACTGCGGTGACAGCAATGAGGAAATGATGAGTCTCATTAAATGAAGACAATTAATGAGTCTCTTAAATGTGAAGCGTAATGACTCATTAATTGAAGTGTAACAGATATGCTGTTTCATTAATGAAACAGTGTAACGACGTGATGACACAGTGTAACAGAAACGCTGCAATGTGTTTCTCTTTTAATGAGATAACGTGTTGGAGAATAAAAGTTTTAATTTATTTGATAGATTTTGAGGAAATTCTCCCCAATGAATAATGTCGGAAAGTCACTAGCGACGGAAACAAACCTTGAAGAATAGGACCAAAGAGAGAAAAATGCCAATGGATTTGAATGGAATGTGAATCCCCATGGACGAATTGCTTCAGCAATGAATCTTTCCCGGGTAGGGGTTTACTTTTTTTGTTTTGAGTTTCCTTATTCTTCATTCTAAAACAATGAACATGAATCAACCCATGAATAGGTTGATATGCATATTTCTCGTTCTTACGGGAGGGAGCTTATTGATGGGGTTTAACATCAGGGTAACATTATTGATAGAACCCAAATCTTCTTCCCCCATGTTTTAAACTATAATGAAGAGGGTGAGGGATGACATGAACAAGGCCTAGGCCCCTCTTCCTTTGTGCGTTCTTGTGCGTTCTTCGTTTCCAAACCTACAAGTTTATGACGATGAATTTTCAATGCTGTAACAGAGAAGAAAACACCCCATGGAGGATGGAGGCATAGACGGTCTGAAGAACGAACCCTCAGAGTATACCTAGTGGTCTGCATAATATCATGTCGGGGCACCAAGGAGGATGTCACAGGCATCTCTAGCCGTGACGGTGTAGAAGAAGCCACTGAAAATCAGGCCAGTGGCTAGCAGAGGCTAGACGCGACTATACGTCCATGTTAGAAGGGCGGCCCACGGTGCACACCGACATGCGGTCCAGTAGGAACTACATGCGGGAAAAAGGGGTGGCCGATATATTCAACTAAGGAATGCAAGAACCGGATTCCACTGGGCATCTCGGCTAGAGGTGATTGGCCCGCTATCAAGGCCTGTCTAGGGGCCACAAATTAGGCCGTTGTGCAGCCTGGGCTGGAGTAAGCCAACTCACTATTGTGGGTTAGGTTGGTGGGATAAAAACGAGCCGCTAGGTGGTCCGGGATGGGAAAGAAAACTGACCTATCAGTGCGGGTCAAGCTGGAAAAATCCGGGTTGTTGGGTGACCCGGCGGGCTGGACCCATGACCGAACCGGGCTAGACCCATGGTCGAACCGGGCCAGGTCTATGAAGGCCCAATGCACCTGGCCCATTAGCCAGACCAGGACGGGCCGACCTAGACCCAACTGGTCTGGGTTGGATCAGACGAACCGGGTTGGTTCATGCGAGACCCTCAGGCCGGGTTGGTTGGGTCGGCTCAACTGGGTCAGACCGGGCCCAGACACAACCATCACCTGTTTACTAAAACACTAATATATTTCAAAACGAGCGTCCGATTGATGATCCGTTTACAGAGTTGTAACCCTCATGATTAGAAGGTTATTTTGGAATGATATAAGGAGGATTTAATGGAATTTGAAATATGAAGAATGTCTTGAGGAGTGGATTCTCTTGGATCAAGTGCACTACGTGTGGAAATCCTGCAGCTGGCTGGGACCCAAAGACTACTGACAAGCGACCCTATGTAGATCAGCTACAAGAAACCCTGTGCGGATCAACTATAAGAGACCCTGTGTAGATCATCTATACGAAACCCTGTGTGGATCAGCTACAAGAAACCCTATGTGGATCAGCTATGTGATACACTCTATGGATCAGCTCTGAGCGACCCTGTGTGGATCAGTACAAGTGACCCGGTGTGGACCAGCTATAATGCCCTAAGCGGGAAGAGGCTCTATGTGACCTAGTATACCCATGATATTCATTAGGGATGAGTACCACAATTTCCCAAGGTGTTCAGTGTTGCGACTGATAGTCTTTATTTCTGTACTTTATATTATACCTGTGTGAGTTTTCTTTCTTTGTGTTCACACATTGTGGTTTTCTTTGTGGATTGATTTGTGGTCATTCCTTTGAGGTTTGGGGTCCCTACTGGGTATTTTGTTACTCAAACCTACATGATCTTAGCCCACACGTGTTGTGTCTGATGCAGACGACTAACGCCTTGATGAATGACTTGGTGGCCTATGACCCAGTGGTTCCTAGTGAGATCAGGCTGGAGGGGCGTACTTCTACGGCTTCTGATAGCTACTCTACACTTACCCATCGGGTGGAGATTTAAATGGATGGATTTTCAGAGATCTTTTGTACTTTTTTGTTTTTTGTTTTTCTTTTTTAGGTTTATATTCTGGACCATTTGACCTATATCTTGTACCTTTACTCAATGGTTGTTTAGTATCATGCATGTTTACCTCTCTAGTTTTTGGGATGTGGTTGCGTGTGTGTGCATATAGGTACTCAAGAAAATTCCTCCCACTTCCATGTTGATGCCTTCGACTTTATTCCCCAACCCCTAGCCTTTGGGAGGTGGGCTTGGGGGAGTCACAAAACGGGCCCCATGGGATGGGTTGTGACATATTTGTTTCATGTGATTCATACATTTTAAGACATATAATTCTTTCAAGAGAATCCCCTTCATCATAGTAGGAAAACTATGATAAATTCTCAAAGTACCATAAGTAGACCTAAAATTTTACCCCTTTATACCTAGGATTCCTAAGGAAATGAGGTTTATTTTATGTTTGGGTACCCACTTAACCTCTTCCAAAGTTTTAAATAGCCAACTTTGAGGTTAAAAAATAGATATAACCTATACCCATAATATGGAAGCTCTTATTATTTTCTAGGTAGACATCACCTAGTTAACTCTCCATTTACTCAATGAAGCACTCTTTATTATGACACAAGTGAAAGGAGAATCTGGAATCTAGGATCAATTCCTAAGAAGTAGGATGATCATAAATATTCAATTAATTATCCATTTTGAAATCATGTTATACTAACAAAGAATGATCATTATTATTTTCATTATATATATATTCTCTTTGTCATGCTATTTTTCTTTCTTGTTCCAAGGTTTTTTATTATGGAAAAATATAAAAACCATATTATTAGATTATTTATTGTTGGATTTAATTCAATATTTTCTAGACTAACTCCTCCCTCACCACTTATCCCCATACTTAGTGTTGCCTCTAAAATTCAAAACCTCATCCTTACTCATAACAGTGCCATTCTTTTAAATTTATTTAGTCAAAAATAAAAATTTACCTACTCAAGAGTTAGAGTATCCCCACCATACATCATTGATTCCTCAATAGAATTGAAAAACTCATACCATGATGTTAAAATAATTATAGCTAGGACATTATCCACTATTTTAATATCTAAGTTAAAAAGACCCAATATGATTTTATTGAAATCATTAAGATGGATCTTGAGTAAAATTTTGGGACACATCTTGAAGGAGTAAAGTCTCCTTTTATTTTATAATATTCAAAAAAATACTTATTCATTTACAAATCTTATAATTTAGACCAAATACCAATAACAGTAGACTAAAAAGATAATTCCCTAGGAAATTTATTATAGAATGTTAGTAGAATAAAAATATGGGGTTTTCTAAGAACATCATCAGATACATCAACATATGTAATAGTAGTATTCCATCAGGGGACATAATGGTAACCTTCTTTTTAGATCCATCAAGAGAATATATTAGATCATTATGATCTAAGAGAGTGTTTTTCATTATTTTACATAGGTTGAAATAATTTATCCCTTCAAATATTTCTATTTCAAACTTCTTTGACCCCATTTTCAACATTTTATAAGACCCTAATTCCAATTTTTAAGGGAAATGTTGTTACAAATATCCTAAAGAACCATCAATGATCCAATGATGTGTTTTTATGGGTAGTGAAGTGATTATAAATATTGTTTTATTTATAAAATTTGAATTATAATAATAGATGATTGTTCATTTGGAAGGAGAAAAAGAAAGCAGTAAAGGACACCAATAAGTAATGTGATTTATATTGTGTTAACCCCAATTTCACAGTGATAAAACAATCATAATAAAGTTATCTTACTTAAAGGATAAAAATAAGTAATACACACCCAAAAGTAATAAATAATACTAGATAATCTATACAAGATGGTTGACCATGAAAAACTTAGTGGTGATAATGATCTCTATCATGTGTAGTTTTCACCATCAACTCTTGGATGGACTCACACATGCACACAACATCAATTATATAGAAAAATACTTCAAGAAAGAAAATAAATTTATTACTAAGACATATTTCTGTACCAAAATATAGTTAAGAATGAAATAATTAGTCAAAATCCCCCAATTCTTCATTTGAGAATGTTCCAGATCCGATTTTATATAGCAGCATCTACTGAATCATCACCAAACAAGTAATCCTACTATAAGGGTTCATAACACCAAGATTTAGGGAGAAACTAGTAGGGCCATAACATCAGCTCCTCTACTTCCCTATAAATATCTCACTAGGAAATAGAGGTCTCCCTCTATACGATCATCAAGAAAAACTAAATTGAATTAGGGATTCAAACTAAATGTTAAAGGATAAATTCAGAGTGCAATCATGATGCTCATTTGAAGTGACAGATGATGCAGGTGAGGTGCATTGTATGGGTGACACATGAAGATCCCAAATGAAATAGGTCCTTTGAATTAATATAGGTGATAAATTTGGATATGATAGGTAGAAGTACACAAGTGTTCGTGAGATCATGATGAGGATCAATCCCACTTTGAGATATAGTGAAAACACATTGAAGATACATGAGGAAGCTGTATAATAATCATTGGATTAATATCATCAATAGTACTAAATCAATAAGCTAAAATAAATATAAAAAATATATGGAATCTAGATTTAATCAAAGGTAGAAAAAATGAAATTACCAAAATTTATACTTCATGTAAATAGTTCCTTACATGACATTAAAAATAGAATGATACAAATAAATTTTAATTGAAATAAAAATTTCATAACAATATTATAATAAATCTCCAACTTATAATTAAAAATATTTACTGATGATTTCCACAGAACATATACTATTGAACTAGGAACATGATTATTATTTAAAAATTATTATTAAACTTTAATAAGTGAACAGATTTAGTTAAACTGTTAGACATGTTATCCTCAGGGTGTGTAACACCCCAAAATTCTAAAGTAATAACCTTATATTCGATAACGTGCATAACATGAGACACTTAGCACGTAAGGGGATATAATACCTAGATAATATAAAATATATTTTATATTTTAAATTTATTTGATATATTTTATATTTTTAATTTCACACAAGATCAAGTTATCATGCGTTACATGAAAGATCAATCATCTTTGATTGCTTGTGTTACACGCAAGAACACGTTTTACTGAACAATAATATATAATTAAATTATTTTTATTTGATACAATAAGATATAAAATATCCATTAAATTAGTAGTTATAAAAATGATTAATTAACATATTAATATTTATGGTTTACATAAATATAAAACTAATTCATGGGTTATCAATTAATGAAAAATGAAAATATAAACAAATTGAATATATTGGAACTATTAATATTTGTATACTCAAAAAGGATTTTTTCCATAATAAATTAAATTAATTAAAATTAGTTAGTTATATTAAAGGAATATATATTTCATATATTCAATCGAATATTTTTTATAATCATCCAACATATTTGATAAACATAAGATAAGAATAAACTCAATATTACACGTAAAAACCAATATTTTTATTATGGTTTTTACCACCTTTTAATGGATAACCCATTTTAAATCCAATTTTTGAAAGTTTTATAAACATAATATATAAAAATAAGTTTTTATTTTGAAAAAAAACATAAATATTAGCTTAGGGTGAGGTTTTTGTATTTTTATGTGAAGTTTAATTTTTTAATGAATAATGAAAAATACTGAAATTTAATCCAATACTGATTTTTAATCTAGTTTATTTATTTGGTTAAATTATAATTATAATTGGGTTTAAATATTAATTAGATTATATTTTTATCAGTTAATCCAATTTAGGTCATTTTAATCAATTTTAATTTGAAATTGACTATAAGAAGTTAGAAAACTTTAAGAAGTTTTTATATTAAAAAACATGCATTATCATCCCGTCTGCGAGATAAATTTTAATTTAATTTATGGAACATATGTTATATGAATTTGGAAAAATTTATTCCATATTGGTAATAATAATAATTAATAATGTATGATAAGGATAAATTAGTCATTTACCAAAAATATTAGTGAAGATAATTAAAATTAATTACAACAATTAAGCTTAAATTAAGTTTAATAAGAGACTAAACCATAACCTTAATGAAAAAATGACCTATAAACTTTCCTAGAATTCATTTCATGGAAATATTTTGATCTTATACTACCTTATATATACTTTTTATCATTAATTATCAACTTTAAATGAATAAATGTTTATGAGATTCCTTTCTTTTAAAATATTACAAGAGATTCCACTCCTCCTCCATTATAAAAGGCATCCTTCACTTCCACTTACTCACACATCTCAAGCCAATTATTTTTTGAAAAAATATAACCAAATAGCTCAAAAAACCCATATATTCCTCATTGAAGCCTCTATTTTTTAATAAATCCTTTTAAATAAGCCTTTTAGTATAAACCAAAAGGAGTTTCCTGATTAAGAGGTAATATATTTCATCAAGCCTTTTAATTTTATTTCCATTCTACACCACCTCAATTCTCATTATTCCATGATAAGATGAAAAAAAACGTATCCTAAATATACAATTATGTTTTTATGTTAATAATTCAACCTTCAATTACACACACTTCCAACTAATAGGTAATGATCATACTGTTTATGTGTAGGCGAATTCCCGCCTTGCTAAACAATGATTGTTCGATTTTCCCATACCACATCTCATGGTGGCCATTATGATGTAAAATATTATTATATATTATATATATGAAACTTATAAAATATTTATTATTATTTAATTATTTTATAACATGTACCTCTATACATTCTATTTTGTGAAAAAATGATAACATCGTTTGTGGAAGTGTAGACTACCGCCTCCTTAAAGCGATGAGATTAGTCCATGGTATATATGTAATGTATTAAAGAAAATTTTAATAAACTTATATAACATATATGAAATATATATGATACTATAATTATGATATACATATTTACCATTTAATCTTCATTCCTTTAACATGTCAAAGAAAATAAAGTGGCGTTCATGCGTGCGTACGGACTACCGTCTCCATGAACAATACATTTCATTTATTATCTCCAAAACTTTATATATTATTATAGATAGATATATACTGGATATATATTATATTAAAATCATGGTTTAAATTATGGATATGATGAAACCATGATAAGAACAACAAATAACAAGTTAAAACATACTCGATTAATTAGGAAATTAACACCCAATATAGTTAAATTAATGAAAGTCTGTTAACAAACGGGTAATGATACATTATAGGAAGTTAATATACAGTATTAAAAACATGATTATGGATATGATATAAGTTATTAAAAAACTTAACACCACTATACCTGAGGATAAAAACCACACAACAAAAAGAAGGTTAATGTAATGAAATTTCATCTCAATTTACATTCTATTGAGACTTCTTTGTTATTATACGCCAATTCACTTTTATTTAGTATACTGTATTTTTCATATTATATCATGAATCCCCTTATTATCATTTTATATAAGTTTCATTTAATTTCATACCTTTTTATAGAGTATGATTCAAATTTTTCAAAGTGGTATGTGACACTATGAAATGTTTAAAAATTTTTCTCCTCAAGAATGTTCTTAAAAATTATCTTTGCAATCTTATTTCCTTAGTGATTTTTATCTTTATATTGAAACAAACAATTTATTGTAATAATTTTTCTTTGGAAATTAAATTTAATATCTATATTCTTACACAATGGGTATTCGTATTGTCTAAACAATATAACATTTTACATACGATGTTCACTTGGAAAATTATTTTATTGACTGAGAATTATTGATAAATCCATATCTTATATTCAATATAGATAAATTTTGATAAAGAAAATTGTTTATTAAATATATTAGGAATAATTTGAACATGAATTACATTGGTTTTAGGCCTTTTAATTAAATCCCTACAAGTTGACGACTGGTTAACGCAAGCCCCTCAAGGCATCAGTAGTCTAATGGGATGAATTAGTTGCGCTAATTGGAGTAGGTAAATTGTATCTTGATAGTAAAGGTTTCATGTGCCTGGGAAACATGATGTCTGATAATTAAGAATTGCCTTTATTTTGAATTCAGTTATTATTTATCCATGATATTTTTTTTCAATATATCTATGGATGCACTTCATTTTCAGTTCATTTATTTTATGGCATGTGTTTTCAGTTACTTACCTTGCCATATTTATTTTGCCTTATCTATTTAGTTGAATGGCATGTGTTATCGGTTATTTTACTTTCCATGTTAGTTTATTTCTATTGATTCATTATTTATTCTACTTTACTTACCCTTACTAAGAATCTGAGCTTACACTTATTATGTTTCTTTCTCCAGTTTATAAAGAAGAAATATTTGAGTAAGCATTCAAGGATGCAGTGTATTTTTTTATGTATCATGTTTGTATTTCCAATTTAAAATTGTATTCTGGGTATTATATATGTAATATGGCTTTACACGACTACTAAACGGAATGGTTATTCAGGATTTTCTTCCATATAATAATTCCAATGTAATAAAATAATTCACTGACACCGGGATTCTGGGGTCGGGGTGTTATAGTCGGTATTGGAGTAAGTATAGAAGCAACCTTTGAAAATAGATTTATAAAAATTAGATTCTAGAGAAAAAACCTAAGATAAAATTTGGGATAAGTATATAAGAAAATCCTAGAATTTTTCTAAGGTATATATTATGTGGTTATTATTATAAATACATCCCTATAAAGATAATACAAGTGGATGTGGTTCTAGAACATATGTACCTAGGAGTAAAAACTTTAACAAGGTGTTCCGGGCTTAACTCAAGGTAACCTGTTACATGAAAATGGCCCTTACAATGAACTTATATTGACACTCATTGGATATATTCTTAGGATAATTCATATTCTCTTTACCTACAATTATGAAGGATTTAAAAGTAAATATTTCCCCCAAAGTAACCAAAGTTTTTGATTTTGGGATTTACGATGCATAAATTTATGTTATTTGATATATCATGTTTAGAGTTATAGAAAGTTCATAATTTTATGTGCTAATATTGTATATGTAATTTTTTAGAAATTTATTATGTATATAATAAGTGTGTCAACACTCATGGACAATACAGATATTTCCCTATTGAGGAAGTCAATGTAGCTGGTATTAGAATTGAGCAAGTTTTGGATATCTTAGGGAAGCTTAATCAAGTTATGAAAAGTAACATTTACTGAATGGAGAAACCTATTACATGGAGAGATTATCCTATAATATATTTATTTATTTGGAAGAATCCATAATCCTTTAGTGGGGATACTAATACAATTTTAGCTGAGCAATGAATTATGTCTCTTGAGAAGATATTTACAGCCTTGGAATGCAACAAAATGGAAAAGGTTACACCTGTGGTCTATTGTCGCAAGGTGATGCAGATTAGCAGTGGTATTTGATCAAGAATACTAGAGAGGAATAATAAATATGTCTCATTTAATGGAGATAATTTTAGGATACATTATTTGAAAAATACTTACCTCTTGATCATAAAATTGAGATAAAGAGAATGTTTCTTAGCTTAAAGAAAAAGGAAGAAGAGAGTGTTGTGGATTATGAAGTTACCTTTACAACATTTTCTAGGTATTCTACACATTATATACACAACATGGAGTGCATGATCGACCACTTATTTGAAGTTATTAATAAAAATATTCGAAGGGAACTAGTCTCTCAGAATTGTTAATCCTATGAATAAATAATTTTATGTGCCATTAAGAAGGAGAAGGAATTCTATATATTCTAATTTTTCAAGGTAAACTAATATAAGAAGAGGCCTTCTTAACAACATGAAAAATGGAATGAGTAAAATAATAATAAGGAAAATAAGGATTTTCCAACCTGTGATAATTATGGAAAGAATCACCCGGGTAAATGTTTGAAAGGATTTAGAGTTTTTTATAAGTGCATAGGAAAAGATAACTGTGAAAAAGAATACAATGGGAACAATCCTATCAATGATGTTCAGTGCTAAAAATGCAAGGATATGGGGAAATATGAAAACAAATACCCCAAGAGTCAATGGAATATACCTCTGAAGAAGAAAAGGAATCAAGTTCAAGCATATGTTATGGATACAACCGAAGTGGAATGATTAATTTACCTATGTATATGGATATAAGAAATATGTTGTAATAGTATTTTATTTATGATTTTATCATCATTCCATATATGAGAAATTAATGATTGTACTATATTATGTTCTTGTTATGGATTTGAGATCATATTCCAAATAGTACCAATAAAAGTTATTTAGTAGAGATTTTAACTTTTTGGAAAACATATGATTGGGGGAAAGACAACCCTTAATATATTCCATATGTGGAGATAATTATAAAGAAATGATTTACTTAGATAAGTGTTTAATACCTTATTAATATGTCTAAAAGTGGTCTATGTTATCATTGATAGAGTTTACAAAACTTTTGGATTTAAAGAATATATACAATAATATGTGTCTTACATAAGGAATAAGGAAGATTTCATGTTTCCAATAATGATTTATAGAAATTTTTTTATTACCATATTTCAAGAGGATACATGATGAAGTTATTATCATGTATGGAATTTGAAAATTTTGAGCTGATTCATATTGATTAAAGGTTAATGACAAGTTCATTTTGGAAATTTAGTGACTTTAATTCAGAAGTTATTAGATCATAATCAGTTGGAAAAGTTAACCATTTATAAAATGGTTTAAGATGATCATTGGATGATATTTTAGAAAGTAATGTATTAATTCACCATATGATGCATCATGTGCTAAGATATGAAGTAGAAATAGTTCAAGTCACAATCAAAGGAAAATATTATTTTTCTAGAAACATATATTTACTTATATTCTTATATAGTAAAATAATTCCTTAACTATAGAAAAAAGAGTTTTAAACCCAAAATGTTTCCCCAGTGCCTTCGTTTTTGATGAATATAATGGCTTATTAGATCCTCAAAGATTTATGGACTTTTTGTTGTTAACTTTATCCTAACCACATTCTCTAGCACTCTCCATTAGAACTTGATTGTTTTATTTTTCTTTTATATCCATGTTTCCATTTCCCACCTATGTTCTCCTATTAAGGAACATAGTTATGTGACCATTGTTCTTTCCTTTATATCTTATTAAGAATATGTGATATTAACCCTTTTATGATGTGGTTATTTCAACAATATTTTATTTTCAATCCCTATATTTTTGAGATCAAGTTTCAATTGTGAGGACACAATTTATTTAAGGTGGGGAGAATGTAACACCCCAAAATTCTAAAGTAGGAACCTTATATTCGGTAGAGTGAATAACACATGACACCAAGAACATAAGGTGATATAATACCCTGATACTTTAAAATATATTTGATATATTTTATATTTAAAAATTTACACAAGACTGAGTTAACATGCGTTACACAGAGGAGTGATCTTCTTCGATGGCTTGTGTTACCCGCAAGAACGAGTTTTACCGAACAATAATATATTATTAAAATATAATTATTTAATATAATGAGGTATAAACTAGATGGAAAATTAGTAGTTATAAAAATTATTGATGAACATATGAATATATATGGTTTATATAAATATAAAATTAATTCATGGGTTATCAATTGATGAAAATTGAAAATATAAACCTATTGAATATATAGGAAATATTATTATTTTTAAACACAAAAATGAATTTTTTCAATAATAAATTAAATTAATTAATATTAGTGTGTTATATTAATGAAATATATATTTTATATATTCAGTTAAATATTTTTGACAATCTTCCAATAGATTCGATAGACATAAGATAAGAATAAACTCAATATTACACATAAAGCTGATAATTTTGTTAAGGCTTTTTACCTCCTTTTAATAGAGAACCCATTTTAAATCCAAATTTTGACACTTTTATAAACTTAATATTTTAAAATAAACTTTTTATTTGTAATAAAAACATAAAAATTATCTTAGGGTGAATTTATGTTAATTTTCTAGGAACTTTCTTTTTTTAATGAATAATGAAAAATACTGAAATTTAATCTAAAATTTCCTTTTCATCTAGTTTATTTATAAGGTTAAATTATAATTTTAAATTGTTTTAAAGTTTAATTATGATATATTTTTATCAATTAATCTGATTTAGGTCATTTTAATTTATTTCACTTTTAAATTTACTATAAAAACATAGCAAACCTTTGGATGTTTTTACTTTAAAAAAACCTGTATTGTTGTCCTTCCTAGGGGATTAATTTTAATTTAATTTATACCAATTATGTGATTGGAATTTGGAAAAATATATTTCACATTTGGGATCATAATAATTTATAATTTCTAATAAGGTCAAATTATTTTTTGACAAAAAATATTAGTGAAGATAATTAAATTTAAGTACATAGATTAAGGTAAAATTAAGTTTAATAAGAGACTAAACCATAATATTAAGGCCTAAAAAGACCTATAAACTTGTCTATAATCTATTTTATGGACATATTTTGATCCTATACTCCCTTGGTTATACTTTTCAACATTATTTATCCACTTCAAATAAAAAAAATGTTGGTGAGATTCCTTTCTCTTAAAATATTACAAGAGATTTCACTCATTCTCTATTATAAAAGGCCTCCTTCACTTCCACTTATTCACACCTCTCAAGACCCTTAAATTTACAAAATTATCCCCAAATATCTTCCCAACACCCCTAACTTACTCCTTTAATCCTCAATTTGTGAATAAATCCTTCCAAGTAATCCTTTTTGTATAAACAAAAAGGAGTTACCTGATTAAGAGGTAACATATTTCCTCAAGACTTTTAATTTTATTACCATTATCCACTCCATAAATTATCCTTATTTCATGATAATATAACAAAACCAGTATCCTAAATATACTAGGATGGTTTTATGTTAAGGATTAGACTTATACATACAAACACTTCCATCTAATGGGCAATGAACATACTTTTCACGTGTAGGCAGACTACCGCCTCTCATGGAGGCCATTATGATGTACAATATTCTTATATATGATATATATGATACTTATAATATCATTATAATTATTTCATTACTTTATAACACATATTTCTATACATCCCATTTTGAGTAAAAATGACAACACCGTTTCTGGAAGTGCAGATTACCGCCCCCTCAAAGCGATGTGATTTGTTAATGATATAAATATAATGTACTAAGGATAATTTTAATAAACCTATGTAAAATATATGAAATATATATTATAATATAATTATTATATACATATGTACCATTTACTCTTCATTCATTTAACATGAAAAAGAAAAGAAATTGGTGTTCATAAACATTATCTCCATGAATGATGCATTTCATTTATTATCTCCAAAACATTATATATTATTATAGATACATATATTATGAATATATATTATATTAAAATCATGGTATAAATTCTAGATATGATTAATCGATGATAATAATAATAAATAACACGTTAAAACATACTTGATGAACTAGGAAAATAACACCTATAATTTAATTAATGAAAGTTTGCGAAAAAATAGGTAATAAGACATTATAAGAATTAAATATATGGTATTAGAAACATGATTATTGTTCTGTTATAAGTTAGTAACACATTTTAAACCACTATAAAGGAAGATAAATATGACACAATAAAAGGAAGGTTAATGTAATGGAATTTCATCTCAATTTACATTCTATTGAAAATTTTTTGTGATTATGCTCCATTTCACTTTTATTTGGTGCACTATATTTTTCATATTATATCATTAATCCACTTACTATAATGATATTATAAGTTTCATTTAATTCCATACCTTTTTAAAGATTATGATTCAAATGTTTCAAAGTGGTATGAGACACTTTAGAATGTTTAAATATTTTTCTCTTCAAGAATAGTCTTAATAATTATCTTTTTAATATCATTTCCTTTGTGATTGTTATATTTATCTTAAAGCAACCAATTTATTATAATAATTTTTCATTTTAAATTTAATTAAATATCCATATTCTCACAAAATGGGTATTATTATTACCTAAACTGTAAATCATTTTACATACGGTGTTCACTTTGAAAGTTATTTGATTGACCAAGAATTATTGATAAATATGTATCTTATATTCAATATAGATACATTTTGATAAAGCACATTGTTTATTAAATATATTAGGAATGATTTTGAAATAAAATACATGGGTTGGGAACTGTTTAATGAAATCCCTATGGGTTGGGGACCGGTTAATGGAAGCCCCTAGATGCATCAGTAGTCTCATGAGACAAATTAGTTTCACAAATTAGAGTAGGTAAACTATCTCTTGATAATAAATGTTTCATGTTCCTAGGAAACATGACATTTAATGATTAATAATTTCCTTTATTTAGAATTCATTTATTATTTATCCATGATATTTTGTGTCGACATATCTATAGATCCACTTCATTTTCAGTTCATTGATTTAAGGGAATTTGTTTTTAGTTTATTACCTTTCCATATTTATTTTTCCTTATTTAGTTAGTTTAATGGAATGTTTTGTTAGTTATTTTCCTTACCATGTTGGTTTATCCCTATTGATTCATTATTAATTTTGCTTTATATACCCTTTTTGAGCATTTTATCTTTCCCTTATTATGTTTCTTTCCCCATGTTATGAAGAATAAATCTTTGAATAAGCATTCAAGGATGTAGTTTATTTTCTTTTTTATGTATCATGTTTGTATTTACTATTTCCCAATTTATTATAGGTATCATGTATATAATTTCATCATTATCATTTCTTCTATAACGAATTTAAAAATAAGAAGACATTAAAATATACCTGAGGATCTATTTTAGAGCATTCCAATGTGTTCTCCAAATTTCTCCTATAAACTTTCTCAGCACGCACACATAAAAAGAGATATCTAATCCAGAACAAACCATTGCATACATAAGAATCCCAAGTACATTAGAATAATGGTTCCTAGTCATAAAATACACCATAGATTCACTAATAAGGGAGTAATTCCAAAAATTATTAAAGTGATGGACTAGGGGTATGCTAATATGTTTCATATGCTCAAGCGAATACTACTTTAAAAATTCTCTAACATAAGAATGTTGAAAACAACACAATGTTTAATACTTTCTATGTACAATGATTCCCATTCCTAAAATTTCCTTTATATTTCCCAACACCATCATTTCAAAAAGAGAATTATGTTGGTTTTTTATATGACTAATCATCCTCAGGTTTTTATTGAAAAATATCATGTCATCAACATATACTAAAAATTAAATCATTCTTAAAATTCTTAAAATAAGAACATGCATCAAAATTACTTCATTTCAAATCATTTTCAATCGTAAATTAATAAAAACAATTATACAAATTCCTTTATGATTATTTCAAACCATAAAAATTATTTTTTAAAATACAAACTCTAATCATTTTAAAATCTTTTGAAAAAACCTTGGGAGCCCTCAGATAAATTGTTTCATTCAATATTCCATGAAAAAAACAGTTTTAACATCTAATTTCTATTTATCGAAATAATTATTTATAGAAAAATCCAGAATAATTTGGATAAAGGAATGTCTAAAAATAGGGGAAATCCCACCATAGTCAACCCCATCACATTAAATAAATCCCTTGGAAACTATCATGGATTTACTCTATATTTTTACATCCCTAGTATTGTCTTCTTAATTATTAAAGATCCATTTAGAACAAATTAATTTTTAATTTAATGGTTGGGTTACAACATTCTAGGTCTTGTTCTTAAGAGGCAAATTCATCTCATCATTCATGAAAGTTAACCATTATCTACATTATTTGTATTTTAAGTATTTGTTGAAATTTCTCTGTTCATCGTTTTTTATCTCTCGAGAAACATTAAAAGCATACACACCCACATAATTATGAATGAACCAAGTAGGAGGTATGCTAATACTCCTTTCTTTGTCATGAGTTAGCTGGAAATCTCTATGGTATCTTCCATATATTTCTAGTTCAAAACTAGAATCAGACTCAGATTCAACTTGAGACTATGATGAAGAATATATAGAGTCAGAAAGAGGTTCTAAGTGTACTCTAGACTCTGGATTAACCTCAACACCCAAAGGTTGGGTTTTACTTGATTCATTAAGCCTGATATTATTTCCTTTGGATAGACATGACTCATGAAACAAAACATCATGGATGATGATGAATATTTGATCCCCCGGTTTCTCTATCAATAATTTGTAACTCATAACACCTTTCTTATAACTAATGTAGATGGACGTGAAAACCCTATATTCTATCTTATCATTCATATAATGTGCATAATATATGGATCCAAAAGCTATAATGTTAGAAAAATTAGGTGGAATTCTAATCCAAAGTTCTTTGGGTGTTTTAAAGGAATTAGTAGAGGATTTGAAATGACTAATCAGGTAAACTGTCATAGTTACATACTCAACCCAAAAGGGATAAGGTATACTAGAATGGGAAACATGCATATCACCCTCTCTAGGATATTTCTATTCAATTTTTAAACTTATCCATTCTACTGTGTAGTTTTCAAAATATTCATGTACCTATGGATACCATCATAGCTATAAAACTCAATGAATTGAGAGGAAAAATACTCTAAACCATTAATAATTTTTAAATACTTCATCTTCATAATAGATTTTATCTCTATACCATCTTTATAATTATTGGAAGTATGAAAGGTATCATACTTATATTTTATTATGTAAATCCAGACCTTTTGAGAGTAATCATATATGAATCTAATAAAGTAATAGCCACCATCATGGGAAGTGGTCCTAGAGGGACACGAAAGGTTATAGTGAAGACAATTAATTATGCTTGTAGATTTATACAATGACTTACTAAAAATCACCTACATAGACATACCACACACACAATACTCACAGAAATGTAGGCTACTAAGATTCACATCAGTCAACAAGCCTTGCTTTATAATCTCATCAATATCCTTGTCACTCACGTGCCCGAGTCTCATATGCCAAATCTAGTACTTTATAATGTGGGTACATGAGAAACATTGTGTTTTTTCATGAAAATCCTACCTTATAAGACATACAAGGAATTAAATAGAGTCCCCTTCATCATAGTAAGGATTCCATGAGAAATTCTCAGACTATTAGAACTATACCAGGAAGTACACTGGATTCGATCAAGAATTCATAAGGAAATGAGGTTTCCTTTAGGTTAAACATCCCACCTAACCTCTTAAAATTATTTAAAAATCCCACCATGAAGTCCCAAAAACATAGAACCTATATCCATAATGTGATAACTCTAATTATTTTCTTGGTATACATTACTTGATTCACTCTACCTTAACTCGGTGAAGCACTCCCTATTAGGACACAAGTGAAAGGAGAATACTGAATCTTGGATCCATTCCTCAGTGGTAGGATGATTAAAAACACTCAATACATTATTTATATTCAAATACCATTCAACAAACAAGGAATTTTGACTATTATTCTCATTACAGATGTTCATCTTGTTAGGAAAATCTCTTTTTATGTGGCCATGTTGTTTTCAATTGATTCACTTAAACACCATATTCCTAGATTGATTATTCTTTAATTTAGATCTATGTTTTATGGATTGAATCCCCTCTCACTACTTATCCCTATGATCACTCATGGATCTAACAATTGAACCCTCACCCTCACTCTTAATAGTACAATTCATTTAAATTTATTTGTTTTATAAAGCATACCTAACCTTCTCAAGAGTTAGAGTATCTCTACCATACATCATCGAGTCTTTAACTGAAGTGAAAGAAACATCCCATGAAATTTAACAACATATAGATTTATCCTCATCCCCTATTTAAATATTTATCCTAGAAATATCCAGTAAAATTTTATTGAAATCATGAAGATGGGCCCTGACTGTGGGTCTAAGAGGCATATTAAAAGTTTAAAGTCTCATTTTATTTTATAATCTTCCAAATAAAGTCTTATACATGTACATGGATTCTAATTTGACCAAATAATCATAGTATTAGACTCAAAAGTAACTTACCTAAGAACTTTATCACCCAAATACAACAGAAAAAGAGTCCATGATTTCTTAATAACATTATAAGATACATAAATACATGTAATAGTTGATTGTACGTTAAGGGAAATGGCCGTAACCTTGTTTTTTTAGGTCCACCATGATAATATATCAGTTCATTATGATTTAATTGAGAATTTATCCCAATTCTCTATAGGTTAAAATTATTCCCACCATCAAAATTTTCTATTTCAAACTTCTTAAATCTTGTTTCCAATATTTCAATGAGAAATAATAAAAATTATTAAGGGAAACATTGGTGTGAATATCCTTAAGAACCATAAAAGAACTTATGATGAATTTAATTTGGGTTGAAAATTGATTATAAAAACATATTTATTTAGAAAATGTGTATTTTAATAATAGATGAATGTTATTTTGGAAGCAGACAATGAAATCAGCAAAGGACACCAAGAAGTAACATGATTCAGATCATGTTAATCCTATGTACATAGCAAGAACACCACCCCAGGAAAGTTATATTACTTAAATGAATAAAACAAGTAATAAAGTACCGAATGAAAGAAATAATATAGAATAAAATCCCTGATAAGGTAGTCCAAGCTAAACCTAGTGGTGGTGATGAACTCCATCATGGGAAGTTTGCATCGTCCACTCCTAAATGGACTCACAGAGGCACAAAACATGAATGATACTTCAAAAAGTTTAATGAAAGAAATTAAAATAGATTATAGATCTATATTTTTGTACCAAAATCTAGTTATGATTAGAAGAACATATCATTAGACTCTATTGTTTCATTTAGGTATGGTGTAGTTCTAATTCCACAGAATACTCTCCACATAATCTGTAACAAATGAGTAATCTAGTTACAAGGGATTAGAACTCTGAGTATCTGAGTGTAACCAGTGGGGCTAGAATAAAAGTTCATATTCTTCCTCTTTATGATCTCACGAAAAACTAGAGGGATTCCTCCCTTCTCTCACCGAACCTAACAAAACCAGATAAGGGATTTAAACTAAATTTCTAAGGATGGAGTTTTGGCGTAATGATGATGTACAAATGAAGGTGGTTCATGTGAGGTGAATGTGATATTAGATACATTGAACACACGAATAAAAAAAATATTTCAATAACTATGAGAGGCATATTTGGATTGTAGACAAGGAAGCATGTGAGTGGTTTCAATATAATGATGAGGATAAATACCACTTTGAGATATAGAGAAAACACATCAAAGAAACATTTGTATATTATAAAAGGGATTTTAGGTCAACATGAACTATGATCCCAAATGAAAATGAAAAAATAAATGGAAAAAATACCAATAATATAGATTTAATCAAAGTGAGATAACAATAAATTCCAAAAGCATATACTAAATATAAATAGTGTCATATAATCTATATAAAAAAGGGGGAAACAAATTAAATTTAATTTCATCACAAAGAATATAGTGTCAATATAAAAGATCCCCACCTTGAAATTTAAAAAAATTATTGATGATATTCTCATAAATAATACTATTTAATTAGTAACATGTTTCATATATATATATATATATATTTAAACTTTCACATGGGTATGATTTTGTCGAAATATAAACCGAGTGATTCCTAGTGTGTAATATAGTGACTCACACTATCCAAGACTTAATAATTTCCCTAACAAAGTGAAGCCTAATGTCTATAATCTTTCAGCATACATGAAAAAAATAGTTTTTAAAGTGATGTAAAGAATATTTTTTATCACAATGTAAAAATACTCTAGCATCAAATAAATACATATTGTTAATATGGTACTTTAACCAAATAACCTCATTAATGGATTCAGTTAAAATAATATATTCAGCCTCAGTGGTGGATAAATAAACTACTTATTGAATTTTATATTTTCATGAAACATTACCACTGTAAAAAAGGAAAAAATAATTAGTTTTTTATGAGTGTATATATTAGTAGAATAATCAGAATCTATAAAGATTACAATTTCATCACTATAACTATCATTTTTTCCTTATTGAATTCACAAATATGAGGACATTTAAACATGAATCAAGAGCTAATTTATAGAATTATAGTGTGTTATCCTAGGTTTTACTATAAACCAACTCAGAATACACATTACACAAGAAATATTTGGTCTAGAACAATCCATTGAATACATAAGAGTCTCAACTATATTGGCATAAGGAATCTTACCCAAAAAATCTACCTCAGAATCACTAACAATGGACTGATTCATGGATAGCTTAAAGTTATTTCTTAGGGGTATAATAATTTGAATAATTTGATGAAAAAATACCACTTTAAAACTTTTATAATATAATCATACTGTGACACACACAAACAAGGTTTTATCCTAGTTGTGTCTAATGATTTGTATTCCCTAAATTTTTTTTCATTTCCCATATCTTATATCTCAAAAATATAATTCAGTTGTTATTTTATATGAATAATTATCATCATATTTTTATATATTTCTATCATGTCATCAACATACAAATTAAATTAAATCATATCATTCTAAACATCCATAAAATAAACACATGCATCAAACTTACATTTGTTAAAACCATTTTAAATCATGAAATAATCAAAACTTTTATACCATTTCATTGAATATTGTTTCGAATCGTACAAAGAAATTTAATAAAGAAGAACTTTATTAATTTTATAAACTGTTAAAAACACCTAAAGAGGCCTTGCATAAATTTTTTAATCTAATTTTTCATGTAAAAGGTAGTTTTAACTTATAACTATTAAATATAGAAATCATTACTTATAGAAAAAGAAATCATAATTTGGGTAGAAGAATGTTTAACAATTGGGGGAAATATCACCATAGTCAACTCCCTCATGTTGATGGAATCCCTTAGCAACTAACTTATCTTCATTTAATGGTTTGACCACAATATCCAAAGTCTTGTTCCTAAAAAGGTAATGTATCTCATCATTCATGGAAGCTAACCATTATTGGGATTCATGGGATTTTAAGACTTTCTTGAAATATTATGTTTTAACTTTTATTATATATTCAAAATAATTAAAATTAAATGTAACCATATCAGAATGGTTGATCGAAGAAGGAGGTATGAAAATCATCATAACTTTGGTGCAAGTCAACTAGTTCTCTTTATGGTCTAGTCTATTAGTTACTAGTTCAGAACCAGAATCAGACATAGATTTACCTTGAGCCTATGGGGAAGGATCAATAGAGAAAACGAAAGTTTTAAGTGGAATCTAGGATCTAAATTAACCTAAAAAATTAAAGTTTGTGGCATACTGGATTCATCAAACTCGACTATCTTTTCTTTGGGAAGATAATACTTGCAAAGAACAACATCATGACTGATGATTCATTTTTTGTACAGTAGTTTTTCTATATAAAACTTATAACACTAAAAACCTTCTGGATAACTAATGAAGATGCACTTAATAGCTCTAGGTACTAACTTATCATTATTTATTTGTCCATAAGTTTCAGATCAAAAAACTCAAAGGTGATAAAAAATGTGTGTCTTTCCTGTTTAGAGTTCTTTAGGTTTTTAAATGCATTAGTAGACAATGGGAAACGATTAATTAGGTAAACTATTAGAGTAGAAGACTAAAACAAAAAGGAATTAGGTAGACTATAATGGTAAAAAATTTATCTCACCATATCTAGAATGATTTTATTCGTTATTTTAGCTAACCCTATATTATGAGGAGTTTCCACAACAATTTGGTACCTATAAATACTCTCAAAGATATATAACATAAAAAATTCAATGAAAAAATAACTTAAACCATTATCAATTATTAAATCCTTGAAAATATTACCAATTTAGATCTCTACACAAGATTTAAAATTATTTAGATTCTAAAAGGTATTAAAATTGGGATTTTATATTTAAATCTGGAACTTCTAGGAGTAATCATCTATGAACATAACAAAGTAATAGCCTCCACCATGGGAAGCAGTACAAGAGGGAACCCAAATGTCATAGTGAACACAATCAAGTGGGATTATAGATTTTTATAATGACTTACTAAAACTCACCTACTTAGATTTTGCATTCACACAATCCTCATATAATGGTAGGCTACTAGGATTCACACTGGTCAACATGCCATGCTTTCTAAGCACATCAAGACCCTTGGAACTCACAAGCCCGAGTCTCTTATGCCAAAGGGTAGTGTTATCTAACATGGTTAAAAAAGAATCATTGAGTTGTTTCATGTGAGTTATGCCTTCTCGTACAAACAATCTATTCAAGAGAGTTCCATTCATCATAGTAAGTTAGTTATGAGAAATTCTCTAACTATCGGAATGAGACCTGAATATATACCCCTTCTGATCAGGATTCCTAAGGAAAGGAGGTTTATTTTTTAGGTAACCACCTAACCTTTCCAGGTCATTAACCAACCCATCATGAAGTTCTGGATACATGTAACAAATTACCATAATGCGAAAGATTTTATTATTTCCTAGGTATACGTCTTCGGATTCACTGTCCCCTAACTCAAGGAAGCACTCCCTATTATAACACATGTGAAAGGGTAATCATAAATAAAGAATTAATTCCTAAGTGGTAGGATTATCACTAATATTCAACACATTATCCATGTTGAAATCATGTTCAAATTACAAGGAATGATCACAATTATTTTAATTATAGATGTTATTATTATTATGGGTATTTCTTTTGTTGTGCCTATGTTGTTTAAAATAGAAACATTTAAACACACTATTATTTGGTTTACTATTGATGGATACACTCCTATAAAAAAGGCCTTTAACATTTCTAGAATAGGACTTTATCGGAACTAAAAAATTACTGAAAATCAGAGCATGGATAAAAGCCTGAAACTTTTATTAGCACTTTTTTAGAACTGTTAAAAGGCCCTTTTAACAGAACATTTTTATCATTGATAAAAGCAGCACTATTAATGGGGATAAAATTATATTTTTTTTCAGAAATCAATGAGCCTAACCCCTTTATCAGTGCTTCCATGTCCCCTTTAATAGTGCTCCCACCTTTTATCAGTACTTTTCACCCCACCACCCCTTTTATTATCACTTCTCAAATTTTTAGCCTCATGTGTGCCCACATGGATTCAAACCTTATACCTCTCCATCAAAGATGGAACTCCTTTACTACTACACCATGTTGTTTTATTGTCTGTTCAAATATATTTCTATTTATTTATATATATATATATATTCAAATACATTTTTATAATTATTTTTAAATACATTGATAGAATATATGTGTGTGTGTATGATATATATATACTTATATTTATTCAAATATACTATATATTGTCTTAATTTTAAAATACTAGAATATAATGTAAATATATATCTATTTATTAATACACACATATATGTATTTGTATCTATAATGTAAAAATAGTTATATATTGTTTTAAATACATTTTTAGAATATATATTGATTTAAATATATTAAAATATACATTTTTACATTAATATGTTGATGTGTGTATTTATATGAGTGATTCATTATAAGTAAATATAAGAAAACATGCATATATTTAATTATAAATAAAATTACATTATAAAAAATGATAAAATGTTAAAACCATATTATCAATATGAATGTAATACCTAAGAGTAAATTTATTCCCCACTGAAATGGGGGAAAATACACCCTAAAAAGAGGTTGAAAATCCATCAAATGTTAAAAAATCAAGGTACCCTGACTAGAAACTCAATTTTAGAGGACTTATGGGAATTGTTTTACTCAAAAAATGTAAAATATATCTATACGAGTCGTTTAGGTCATAGATCTCATCCCATGCTTCAAGTTGATATGTTTTAGAGCCCAAACGGACACCCGGATCAAAATTTATGGTTGTTTAAAGTTCAAGATATGTTTTCAGCTTATTTCAGAACATTTATGAATTGTTTAATTTTTTATCTTAAAATTAATATTAAATGACTATTAAATGTTAATAATAAAAAAATAATAAATTAAAAATATTTTGTTAATTATTTTATACGTTATTTTCACTAAATATATTATATATTAAGTGTAAATGCCTATTTACCATATCAAAAACATATTATAAAAAATATATATTATATTTTTATCTATATAAATATATTTATATATTAATATATTATTTTTAATGGAAAATAATTTCTTTGAAGTATACCATTATGAGCGCTTTTAAAAAAGCACTGATAAAGGGGGTCTTTATGAATGCTTCTAAAAAATCACTGATAAAACCACCCTTTGATTAACATTTTTTTACAAGGGCTGATAAAAGCCCCCATTTATTAGTGCTTTCTTAAAAGCACTGATATAGTGTGGGCCTTTTTATGTACTTGTAAGAAATTGCTAATAAAGTTGGGTATTTAACAACTCTTTTTTAGCACCGGTAAAGGGAATCTCTAACAACATTATTAGCTAGTGTTGTTAAATCCCTAGTGTTGGATAAACCAAATTTTTTATTAGTGATATAAATAAATGATTTCAAGAATAAATCCTATCTTTCCACTAACCCCTCTACTCATTATCACCTATAATGTTCAAACCCTCAACCTCACTCTTAACAATGCCTTTCTTTTGAAGTTGTTTGGTTAATAAAGTAGAATTTACCTCCTTAAGAGTCACATTATCCCCACCATGAATTATTAAGTCCCTAACATAAGTCAAAGACACATCCCACAATGTTAAAAGAATTATATCTTGTTCATCATCCTTTATTTCAATTTATATGTTTTAAATATCCAATAATATTTTATTGAAATCATCAATATGGGTCTGGACTATAGTTCCTAGACACATTATAAAGGTGTAAAGTCTCATTTTCTTATATAATATTCCGACTAATGATTTTTTCATGTACATTTTCAGAATTTAGAAACAATTCTAGCAGCAATAGACTCAAAATTTACTTTCCTAATAGATTTATCACCCAAATACAGTAGAATAAGACCATGTTATTTTATAAGAACATCATCAGAGACATCAACATATGTAATAATGGTCTGACCATCAGGGGGAAAGGTCATAAACTTCTTATTAGGTCCATCTAGAGAATATAAAATTTCATTTTCATCCAATAGAGAATTAATATTGAGTCTCTGTAGTTTGAAATCATTTTCACCATCAAATATTCCTATTTCAAACTTCATAGACCCCATTTTAAACATTTTAAAAGGGTTTGATACCAATTTTTAAGGGAAAAATTGATTCAATTGTATTTAAAAACAATCCAAGATCCAATGATGCATTTTTATGGGGTTCAAAGTGATTATAAAACCAATTTTATTTAGAAAATTTGAATCATATTAATATATAAATGTTATTTTGGATGAAGATAATGAAAGTAATAAAATAAACTAATTAGTAACATTCTTTTGATCGTGTTGATCCTACATACACAATGAGAACACCACCCCAGAAAATTTAAATTAATTAAAGGAGAAAAACATGTAATATATAACCAAAAGTAAAAAAAATACAAGATAAACTATCTGAGGAGTTCCACCAAGCTAAAAGTGGTAGTAGTGATGAACTCTATTATGAGGATTCAACATCATCCACTATTAGATAGACTCTCTCATTCACACATCATAAAGAATACAACAATCAAATTCAATAAAGAATATAAATCACTAATAGAGCTATAAGTATACACGAAAATCCAATTACAATTGAAATAATTAGTTGAAAAACTCCAATGATTTATATAAGGATTTTTTAGCTCTAATTCCATGATTTAGTCTCCCTAAAATATCTAACAAAGAAGTAATCCAGTTATAGGGGATCTAAACTATGAGAATTAGGGAGAAACCAACAGTGTTGGAACCTCAATTCTATGTATTCCTCTTCAACATCTCACAAAAAACTATAGGGTTCTATCTCTTATCTCCCCAAAGAAAACAAAAACAATGAGGGATTCAAAAATAATGAAAAATGAAAAAGAGGTTACACAATGATGATGCTTGGGCAAAATGATATATGGTGCAGTAGAGGCACATTGAATGGGAAACTCCCAAAAAACATGGATGAATGATTTCCTTTGAATATATAAATAATAAACAACTTTCTTGGACATGCGGAAGCATGTGAGTGGTCATAGGAGCATGATGAGGTTCCTTCCCACATTAATAGATAGAGAAAACATATCGAAGAAACATGCAGAAGTTTTACATGAGTCATTGGATCAGTATTATCAATTGTCTGAAATCTACCTGCTAAAATATATGGAAATTAAAATTTTAGGAATCTAGATTCAATATTAGGGAGATAATAATCAATTCTAAAAATGTATCTTATAGGTAAAAAACTCCATATAGGCCCTGAAAAATAAGAAGAGACAAATCAATTTGAATAGATACAAAAATCATGCAGTGACAATATAATAGATAGGATATCCTTGAAGAAGCATGAACATAGTCTAAGAGGATAAGTGAAGTCAATGTAGATTGAAAATAATGAACATGTCATTTTGAACCCATGATCAAACTAATGAAGGTGATCAAAAACTAATGTGGAGTTGGTCAAATCTAACACCAAATGAATATGTATTGTGGCCAGTCATTGATAAGGTTGATATTATTTGACTAAAGCCTATGGATAATTATTATCATCAACTAGGATATGGACTAGCCAATAAAGGGGATTAATTTTTTTTATTGTTTTTAATTATCTATTGCAGGTACATTTTGAATTTTATGGGGGGAATTTCACTTTTAACTACTATTTCTATAAGAATGTAGATGGTTTTAGGTTGGGTGTTTGATAAATTGACCTTTTGAGATCATGCTTTACAAAGTTGAAGCCCATGAATTATTTCAGTAGTGTTGGAATTTTTTCTTTTATGCAAGCTCAAAGTAAGTGTTGATCAATGAAATTATTTTTGGTTCATGTGGGTTTAAAGTAGTTTGAGTTGGCTTTGATTTGTGATCTAATGGTTTATTCCTAAAGGATAACTACATCTGTTCATCCATACACTTCAATTAATATAGGAATAGTTCAACCTGGGTGGAAGAAATTGATTTAGCTGAGTATTGGAAGTCGGTTGCAGGCTATCCCAGTTTCATCAATAAAATCTGACATATGGTGAATTCTTGGATAACCATCATTAAAAGAAGGATAAGAATGGAATTATTTGGCAGGGTAATCATCAGAGTTTAGAATGTTTATAATTTTGTTAAGGGAAGTTTGGAATTTTATTATGATAAATGTCTTCTTTTATAAGTTTCTGGAGAATTCTAAGTGACTGAAGAGAGCCAATAAAATCATATGTAGATACATTTTTCTTAGAGCTAAAGTAAATACATAGGTTCACGAAAGAATATTTTTGGAGGGAATTAGTTAAATTCATGGAATTTAATATTATCTATTGCAACTAACTATCATGTAGAGTCGAGAGAGAGAAGTATTCAGTGTTTCTGACTATGAACTAGAAATCCTAAATTCTCTATATTATTTATCAAGTGAGAATATTTATATTAATTATTTAATATTCTAACCACAATATCCTTTATTTTCATTTATCACTCCTTATGGTAACTCAAAATATGTCACTTCCCATTCATGACTTACATGTTTTCTAACCTTCACCATTCTCCATTCAATGAATTTATATCAGATAATTATCATTGTAAAGAATTCAAAGTCTTTTTTAGGCATTTTTTAATAAAAAATATCATGTCGGGAATATCCATGTCATTATATGTGATATAATTAGCCTTCAGTTATGCTCAATATTTCATAGTTGTCATGTATGATGGTATTCTCTTATCATTGTCTATAATATTAGGTTGGGAAGAATTATTATTATATAACCATCCATGGTACTCTATCTCCTCTAATGACATATTTTATTATTGTGTGTGATTGATCAATTACAAATACATGCCTCTGTCAATATCTTTGTTTTATCCTTTTTATTCATTGTATATTTAATCATTATTTTTACATTACTCTAGATTTTTCTATATTAAGTGATACCCTTTATTAGTACAAAAAAACATTGATAAAGGGGATACTTTTATTAGATTTAGATACAAGCACTGATAAAGGGGTCCTTTATCATCCCTAAAAAGTGATTTTTTTAAAGGTTGGGCCGAAACCTCATTTTATTATTAAAGCAAAGAAAATACCTCTTTTAATTGAGTAGAGGGAGACCCATTACATATCTCGAAGGCCCAATGGTCTTGTAGCCCATTACATAGCCCGTAGGCCCAAATTTATGGCCTAATACACCTTTTATCAGTTCTTTTCTAATGCAAATAATTAAATTCTTTATTAGTGCCTTTAAAAACATTGATAAAATGTGGTCATCTTGATTTTTTTATAAATTATTAAAAAACAATTACAAATATAAATATACTTATACTGAAATATAGAAAATATATTTTCATAAATATGATTTATATAATAAAAAATATATATTTACACTTAATATATAATATAATTAGTCAAAACATTGTCTAAAAAATAATTAAAAATTAATATTAAATTATAATTTTCAAATTAGTATTTATTAATAGATATTTAAAAAGAATTTTGTGAAATAAAAACCAATTAATTAATTAGTTAATTAATTAATATCTTAAGATAATTTGAAAACGTGACTTAAACTTAAAATAACCATAAATTCTGATTCAGGTATCTGTTTGGGAAGCAAAAGATATAAAAATAATGTCTGTGAAGAAATATACATCATGTTGAACTTAAAGACCATAGTCACTATTTTCTAGAGGTTAAAAAGGTCCTAGAAGTCCAATATAACTGAGTTTTTTGTTGGAATACCCAATTTTTTTTAATATTCGATAGAATTTAAGCTTCGTTTAATTGGGTCTTCTTATTTTTCCTTCCATGAAGACTCATTTTATTCTTAGGGATAACACTTATATTGATATTTTGGTTTTGAAACATTACAATTTTCATATTTTAGTGTTGTTTATAATTAAATATATTCATAAATATACATATTTGTTTAAATTTATATACAAAAATTTAATTATATAAATAAATGTTTGACCATATTTTCATAAAAAATATCTTTTAAAATATATATCTATATAAACCATATGGAAATAAATATTTATTATCCATTTTATTTTAAATAAAAACCTAACAATTTAATTTAATTTATAATATATATATATATATATACCTATACAAATGTATGTATAATGCTTATATATAAATATAAGTGTTTTTGCATAAATATATATATTCATATATTCTAATCATATGTAAATAAATATTAATATATATACACACTAAAATAGGAATATATTACAAAATATATATACATATATATAAATATATCCTAGGAAATTGGTAAGTGTGTTTGTTGTAGGTCTATATATATGTATTTATCTCTATATGTTGCAATAAATATATATTAAAAAATATATACATTCATATGTATAGACGCACACATACATATATATATATATATAGACACACATGAAAAAATATATATAGAGGGGAGAATCACACATACACACACATATACAAACACACACACACATTTAACATAAATATTCATTTAATAAAAACATTATACAAAATTTATATTTAAGTATAAAATTATATGTAAATATAAAAATATATATGTGAATATATATATATATATATGTAAATATGTAAATATATAAATATATTTTATAAATGTATTTAAAAATATTATATAGTTATTTATAATCATATGAATAATTAAATAAAAAATATGTATATAAATATATATAAATGAATATATATATATAATAAAATATGGTAGAAAAAAATGGAGTAGTGGTAAGGGTGTTCGATGTGTACAACCAGCTCACAAGTTTGAGTCCTCCTGGGCAAGGGAGGCTGGGCAAGTATTAGCACTTATAAAGGAGGTTACGAGCATTGGGGGATTTGACAATTTTGGGTTTCAGTGCTAGGGGAAGCCCTGATAAGGGGGGGGGGTGAATAATTAATTAAGGGGTTTTTGGGAAATGATAAAAGAGAAGGGGTGGGAAGAGTCATAACATTTAAATGAAATTTAAAAAAAATGGTTTTATCTACACTAAAAATTAGCAGCGATAAAAAAATCCTATTTCAGTGAAAGGAATTTCATTGATAAAGGTTATATTTTTTCAATTATAAAAATCACTCAGAAATATCCCTCTTAAAAAGAGATTTCTTAGTGAAGATAATGGGTAATTTTATTAGAGTTTTTCAGTACTGATAAAAGCAACCAATTTTTAAGGGTACTATGAACATCCGTTCTTTGTTAGCCCTGATAAATGAAAATTCTATCGCTAATAAAGGGGGGATATGTGTGTTTCCACCTCCTTCGACATAAACACTTAATATTGACATATATTTATAATTATTTTAAATAAATATTTGTATTTCCTTCTATCCTTGTCTGTGATATCAATTATTCAACTATTCACCCAAGACAAAGGATCATATTTTGTACTACATATATCCCTAATAAATTTTTTATAATAGTTCCTTCACCACATCTATTCTTTATGGTTCCCACTATCATGTATGGATATGTATCTCTCTATAAATTTTTATTAGTAGTAAAAGATCACTAAAAGTAATGTGGGATCCCATTAAACAATTTAGTACATCCAAAAATAAAATCATTGGAAGAAAAATAATCTCTAATAAGAACATTACTAATTACCTTTACCACATATAAATCCAACTTCTCCCATGGGTTACAGGTGATCAACTATATACAAATACAATCTACAGTGACTAAAAAAATCATCCTTTGCTTGCATATGATTTTTCTTTTTGAAATTATTTTTTCCCAATATTTAGTATCCTCCTCTTAAAGTGAGATATAATTATTCTTCATTTCAATGTCGTAATCAATATGCCAATGTTTTAGAGGAGGAAATGGTTTAATGAACTATAGGACCCAATTTTGTGTTTTTTAGAGACCCACATTGGTTTCCTCTATCATGTATTAATTCTCTATAACTATAAATAAATGTATCCATATCTTATTGAGAAAAGTATTAGGGTTATACATGGTATCAAAAGAGGTATAAAATGATCCATCCCTTCTCATCTCTCTCCACTCTATTTACCACCTACCTCCATCTAGAATTATATCCACCACCCTTTATCCAAGTATAGCAATATGGCCCACCACATTCCTTTATGATCCAATCATAGTTGCCTCCCACTATGAGAGAGACCCCATAACACCTCCTAGGGGTTCCCCAACTCTCCTAATGACATTTTTCTTCTCTAACATCCAATCCTGGAAGCACCTTCCCTGGGGTCTCTTTTACTTTGTTGTCATCCTGTATTATGCATTCATGCATCCCTACCCTTTTGCATCACCATCCCTGACATTCCACCCTATCCTATCATGTCATCCTCTTATGTAGTTATCCTTTGGGTGTTCTTGGACATGCCTCATTCTTACGGCTACATGCTTATTCATCGGCTTCTGGCGTGACGTGAAATTTACCTTTTCATAGACCCCTGTTGTATGACTCTTCACTTATCCTTCAACATCATATATTTCCTCGACTACTCTCTGTGTCCCTTCTAAAGTTATCATCACCATATGATGCATGATAGAATAGTTTTTCACTTCAATTCATATCCTCTCAATACCAATGCTCCCCTATCGAATCTATCTCTGACATCATGATGTCATCCAAACCCACTCACAGTTTCCTCCTCCAAACACTACTCTCTTTATACTTTGACTTATTCTATGATTTTCCTACACAATATAATAGTGATCCCACCCAGTAAAGTTCGACCCTATTTTTCCTTATGAGGCCCGATTTTCATTTTCCAGTTATTCTTGTTGGATTATTCACTCATCCCTCCTCATTGGTTTAGTGGTTTCTTGTAGCCTCTTCTCTATATCCCTCTTGACATGGAAGCTTACTCACTACCATATGGCATCCACCACAACCCATTACTATCATTAGATAAGATCATGTGCATACACTCTCAGTGGGACACTTTGCTACCTGTCTCCTCTTAGGTTGTTGTTTCTCAAACTAGTGGCCCTACCAATTGTGTCTCTCATCACATGACTACATGTATTCTTGATTCTGTTTTAATCGATCATATCACTGGTGATGTAGCTATGCTCACTTTCATTTGTTTTCTATAACCACTCAAATTACTATTTCAGATAACATTATCTTTTCTATTATAGGATTTGTAACATGCTCCATAATTCCTAATATTATCCTAGCCTCAGTTGATCATGTTCCCTATATTCCATTTAATCTCCTATCCTTTATTAAAGTCACAAAATTCTTGAACTTTTCTACTTTTTTTTACTTCATCGGGTGTTGTTTTTTGGATCGATCGTTGAATTATTAGAATGGTAGAGGTCATATTCAAAACAGAGTGTACAAGTTTGATTCCCCTCCATCCCTTTCTTTCTCTTCCACCTCTGATCATGATCTAGATCTATATTTTCACCATGGTCATCCATCGGCCTTGGTCTTATATCATCTCTATACCCATTTCATTCCACACCTTTATTTACATTATGAATCATGTAAGTTTTATAAACATAATTTGGTGTCTTATGTTTATCATTTGGTGTTTTTTGTGTATAAACCTTTTGACATAGTCTATTCTGATGTATGTGGTCCCTTTATGGGCCCAACTGGTCAGGGTATTGTTATTATATATCCTTTATTGATGAATTCAATTGAATGACATGGATTTATCTCCTTCATCATCCTTCTGAGGTGTGAGATATTTTCAAGACATTTTACCATGAAATTCTCACTTAGTTCTCCACACCTCTTAAATTAAACCAATTAGACAATGAATTAGAATATTTATCCTCTACCCTTTAATAGTTTCTCAAAGATCATAGTTTCCTTCATAAAAATTTCTCCCCCGATACCCCTCATCAAAATGGTGTGGATGAGTATAAACATCATCATAGTCTATAATTATATTATACCATATTATTTCATGTGTAGGTGTATCTTCATTTGGGGGAAACAATATTCTTACTTCTAACTATATTATATATCGCATTCATTCTATTATCCTATAGGTAAAGTTTGTTTCATGATTTATTCTCATCTCTATATCCTCAGCCTCCTCTATTTAGCATGTTTAGATGTATCAGTTATGTTTTTGACACACATCCCTATCTCTCTATTTTTTTCCAAAATTCATATGTTGCATCTTTCTGGGATACTCTCACACTCTGTGAGACAACCATTGTTTCTATCCCGGCCTATAGTGTTATATAATATTTTCTAATGTCTTATTTAATAAAATATATCCATTAACATATTCTCCAACCTCTCCCCACCATGATACCACCATTGATGATTGTCTTCCTCACACCATACACCCATATCTTCCTCCACTTCCCTAATACAATGACCATTACATTGGATATATTTACTCTCATCATCCATCAAACATGACCCCAATCTGGAATGAGGACTCCATTTTCTCAACATCACTCATCTCTCCCACTACATGCATAAATTACTTACTGATTTCAATATAGAAAATTACTCACTCTTTTAATAATAATATTATATATAAAAATTCCTCTAAAGGTTTCTATACTCTAGAGAAGATATATATTCCTGATATTGTTTCTGAGGCTAAATCTCACCATCATTTGCTTCAAGAAATTCAAGATGAATTTAAATCATAGGATGATAATAAAACATGAGATCTGGTCTACCTTCTGACCAGTAAACAAGTTTTTGGTAGAAAATAGATTTATATAGTCTATATAAATTTCGATGGTACTCTTCATCACCTTACTGAACTCTTGGTAACCAAATGTTTTTTCTAGACATAGAGTGATAATTATTTCAACACCATTTATTTAATTTCAAAAATGGAATCTGTTCAATTATTAAACTCTCTTGTAACTATTTATAATTGGAATCTTCATCAACTTGATGCCAAGAATGCATTCCAGGATGGGTTTCTTGATGAGGAAGTATATATGCAACAATCTCTTGGATTAATTGCCACATGTGTTAGTTCTTTTGTCTTTCATCTTCATCGGTATCATTATATACACAAGAAGTACCCTCATTCTTATTTTGGTTGATTTTTCACCATCATCTCTATGTTTGGTTTATCTTAGAGTATAAAGAACTAAAATATTTTTTGATCATCAAACATCCTTTTGTTGTATCCCATTGTTCATGTACATTGATGATATCATTATTACATGTAGTGAATCCTATGTAATTTCCCATCACAAAGATTATCTTCAAAAATAGTTTCATACCAAAGGCTTGGGTTCTTTGACATATTTTATTTCCATTTAAGTCACTTGTTATCCATCCGAAATCATTATTTCATAGTGAAAATATGCATTGGATATCTTATATGATACTGGATTGTCTTAAAAAACTTTTATTAATACTCATCTTGAACCAGGGGAAAGGTACCTACATGATACCACTAAGCCATATTCTCATCTTAATAGGTTTCTTTGCCTTTTGTACAAAATTAATTATCTTAAAATGAATCATCTAGATACTAAATAACTATTAGTAAGTTAAATCAATTCAAATACCATCCAATGAAATACCAATAGGACATTGTGCTTCACATTGTCATGTATATTAAGAGTTAACCTACTCATGGTCTTCAGTATTCAAATCATGGTCATCAGAACATTGGGGCCTTCTATGATACTAACTGCACTGGATGCTTATCTAAAAGGAAGTCCAGCTATAGGTTTTCAAGTTTTATGGATAGTAACTTAATTTCTTATTTAAATAAGAAATAGACCATCATATCTAGATCCAGTGATGAATCTGAATAACATGTGATGGATGAAATCACCATCAAAGTTCTTTAGATTCACTACCTTTTTCATAAAATTTGTTTCCCACCCAAAACTCATACTAATATTAGGTTTGATAGTTATAAAGCCACAAAGATTTATTCTAATCCAATATTCCATGAAAACATAAAGAATTTTTAATTTGACTCTCACTTACTTCTCTATCACCATGAGAAAAATCATATCCCCTTTAGTTACATTCTAACTACTCACCAAATTTCGAAATCATTTCCAAAAGGTTATCAGGAGCTTGATTGGATACTATATACACCATGATGGACACACACAACATCAAAAACCCAACATGATGGGTAGTATGTTCAGTATTTGTGATGTGTTTTCTCTATTTTGTGGGAATATTTTTCCATGCTATAACTATTATATATTGAGGGGGAGTGTTGGACCCAATTACATGCATTTTAGAGTCCCACGTTGATTTAATCTATATTTTTTTTACTTTTCACCTATCTATAAATAAAGGGATCCACCTATATTTAAGTTAAGGAGTTTGGTTTTACATGAAACAGTATATAAATTCCATTAAAGGATTTTTAATGTCAATTTAATGATGATCCTCTAAAAGGTGAAGTTTAGTCTCTACAATTGTAAATTATTTTCTATTGTTAGAACCACTTTGAACCACAACTATGCGAGATACACTATTAACCAAATAAAAAATAATTTAAACACCATTATAGGGAGTGAATTATTGTTCATTTATATTAATATAGGAACCTCCTCTCTATCATTAATAATCTTAAAAGAAAAATCATTTCTATCCCTAATTTATGTGTTGATACCATTAGAAAAAGGGTTACATGAACAATTTATATCCTTTATCTTATTCACTTTATTATTAAACCAAAAATTATCCTTTATATGTTTAATTAGTATACATGGAAGTGGGTCTATGTTTGAGAAACCCCCTCCATACTACATCAGATAACGATAGGGAAAGTCATATGATCATGAATCCCCCATCCTCATTACCACAACTGTTAGGATGCTCAAGAAATATAACCTTTGTTTATTATGAATCCTCTTATGTTATAGTACCATTCAACATTTCACCTATGGTTTCCCCTTATGCCATTAAAATAAGAAATGATCTACCCACCAAATCTCTCCAAATACTAGAAATTATATTAGGAACAATTGGACTAGGAATGTGTAAGAATTACTCCTTCCTTAATTTTAAATGAATTACCCTCCATTAATCAACCACTAAAATATTTTTTTTGAAAATAAAACCCATTACCCTATATCTGGGACTCTAATTGAAGAGAAATACTATAGCAAAGACTTTCCAAGACATATCAAGCATGTAAAATAGAATAATAAGAAACACCAAATCACTGGAAAGGATGCATTCTGTCAAGGGATTTTGAACCATGGAATCTATAATGGTACATAAATTAATGAACCCTTGAAGAAAAAATTTAATATACATTACTAAAGTCAAAAAAATTAGAGGTCAAAAAGGGTAAGGATTTCAAAATTAAAATATCTTTTGAATTCCCTTAATTTTTATAGTGAATATAGTAATCCAACCATGATATATATAAATTTATTCTTTTGTTGATATTCATCAGAAATATCAAATCGAATAAAATATCAAGGCAAACTCACCAAATAAAGATCAATAAAAATTCATGAAAACACATAGTGAAACATAGATTTGGTATTATTATCCATACATAGAATGTGACCACATGAGTTAAAGGACAATTAAGTGTAATGTAAGACACTGGAATCACACTAAAACATATAAATTTGGGGATCAAGAACCATATGAAAATGGATCTAATACTTAAAGGGGAATAAATATACCAACAAAAGAACCTATAATACCTCAACTAAACCATTAAAAGTTCATCCAATACTTATAATTAAAGTGAAAAACGGTTCCATTCAATCATCTTGACAACATAATGATTCTATAAACCACATGAGATAATAATGTAGTCGGTGAAACCTCAAATTGAGACTTTTTAGTGATGGGAGTGAGAAACCAACATGACATCCAGATGCACCTAATCCACTTTAAATTCTAGTTTTGAGATCTCCACCACAATTTTACCATCGAAAATTATAGGAAGCTTAAAATGTATGGAGATGAGTAGGATCTTAGTAAATATCACTTTCACCACAAAATGGACTGTAGTGGAAGACATTTTCCCCTTACCAATTTGTGGGGGAAGGGTATATGTTTCTAACAAGGGATATCATATAGTTCATCAGGGTGAAGAGAAGTGAGAACCCAATAATTTTGGATTGTTTCATATAGAGATATATATACATTGTTTTATATATTTATATAATTTAATTCCTTATTATTCTCCCTATATTAGTTTTATCTATATATTTCACTGAATCAAGACCTAAATTTCCACACTATCATTATCTATCAAATATTTACAATTTATGATTGATACTTACTATGATATGTGATATACACCTTCTCTTGTGATATTCTTTATAGCCTATTGTAATATATTCCATTAATTTATTTGATTTGTTTACCTCAAAATCATTTTCATTAATCGTCCATTATTGGAGGGTTTTTCACTTGATTTCTCCCATGAATAAGTACTCCATAGAACTCCATGAACTTATTTGAGTATGTCTCATACATTGTCATCAAATTTCTATTCTAATTTCACCTTTAATCCTTATGAATCCAAAATCAATACAGGCACATAGTATCAAATCACCATACATAATATATATCAATCTACAAATATTATATTCCCATTTTCATAATAAATCTCTATTATTATTCACTATCATATAGAGAAATATTATAATATAACATTTTCCATTCTATTTGATGACATGAGTTATGAATTTTCATTTACTATGATAACTTGTTTACAACCAATAAATTCTATCGTGCATTATGGTTATCCTTGTCACCTCATGCAATATCAACAACATGAAATAATATTCCTCTTTAATGCATTGAAATAGTTATACCTCCTTTGAAATAAACTTTTAACATATTTTTTTATTTCTTTATCGCTATATGTGATATAAAACAGCCCATTATAGGTTGTGATATCTTCATATAATATTTTGTAATATGAAATGAACTTTATCTCACTTATTTATACAACCATATATCCACCTGTAATATATTTATGTATCCTTCTATGATACGCCTATTGTATTCTACCTCTAGTAGTTTTCAAACTCTATCTTTCATAATTTATTCTCAAGAAAAAATCAACATGCTTATAAGGAATCACTTACCATCTTAATAATATATTCAATGAATTTTAAACCATGATGTATTCCAAGACCTTATACTTCATAATAGATACTGATATGAAATAATCTCTAATAACAGATGTAATAATTCATCCATCCATACCCTATACTATTAAACAATTATAGTTTAGATCGACTCTCATATATAATTATCTTTAATATTTAATGTTATGAGATTATCTGACTCCCAAGTTCTTCAATGAAACAAAAAATACATTACCATCTTAAATTTCAAAATATTTTAATATGTTCACACTAGTGAACTCACTATTTCCTTCTTCCCTAATATAAAATAATGTTCTCCTATCATCATATCTAAGATTTATGGTGTGTTCATGAATTCCTTTCAATGGATTATTCATAACATTATTGACTTAACCGAATATCTTATAAAATGAATAAGAATATGTATATCTTCTTCATAATGACTAATCTATCTCTATGTTCTAGAAAATACTTTCATCCAACATTACCTTAGACTATCACTAGTTCATGTCTTGAATACTTCTCTTCTTATTTAAGGGGTTTATCAACATTATTACTTTACTAGGTTTATTCATCATTATAACTAGATTTCATAAAAATAAACCATTAGAAAATTGATGGGGTCTGACAATATTCTGACTTTGGATATGGTTTCCAACTAGTGCTAATCTTTCAACCCCTTTGGATCCCGCATCAAAATAAATAAATTTTTAATTTTTAATTTCATCTATCACATATTCATAGGTATATACTTATTTATATAAGTAGATACCGAATCAACAATAGTAGGGAACCTGTTATCTAATCCTATAAACCTACCTGATTCATGTATTATTATAGGAAACATGAGAATTAACCAGTATTCTCAAGTTATTCATCACAACTATCTTACTTATTTTACCTTAGATGGATCTTTGTATTATTTAAATATTTATAATTCAACTCTCTTAGTATCCTTTATTATAACTAGAAGAAAAAATTTGTAAATTTTCATTAAATTCATTAGGTCTAGGGAGTATGCAATTTTCTAAAAATATCCCTTGTATATCATGAAAATAAGTGATCTAATATACAATAATACATATGAGGAATTATTTCTCTATTATAAAATTATCTATTCCTATTTTCATCTATTTGATAAAATCACCAAAACACATAAAAAAATACATATATACTAATTGATAAAAATAAAAATCACACACAAACACACCATTCGATTACAATTAATTATAATTGATAACAATAATCTCCCTTAGAAAATCCTCACATGTATTTCATAAAAAACTGTTGAATAAATAGATTTAATGTGTTGTGTATGTGGTGTCTTTAAATAAATTTATTTAATATAGGGCTTTATGTGTAAATTTTAACAACATTTATTTTAAACAAGATATTATTTCCTATGTAAATATATTACATGAAAAAATGTCGCATATTTATTGAAAATTGTAGGATGGTTAGATGTTATGGTGGAGTGGTAAAACCTTTTCTAATATTCTCTAAAAAATAGTAAACTTTACAGAACCTCTCTAATTATGTTGGATGAATTTTTATGAACCACGTTAAATATTTTTGTTCAATTTCATTATATTATTTGTATTTTTTCTTAATTTTCATAACAAATGGTATTGGAATTTTTTCAAGCTTTATAGGGGAAAAATGTTTTCTAACAAATGGAAATAGAAGAAGAGAAGGTGAAGATATAACACTTTAATGGAAGTGGTTTTATCTACTGGATGATGTAGATTGGGGATTATTTATATTAGAATAAGACATAATACTTTCTATATAGTGTATAATTAAAACATCATAGAATGATGATTGGGAATTTCTGCTGGAAATTTTCACTAAAGGAACACCATGGAATGGTGGTTTAGACCACATCTTGGTTGATTGTAGGACACACCATCGTGTGGGGTGTTTCACTACCCCATGGTGTAGAGTATTAAATTTCATGAATTATATAACAATTCTTAGATTCATGGGATTCTTCCACACCAAAAATCATGAATTGATGATTCATCATACAATGATGAATTTGAGGAGTTTTATTATCATTCAAATTTATTTAAATGTAAAACAAATCAATGATTAATGAAATTAAATTTATCAAGGATTTGAAGCACTGTATAAAATTTTGAGAAAAAATCTCATAAATATATGGTCGAACATTTGGTAATCAAGTTTATATAAAAGTTATTTTTATCCTCGTAAAATGGGTTGGGATTGAAATATGTGATTCCACATGTTATAACTTCTAAAATATAGAAATCATTAGCACTTAATCTATGGAATATTTAAATATGTTTCTAGACAACTGCGATAAGGAGAGAGATACTTCCTAAACATAGGGAGATTCATGCAACCCATAGTTACCCCAAGGAAGGAGTCTTTTAGATATATCTTTTTGATCTTGATAAAGATCATTTTAATCTTTTATAAGATGAATAATCAAGGTGTATTTGTTGGATATGCAATATAATAAGAGATATTATATCATGCAATATCCCTCGATGCATAATAGGCAATATGAGTTAAAGGGATATCACGTATTACGAATGGTTCATATCATAATGAAGCATAGGATGCTTCTATATTCCTAAATCATATTGTTGGATTGGAATATGATTCAGAGTTAGAGCACATGGTCCATCACCATGTATTCAACATGGTTTTCATCGATTATGAATCATAATATGATTAATGGATTTTCACACTTATATTCATTGAAGTATTCAATGAATGTTACTGCAATGGGTAGTTCATGTGGGTTCTATAATATAACACACAATACATCCAATGATATTTATTTAATGAAGAGCATCAAGGATGTTCTGTAAAAGTGAATAAATACCTCCTATTGGAATGCCCTGTTGGATGAAAACCAAGTCAAAAACTCTCTCCCATCTTGAATAACCATGTATCACTCAACAATGGTGCTAGCAACCCTTTGGTGGTTTGACATCCTCTTGATATGAATAAGGAACCAAAGGCCATTTTAATCACATAAAATGTTAGAAACTTTTGTCTACTACATCAGTGATCCCCCTCAGACATGTTCTATCAATGATTCAAGATATATGTTTCCACTATTAAGGAATAAATTTTAAAATTATTCATTTTATATCATGTTCAACTATAAAAGATAGGTTGGGTATATCCTAGGTTATTCCATTAATAAATTTCATCAGATAAACACCTTAAACTCATTAATGGTATTCAAGCCTTGTTATTCAAAGAATCAATGTGTTATTTTACATATTCTTAAAAAAATTATCTCTATTAATCTTTTTGATCAAAATCATAAAATATGATACATTATAATTATTCAATTTTGGTTAGTCATAGGATAAAAACGATCGATATAATAAATTAAAATGTAGTAGAAACCTAGAGATATAAACTATGGTATAGTATATGACATGGGATATCATAAAATATAACTCATTCATGGGTTTCTAGAAAATTGAGTATTGTATAATAATAATGATATTGAAACAATCATTAATTATGATTGGATCCTTATGATATATCTAGTTTTAAGAATTTATACTAATCATAGAGTATGATTGGTTATATATCATATAGTATGATTGATACATGTGGTTATTATTACATATCTATCATAATTTATGGCTAATAATACCTATTATCATTCATAAAATTTTGGACTCATGAATATCTTCCGTTAATCCCATGGAATATTTCCACCGAAACCTATAAGGAGATACCAAGTTCCATATGATCAGACACAATGATTTATTGGAACATGGAAGACACACCACACCCAAATCACTACACTTTAGGAAAAAATTACAAACAATGAGAAATAAGAACTTTTGGATGACAGTGAAATAAATAAAACATGGAAGAAGAACCACACAATAATTTAAATAGTTCATAGATGAGTCCTACTCCATGGGAGAAGACTACACTACTTTATTATGAATCATAATAGGATTAGAATAATGAAAAACCTCTATTGTATGTACATAACCCTTTTATTATGTATTTTGAAGTTATATAATGATTGAGTTGAGTTCTGGGAGTTTTGGGATAATTTGTTTTGGAAGTGGTTTTTAATGGTTAATGGTTTGTGAATATTTAAGAGAAACCATTTATATTCTCTAGGAAACTATGCAAGGGAATATGGGATCTTCAACACAAGTACACATAAAGCACATTGTTTGGCCAAACCTTTTGTCAAAATGTGAAATTTTGGAATTTTTTTGGTAAAGGTGTTTTTTCATGGTTGGGTATGGTTTTCCAAATAATGTAGGATGACTGTGAAACCCTGGGTCTTTTCCAGTTTCACTCACAATGTTGGAACACAATTTTTTAACCCTTCATCCTAACTATGCGATGACTTTAATAAATTTTGAAAATTGGATTTTAATTCCAATTTTCATGGAAAAACTCTCATTATTTATCCTATAACCTATGGTCTTGATTTCCAGGCATACATTAGGAGATTTGTTTTAACAATCCTAATCCTATGGAGACTGATTCCAATGATTCTTTAACCAATGAACCTATTAATTCAAAGGTAAGAGGTCAATTATTCTTCATTTCCTTAATGTTTTTGTGTTCCTTTGAACAAAACCATAGATCAGGGATTTTATGCCCAAAACTATTGGATCATTCAAGTTTTAAAATAAAAAATTGTGATTTCATAAAGGAATGATAAAGGGAGTTCATATCTTCTAGACCATGTCTTGATTATTTATGTTCTTCTACATTCCTTTTGAGGTAGGTGGATTCTCCCATTTATCCACTTATTCTAAAAAATTATGTCTAAGTTTTTCTTAAATTATTTTCTTATATTTCTAAATGGAAACATTCTATTATTTATTCATAGATAACACTTTTTTTATGAGTTGGAAATGTTATATTTTGAATGGTTTTGGAAAAAACTTTTTTTTATTAATTGTGTTTAATTGAGGTTTTGTTTTAATGAATGAAATATGTTTAAATAAATTTTTCAATAGTTTAATTTATTTTTAATAAATTAATAAGTGTGAGACCTTATTATACCTAAGAATTGCGTGAGTTCATATTGCATTGGAATATGCCTTTTGGGTTTAGAAAAGGGGTCCGTGTTAGAAAAGGGAACTATAGAATTGTGTCCAATGAAGATTTGGATGGTAGGATGGGATCATTCTAATGATTTAGGACTACAATTGGTTTTATGCATGAATATTTGTGTGAGTGTGTATGTAGACATTAAATGGGTATTTTAAATAGATTAAATCAATAAACTAATTATGTAGTTTAAATTTAATTGATTTAAATTGGTAAACTAATCATAATTTTCACTATTTTTTTGTATATTTTAAGCGGTTCAATAACTTTTTATTATCCTAATGAAATATTTGAGAATATATTTCTTGATTCACTAATTAGTATGGTTACACACCCTATATATAGTCACACTGGTTCATATTTAGAAACTATTTTCCATGATACTGTAATACATATGATTTTATATTTCTTTTATTGTGCTTATTGATATAGATATCTAGAGTCATAGTTTTAGAGTTGGTCATATCCTTAGATTCTATTGTGGTTCCACATTGGTGTTAGTTTCATGATTTATTTTTTTCTTGTGTTTGTTGGGTTTTATTTTCTACTGGAACTCTAAAATTGTTTAGATTTGATTTTATGTTGTATTGTTTACATTTCATGCATCATATAGTTTTAGTTTGGTTGTTTTTATTATTTTCTTCATAGGTTTAATTTTTTAGTGGGAAAATCATACCCCAATTATTTAGTAAGCCATTGGAATTTTTTTCATGATTTGGTGTCTAGTGATACCATCGACGATTGTGTTTGTTGTGTTTACTTTTATGATACTACTCTAATATTGTTTTGTTTTGGTTTTAAGTTTTATTATTTACTTTAAATGTATCATATAGTTTTGGTTTTTTATCTTTATTATTGTTTTGAAATGTTGGATTTATTTAAATGTAAAATATTCCCCCTGATGATTTAGTAATCCCTAGAAATTTATATTCATCCTTTGGTGTCATGGGGATTTCAATTAATTTTAGTGGAACCATGACTCTTTCCAACTCAATATTTAGGTTTAGGATATTTTGAGTGTTATTATTTGTTTTATCCATCATATTGGTTTGGTATTAAGGAGATATAAAAATGTTGGAACTTGAAATGTATAGCATAAAAAAGACACAACTAACCTCTTTATGCTAAACTTCAAGTTATCAGGGTGGTTTGGGTATGAAAAGTTATTTTTTAACACCTATATGAGTATTATCACTAAATAATCATAGGTTAGATGATGTGATTATAATATCATGAATTAGTAATAAGTCTTCACACTAAGACTTCATTTCTCATATTATATTAATTTTTATTAGAAATTGGTGATAATGAATTTTTTATTGGATGATTTGGAATATCCTAAGCCTTCATTTTACCAGTTATGCAGTGACTAAGTGTAATTGTTTTCTAGATATAGATAAATGGAACTAGGTAGGTGATATAGAAACACATAGGAATATTCCATGGAGAATGTTGTTGAACCTAAACCATATGTGGATTAATAACTTGTTCAAATAAATTTTCATGCATTTCAAGTTTTTAATAAAGGAAACCAAAATGAAGAACAAAAAATATGGATCATTCTTTATAATTTAAAAAATGGAATCCAGAAATAATTCAGGTGGATTTAGAACTTGAGAAAGGATAAGTGGGGATTAAATTAAAGAACTAAATGTTTGATATCCTTGGAAACCTCGTTGATATAAAGGTGATGTTAGTAGTCTATATGCTGGAGGATCATGCATGCCAATGGTAGGATTTAGATATTTAAGATAAACTCATCCATGATTTTACATGTTATGTATTTAAATATTTATTCTAAGACATTTATATTCTTATGAAATATATCTCTTCAAATAATTTTATTTATTTGACAGCTTGTGTTACACGCAACATCGAGTTTAGACACACCGCTTAACATTATTAGAATATTATGTGTCTATTATCTCCTAGACATTGGATTAGTTGGTATTAATAGTTGTAACTAAATTATGAAAAATATATTTTCTATTCATTTATAAAATAATTTAATTAATTATAAAATTATTATGATTAAAAAAGAAATTATTTGAAAATACAAGTGATGTTTTTTGGATTTTTTTAATGTGTGAAATTTATTTTATATATTAATAAATTAAATTAATCACTAATAGTGAATAATTTTAATGAATGTATATAATATTTAGTTGATCAAATTGTTTAATAATTCAACAAATATTTTTCTAGGCATGGGATAAGAATAAATCCTGTTTTAGTGCTTAAAATTAATTTTTTCTAAAAAACTGCTTTTGTTGCATTTTTCACACTTACCATAAAATTAATTTCTTCTATTTATAGGTATTTAATTATAAAAAATTAATTAAATATTTATAATATGGAGGTTCAATTTTTTTAAACAAACCTTTTTTTGTCAATATAAATAGTAACTGTGGTAAAATTTATCACCTTGGTAAAGGGTAAATAAGGTAAATCTAGATTAAAAATATGTGATAAGGACATAATTTTTCATCCTAATTTTTATATGATGAAGTAAATTAAAACCTTGTCACATTTTATTTAAATTCATTAGTTTAATGGATACATTTTCTTGAAAATTATTTATATATTATTCAAATAAAAAAATTACAAAATTCCACTCTCTTAATTTTAAATATCCTCTATGTGTTCACAAGGGGACATATATTAGTTATGAATGAATAATAATATTCATTTTTTTCATAATTAAATCATATTAATGATGGTAATTTATTTATAATTTTTAGGTATTATATAATTATCTTAAATTATTACACAACACTAAAACAATATTTATTCAATTACTGGAAAAATAAAATATGTGATTTCAAAAATATTAAAAGTGATATAATTAGAGTAACTTATAGTGTTAAATTAATTTTATAAGTTAATATGACCTATTATTTTTATATTAAAATAATATATTTGAATTACAATTTTTTATTTATGTCTTCTAAGTCAAATTAAATGTATATTGTCAAAATTGACAATAATGATATTTTATCAGAATAATATTTTATTAAATTATATAAATGTAATAAAAATATTGAAAAATAAAATATGGATGTGATATGGTCTATAATTCCATAAATTGTCTATTAATGGGGAAGTTTTCATCATATAAGTAAAAAATTAAAACCCATTAATATTGGAAAGGTTATTATCATAGTTAAAATTAAAATTAGTTAATTAAGGGTTAATCAAAATGATAAGGTTTAAAATTACACAAAAACATGTATAAATATTATTGGATTATTGTATAAAAACATCATACTACCTTATCTTCAAATACATGTCCATTTTGAGGCATTTAGCTGGAGAATAAATTTATTATAATTTAATATTTTGAGAAATTACAAAATTACCCCTCACCTCAATTATAAAAGGGAACCTCCTCCATCACTTATTTACTCTAATTTGAGCCTTATAAATAGACCATAATTTTCTAATTTATCTTATAAAATTACCTATAAACATATTAGATGTTTTTTTATTCCCAAAAGTCCAACCCTAGATCCCTTTTGGGGAGATCTAAAGGAGTTGTTTCAAAGAAGAGGTAATTGCCTTAACTGACAACTTTATTTTCTATTATTGCTTAACTCATATAAATAAATGGTATTTAATATAAAATTATATATTAATAATACTATATATTCTAAAATTTTATTATGATTATGAAAACACCATTATAAAACCTATTTTCTATAAAATGAGATCTAAAAGTATCGCTCGAGCTTATGTACAACTTATCGTCTCCACATAGAGATACGATTCATTTTTTATCGCCATATTTTATGGATGGGTATTTTGATGGGTTTTATATTTATATAATATATTAATGAAACAATTATACTTCTATAATGATAATTTCATGCCTACCTTCTTACACTCCAATCATTTGGGAAACGATAACGTCACTCGTGCATAAGTATGGACTACCATCTCCACGAAGTGATGTGATTAATTTTTCATTTATGTTTTACATAGATTTTAATAAGGAATAATTTGATTAAAATATATGATATATATGATATAATAATTATCAAATAAATTTTAATTGTATTTACATTTGATTCGTTTCATCCATCAAAAAATTAAAACGGCGATCATGCACATGTATGGCCTACCGTCTCCATGAACGGTGTAATTAATTTTTCTATCTATAAATTTTATGGATGACTATAAATATGTTTATAATGAATATATATGATATTTATATCAGGACGAATATTTTGATATGATTGAACTAGGATAAATGTACAAGGATAAAACTATTGAACTGAAATACTCATCATAAATGTCACAATTAACACATAGAAATGAAACTTTCAATAAAGAATTATTCATAGAAGGGGGAGATGAAATGTTATAAAGGGATAAAATATTATAATATAATTATTATAATTAATGAATTTTATATTTATATTAAATTTAAACTTATTATACATGTGGTTTTAGTACTTTCTGAGGAAGGTGAACTTGTGGTAAGGGGATATGTTCCAATTATACCATCATTATACTTTATCTAGATTATTTATATTTATGTTTATAATATATTTATGAAACCTTTTTCTTTTCTAGGTGTAATTCTACGATGAATTGTTTATAAAACCCATTCCTTTTCATGGGTTATGATATAATGAATTTTTTAAGATCTTATAGAACATATTTTTATTATTATTAATATAATATAGGTTGTAGGTATATCTGAATCCAATAAATTGGGTAGTGATTAATGTTATATAAGTTTAAAGGGTGAATAGGAGGTTATCCCAATCCCAAAAGAGGGTATACGGAAGATTATCCAAATCCCAAAATCTGGAACATGGGAGGTTATCCCAAGCCCAAAAGAGGGTACACTATATCTTATCAAAATCCCAAAATAGGGTACATGGGTGGTTATCTCAAGCCCTAAAGAGGGTACATGGGAGGTTATTCCAAGATCGAAGTTGGTACAAGGAAAATTAACCCAATCTTAACATTTTATGAATGTCTTGGTGTATATCCTTAAGATAATATTTTATATGCTTATGTGTATACCGTAAATATTTGACTTATTCCATTATTATTTTCTCATTTACCATGTTCTTTGATTCCATTATGATTAATTTCTTTTAAATTACCATGATTATGTAATGAAACCAGTTTATGATCTATGATATATAGGGTATGGTTTTAAAATGTTATTCTCATTTTCTTATACCCTTATACTAATGTTATATTGATATCTCCATTATTTACCCTTAAAAAGAATAAAATATATCCCTTTCTTATGTATCATTTCCCTAGGTTATGAAGAAAGGTATTATGTATGATATGTATAAGAATGGTTCTAGTTGTAAATAACATAGTGGGAGATGATTTAGTTCACTTATGAACTGGTCATTTACATGTCCAAGTATCCAAAGATACTAGAACTATATTACTCTGGCATGGAATGTTATGTTATGTAATAAATATTCATTGAAAAGGATGTAATATTTATGTATGAAAAGAATGGGTTGTTATAGTTAATATCAAAGTAAAGGAAGGAATGAAATCATTAGTAACTCACATGTGTGATATTTGGATGAAGCATAGATCTCCACCTAAGGGATTCATGAGAAATGGGATTCCACTAGGGATGATGGTAAGAGTACCTACTAGGAGGTCTATCCTCCCATGGAGTTATATGACATGTATTAATTATCACCCACTTTTAATAATTCCAAACCGTTATAGTTGGTATTAGAGAGAGGTTTAGTTAACCTTTAGAACTAGGATGATAAGACTTTAGTGAGAGCCCTAGAAATAAGTCTAAGGATAAGTAAAAGTATAAAAAATGTATTTTAATTTTACTGAAGTATATAGTGATTGTATAATAAGAAATTATATATCTGTCTGGATACTACATGTGGATGTGACTCTAACACAATTGTACCTATGGGTAATACTTCTAAAAAGGTAACATTGGGATTTTACTCAATAATCACTTAATGTATGACAATGGGACTTGTTGTACACATTGTTTGAAACTCATGGAGGATATGTTTTGGAAATGCATAAAATATTTATGAACCTTCATGGAGGATTTGAATAAATGATGACCAAAAATTACCTTAAGCCTAATGTGTCATAGGTTGAAAAGAATATTTCATTATTTAATAAAGAAAATAAATGATTTTTTTTATAATTGTGTGGTTTCCCCAAATGATTATTGTTTATCATACTATTCTTTGTGGTTTTAATCAATGACTAAAACCGGGAGGAATCATGCTAACACTAAATGTGATGGATAATTTAGTGATTATGAGAAACAAAATTTTATTATAATAAGAGAGAAATATATTATGATTATACCTAATATACTACCACATTATATAATTAACTATGTAAAAATTAGTGATATTTCTTACACATATAGTAATAGGAAGCTAGAATGCTATGAATGTTCATGTGGTAAAGAACACAGAGAAAATAAGATTCAGCTTCCTACATGCTGACAAAGTGGGAAGAAACACCTAGAAGACTATCTCAAATTGAGGGTATGATATTTTTTATGTGTAAATGAAGGTCATAGAGTAATGAATTACCAATAAATTTCATGTATTTTATGTGGGGTACTTGGATATTATCTGATTTAATGCCCTAAACAAAATTTATCCCCTATACCAAGGAAGGACCTATGATATACTAAATCATTGAAGTAATATAGATGAAGTATTTATGTATCATGATTCAAGAATTATTATGCAGAAGTATTTTTACAAAAGGTATTTTGGAAATAGAAAATATGAAATATCTTAGGATTGTATTAGTTTTTGAAGAATATATGTCTCTATGTAAGATTAACATAAGATTTATTCATGTCATCAAGTTTTTATGAGTTTAAGGTTGATTATAAGTTCAAATTATTAGAAACCCCTTGGGGGATATATGTGATGGAATTTTAATGATAATAATTATATTTTGAGTGATATTTTATTGGAATAAGATATATGTAACTATTAGTTTCAACGTGAACTATTATTTTTGGAATAATAATATTTTCATATGTTTAAAGGCATTAATAACCTTTAGGGTTTATGTGAAATTTAATGATAAAGGTTATTTTTAAGGATGTTCAACATATTTCTAGAGGTGTTTTAAGAATTATATTAATATAGTTTTAGTAAAAAGGAAAAATTATCAAATCCACCAAATCCACAAGGCTTAACTCTCCAACTAAATTGAAATATGGTTTAAACACCTACCACTGAACTATGTGATGTCATGGTTAGTTTTCCATTTTTTTAAATGATGTGGTAGATAATGTTTAATTTTATTTTTGGAATATATTTTATATCGTAGAGATAAAAAATGGATTTAAAAAAGATATGGTGATAGATTATACCTCATGATAATTGATGGTTCATGAGAACAATTACCCAACTCATGATTTGGAGTTATCTATAGTAATTTTTACATTATAGATATATCAGAATTATATTTATGTAGAAAGGTGTGATATATGTTCTGATCATAAGAGTATAAAGAATATATTCACATAGAAAGTGTCACAAACTAAGACAGAGTGCCATCCAACTGGACCAGGTCTATGGCATGGCCCGAAGAGCATTCCCAATCACCAAAGGCTAGAAACAAGAGTCTGGTTATCAACATTATTCTTTTGGAATGATTTAGATTATTTAGATAATCATAAATGACCACAAAAAATAAACAAGGTATACATGAATAACCAAAACCAAGCAAGGTCAAAAAATTATAGATTTAGTGTTTTAAAATTTTAACCAAAAATAAAAATACTAAAAGGGAATTTAAAATAAAAAACATTCCAAAAGCCTCCATGAAACATGAGCTAAATCACCCCCAATCCACCACCAACAATACCTACCACATGCAGATCACTAACAACCTGAACCATCGATACCTCCATGAATCTTCTTTCCTTTACCTAGGTTATAAATATCAAAGTCTACATACACCCAAAGGTGTATATAGGGTGTGAGACAAATCCTACTAAGATTCCACCCAAAATAAAGGATTCCATGCTACAACATTAGAAGAAAATTTTAAAATATCATTTACGTAAAAGCCTTTGGAACTTTTTTATGGAATCATTTTAAGAAAAACCATTTTCAGGAAAAAAAAATTCGAAGGTAACATTTCAAAATGAAACTTTTAATAAAATAATCATTCTTTAAAATGAAATACACTCAAGGTGCACCATATTCTTATGAATGAAACCACATCACATAATTTTCAGGCCATAAGAGAGATCCATGGGTAAATCCCTATGGGTAATCTAGATTGAGTTAGAAACTAGAAACTCATACCTCAATGGAACATGGTATAATAACCACAACTATCATAATATTCATGCACAAGCCAATATATATGAGAAACATCCAAAGTTTTAGTGGTATCTAATCATCATCATAGTTTATTTAGTTTTTTAATTGTCAATCATGATATGTGAAATCGGTCTTTTCCACTTCCGAATAAATAGAATACTAGTCAAAGTCTACCCAATGAGATAATCAGTATTCATTTTGTGCTCAAATCATGTTCACATGTCACACATATCATCACTTTTACAGAAACATGCCAAGAATTATAAATACATTAGGAAATCACCATTTTCCATCAACCAAAGCACTTTCCATTTCACACAGAACAAAACCATTTCAGAATAAATTTTTCCACTACTTGGAAAATTCATGAAACCCATTTTAAATTATCTCAAGAAGGTTACATAGTCAATTTAGTCATTTTTATGGGCCAAACCCCTTTCAAATATGCACACTAATAAATTTTACTTTAAAACATGATTCCATTCATTTATACAATCCAAAATTCATATGAAAAGTTCACTACAAAGAATCCAACATATAGAAAAACTAATTTCATTTATAAAACCCATTTTAACATTTAAATCCCTTTAAAATATCATTTCACACCTTCCACACAAGTCATAAAACCACTTTCAAGAAATTTTACAATGAACTGTATACAAAACATAACCATTTTTTTAGAAAATCCACTTTAATCACATATTCATTCCAAAACAGTTCAAAAATACATTTCCGACCACAAAATTAAACAATATGACACATATTAATAACCAATAAAGAAAATTAAAGTCAGCCAACAATATTAGGTCAAAGAACCACCTACCTGACACTCAAAAATTTCTTGAATTTGGAATGAAAACACAACCGCATCACCACGAGACCCTAAAAAGGAAAGATTTAAAAACAAACATCGAGATCTCACCCAAAAACACAAGATGAAACCCTACCTAGGTCAAATAACCTGCTAGATATGGGGAAACCAAAAGAGAGAGGGAAGAAACCCTAGTAAGAGGGAAGAAATTAGATAAAAACCACTTACTTGAATATTACATGAAAAATCAATGTCAAAACAACCCAAATAACGATGTAAAAGGGGTCCATGGAATTTTAGAGAAGGATAACATGGATAAAAATATAAAATGGGGTGGATGGAGGAGGAAATATGGTTAAATATTGAGATAAATGATGTGTAATTTTCAAATTTTTAATGACCTAGACAAGTCACATGGTTTTCCCACATGGTTTAACAAATTGTGTGACAACTGTGCACCCCTCACTGTCTAAGATAGACACACTACACATTAATCTCACATGATTTAAAAACAGTGTGCTAACCGTGAAATTAACCACTATCCAAAAAAGTTCAGAGGCCACACGGTTTCCTAGAGGAGGGAACACAATTTGACAGACAGTGTGATGACTCTACGCCACATGATGTCAACCCCAAAAACTCCATTTTCATCAAAACATAGGGAGGGAACCCAAGGATAGTCACTAGATAGAAAATAAATAAAGGAAATACCTCAAAATTCAAACCCATCACACCCAATACTCGAGAGAGAAACCAAGGTCAAAAAATGAACCACATTGAAAGAAGGAAAAAAAATCTAGGTGTGAGAATTCGCCCCACCAGAACACTTTCTGCCCCAAGAAATCCACTCTAAGGTTGATCTGGAAACAAAAACTAATACTACTATAAAAATCAATAAAATTCTCAAAAAACATAAAAGGTGAAGGGGAAAAAGGAAAAAAAATTTGAATCTATAATCCCAAGTTTTAATTTGGGAGGCCAAAATATACACCCCACCATTATAGCTTCTGCCCCCAGAAGCCTCAACACCTTCAGTTGATCAATCTAAAGAAAAGAAATTCTCACAACAATATAACCCAACCTTTGAAGCTAATAAAACCCCAGAAATTTCTAATGAAACTCATACCTCTTACCTAAAATGAACAAATGAATCCAAACCACTTCTCGAAGATCGTTGAAAAATTTGAACAAATTTTTCTTATAAATCTTGATTCAAACAAGATGATTGGGTACACTTTAAAACCCAAAAATTTACTTGGAAGGGAAAATAAGAGACAACATCTCCAAATGAGACCTTTCAATGTCTAGATACACCAGAGACAAAACTAAATTATCAGAACGGGAAGCCCAAACAGACTCCCCACTACTAGAAACAAACTAGAACCGACCGACACTAGAAAGAACCTTAACGAGACTTAGAGTGGGTCTCCCCACAATTAGAAATGAATAGATTAAAACAACCAAAGAACTTGCACACCAACTAAAAACCTCCACTATAAGGGGAAGGGAAGGGGAAGCAAACAAAAGGAACAAAAAACCGATTTAAAAGGGTCTTCCATGAAAGGATGAGAATTCAAAAATTTACATCAAATAAGGCATGAACACTGAAATTACACATGGATAAATCCACTATGATTTCTTTATTAAGTAGGAACTTTTGAAAATAAGGGAAACCGAAGAAAAAAAATCTTAAAATGACCACACCAAAATAATGCGAACCAAATATATGTCAAAGTTCCTCAAACCCTCAATTATTTCTTTATTATATGAAAAGATTCACTCTGGGACCTATGACTAGTGCCCCGATTTTCAAAGCATTTATTTCCCTGCAATCAGGAGCTGACAATCCCCAATCATATATTCTCTTTTTGGTGCCACAAGAAACCTCACAACAATCCAGGCAGAACCGATATAAAAAAACACAACACGGAACACACTTCATATCAATAAGGCACTTTCACCAATAAAGGGACTCAGAATATATACACACATCATCCCTTTCCATCTTGAAAAGAAATAGTGTGAACAAGAGAACACAGAAGACACCTCCATTTAAAATGGAGAAATTCTCAATCCCCAAAAGAAAAAAACGCTTATTTTAAAATAGAAGTTTTTGAGATATATCCAAATCTTACATTTCGAACCCAAAAAGGAAACACTAAAAAACACCACCAGACATGACCATTACAAATAGATTATCATTAAAAAGGTGGGGAATTTAAATCGACCCCCGAACATCACCCAAATTTTGTAAATGAACCTAAAAGCTTCTTATTACCAAACTTTCCACACTAATGGAACAAAATGATCGCTCACTTAGAAGATGTCAATGAAAGATCTAAGGGTCTTATAATATCATATCTAGAACCAATAGACTCAATCCAATTTCCTCTCTTCTTACTATAAATCCCATCACCGCTTCCAGACAGAAACTTCAAGCCTAGATGGGAAAATATTTACTTTTAAAGACTCATAAAACTCAAGAAAAGTAATGTTTTATTTCAACTTTCCACATACACTCTTCTACTTTGAGATTATTCTCATGATTATCAAATAAATGAGGATTGGACTCTCCAAACTCAATAATAATGTATATGGTTTGATCAACTAAAGGGTCAGTCGATGGTGAACCACCCATGGCCACATTTCTAATATCCATAGAATCTTATGAAGGAATAAACTTTCCAACAATGAAACTAAGAACCCAATCAGACTAATATATCAAACAAAAATCATCACAAACAAGCACTAAAAACACAAATTGAACTAGATCAAAGTCTTCTAAAAACATATTTCAAAAGAAACCACTAACAACTATTTCAAATCCAACTCATCAACAAGGACTAAAACTTGAAACATCATTTAAACATGAAGAGATATCAAACTCAAAATATCTTACAAGTAACATTATCAAATCACAAGGATACAAACATCACACAACCACCGGTTATCAAAATGTAGAATCTTTTCTTAAATTTTATTTTGAAAATAAAACAATCTTGGTGGGTTTTACACTCACCAGTGGTCTTTTATACAGTCCCACACATGTATATTCTGATGCCAAACTGAGCACCCATTATCTCATGTCAATGTGGGATCTTTTACACTCGTGTCATTTACTATCCAAATTATCACATGTATCTATGAATATGTTCACTAGTGGAAACTCAAATGGTTATAATAAAACATTTCCACTTATTATGAAAAAAAATTCAACACACATTTTCAACTTCTCAATTAATTTCCCATTTCAAAAATTCCTAAAACTTTTCAAAAGTTCACTAACCACCAAATATAAAATAATTTTAACCAATTCAATAAACACAATTACTTAAAAATCATTGGGTTAAAAACAAATTAAAAATCCTATTTTAAAAAATTTACTTTCCAAAAAATGATTTAATTAAGTTCAGGATATTCATTATAAAAATTGAACAACACTAATCCATTCTAGTTTTAACCCAAATTTCATTTCATAAAAATACATTTTTAAAATTTCTTTCTCAAAGTTAATTATGAAAATAAATTTTACACTACCCAAAAATAAAATCATTACCACTTTAAATACATTTTTCACAATTTAAAAATAGGGGTTCTCAAAACAATTTTCAGAACCCTAGAAGATAAAAAATAATTTGAAAGAGGAAAGTAGTGTCTATGGGTGACTTGACCATATGGTTGGAGTCCATATTACAAACACACCAACATCACTAAGAGCTCAATGATACCTTTAGATAAACTCTCTTTTCATTTCCAAACACACAAAAAACCCAAAAAACCAAAGAAACCAAATGAAACCTAACTTCCCATGGTAACTCAAGTACTATCATGAGGTATAATGACCAGGAAACTTACTCATAACAAGAACATAAAGTCTCTATTTACTAGACCTAGTCTATCTAGAATCCTCCCAAATAACATGACCCAAATTGATTTTTACCGTATCTGATACCATTTTGTCACAAACCAAGCTAGAGTTCCATCAAACCTGACACCCAAACTGGTCCCTAGCATGGAATGAAGGTTGTTTCCAATAACCATGGGGTAGAAATTAGTGATTGGGTATCAATTTTTTTTTAACAATTTCTCCCATTTAGATAACCATAAATAACCATAAAAATAAACAATATATACCTAAATAAACATAACCAAATAAGGTAAAAAAATTTCCAGATTTACTATTTTACAATTTTAACCAAAAAACAAAATACTAAAAAAGAATGGAAAAAATTTCCAAAACCTTTGTTCAATATGAGGGGAATCACCCTCAGTTCACCACCACCAATACCTACAACATGGGGAACACCAACAAACCGAACTACCGACACCTCCACGACTCTTGTTCCCATTACCTGGTTCATACATATCAAAGTCTATATACACCCAAAGGTGTATGTAGGGTGTGAGAAAAATCCCATTAGGATGTAACCCAAAAGAAAGGATTCAATTCTACAACATTGGAAGAAATTTAACATGATCATTTTTGTAAAATCCGTTGAAACATTTTAAAGGAAATTTTCTAAGAAAAACCATTTTTCACACAACACTTTTAAAGTTAAAATTTAAAAAATGGAACTTTTACTGAAATAATATTACTTTAAAATCAAATACATTTAAGGTACACCATATGGTGATGGATGACACCATATCAAAAAATTATCATGTCACATGAGAACACCATGGATAAACCCCTATGGGTAATCTAGCTCGAGTGGGACACTAAAACCTCATACCTTAGTGAAATGTGGTATAATAAACACAGCTATCTAATTTCTTATGAATGAGCCACTAGAGAGGATAAATATTCAATGTTCTACTGGTGTCCAATCATAATCATAGTTTAGTTTCTATTGTAATCATGAATAATGATTAGTAAATCCCAGCTTTTCCACTTCCAAATCAATAGTGTACTAGTCCTAATCTACCCACCTAGATACTCGGTATTCCCTTTGTGATCAAATCATGTTCACATGTCACGCATATCACCACTTTCTCGTACACATTCCAAGTATTATAAATACACTGTTAAATCACCATTTTCCAATAACCAAAACACTTTCAATTTTACAACCACCAAAACTATTTCCAAATACATTTTTCCATTGCTTAGAAAATTCATGAAACCCCTTTGAAATTATCACAAGAAAGCCACATAATAAATTTAACCATTTTCATGGTCTATTCCCCTTTCAAATCCACAAAAAAACCATTTTCACTTTAAAACATGCTTCCCTTCATTTATATAGTTCACAATTCATATCAAAAGTGAACTATAAGGAAGCCAACATGTAAAAAAACTCATTTCTTTTAGAAAACTTGTTTATACAATTAAATCGCTTTTAAAGATCATTTAAAACCTTACACACAAGGAATTAAATCCCTTTCAAGAAACATTACAATGCCATGTTCATAAAACATAACGATTCTTTTACAAAATAAATATTTTACATATATTCATGCCAAAACACTTCAAAAATACACTTCTCACCACAATATTAAATAATAGAACACCTATAAATAACTAATAAAGCATATTAAAATAATCCAACAATGTTAGGTCATGGAACCAGATACCTCACACTCAGAAACTTCCAAAAATTGGCTCTAAACTACAAACACACCACCATGAGACCCTAATAAGGAAATATTTAACAACAAACATCAAGATATCACACAACAACACAAGATGAAACCTTCTCTAGGTCAAAAAATTTGCTGTAAAAAGATAACCCAAAAGGGATAGGGAAGCAACCCTTGAAACAGGGAGGATACAATAGAGAATCCACTTACTTGAAGATTCGTTGAATAATTGGGGATAAAACCACCCAAATAATGATGACCAAGGGGTCCAAGGAATCTTGGAGAAGGCTCTCATGGATAAAAATATCGAATGGGGAAGATGTAGAAGAAAATAGGGTTAAATATCAAGAGGACAAAAATGGAATTTTCAAATTTTTAAAGACATGGAAAAGTCGCATGGTTTTCACGCATGGTTTACCAAACTATATGGAAATTGTGTGCCCCTCACTGTTTAAGAGGGACATGTCGCAAAATTACCCCACATGGTTTACAAACTATGAGCTAACCATATAGTTTTCCACTGTCTAAAAATGGCCATAGGCTACACAGTTTTCTGGAGGTGGCCGCACAGTTTGACATAATACGCGCCAAAATGCACCCCATGCTTTCAACCCCCAAAAAACTACTTGTCATAAAAACTAAAGTAGGAGACCCAAGTATAAGAACAATACTAAAAATAAAAAAATTAAATACCTAAAAATTCAAACCCATCACCCCCAACACTCGAGATAAAAACTGTGTTCCAAAAATGAATTGGGATAAAATAAGAAATCAAAAAACCGGGTGTGGAAAAAGGAGTTGAATTTATACTATAGATGATATGTAGATATGATTAACGAATATGAATACTCAATACATTAACACCCCAGTAAATAAAACAAGTTCTACGATTCTTTGAGCTGAAAGTATCATGATATTTTTTCTATTATGAAGATAAAAAAGATCCAACATTTCTATATTTGTAAAGTATAGATCAATAAATTGTGATGTAAGAAGGAAAATATTGTATTTCTAAAATCACCGTTCAACCATCTATCCAAGTGAAGATTAAGGAGTCATAGAAGGAATATGTAAAGTTATAGAATAATTTGAGAAATTTTCTTGAGTTTAACCTTGATTATAATGGAATGATAATTTTCAAGAACCGAGTATGTGTTCATTCCATGCCAGATTTGATGAAGGATCTGTTATAGAAAGCTCATAGTTCTTCATTCTCTATTTATCTTTAAAGTAAAAATATGTATATAGGTTTGAAATAGTATTTCTAGTGATATTAAATGAAAAGAAATATTTTTGAGTTTCTATATCGTTTCTTAGTGTTTCAACAAGTTAAGTATGAGAGGAAAATTTCTAAGGGTATATTACAACTATTACACAGACCATAATGGAAATAACAAAACATCACCATGGATTTTGTAGTCAAACTCTGAAAAATATTTATATCACATAATTCTATATGGGTTTTACTAAATCACTTCATGAAGTCAGCACACTTCATCGCTATCAAAGAATATTTATCCCTAGATAAGATTTACATGATATACATTAAGGAAGTAGTAAGGTTTCATGGAGTACCACATTCTATTCTACCTGATCAAGAAATGAGGTTTACCTTTATGTTTTGGAGACGTCTTTATCAAGTTATAGATACGGAGTATAGTTTTAGCACCGTGTATCATCCTCATAAATATGGTCATTTTGAGAGAACCATTCAAATCTTAGTAGATTTTTTAGATCTTGTTCTTTGTATTTCAAAGGTGGTTGGGATCAACACCTTCCTTTAGTCGATTTTTCATAACACAATATCTTTTATTCAAGCATTCATGTGGATCCTTATCAATACCTCTATTGAAATATGTATATAACTCTAATATGATGGGATGAATTAGGAGAAATAAAGATATTAGGACTTGATATTACTGAGGAAATGGTAGATAAAGTCAGGTCCATTCAAAATAACATGATGACATCTCAGACTCAACAAGAAATTTATGCTAACAATCATCGATGTGATTTGGATTTTTAAGTTGGTGAGATGGTTTTACTATAGATTTATCAATGGAATATGGTTATGATCATTAAGAAAAAAATTAATGTTGATCCCTATGTATATTTCCCCATTTAATATTATTGATCAATCAGGGATGGTTTATTATCTCTTTATGTTTCCACTAAACCTCTCTCAAGTCCATGATGTGTTCTATGTATCTTTTATAAGTAAGTAGATACCTAATACTTTACATGTATTGAAGTCAAAGGTCATACCAATGAATCCTAATATTTCAAATAAAGAATAATATATGTAGATTTTGGATCATTGATATAAATATCTAAAAAACAAGACTACTCACATGGTTAAGTTTTTATAGAGAAACCACAAACCATAGGAAGCTACATGGGAACTTGAGGATATGATGAGGCAAAAGTATTGTCATTTGTTTATATTATAATGAAATAATCTCAAGGAAACTTTTCATTTTAAGGGGGGTAGAATGTAACACCCTGATATTTTATGAAATATTGTTTAAAATAAATTTAATTTCTTCAATAGTTTGTGTTACATACAACACCGAGTTTTAACAAACCACAAAACATTATTAATATTATTATTTTAACATGAAAATTATAACCCTATTATTAAAAATGGTGGTATGAATAGGAATAAAAATAATTTTAAAATTAAGTATAATGGTTTTAGATAATTAAAATATATTGATAAATATGTACTTAATTTTTTGTAAAGTCTTTTTATATATTGAAAATAATTTTTTTCTCAAAAATGATTTAAATTTCATTTTATGAACAAATAATAAAATTATTTTTTAATATTTTATAAAATTTATTTGAAAAAATTAACTTAATTTTTAAACCAACATGTCAAAATTATCTTAGAGTCATTTTTTGATAACTTTCTGAAAATATTAATTTTTCAATGAATAGTAAATATACAGATTTTTATTAAAGAAATTGTATTTTAATTTAAACCTATAATAAGTATTATTTTTATAAGAATATTTAAAAAGTAAAATTAATTCAATTATTATATTATTAATAAAATTAATTTCATTGGATTTAATTTTATGTTCAATTTTTATATAAAAACATCTTAAACTTGTGAAAAAAATTCTTTTAAAAAACTACATTTTCATCACTACTACAAGTTTAATTTTAAATTAAATTATACCAAGTAGGTGTATTGAATTTTTAAAATGGATTAAATATTTTTAATAATCATAATTTATATTTTATAATATGTTTAACTTATTTTTTTCTCATAATGTATAATAAAAACAATTAAATCTTAATTTCTATGGTTAAGGTTAAAACAAGTTTACCAGGAGTTAAACTAAAAAGATAAGGGTTAAAATGACATAAAAATATGTAAAAATACTATTTAATGGTAATATTTATACCTTTTAATCATCTAATATTATATAATTATCCATTTTGGAGACTTTTTTCATGTGTAAAATGTGGGTACACCTTTTTATTTTAAAAAATTCCAAATGTGTCCTCTCCCCCACTATTAAAAGGTGAACTGCTCTCCTCTCCACTTCACACTTTTTAAGATTTTGGTATTTAAAATACCTACCCATATACCTTATTTTATTCCACACCCATATCCAATAGTCCTTATTTTTATTTTTAAACCATCCTATGTTGGATTTTTTGTGCAAACCTAGGGAGGTTGTCTAAGGAAGATGTATTATTCTTAACCGAGTGTTTTTGTAATATTTATTCTTAAAAATACTTCAAATATTCTCTAAATATGATTATATAATAAAAAAATTATCTTCAATATAATAATATGTTATTATGTTAATGGAATAACTTATATCAATATCCTTCTCCATCAAATGGGGAATGAAATCGTTAATCGTTTGTACGGTAGACTACCGCCTCACGAACCAATGCGATTCATTTTCCATCAATGACTCTCACAAATGAAGATAATTATGGACTTAATTTTTACATATAATATTTTTGACATATTTTTAAACTTATAATTATAATATAAAATTTACCTTCTTACCTTACAATCCAATGAAAAATGATCGTTTCACTCATGCATTGTGTGGACTACCACCGCCATGAAGTGATGTGATTCGTTTTTTAATTTTATTTCGAAATTGATGGTAATAAGGATATATATAAAAAATATATATGATATATATGATATAAAAATTATTATTTAAATTTTATATTTTATTTACCTTTCTTTCTTCCCAACCATCGTGAAAATGGAAACATCATAATGCGTACGTCCGGTCTACCTTCTCTATGAAAGGTGCAATTAATTATATATATATATATATTATGGATTAAAATAAATGTATATTTAAAAAATATATATGATATTTATATCATGGATAAATTTTTTGATATTATGGAACTGTGATCAAAGTAAAAGGACTAAAAATACCAAATCAAAACATACATGAAAAATGAAACATTTATTACCCAAAATGCGATTTTAACAAATAATTGTTAATAAGTGAGTGATGAAAGGTTATAAGTAAATAAAATATCATATGATACATATGATTATGTTTCATTAATATATTTATAACAATCATATATTTATTATATAGGAGGTATGAATGTGTATGAATAAAGTAGATACTTGAGTTAAGAAATTATCACCTCACTTTTATTTATGCGAGACACATGAAATATTCACCTCTTGCTTATTTTGTATGGTGTATATAATTCCCATGAATATATTTTATGATTATTCTATTGAGAATTATGGGATATAAATATCCATATAATTTTCTTTATTTCATGGGTCTTATGATTAATATGCTAACAAAATGGTAAATGTCTTATGTTACAGTCTCATTGCTTAGCGGCATTATTTATGACTAAGTTTATGATGATGAAATCTTATGAGATACCTCTAAATAAAAATATTTTATATTATTCTACTCATATTTTTTTTGGAGAATACATGTTTTCCTTTCATTTTACTCTCTTTAAGTTTTAAAGATACCAAACTAATGTTTTTAATAAAAATCAAATTTATTTATCTCTTCGGTTGAAATTAATTTTCTTCCGTGTCCATGTTTTCTAAAAATGTTTTAATAACAGTTTACACTATATTACAATGATTGATTAAAGAAATATTTAACCATGTTTTACATTTTAAAAATGGTTTAAAATTAATATTCTTTTCACATTTTGAATGAGGTAATTTTAAATTTTACTAAAAATTTGAAAGGAATCATTAATTTAATATATAAAACATGAATGATATTTTATACCATCATGACCATTTAGTGGTTTAAAAAATACTTTACAAGTTACTAAGGTTGTTTTTAAATAAAATGTTTCCTTAATATTTGATAAATTGATAGATTTTAAATAATTAAATTCAATATGGAAATGATATTTTCCATAATAAATGTTCCAAGTGATCTTTCAAAATCATTTTCCATCCATGATGAAATCCCACATTGACTGTAATGCGCGGACATTGGATTTCTCAACACACGATGGCGTTAAACATCTCTTTAGAGGAGAGAGGCATGAAAGGAAGGGTGCAATAGGTTTGTTGGCACCAACAATGGGCACATTATCGTATTAGTTGGTAGTGTTGTCGTTGGAATCGGTAGAGGGTGTTGAGTAGAGTGTTCTTCTATCAGTGGTGGATCAGTTCATGGATGTTTTTTCCAAATAATTCTCTAGGTTACCTCCTGTAAGAGAAGTGGAGTTTACGATTGTTCTTCATCGGGGACCCGTCCTATCTCACTTCCATCTTACCAAATGGAACCTACTGAATTGTGGAAATTGAAAGTACAGTTGGAAGAGTTAGAAAACAAAGGGTTTATCTGGACTAGCACGTCTCCATGTGTAGTGCCAGTGTTGTTTGTGAAAAATGTGGATGTAACTTTGAGGATTTGTGTTGATTATCGTAGACTTAACAAAGTTATGATAATGAATAGATATCCACTTCCACGAATTAATGATTTGTTCGACCAGTTGAGGGGAGCCAAGTGGTTCTCCAAGATCAAACTGAGGTCGAGATATCATCAATTGTGGGTGAAGAAGGATGATATTCCTAAAAAATCTTTTAGAAGTAGATATTTCCATTATGAATATGTGGTTATTCCATTTGGTATAATGAATGAACCAGCAGTGTTCATGGAATTGATGAATCAGATATTTTAGAGATATCTGGATTCATTTGTGGTGGTGTTTATAGATGGTATTCTGGTGTATTCAAAGACAAGGGTGGAGGATGATCAGTACTTGGCGACAGTGATGGGGATCTTGAGGGATCATCGATTGTATGAAAAATTGTCAAAGTGTGACTTTTGGATACATGAAGTCCATTTTCTTGGCCATGTGATTTTTGAAAGGGGTGTTTTAGTGGATACAAAAATGACAGAGGCTTTTATATCATGGCAACTTACGAAGATTGTGTTTGAGGCATGGAGTCTCCTCAGTATAGCTGGGTATTATCGGCATTTTTTTCGTGATTTTTCACGTTTGGATTCACCGATGATAGATTTGACAGAAATAACATTCCATTTCAATGGAATGAACAGTGTCAGAATTGTTTCAAATAGCTAAAGGGTCGCTTTACATCAGCACCAATCTTGGTTTTTTCAGAACCAGGAAAAGGGTACGTGGTGTATTGCGATGCATCGGGATCAGGATTGGGGTGTGTTATCATGCAAGGTAATAATGTGGTTTTGTATGCCTCATGACAGTTGAGGGTGCATGAGAAGAACTACCCAACTTTTGATTTTCAATTGGAAGTAGTGATCCATGCTTTGAAAGTGTGGCGTCATTATCTCTTCGGTGAGAAATTCATGGTATATACAGATCATAAGAGCTTGAAGCACATTTACCACAAAGGGATTTAAACTTGAGGCAAAGGAGATGGATGGAATATCTCCAGATGTTTTATTTTGACTTGATGTACACATCTAGTAAGGGAAATTTGGTGGTAGATGCATTAATTAGAAAATCATATGCTTAGGTGGTGAAACAGGCATCAGACCAATGGCAATTGATGTCGGTTATAGATGACATGTGGTTGGAATTTGAGGACCAGGGTGATAGAGCAGTCTTCTTTCCGGTTTTGTTGATTCCTAACTTGGTTGGCCTAGTTAAAGAGGCACAAATATATGATTCTGAGTGTGTGACTATGAGGTAGAAACTAAATTGTAGGGAGACCATTGGGGGATTGAAAATGAATGGAGATTCAGTTTTGTGTTTTCGAAATCTGATGGTTGTACCAGTTTCTTGTCAGGAGGATCTTCTCAGGGTGTATCATCATTCCAGGTGGGCTATTCATCCTGTAATTCAGAAAATGTATAAAGTGTTGAAATTGCAGTTCTGGTGGGATGGTATGAAAAGAAGAGTAGTTGAGTTTGTTTCGAGATGCTTGACTTTCCAATAGGTCAAGGTAGAGAATCAAAGGCCAGTGGGAATGTTGCAATATTTACCAATACCTGTTTGGAAGTGTGAGAAAACAGCGATGGATTTTGTCACAGGTCTCCCAAGAATGGTTAAAAAGCATGATTCCATTTGGGTGATAGTGGATCGGCTAACGAAGTTGGCCCATTTCATTCCAATTCATGAATCTCATACAGTGGAGGATCTGTCCAAAATCTATATATGGGAGGTGGTAAAGAGGCATGGTGTTTAAGTTTTGATCAAATTTGATATATATACGAGGTTTATATCTTGTTTTTGGAAATCCTTACAGAAAACCGTTGGAACTAAGTTGACCATGAGTACAACATGTCAACCTCAGATGGATGGTCAATCCAAGAGGAAGATACAAACATTGGAGGATATGTTGCAGGCTTGTGTCATGGATTTTGGTGGCTTGTTGGGGGAGCACTTGTCATTGGTTAAGTTCTCATACAATAATAGTTATCAGGCATCCATATATATGGCTCCGTTTGAAGCGTTTTATGGGAGGACGTGTCATTCTCCACTATACTGGGTGGAAACAGATCAGTCCTCGATGGTTGGACCGAGCCTTGTCCAAGAGACTACGAAGAAGATCAAGTTAATTAGGAAGATAATGGAGATGTCTCAGTGTCGTCAGAAATCATATGCGGATCATCGTCGACGACTGTTATTGTTCGAGGTGAGTGATCATGTTTTCTTGAGGATCTCTCCAAGGTTGAGACATCATTGGTTTGGGAAGCAGGGAAAGTTATCTCCGAGGTATATTGGACCTTTTTAGATTCTTAAGAGGGTTGGTGAGGTGGATTATCATTTGGATTTTCCACCTAGGTTCAGTGAGGTACACAATGTGTTTCTTGTGTCACAGTTGAAAATGTATCAGCCAGATCTGGGCCAAGTTATTCGATGGGATCATGTTGAGCTAGAGTTGGATGCTTCATTGGTGCACGTGCCAGTGCAGGTTGTGGATAGGAAAGATAAATTATTGTGAGGTAAAAGCATCGATCTAGTTCGGGTTATGTGGTAGCATGTCTAGATCCAAGAGGAGACTTGGGAGCGGGATAAAGAGATGGTCGAGCAATGGCCCGAGCTCTTTCGGCAAAGGGTGGGTTCACTACTTTCCGAGGATAGAAAGTCCAATGGTGGGGAGAATATTTCACCCTCGGTTTGAGGTATGTGACCCTTGTTTCGGTTTGTTTGTGCTTTTTGAAGTGGTTGGTTGATGTTTGGACAATTATAGGAATAACTTTTAAAGTTGTGGAGGTTGTGTAGGGGTGCACGGTTAGCGCATGGTCTGAGCAAACTATGCAGCCCACCCAGGAAACCATGAACCCATGACAGTGGGCTCTGTACAGTCGGCGCATGGTTTTTCAAACCATGAAGGCAAGTTGTGTGAAATCCATCAGTGAGATAGTGGTAACCACACGGTTGGCACACATTTTTCCAAACCGTGCGGGGTAACTATGTTTCCACTTAATGTTTGGGTTTTTAAGTCCTGGGCCACTCGGGATTTACCATTTTCCCCTCATTCTTCCTCCCACTTGTGTCTCATGTAGTAGTTCCAGTTTTCATAGGTTTGGGGATCTCCTTAGCTCGTTTTGTTGGTAAATCGAAGGGGTTTCTTCTTGGATTGAAGGTGGTTCTTCTCGGGTAAGTCCCTCTTTTGGTTCTTTGAGGTTTTGGTTAGGTTTACCCTCCCCTATCTTAGTTTCCTAGATCTAAAAGAGTTTCATGTAGATCTAGGGTTGTGTTTCCTTTGGGTATTAAAGGTTGAGCTTTTTTATGTTAGGGAAGGGTTTTTGAGGTGGTTTTGAGGAGCTGTTCACCCAGTTTGGAGTGCGTTTGGGAGAAGGGTCAATTTCGCTAAACCCTAAGAGGTAGGTGGATTCTCTCTCAACTCAACTAGGTTTAAATGTGAAGTTCATTTACAATTAAATTGGTTTCTTTAATTTAATTGTAAGCATGTCGTGTGGATTTTGTTGGAAAACCAAACGGGTGATGATTTGGGGGTTTTGGCATGAACTTGGGGTTTTGTTGAAATGAGCTCAATTGGTTAATTTTAAATTGGTGATTTTAAACTGGTAATGATTGTGAGCATGAGTATTGATTTCAATAAATAGGTTATATTGAAATGTGTTTGGCATGGAAATGGTATTTGTTGGTATTGATAATAATGCATGATTATTGTAGTGGATTTTGTGGAAATGGGTGATATCATTGGGTGGATGATGTTGGGACGTGGTGGAGTGGACGAGGAAGTTCCACTATAAAAAGGGTATGGATAGTGGATGGAAGGGCCACCATTAATAAAAAGTGGGCGGGAAGTACCACATGAGTGGATTGGAAATGAACGGGTTGGACGGAAAGTGCCACCATGGTTTGTTGTGTGCTTTGTTGGTGATTTTTGTAGATGGGGCTTGTGAGTGAAATATGAAAATGGTAATCGGCTCGTGGAATGGTTTAATTGGATTCCTTACATGGCATGGTTGATTAAATTCCTTGTGTGGCATGTTTGGCTTATAAATAATTGGTTTCTTAGTTTTTATTTATTTAAATATTTTATATAAATGTGCTAACAGTTTTATCCTAGTGGTGTGTTTAGGGAAGTTAGTTGGGGAAATCCTACTGAGTAGTTGTACTCACCCCCTGCTTTGGAATTTTGTTGTCTTTGCAGATGTTGTGTACCATGATGTGGGAAAAGGTAAGGCATTACCCTCCTTTAGTGGTGCATTGTGATGTTTTTGTGGATCTTGGAGCTTGGATCTTGGTGTGGAGGTGTGGCGGTGTCATGGGTTGTGGTGTTTTGTTTTTTAGTTTCCACTTTGTACTCTGATGTTTTGTGGACATGTCTAGTTGAATGGTTTTGGGGTTTGTGATGGAATTTTCAGTATCACATGGTTGGGTTTGAAAGTGCATGAATCTTTAGTTGTTGGTTGGTTGAGTTGGGTTATCTTCTTAAGGTAAAATCATTCCACAATGTTCCTTGAATCCCTTGACATTTATCACCGACCTTTGGAACCTTGGGAACATTTCTTAAGGCCAAGTAACCCTCACCACCTCCTCAAGCCAATGATGTAGGGGAGGGGTGTTACAAATATCATACAAGTATTCCCTAGTGTGTATATAAGTGATACACATTGTCCCAAACTCAATATGTTCCAAAACTAGTGAATCCCTGTGTATTTAAGTATCAATTTATCATAGAGAAAAATGTTTTTAGAAATATTTAAATAAAATTTTCTATCACAGTGTACAACAAAACTAAATCTAGATGAATACAACTCCTTAATAAGGCCTTTATAACCAAATAGATTCTCTAATGGATTCAATTAAAGAGTTGTATTCATCCTTAGTGGTGGATAAAGAAATTGATGACTACATGTTACATTTCAATGAAACATAGCCACCATACAAAATTAAAAGAAGAATATTAGTTGACCTATGACAATATATTTTAGTAGTATAATAATGATCTATAAATCCTATAATTTCTTCACTATAACTATCTTTTTTCCATATTTAATACAAAAATTAGAATACATTGAAACATATCTAAGGAGTTATTTTTGAGAATTATAGTGTGATCTTCTAGGTTTTCCCATAAAAATACTCAATGTGAACAAAAATAAATAAATATTCATTCTAGAATAAACCATTACATAAAAAAGACTCCTCATGACATTTTTTATGGGATCTTACTCATAAAATATACCAATACTTAATTAACAGGGGACTAATTCATGGATAACATAATGTACTATCCCAAAGTTATTCTAACTTGCTTAATGTTATCAAAAAAATACCACATTAAAACTTTTATAACATAAGTATACTAAAACAAACATAAGGTTTTATCCTTTCAATGTCTAATGATTTTCATTCTTAGAATTTATTTTTTCCTTTCCCCAATCATTCATTTTAAAATATAATTCATTTGGTATTTTATATAACTAATCAACATCATGTTTTTAAATATAACTATAATGTCATCAACATATAAATCCAATTAAATAATATCATGCTTAAAATCCTTAAAATAAACACATGTATCAATCTTACTTCTGCTAAAACCATTTTAATCATAAAATAATCAAAATATCTACACCACTACCCTGAAGACTGTTTCAAACCATACAAATACTTTTGTAAAAGAAAAAACTCTTTCATTTTAAAATATTTTGAAAACCCCTTAAGGGGCCTCTAATAAATTGTTTCATACAATTTTACATGAAAAAATATTGTTTTAGCTTCTAACTATTCTATATAGAAATCACTCTTTATTGAAAAATCAAGAATAATCCAGATAGAGAAACATTTAAAAATAAGTCTCACCATAGTTAACCCTCTCTTGTTAAAATAATCCCTTTGAAACTTTCCTATATTTATAATTGATATTTACCTCCCTATTATTAGCTTCATTCTTCTTAGATATACATTTACAAAAAATTAATTTTTCATTTAATGGTTTGGTCACAATATCCCAAGTCCTATTCTTAAGAAGTTAATTCTTCTTGTTATTCATGGAAGCTAAGCATTATTGAGATTCATTGGATTTTAAGACGTGATTGAAAGTTTTTGATCCATTATTGTTTACATATTGAGAAAAAATTAAAATAATACATGGCTATATCAGAATGGTTGAACTAGAAGGAGGTCTTATAATACTCCTAGATCTATCATAAGTAAACCGGTACACTCCATGGTCTCCTTTATCAGTTTCTGTCTCAGAATAAAAAGCATAATTAGATGCATCTGGAGCCTATGGTAAATGATCAATAGAGATATACTCAGGTTTTAAGTGGAATCTAAACTCTAAAATAATCTTAACACACATATGTTTATATTTACTAGATTCATTAGACTCACCAATCTTTCCATTGGGCTAGAAAGACTAATAAAACACAACATCATGACCGATGATTCATAATTGATACCACAATTTGTCTATCCACAACTTATAACCCTAACACATTATTGATAACCAACAAAGATTTTCTTTATAACCCTAGGTTCTCACTTATCATTTTTATAATGTGAATAAGCTATAGATCCAAAAATCTCTAAGGTGAGAATGAATAGGTTGTTTTTATATACGGAGTTATTTTATTGTTTTAAAGGAATTAATAGAGATGAGAATGATTAATCAGGTACAATACCATAGAGGAAGACTTAAACAAAAAGTAATTAGGCATACTTGAATGGAACAACATGAATATCATCCTATCTAGAGTGGTTATATTTAATATCTCATAAAACCCATTCTAAAGTGGAGTTTCTACAATATTCTAGTACCTATATATTCCCTCCGAGATATATAACTCAATGAATTTAGTGGTAAAATACTGCAAACCATTTTCAATTTTAAATCAACCAGCTTCTTAAGAGATTTGATCCCTACACTAGCTTTTCAATTATTGAAGGAGTAAAAAATATTATACTTGTGTTTCAGTATGTAAATCCATAACTTATAGGTGTAATCATCTATAAATGTAACAAAGTAATATCCACCACTATGGGAAGATGACCTAAAGGGTCCCCAAATATCTAAATGAACATGATCAAGTGGGATTCTATCTTTTTATAATGACTTAATAGAACTCACCCACATAGACTTACCATACACATAAGACTAACAGAATGGTAGGTTTCTAGGATTCACAACAGTCAACAAGCCTTACATTATAATATCATTAAGACCCTTGGCACTCAAGCTCCCAAGTCTCTTATACCAAATGGTAGTATTATCTTATGTAGGTATATAAGAAACATTTAGTTATTTCATATGAGTCACACCTTTGAAGACATATAATTCATCCAAGATAACCCACTTCATTATTGTATTAAAACCATGGTAAATCCTTATAATACTATAACTAGACCTGATAGTGTACCCTTTTTCATCAAGGATTCCTAAGGAACTATGGTTTCTTTCATGTTCAGGTACCTACATAACCTATTCCAAAGTTTTAAACTATCCATTATGAATTTACAAATACATATAACCAATCACCATAAAGTGTAAGCTAATATTATTTCCTAGATATACATCCCATGTTTAAATCTACCTTTAATCAATGAAGCACTCCCAATTAGGACACAAGATTCCATGTTAGGACACAAGCGAAAGGAGCATCTTAAATCTAGGATCAATTCCTCAGAGGTAGGATGATCATAAATATTTAATTCATCATACATTTTGAAATAATTCTCAACTAATAAGTAATTATCACTATTATTTTCATTATATATATTCTCCTTATTTTTTTAGTTTCTTTTCATGTTCCAAGGTTTTTTAAAATGGAAACATTTAAACACCATATTCTTAGATTATCTATTCTTGGATTTAGATCAATATTTTTTAGACTAATTACACTCTCACTGTTTATACATATATTAATTTACAAGGATTCTAATTTAGACCAAATATATTAGGTAATAGAATCAAAATATAAATCCATAAGAACTTTATCACAAAATGATAGAAAAACAAGACTATGGGGATTTATAAGATCATCATCAGATACATCAACATATATAATAGTTGTATTCTATCAAGGGAAAAAGTGGAAACCTTCTTTTTTAGTTCCATCAAGAGAATCTAGTAGTTCATTATGACCTACAATAGAGTTCATCTTGATTTTAGATAGGTTGAAATAATTTCCACCATTAAATTTTTATATTTCAATCTTTTTAGACTCCATTGTAAACATTTTAGAAGGCTATAATTCTAATTTTTAAGGGAAATGAGGATGTGAATATCCTTAAGAACCAGAAAAGATCCAATGATTATCTTTTATGGGTTGTGAAATGATTAGAAAAAAATTATTTAGAAAATTTAAATTATATTAATAGATGAATTTTATTTTTGAAGAAGACAAATAAAGTAGTAAGGGACACCAATAAGTAATGTGCATCAGATTCTGTTGATCCTATATTCATGGTGTGAAAACCACCACACAAAAAAATTATACCACTTAAAGGATAAAAACAATAAATACACACCCAAAAGTAATATATAATTATGGAGATACTATCCAAGGAGTTTGACCCTAAAAACCAAATGGAATTGATAATCTCCATCATGATTATTTTTCACCATCCACGTTGGGATGGACTCACACAAACACATGACATTAAGGATATAGAAAGACAATTCCTGAAAGAAAATAAATTTCTTACTGATATTTATTTCTATACAAAAATACACTTATGATTGAAAGAATGATTCAAAATCTTCAAATGCTTTGTGAAAGGATGGTCCAAATCAGATTATATATTTTAGTATCTATTTAATCTTTTTGAAAATGTTATACAGTTGCAGGGAATCAGAACTCTAAGCATTAGGGAGAAACCAGAAAGGATGAAACCTTGGTTCCTCTTATTACCCTTAAATATCTCACTAGAAAATAGAGGGTTACCTCCACACTCTCACCAATAAATACTACACTAAATGAGGGATTAAAACTAAATGTCGAGGGATAAATTCATAGGGTAATGATTATTCTAGAGTGAAGCGACAGATGATGCAGTTGAGGTATATGGGATGGGAGACACCTGAAAAGACTGGATGAAGTAATAATTTAAAATTACTATGAGTGGTAAATTTGTCTTGGACATGAAAAAACACACAAGTGTTCACAGGACTATGATGAGGATCAATCCCACTTTAAGATATAGGGAAAAAACATCTAAGAGACATGCATATGCTGCACAGGGTTCATTGGATCAATTTGATTAATAGTATCAAATAAACAAGATAAAATAAATATAAAAAAATGCTGGGAATTGAGATTTAATCAAATTTAGAAAAAAATGATACCAATGTATACTGCATGTAAATAGTTCCATGAAAAACAAGAGGAAAAAAATCAATTTGAATTATTATAAAAATTATGAAACGATGTTATACAAAATCTCCAACTTGTAATTAAAATTATTTAATGATGAAGTTATCAAAACATATACTATTAAACGAGGACCATGTTCATTATATATAATAAATGATTAAAAATTAACAAGGGAACAACTTTAGTCAAACTATTTGATAGGTTATCCCCATGGTTTATCTAAGAGACACACACTATCCCAAAATCAATAATATTCCTAAAAAAGTGAAACCAAATGTTTATATGCTATGATCTACCATGGAAAACATAGTTTTTTAGATAAATGTAAATGAGACAAACATATTTAATTAATAAAGAAGAAAAAAATTAAAACAACCTATTAATAAGTTCTTTTAACCAAATAACTTCTTTAATGGATTCAGTTAAAGAAATGTATTCAACCATAATGGTGGATAAAGAAATTGCTTACTACATGTTACATTTCAATAAAATAGGACTACCATAAGTAAGGAAAATAAAACCAATAGTTGACTAACAATTGTCTATATTACCAACATGAGCATAATCTAAAAATACTATAATGTCATCATTATCATTTTTTCCATATTGAATGAAAAAATCAGAATACATTGAAACATACCAGAGGAACTATTTTAGATATTTTCATTGTGTTCTCCCTATAAACCTTCTCATAGTACACAAAAAAAAAGAAATATCTGGTCTATATCAAACTATTGCATAGATAAGACTCCCAAGTTCATTCACATAAGGATATTAGTCATAAATTCGACCTTAGATTCACTAATAGAGGAATGAGACTTCTTAATGTGGTGGAGTATGGGTATGATAATAGGCTTCATACACTCAAATAAATTCCACTTTAAAACTTTTATAACATAATAATTATTCAAAAAAGACAAGTTTTATACTTTCTATGTCTAATTATTCCCATTTCCAAAATATATTTTATATTTCCAAACACCACCATTTCAAAAAGATAATTAAGTTGTCCTTTTATATGACTATTCATCCTCATGTTTTTATTGACAACTAGCTTATTATCAACATATAAAAGAAATTAAATCATGTTAAACATTATTAACATAAATAAATTCATCAAACTTAATTTCGTTAAAATAATTTTCAATCATAAAAGAATCAAAATGTTAATACCAATGCCTTGAAGATTATTTCAAACTATACAAAGAATTTTGTAAAAGACAAACTTGATTAATTTTAAAATATTTTTAAATGCACATGAGAGACCTAATATAAATTGTTTCATCCAATATTCCTCAAAAATATAGTTTTAACATCTTAGTTTTCATTATTAAAATCATTATTTATCCCTACCATATATCATTGAGTCCATAACATATGTGATAGAATCATCACATGAAATTTAAATAATTATAGATTTATCCTCATCCCTTATTTCAATATCAATTCTAGAAATATCCAATATGATTTTATCGAAATAATGAAGATAGTCCCTGACTATGGTTTTATGAGGTATATTAAAAGAATAAAGTATCATTTTCTTGTACAGTCTTATAACTACAGTCTTATACATGTATGAGGATTCTGATTTAGAAAAAATAGTAGTTGAAGTAGACTCAAAAGTTTCTTCCTTAAGAACAATATCACCCAAATATAGCATAACGAGATAATGGGATTTCTTTAGAACATCATTAGAGAATTCAACAAATTTAATAGTGGGTTTTCCATCAACGGACTTGTTCATAACCTTAGTTTTATGTTCACCAATAGAATCTTGTAGTTAATTATAATATAAGAGAGCATTCATATGAATTCTCTAAATGTTGAAATCATTTTCACCATCAAATTTTTCTATTTAAAACTCCATAAACCCTATTTAAAATGTTTCAAAAGACACTAAAAGTGATTTTTAAGGGTATAATTAGTGTGACTATCCTTATGAAACATTAAATATCCATCGATGTGTTTTCTTTGGGTTGAAAAGTTATTATAAAAACTATTTTATTTCAAAATTGTGTATTAGATTAAAACATGAATGTCCTTTCAAAATAAGATAAAGAAATCAATAAATCAAAAAATGGAGTAACATGCTTCAGATTGAGATAACCCTATTTATATGAAAATAACACTACCATAATAAAGTTATTTTAACTTAAGGAAAAATAAGTAATAAAGTCTCGAATGAATGAAATGTTACCAGAGAAACTACCAGATAAGTCTAGCCAAGCTAAACTTAATGGCAGTGATTAACTCCATCATGAGTAGTTTGTATCATACACTCTTAGATGGACTCATAAATGCACACAACATAAAGGATACATAAAAAACATGACAAAATTAATTAAAATTTCTTATAGAGCTATATTTTTTTACCAAAATTTTGTTACGATTTAAATAATGATTAAGTATCCTCCAATGCTTCATGATGGGATCATAAAAATCTGATTTCACATTATAAACTCACTAAATCTCTACCAAATGTGTAATCTAGTAACTGAGGAATAAAACACTAAGCATCAAGGATCAACAAGTACAACTCGAACCACATTTCATATTCTTCTTCTTTATTATCTCACCAGAAACCAAAGGGTTCCCTCTATTCTCTCACCAAACATAGAAAACCCAAATAAGGGATTCAAACTAAATACCTAATGATTGAGTTTTAGAATAATTATGATTCCTAGGTGAATATATAGGTGGTTCAAGTGAAGTTAATGGGATGGTTGATTTATGGAAGAACGATATAAAACAAATTGTTTGAATAACCATGGGAGGCATAATTTGATCCTACACATGGAAGCATGTGAGTGGTCGTAGAAGAATGATGAGGATCAATCCCACTTTGAGTGATATATAAAACACATCAATGAAACATGTGTAAGTTATAAAGGGGTCATTGGTTCAATATGATCAAAAATACCAAATTAAAATGATATAATAAATGTAAATAGATACCTAGAATCTAGAGTTATTCACAGGGATATGAAAAGAAATTCCACAAGTGTATACTGCATGCGAATAGTGTCATATAAACCATGTAAACATGGTGGAAACAAATTAATTTGAATTGAAACAAGAAGGATATAGTGTCAATATAGAAAATAACCACCTTGAAATTAAAAATATCTACTAATGATATTCTCACAACCTCTACTGTTGAAGTGGGAGTGTGTTCCTTATATAAATTTTTTTTAAACATCCACATGGGTATGTATTTAGTCAAACTATAAACCAAGTTATCCCTACTGTGTAACGTAGCGACACACACAATCATAGACTCAATAATTTCCCTAAAAAAGTTAAGCCTAATGTCTATATTCTTTTATTTACAATGTTAACCTAGATTTTAAATACATGTAAATAATATTTACTATCATAGTGTAAAACTACTCTAGCAATAAATAAAAACATCTTGTTAGTAAGGCTCTCTAACCAAATAAACTATTTAATAGATTCAGTTAAAACAATGTATTTTTCCTCATTATTGGATAAAGAAACTATTTTTTACATGGTATATTTCCATGAAATAGGACCACCATAATAAAGAAAAATAAAATAATTAGTTGATTTATGAGTGTATATATTAGTAGCATAATCAGAATCTATAAATCCTATGATTTCATCACTATAACTATCATTTTTCTTTATTTAATACAAAAATATGAGGACATTGAAATAGACTTGAGGATCCAATTTATAGAATTTCAGTTTGGTATCATAATGTTTCTTATAAAAATACTTAGAATATACATGATAAAAGAATTATTTGTTCTAGAACAATCCATTTCATACAAATGACTCTCAACTATATTGGCATAAGGAAATATACCCAAAAAATATACCTCAACTTCACTAACAATGGAATGATTCATTGATAACGTAAATTTTCTTCCTAGGGGTATACTAATAGGATTGTTATGATTAAAAATACCACATTAAAACTCTTCTAACATAATAATATTATGACAAAACATTGTTTTACCCTTTCCCATGTCTAATGATTTTCATTATGAGAATTTATTTTTATTTCCCATATCATTCATTTCAAAAACAGATTTCAGATAATATTTTATATGAATAATAATCATAATATTTTATAAATAACTATCATGTCATCAAAACATAAAATAAAGTAAAATATATTATTCTTAACATGCATAAAATGAACACATGAATCAAAATTACTTATGTTAAAACCATTTTCAATCATAAATGAATCAAAAATGTTTATACCATTTCCTTAAATATTTCTTGAAACCGTACAAATAAATTTATAAAATACAAAATTGATTAATTTTAAAATATTTTAAAAACCCCTCAGGAGCCGTCTTATAAAGTTTTTCATGTGAAAGGTATATTTAACTCTTAAATATTATATATGGAAATTAGTTCTTACAGAAAAATTAGGCATAATTTGGGTTGAGGAATGTTAAAACATAGGGGTAAACCTCACCATATTTGACCCCCATATGTTAAAGGAATCCCTTAGAAACTAACCTAACTTCATTTAATGGTTTGGTCATAATAGCCTACATCTTGATCTTAAGAATATAATTTATCTCAACATTCATGGAAGTTAACCATTATTGGGGTTCATTGTATTTTAAGACATTATTGAAAAAAATTGGATTATCATTATTTCTGTCATTAAAAGCATTCAAAGTAAATGAAACCATGTCATCATGGTTGAACCAAGAAGGACATCTGATAATTCTCTTAGCTTTGTCTCTACTCAACTAATACTCTATATGGTATACACCCTTGGTTTCTTGTTCAGAACCAGAATTGGACATAAATTTATATTAATCCAATTGTAAAGGATTTATAGAGATGAACATAAGTTCTAATTGGACTCTAGACTATGAATTAACCTAAAAAATGAAAGGTTGAGGTGTACATAATCCTTAAACTCAACAATATTTCCTTTGGGAAGAGAAGACTCATTGAATACAACATCACGACTGATAACGCATTTTTGATACCCCAGTTTTTTTATCCACAACTTGTAACCCATAAAACATCCTGTATTACTAATGAAGATTCTATTGGTATCCCTAGGTTATAAAATATCATTCTTACATTTTTCATAATTCGTGGATATAAAAACTATAAGGTGAGATAGACTATGTGTCTTTCTTATCTAGAGTTCTTTGGGTTTTTAAATTCATTAGTATAGGATGAGAAATGATAAATTAGACACATTGTAATAGTGTAAGCCTTATACGAAAAGGAATTAAATAGACTATAAAGGGACAACATGAGATAAATATAAAATTCTTCAAAGTCTAAAAGGTAATAGACTTTGGTTTCAATATTTAAATAAAGAACTTATAGGAGTAATCATCTATGAATGTAACAAACTAATATCATCCCCCATGTGATACAATTTTAGAGTAAAATAAAAGGTCATAGTGAACATACTCAAGTGGTATTATTTCATTGTATAATGACTTACTAATACTAACCATATTAGACTTACCATTTATACAATCCTTAAATAATTATAGGCTACTAAGATTCACACTGGTCAACATGTTATACTTTTGAAGCACATCAAGACCCCTATAGATCACATGAATGAGTCTCATATTCCAAAGGGTAGTATTATATATCACGGGTAAAAAAAACATTTCATTTTTTCATGTGAATCTTACCTTCTAATACAAGCAAGCAATTCAAGATAGTTTCCTTCATCACAGTAAGGTAACCATAAGAAATTCTATGACTACCATAACGAGACCTGAATTTTTGCCCCATATGATCATGATTGCAAAGGAAATGAGGTTTATTTTATATTTAGGTACCCACCTAACCTTTTCCATAGCTTTAACCAACCCATCATGAAGTTACAAATATATGGAACAAATACCCATAATGAGAAAAATTCTATATACCTAGGTAGAAATCAACAAATTCATTATCCCTTAACTTAGGGAAGCACTCCCAATTATAACATATGTAGAAGGAGAATAATAGATACATGATTCATTACTTAGTGTTAGGATTATCAAAAACATTCAACATATTATCCATGCTGAAATCATATTCAACTAATAGGGAATGGTGACTATTATTCTCATTATATACGTTCTTCTTATTATGAGAGTTTCTTTTTTTGTGCCTAGGTTGTTTCCAATGGAAACATTTAAACACTTTATTCTTGGATCCACTTTTTATATATTTAAATATATTATTTTGAGAATAAATATTCTCATATTTATAATCCCTCTACTCACTCCCACCTCTAATGTTCAAACCCTCAGCCTCACTCTTAATAGTGCCTTTGTTTTGAATTTTTTTGGTTAACAAAGTAGCATTTACCTCCTCAAGAGTCAAATTATCCCTACCGTACACCATTGAGTCCCTAAGAGATTGGAAAGACTCATCAAATGATGTTAAAAATAATTATATATTGGTCCTCATACATTATTTCAATATCTATGTTAAAAATATCCAATAATATTTTATTAAAATCATCAATATGGGTCCTGAATGTATTTTATATACATATATTGAAGGTGTAAAGTCTTATTTTCTTATATAATATTCCCAATAAATACTTTTTACTATACATAGGTTCTAATTATACGAAATAATAGCATAAGTAGACTCAAAATCTACTTCCCTTATATCTTTTTCTCCCAAAGATAGTAGAATAAGACCACAATCATTCATAAAAACATCATCATATACATCAACATATGTAATAACAGTCAGTTCAGTGGGGGATAGGGTTGTGAACTTATTTTTAAGTCCACCAAGGGTATATAATAGTTCATTGTGGTTCAATAGAGAATTAATCTTGATTCTACATCAGCTGAAATCATTTTTACCATCAAAAGTTTCTATTTCAATCTTCACAGACCCCATTTTAAACCTTTTAGAATTATATGATACCAATTTTAAGGGAAAAATTTATGAAACTATCCTTAAAAACCATCCAAGATATACTAATGTGTTTTTATAGGTTTAAAAGTGATTATAAAACCCATTTTATTTAGAAAATTTTAATCATATTAATATGTAAGTGTTCTTTTGGAAGAAGATAATAAAAGTAATAAAATACACCAAGAAGTAACATGCTTTTGATTTTGTTAATCCTATGTACATGGTGAGAACACTACCCCATGAAATTTATATTACATAAAGGTGAAAACAAGTAACATAGAACCAAAAGTAAGAAGAAATACCAGAGAAACTATAGGGTTCTCTCTCTTGTCTCACCATGAAGAACAAAACTAATGAGGGATTCAAACCGAATGAATATGTACAATGCCACGAAAAAATTATGATGAATGGGTGAAGTGAAATGTGGTGCAGGATAGGAATAAAAAATGAGTGACACCCAAAAAGAATGGATAAATTGTTTCATTTGAATAGATGCGGACAACACACTTTTCTTGGACATGTGGAAGCATGTGAGTGGTTGGGAGAGAATGAAGAAGATCATTACAACTTTAAGATACAAAGAAAAAACATCAAAGAAACATGAAACAGTTTCACATTGATTATTGTATCAATATGATCAATAGTACCAAAAAATATTATAAAATATATGGAAATAAAAATTTCAGGAATCTAGATTCGATCAAATGGAGATAATACTAAATTAAAAAAATGTATACTATATGTAAACACTTCCATGAAATCCCTAAAAAAATAGGAAGATACAAATAAATTTAAATTTAAACAAAAATCATGCTGTGAAAATATAAAAGATAGGAGACCCTTGAAGAAGCATGAACCTAGTTTAAGAGCATAAGTGAAGTAAATGTAGACTGAAAATGGAGAACTGGTCATTTTGGACCTGTTATCAAATTGTTGAAGGTGATTAAAAATAGATGTGGAGTTGGTAAAATCTGATACTGGATGAGGATGGATTATCATTGTTCATTGATATGGTTGATATTACTTGAATTAAGCCTAAGGATAATCATTGTGGCCAACTAGGATATGGACTAGCCAATGATGGGGATTGATTGTTTTTTGTTTTTCATTCTCTATTGTAGGTATGGATTGATGTTTATGGGAGAATTGAAAATCTAACTATTATGGATATAAGAAGGTAGATGGTTTCAGTTGGGGTATTTGATGAATAAGATCGGTGGTATCAAGATTTCAAAAGGCCATTCCCATGAATTCTTTTATTCGTGTTTGAATTTTATATTATGAGTAATCTCAAAGTACGTTTTGATCAACAAATGTAGTTCTGGTTCATGTGGATTTAAAGTATTTTGAGTTATATTTAGTTGGTGATCTACTAGTTCATTAATAAAGGATCACTTAAATTGTTCATCCATACATTTAAAAAAACAAAGGAATAGTTTCAACTAGGTGGTATACATTGATTAAGATGAGCATTGGAAGTGCATTGTAGGCTATCCTATTTTCATCATTAAAAATGGACATGTAGTGAATTATTATCCAACCATCATTAAAGGAAGGATAAGAATGAAATTTGTTGGTAGTTAATCATCATAGTTTAGAATGTTTATCATTTTGGTAAGGGTGGTTTTGAAATTTTATATTGTTAAGAGGATTCTATGGGAAGTTTCTATAGAATTCTAAGTGACTGAATAGAGACAATAAAATCATTTGTAGAAATATTTTACTTAGAGCTAAATCAAAGACCCAAGTGTGGGTAATAACATTTTCAGAGGGAATTAGATAAATTCACAGAATTAAAGATGATATATAGTGACTAACAATCATGTATAGATAAGAGATAAGTATCTAGTGTTTCTAAATATGAGCTACCAATCCTACACTCTCTTGATAATTTATCAAATGAGACTATTAATGTTAATTATAGAATATTCTAACCACAATATCCATCATTTTCATTTATCACATCTCATGGTCACTCAATATATATCACTTCTCATTCATGAACTAAATTTTTATTGACCTTAACCATCCTCTATTTAATGAATCTATATCATGTAATTATCATTGTAAATAATTGAGAGTCTTTTTCATGAATTTCTTATTCGAAATATATCATTATGTGAATATCTAGGTCAATGTATATGATATAAAAATCCTTTAGTTATGATCAATGTTTCCTCGTTAACATGTATGATGGTATTCCATTATCATTTCTATGATATCAGGTTGGGAAGAATTATGCTTATTTAACCATCCATGGTACTCTATATCCTCTAGTGATATATTTTATCATTATGTTTGGCTGATTATTTATAAAATCATGCCTCTATCACTATTTTGTTTTACCCTTTTTATTCATTACATATTAAATAATTATTTTTACACTACTACAGATTTTCTATCTTAAGAGATACCTTATATCAGTGAAAAAAATCACTGAAAGGGGGTACATTTATCAGAGCTAGATAAAAGCACTGATAAAGGGGGCCTTTATCATTCCTAAAAAAGCGATTATAAAGATGATATTTTATCAGAATTTTTTTAATTCATGATAAAGGATCCATTTATCTATGCTTTTCTTAGCCTTTATCAAAGTCTTTTTAGTGCCGGTAAAGACACCCTTTATGAGTTCTTTTTTAATACTGATAAAAAAACCCTTTATTAGTGCCTTTCATAACATTGATAAAAGGGTTCCTTCATAATTTTTTTATAAATTATTAAATATAAAAGTATAAAATATATTTATATTTAAATTTAAATATATAGAATATATTTTTATTAATATTATTTATATAATATAAAATATGTATTTACACTAAATATATAATATAATTAGTCAAAATTTTTTAAATAATAAATAAAAATTAATATTAAATAATAGTTTTCAAATTAGTATTGAGTAATAGATATTTCATAAGAATTTAGTGATAGAAAAAATTAATTAATTAATTAATTATGTTAAGATCACTTAAAAACATGACTTAAACTTCAAATGACTATAGTTTTTTATCTGGGTATCTTTTTGGGCTCCATGAGATACAAAATTGAATCACGTGAAGAAATAAATATCATGTTGACCTTGAATACCTTGGTAATTATTTTATAGAGGTCAAAAAATTCCTGGAAGTCCTCTAAAACTATGCTTTTAGTTGGGATACCCTAATTTTTTTAATATTCGATATAATTTCAACTTCATTTAATGGGGTCGTCTTTTTTTTGATGGAGACTAAATTTATTCTTTGGGATTACACTCATATGGATATTTTGGTGTTGAAATATTACACTTAAAATTATATAGCTGTTTATAATTAAACACACACACATATATACATATTTTGTATAAATTTATATATAAAAGTTTAATTATGTAAATAAATATTTAAAAATATTTACATTTAAATTTATTTTAAAATATATAAATATAAAAATCATATGGAAATAAAAATTATTATCCATTTTATCTTAACTAAAAATCTAACCATTTTATTTACTTTATAAAAACTTAAAATATATACCTATAAAAATTTATATATAATTATTATATATAAATATATGTGTCAGTGTGTTAATAAAGATATATATATATATATTTATGTATATATTATAATCATCTATATATATATATATTAAAATATATATACATTCATATGTATAGAAACACACACACACACACACATATTGACACACATAATCAAATATATATAGAGTAGGGGAAGTTCACACATACACACACATATTCAAACACATGCACACACACATTTGTAATAAATATGCATTTTATAAATACATTATAAAAAATTTATATGTAATTATACAATTATATGTAAATATATAAATATATATGTGACTATATAAATGTAAATATATAAATATATTTTATAATTATATTTAAAAATAATTATATAATTATATGAATATATAAATAAAAAATATATATCTAAATATATATTGATGAATAGATATATCATAAAATATAGTAGAAAACTAAATGGATTAGTGGTAAGGGTGTTCACTATGTATAATCAAGTCTCATATTTGAGTCTTCTTAGGCAACATAGGTTGGGAAAGTATTATCACCGATAAATGAGGTAACAAGTATTCGAGGAAGCAATGATATAGGGTTTGGGAAATATGGGAGGTTTTGATAGTGGGGATAATCATTGATTAATGGGTGTTTAGGAAATTATAAAATGGTGGGGGTGGGGTTCATAGTAGTGATATGAAATTTTAAAAAAATTTGTTTTATTATAACTAAAAATTGTTATTGATAAAATTAGCCTTTATCAGTGATAGGAATAGTAGTAATAAAGCTATCATTTATCAATACTAAAAAACCCTGATAAAGGTCCCTCTTAATTCACTCTTTTTAGTGAAAATAATGTATACTTTTATTAGAGTTTTTCTAGTGCTAATAAAAGAAACTAGCTTTTATGGGTGCTCTAAACATTACTGATTTTTAACCCAGATAAATGTGAATTCTAGCACTAATAAAAGGGGGATATGTGTGTTTCCACCCCCTTTGACATAGACACTTAATATAAACATATATTAAAATTTATTTTAAATACACATTTTTATTTACTTCTATCATTGTCTATGATATCAATTATTCAACTATTCACACAAGACATAGGATCATAGTATGTACTACATATCTCCCGAATAATTTTATATAATATATCCTTCACTACATCAATTCTTTATGGTTCTCACTATCATGTATGAAGATATTTATGTCTCTAATTGTTTTTATTAATATTAAAAGGCCACTAGAAATAATGTTTGATCCCATTACGACATTCAATACATTCAAGAACAGATCATTGGAAGACAAATAATATGTTATAAAAACATTGCTAGTGCCCTTTACCACATATAAATTTAACTTATCCCACATGTTACATGTGATCAAATATATAAAAATACATGCTATGGTGAATCCAAAATCATCCTTCGTCTTCACATGATTTTCCTTTTTCAACTTATTATTTTCTAAATCTGTAGCCTCCACCTCGTGGTCCTCCCCATCTTAATGTGAGATATAACGATTCTTCACTTAAATGTCAGAATCAAGATGATCATGTTTTGGAGGAGGCTATTTTTTAATGAACTGTTGGACCCTAATTTGTTTATTTTAGAGTCCCACATTGGTTTCCTCTATCTTGTATTAATTTTCCTCCATATATAAATAAATGAGTACACCTATAATTGAGGTAAAGAGTACGGCTATACATGGTATCATAAGATGTATAACGTGAACCCTACCTTCCCATATCTCACCTCTCTCACTTCCTCCTACCATTATCCATGCTTCCCTCCACTTTCCTATATGATCTATCCCTAGATACCTCCCAATATGAGTGTGACCCCATCACACCGCCTAGTAGTTTCTTGACACCCCTGATAGAATCTTCCTTCTCTATCATTCGATCCTAGAAGCACCCACCCTGGGGTGTCTTCTGATTTTTTGTCATCCTATGAAATGATTTCATGTATACCTAACCTTTGGCATCACCATACCCCACCCTATCCTATCGTTTCATCCTATTACATGGTAATTATTTGGGTGTACCTAACCAGGTCTCATTCCTAAAGGTGAATCCATCTCCCTTGACATTCGGCCTGACACACAATCTCCCTTTTCATGCACCCCTATTGGGCGACTCTACAATGCTACTCCAACATCTATTATAACCTTGACTACTCTATGTATCCCGTCTATAGCTATTCTCACCCTCCACCTTCTATTGGATGAGTTTTTGACTTCAAAACATAACCTATCAGTTCCACTACTCCCCTATGCAGTCTATCTCTGACATCAGATGGCAGCCAAACGTGCTCACAATTTAATCTTCCTACCACTGGTCTCTTTTAGATTTAAATTCTTCTATGCTCTTCCTATAATATTTAATAGTGATCTCATATAGTAACCTACTGCTCTAATTTTAATAATGAGTCTCGACTACCCATTTCCATCTATTCCTATTGGATTCCTCACTCAGCCCTCCTTATTGGATTAATGGTTTATTATAGCCTCTTTACTAACTCTATCTTATCATGTACGATTCCTCAACACTATATAATATACACCATAAACCAAAACTATCTTTGGATAAGATCATTATTACACATTATTATTAGGACTCTTTGCTTCATGCCTCCTCTTAGGCCTTAGTTTCTTAGATTAGTATCCCTACTAATTGTGTCTCTAATCGCCTGACTACTTGGATTATTGATTATGGTTCCTTTTCTAATCTCACTAGTAATGATGGTATGATTAATAACTACAATTTATTTTCTGGAACAACTCAAATTACTATTTTTGATAGCTATATAATTACTATTATGATATTTGGAACATGCTATTTAACTCCTTATATTCTCCTAGCTTTGGTGGCTCATGTTCATTGTAGTCCTTTTAATTTACTCGACATCAGAAATCTCACAAAATAATTGAACTATTTTACTATTTTTACATCATAAGGATTTGTTTATTTGGAATGATTGATTAATTGGGTGGTTAGTTCATGTCATATTCATGATAGGGTGTACATGTTCAATGCCCAGAGATCCCTTTATTTCTCTTCCACCTATACTCATGATCGAGATCTATATTTTCACCATGTTCAACCATCATATTTAGCCTTATATCATCTTTTACCACATTTTATTCCACACATTTCTTTACAATTTAAATCATATAAGTTTTATAAACATCATCGGTTGCCATATGTTCCTCATTCGATGTTTCATGTGTCTAACCCTTTCGATGTAGTCCATTCTAATGTATGGGGTCCCTACATGGTACCAAGTTAGTTAGGGTACTATTATTATATACCATTTATTGACGAATTCTCTTTCATGAAATGGATTCATATCCTTCATAATCTCTATGAGGTGTGTGATATTTTCAAGACATTTCATCATGAAATTTACACTCAGTTATCCACACCTATTGAATTCCTCTTCTTGGACAAAAAATGAAAATATTTAACTTCTTCCCTTTAATAGTTTCTCAAACATCATGATTTCATTCATCAAACATCCTACCCTGATACCCCTCATCAAAATTCTTTTGAAAATGTTAAACATCATCATATTCTAAAAAAACTTGTTCCATATTATTTAAAAAGTAGGTGTATCTTCATTTTTTGGGGGATTATTTTATTACTTCGACCTATCATGTCAATGAACTTCATTCTTATATACTATGGGGGAGAGTTTGTTATGAGATCTATTCCCATATCTCCCTCCTCACACTCTTCCACATCGCGTGTTTAGATGTATCAATTATGTTTGTGACACTCGTCACTATCTCTATAAATTTCCCATAAAATCCATCTATCTTATCTTTCAAGGATACTCTCACACCCAGCATGACAACTGTTGTTTCTCTCCTAACCTACAATTTTATATAATCTATTTTAATGTCTTATTTATTGAGATATATCCTTTCTCATCCTCTCCACTCTCAGCCCACAATGATACCACCATTGATGATTGTCTTCCTCTCATCATCCACCCACCTCTTCCTAAACTATCTCAATATGATTATAATCACATTGAATATATTTACTCTCACCATCCTTTGAACATGTCCCCTACCTAGACTAAGGATTCCATTTCCTCAACATCGCCAGTCACTCCTACTATAGGCATGGATGACTTTCTGATTGCATTGCGGAAAGATACTTACTCTTTCAATAATAGTCTTTTATATAAAACTTACTATAAAGTATTACCTATTCTATAGAATATATATATATATATATATATATTCCTTTTACAGTTTCCATGGTTAAATATCACCCTCATTGGTTTCAAGAAACATAGGATGAATTACAATCATTAGATGATAATCACACCTAGGATCTGATCCACCTTCTAGAAGGTAAATAGGTTGTTGGAAGAAAATGGATTTATATAGTCTGTATCAATTCTTATGGTACTCTTCATCACCCTAAAGAACTCTTGTTAACCAAAGTTTTTTCTCAGACACATGGTGTTGATTATTTCAACACCTTTTCTCTAGTTTCTAAAATAGAATCTATTCGATTATCCATGTCTCTTAAAATTTCTTATTAGTGGGATCTTCACCAACTTGATGTCAAGAATGTGTTCCTGCATGGTTTTCTTAATGAGTTAGTATATCTTAAAAAACCTCTTATTTTCACTTCTACATGGATATATTCTCATACTGGATAGCTTTATTAGACTCTTTATAGACTCAAGTAGTCCCCTCATGCTTGTTTTTCCAGATTTTTCACCATCATCACTATGTTTGGTCTATATTAGAGTATGAAGGATAAGGCTATTTTTTTTATCATCAAACATCCTTTGGATGAATCCTCCTGGTCCTGTACATTGGTGATATCATTATTACTAGTAGTGACTCCCATGGAATTTATAATCTATTGGATTATCTTCAAAAATAGTTTCATACCAAAGGCTTGGGTACTTTGACATATTTTATTTTCATTGAATTATCTTGTCCTCCATCTGAAATCTTTCTTTCATAGTGAAAAGATGCATTGGATATCTTACAGGATACTATCTTAACTCAAGAAACTATCATACACACTCCTCTTGAACTAAGGGAAAGGTCCCTCTAGGATACCACTGACCTATACTCTCATCCAAATAGGTATCTTCATATGGTAGTCAAACTTAATTATCTTTCAATGAATCATCTGGATATTACATGTTCTATAAGCAAAGTCACTCAATTCACAAACAACCCAATGAAATCCCAACGGTATGTTGTTCGTCGCATTGTCAAGTACATTAAGAAATACCCTACTCATGGTCTTCAGTATTAAAATCATGATCATTAGAATTATGGGTAATTCTATGATGATAACTTTTCAGTCTTCTTATCTACATAGAATTATGATTCTCGGTTTTCAGCTTTTCTGGCTGGTAACTTAATTTCCTGGTGAAGCAAGAAACAGATCATTATCCCCAGATCTAGCACTAAATATGAATATTGTGTGATGGATACAATCACTACCGAAGTTTTTTGACTTCAATACCTTCATCGTGAAATTGGTTCCCTACCCAAACTCCTATTAATATTAGGTGTGATAATCTAGTGGAAATAAATATTTTTTTAATCTAGTATTCCCTGAATGCATGAAGAATATTGAAATTCATTTTCATTTACTTCTCCATCACTATGGGAAAAAGAATATTGTAACAACCGAAGTTTTTAGGGACCTTTTTTTCAAATAAATTAAAATTTTAATTTATATATTGCATTTAGCTAATTAAAACATTCATTTCACATGAAACACTGACTTGGAATACATCACACACAACACAAAGTTGGTGTTCAATATGCAACACTAAGTTCCATGAAACATTTTTTTATTTAAATGAGATAATTATAACCTATCCATTAAACATAGTTATATGAACATTAATAAATACTCTTAAAATATTTTTTATAAATTTTTATATAAATGAAACATATTGATAAAAAAAGATATGATTCTTGGTAAAGTCCTTCTATGTTTAAAAATATAGTTTTCTCTAATGAAACACTTTTAATTTCCTTCTTATAAAATTAATTTTAGTCACTAATAGAAATTTATTTTGATAAAATAAAATCATTTTTGAATTCAGAATATCAAAATTATCTTAGGTTGAATTTTTGGTATTTTTATGAAAAGTTTCAATTTTTGATGAATAGTGAAAAATAATGCATTGTAGTTAAAAACCAACTTTTTCATTTAAATAATTATTTTACCTTAAAATTATTTTAAAGTTAAAATAGATAAATAATACATATATTAATCCAATGTATGTTATTGGAATAATTTTTATAATATAATTAGATATAAAATATTATTGAACTTTTGAACGTCTCTTTTACCCGCCTTCTAGCCACTTTTGCAAGATTAAAATTAAAGATAATTTTACCGATTTTGTGAATTTAATTTCTAAAAATAGACATACATGTTAATAAAAAAGATGTTTAAAATGTTCAATAATTTTCGAACGTCTGTTTTACCCGCCTTCTATCAAACTCCTTTCTTAATTTTCCTTTTCCACCCCCTACACTCTCTCTATTCCATTATTTCATGAAAACACCATTATCCTCAATATAATTGGATATTTTTATTCTATGGTATTTAACTACACTTACAAACACCTCTATCTACTAGATAGAGTACATATTATTTCTGTGTATGAAAAAATACTACCTCACAAAATGATAATTTTTCATTTTTCCTTTACCACCACTCATGGTGGCCCTTATGATAGAAAAACTATTTATATTTATATAATACTTATTATTTATTTATGATTATGTATTAATTTTTAAAACACATACCTTTTTACTTCCATTTGGTGTTAATACGATAATCTCGTTTGAGGAAGTGTGGACTATCGCCCCCTCAAAGCGATGTGATTCGTTCACACACCACATAGAATGAATTATGGGTGGGTTTTGTGAACATATATGATATATAATCATGATACTAGATATATATATATATATATATATATATTTCATTTACATACTTTATTTCAATATGAAAAATAAATTGTATATAGTGTTCATGCGTACGTATGACTTACCATCTCAATGAATGGTGTATTCCATTTCGTAATTCTTTATGTCATAGATTATTAAAATATAACTATCATAGATATAAATAATATTTATATCATTATCTATATTCTTTAATTATTATATAATTATAAGGAACAATTATTTAACAAATTGAGACATATGCAAAGAACAAAGAAAATATTTTGCAAAGTGAAACCTTAACATAGGATCGTTAACAAGAAGGTAATATAAGGTCAAAATCAATCCATATATGGTATTATGTATAAGAATATTATTCTGTAAAATATGTATAATAAACTTATATTTATTTAATATGATGATTGTATGAGTATGAATATATTCAAGACACAACGTAAGCGATTGTTTTGCAATCTCATTATTTTTCGAGATTGTTTATACATAAATATTTATTGTGGTATATTATTATACATGTCCATGTTTTCCAAAAATTTTTTCATAAAAGTTTTACTATTCTAATATATATGTTTAAATTAATTTTTACCAATTTTTTAATTTTTACTACACAGTTTGGAAGTAATCTTTCTTTCATTTTCAAAACAAAGTAGTTTTTTACTTTTCCAGTAAAAGTATAAGAAGAATGTTTTATTTTAACTTATACAACATGAATGGATTTTTATGATTTAATAACAAATTATTTCTATGAAAATTCCCTTAAAAGTTTTCAGGGTTATTTTAAAATAAAAATTTTTCTTTTAAAATTGCGTTGCATTTTAAGAAAAGGAAATGTTTTTGAAGAATAAAGGATATTTTACACAAGAATTAATTTCAAGTGTTTTATCAAAATTATTTTCCATATATGATGTCCCTATTTGATAAGGATATGTTTCAAGTATAATATCCCTATTATTCCTATGTTTTTATTATTTTTATGTTATTTATGAAATATATTTGTTTTCCTAGATTATGTTATGATGGAATGATGTTTGAGAAACCCATTTTATCCCTTAGGATATGTTAATTATAAATGTTTTACATTTTGTGTAACACATAATAATTATTTAATTATGAGATGGGTGGGACCCATATCTCCCTCCAATTATTTGTTTAAATATTTATATCTCATGATATAAAAAAATATGGTCTTGTGAGTGAACTTTGACTACTAAGATGTCCATGGGAGGGAACCATGACTACCAAGATGGTATGGGGAGTAAACTCATGCTACTAAGATTCCCATGGGAGTGAACTATGAATAACAAGATGGTATGGGGAGTGAACTCATACTAATAAGATGTTATTGGTAGTGATTCCTTGTATACTATGGAAATATTATTATATGCTTATGTGCCTACCATAATTCCATGTTTTATTCCTATGTTATGATTTCATGTCTTATGATATTTATTTCATTATGAGTCATGACTTATTAACTACCAATATTTATGACATGATTCCTATTATGATTTTTGATATGCAGGGTATGATATTCTATTTTCATGATCACATCCTCATACCCTCTTATGCTAATGTTTATGCTTCCATGTCTCCCTTGTTTACCCTTACTGAGCATCTGATCTCATCAATTTTTTTCATTTCCCCATGGTTATGATGTTATGTATTGTGATTAAGGTATCTAATAAGGGTTCTATTCAAGAAGAACCTAGTGGTAGATTATGTGGATAATTTATGTAATGTTTTCTATGTTTCCATGTCTCCAAAGGCATTAGACCAATTATGATCTTTAAGAGTCTATTTGTATAATGTTTAAGTATTCAGAAAAAGTTATGTAATATTAATGTTTGAAAAGATAGGGTCACTGTAGTTTGTATCAAAGAAAATGTATAGTTAATATTTTGAATATAGGGTGATAAAACCATAGTGATAACCCTAAGGGAATGACCATGGATAGGTCTAAGGTTAAGTAAAATTATAGGAAAATGTCCTTGAATTTTTAGTGGAGGATAGAATGAGTGGTTTACACGAAATATATCCATGTCTGGATACTACAAGTGGATGTGGGTATAGCACGAATGTACCCAGGGGTAAAAAAATTATACAATATTTTCTAATCCTGAATCAGGATAATATGGTACATGGAAACAGGCTCTGTTGCACACATGGTTTGTCACTCCCAAGGGATATGCTTTGGGAATTCACAAAATCTTCACGAACCATTATGAAGGATTTAAGTATATGTTGTCTATGAATAACCTAGTATAAACCTATGGTGTCAAGGATTAAGGAAGGTGTCATAAGTTATACATCCTAAAAATGATTTTTTATGGTTATGTGGTTCCTCATTATGATAACTATTTCTTACTTTATGATTTTGGTTTTAGTCGATGGATGGAACCCGAAGGAATCACATTAATGGTGATTTCGATGGACAATGGAATGAATTTACACCTAAGAAATATAATTCTATGGGTGATGGAATGAAAAAACCTGTTTTTATGCTCACACACCTTTCTCAATCTATGAATCATGGAAGACTTCCAAATGACCAAAGGAGAGAACAACACTCGATCAAGTCTTTCATGATGCAACCTCTACATTCATTTATAGGATCTTCTAATCCACTTGTTTCTGAACAATGGATCAGTACAACTGAAAATATATTCTCCATTCTTCAATATTCGGAGCATGAGAAAGTTATTCTTGATGTTTATTAGTTAGAAGGTGAAGAAGATCAGTGGTGGACTCTAATCAAGAATATGAGGGAATATGATGAGATTGAATCCATGGATTGGGATGAGTTCAAGAACTTATTTTTTCAATACGTAATTTCCTTGGATTATTCATACTAATATGGATAAAGTGTTCCTTGAGTTTAATAAAAGAGATGATGAATCTATTGGTACCTACAGGTCTAATTTCATGAGACTTGTAAGGCACGTTTTAGGAATTATCATCCAACCTGAAAGTAAAGTTGATAGGTTCTTTAGTGGATTAAAGAAAAGTCTCAATAGAAAATTGGTCATAAGAGAATTTATTAGCTATGAAGAGATTGTGTGTTGTGAAATAAAGGTTGAAATTGAGGTTGGATTAATGTATCAATATCATTATTTTTATAATAAGAGGAATATGTAATTTAAAGGAAACTCAAAAAACCATGGAGAAAAGATGAATAAAATTCCTTTATTCTCTAAGTGTGGGAAGAAACATGGAAGAAATGACCTTAAGGGTTCTAATACATATTTTAAGTTCATAAAGGAAGATCACCAGGAAATTTATTACCAAAGTGATGGGAAGAAGTTAACTAATGTTGTGAATGCGAAAAACGTATCACATAATGCACCCCCCGAGATTTAGTGCTTTATGTGTAAGGAGAATGGGAATTATGATAACCAATGCCTAAACCCAAGGGATAGTGATGATAAACGATGTCAGAAACCTCTTAAATAAAGGGACAAGGGAAAATATCATGCAATCACTATTTCTGATGAGGGGTGCGATAACGACGTGATGAAAGGTATACTTACCATCCAGTCTAGAACTGAAAATGTCATATTTTATTCTAGAAAAACAAACTCTTTAATATCTAATTTTTTTGAGGGTGTTAATATTCCACCAAAAAAATAGGTGGGGAATTATTGGTGAAAACTCCTAATGGTGCATTGATTTCATCTCAAGTATATGATTCCTCTGTAGTTGAATTTTGTAGGAATGTGCTTCTTGAAAATCTTATCATTCTTCATTTGGTCGAATTTGATGTCATCTTAGACATGTATTGAATTAATTTGAATAAGTCCCACATAAATTTTCAAAGATGGTAAGTTACATTTGATATTTCAAACCCTCATATGGTCATCCATAAATGCGATGATAAGTATGAACTTCCTGTGGAGATTAAATCCAATGTATGGGTCTTAATTCCCATTAAAAAAGGTTTTTTTATCTCAAATTTTTTGGGAAAATATCAACATAGATGATAATCTTGTTGTTTGGTATTTTTTATATGTCTTTACAGAAGAGTTTCCTAGCCTTCCACGAAAACATGATGTTTAGTTCTCAATAGAACTCATACATGGTTCCATACCAATTTCAAATACTTTTTATAGAATATCCCCAATTGAGTTGCTAGAATTGAATAAGAAACTCCAATAAAACCTTGATAAGGTATTCATTTGGAAAAGTGTGTCACCTTGGGGAGTACCATTTATTTTTGTGAAAAATAAATATGGATCAATGCAATGTCACATTGATTATCAGGATTTGACCAAGATCACAATAAAAAATAATTACTCTCTTCCCTGTATTGATGAATTGTTTGATCAACTGCGTGGAGCTCAATACTTTTAAAAGATTGACCTTTATTATAGATATCATCAATTGAGGGTAACTAAGGAGGATATACCCAAGATGGTGTACTATATAAGGTATGGACATTATGAATATATAGTGATGCGTTTTTTTACTAATTCATCTGTTATCTTCATGGATTTAATGAACAGAGTCTTTAGATATTACCTCGATATGTTTGTAGTAGTCTTTATATATGTTATTCTTATTTATTCAAAGAGTAAGGAAGATCATGAAGATCACATGAGTATTTTACTAAAGACCCTAATAAAGGATAGTTTTTATCAAAAATTTACAAAGTGAAACTTTTAGATACAAAAAAGTCTCATTTTTGGGTCACATAATCTCAAGAGATAGTATAACAGTAGATCCATCAAAGGCGATGGATATTGAAAACTGGACTAGACCAACCGTGATGACTGAGATCCAAAGATTTATTGGTTTATATAGATATTATTGATGGTTTTTGGATAATTTCTCATTACTATATAATCCTATTACCAAGATAACTTGAAAGGGTTTCAAGTTTCTCTAGACAGATTAATGTGATGAAATTTTCAAGAAATTAAATAGAAGGTTGGTCAGTTCACCTGTGCTTACATTACCCTATAGTGGAGAAGGGTTTTTATCTATATTGATGCATCCAGTAAGGTATTGGGATGTTTTATTATGAATAATAACATGGTTATAGCGTATACCTCTTGATAGTTTAAGATTCATGAGAAAATTTACCCAAATCATGATTTGGAGTTAGTAGTGGTAATTTTTTCACTAAAGATATCGAGGAATTGTCTTTATGGAGAGAATTTGAAATATATAATGATAACAAAATTCAGAAATATGTATTCACATAGGATTTTAACATGAACTAGAGAATATGGTTAGAGTTGATAAAGGGATATAATTTCTCAATACATTACCACCCTAGGAAAGCAAAGAAAGTGGCAGATGCATTGAGTAGAAAAGATCATGATAGATTATCGATGATGAAGATAAAAAAAGATCCAATATTTTTGGATTTACTTAGGATGAATTTAGAAATACTGATTTAAAGGGGGAAATCTTATCTTTTTCAAATAAATGTTCAACCCTCTATCCATGTAAATATTAAAGACGCATAGAAGGAAGACAAAGAGCTATAAAAGAAGATAAAACATTACCCTGAGATTAAACTTTATTGGGATGGAATGATAAGGTTTAGGAACCATGTATTTGTTATTTATATACCATATTTGAATAAGGATCTATTAGAGGAGGCTCATATTTATTCATTCTCTATTTATCCTGGAAGTACAAAGATGTATCAGGACTTGAAAGAATACTTCTGGTGGGATGGCATAAAGAGAGATATCGTAGAGTTTGTATCTCGATGTTTGGTATTAAAAAAAGTTAAGTTTGAAAGAAAAAAGTCTAATGGGATGTTACATCCATTACCTATACCAGAATGGAAATGGGAGAACATAACTATAGATTTTTTCTTTGGACTACCCAAAACTAGTAAATGGTTTAATTCTATATGGGTGGTAGTCGACCGCCTTACTAATTCAACACACTTCATTTCTATTAGAGAATATTTATCTCTATATAAACTTTATAGAATATATATAAAGGAATTTGTAAGGTTTTATGGAGCACCGCATTCTATTATATCATTTCGGGATATGAGTTTTACCTCAATGTTTTGGAAAAGTGTTTAGAAAACAATTGATACATAATTGAGTTTTAGAACTGCTTATAATCCTTAGGCAGATGTTCAATATGAGATAACAATTCAAACCTAGGAGGATATGTTGAGATATTTTTAGTTAGATTTCAATGGGTGTTGGGATCAACACCTTCCTATATTTGAGTTTTCTTATAGCAATAGCTTTCACTCAAGCATTTATATGGAACCGTATAAATCCATCTATGGGAAAAAATATAGATCTTCAACATGTTGGGATGAGGATGGAGAAAGAAAGATATTGGGACCCGAGATTTCTAAAGAAATGGTTAAAAATGTTATAAACATTCAAATATCAAGACAACTGAAATTTAGCATAAAATTTATACTGATAACTATCGATATGATATAAAATTTGAAGTTGGTGAAATGGTGTTTCTACGAATATCACCCTAGAAGAAAGTTATTAGATTCACAAAGAAATGGAAATTAATCCCTTGGTATATCATCCCCTTTGAGATTCCTGATTGTATCAGGATAATAGAATATCACTTTTCACTTCCTCCAAATCTCTCTCAAGTCTATGATGTGTTCCATGTATCTCTCGTGAGGAATTACATACCTAAAACTTAACATGTAATTAACTCATAAGTCACACCATTGGAGTAGGATCTTTCTTACGGGGAGCAACCTGTTGAAATTATGGATTGTACAAAGAAAGTTCTATGAAAAAAACCACTCACCAAGTCCAAGTTTTTTTGTGAAATCATTAGTTAGAGGAAGATACATGGGAACTTTAGGATATGATGAAGAGTAAGTATCCTCATTTTTTTACCCAAGTAATGTATTTTGAGGTAGAAAATCATCTTAAGAGGGTAGAATGCCACACCACATATTTTTATAGACCATTTTTTTAGATAAATTAAAATTTTCATTTATATCTTACAATGAACTATTTCAAACATTCCTTTCATATGCAACCCCAACATCTCATACGACACACACACGACTGATTTGGCATATGATACATGTAAAATTGAGTTCTACGAAACATTTTATATTTAAATGATATAATTATAACCAAGTTGTTAAAAATAGTTATATTAATATTAATAACTACTTTTAAAATAATTTTTATAACTGTTTTATATAAATGAAACATATTTATAATAAAAGATATGATTCTTGGTAAAGTCCTTTTATATTTAAAAATATTATTTTCTCAAATGAACTGATTTTAATATCCTTATAATAAAATTAATTTTAGACACTCAAAGAAATTTATTTTCATAAAATAAACATCATTTTTGATTTTGGGATATCAAAATTATCTTAGGGTGATTTTTTGGTATTTTTCTATTAAGTTTCAATTTTTTATGAATAATAAAAAATATTACATTGTCGTTAAAAATAGACATTTTTATTTAAATAGTTATTTTACTTTAAAATTATTTTAAATCACAATAGATAAATAATACATATTTTAATCCAATTTAGGTCATTAGAATAATTTTTATAATATAATTAGATATAGAAAATATTGAACTTTTGAACGTCTCTTTTACCCGCCTTCTAGCTAGTTTTGTGAGAATAACATTAAATGTAATTTTACAAATTTTGTGAATTGAATTTTAAAAAATGTAAATAGATTTTTTTAATCATTATGAAAAATTTTATCTAATAGGATAAAAAAAAATCTAATAGTATCTTTTGAATTTTATTTACCACGGTTAAAGGTAAATTTGGTAATTAATGGTAAATATAATATTATAATAATATAAAATTACCCTAAATGTTGTACTAATTTCATTGGATATGTTTCTTTTGACCCAACTAAATATTAGTTCAAAATTATAATCCTTTTTAAACCACTTGTGTTAGATTAAGACATCTATTATATTTTATTTAAAAATGAGATAAAAATGTTATATTCAAAATTTAATAAATAAATAATTTTTAATATATGGTTATACAGAAGATAAATTAGAATAAAATTATTCATTTTAAATATAAGAAAACTATCTTCCTCATAATAATTTTTTTCAATTTTTATAGAACAAATAACTTAATTAAAATCTTGTATAATAATGATGTAGTAATTGTTTAATTAATTGAGATATCAAATAAATGATATTAACAATACTAAAATAAATATAATTTTACTTAATTAATAACTTAAAAATTTTAATATATGTTTATCCCATGTTAGTTACATATTTTAGGTATTGTATCAAAGTTATCAAGTTGGTTTGATATTACAAAAAATGGTAATATTGAAGAGTATCAAAATTGACATAAATGATACTTTAAATTAAATAATATTTTATTTAATATTATATAATTAATAAAAACTAGAATTTGAAAAATAACTTTAATAATGTTAAATATTTCATAAATTATCCAATTGGGGTTATTTTTGAATTTTATAGTAATTATATTAACCCAATGGTGTAAAAATAGAAGTTGTCATTAAAAAAGTTAATTTTTTTAACTAATGATTAAAGACAAAAGAAAATGTTAATTATATGACCTAAACATGTATAAAATTCAATGTTTTAAGGATTAATAGTCCTAATCATTTAAAATTCTAAATAACTCACTTTGGATCTATATTTAATCTAAAATCATTTTATAATAAATTAATAGTTTTCGAGTTTCGTAAAGTGTCCCTCCTCCCTCTTATAAAATGCCACTACCTCTACCCACTTCCTCACACCTCTCAATCCCCTTATATCACCCAAAATCAGAACGAATAATCTCTTAAATTCCCTAACATAATCCTATAATCCTTCCCTTGGGCAAAAATTATCTCAAGGAACCCTTTTGGCACAAACCAAGAGGAGTTACCTGATTAAGAGGTAAAATATTCCCTCAAGATCCTTTCTTAATTTTCCTTCTCCACCCCATACACTCTCTTTATTCCCTTATTTAATGAAAAAAAATTATCCTTAATATAATATTATGTTTTTATTCTAAGTTATCTGCCTAAACTTACACACAACTCCATCTAATGGATATCGAACATACTTTTTCTGTGTACGACGAACTACTGCCTCATGAAACGATGATTGTTCATTTTTCCTTAATCACCACTCATGGTGGAAATAATTATGGAAACTATATATATATATATATTATATTTATTTTTTATTTATGTATATTTATTCTTTTTTCAACACATTCCTTTTTACTTTCCATTTTGTGTTAATATTATAATCTCGTTTGAGAAAGTGTGGACTACCGCACCCTCAAAGCGATGTGATTCGTTCACACACCACTTGGAATGCATTAAGGATTTATTTTATGAACATATATGATATTTAACCATGATAATAGAATAATTATATATATATATATACATATTTCATTTACATACTTTCTTTTAATATGACAATTAAAATGGAAACAATGCTCATGCATACGTACAGTTTATCATCTCCATGAATGGTGTATTCCATTTCAAACTTATTTATGCTATAGATTATTAAAATATATATATACATGATATAGATTATATTTATATCATTATATATATTATTTAATCATGATATAAGTATAAGGACCAATGATATAACAAATTGAGACACATGTGAAAAACAAAGAGAATATTACCCGATGTGAAACCTTAACATAGAACCGTTAGCAAGAGGTTAATATAAGGTTATAATCAAACCATATATGGTATTATGGAGAATAATATTCTTATATAAAATATGTATAATAAACTTGTAGTTATTAAACATGAATCTTGATTGAGTACAAAGAGATTCAATACATAAGGTAAGGGATAATTTTGTAATTTCATTATTATTCGAGATTGTTTATATGTAAATATTTACTGTGTTATATTACCATCCACGTCCATGTTTTCTAAAAATGTTTTAATAAAATGTTTAATATTATAATATGAATTTTTAAATTAATTTTTACCCATTTTTTACTTCTTACAAAATAGTTTGAAAGTAATATTTCTTTCATTTTCCAAACGAAGTTCTTTTTGACTTTTCTGGTAAAAGTATGAGAAGAATGTTTTATTTTAACTTATAAAAAATAAATGGATTTTCATTATTTTATAATTCCTTATTTACTTGAATATTCCCTTAAAAAATTTCAAGGTTATTTTCAAATAAAAAGTTTTATTTTAAAATAGCGCTGCATTTTAAGAAAAGAAAACGTTTTTGAAGAAGAAAGGATATCTTTCATAATAATTAATTTAAATTGTTTTATAAAAATTATTTTCCATCTAAGATGACATTATTTAATAAGGATATGATTCAATTATAATATCACTATTATTCTTATGGTTTTATTATGTTTATTTTAATTATGAAATCCATTAGTTTTTCTGGATTATGTTTTGATGGAATGATGTTTAAGAAACCTAATTTATTCATTGGGTTATATTTATGATAAATGTTTCATGTTTTTAGGGCACATGAAATAATAGTTTCATTATGAAATGGGTGGGACCTATATCTCCCTCTAATTCATTGTGTAAATATTTATATCTCATGATATAAACTAATATGATCTTAGGAGTGAAGCTTGACTACTAAGATGTCCATGGTAGTGAACCATGACTACCAAGATGGTATGAGGAATAAACTCATGCTATTAAGATGGCCATGGTAGTGAATCATGAATACTAATACGGTATAGGGAGTGAACCCATACTACTAATATGGTCTTGGAAGTGATTACTTAGCTACTATCAACATCATATTATATGCCTATGAGTCTTCTGTAATTCCATGTTTTATTCCTATGTTAGGATTTCAGGGCTTATACTCTATATTTAATTATGATTCATGTATTATTAACTATAACTATTTATGTCATGGTTCTTGTCATGATCTTTTATATATAGGGTATGATCTTTTATTTTCACGATCACGTTCTCATACCCCATATTCTCATGTTTTTTATTTCAATTATACCTTGTATACCCTGACTGATCATCTGATCTCCCCCATTTTATGTTTTCTTTCCACCATGTTATGATGATATGTATTATGTTTGAGGTATCTAATAAGGGTTCTAGTCTAGAAGAACTAAGTGGGAGATGATTTATCTCATTTATGTACTAGTGTCTATGTTTCCATGTTTCCAATGGCACTAGACCAATTACAGTCTTTGGATGTCCGTTTGTATAATTTTTAAATATTCTGCCAAAGTTATGTAATTTTAGTGATTGAAAATCAAGGGTCTCTATAAATATCACCTTTAGTACATTCCAATTTCTCACTATCTTGTTAAAATCTTCATCAAAATCTTATGGAGATATTGATTGTATACTCAATGAACCAATATGGTCATACAAAAAATCAGCGACCCAACATGATGGGTAGTGTGTTCAGTCTTCATGATGTATTCTATCTTTTTTTTGGGAAACTTTTTATAAGATAGAATTTCTCTATCTTGAGGGGTAGTTTTGGACAAGATTATTTTAATTTTAGAGTCTTGAATTGGTTTAATATAACTTGTATTAATTTCAATAAATATATTAATAAATGGATTCACCTATCATTGAGGTGAGGAGTATAGTTTTACATGAAACAACATATAACTCCAATAAAAGGATAATAAAATTCAACTCCATGTTTATTCTATAAAAATTGAAATCTAAATTCTGCAATTGTAAATTATTTTCAACTATAGGAACCACAACAATGAAATAAAAACTATTACCCAAAAAAAAATCAATTTAAAACCATTATTGGGAGTTAATTATTATGTATTTATATTAATACGGGAGATATCATCTCTATCCTGAATAATCTTCGAATAAAAAATTGTTTTATCACCAATTTTTGGGCTTATACCATTAGAAAATGGATTTCTAGAAAAATTTCATTCGTTTTTCTAATTAATTTTCTTCTTCACCATTTAATTATCCTGAAAATGAGTAATTAGTGTTATAGGAAGGGGTATATGTTTGAGAACCACCCTACATACAACATCACATAAGGCTGGGGAAATTTATCTGATTATTCATCCCACTATCCACCTTGATTTGATTATTAGGATGATTAATCATTGGAATCTTTTTTTCCGATGAATCATCTTACTATGTTTTACCCTTAAAAATTTCACCTATTTTTTTTCTCATATATCAAGAAAATAAGAAAAGATATATCCACTAAATACCTCCTTATAGTAGAAATTATATTATACACAACTCACTTAGGAATATGTAATAATTCCTCCTTCCTAAATTTGAAATGAATGCCCTTATATTATTAAACCTCTAAAATCACAATTTGTTGCAAACCCGACCACTTATCCTATACTAAGGAATCTAATTCATGAGAAATATCATAGAATTTTGTTTCCATTAAATCTCAAGCCTATAAAATAGAAACATAAGAAACACTAAATCCCCAGAAATTATGTATTCTATTAAGGTATTTTAAACCATTTAATATAGTAGTGATGTACCAATTAATTCACCCATGAAGAATAACTTTAATCTCCATTACTAAAATATCTAACCTCTATGGTCAAAAGGGGGAAGGTTTTCACAATAGACATATCTTTGAAATTCCCTTACATTTTATAGTGAATATAATAATCCATCCATGATATATAAATTACTTGATTCTTTGATCAATATTCAATAGAAATATCAATCCAAATATAATTTTATGGCAGATTCACTAAATCATGTTCAAAAAACAATTCATGAAAATACATGGTGAAACATAGATTTGGTATGATTATCCACAAATATAAAGTGACCACATGATTTAAAGTATTAGTTAAGGGTAAATAAAGACCTTGTAATCACACCCAAAACATAGAAATTTGGGTATCAAGACCCATATGAAAACAAATATATACCTAAAGGGGAAGAAATGGTACTGACCAAAGAACCTAAAAAACCTCAAAAAACCATTAAAATATCAATATATCCTTATAATTGAATTGAAAAATGGTTTTGGTCAACCATCCCAAAAATAGAATGATTGTATAAAAACATGTTATAACAATGTAGTTGGTGAAATACCAAATTGAGAGCTTTTTTGGACTAAGGTGAGCAACATACATGACATCCGGATGCACAAAATCCTTTTTGAATTCTAGAGTTGAGACCTCCACCACCATTTTACCATCAAAAATTCTAGGAACCTTAAAACATATGGTGGTGAGTAGTATCTTAGTAAATGTCACTCGCAGGACCAAATGGAGAGTATTGGAAGATATTTGACCCTTCCCTATTGGTGGGGGAAGGGTCGATGTTTCTGACATGGGATATCAGCTAGTTCATCTCAACGAATAGAAGTGATAACCCAACATTTAAGGATTGTTTCATATTGAGATATATCCATATTGTTTTTTTATATCATATCATGTCTTATGATTATACCTATATTAGTTTTTTATATACATTTCACTAAATCAAGGTTTATATTACCACTCTTTCATTATCCATGAAACATTCACAACTTTCGATTTTTACTTACCATGCTATGTGATATACTTTGTCTCTTGTGATATTCTTTATATCCTCTGGTAATATATTCTATTATATTATATGATTTGTTTACCATAATATCACTTTCATTACTCCTCCATTATTGGGGGTTATTCACTTGATCTTTTCCAATCATAAGTACTCCATAAAACTCTACCAAAATCTAGGAGTATGTCACATACATCCTCATCAAATGACTATTATCAATTCACCTTCAATCCTAATGAATCCAAAATCAATACAGTAACATATTATCAAATCACCTTACCCGATATATCTCAATCTCAATATATGATATTTCCATTTTCATAATAACTCTCTTATATTATTCACTATCACATAGAGAAATATGATAATATCACTTTTTCCATTCCACTTGAAGACATGTGTTATGAATTTTGGTTTCATAAGATAAATAATTCACTACTAGTACATTGTGTCACGTGTTATTATTCTCCTTATAACCTCATGAAAATTCAACCACATGATACGATCTTCCTCTTTGATGGATAGAAATAGTTACACCTCCTTTGGAATAACCTTATGGAATATTTTTTAATCTCTTTATCATTAGATGTGATATAAAAAAACCTATTTCAGGTTGGGATATATTCATATCATATGTTGTAATATGAAATTAATTTTAACTCTCTTATTTATACAACCTCATCTACATCTATAATATCTTTATATCTTCTTTTGTGATACACCTCATGTGTTCTACCTCTATCAGTTTTCAAACTCTAGCTTTAATCACTTATTCTCAATAATAATTAAATATGATTGTAAGGCATAACTTACCATCATAATCATATATTCAATGAATCTTAAACCTTTATTTAATCCAATACCTTATACTTTATAATAGATATTAATATGAAATAATATCTAATGAAAGATATAGTACTTCATCCATCCATCCCATGTACTATAAAAAAATTATAGTTTAGCTCAACTCTCATATATAATGATATTTAACCATCCATGTAATGAAATCATCTGACTCCAAAGTTCTTTAATGAAACAAAACCTACATCACACTCTCTTTTTTTCCAGCACTTTAATATATTCATACCAAGTTCACTCACTATGACCTTATTCCCTAATATAGAATAATGTTCTCATATCATCATATCTAAGCTTCATAGTGAGTTCATAAATTCCTTTCAATGGATTATTCATTACATTGTTATCTAAACCAAACCTCTTATTACATGAATAAGAATATGCATATCTTATTCATAATGACTAATTTGTCTCCTTTTTCTAGAAAATACATGCATCCAGAATTACTTTGGACTATCAGTAGTTCATGTCTTGAATAATTTTCTTCTTCTTTAATGAATTTATCAATATTATTCCATTACTAGGTTCATTCTTCATTATAATTTCATGTTGGAAAAAGAAACCATAAAATATTGATGGAGTCAAACAATCTCCCCACTTTAGATATAGTTTCCAACTAGTGAAAATATTTCAACCCCTTTGGCACCCACAGAAAGATCAATAAATTATTCATTTTTATAATCATCCATCACATATCCATAGGGATACACTTATTTATATAAGTAGACAGTGAATCTCCAATAGTAGGGAATTAGTTAACTAATCCTATAAACATACTTGATTCATGAATTGTTATAGGAAACAAGTGAATTAACCAGTAATATCAAGCTATCCATCACAAATCTCTTACTTATTTTACTTTAAATGGAGCCTTCCATTATTTCTATATTTATAATTAAACTCACATAATGTCCTTTAATCAAACTAGCATAAAAATAGTAAATTTTAAATAAATTAATTGGTCCAAAGGGTATGGAATTTTCTCCAATTCATCCTTTTATATCATGAAAATTATTTTTCTAATATACAATAATATCTATGAGGAATTATTTATCTATTATAAAATTGACTCTTCCTCCTTTCATATATTTAATAAAATCACCAAAATACCTAAAAACATAAAAAATATATATTAATTGACACAAATAAAAATAACACACACAAAATTTTATGCCAATTAATGCTAATTGATACCAATAATATCCCTTGGGAAATTTTTACATGGATTTCATAAAAAAATGTTGAAGATATAAATTTAATGTGTTTTGTATGTGGTGTCTTTGAAGAAATTTATTTCATATAAGGGTGCATTTGTAAATGATAACAATAATTATTTTATACAGGATACTATTTTTTGGGAATCTATTACATGAATAAATGATAAATAATTATTGAAATTTTTGGTATGATTAAATATCATGGTGGGGTGGAAAAAACATTGTAATATTTTCCTTAAAATAGTGGTATTTATAGCACCTCTCTGATGATGTTGGATATGTTTTTCTGAACCACATATAATCATTGTGTTTGATTTCTTTATATTATTTATATTTCTTACAATTTTCATAACAAATGGTATAGGAGTATTTCAAAGGATAAAAGGTAAAAAAAATTATAATAATGGAAATATAATAAGATAAGGTGAAGATATATCACTTTAATGAAACTGGTTTCAACTACTGGATGATGTTGATTGAGGATTTTTTATATCAGAAGAAGTAACAATGGTTGTTAAAGGTATAAAATCTAACATCATCATATAATGATGATTGGGACATTATTTTGGAAATTTAAAATAAAGTAACACCATGGAATGGTGGTTTGGACCACATCTTGGTCGATGGTAGGATACACCATGGTTGGTGAGTTTCACTACCCCATGGTATAGTGTTTTTCATTTCATGCATTTTGTGATAAAACTTAGCTTCATGGTATTATTCTATACCAGTTATCATAAATTGATGGTTAATCATAAAATGATGAATTTTAGGAGTTTTAATGTCATTAAATTTTATTTAAATGTTAAGAGAATCAATAATTAATTAAAATAAATACTTCAAGGAGTTGAAGCATTATAAAAATTTTTGTGAAAACTTCTCATAAACATATAGCCAAACATTTGTTATTGGTGTGTATATATAAGTTAGTTTTATCCTTAGAAAATAAGTTGGGATTGAAATATGTGATTGCACATGTTTTAACTACTGAAATACCGAAATCATTAGCTCTCATTCAATTAAATATTTAAATATTGTTCTAGAAGACTATGGTAAGGAGAGAGATCCTTCCCAACATAGGGAGATTCATACAACCCATGGTTACCCTATATGAAGGATTCATTTGGATATATATTTTTTATCTGGAAAAAGATCATGTTAATCCTGTAAAATATGAATCATCAAGGTGTATGTGTTAGATATGAACTATAATAAGGGATATTACAGCCTATGAATCCCTTGATTCATAATAGGTGATATGCATGAAATGGATATCATGACTTACAAATGGTTCATATAAATAGGTATCATGGGATGATTATATATTCCTAAATCATATCTATGATTAGAATATGATTCATAATCAGAGTATATGGGCTAGAACCATGTATTCTACATGGTTTTCATTAGTTATGAATCACAAGATAATTCATGGATTTTCACACTTATATTCATTGAATTTTCAGTGAATGTTACTCTAATGGGTAGTTCATATGGGTTACATAAGATAATAGACAATACATCCAATAATATTCATTAAATTAATAATGTCAAGGATGTCCTATAAAAGGGATCAAATACCTTTTATTGGAATACCCTTATTGCAGGAAATCCATGTAAAAAACTCTTTTCAATCTTGACTCATCATGCATCACTCAGCAAAGGAACTAGAACCCCTTTGGGGGTTTTATTTCCTATTAATATTAATGAGGATCCAAAATCCAGTGTAATCTCATTCGATATTGGAAGATTTTTTTGATGCTTGAGTGATCCCCATAAAACAAGTTCTATCAATGAATCAAGATGTAAGTTCCTGCTATTCAGGTATGAATTTTAAAATTATTCATTTTATAGTATGTTCAACTATTAAATATAGATTAGGTATATCCAAGGTTCTTCCGCTATCAAATTTCATTAGATAAACACCCTAAAGTCATTAATGGTATTAAATCCTTATTCTTTGAAAAATCGATGTTTTATTTTACATATATTTATATAACTTATCTATATTAAGTTGTTTGATCTATATCATAAAATAGGATACATTAAAATTCTTCTAATTTTGTTAGTCATAAGATACAAATGAGCTATATCATAGAGTAAAATATATTATAATCCCATAGATATGAACTACGATAGATGATATGATATGGGATATCATAAAATATGACATAGTCTTGGGTTTCTAGAAAATATATTATGGTAACATAATTACAATATTGACAAAATAATTAATTATGATTAGAGCTTTATGATTTCTCTAGTTTCAAACGTTGATACCAATTATAGAGCATGATTGGATATATATCATAGAATATTATTGATACATGTGGTAATTATTACATATCTGTAATAATGCATGATTGATAATCCATATTATCATTCATATAATGTTCGAATCATGACTATAGTCCATTAAACCTAGGAATGATTTACATAAGAACTTAGAAGGCGATACTAAGTTCTATAATGGTACCATATAGTGATATAATGGAACATGGAAGACACACCACATCAAATCACTATAATATAGGAAACAAATACCAAATTTTGTGAAACAAGAGCTTTTGGAAGATGGTGATGTAAAGAAAACATGGTAAAAGAAAAAAAATAATTTAAATAGTTCGTACATGTGTCTTACTCCATGGTGGTAAACTACTCTACTTTGATTATCAATTATAATATTATTACAACACCATAAAACCCTTTATTTTATTTATATTACCCTTTTATTATATATTTTGATGTTATATAATGTTTGAGTTGATTTACAGGATTTTTTTGGATAGTTTTAGTATATTTTGGAAGTGTTTTAAGGGTGAATGGTTTGGTCATGATTAAGAGAAACCATGAAACTTATGTAAGAAATTGTACTATGGAAATGGGAGATTCTAAAAAAGTGCATGTCTAGAACATGTTTTGGACAAACCTTCTGAAAAAAAATTCAATTTAGGAATTTTTTGGGAAAATTTGTTTTTTCATGGTCAAACATGGTTTTCCAAACTGTGCGGCATAAATTTGAGACCCTAGTTTTAGTCTAGCTACACTCACATTTTTTGGTGCATGGTTTTTTAAAATGTACATCCAAACTATGAAATGACTTTAGTAATATCTAAAAATTGGAATTTATTTCCAATTCTCACCTGAAAACTCTTATTATTTATCCTCTAACCTATAATATTGATTTCTAAGTATACATTAGAAGATATTTTGAAAATCCTTGTACTCCAGAGACTGATTACAACAATTCTTTATGAATCAATCCTAGGAAATAAAAGGAAATAGATCAGTACTTCATTTTATTGATATTATTATGTTCATTCAAACAAAACCATAGATTAGGGATTTCATGTCCAAAATATCTGGATTGGCCGTGTTTTGAAAAAATTGTATTTCTTAAAGGAATTATAATGGGAATCCATATCGGCTAGACCATGTCTTGATTCTTCAAGTTCAATGAGATTCTTTGTGAGTTATTATCCTTCTCTCTTTTATCCACTTATTCTAAAACATGATGGATCAGTTTTTATTAAATGATTTTATTTTATTTTTGAAATGAAACATTACAGTAATTCTTCTTGGAAAACCATTTTGTATTATAAATTGGAAATATTTTATTTTGAATGGTTTTGGAAAAAACTTCTTTTTATTCTTTTTTTTAATTTTGGTTTTGGTTTAATGAATTCAAGATGTTTAATTAAATGTTTTAATAGTTTAATTTATTTATAATAAGTGAATAGGTTTGATACCATTTCATACATTGGATTTGTGTGAGTTCATATCGTAAGAGTTGGTGTCCTATATCTAACTGTTTGTACTTTGATTACATGAATATTTAATATATTTAAATATTAAACATATTATTACATATTGTTCATTGTTATGAAAGACTATAATGTAATAATTTCCTAGATTATTTTTCACATTGACAAGGTCATAGAAGTTCCCCGCTATGATGAAAATCTTGAAGTTCTATGAAAATATTCTTAAATATAGTTCTGTGGTTAGGTGACATACTTTTATAGGACACATAGTATACAAAAAATCATGTGTGAGTACTCATAAGTAGATGAGACCTCCTCTCATGAAGTTCACACTTGGTAATCTCCAAGACATGAGATTATAAGAACATACCCACCAATAGGAATTCCACATGTTGTGGTGTCATCAAATATTCCTATCTATGAGTGTGTGTAAGGGTCCTTAGACATTAATATTATCATTAATACATGTTATCAATCGTGCACTTTGATTTACTGACAAAAACTATCATGAAGACAGGTGGAAATAATTAGGGTACGTTGGGTACATCACGAGTGGCATGTTAATAATGGACAAGTCAAGGAAGTCTTTGTTTATTCCATTTATATAAGTTTATATCTCGACCCTTTGATTGAAATAGAACCATCACACAAAATTCCAGGGTCATGGTGTAACAAAGAGTTTATTTCTGGTAGTCAAAGAATGATGTATCAAGCACCATGGTTGATGACACTATCATAAAACCCTCTTGATGAGATATTGATACAAAGAGATTATATTACATAGTGACAATTTGTATGTGGATGTCGTTGTTGAAATTTTACGTTCTTTCTCTTGGGTTCCTTGACCCGTTGCTAGATAGTACTCTTGGACTTTAGGTAAGCCCACCTAATGCCAATGAAAAATAATACTATAGAGTCACACAGTAAGTGTCTTTGGTGGTCTCAGATAAATTCTATTTGAATTTTATTAATAAATATTATTCTCAAGATAGTGGAATAATTTTATTCAAGTTAAAATGATTGCATAAATTAAATAAATATTTATTCACTGGATTATGGGTAAAATATATATATATATATATTTTTTTAAGATTTAATAAATATTTATTTACCAGTTTTAAATAAAATATTTATTTAAGAGAATAAATTATTTATTTATTTATTCAGATGCTCAATAAATGGAAGTGGAGTTCGAGAAAACCAAGGCTAGTTCAGTAGTAAAATAATTATTTTCAAGATGATAAATAATTATTTAACTAGTTAGCACAAATGAAAATAATAATAAAACTGATATTATTTTGTGATGGAGAATTTAATTTATAATTCTGTTTTGCACAAGTTGGTGCACCATAAATAATGAAATGGTATTATTAGTAAAATTATGCATTTTCTCTAAGGTTATGGATGCATTTAATTGCTGTTACAAAATTAAATATTGTAACTGAATACCCATGTTGATAAATAGACACGTACGTCTACTGTTCCATGGAACGAACTTCATGCCCAGTGAATTGAGAATTTTTGTGATAAACAATTTCTATCTCGAATCCTTTTACCACCCTCTCAAGAATGAGAGATGTTCTTCAAGTCCAAATAACAAGAAATCAAGAAAAAATGACACAAGACACTCACTTCACCATGCCAGAACCTAGAGAATGAGTGACATCAATCGAATTCCCTCAGAGCACATGTGGATCACCTTTATAGGGATTCTATTTTGGATCCTCACAAGTGCAATGAGATAATTCGGAAGTGTCATTACGAACAATCAACATCATCAACGAAAACAATACTGAAGATCCAGGTATTAATTTCATTATGAAATTAATTAAATTAATTAAATTAATTATAAAAAATTATCTGAAATATCCTCTATAAAGGTCTTGGGACTCTTCCTTCTTTTCCTAAATCTTTGATTATATTCCATGGAGTCTGGTGTTCATCATCGTATTGATCCCAGAATAATCATTGATCATGGTAAAAATTAAATTTGGGTACCCGCCCAATAGCACTTATGCTATGCCCAGAACATTCATGTGGTATCAAAGTAGTTACATCATATTTTATAATTATTTAAATAATTTTTTGATGATTTAAAGTTTAATAATTTAGTTTTTAAATTCAAGTTAATCATTTTTCAAATCTGAATCATGAGATTTGTTCCTCCTCTTTTGTTTCTCATTACCTTTATAGAAACAATATTTTCTTTTAATTTTTATTAAAATAAAATAGAGTATCTCATCTGGAGGTTCCGAAGGTTCTTGGTCATACAACACCAGAATACACAGTGTGTAGTTGGATTCACATGCCATGTATCAAGGTTCAATGCATCAGGACTGGTCCGCCAAACCAAGATATGTCATTGGAGTTTGTATAAGTCTTAAAGACTCTGTGTGTTGACCTGGAACAGGTGGCACATAGTTTCTAGATTACAGGCCATGTGGCCAATTGGACACGACTTGTAGTCCCTTTAGGTTATTGTTAGACTGTGTACCCCGTACATGTCTTGCCCGGCTGGAAACCGTGTAACAAGGATACTACATGGTGTGTAGCCCACTGGACATGTCGTGCACTCTAAGGATTTCCAAATTACAAATACATGCCATATCCTTAGGCACATACTTCAGATGGATGGTGAATGATAATACACGTCGTGTAGTAGGAAGTACATGCCGTGTATAGATCCAAATTACACATATTTTTTAAAATGTATTATTATATTATACAATCCCTTGATATGTGTACCATGGTGTAGGAATAAAGTTGTGGAACAACACGTGATTGTTGTTTTAAATATATATGTGTTCAATTTGACATCTTCATAATGTTCATTCCTACTCACTGGATAGTTATGAATAGGAATTCACCAGTTTTCCTTGAAGGTACAAGTTACATACAATGATAATTTTAAATTAATTTATTTGTTTAAAATTATTATGGATGAGAATCTCAAATAAATTCATAAAAATGGTTTAAGATAAAAGGATTGATTAATTAAAGATTATAATTAATTGATTTGGGCATGATTTATCTTAAACAAGAACGATTAAAGAATTGAAAATTAGTTTTATTAAATATGTAACTCGTTGCATGTACGTGGGTGATCATTAGCTAGACCAAGACCTTTTTATATGATTGGTTTCCTTTTAATTTATTTATTAATTAATTATTGGCATGTGAGCCATCTCTCCTCATTAATATATAGGGAATGCGTGCCCATGGTTTCTTTTACATAAACCACCTTTTACCCCTCACCTGCCTGTGAGTTTAAATGCATATGTAATGGATGGAACTCCCAAGCTAGAGGAGGTGGTTCAAGCTAGAGTTGAGATGAAACCAATCCCAGGAGATATAGAGGTGGACAGGTGGAAAGCTATAAACTCAAACCCAAAAGGTTCAAGGTGTTTCTCCCCTAGGTCAGGGTTAGTTTATCAACAGCTAGATAAACTAACCATTATAAAATCTCTTGATCATTCCCTTTTCTTTATTTTATTTATTTTAGTTGCATGGTTTACCATTATGGATGTGTTGTCGTGGTCACATAATTAATAAATTAAACAAGAATAAAAGATGGAACTAAAATAAACTAGGCTTATTCGTAAATATTATTAATACATGGTTAATCACTTAAGTAAGTTCCGATTAATATTAACAAACATGTGATAATGAAAATAATTAATTTATGCATAATAGATAAAAATCCCTCAAATAAAAGGTTAAGTCAGACCAAGCCTTCAGTTACTTGATTAAGGGAAAACTCAATAAAAATATGTGTTTGAACAACCCTTTTGGGAAACTTACTTTTATATAAAAATCCCTTATGAAATGTTTTGGGTTTACTTAACCATATTACATCAAGAGTGGTAGCCCTTGCTAGACTTGGTGTAATATTGGAGGCAAGAGTTGAGGGAATCCAAAGTTAGGATTTCAGGATTGGGGAGTCCACTCAACAAATCAAGGAGTTGCAAGCCTATAGTTGGAAAAAACCTTACAACCTAAATACCTTCAAATAGATTGACCATCCCTTGTTGCGTTATGTAAAGGGGAATATGGATTCTTTCCACTAGAATTTCATGGAAAATGGACATTCTGAGTTCATTGGTCAGGGCCATTAGGACTTGATAAAATACTGGGAGAATTAATAAAATTAATTTATTATTTATCATAAAATGTAATCAAGAAATTACTAATTATCTTCACTTTTAATTGTAGAATCAAATTATAAACTCTTCAACCACACTATCCCTATGATCAATTCTAGATAAATACAACATCCTTACTGACAGAAACTTCTAGGAACAGTTTTGATGTCTTTGGGTTATTCTACACCATGAACGGAAGTCTTACATGCTAGATTCATCATTACCTGATCCACCTACCCAAGAGGCGAGTGATGAATACTTATTTTTCTATGAGAAAAATATTAATGACGCGGTCTACATTCAATGTTTGATCCTATCATTGATGTATAGTGAGCGCATGAATTCTCATGAAAACATGAATGCCTATAGCATGCTTGAGCACCTTTGTGTTCTTTACTAGAAGAGAGAAATACAAGTATGGTTTGAGATCTCTAAGTCACTCTTTTATAGTAATCTTGAAGAGGGTTCCCCAGCTGGGCCTCACATAGTTAGGCACATTGGCTACATTGAGTGCTTTGAGGTTCTAGGATTTAATCTCCCCCAAAGAACTGGGTACCAATCTCATTCTTGCAACACTCCCTCATAGCGTATCCATATTTATTGTTAATTTTAATATGAAAAACATTGAGAAGTCACTATTGGATCTTCTTATCCTCATTACCCAATTAGACAAATATATGAAGCATAAAAAGCCTTATGTCCTTATGGTGAATAAAAAGAAAGGGAAGGAAAATATCTTTAAGACCAAAGCTTCTTCATTCCCTTCCAAGAAAAGTAAGATCACAGGGGAGGCAAGGTAACCTAAATCTATTTTCTTTCACATGTGGAAAGAAGGTCCACTAGAAGAATAACTGCATCCAGCCTAATAAGAAAGGGGAAACATTAGGTTCATTTTTTATCGAATGAAATCTATCTATTTCTACAAATTGGGTACTAGATAAAACTTGTTGTTATCACATATGAATCCAAATATCAGAACCAAGTAGATTCATGAAGATTTAATGAGGGGAGGAAGATCTATGAGCATCCAATGGAGCTAGAATTACTGTTGTAGCTTTCGGGGACTACCACCTCTTGTTTCCAAATGGGATGATCTTGGTATTAAATGGTTGTTATTATGTTTTGTCTATTACTAATAACATTATTTATGTATCCTGATTAGATACATATCGATTTTTTTAAAATATTGGAAATAAATGTTGCTTATTGTACAAAGATAGAATTTGTTTTGGTTGGGAACATTTATAAAACAGTCTTTACGTGTTGGATTACAAAAAAGAGTATTGTAAATCGACAATAAATATACTTCACATGACCCATACCACACCCAACTTTGACATCATCAGCTAGGTCATGTAAAAGATAAATTCTTGAAAAAGTTACATCAATATGAATATTTATATTATTTCATGATAAAACCACTTGGTGTATTTCATTCATGTTTACAAGGAAAAATGACCAAAGCTCCTTTTAGTGGGAAAGCTGAAAGGGCTGAATAACTTCTTGAATTGGTTCATACTGATGTGTGTGGACCATTTCTAGTTGAAGTAAGGGGAGGGAACTCATACTTCATAAAATTTACTGATGATTTTAGTAGATATGGATATATCTACTTAATGAGGTATAAGTCATATTCTTTTGATAATTTCAAAGATCACAAGAATGAAGTTGAGAACCATCTTGGAAGAAGATTAAAAAAATTCGCTCCGACCGAGGTGGAGAATATCTTAATCAAGACTTCATTGATTATTAACAATAGTTTTGTATCCTATCCAAAATTACTACTCCTTACACACCCCAGTGGAATTGAGTGAGTGAAAGGAAGAACCTCACCTTGTTAGACATGGTGAGATCAATGATGAGTCATGCAAGTCTTCCATTATCCTTTTGGGGATATGTATTACAAAAAGTGTCACACATACTAAACCAAGTACCAAATAAATCAATAAATGGCATTCCATATGAGTTCTGGAGTGGAAAGAAAACCATGTTATCTAATTTACATGTGGGGGGAAGTGATGTGTTTGTTAAGGCCTCTTCAAGTAACAAACTTTCACCATGAGGCACAAAGTGTACCTTTTTAGGATACCCCAAGGAAATAAGAGGATATTACCTATAAAAACCCTCATAAAAAAGGTTATAGTGGAAAGACACACCATATTTCTTGAGAGGTATCACATCTACAAAAGAGATAGTGGGAGAGAGATAGACTTAGACGAAGTCGATGCTCAAGGTACACAAGAGTTTGTACATGAACAGATTCCACAAAGCCCTGTGGAAGAAAGAACTTTTCCAGATACACAAGAACTACGTAGGATTATAGGAGAGGTTAGAGAACCTAAACAGTATAGTATTCTAGTTACCAAGGATGGTGGATCATTATTAGTTTATAATAATGATCCTCTAACCTATAAGGTATCAACAAGAAACACTGATATTTCCAAGTGTCTAGAATCCATTAATTCTGAAATAGATTCGATGTACCAAAACCAATTTTGGATTTTAGTAGATCCTCTAGTTGATGTAAATATTATTGGTTTCAAATGGGTATTCAAGACTAAAATGGAAAAGGAAGTAAAATTCAGTACCTATAAGTCGTGACTGGTTGCAAAAGGGTTCAAACAGTGTCATGGAATTGACTATGATGAAACCTTTTCACTAGTTGCAATGATGAAATCCATTAGAATTATATTTCCCATTGCAAATTACCATGACTATGAGGTATTTAAAATAGATTTCAAAATAACCTTCCTTAATGGTAACCTTTCAGAAGATGTCTACATGACACAACTTAAAGGTTTTATGACTCCAAAGGATTCCAATAAGGTATGCAATGTATAGAAATCCATTTATGGATTAAAGCTAGAATCCCGGTCATAGAACATTCATTTTGATGAAGCAACAATGGAATTTGGTTTTATCAAGAATGAATGTGATCCTTGTGTCTATAAAAAATTTATTGAGAGTGCATATGTTTTCTTAATAGTATATGTTGATGACATATTTCTTATTGTAAATGAGATACGAGTCTTAAATTCTATTAAGTAATGGTTTAATCAATGATTCTCCATGAAGGAATTGGTCGAGGTAACATATATTCTCGGGATCAGTATCCATCGTGGTAAATCCAGGAGATTGTTGGGACTAAGTCAAAGTACATACATTGATAAGATACTGAAGAGATTCAGTATGGAACAATCAAAGAGGAGATTGTTGCCAGTATAAAATGGCATTAATCTTTCCATGAAAATGTGTCCTCAGACACATGAGGAAATAAAGATAAGGGAAATGACTACATACACATCAACGATTGGCTCAGTCATGTATGCCATGCTATATACTAATCTCATGTCGCCTACGCATTGAGTGCGGTAGGCATATATCAAGATGACCCCGGTGACTGCCATTGGATGGAATTCAATACTATCCTAAAGTATCTAAGGAATAATAAGTATATATTCTCAGTTTATAGAGGTGATGAGGAACTAGTCATTAGAGGATATGCAGATGCTAGTTTCTAGACTATTCAAAAGGACATGATATTGTAAAAGGGATACATCTACACTTTGAATGGAGGTGTGGTGAGCTGGAAGAGCTCAAAATAGAGTGTGGTCACAAATTCTACTGCAGAGTTTGAGTATATTGCAGCTTCTAAGGCATCTAACCAATAATTTTGGAGGATAATCTTCCTCTAGGAGATGGATGTGATACCTAATAGTAAATATCCCATCATAGTATACTGTGATAATACTACATCAGTGACTCTCACAAAAGAGCCAAGGTCACATCAGCAGATGAATCACATACTTCAGAAGTATAATATCTTGAGGGATTTTTCTTAGAGAGGTGAAGTTGTAGTGAGTAGTATTTCCATGGAAGACAATGTGATGGACCCCTTGACTAAAGCCTTGAATCAGCAGAAACATGATCATCATGTGAGGTCTAACAGACTAAAAGTTGTATGTAGTTGTCTCTATTCCAAGTGGGAGTTTGTAAGAGTTTCAATCCTAGAACAAATTGTTTGTACTTTGATTACATGAATATTTAATATATTTAAATATTAAACATCTTATTACATAATGTTAATTATTCTGCATGACTATAATGTAATAATGTCCTGGATTATTTGTCGCATTGACAAGGTCATAGCAGTTCCCCGCTATGATGAGAACCTTGAAGTGCTATGAAAATATTCTTAAATGTAGTTCCATAGTTGGATGAAATTATAATATTGGAAACATAGTATACAAACTGTCAGGTGTGAGTATTCATAAGTATATGATACTTCCTCTCATCAAGTTCATACATGGTAATCTCTAAGATATGAGATTATGAGAATAGACCCACCAGTAGGAATTCCGCATGTTTTGGTGTCATCAGATATTCTTAACTATGAGTGTGTGTAATGATCCTTAGATTTTAATATTATCATTAATAATTGTCACGACTCGCGCACTTTGATTTACTGGGGAAAATAATCACACAGACAGTTGGAGGGAAGTAGGGTACGTTGGGTGTGTCACAAGTGGCATGTTATTAATGGATAAGTCATGGAAGGATTTTTCCCTTCTATTTATGGAAGCTGATATCTCAGACCTTTAATGGAAATATAACCATCACGCAAAATTCAATGGCTATAGTGTAAAAACGAGTTTATTTGAGGTATTCAAAGAACGACATATCAAGAACAAAGGTTGAGACACTATCATAAAACCTACTTGATGAGATATTGAGACAAAGGGATTATATTACCTAGTGAGCATTCATATGTGGATGTATTTTTTGAGACTTTAATTTCTTTCTCTTGGGTGCCTTGACCTGTTTCTAGATAGTACTCTTGGACTTTAATCAAGACCGCCTAATGTCAATGAGAAAGAATCCTAGAGGGTCACACACTAAGTGTCTCTAGTGGTCTCAGTTAAATTTTATTTGAATTTAATTAATAAATATTATTCTCAATATAATGGAATAATTTTATTCAAGTTAAAATGATTGCATAAATTAAATAAATATTTATTCACTGGATTGTGGGTAAAATATATTTATTTATTTTATTGAACATTTAATAAATTTATATTTCTATTTTGTAAATAAAATAATTATTTAATAGAATAATTTATTTATTTATTTATTTGGATGCTCAATAAATGGAAGTGGAGTTCGAGTGGGCCAAGGCTGGTCCGGTAGTAAAATAAATAATTGCAAGATGGAAAATAATTTTTTAACTAGTTGGTACAAATTAAAATAATAATAACACTACTATTATTTTGTGATGCAAAATTTTATTTATAATTCCATTTTGTGCAAGTTGGCACTCCATAAATAACAATCTAGTATTATTATTAAAAGCATGGGTTTTCTATAAGGTTTTGAATGTATTTAATTGCTGTTACATAATTAACTATTATTACTAAAGCCCCATGTCGATAAATAGACACGTATGTCTATTGTGCCATGGACCAAACTGCATACCCGATGAATTGAGAATTTCTGAGCTAAAAATTTCTCTCTCAAATCCTCTTCTCACACCTCTCAAGAAAGTGACATGTTCTTCAAGGCCAGAGAAAAATCGATCAAGAATGACTGACACAAGACACTTGCTTCACCGCACTAGCACCTGGAGAATGAGTGGTGTCAATGAAAGGACATCAGAGCACGTGTGGATCACCCATAGAGGGGTTCTAGTTTGGATCCTCTCAAGCATAGTGAGATAATATGGAAGGGTCATTCCAGATAATCAACATCATTAATGAAGAAAATACTGACGATCTAGGTATTCTTTTCTTTATGAAATTAATTAAATTAATTATAAACATGATGTTCAAGATCCTCTCTAAATGTTTTGGGCCTCTTATTTCTTTATCTAAATATTTGATTCTATTTTGTGGAGATTAGAGTTCATTATTTTTTTGATCTTAAAATAATAATTGATTATGGTAAAAATTAAAGTTGGGTACCTGCCCAACTGTGTTTCCGCAGTGCCCGGAACATTCACAGATTGCACTGGAAGAAGCCTTTTGGGTTCAGACAAGGGGTCAACACTAGATAAGGGAACCTCAGATTAATGTCCATGTGATGATTTGACTGGTAGGATGTGATTATTATCACGAGTTTGGACAAAAATTGGTCATATGTATGTATCTCTCTGTGTGTGTGTATGTTTGGATGTTAAATGGGTATTCAAAATGGATTTAATGGCTAAAATCATTCAATAGTTTTAATTTTATTTATTTTAATTGGTAAACTAATCTATAATTTCTCTAGATTTTTTTATATTTTGAATTATAAATTAACTTTTTATTGTCCTAGTGGTGTATTTGATAAGATTTTGGTAGATTTCCTTAAGAGTATGATTATACACCACATATATATTCAAATTGATGCATGTGTAGACTTTCTTTTCCATGATACATGAAAGTGGATGATTTTATATTTATTTTTTGGGGATTATTGGTGTAGCTATCTAGATTCATAGATTTGGATTTGGTCATATCATTAGAGTCTATAGTGGTTCCACCTTGGTGTCAAATTTATGATTTATTTTTGTTTCTTCTGTTTCTTGTGTTTTATTTTCAACTAAAACTATAATATTATTTATTTTGGTTTAATGTTTTATTGTTTACATTTCATGCAACATATAATTTTTTTATGTTGGTTTTAATTATATCCTTCACAGGTTGAATTTTTTAAGGGAAAATTATCCCCTAATGATTTAGTAATCTGTTGGTATATATTTACATGATTTGGGGTTTGGGGGATGGCAAGTGTCATTGTGTTTATTTTGTTCAATTTTCTGCTACTACTCTGATATTTTTTATTTTGGTTTTAATTTGTATTACTTAAATTTAATGTACCATATTATTTTGGTTTGGTTTTTATTATTATTTCCTTGAAAGGTCATATTCATTTAATGGTAAAATATTCCTCCTAATGATTTAGTAAGCCCTTGAATTTTATTTTCATCCTTTGATGTCTGAGGGATGTCACCAAATGTTAGTGTCACCTTGACTCTTTCCAACTCAATGGACAGGATCAGGATATTGTGAATGTTATTAGTTGTCTGGTCCATCATATTGGGATATTATTACATAGATAGATAAATATTCTAACTTGAAGTGTATAGTATAAAAAAGACACAACTAAATTAATTATGCTAAAATTCATGTTACCATGGTGGTATGAGTATGAAAAGTTGTTTTCAAACACATATAGAAGTATTATCACGTAATAATTGTGGGTTTAGATGATGAGAGTAGCATATAATCCATTAGTAATAAGACTTCACACTAAGACTTCATTTCTCATATTATATTTGATGATTCTTGGAAATTGGTTATAATGATTTTTCTTTTGATGATTTAGAATTTCCTAACTCTTTAGTTTACTAGTTAAGTGGTGAATAAGTGGTTATTTTTTATAAATATAGATAAATGATAATAGTTATGTGACTTAGAAACCCATAATAAGAGGTTTTATAGAAATTATTTTTACATGAACCACATGCGGATTAATAATTTTTTCAATGTATTTTGCAAGAATTTCAATCTATTGGTAAAGGAAATTAGAATGACGAACAATGAAATTTGGATCATTCTATATAATTTCATAAACCAAATCTAAAATTTTTTTGGGGAGATTTAGAACCTCAAGATTTATAAACATGGATTAACATAATAAAGTGAATCTTTGATTTCCATGGAACCCCAACTGATATAAAGGTTATGTTAGTAGATTGCATGATGAAGGATATTGCACACCATTGGTAGGATTTAGTTATCCAAGAAAAACTCAACCATGATCTTATATAGTAGGGATTCAAATAACTATTCTAATAGCTCAACATTTTTATGAAATATTTATCTTTAAATAATTTTATTTCATGAAAACTTATGTTACATGCAACATCAATTTTAGACAAATTGTGTAACATTATTAAAATATTATGTTTCTATTATCCCTTAACCATTGGATCAGCAGGTATGAATTTTTATATCTAAATTATGAATAATTTATTATCTATAAATTTATAATAAAAAATTAATTATCAAATGATTATAAATAAAAAATATATTTGAAAATAAAAGTGATGTTTTTTTCGAAAGAAAAATCATGAATGAAATGTATATTTTATATTAATAAATTAAATAAATCACTATTAGTGAATGATTTTAATGAAATGAATATGTTATTTTCTTGATCAATATTTTAAACATTTATCAAATATTTTTCTATCCATTTCTTAAGAATAAATCTTGTTTTATGCTTAAAATTTATTTTTTAAAACTGTTTTTGTCACATTTTTCACTTACCTTAAAATTAATTTCTTCCATTTATAGGTATTTAATTAGATAAAGTTAAATAAATTCTTATAATATATAGGTTCAAATTTGGTAAATATTCCCTTTTATTTTTTCAATATGAATAGTAACTCTAGAAAAATTTATCCCCTGAGTATAGGCTAAATCTGGTCAATCTAGATTAAAAATAAGTCATAAGGCCACAAAATTTCATCCTAATTCTTATAAAGTGAAGGTAATTAGACCCTTATAACCTTTAAATTTAAATTTATTTGTTTTATGGACACTTTTTAATGAATATTATTTATATATTTTAAAATAAATAAAATAAAAAATGTCACTTTAGTAATTTTAAATATTCTTTTTGTGTTCACATAGGGACAAAAACTAGTTACGAATAAATATTAATATTAATTTTTTTAATACTTAAAAAATATTAATTATTGTAATTTTTTTATAATTTTTAGGTATTATATAGTTACCTGAAATGCTTACACAATTCCAAATCCATATTTATTCAATTAATGAAAAAATAAAATAAATGAGTTTGAAAATATTAAAAGTGACATAATTTGAGTAAGTTATAGTGTTACCTAAATTTTATAACTGAATATGAAATATATTTTTTTAAAATACTACATATGAATTCCAATTTTTTATTTATATATTTTACATCAAATTAAATGTACATTGTATAAATTGACAATAATGATAGTTTATCAAAATAATATTTTATTAAATTATTTAAAAATAATAAAAAAATTGAAATAAGAAAATTTGGATATGATATGGTCTAAAATTATATAAATTTTCCATTAATGGTCTAATTTTCACCATATAGGTAAAAATTACAACCCATTAATATTGAAAAAGTTTTTAGTATAGTTAAAATTAAAATTGGTTAACTGATGGTTAATCAAAATGATAAGGTTTAAAATTACACAAAAAATTGTATAAATCCTATTAAATTTTAGGATTAATACCTTATCCAACCTTATCTCAAAATCACTATCCCTTTTGAGTCATTTTTCTTGATAATTAATTTATTATAATTTAATCTTTTCAGAAATTCTGAAATAACCCCTCACCTCAATTATAAAAGGATGCCTCCTCCCTCACTTATTTACACTAAATTGAGACTTCAAGATCAAGAAAAATCTACCAATTTCTCTTATAAACTTCCCTATATTAAAAATATATTTTCTTCTCCCAAAATATTGATCCTAAAGCCCTTTAGAGGAGATCAAAAGGAGTCGTTTCAAAGAAGTGGTTATCACCTTAACTGATCACTTTCTTTTATACTATTTTTTACCTCCCATAAATATATAGTATTTACCATAAAATAATAAATTCATTATCCTAAATATTTTAAAATTTTATTATGATTATTAAAACACCATTATAAAACCACTCTCCCATAAAATGATAAGTAAAAGTATCACTTGTACTTATATATGACTAATCATCTCCACAAAGTGATAAAATTCATTTTTCATCACCATATTTTATGGATGGGTATTATGATGGGTCTGATATTTATATAAGATATTTATGAAAAAAAAATATTCTTTTAGAATAATAATATCATGTCTAAATTCTTACCATCCAGTCCTTTAGGAAATAATAATACCATATCTACTTTTGGAATGATAATATCATATCTACTTTTGGAATGATAATATCATGTCTCCATGAACAATGTAATTCAGTTTTATAACTTTTATGGATGACTATAAATATTTATATAATAAATATATATGATATTTATATCATGATTAATATTCTGAGATAATTTAACTAGGATAAATTTACAATATTCAAAACTACCAAACTGAAATACTCATGATAAGCGACACAATTAACACCTGAAAATATTGATTTTAATTAAGAATTAATGATAAAAGGGGGTGATGAAATTTTATAAAGGGATCATATATTATATTATAATTTTGATAATGAATCAAATATATAGTTATAAAAAATTTAAATTTATTATATAGGAGGTTAGATTAATTTTGAATGAAGGTGAACTTGTTGTAAGGAGTTTTATGTTACAGTCTCATTCTCTATCAGGATTATTTATGATTAAGCTCCAATGATAAAATATTATAATCTAAATCTCACGAAACATAAGTATTTTCTTCTCCTAATTTTATTTATTTAAAATTAATATTTTATTTTCATTTTCCTCATCTTATGTACTCAAGAGACTGAATTTATAAATTTAATGAAAATCTACTTTATTTCTCTTTTCTGTCAAAAAACTTTTTTCTTCAATATACATGTTTTCTAAATATATTTTAAAGATGGTTTTTTCTATTGTAATATTATTGTTTAAATTAATTTTTTCCCATGTTTGAATCTTTACAAAATGTTTTTAAATTAATATTTTTTTCATTTTCTAAACAATGTACTTTTTGACTTTTCCGATGAATGTATAGAATGAATGTTTTTTAACTCACATGGAATGAATTAATTTTCCCACTGTTATGACTAATTTTTGCTTTGAAGATACCTTTGCATGTTCACATGGTTCTTTTCAAATAATTTATTTACTTTATATTTTTTATGTTTTTTAATATTTTATTTCAAATTTCAATGGTTATTTTCTTCAAGAATGTTTTAATGATATTTTAATAGAATTTCTATTCATTAATGACAATAAACCTTGATTTCACTTATGATTTACCAGGGATATGATCCAATGATACCATAATTATTAATTCTCTTGATAGTTTATGTTTATAAGGAAAATATATTTATGAAACCCATTTCTTTCCCACGGGTTATGTTTTAATGAAATGATGAAATTTTTATAAAACCCGTTTCTTTTCCATGGTTTATATTAATATGAAATGTTTATGAAACCAATTTATTATCATGGGTTATAATATGATGAATACTTTATTATATTTTGGCACTCATATATAATATTTTAATTATGTGATTGGTGGGACCTATATCTCTATCTAATGCATTAAGTAATGATTGATATCTCATTAGATAAACTCGATTGGAATATAGAGTGAACCGAGTTTAGTAAGGTACTATGTCCACTATGATAGTATTGGGTGTGAACCTTGAATACTATCATGGTTTGGGGATTTAACCCCTTCCACTATGATATCCTCGGAAATGATCCTTTACTACTAAAAAATTATTTTATATAATTATGTGTATAACAAACATCAATGTCTTATGCCTATATTAAGCATCAATGGTTCATTTTATTTGAATCACTTATAATTATTATCTTATAAAAATATAATGTTTATTCCGTGACTTAATTTTATGATATTTTTTATATATGTTAAGGTTCTAAAATGTTAATACCTTGTTCTTATAACCTTATGATCATGTTTTTCTTATGTGATCATTGATATCTCTCTTATTTCCCCTTACTAAGTATCTGAACTCTCCCTTTTTTATGTATAATTTCCTTAGGTTATGATGAAAGCAATTAAGTATGATGTGTCTAAGAAATGTGATATTTATTAATAAATGTGTAGGATATGATATAGGTATTTTATGAAGTAATTTTTTATGTTTCCATGTTTCCAAAGATACTAGGAAAAAATAATAATGGCATGGATCAAAATTTTTTATAATGAATATTCATCTACATTGATATAATATCTATGTCTGAAAATTTTGGGTCACTATAATTATTAAATAATAAATTATACCCACACACCTTTAAGACAACAATAATGATATTTTTCTTCAGTTTTAAGTAAGAAACCCTATCAATGATGGAATATCTATCTATGTTTATAAACATAGTTCATTTTAATATAGAATTTGTTTCTAGTGAGTCCCTGAAGGAACATATATTTGAGTTTAAAATGAGATCAAAAAATTGCCATATTATAGATGTGCTCTATATTACTGATCATATAAACATGTTTAATGAAGAAATTGTGGTAGAATGGGATACTACTAGGAATCGTATTGAATGAAACAAATTTTTTTACAAGGGTATAGTTGAGAAATCTAATGTTGGAAACAGAAAGAATAGGTGAACCTACTTCTAGGGAGGTAGTGTATCACTGGATTGATTAACTTTCCTCCAAGCCCTAGTATAAATCCAAGATGTTTTCCATGAGTTTATTAGATCATAAGAAGTGTGATTTTACAACACCCCCCAATGTGTGTCACAACTATAATCATATCATACATATTCAATTATATTTCCCTAATGCTCCAAATTCAATCATTGGGAATACATATCATGCATCTTATACATTTTATTCTTTTACAATATGATCATGTTGGCATAGTTCTCATCCTCAGAACTAAGTGATATAAGGTGATTCCAAGAACACCTAGACTCCTCAAATAATGAAAATCAAATATGGGATCAAGGAATATGAAGGAATAAGTGAGAAGTTGTATGGTATAGATAATTTGATCATGGAGGATCAATTAGGTACTTTGACTATACAAGGTATCATTATTCAAAAATCAAATCTTATATAGGTTAAGTTTGATACCATTCCATCCCACTCTTTTATTTATTCTCATATCATTAATTAAATGAGGTTTCATATATAGATGAGGACATATGTGATGAGTATCCGAACGCCTCTCAGGTAGTGAGAGTGTAGAGAATCTAAGTTTGTATCTTGATCTATTACCATTGATGAAGTTTAGTTTGATTGAAAATTTTCTATTATAGACATGGAAATACATGAATTAATATTGAGAAAATATCAGTTAGTTTCTTTTAAGTATCATATTTATTTTTATGCACAATAATTGAATTTTACATCTCATGATGGGATGTTTCATCTCTTTAAAAGAGACTAGGATTTGAATATTAGAAGATAAGTACCATTAGTATTAATGGTTGGAAAAATTTCCTACCAATTAGTATAAGTCACTTTGTAAACTAATTACATGATTGAGATGAGAAATTTTCAAACTATTTTGGATCAATATCTTCATGTTTTCCTAAAAATTTCATTGGTTTTCCACCTAAAAGGGAAGTTTACTTTTTAATTAATCTCCTTACAGGGAAAAATACTATTTCAAATCCATCATATATAATATCAAGAATGTAATTGACGGAATTTAAGGTCTAGTTGGGGGTATTGGAAAGTAAAATGTTTCATAATAATGAGTACATTTCCCTGGCTTCTCCCATTATTATTTTATAGAATGAAGATGGTTCGTTATAACTCAATACTGATTATCATAAACTAAATATAGTTATGATATAGAATAGATTTCATATTCCAAGAATTCATGATCTATTTGATAAATTTAAAGGATCTTAATGGTTCTCTAAGTTTGATCTATGATCCAGATATCATTAACTATTATTAATGAAATAGGATATTGAATAAAAAGTATTTCAACAGTCACTGTGGACATTATGAATATCTAGAAATTCTTATTAGTCTTATAAATGTACAAAAATGTTTCATGGAAATGATGAATAATGTCTTTCAAAAGTATTTAGAATACTTCATTGTGGTATTTTTGCATAACATTATGGTATTTTTTTTAGAACACACAATGACCGTTAAGAAAATTTAGATATTGTGTTGATCACCATATGAGAGCACCATTTTTAGGAAAAAATTTCTAAATATGATTTATGAATACAATTATTTTGCTTCCTTGGCCTTGTAATTTTGGAGAAAGGCTTGCCAGTAGACCCTAAAAGGATATAATTTATCATCTCTTGGAAACATTCTAGGAATTTATTTGAGATATATAGCTTTCTAGGATAGGTACGTTTCTATTTTTTCTTCATTCGTGATTACTCTTGTCATGAATCTTATATTATAATGATAACAAGGAAGGGAACTCAATTTCACTAAACTTATGATTGTCATAAATCATTTTTGAATGTTAAGGAAATGATTACTTTTTCATTAATTATAGTATTTTCAGAACTAGGGAAATGTTATTTGGTATATTTTGATGCATTTGTATATGGACTCAGTTGTGTTCTCATGCAAGAAGATTATAAATCACGAAAGTTACCAATTCATGAATAATATTATCTAACCCATGAAAATAATTCGTTTTGGGGGTTCATTATTTTTTAAAAAAAGGCGTCATTACCTATTTGATGATATTTCCACCATGTTCACATATTATAAATGGTTGAAACACATATTTACACAAATAGATTTAAACTCTAGACAAAGTAGATGGATGGAGTATCTCTATCTATTCTACTTTGTCTTGGTTTATACACAAGAACAAAGAAATTTGTGGTTGATTGTTTAAGAAAAAATATATACTATAAATTAGATATATAATATCATAATCAATATAAATTAATGATTATTATTACAAATATTCATTTGGATTGCATTGAAAATAATGAAGTCATAGTCTTCTTTCTGGTGACAATTATTCCTACTTTGGTTGAGAAAATCAATAATTCTCAATAATTAGATCCTAACCGACTTAGCATTACATAAAAACTCAATGTTAAGGATACCATTGATGGATGGAAATAGGATACAAACTCAGTTTTTCATTTTTTATATCAGATTTTTATTCTTCCATGTTTTCAAAAAAAAATTATTTCTTCTTATCACCATTCTAAGTGGGAAATTCATCCAGGAATCCAGAAATGTAAAAGGATATGAGGACCTATTTGTGGTAGTCTAATATAAAATTAAATGTGGTTGATTATGTATCCAAATTACTCACCTATAAATAGGTCATTATTGAGCATCAATAACCAGTTGGAATGTTAAAATCTTTACCTATACTCGAATGGAAATTTATTAAAACGAATTTTGGCTTTGTCAAGGGTTTATGAAAGACTATTCTAAATCATTATTCAATTTGGGTGATTTTTGACCGAATCAAAATGTCATAACACTTTATTATGATATGTGAATCCAATATAGTAAATGGATTAGAAAATATATATATTTTGTAAGAGGTAAACATGCATGGAATACCCATTTTGATCATATTATACCGAGATCCTTGATTTACCTATCATTTTTGGAGATATTTTCAATAAGATTTAGTTACAAAATTTACTATGAGAATTTTTTATCATCCAAAAATGGATGGAAAAGAAAAATAAATGTGTGTCATGGACTTCAGTGTATAATGAAAGTATTGTTTACGATTATTAGATTTTTCATATAAAAATATTTTTAGGCTAAAATACATATGGATATATTTGAATAAATGTATGGTCATAATTATCTCTCTCTACTTTATTGGATAGAGACTATAGAAACATCACAATTGGGACCCAACCTTATTCATAAAATTAATGAGAAAATTTAGATAATCAGTAAATGGATGTTTTTGAATAAAATATATATGAAATCTTATGTGGATCATCATTATTTACATTTATCATTTATATTCAGAGACTATATGTTCTTGAAATGCCCTCCATGTTTTAGGCATCGTTGATTAGGTAAGAAAGGAAAGGTGTATCCTTGAAGACTCTTATGTATTCTTGAGCAAATCTTATAAAAAATAAATTTGCATCTTGGAATCTCAAGAGTCAGGATCCCTTCTTATGATATAGCTTCTGGTTCCCTTACTGTCAGTTGCACCTTCTAGTCTGTATAGTTTTTGATATTATGGAACTATCTCTTTTACTTTGACCATATCTATCTATAATTGTGATGTTAGACTTTTATAATTTTTTACTTCCAGAAGTTAAAAATCGTAATCTAGAAGATGTTTTCATGACTGATCCTAAGAATCTACCACATCAAAATAATTTCCCATTATTCAAAAGTAATTCCTCTATTATCTTCTTCAACCCTCCTTCTATTTTATATCATCAATTATAATTTACATAGTTCCCACACCATAATTCATCCCAATCTAACTAAGGCATGAAATGATAACAATACATCTTAGGTAAAGACCTTCATTAAAATATCATCCAAATGTTGAGAACCATTAACTTTCCATATATCCATCTCCTTTCCCTCTAATAACTTCTAGACAAAGTGATACTTTAGAAAACTATTCTTTTTTTTTTCTGGAATGAAACATCAGTTTTTAGCTAAGTGAATCATACTTTTTTAGTCAATAAATAATATCCCATCATCCTTCCTCATTTTTAGATATTCTAATATCCCCATTAACCAGATCAACTCCTTAGCTTCTATTAGTGAAACATAACCTTATTCTATTGTCAAGAGTGAAACTACTGATTGTAGCTTTAATATCAAACATACTATTGTTCATTGAAAATTAGACACATATCCCATGGTACTCTTCTATATATCTAAATCTCCTATAAAATATAAATATGAAAACCCTTTCAATGGGTCATCCATTATAAATCAAAGATAAAAACCATAAAAACCATTCAAATATATGACCATCCACTTCACAACTTCTCATTACTTCATTATAGGTTTTGATATGTACCCACTAACCACTCCTACTACATTAATAATGTCTAGATGTGTAAAAACCATGGAAAAATTCATGTTTTCTTCAACTGATGCATAAGGAACCGTTTCCACATACTCAACATAAACTCTCTTCAATAATATTTTATCCTTATTCAATTTGAAATTTATAACTAGGGGAGTGATTATAGTTTTTTCCTCTCTTATGTTGAAGAACTCCACCACCTTTTGGATGTATTCTGAACAAGTTAGGTAAAAAGTACTAGAACTTAAGACCCTCAAAATCTGCATCCCCAAAATCGATTTCACCAAATAAAGATACTTCATTTAAAATATTTTGAACAATTTTTACTTCAATACACAAATCCTTTCATTAAATGGATTGTAAATCAGTATATATTCAACATATATAAGTGGGATGATAAATATCCCATCATCAAACAGCTTATAATAACAACCATTGTCAACATTTTTTTTGTAAAAACTTTTCTTCTTACATGAAGTAATTGAACATATGGTTTCAATTATTTGGTGATTTATTTAATCCATAAAGGCTCTAGTTGAGACTGCACAAAAGATACTAGTTTTTATTATCCTTGAAAACTTTTATTCACTCCATGTATATATCCCCATCTATTTCCTTTTTATGAAATGTTCTCTTCATGTCTAAAAATTCTCTCCATAGAAACTATACTCAGCACTATTCAGATAGTCATATGTTTAAATACCAATAAGAATATAACATATAATTACAAAACTTCCATTTATTGAAACCAAATTATGATTATTCACCCCTTTTAAGTCCATTTATTATATGCTTCTTCTTTTAATTGATAAACCCATTTGATATGAAGGGATTTATTCCCAGTGGCTCTTTAACTCCCATGTTTCACCTACATGACGTAAATCATGGTCATCTCTCATGGATAACTCATATTAATTCTATAATTTTGTATTATAATCCTCTTCCATGACCTTAATATATCGATAATTCTTTATTGGAAAGTAGTTTAATATACTCTTATACCTTTCCACTTGGAACATGATCCCATAAGACCTATATAGTTGACCTTACACCTATGATCTTTCTAGGAAATAATATTCCAAAACATCACCTTATAGTGTTCTTACTCAAGATTATGTTTTCCCTGACCTTTATGATACTTCTATCATTGGAAACACAATTATAAATTGACCTCTATCTAGTACTATTTGGTTTTTCCAGTACCAGTTTACTCCCCAGATTCTATGAAACATATTCAATTTTTGAATGTTTATTCAGTTAGACCTTAGCATCTGATTACACATTAACCTTATCTATCAAAATCTTTTAGTTATAATCCTTCTGTGGGGGATGTCCATTAAAGATCATATTTCAACTTCTAAAAACCTTTCGAGATGTGTTATCCATGAGTCAAAATTCAAAATCTTCATCAAGACACCCTTTAAGTAATATGCTCAAAACTTATCCTCTATTTTTTTCATTTATTTGGTGTTAATATAAACATAGGTGAATAAAAAAAATACTTTTATGTGGTTTAAATCAGACTTACTTTTGGACCAACATACTTTAATATACTTTTACCCCAACATAGATGACGAATTGATGTTGATCAACTAGACTACATAATTTACTGCTTCTACAAAAAAATCCTCAGGGAATACCACATTAATTATCATGCTATATGATTTCTCATAAATCATATGAATTATCCTCTCCATAACTTCATTCTATTTTTTAGTTCCTAGTATATTCATTTCAAACTATATTCCCTTCCACTGGTAGAACCTCTAAGATTATTCACTTCTATACTCCCCACCATTTTCAAATGGCAAGCACTCCAACTTGTTTACAGTTTACTTTTCCACTATGGATCTCTATAAAATTAAGGTTATGAATACCTAGTAATTCTTATTGATAATTAACACCCACAAATTTCATGTCACATCATTTATGAAAGTCACATATAAAAATTAACCTATTTGAGATTGAATCGGAGCTTCCCGCCATACATATATATACACTAACTCTAATATCTGATTCTTTAGCATCATGCATTTGATTTTAAAGGACACCTTACATTAATTTCCAAGGATGAACACTTGACAAAATTCATACTCTATGATTGTAAGACTCATAATACCTTTAGTGGTAAGTAATTTCATCCCCTTATCACTTAATTAACCAAGATGGTCATTCCATAATTTTATGAATGTTTATTTTCTAGCATGAATTGAACCATATGAAGACCATATAAGGTATAAAGTCATATCCTTCATTCCTTTTTTCCTAAACATAATTCTAAAGGATATTTTCCATGATACTTATATTAATTTTCTATAGAATATCACATCGTTGAGTTTTATTTTTAGGATTCAGTTTTTCATTAACCTTGAAATATGGACACTCTATGCAATATTAGAATACTATTGTTTCTTTTTGGGATGGATACATCACCTATTCCAATGATATCAATAAAATAATCATCCAAAAGATGAACCATAACAAAACTTTTGGAAAAATAATTATTTAAACTTATTATCTCAGATGTTGAGTGAAAAGAATCTTCGGGGTCTATAATCAAAAACTCAAGCGAGCTAGTGGCAATTAATAGAAGACTAATGTTATATTATGACATTGGATTCACAGAACCACATCAGGAATTATATATTCTGGAATTAACTAACTTCTTGTTAAAATTATTCTTCAAGTGGTCTTTTATCCCATAATTATAATACATCGGTCCAACTTCCACTAATATGCTCCTACTTTTACTTATTCTTCATTTTCCCTTTCAATGAACCTTTTGTGTCACAAAACTTCTCCTTACTTCAACACTATATGAATTTAGGGAAAATGCATAGATAAATTTCTGATGAAATTACTTATTCAAAATAAGATCTCTAATTTCTAGGAACACTTGGTATGCCTTTCTACTCAAGTTACTCCCCATAGTGACCATTTTATCCTATGATTACAAGAGTAATGAATGTAACATATGTTCCCATTAGAAATATGAAAATTTCACCATCATTGATTCCAACTGACTTTAAATCATGTTGAAATAATATATATAATTAGTTTCTAATTTCCATTCTCACAATCTCATGTCGAATAGACTATTTAGTAAGAAATCATTGTTCATCATTAAGGGATTCTAATACATATCATAAAGAACCTCCATGAATTCTAAAGTGGTTTTCAATTCCTATTTATTATTATCCACATTCTAGGATAATGATATCTAAATCAAACCTTCTGATTTATTATCTAGGTTTCTTCATTCCTCATTCTCCATTAATTTTGGGTTGATACTTCTCAATCAAATATCTAGATTGTTTTACATTATAAAAACCTCAATATGTATTTTATAGAATTTTAAATACTTCCTTTTAAACTTCTCTACACTAACATTACCCTCACTCGTCACCAGTTTCAGATTTTATAAACTAACACTAAATTATAAATAAAAATGGGGTATTAGGAAATCCATAAGAAAAATTATTTTACAAGGAAAAGGGAATAACTATGTCTCTAAATTAATCTATAAAAAACCTTCTTCTAGGTTTGGTCATTTGAAACCTTATCCAAATATTTGGTACAAATTTATGGTTTTATAACTATCTTATATTAAAAACATATAATTTTTCCATTTGAACTTATAATTTGGAACCACATCCTATAATGTTCTGAGGTATTAATTTACTAGAACTTGGAAGACAAAATACACATAAATCACTACACCACTCAAACAATGTAACAACCCTCGACTTGTACTCCTAGATCCGATGATAAAAACCTAAACACTATATTTATGGATTTTATATCGATATATTTGCTCCAATTTTTTTCATCCAAAATAGACAAAATAAAAATGGAAATATTAGATCACTTATATACCCAAGGGACTTTTTCATTCAAAGTTTTATAGAATAAAGATAAACTCTTACATAAACAACACCCATGACTTCAAGAGAGTATTTTTTTCCACTATACCTAGATCTTCATATTTCATATTAAGTCTTAAACAACTCAAAAAAAACTTATTCATTGATAAAACCTTTAAAAATACAAAATCATTTAACATAATTATTCATAACCTAAGGAATAGGAAACATAATAAGGGTGATATCAAATACTCTGTAAGGGTAAACATAACCATTAAAAAATGAATGTCATCGATGAGAATAAGATGATAATAAGGCTATAACGACATAATAAAAGTTCATGAGAATTAAATAAGATAAATCATACCCATCAATACCTAGCTCATCAATAATAAAAAATGGAAAAATTATTTAACAAATGAAAGAGTCATTATAATCAATAATCATGAGCCATGTAATGTAAATCTTTATCAAAGGAAATTTGTATAACCCATAGAAAGGATAATGAAAACATGATGGTATCTTGGGACATTTTCTTCATAAAACGTGTCATAAATAATATGATCCTCACCAAATCCATACGAGGAACCACACGGGTTACCTCCCTCTTTTTCTATAAAGATAAGGAACATTACCCAATGCATTGGGGTCATATCTGGGAAAACCCATCGTATAAGCTATATTAATATCACCCCTCATCTAAGATGTATCAATATCACCCATTCATCATGAGATATAATGGGGGTGAACCCTTCATATAATACCTATCGGGCTCACCTATCATAATAAATATTGTCCAAGTAGAGTGTAATTAACATCAAGGTTTTTTGACATTGATAAATGGAAGATCCATTAAAAGATCATTAATAATATTCTTGAGAAAAATACCCTTTGCACATTGAAAATCACTTCTAGAAATTAAAAATTCACAAAATATTGTGAAAAAAATTTCTTTAAAAATATATATGAAAAAATATAAAGGAATGCTCAATGAAAATAAATTTCATGATGATGGGAAAATCCATTTATGCCTTGAATTTAAAAAATAATCATTCTTTTCAAACATTCTGTAAAGTGTGTCAAAAGTGACCCATTTAAAAAATGTTGATAAATTTCCTTTAATTTTTTTAAATAGGTTCAAAGATCATTTAAAATAAAATTAGAAAATAATTAATGTTTGGTAATTAAAATTCCTGAAGATATTTGAGAAAACATGGATATGGATGATAGATAATTCGATCTAAAATATCGGGGTCATGATGCGACGTTTGGTTGCTCAGCTTGGACCATCTGGTCAAGGGGCCTTTAGGCCATCAAATTTTAATGGGGATTCAAGCCCATAAGACTTTTGATAATTTATGGGTTACCTATAAACCATTTTTAAAATAGGTATTCTATTTTTAATAAAAAATTGGTTTTTCTCCATACCCATTTAAAATAAAAATTATTGACATCACTTAAAAACAACTTTATTGATGCTTATTTAATAAATATGAGAGTAAATAAAAATTAAAATTAATACCATATTCATAAAAATAGGATAAAAAATATTTTTCTCTTGAAAATAAGAACAAATTATTTCTTCTAAAGGAACCTTGAACATAAACAATCACAAAAATAATGGAGATTATAACATAAAACCTTTACCGCTTTGGAAACTTTAGAATCATAATCCATTGAAAGTAAAAATCTGATATGGATATGAAAATATAATGAATTTCATAAAGTAGTATTTTGAAACTAATTAATGATGAATTAATTACACTATACAAGTAAATCATGGTTTACACCATGAATAATGTCTATGAAAAAAATGAGATCTAGGTAGAGAAAAATATTTCAAAGATCATAAATTTTAATTGAGAATTAGTCAACATAATGATTAGGAATGATAAATTTAAATCCACATAAAATGAGTTGTAATATAGAATAAAATTTTTTTGAGACCAATTCACATATAATCATGCCATAATAAATTTGGTGAAGAAGAGATATAAACCAATGAATGCAAGTTGAGTTAAGAAACCTTTTACCACTTGGTAACTTTTATGTAAAATCTCCTTGGATAAAATTTTTCAAGTTGAAACATAAAATAACAAGAATTATTAATTATTAATGATATAAAATGTAAAATTATATTTATATATAGAATATATTAAAAATTCGATTCATGATAATTGAATATGTCTTGATGAAGGAAAATTGAGATGAAATCCCATTCCTCAATTCTAGCCTTTTCATGTATATCCTTTAACTCTGATAAAATTAACTCATATCAAATATCTTATTCTTTAAGAGAATTTTCTCGGTTTAATAACTTATCCTTAAAACATTTGTTCCACTTATTTTTATTACATATTTAATTACATAATCAATTAAGTCCATGTCAGGTACTTTGAGAACGTTCGATCAAAAGTTTCAAAACATCTTTAGTGTGTTGACCATGGTAAAATGGTTTATTAGTCCATAATAAACATAATAATAATCATTAATAAATATCATTTTTATAAATAATTAATAAATTTAAAAACAATCATGAAATATGGTTATGAAAAATAAGGTACATTACAATCATGGAGACGATAGGTCGTACATAGGAATGAATAATGTTTCCATTTTACAATGATAATTTGGAAATAAATTAAGTATTATTTTATATTTAAAAAATTATAATAATATCCTAAATAAAATATTAATTTTTTTAATAAACTTATATATATCATCCATGTGATATGGTGATGAAAAAAGAACCACATCGCTTTGTGGAGGTGGTAATCCACACGTATGTATGAAAAAACATTATCATTTTTCATTTAATGTAAGGTTAAGAAAATAGATGATATATTAATTATATATAATGATAATTATTTTATTAATATCATATATATATATATATTAAATCCATCATTATAACCATACATGAGAGGTGGTGATTGAAAATGAATTACATTGGTCTGGGAGGTGGTAGTCAGTCGTACACATGAATGATGGATTCCCTACCCATTTGATGAAGTTTTGAGATGGATATATGTTATTAAATTAATGAAATAACATATTAATATATTTTATAAACTTGTTATATTATATAATCATGGTAAAGGAAAATATTTGAATGAGGTGGAAGAAGAAAGAAAAAACACACGGTTAAGAACAATATCTCTTCTTCGGACAAACTCTTAAGGTTTACACCAAAACATTTCTCATGTTGGTTTTATAATCAAATAAAGGAACATATAATGTGAGTAGGTATGTAAGGAAAGTATTTTTGAATGTATTTTATGAATCAAAAGTCTTTTTAAGTGTTAATAAATCATGATATGATGTACCCTTTTATAAGAGAAGGGAGGGACACTTTAAGAATTTATTAAAATATTAAACTTATATAACTTAATATTATGTTTAAAATAAATCCAAATTTATAATATTAAAATATAATATGTTTATTAGTCTAAAAATATAATAAAATAAAATTTTTATTAGTTTATATAATATTTTTACACTTATATTTTTGTTTTAACCTATGTTAAACCTTTTTGACAATTACCACAATAACAAAGTTTTTACCATTTAGATGTCAATATAGTTAATATAAAAAGAAAATATACCCATAAATGAATCATGGTTGATAATTTGAACAATATCCCAATAACTTGGCTTAATATGGTATTTTTATCAATTTTAAATCATTTAACAAAATATTATTTACTATAGAATATTTTCAATGTCAATTTTGAAACCATTCACATAATTTGACTTTAAAAACAAAAATAAAATGAATTAATTATAATATAATCCTATAAAACATTTCTAAAAATATAATTTTATCTATAATTTTTTTAACACAAAAATTACTTTAAATTATATTACTTTTAATATTTTTTGAATCGTATATTTTATTTTTCTAGTAACAAAAAAATATTGTGTCGACATTGCGTAAGAATCTAGGGTAATTATATCACCACAAAAAATTAAAAAAAAATTACCATGATAAAAAAATTTAAATTTAATATTAATATTTATAATTGAATATACCTTCTTTTTATCACTATTTCATATATTTAAAGATAATAAAACAAAGATAATGACATTTTTTTCTTTTCATTACATAAAATATTATAACGGTCCAAATCATTGAAATAAAGAACAAAAAGTCCATACATTATAACATTGGATGATTATAGAAGATATATAACCATAAAATTAAATTAAATCAAGTGTTGGGGTCAATTTTTATTACATATCATATTATTTTTAACCTTAATTACTAGATTTACCCTTCATCATGGTAACGAAAATTACTAAAATCACTACTCATAATGTCCAAAAATAAAAGAAAAATATTTACTAAATTTGAAACTAATGATTAAAAGTATTTAATCTATTTTTCAAGATTCAATTCACAAAAGTTTTAGAATTTAATTTAATATTAAAATTCAAAACACAATGAAAATCTATTTTCATAAAAATGAATTCTTAAGTATAATTTTTTTTATAAAAACAATAAAGTATAAAATTCATTTAAGAACTATAATTGTATATGGTTTAATAAAAATTAACTAATGAAACATTATAACTAATCCTAAAAATATTTTTACTTTGTAAATAATTTAAAATAAAATATAGTTTTAAACAAAAAATCATTTTTTTCACTATCCATTGAAAAATAAAACTTTACAAGAAAATTAAAAAATTTCACCACAGGTTAATATTGGTATAATAATTTATAAAATGTTATTTATTTTCTAAAATTCAATTTTTAACAGTTTTATAAATTATTTATTTTATTATCTCACCAAAATCAATTAATTTTTTTTGAAGAAAACTTATTTTTAAGAATAAAATGGATTTACTGAAATCTAAGTTCTTATTTATTAAGCATTAATAAATAAATTTTTATTTATTAGAACCTTTAAGTATATTTAAAAAATTATTTAATAATATTCATACACACAAATTCAAATTATGATTGATAAAATTCATATTTAAATATTAATATTTCATTCTTCATTTAAGCTCGGTGTTGTGTATCTTGTACGCTCTCGATCATACTCATTGATTTTAAAATATCAGGATAATATATTCTCTCCCCTTTAATAAATTTCAACCTTGTAATTTTACCTCTGCCTCAGTAATAAAGGGTTTGAAATTTGAAAATATATTTGTTGAAGTCCCAAATTATAAAAAGGTATAATAAAACATCCACTTGAAAAGAAAGAAAGGTAAGTATGATGATTATCTGGAATAAATAATAATAGGATTCCAAATAGGAGAAAATTAATGAGAAATGAAAATATGGACAAGGAATAAAAGATTAATTTCTAAATAATTATGTAGAGTGACAGAGATCATTGATCATAAGAAAGTGAATGCTTGTGAGAAAGTTAACAACCACAAAACTATAAACCAAAGTGGTGTGGAAGAGAGCATCGATTCATCAAAAATGAAGGTAATAGGATAATATTTTTATTTCAATATCCTTTTCGATAGTTTAATAATTCCTTATACATCTAGACTAAGAACATGGGAAAAATAATTACTTTAAAAATATAGTTTCTTTCTTTAATCAATTTCCACCACAATATCATCTTTTTCTCTAAATGATGAGTTTTCAAGATGAAATCTTCATGTTTAAAGCACTAAAATAAAATTATAATGGATCACGTAATTTGAAAAAGGGTAATAAGATATTTCTCCTGTATCTTGAGATTAACCACAACCAAAATTGTTATCAAAAGGTAATATAAACCTTGATACGAATAAAAAATACTCATATCATCCAAATTAAATAATAACACCAAAGGTTAAACATATATCATTCCATAAATAAAAATATTCCATACTGAGTTTTAAACCCAAAAATTAGAATAATTAGATCACATATTCTTCCAAGATAAATTTAAATTTTTTTTGTAAATAAAAACAATCATTCTTAATGTTTCATACTAAAAATTTATATTCTATAATCACACAATCTCCAATTTGTTTTAATCATTTACATAAATAAATTAACTTATATCCCAAATAACCTTAATAACCTTAATATTATGAAATTTTTTAACTTCAAAGGTTATATCTTACCTTTAAGTATGTATCCTCAAAAGTTTAAAAGAATTATTTCAAAATAATAATTCATGTTAAACCTAAGAGTTAAAAACATTGAAAGGTAATAAAATATCCTTCAGAATATAACCATTCACCTTAAAATTACATTATATAAATCCTCAAAATGAAATACTCAGTAGTAAAGGAGGAATAAAAGCATTTAGAATCATTAATCATGGATCTAATGGAGGATATTGGGGTAGATTATCTGTAGTTAATGATAATGACTCCATCACTATTTTGTCATGTGAGGTAGGGGATTTTTTAGGAGACATAAATATTGAAGTTTTTCAGGACTATATATCCTAAATAAAACGATTAGATGTATTTTCTAAAGGTGGGGACTATATTATCCTTTTCCAAGTATGGATAAAATTTCTATTTCCGTTGCATGATTAGGTGATGAGGGAGTCTCATACCTCCCCCTTGGTGGTACATTATAGTGTGGTGAAGATCTAAAAGTAAATTCCATTATATTTTGGTGAGAAAGAATGAGGTGAATTGTTTATTAGTGTGTTTCTCGATGCCTCACCTCTCAATAGTTCAAGGTAAAGCATCAGGTTCCAACAGGCTTGACTCAACCTATATAGATTTCATAGTGTATTTGGGATGGAATATAAAAATATTTTTTGATAGGGATAAAACATATAGAAAGTGGAAACAATTATACTTGGGTGATTATTGACTGACATTCCATTTTGGACCACTTATATTCCATTCAAGAGAAGATTTTGGAATAGATTTTGGGGTGATTTTTCATGTAGGAGATCATCAGGATTCATGGGGTTCCCTCAAAGGTTTTCTATAGCTACTATTCTTAGTTCACATCAAGGTTTTAGATAGGTTTATAGGAGGATTTCGTGGCCTAGTTATGTATGATTGTGTAATTATGCCTCTATAAATATGGCTAAATAAAAAAACCATTCGTGATTTGGTGGAAATTCTAAGAGCATAGGTGTTAGACTTCGATAAAATATTGGATGATCACTTTCCATTGGTGGAGTTCACTTAAAATAACATATATCACTCCACTATTATTATGAAACTATTTTAGTACCTATATGGGAGGACCAACATATAAAATTTATGTTTGAAGGATATAGTAAAGTCATCAATTATGGGGTTGGATATAGTGTCATCAATGACATAGAAAGTTTAGGTGATCAGAGTGTGAATTATAACCAATCATAGTTGATAGAAATATTATCTATACCAGTGTCATAGGCCCTTGGAGTTCAAGAAAGGATACCATTTTTTCCTAAGAGACTCTCAATGATGAGTATTGTAGTGGTTTGATTGGGGTATCAATCCATCCCCAAGATTCATTGTTCCATTCCATATCTTTCACAAGGTTAGAGAGGTTTCTTATTACTTGGATTTACACCTAAAATTAGACTGGGTGTATGAAATCATCCATATGTTGCAATTGAGTCGATATGTGAATGATATATCACATGTTATTGACTAAGGTGAGCTGAAATTAATGGATGAAGATATTTAATCTGAGTACCAAATAGAAATCATGGATTGATAGGATAGGATCATTCATGGGAGCAACATTCCACTAGTGTGAGTTCTTTGGTAGTATTAGGACCTCACAGAGAGCTCATGGGAGCATGAGATCCAAATGTGATTTCAGTATCATCACCTTTTCAAGTATGTATTTCTTTTCAAGATAAAAAGCATTGATGGTGGGGAGAATCTAATGACTCTGGCTTTAAATTTTTATCCCTTTGGATGTTTCTATATATTATTAGGTGTTTTTCTTTGGAGTTGGTGCGGTGTTACGTTTGTTGCAAGATCCTAGAAATGATATATTGAAAATATTAAATATATTAACATATGTGTGTGTGTGTGTGCATATTTTTAGAAATAAAGGAATTATTTTTGAATGGGTTATTAGATGGGTAAAAAGAGACCATCTTTGATTCTAAAACATAGTTTTTACCCTAGGTGTGACATAAGGTTCATTCACATCAAACCCCAGGTCAATTATCAGTAATTTATGGATAATAGATGAATTAAATCGATTATATTAAATTATTAATTTAAATTTCTAATTATATGTCCTAATCTAGATCTCCCTTATTTAATCCCCTTTCTTGAAAATATCCATGTATACTTGAAAACCCCTATGATATTTTATTGAGGTAATTATGGGATAATTTCTTAGATCAAGACTGAGAGGCACCAAGATTGATGATGGAATAAACAAGGATCATTAGTGGAAATAATGTTAATATAGTCTTCACTAACTATTAATCCAAAAATGAGGTGGGTATTTTTTATTTATAGATTTCAAACATGTTATTTTGATTTCAAGAATGGAATATAAATTCTTCTTTAAATCCCTAGATCATCTTAGATTATCATTTCCCTATAAAATAATAATATTTTTATTTAAACTTATATTATTCATTGTGTTGGATAACCCATATACTTTTAGTATCACATTTATGATCAATGACTAGGTTTTCAATGGAAATTAATAAACTCTTTTTTTATTGTGTATTTCTCCCCTTTTTGTTTATTTGTTCTTAATTATCCTATTATTGTATAAAATTTTGACTATCATTCTAGTTTGAGATGCAATAAAACCCTGGATTCATTATGGGTTGTGTGATAGAAGATGGAGATATATATTTATTAAGGAAATAATGAACGGTGGTGGATTTTGGATGTTAGATGAGTGATCAAACCCTCTAATGGTAAATGAATGCATGATGGGATTTATGTGGGTCGAATTAAATCCCAATTTCTAGCCTCCATAGGATGGAAGATAATGATCAGATAAGTTTTCTTTGATATTGAGGCCTTAGAAGATGATCCTAGTGAGGTTTACATCGAAATAATGGGAATAGGGTGGATTTGGGATGAATACTTGACTTTATTTGAAATCCCACACTACACCCTATGTGTTCTGGTGGAACACACATCTTGTAGTCTTCAGGTTGCAATGATTAGGGATTCAAAATGAGTTAAATACCATATGAACATGTGTTCAGGCCCACATGTTGTGTGACCCTTAGTCAGTTAGCTAAGAAAGTATAGGAATTATACACCCTGATAACACATGTTGTTCCACACATCATGCGCCTCAAATTACATATCATTTATATAGAAATTTACATGACATATGGGGAAGCATACATTGCTAGGGGTTGACATAGGATTACACCACATGTACCCCTAGTGTGAAAACCGTGTAATTTCTCTAGTGTGATTATCCTCTTGGATATCTTTACTTGTTCTTAGAATTGGACTTGTGTATAGTAATTCCTAAGTATAATTATATATATAATGATATGGTGGCCTTTTTTGACATCAAATATATAATGTTAGGTGGTGTGAACAGATTGATTCTTCTTCCATATTTGGATGACATCGAGACTCGAGTGTAATATATGGAGAGACATCAGAGTCAGTTCCCCTTGATGGAATGTATATGTCAGTTAATAGTTCCCTCATTTTATTGGTCTGTAGAGATTCAGTACCCCCCCCCCCCCGTACCCACTCAAGGTGCATGTCTTCTATCTATATATTTGATACCCTCTCATCTATGATCTCAAATGATAAATGGGTCCTCCACTAGGGTCAGTACCCCCTCAACGTTTACATGAAATTATTGAGTCATGGGCCCCCATAGTGGATATACAGAGGTTACTTTGGGATACAATCATAGGGACAACAATGGATCTTGGAGGTCTGTACAAACTCATCATCCTTAGCACAATGTGAAGATAAAGTGCATCCTATCTCTCTTAGATTTGGTTCTTTTATGAGAATATCTATTTGTTGAGTTTTTCCCTTATTTATATTTTGGGTTGATATTAATATGTTACTATAGTACTCTAATTTCTTTGAGTCATCCAACTTGGAATATATATAGTCACCCTTGTATGGGTCTTCCGACATGTGTTATGTATTATAAATATGACATATAGTTATATTGTGACCTGGGTCAGGTGTAAAAGATCAGGTAAATTTAAAAAAATTACATTCATGTCATATTAATATTCATCAATTATATTTTTTTGATTTATATTCATTATAGGAATATTATGTAATTTTTCAGTGAAAAAGAAAAACTGTATTTCTATCTAAATTGAGTTTTAATGAATTATTGAATATTATTTAAAGGTTTATTTAAAAATTATAGAAATTGAATATGAAAAAATGAAATTAATTTTTGAATTCATCATGTCAAAATTATCTTAGGATTAATTTTTTATAATTTTATGAAAAGTTTAAATTTTCAATGAAGAGTGAAAAATACTGGTTTTTTAAGCTATCTTGTCTTTTAATGTATTTATGAAGTCACATTGAATTTTTAAATAATTTTCAAATTTAAATAGATACTTTTTATTAATAATAATATAATTGATGTTATTTTAATAAATATTATTCCTCAATTTTATATAAAAATATTTTTATACACAAGACACTTTTTCTGAAAAAATGTTTTTAGTTGTGTTGTGTGGGTTTAATTTTAAATTTGATTCTTCAAATTCTATGAATTTAATTTTATAAAATATATTCTATATTTGGAATCATAATATTTAATATGATTCAATAGTTTAAACTTAATTTATGGTCATTGTGAAAAGTAACTATAGTAAATATTTTTCCCCTCGATAAGAGTAAACCGGGTAATCGAGGTTAAAAAAATTATTAGTGGAAAATAACCCTAAAATTTTACTTTAACATATTAGGTGATTCAATTTTGACCAAAATCAAAAAATATTCAAAGTTATGGAAATTTGATTTTCTTTATTTTTGAATTTGACTTATATTTTATTTCTCATCTTCTATCAAATGGGAAATAAAGCCATTATTTGTGTGTGTGCTAGACTACCGCCTCACGGACCGATGTAATTCATTTTACATCACTGCTCTCAAGAATATTTTTAAAAATGGATTTAATATATATATATATATATTATATTCATGAAATAATTATAAATCTATAATGTTAATGTATTATCTATTTTCATACATTTCCACCCATTGAAAATGATGACGTCATTTGCGAATACGTGTGTATTACCGCCTCCACGAAGATATGTGCTTCATTATTCATCACCTTATCATATGTATGGTCTATATAAGTTTAATTTAAGTGATAATATTATATTTTTTATAAAATAAAAATTATTTATAGATAAATTAAAACTTACCTTCTTTCCCTCATGCTCATTGAAAAATGGAAACATTACCCATGTGTATATACGACCTCCTATCTCCATGATTATAACATAATTCATTTTTCAAAACCAAAATTAGTGGTTGGTTTTAAAAGTATAATTTATGTATAATAATAATAATAATTTTAGGGTTATTATTATGTAGATTATATAATAAAAATATATTTGACCATAGTCAACCTACCGAAGTCATTTTGGACATATGAGCTGAATATCATCAAACTGCCTGATGTGAACTTAATTAATTAATAAATTGAATATATCATGGTGATAAATAAAATAAAAATGAATACTAAACATGATAAAGTTTATTAATAAAGTTAATGATTAACATAATTTTATTATTTGAAAATATAAAGAATGTATATGATGAGTCTAACTCGAGGTAAGAGACACTTTACCTTAAAACCATCTTTTAAATGCTTTAAAGATTTATTTTCTAAATATTTTTATTAATTTTCCATATTCTTAAAATTATTTTATGGATGTATTTATATGGAAATAAATTAATAATAATGAAATTTTATGCCAATTTGTACTTTCATTCAACGGATTTCAAAAGAAATCTTTTTCAATATTTTATATGAAACATTTTGACAAAAAAGTAAAAGGATTGTTATATTTTAATGTATATGGAATCAATATTTTTACCCACCATCATTACAATTATTTTATGTTATGATTACTTTATTATATTTAATTTTTTCATCAAATAAAAAATATTATTCTCTATGTTCAAGCTATTTTCAAAACTTATTTTAAATGGAATGGGTATTTCAATATCTAAAAATGTTTTTATTATGGGTGAAAAGAATGTTTTTATGAGTGTGTTAATAGAAATGAAATATTTCATGTGTTAAAATTATGTTATAGTTATTGGGAATTGTTTATGATGATGGTTGATCTTGATATATCTCATGATTATGGATGATCCCGATAGTTCTTATGACTATGAGTGAGCCTGACATAGCTCTCAAATGAATTAGATAAAGGGGTAGAGTTAACCAGTTTCATTTCTCCTAAGAGATTATTTGAATTTAACAGGTAGATTATTCAATTTTTAATAATTATTTTAATAGTTATGTGAAAATTATGTCACAATTTACCAAAATTATTTATCTATTCTTACTATGGGTATTCATTGAAATATTATTATTTCACAAGGTAAGATAATGAGATAAATATTAAATGGAAATGTATACTACTTATTGAGGGTGAAATGTATAACTTTGTGGAAAAAAATCATGAGATTTAGAGATTGAAAAACCTTTATGATTTTTATTTTCCTTCAAGGATTTATTATTAATGTTTTAGGAAAATATTTGGGAGTTGATATTGATTTATTAGGCAAGAAAATATTTATTTTTAACCCCGAGTTTATTTTGGAAAATGTGAACTTTTATGAGTATTGATGGACTAATAAGTTTATTTATTTATATTTATATATCCCTTACTGATATTTTTGTGATAATACCATGTTTTAAAATATTTTTCATAGGGATTCAAGGATTACTGGGGACAAGGATGATGTCAATATGAAAATTGTGAAGATTTATCATTTAAAGAAAACTTGTTATATCTGAAATGTTTTATTTGTTGGAAAATCAATACTTAGTATAAGTGTATTATTTATTATGTAATATTTAATTATTAAATGGTTATGACCTAATATTATAAAGTTATAAACCTAAAATATATTTATGAAATAAAAAAATGAATTCTTATGTAAATATGCAATTTGTGGATTGTTTATGGTTGGGTCTTTATAGTTGGTATTAGAGGAAAGGTTTAAAAAATAGGTGTTATGACAATCAAAGTAAGTGACCATTAGAAATTATAATTTATGGTGATACTACATTTGGATATTACCATGTTTCATTATCTAAACTATATGTTTTTAGAATGGTTTTCCATATATGAAACAAGGAACTTGGAGTAGGAAGGAAACAAGGGGACAATATCCTTCAAATTCAGTAACCTAGAATGGTTGGAATTTGAACTGAGAAGTTTTTTACCTATAATAAATTAGTTGATATGGGATATAAGTGGTGGTGGTGTACATGATAAAGGGAAACCAGATCTACCATGTAGGATCATGTCGATAATGGATAATTTTATAAGATAAACCCCTCTCTCATTTAGTGGATCTTATAAAACAATATTATATGAGTTATGGATTGAATACCTAGAAATGATATTCAAATTCTTGGGTTGTTTGGAGAACCAAAAGTAAACTCTTTCTATTTACCATTTTGAAGGTGAAGATGATCGAAAGACATCAATGACTATGAATGATAACTAAAGAGAGGAGGCTAACTCCATGGAATGGGATACATTTAATAATATTTTCCGTAAGAAATATTTTACTAAGGTTGTTTAACATAGTTTGGGAAATCAATGTATGTAATTGAAGTAGAAGGAAGAAGATCCAGTGACTGAATATAAATAAAATTTCACTCCATTATAATATTACACACCAAATTGTTTCCAATATCTTGATAGTAAAATTAATTGGTTTTACTCAAGATTAAATCCAAGATACCAAAGATATTTTGAATATGAAAATTTTAAAATTTATGAGAAACATGATTACTATAATGAGAAGGTAATTTTATAATGATCTAATGTCTAATGAAAACAATAAAAAATTGGTCTAGTTTTTATTCTAATGGGAAAAATCATCAAATAAATATTAAGGTAAGAAAATAAAGCTTTCAGTTTTTGATAGGCATGGTAAAAAGTACCCTGGGTAATGTATTATGAAATATGGGAAGTTCTTCTGATGTTGTAAGTTTGGGTATATGTATCATTCCTACAAAGAAAAGGATCTTTGTGGTGGTGACACCAATTTTGTTAAGCATACACTAAGGTGTTTTAAATATAATGAGATCAGTCATTATGTGGATTCATATAAGAAGAACCACATGATTAATGTGAATTAGAAAGACAATAAGAAAAAGGGAGTTGTAAAATCCTTTGATGTTACTTTAAAATATGTTAGGAAATAAAATGGAGTAGTAACATGTACATTTCTTGTTATTTAGATTAATCTCAAGTATGTTTTGACTCATGGTATACACATTATATTGTTTTAGAGAACTATACTGGTAAAATGAAAATAACACCTCATGAAATGAATTCATAACATTTGGTAAAAACATAAGGGGTGGTATTAGGACAATAAGAATTTACAAATATTTATTTTTTGTGAAAGTTTTTTCCTTGAAAACATTATTTTATTTTCCATTGTAAAGTTTTATGTTATTTTTTGTATGGATTGGATTCTATTTTATCATTCTAAGATATATTATAGATCCAAATAAGTTATTTTTTTAAATGTTTTTTAGTTTTTATACAATAAATAATTCATACATTTGATAACATATCAAGAAGTTGAAAAAAATTGAAAAGATGGAAATTAAATTTATCTTTCTCATATTGTTGAAAATAAAGGAATTGTCCAGATTAATGATGTGCTGATAGTAAAATAATATCTGTATGTTTTTTCAAACAATTATTCTAGTATTATACCAGAATAAGAAGTTTAATTAACTATTTACTCATTATGTAATTCTAATCAAATTTAGAACCCCTTTTATTGTATGGTTCAAGTAGAACGTCTGGGATTGAAAGGGAAGTTATAACATTTTCATGATAAAGGATTCATTATTTTAAACACTACACTATAGGTTGTTGTCATTTTATTTTTAAAAAATAAATATTTCTCCATGAGGCTTTTCATTGATTTTAGATATTTGAATAAAACTACTATTAAGAATAAGTATTTGTTTCCTCAAATTGATAACTTTTGTAATCAGATCCTAGGGTATTGGTAGTTTTAGAAGGTTGATCTCATGTCTGGTTACCATCAGTTGAAGGTGAAGAAGTATTAAATCCCTAAGATATCATTTCATACTAATTATGGGAATTACGGGGTTTTTGTTATTCCCTTTAGGATAAATAATGCTCTAGATATATTCATTGATCTTATAAATATATTTTTCTATGAATATTTGGATAAATTTTTTTTTGTGTTTATTGATGATATTTTGGTTTATTAAAAGTTATGATGATCACAAAAAACATCTAAGTATTATTCTCCAAACCATTAAAAAAATTGAGTTTTATAGAAAATTTATAAAATGTGAATTTCGTTTATGGAAGATTTTTTCCTTTGATATATCCTAAATAAATATTGCATAAAAGTTGATCCCACTAAAACTAAAGTGGTTAATGAATGTATTGGACTAAATTTTTTTAGTAAAATTCATTGATTAATTAGATTCGTAGGCGATTACATGTGTTTTGTTGAAAGATTTTCATGTTCATCTATCCCATTTACTATTTTAACATGAAATAGTGTTAGGTTCATCTGTATAATGGAATGTTATAAAATTTTCCAAGAATTGAAAAGAAGATTTGTGAATGCCCCATATTTGGATATACCATATAGAAATGATTACTTTTTTATCTACAATATCGATTCGTTGAAGGGACTGGGTTTTTGTTTTAATTCATAATTATTTTGAAATTTTTTATGCATCACATCAATTAAAAACTCATAATAAATTTTCCTACACATGACCTTGAATGGGCGGTTGTAGTGTTTTCCTTAAAAAATTGGAGAAAAAATTTATATAGAGTAAATTTTGAAATATATATTGATCATAATGGTTTAAAGTATATATTTAGTCAGAAAGAGTTAAACATGAGATATAAGAGGTGGATGGATTTGATAAAATATTATAACTACACAATTTTTTAAAGTCCAAGAAAGGTAATCATAGTGTATGATTCTTTAAGTCAGAAAGATAATGAATCACTAACTATGTTATGTCTAGAACATGATCTTTTGGTTAATGATTTAATGAATGTTGTGTTAGAAATTTTTCATTCCGGAACTTACTCAATTTTTTATTGTTTCAATATAATAGTCTTTGTCCTAAATGATGAAGAAATATCAAAAAGAAGACTGTGGGTTATAGGAAATTGTATAATTGGTTAATATGGGTGAGTTTCCAAAATGTGATATTGAAAAAAAAGTGTTTTGAGATTTAGAAAAAGGTTATGAGTTTCATGGTACCCCCAATTGAAGAAATAACTATTGAGTGAGTCTCATAGATTTCTATTTATTATTCATCCTAAAAGCATAAAAATATATATACAACTTCAAGAACATTTATGATGGGAAGGAATGAAGAAAGATATTTCTGAATTTACTATGAATTTTTTGTCTTTCCAATAGGTTCAAGCTAAATTAAAATTACCAAAAGGGGAAGCTTTATACTTTTCAAGTGATATAATGGAAATGGGAGAATATATGAATGGATTTTTTTAGTGGGATTACCAAGGTTATATCAAGTTAATAATGTGATTTGGGTAATTATTGATTGATTAACTAAATATTATCATTTTATTACCATTCAAGATAATATATATTTGGATAAAAATTTTAAACTTTTTGATAAAGAGATAATTAGATTACATGTATTACCTATTTCCATTGTATCTAGAAAATTTCTCATATTCAATTCTAATTTATAAATAAGACTATATAATTCATTGGGTACAAAATTAAATTTCATTACTTCCTTTCATGCTTAACTTGATGAGAAGTCAGAGAAAATGAATCAGACCTTGGAGGATTTATTTTCGATTGTTTAAAGGATTATCACAGAATTTGGGACCCTTATTTTACTTTGGTTAATTTTTTCTTATAATAACAGTTTTTATTCTATTGTACTGATAAAAACTTTTGATGAATTGTATGGATAGAGGTTTCCAACTCCAGGTTGTTGGGATGAAGTCAGGGAAACAAAGTTATTTGAAATATAATTGGTAGAAAAAATAATTGATAAGGTGAAGAATATTTAGCATCATATGAAGTTGGTTTAGATTAGGAAGAAAATTAATGTAGATAACTAGTGTAAATGTACTTCTTTCAAGGTAGGTGATCATGTTTTTATTAAAGTACCAACTTGGAAAAGTGTTATGTGTTTTGGTAAAAAGGTAAAGTTAAGAACATAGTTCATTATACCATATAAAATTATGAATAATATTGTATTAGTTTATTACTAAGAATACTTTCCTCTGAGTTTATCTTAGATACATGATGTATTTCATGCTTCACTATTAAGAAAATATGTGTCAGATTCATTTCATGTTTTGAGACTTGTAGTAGTTATGTTGGAAGAAAAAATTTCTTATGAGGAATACCCAGTGTAGATTCATGACCAAAGAGAAGGATTGTTGTGGAATAAAGTTATTTACCAAGATAAGGTTTTGTAGAAAAACTATATGATTGAAGAAGAAAAATTGGAATCAGAAAATGATTTGATGGAAAAATATCCCCACCTATTTAAATAATGAATAAAATTGAGAATATACAATTTCTAAAAGGGGAGAAGAATATAACAAACCTGGTAGTGATAAAATAAATATTTTTCATGTATTATTAATATTTATCCATTATATTTTATAGATTTATATTCATTATAAGAATATTACGTTATTTCTTAGTCAAATGGATAAAATCATTATTTCTAACTGAATTGGGTTTTCATGTATTATATAGTTCTATTTAAAATATTAAATTCCAAATTATAGATTTTAAATTTTAAAAAATGAAATATATTTTTTCATTTATAATTTTAAAATTATATTTGGTTGAATTTCTGAATAAATTCATCAAAAGTTTCATTTTTCAAAGAATAGTGAAAAAAACACTAGTTTTCAATGAAAACAGTCTTTTCTTTTCAAGTATTTACTAAGTCTCATTATATTTGGATTAGTTTTAAAATTTAATTAATTAAATTGCATTAAAAATATTCCAATAATTTTTATTGGAATTAAAATTATACATGAATTTATTATAAAAACATTTTTATATATAAAAATGTCATTTTTCTCAAAAATGTTTTTCACAGAATTCTTCCGGTTTAATTATAAATTATACTCTACCACATCATTTAATTGAATTTTATAAAATATATTCATTATTTTTAATTATAGTAATTAATATTTAGTAATAAGTTCGACATAAGTTTTGTTTAAAATGAATAGTGACTATAGTGAATATTTGTTACCTCTGTATGGGTAAATCGGGTGATTGAGGTCAAAAATAATATGATGAGGACTAAAAATAACCCCACAAGTTTCCTTTAAAATGTTTTATGATTTTGTTTCTTCCATACTCATAAAATATTTTCAGTTATGGAAAAAAATTCATTTTTCTTTGAAAAGTCATATATTATTTTAAGGGAAAAAATACAAAATCTAACTCTCTTTCTTTTGTATTTCTCTTGTGTGTTCACATAGGGATAAAAAAATTGAAAAATATTAAAGGATATTTTGATAATAATGAAATTATTTTTACGATAGTAATTTATCATTTGATTTTATTAATGAAATAATTACATTAATTTCTTATGCAATTCCGATATAGTTCTTGTACAAGCAATAAAAAAATAAAGTAAATGATTTTAAATAGTCTAAAAGTAATTCTTTGGGTGAATTATAGTGTCCCATGAAATTTATATATATATATAATATATTATGGATATTTTAAAAGTATATATTCGAATTAAAGTTTTATCTTGATGAATGTAAAGTCAAATTTAATGAATAGTTCCAAAAATGACATAAATGTTGTTTTATAATAAAAAATATTTTATTAAATGATTTAAAATTCATTAAAAACTATAATCATTCATGGGAATGGTATATAGTTGAAAATATAAACCATGTCCCATTTATGGTCCACTTTTCATTTTGTAGTAACTTTCTTAACACCTAAGGGGGAAAACGCTCCAATATCATGGCATTCATCAAAAGGGTTAACAGGGGTAAAACAAAGAAATAAGGGTGAAAATCACCTAAACTTGTCAAAATATTATTGTATGAGATTATTTGGAATCATTCTAATCCCATATTATAAATATATCAATTTTTTATACTTTTATAACAAAATTAATTTATATAAATTTAATACTTATCTAATTCCAAGAGTGTCCCCCACTTCACTTATAAAAGGTCACCTTGTTCCCTCTATTTCTCGCACATTTTTAGCACCATATCTAGACCAATAAAAAAATAAATACTTTCCTAACATCCCTCCTCGAATCCTAGGGTCCCTGTTTTATTAAAAAAACAACCTATAAAGGCTTTAGGTATAACCCTAAAGAGGTTTTAGGAAGAATAGGTATAGTTCTTAACCGAGTGTTTTAATTTTATTTATTCTTATGCTTTTTTCAAATATTCATTAAACAAGTTTAAATAGTAACATTGGTATCTTCCGTATACTTAGATGTTATTATGTTAATGGTATAGCCTATATTCATCCCCTCTTCCATCAAATTGGAAATGAAACAATCATTTGTGTGTAAGACGGACTACCTCCTCACAAAAAGATGTAATTCATTCCCCATAGTGACATCTCATGTCTTGTTATAATTATGAATTTAATGTATATATTTTACATTCATGACATAATTATAAAAACATTGAAAAATGAAAAAAATATCACCGTTCAAGTATACATGTGGATTACAACCTATACGAAGTAATGTATTTCATTTTTAATCACCACCTCATATAGATGGTATATATATGTATAATGAAAGAGATAATATTATATTTTTTAAAAATAATGATTATATAAATATTAAATAATACTTACCTTCATTTCCTTATATTTTTTGAAAAATGGAAACATTACTCATGCATACGTACGACCTATTGCCTCCATATTTGTAACATAATTCATTTTTCCCATCCATCTTTTATCACAGGTTTTAAAATTATAATTAATTTATAAATGTATCGACCCAGGACTAGATAGCCTAGAGATGGTGTCTATTACAAAATAAATTAGTATGATTACAAGGAATCAATCCCCAAAGTACCGATCAGTTTAGTACTCTTGGTAAACTAGATACATAAATGAGTATTGCATTCCAAATAGATACACTAATTACAACATATTTTTTCTTCTAAACAAATAGACATATTGAGTATAAATCTAATACATCTGGTATATTTCTTCATTTTTTTCATTGTACACTTCTTGGATTCCTTGGTAAATAAACATAATAATGGTGAGATCAAATTCTCATTAAGGTTAAAATATAAAAGAATCAATAATGAATCAATGACAATAGTCATTATGGTAAGGAAGAAAATTGAACACACATGCTATGTAGTCAATAAACTAAATGAAATTACATAAGCAATATGGAAAGTTAATAACTGGAAACAAATTCCATTCAAATAATTAGATATGTAAAAATAAATATTGCAATGTATGAAACTAAAACACATGTCATTCATTAATGAACTGAAATGAAATGTATCCATTGATATGTCAATAAAAAATATCATGGATGAATAATAACTGAAACTGCCATGAGGGAAATTTATTTCTTTATGGACTTCATGTATTTGGAACATGAAAACCTACTATATTTAATACCTTTCACAAGATGGTTGAAAAATAAAGTCAGAAACCCATTTTCTTGAGAACCTATCGATGCATCGAGGAGCTGTATAAAGTCCAGGTTCCACCCAATATTACCAGTCTAAAGCATTCCTCATATTGAATAATAAAAATAACTAATATTACTTATCAAATAAAATTATTTGATGAGAAATAAATATCTATCAATAATACCCCAATTAATAAAATAACTATCAATTTAGGCACTATATGTAAAATGGTACACGGTTTAGGAAATAGTAATATCCAAGAAACATGAAATTGATGATAGGGGAAATTGAAAGTTCAATGATCATAGGAAATTTAATACTTCAAGGTGACTAAAAAATAAATCAAGGAAGTGAATTTGAATACTATACTTATCCAAATAAATAATAAACCATCCATATAAAGAATAAGGATGATATTAATACAACAAACCCAAGTGGAGTAAAATTGAGTGTTGTTATCATTGATGAAATAAAAGATTAACTTTTAAAAATATTCTTGAGGAAAATATCATTTTATTTTTAAAAAAAATTTGAAAATTTTTTTATTTAAAAATATTCCTTTTAAACTTGAAAAGTAGGCTTCAAAAACATGACGGCGGATGAATCTGTACATATCATACAAGGTAAAAAAATAATATACCTTTTATATAGAAAAAGGTTAGAAAATTACTTATTAGAAAATAAATAAGAATATTCCTTTAAAACATTGGTAAAAGACAAAAAAGGGTAAAAATGTCTTTACCAAATCATGTAAAAAAAATTTCAAACCTTTTAATAAAACATGGTTTTTAGAATACAATTTATTCTCTAAATAAAGAGAGATATAAAGTCAGGTTTTCTAAAAATTTTTTTTCTAAAAACATCTTAGTACCAAAGAGTGTAAAAATGGTACTAACACTTGAAATCTTTAGCAATAAATAGATAATAATTAAATGTTTTTTTAAAATTGTTATATAATTTCCTCGAATGGAAATTCCATTAAAATATCATTAGGATTATTACTGAGGAAAATAATCTTTAAACATCCCAAAAGTGTCACATGCCACTTTAAAAATTTTTAAATAATAACCTCATGAAGGAGTAAAATTGATTGAAATTAATAATATCATGTGATTAAGGAGATTCATGATATATAATTTCAATAGTAATATATACACCATATAAAAGAAACTAGGTTCATAACAATAGAATGTGCCTTAATGAAATAAACTTAAGACTAAATCCATTACATATTAATCAAAAGACCCAAAAGTGATAATCATAAAATGAAACATCTAAATACCATGATTATAATAGGTTTCATGATATTATATGTTAATGTGTCAGTATATACACCATATATAAGAAATTTGGTGCACAATAATTAAGTAGGCCTCATGGGATGAAAATGAGACAAGAATCTATTACCTTGTGTTACTTTCAGGTGAACATCCTTTAACTTCTTCTATAATAAACTCATGTTAATTTTATACTTTATTAAAAACATTTTTAATGTTTATAATTAATTTTATTTCACTTATTACCAGGTTTTGTACAACTACTTAAACAATTAAGTTTACGTCAGGTGTTTTTGACCAAATTAGGTTTATGTGTCAAAACAATTATTGTTGGTCAACTATGGTTAGAGGGGTAATTATATAATGTCTATATAATGATAAAAATGACATAATTATAATACATTTACATCAATTATAATTTTAAAATCAATAATTACACATGGTTATTAAAATTATAAAATGTTACAATCATGGAGATGGTAGGCTGTGTGTACGCATGAGTAATATTCCCATTTTTAAATGATCATTGCAGAAAGAAGGTAAGTAACTAAAATATTTCCATGATTATAATTATATAATAAATATAATATTATTTAATCATATATAATTATATATATAATTATTTTATGTAAAAGTAATCACATCATGTTAAGGAGGCGGTAGTTCACATGTCCACGAATGATGTTATCTCTTTTAAAGTATGTGAAGGGGTAATAAAGAAAATGATATATATATATATATATATATATATATCTAGAAATTTAATTATTTCATGAATATAATATTTTTTTATGTCTCATATTTTTAATTATAACAATAATTTATACATTCCATTTATCCTGTGAACGAATCACATCGCTTTGAGGGGGTGGTAGTCCACACTTCCTCCAACGATGTTATCGTATTAACGTAAAATGGAAAGTACTAAATGTATGTATTATAAGAGGTTTAAATATGTATAAATACATAATAAATATCATATATAACATATATAAATAATTTCTACTCCATGTTGGCCACCATGAGAGGTGGTAATGTAAGAATGAAAAATCATCATTTCGTGAGGTAGTAGTTCATCGTCTACAGAAACATTATGTTCGTCACCCATTAGAAGATGGTGTGTGTAAGTGTAGGCTAAAATCTCAGCATTAAAACATCCTAGTTTTTTTAGGATACTGGTTTTTTATACAATAATAGAATAATGATTTTTTAGGGGTTGGATAATGGAAATTAAACTAGAAAGATTGAGAAAAGGTGTTAGCTCTTAATCGGGTATCTTCTTTTGGTGTATACCAAAAGTTTCCTTGGATTGAATTTTGAAAAAATATAGGCTTATTGTTGGTGGTTAGGAATGTTGGGATAAAATTTGGTCAGGTATTTTCTTAACTTAAGAGGTTATAGAGGTGTGAGGAATGGGTAGACGTGGTGGTCTTTTATAGAGAAGGAAATGACTCACTTGGTAGTTTTTGAAAATAAGTTAGGTGTGTATGTGATATTACCTAATAAAAGTCATAAAAACCCACCCAAACTAATTAAATTAAAGTTAATGAACGAAATATTTCCATCCAATTAGTCTTGGACAAATTGATAGGTCATTTGGGCCCTTAAACATAGGGTTTTAGTCCATTTTAATCCTAATTACACCTTAATCACTGTAATTAATTTTAATCATTTTCACTAACCATTTTTGTCAAAAATTAAGTAGAACTTATTAAGACACAAATATTATCTTTATTAAAATTTTGTATTCTGTATTTTAATAATAAAAGTCACAGAAGAGGAAAAATTAAGATTAATGCTAATCTCGCAGACAGACGGATTAACTGGTTTTAGTAGAAAAATGTTCAAAAGGTTGTTATGTTTTTATATTCAATTTAAAAGTTATATTGATTATAATGAAATAATTATATTAATGTATGTTTAATTGATAAAATTTTACACTAAAACAAATTTAGTATATAATTTAACAATAATAATTATTTAAATTAAAAGGTAGTCTTTTACTAAAACATAATATTTTTCACTATTTGCTAAAAAATGAAGTCTATCAAAAAAACCCAAAAATTTATCCTAAAATAATTTTTACATTATGAATTAAAAAGTAAAGATTATTTTATAAAATTAAATTTATAAGAGTGTAAAATTTGAGATTTAAAATGGGTTCTCCATTAAAAGGTGATAAAATTTCCTATATAAAAATATTTGTTTTTATGTGAAATATTGGGTTTTCTCTTATCTTATGATTACCAAATATAATGTATGAATATAAAAAATAATTTATTTAATATTTAACATATTTATTAAATTAATATAACTCAATAATTTGAATTAAGTTAATTCATTAGGGTAAAACAACATTTTGGTCAAAAAATTATATTTATATAAAAATATGATTTTAATATTCAATTGGTTCTTATATTCATTTATAATTTATTTTTAACCAATGATTTAGTTGTCCAAACCCTATATATTCATAATTTAGTTAATAATAATCATAATGGATATTTTATATCTTATTATATTAAATAATAATTCTTTAATTATAGATTGTTTCTTGATAAGACTCGGTATTGCGTATAGCACAAGACATTAAAGAAAGTTGCTTTTGTGTGTAATTAAAGATATAGAGGAAGGTCGTTGTTATGTATGATGTACGCTAACTCGGTGTCATGTTCATTGTAAGCTAACTCAGTGTTTTATGCGTTAAAATATATAGAATATATTTTCAATAGTAAATATATTATAAAATATATGGATATTATATTACCTTATGTGCTTGATGTCACGTGTCATACATGATATCAAATACAAGGTTCTTACATTAGTTTTTTGAGGAATTAAATTCTCCCCACCAAATTTAATTTTCATCCTTGCAATTTAAAATTGATCACAGTGATATATTTTTTAATACTTTATATCTTTGAAATCCCACATCATGAGAAGGGTTCATAATTAATCTTTTATAAAAAAGAGAATTGAAAGTACAAAGGTCACATGGAATACCATGTAACTAAGTCTCTAAGTAGGAGAACATCAGTGGAAAGTAGAGATACATACTTCGAGGAAAAAATGTAAATGTTTGTAAAGATTTAATAAGTTCATCAATCACAAACAAGTGAATGATCAATGGAAATCTGAGGGCCTCAAAGCTATAAATCATTGATGATTTATAAGGATATAGGTTCACCAAAAATTTATGTATTAGAAAAACGTTTTATTTCTAAGTAATTTTACTAATGTTAGTTTTTTATTTTACTGGACAATAATATAACAAAATATTATTACATGATAGTTTTCAATATCATATGAACATTCTTAACTTTTGGTTATGCTTTAATATAATCATAATTCATTCCTTTACTAACAAGAATTAATTACCAATAATTAATTTTTTTATTCCTGAAGTGCTAAAAGAAACTTTTAAATGATCAAAAGAGTGAAAAGTCTAACTATTTGTCCTTAACTATCCTCCAAACCAATTTGGATATTAGATTAATCCCTAATCCTCAAAATTGATATTACTGGTTCATCCTTAAAATTTATATATCAAATTTTCTAACTAAAAATAATGAAAAATTAACCAGGAAATTTTGTAGGTTAGTGGTTGGCATGAAACCCTTACCAGCCTTTGATCACGGGTTCAATTCTCATGGCCATTTTGGATTTGATTTTTTATTACCCGGCTTATATGTGTTCCTTTTCTAAAACCATATTAATATAATTTTCAAAATATATTATGGACATCTTTAAAATTAGTTTAATCATAAAATATCATTTTAAATAAGGTTTTCAATAAAATCTCAATACATAAAAACTTCACCCACTTATTTCCACATAGATCCTTCCTTAGTCTAGAGTTTATCCATAATATCAATTAACTGAATTTCTAAATCATGACACTTTATATTAAATCTAAAAAACCTTAGTTTTAACCTAGGTTACTCATTATGTATCTAAATCCTTCATAACGGGCTGTAATGTAAAAGTGGATTATCCTATGCATATCCCCTAGGAGTGTTAAACCAAGTGCACAATAAGTCCCATTATAATGAACAGAGTTACCCCGAGTCTGGCCTTGAACAACTTGTTAGAGATGTTACTCCTAACTACATCTTTTCTAGAACCACATCCACTTGTTGTATCTAGACAGGTACGTATTGCTAAGAATACACACATAATCTATACATTAACAAAATTCTATGGTTTTAATCTATACTTATCCTCAAATTCTACCTTAGTGTTATGTTATCTAACCTACTTTTTCCTAAATCTAGTTCCCAAAGTTACTAATAAACATCCTCTAAAACCAACTATAGTGACCCATCCCTAGATAGTCGAGATTCAGTGTTTGCTACTAAATACATTGGCATGATTACAAGGAATCAAGACGTGAAGGACTGATCAGTTTAGTAGTCTTGGTAAACAAGATACATAAATGAGTATTGCATTATAAACTGATACACTAATTACAACATTTTTTTCTTCTAAAAAAATAAATAACTTGACGAGAACTCTAATCCATCTAGTATATTCCTACATTTATTTCATAGTATGCTAATTGGATTCATGGGGAAAGAAACAAAATAATGGTGAGCTCGAATTCTCAGTAAGGTAAAAATATAGCAGAATCAATAATAAATCAATGATAATAGTCATTATGAAAAGGAAAATAACTTACCACACATTCCATGTAATCAATAAACTGAATGAAAGTACATGTTCAATATGGAAAGGTAATAAATGGAAACACATGCCATTAAAATAACTGGATAAGGAAAAATAAATGAATTATGAAGAACATAGATGAATTATGAAGGAAATTTATATCACTTTTGGATTTATTTCAAATTTTTTTAGAAATAATCTTTTTACATATTTTATATGGAACATCATGACAAAAATGTAAAAGGAATATTCTATTTTAACGTATATGGTGTAAACTTTTCTCTAACTTCCATAAACATTATTTGATGTTTGTATTACTTTAAAATATTTCCTATTTTATTTAAATAAAAAACATTCTTCCCTTTGTTCTTGGTATTTTTAAAAAGTAATTTAAATGGAATGGACCTTTTAATATTCGATTTTTTTTCTTATTTGGGGAAATAATATTTTTATGAGTATGATTATGGAAATGAAATCTTTCATGTGTTATAATTATGTTATGTTTCATGGGAAATGTTTATTATGATGATTGGTCCTGATATAGATCAAGATGATAGGTGATAATGATATATAACATGATGACGGGTGAGCTTGATATAGCTCTCCAATGTATTGGGTAAAGTGGCAGAGTTAACTGGTTAGGTTTTTCCTAAGAGATTATTAAAATTTTACATGTAGGTTATTCCATTTATAAGAGTTATTATAAGAGAGATATGAAAATGATTTCTCAAGATACCTATAAGATTTATCTATTCTTACTATGTGTTTTCAAATAATTATTATTATTTTACAAGGTATGTTAATGAGCTTAAGTTAAAATGTAAATTTATGTTACTTCTTAAGGTAAAAATATATAACACTGTGAAAAAGTTTTGATGATTTTTTTATTGAAAAAATAACTTTTCGAGATTTATTTTTCCTTCAATTTTTCTTATGAATTGTTTTATGAAAATATTTATGCGGTGAAGTTGATTTCTTGGATAATAAAATGTTTATTTTGAACACAAAGTTATTTTTAAAAAGTAAATTTTTATGAGTATTCAAGTACTAATGAGTTTTTTTTATTTATATATGTACCTTACTGATATTTTTATACTCATCCAATTTTTCAAAAAAAAAAAATTCAAAGGGTTTTAAGGATGAGTAAGGACATTGATGATGTCATGATGAAATTTTTAAGATATTTCGTGAAATGAAAACTTTTTATATCTTAAAATTTTTATTTTATAGGAAAAATGGATAATGAGTAGAGGTGTCTTTTTTTTATGTAATATTTATTTATGAAACTGTGATGACCTAATTCTATAAAAATCTAAACCTAAAATATCATCAAGAATACAAGAAAATTAATTCTTTTCTAAAGATACCATTCACATATTGTTTAAGTTCTATTACTTATACAAGGTTTTGGTGGAGTTAAAGGTACAAAGAGATAGTGATCATAGGAAGTGGTCAATTTTAAGGTTCACGAGTATAAATATTCCTCCTCATCTATTGTTAGGTTGGGACTCCATTTATTTATGTTTTTTCATTTATTGTGACCCTTTATACTTTATATTTATTTCTTTGGATTCACTCTAGTTATTATTGAGGCTAATACATGCATTTATTTCCTCTTAGGTAAGTATACTTTATTTTATCCTATATGGTTGTAATGTATTTAAAGGTTTTCATGTGTATAGGTTCATTAGGTTAAGGCCTCCCATTTGTTTGATATCCCTACATGGTACTATTCATGATCCCCTAGCCTATTTTAGGTGGGATTGTGGAATCACACTCATGTTACCTCAAATCCAGGTGAGGCCCCAATGGGCTGGGTTGTGACCAGTGTAATCTCCTTGGAGGAAGGAAGATTTTGTTTGTAACTTTGATGATCCCTACCAACATGATCCATCAAAGAATCAAGATAGAAAATGTTATCTTTGAGAAATTAATTTTAATGTTTTTTATTTTATATCATGTTGAATTATTGAAGATAAATCAGGTATATCATGGGTTCTTCAACTTTCAAATTTCATTAGATGAAGACCCAAAAACCACTAGATTGGTATTCCATTTTTTCTTCATTTTTATTCAATACAAATATATAGATAGTTCTTGGTTATTATTTAGGTTTTTTGAGATATTATTACACTATGATTTTTATGATATATATCACTCTAAAACCATTCACTTCTTACAATTTAAATCTCTATGTATTTAAATCCTGACATTGGAAAGAATTATTTCATTTAATATTAGATATAAGAGATCATTCTGGGTTTTATGAAGACTTTAATGAACATGTATAAAAATATCTCTATGTTAAACCAAGTGTTTTTGATACATATATTATTAAACATGAAGATAGGTAAAGGTAAATATATAAAAGATGACATTGAAGAATTCAATTTTACTATTAATCTATTGATTTTTTACCAGATTGATTTTCTAAATGAAATCAAGGTTTTATTTCTCCTATTATAATTTTTTGAAATCTAGGTTATGGTAGTCGTGACTATTATTAGTTATAGTGTAACATCTAAAACTTAAATGTGGTTTCTAATTTAATATTAAACAAAGATCATCCTAGAAGATAATTTTTAATATAATTGAGGTTTGACTATAATTTTGAAGGCAAAGGAAGACCTGTGTGTAAAGGATTGAACCGTTACCAGCCCATTACATTGTTGTTTCATGGTTTTGGAGGTGTTAGGGAATGTTTAGAGGTAGTACAGTGGAAGATAGAACATGTTTTTAACATATTTTCATCCATCATGTCAGATCATTATAAGACCACATGGGTTGTACCATGATAGGATATGATGTAGCATTGTTAGATTTGTTATATCATGGAGCTTCACATTCAGGGTTTTGGTATGTTTTTTGATTTATAGGATTGACCATTTAAATCCTGATTTATATCATTTAATCATTGAGGATTATGTAGATGCATGGTTAATCATATGAATGTTAGTTAGATTATATTTTCTCACATTGTAGTGTGAGGAGTATCCCTGGGTTTCTAGGTTAATCTTCAATGGGTTCCTTTTTCACCATAGTGAAGATAATTATACAATAGAAGTATTGGTGGGGTTCCTTGGTTCTTATTTCGTTTCCATCATTGTCTCATCATGCATGTGTTTTAATTTTATTCTTTAAATGGATTCAAATGGGTCTAAGGAGGAAGGTCATGAATTACCCCATGAATCATTGAGGTTCAAATATTGTGGCATACTAAGCATCATTGTACCACGAATTTACTTATTATCAAAAACTTAAATTGTTTTTATCCATGAGGAAGGGGGAAACATTGTGTGGGCATTCATTCCATGAAATTTAGATATAATTAGTCTTATATTTTAACATTATTAATTAATCCACGGTTCTTTATATATGACCCATGATGAATCATGGTGTATAACATCATGTCTTGAAGCTATTTTCAAGATTTTTGTTTGAAATTAAAGGACCTTATAGGATTAATTCATTTCATAATTCCCCTCACAAACTTTATAATTCTATGGTATAAATTCTTTATGTTTTAATCCTATGTGATCAATCATTTGACCCTTGCTTCATTCTAACAATCCCTGTAAATATAAAGTACTTCTTTCCCCCTCTTTTCCCTTGGTTTCTCTTTTTTTATTTTCCTATGAGACCATAGAAGTCAATTTCCTTGGTTTTTTTGGTTCTTTACTGATTTAACGATGATGGTATAATGAATTATTTGTTTTTTTGGTTTACCTTGAATGTTATTAGTGGTGTTATCATCTTTCATCTTCCCATTCTTGTACAATAGTTCTTGAAGCTCTGTTTTGAGGTAAAGGGATTATAACTTCTCTCTTATAATAAATTTGAATGTGGAATTAACATATTATAGATTTAAATGGTCAAAAAATTGATATTATCCTAAAAAAATGAACTATATTAATGGAATTGAAAAGGGGACTATTTTCATATATTCCTTACATATTACTCAAGATATTGAATATATGTTATTACTTAGAATGATTTATTAATTATACAATGATAATTATAGATTATCTATATTATTTAAAATTGAATAATAACTTAAATAATGTTTGATAAATATGGAATTGATTCTTTTTGTGGTTTATAATTAGTTTAGATTGTTATGATTTTGGCATAATTTTTGAATGTTAAATTGTTTTTGATTGATACTAGTTTTGTTTATTTCAACTATAATTCAACAAAATTCACTTATATATTTAATATTTTATTAAGGTTTAATTTTATTATTATATTTTTAGGATAATAATTTTTTTTCAAATTATCTCAATCATGACATATATGTATGGTATGAATCTAATTTAGTTGATATGTTATTGTTGGGAAGATGTTGGATTGATGTGTTGACAATATGGTGGTGGTTTTTTTCACGGATTATGTTTGTGGTGGTAATGATGAAGTAGTTTTTAGGTGGTAGTTGTGGTGATGATGATGTAGTTTTGGTAGTTAGCTAGTTGTAGTATATTTAGTGTTATTGGTAGTGGAGTCTTAGTTTCTCATATTGTAGAATGAATATAAACAAATTATTTAATTAATATAATTGGGTATTGAAACCATGGATGATGAAATGGAAATAATTTAATGAATATAACATAAATATAATTACAAGTAATTGTTAATTTTTTAATAAATGATATAGTTAAATGAGAAGTGTTCAATGTGATATAAATGTTGAGATGGGTTGTCAGGTAAGATTATGAGAAAGAGATTGTGAATTAATATGAAAATAAAATTAATAATGATGAATGGTTATCAATCTCTAAGGGATGCAAAATAATTGGAAAAATAAAGGTAATGAATTCGGTAAAAGTAAATGTTTTCAATAATGAAGAGGCCAAGTAATATTTGAATAGTGTAATGAAACCAATATCACTTAAGATATTAACATATTAGTACTTGTTATGTTGTAGTTATAAGTCAATATTGTATTGTTACATGATAGTGTAGTTAGAGTTAGGTTTTATAGTTTGAGGTAGTGGGATTTGGGATGGATTTTATAACATACTGGTTAAAATGTATGATATTTTTAATGTCTGGTCACTTGTTCTTATGTTTGGAGAGCATGGGAGTTGATTTGGGAGTTTCTACAGAACCTGGATTGGAAGAAGCATTCAAGACATTTTTACATCATAAAACCCTACTTACTTCATAAATGTGTCTATAGGGTCCCAACATTCTATCAAAGGGGAGGTAAATACTCCCACACCTCCAGCAAGGAAAAGGATGCAAATTGGATTAAAAATTTGAGAAGAAATGTGAAGAAATCAAATTTTGAAAAGGGACTTGGACCAACCGTGTACCGACTACTGGGAAAGGTTTGCGGAAGGCATAACACGCGAACCACGGGTATGTGGAAGGCCTATGATGTGCTGGCCTGTGAGGCATTTCCATGTAAACAAAGCTATTCATGGTAAATTTCCACATGTAAACTAAAGTCAATGCAAACTATTTTCGCTGGTGAGAATCTGACAGAGGCACACCCCTCATACCATCCCCGTAAACGATGTGATTCGTGAATGAGGAGAAGCCGACAACATACTACAACCTTTAAAAAGTGTAGTTGACCGAGTCAACCATGTGATAGATCTTCTCCATGGGCTTACGGAGAATGTGTTATGCATACTGTAGATACAGATTCCTCAGAACTCTATAAAAGGACCACCAGGGAGATGAAGAAAAAATATGGGGAAAAAGAAGACGATGATAGAGAGAGATCGAGGGTGGGATAACATTTGATGATGAATGTAGAGGGTGTGGGAGAAATTTTTCCTTCACCTGAAGCAATTCACAGATTCTATCCCGTGAACAATAAGCTATTCGTAGAATCCTTCCCACAAACCATATGAAGAAAGTAGTTCATGAAAGTCCTCCCTGTGAACAGTATTTGGAAGTACCTATGCAACCAACCAATTAACCAATAAAAAATTACAATAAAAATGGTTCGTGGATGCCCATATATGGAAAATAGTACGAGGACCCCTATGTGGAAAGTGGTAAGTGGACCCCCTATGTGGAAGACAGTTCACGTCAAGCTCCTCCGTGTACCATCATACGCGGAAAGCTCCTCTGCGTACCATCCTTGGTGGTCAACTCTTCCATGTACTGTCCTTGGCGGCCAACTCCTCTGCATATTGTCCTAAGCGGCTAGATCCTACGCGGCCAAGTCTATTCAGAAAATAGTTCACGCCCACTAGTCCATACCACGGGGGATGCACCCGTACACCGCCACATGGGCTCAATGCTGGGCTGCGGTCCCAGCCCTTCAGGATGGTCCCTTCACTACCATCACCGACACCTATTAAAACTGGAGGGTCACACCATGAACTTTTCGGGCTGTGATGATGACATTTTCCATTGTTCCCTTATGCTTCCATTACATCCATCCCTTAAATACCATGAGAAGATACATTCCTCATGAACCTCCCAAAAACCCTATCATCTGCCTCCTATGCCAAGTTGATCTAGAACTCCATGGACAATAACAGCCTAAATTTTTAGAAATTCCTGGACACATCCTTTCTATCCATCAAACTCTGTGTCTCTGGTGATTCTAGGTCCTCATAAACCTCCACGACCATCAGAAGAGGAAGACCAGTGTCCCACGGACACCTCTGCTTGACTATGCACATCATGCCCCGATGGCTCTACATATGTTTCCCACAAAAATGGACATCAAACAGAGACAAATTCGTCTCCAAGAGAGTCCTTTCCTACCTCTATATGCCTCAATGGATTCCATGCCCCATATCATTTCTCCTGATCCGATAATCCCTAGATTCATGGTCGACACATACCTTCTCCCTCATGTTCAAGGCATGTCATAACATCCCAACTTGGTTATCCTACATCTATTCATGGATTCAATAACCACAGTCCAAACTCTATGACCTTAAACTCTGAGTTATCATCCATTCCACATGACAGTAAACTATTCAGTAATAGTCTTATTCACATGATGTTAAACTGTGATGCCATTTTCCAAGATATATGACATTAAACTATAGTATACTAGGTGATTTCATATGTTCATAAACATCCTCGGCCATCAGAAAAGGAATGTCAGTGTCCTGTGGACACCTTTGTTTGACTATGCACATCATGACCCGATGCCTCTTCATATGTCTCCACAAAAAAACCATCAACCAAAGGAAAATTCGTCCTCTGGAGTGTCCATTCCTACCTCTATATGCCTCAACGACTTCCATGAATCATATCATTTCTCCTGATCTGAGATCCTCCAAAATCATGGTTTGCATGTTGCACCCCTCTCATGTTAGAGGTGCGTGGGGACCTCAAAACATGATTTTGCATCAGTTAATCATGGTTTCTATTGCTAGTGGTCCTCATCACATGACCCTAAACTAAAAGACCCCAAATAGTCCTATCCACATGATGTTAAACTGTGATACTATCCAATCTATTTGACTTTAAACTATAGTATAACTCATATGATATTCTCAGGCTCTGTCACTGAGGTAAGTCCCTGATCTTTTGAGGCAGGGCCACATGACCTTCAATTCCATCTCACATGGAAAGATTCATTACTCTGCACCCTCGCCCACGGTCTCCCCAACCTCTTCCATTGCGAGCTCTCCCTTTCCCACCAATAGGGGAGTAGGCATGTACATTGTCGAATATTTCACGTCCTCTTGTTTCTCACACCAACCATGACTCACATGGTATTAGAGGTTTGTGAGGATTAAGAAATTCGCACACCATATGAACTATGATAACTCTGATTCCTAACCAAATCAGGATACATAGCACACCTATCAGAAGGCCCGATATCAAAAGGGTGCCCATCCAAGTGGGTCCACCCAACCATGATTGATCAAATGGGATGCTCCCATGCGCAAGCCAGATAACATCTGAACTATATGGGCTCTGATTCCTCTCCCAAAGATACATAGGAAACCCATATTATGGTTCTAATCCCAACATCATGTCACCTTTCGTCCCCCCTAGATGATGATAAACTCCAGAGCACCTTTTCACATAGCTCATGTCAGCATCACCTCTGTTTCACCAAACATATGCATTCCTATGACGATCTTGAAAACCAAGGATATTCCATGGACACACTCTTTGAGAATGAACCAAGGATTCACGAACATATGAACATGACTTAAATCTATAATAGATTATTAGAACAGGCAACAATCCTCCCTCATAAGGGTGTAGTGAGCCTAACCTCCCGTCCTCTCGGCCAATTGAGTCCTTAAGTGTTGTTGGTTGGATCATCGTCCAATGAGCGCATACCTTTATAAATAATGTCTATGAATTGTGGATATCAGGGCCGTTGGGAATTCTTGGCTCCATGAATAAACCCATTGGAGACCATCCGAGTAAGTTATATACGAGAAGTACTAATTGTACAAGTGCTTGACCCCCACACAATCGCCTGCTGGGACCAATAGTTCCCGCAGGGTTAATTCAACCTTATTTAAAGGATAATGATGTTGAATGGGTTGAAACAAAAGAAATGAAAAATTTTACGAGAACCCATCTCTATAAAAAAAACAGGAATGGGTGATGACCCTCATTGTGCCATTTCCACACAAGCCCGTAAATGTGCCACCTTAGAGGCGGAATAGTGTCGCTGGGAAAAATCTATGAAAGTATTTTAGGGTGTAAAATATTTTTACATTGTCAAAAAAATTGCATCATAAATATTTCTATTTGGATAATTTAACCCAAGAGGAGTGTTTTTTAGCATACGTGAATTATGGGGAGTTTACAATCTAAATATCTTATATACATCATAGATCCCATGTGCCCAGTTATTTTTATAAACTGAAATCTTGAAACCCTATTCATTTAATTTTCATCTTTTTCCCTCAGACCATAGGGTACATACAGGTGATTTTGGGTGTCCTCTTCTCTTATGTATTTCTCTGTTGTACACTCCTCCAAATCATTTTTTCCCATTTTCAAAAGGCTGCTTTGAGGGTTAGTGGGAAACCTTACATTTCAAAAGTTTCATTCCAAAAGTTAAAAAGCTTCCACAAATTGAAATTTCAGAAAAAAACATTCATGAAAAAACCATCATCACCCCTCGTGATTCTTGTGTCCCGCGCCTTCCTTGAGTCGCACACCTATCACCTCAAACATCCTCTCCTTGGGCACTCAATCTTTGGACTAGTTGTGTTTCTTCTCTCTAGGTGAGTGCATCCTTTATGCTTCTTTATTTGTATTATTATTGTAGTAGATTTTGGATGATTCTATGGTATTTTCTGATCATTTTAGGATGATTCCTTTATTCCTTCAAGATCTATTGTGTCATATTCTTTTAGAGGCCATTATTCATGTTGGTTGTGTTGTGACTCATGTGTTTCATGTGGTACATTGTAATCTATCCTATCTACCAACCGTTCTTTTTATGAAATTTTTCTAAGATGTGGTAATTATTTATATGGAATCCTTTATTTTCTATGTGCTCCTCCCAGTGATAGTAGATCCCTTTTGGGTAGTGTGTGACCCAAGTTTGGGTAGATGGTTCCATATCTCTCTTATGTTATGTAAATCATTGATTTCTCTTATTTTATTAAATGATTTTTTAAATGAAATAAAATTATTTACTTCTTTGTTTGTGTGAATGTATTTTTAAATAAAATTTCGTTTTCCTTTCATTTTGGTAAATGAAAGATAATTTTCCAAGCATTGTGAAATGGACTATTAAATGGGTTTTAAAGTAGACTTAATGGAAAAAAAGAGTGTTTGAAATTTTATTATAAATTATATAAACCCTTTGAAAATTATTTCATAAATATAGAATATGGAAGCCTTGGGTAATTAGGTGGATGGTGTATTATTGTTCCTCGTATTTTTATACTATAAAGAAGTTCACTTTTGGGGGATTTCTTTTGTTCCTAGATCAATATGCATTCGAGTCTAGGATATGATTGACTTGGTTAGAGGGTTCACTTTTTGGGGTGTTCCTATGTTCCTCAGACCTTCATGCATGGTTAATAGGGGATTATAGTGTTTACTAGTCATATTGATTTACAAGTGACCTAGAAATATGAATCGGGAGTGATTCTCGGCCTATTTTACCAATATGATTTGTTTTTCTTTTCCATTCATTGTATTTTTACAGTTTTTCTTTGATATAACTACATGAAAAATGTTTTCCAAAATTATTATTTGAAACTATTTTTCCTAAATTATTTTATAACTATTGAAAAAGGGGAATTGTTTTCCTTGCTTTTGGAAAAAATGTTTTATTGATTATCATTCCATGTTTTTCTATAAATTTGACATAATGGGATTTGTGTACAAATACTTGATATGGAACACATGGGTGGGATCCTAATGAGCATGTTTATCTCATACCTTACACACACCTTTTTAGGTGTGTATAACTTGTATTGTATTTTTATATAGGAAAAGGAAAGGAACTGGAGAGAGTTGTGAGGTTTATATTAGCTGGGTATGGGTAATTGGTTGTGAGATGGTGGAATGTTTCCCACATAATCCCATAGAGTAGTTAGTTCTTGTTTTAGGGGTCCTTCTCTATTGAATAGGTTCATAGATTTGTTCTTACTTTCAATTTGTGTTATTGTCACTATTTTTCTTTGGTTGTGGAATATATATCTTTTAGTTTTCATATTCTATTTCTTTCTGTTATGTACATATTCCATGTATCTTATTTCATGTTGGGTGAAATCATTCTTTTTGGTTGTTTTTTAATGCCTGGGATCTAGTCACTAGCCTATGGGGATTGGAAACACCCTTAGAGTATATGGAATATTGGTTTGGGAACTAGTTTATAAGGGTAACCCAAGTCTAGTAATTATAAATTGGTATCAAAAGTGGTTTTTCTCCAAGTTTCTTCATTTTTGGACATCTGTTAGATTAGAGATCAGGTTTTTAGAACATGAGAGGTATATTGGGGTGAGTTTCTAGCTAGTTATTACTTTTATGAGCATCATTTTACTTGGGGATTTTGTTTTGTGTGTCTCTTGTGTTTTTTAACATTGATCTTGGTTTTCGATTATAGTTTTCAAGTTTAAACTAAATTTATCCTATTATTTAATCGTTTCCTTCTATTTCATTGCATAGAATTATGTCTCTAATATGTCTTCTATGGGTTCCACATTAGGTTGAAACAAGAGATTATACTGAAGGTAATCATACTATGTATTATAATCTAAAAGAGTCTATCATTTGGTATATTTTTTCTATGAACCAAATCTTATCACAAGTTCAAAACCTAGTTGTTAAGGCAAATCCAAAATCTAGAAGAGATAAAGATCGATCATGAGAGTTCTTACATGAGAATCCCCTATCCTTTAAAGGTACAAATGAACCTCAAGGGGTATATTAATTGCTAGAAAAGATAAATTAGGTCTTTGACTTCCAAGATACATATAACGAACTCATGGTGAAGTGGGAAATGTTCAGACTCAAGGTTCCCAGAAAAAGATAGTGGGATTCCATGGTATAGAAGGATAAACACGTGGGATTAGATTAGAATGATTTTAAGACCATATTATTTTAGTAGTTCCACCCAAAGTCTTTAGTGATAGAATATTCTTTGGAGTTTCTTTCCTTACAGTAGGGATAACACTCAGTTTCGGGACACACCAATCATTTTGCATAGCTAGTTATATTTTCTCTAGAGGTGGTGGTGAATAACTAGAAGAGAGATTATAAATACCTACTAGTTTTGGGACTAGATATTATATTATTGATATACATGATAAATATTACCATATATTTTGAAAATTTTGAAATGGAAATGATGTAAAAGATTAATATGGAGGGAAAGATTAGTACTTATGGTATTTCTCTTCCTCTGGGTGGTAGTTTTAGTGGTGTGAAGGGAAAAAAGAGGAAGTGGCATGATAAGCGTAGTAGTGGTGGAGGTGGTTCTCAGCAATGGTTCCCCTATACACCATAAAGCATAGACAATAGTGTGCCTTTTACTTGCTATTAGTGTGATAAGAAAGGATGCACTAAACATACTTGTTCAACAACAAATTTTTTTACAAAGCTTGTGGATATCTTTTCATAGGAGGAACTACATAATTTATTTGATATTTGAAGATTCTTAGGTCATGCTGGATACTATCAGTTCTTCTTTAAGGGTTTCTCAAAATTAGAATCACCTTTTACAACTCTTACCAAGAAATGGGTGATGTTCACCTAGGATATGAAATTCTAGTCTTCTTTTAATGTGTTAAAGTTTATTCTAACATCGACCCCAATTTTGATCTAACCTAAGCCCAGTAAGGGGTATGTAGTGTATTGTGATACTTATGTTGTGGGTATGGGTTGTGTGATTATGTGTGATGATCAGGTTGTGACCTATGCATATCATCATTTTCAACCGCATGAGAAGAATTACCCCACTCATGATTTAGATCTTTTAATAATTATTCATGTTCTCAAGTGTTGGAGCCGCCATATTTTTGGGGAGAGGTTCATAGTATTTTCTAACTATAAGAGTTTGGGATACATATTTTCTTAGAATAACATGAATCTCAGAAGTAGAAAATGTGTATAATACCCCTATAAATTTGACTTAAACATCACCTACACTCTAGGGAATGGGAATTTCATCACAAAAACTCTCATTAGGAATGTTCCACCATAGGCCATCTTGGAATCAAAGGAGGAGTTGAACCTGATGGGATTCTATGATAAATTTCATCTGAATGATAAAGAGGATAGTTCAAGCATGGTGTAATGTCCCAAATCTTTCCATGTATTATTTTAATATTATATGGGAATTATTTCGAGACCAGGCTCTGAGACGGCGTGCAGTTATGAGGCCCGGTGAGCCCAGAACAAATGTTTGAATTTAATTTTCTAATTAAATTACGCGCGCGTGCAGTTTTCCAGAAAAAGTGGATAAATCCCGAACAGGTGCTTGGATCAGAAATCCAAGGGCACCGTTGTGTTCAAAACAGCGAATTTACCTAAGGCGAGACCTAACATTGGCTGGTGCAGGTCGGTGGTGAAATCTGGTTTTTGGACGCAACAGTAATAAAATATTTAATAAAAATATTTTATTTATGTAGCGAGATCTTTTAAATCTTTTTTTCTTTTGTCCTCTTTAAATAGAGTCTTGACCCATGGTCCATGGTTACAAACCCCATAACCCTAAAAACCCTTGGGGGCTCTGGAGGAAACCACCAATGCGGCGGAGACAACGTTCTTGACGGATTTCTATGGCGACGACGACGCGGTGAGCGGATCTTCACCGGCAAACACAGTGAATCTAGGTAGGATGTTTTTTGTGATTTTAATTCTTCCCCATTTTTGATTTCCACGATGAACACAGATTAATCCACAAACAGATTAGCTCGCGGATCAATCATTCACGCGACATGGATTTTTGCGGGGATTTTTGGGGATTTGATTCTTGTTATTTGTTTGGTTTCGTTCAACCTTCTAATGGTGACAAACCAAGATCGACACAAACATAGATCGAGGTTCTTCCCTCTCGATTTGTTGTGTGTTCTTCCCCAAATTCTCATGTTCTTCATGAGTGTTCTTTGTGTTCTTCGCGGGGCGATGAACAACGGATCGTTGCACATCCGTTCTGTGATGCAACAATCCCAAATTGAAGGATCAACACCACAGAAGTCTTGAGGAGGTGCGACGACGGTTTCGGCGGACGGATCGAGGCGGATGAGAAGAAATAGTTCATTGGATGATTTCCGCTCGGATGGCCGAAATCTGATTTTGGAGCCTATTGAAGGCCCGAAACCCACGGATTCGGCTTCACGGAGACGAGGCGACCCAGTATCTGGAGTTTCACAGCAAACAGACATGAGAATTGAGATCCGGAGGTTCAGCTGAGGCGCGCGGAGGAAGACAATGATTCTGGAAATTTCCCGACTATAGGTCGTGTAGTATGGATACATGGCGTGTGTTCGTCGGTAAGGTTACCCAATGTGTACAATAGGAGTATACAGACATGGTCAGGATACACGGCCATAGACACGCCGTGTATACCCCTCCCCGTCCAGATACACGGGATACCCCGTGTACTGGTACACGGGCAGGCGACACGGACACGGGCATAGGCTATGTACGGGCACATGGCCAACGTACAAGGAGAGAGCCCAGGCGGTTGAACACGGTGTGTGATTTATCCTACAAACCGTGTATTTGTTTTCTATCTGACAATATGAATGACACAGGCATCACCCGAGGTCAAGGAACACAGCATGTACTTTTCTACACACCGTGTAGTTTGGTTTTGTATGGCTTGAACAAAGGACACGGGCTGTTTACACTAGCTGTACCCGGGGTCAAGTAACACGGCGTGTAACCATAATACACGCCGTGTAACTTTTTCTTCATGGATTGTGCCACTTGGCTTCTCTGACTTGGACTAGTTCTTAGGGTTCATACCCTTGGTAATCTCCTCAAGGTTCTGGTATCAATTCCTTTACACAAGAGTATGATCCCTTCAGCAGAAATCCCTGAATAGAGTTTTTGGAATCCCCTTTGTGAGGCTTAGATCTAGATCCTCTATTCATTCCTGGAAACCCTAGGTAGAGTTTTGGTATCGACGTGACCAACTTTACCCGGGCGCCAATCCTATGCTTAGAGGATTAGCTCAGACTGAGTTTTTGGAATCACCCCATGACTTGGCTGTGATCCTCAACTGAGCATTGTGTTCCCAAAGTACTCGTGGAGTGTGTTCTCCCGGAATGATTACTTCGTATCTCTCTCTTCAGAACTAGGATTGTGTTATCCCAATGGTATGCTTAGTGGAAATCTTCGAGCTGGATCCTAGTGGCGGTATCATGAAGGTCATTTTTGTATGAGTATATCTGGATATTCTTGTTATATGTTCCGTAGACCTATACTGTGTAGAGCTGAATGCACCTTTCTTTGTGGTATTTTCCTTTGTTGTATTTCCTTTGTGGTTTTCGGGGTGTCGTACTGGGTATTTTATACTCACCCCTCCACGGGCTTTTCCCGCATGTGTCGTGTCTTGTGTAGACGAGCGATCCTTTGACATGATTCTAGGTAGACCAGGACCAGACGTTGCTCAGTGAGATCAGACATGCCGAGGTGTGTTCCTTTGGCGGTGGATTTCAGTCCCAGTACCTTTTTCTACAGGTTGGATTTTTTGGCAGACTTCCTTTTTGGTGGGCTTGTACTTTTGGCCCAGGGTTTTACTTTACTGTACTTTACATCCATGTCGTACTCTGTTGGTTGGGTTTTAGTGTATGCATGCATCTTTTCCTTTTAGTAGTTTTTACTTTTCAGCTTTGTGGACTTGGAGATGTGTGTGCGTGTGTACAAGTTATAGGTAATGTCTGCCATGTTAGTAGCATGCCTACTCAGTGCTAGTCACCAGCCCCTGGCCTATTGGAGGCAGACTTGGAGAGTTGCGGCTCGGGCCCCGCTGGGACGGGTCATGACAGAGTGGTATTAGAGGTTTTCGGTTCTACCTTAGGACCAAGAGTCTGTGAGTTGGTTTGGGGCAACAGTGTTAAGTGTTTCGAGTTCATCTCTCAGGCTATGGACCTCAGTGTTGGTGCGGCGGCTGACGTATCCATACACCAGGGCTCTGATAACTTTCATTTCAACTCCGAACATGAAAACACAAGTTTTATGGAAAAAATTAAGGGTACATGCATCATATAGGAATGGGTTGTGGTTTCCATGTCCTTCTTGAGTTAGCTCTACAGATATACTCACTGACTGTGATACATCTTGTTTCTTAAATAGGATGCCTCCATGACGTGGACCCTCTAGGATCTAGTAGCTCGATCACGAGGATGAACCCCTCAGTGATGAAACTTTGATAGAGGAACCAGATCCCCCAGTTCTACCACCAGGTGGCGTTCCAGTTATTCCACCACCTGTGGGGAAGTGTTTAGCGCCTGATGTACTAGTGGAGGAGGAGCGCAGGTTGAGCGCACTCTATGAGTTTCAGAGACAGAGACCCCTCAGGTTTTGAGGCGAGCCTGACCCTCAGGAAATAGAGGACTGGCTTGAGGCAGTGACCAGAGTCTTCCGTTTGGTCAGGACACCAGCAGACCAGATGGTGATCCTAGCAGTGATCCTTCTACAGGGCTCGGCAGGGTGATGGTGGAGTTTGGTCATCCAGACTCACTACGAGGCGACTCTTGCATGGTTGGAGTTTGATCATCTCTTTAGAGAGGAGTTTTCACTGGTTACCCTGAGAGAAGTACGTATACAGGATCTTCTTCAGCTCTAGTAGGGAACCATGTCGGTGGCTGACTATTCGTGGATGTTCATCGACCTCTTGCAATACTCTATGGATATGGTCAGAGATCAGTACTTCAGAGCTTGGACTTTTGAGCGGGGCTTGCGCAGAGATATCCGAGCCAGAATCATCCCTATGAGCATTCCTACTTATGTTGGGGTTCTTGAGCAGGCTTTAGTGGTCGAGAGCTTCCTGGCGGGGCAGGGACAGCCGACCGTTGTCAGCAGTGGGCGAGGTGGAGCAGAGACCTCAGCGGCAGGGAGCCGACGTCAGGGAACCAAGCGCGAGAGACGTTTCCAGAGGAGATCTCAGGACATGGGATCAGCTGTACAGGGTTCACAGGGTGCTTCCAGCCAGCCTCGAGAGAGGAGATTTTACTCATGTGACGTCAGGGGACATCTTGCTCGAGATTGTCTGACCCGCCGTGCTACTGAAACGGGAGCAGTGGATGGACCACCGAGGTAGAGGCAATGTGTGGAGCAGGTAGATCCTTGAGGTGGCGGACGTGGCAGAGGAGCTGGGAGAGCAGCTGAAGGTGGTCAGCGTTTCGTCCCTTTACCACCACCACCCCCAGGAGGTCCACCCAAGGCTCAGGGAGCTGGTGGACAGAGGTAGGGATAGCTGCAGGCGGCAGAGGCTTATGACCTAGGTACTCCCGAAATGATTAGAGGTACTATCTATGTATTTTATACTTTGGTTGCCGTATTGATAGACACCGGTGCTAGTCATTCCTTTCTGGCTACTTATCTTGTTCGAGACCTTGAGATTCCAGTTGAGTCGTTGACTCGACCCTTACGCTTAGAAACACCGACTGGAGAAGATTCAGAGATCACACACCTTTGCAGGTAGTGTGACCTGACGCTTGGAGGCGAGTGTTTTGGTTGGAACCTCTTGTTGGTAGCATCGAGGCCTTACGATGTCATTCTTGTCATGGATTGGTTATCCACAGTTCATGCCCATATTGATTGTTTTAGGCGAAGGGTGCGGTGTGTCCACAGTGATGGAACGAGGTTCTCTTTTGTTAGTAAAAGAGAGACCTAGGCATTACAGGATGGACTCATGCATAGGAGGGCACAACCGATTTCACATCAGTTGGCTATCCTAGCCCTTGGAGTGGCAGATGTTACGAGTTTCCAGTTTCTAGCAGTGGTGTCTTAGTACGAGGACGTCTTTCTAGAGGATGTCCTCGGGCTACCTCCCCGTCGGGAGATATATTTTTGCATTGAGTTGCAACCCGGGAAGACCCTGATATCAGCATTGGCTTATCGGATGGCTCCTACAGAGCTTCGTGAGCTGAGGATGTAGCTGGACGACTTGTAGAAGAAGGGCTTTGTGAGACCCAGCGTTTCACCCTAGGCAGCCCCAGTGCTGTTTTCCAAGAAGGCGGACGAGAGCTTGAGGCTATGTGTGGATTACCGGTGCTTAAATCAGGTCACCATGAAGAACCGGTATCCAATACTGAGGATCGATGAGCTCTTTGACATGTTGAGAGGGGCACGATGGTTCTCGAAGGTCGATCTATGATCAGGATATCACCAGTTGTGAGTAAAGGAGGAGGATATACCGAAGACAGTTTTCAGATGTCGCTACGGTCACTATGAGTACTTGGTGATGCCCCTCAGCGTGACGAATTCCCCGTCAGTGTTCATGGGACTCATGAACCTGATCTTTCATCCCTATCTAGACAGGTTTTTAGTGGTCTTCATCTATGATATCCTTGTGTACTCTGCATCCGAGGAGGAGCACGCGAGACACCTAAGGATGGTTCTGAACACACTTCGAGAGCACCAGTTGTATGTGAAACTCTCAAAGTGTCAGTTCTGGTTATAGGAGGTCCACTTTACGGGGCACGTTATCTCAGCGGATGGTATAGCAATGGACCCAGCGAAGGTGGAGGCAACGCTAGCATGGGATCAACCCCGGAGCGTGACGGAGGTGCGGAGTTTCCTTGGGTTGGTAGGCTACTATCGGAGATTCATCCATGATTTCTCCAGGATTGCAGCACCCATGACAACTTTGACCCAAAAGGGACAACCTTTCATGTGGACCGAGAGATGCCAGTAGGTGTTCCAGCAGCTGAGACAGAGTCTGACGAGTGCCCCGATCTTGAGATTACCAGAGGAGGGTGTTTAGTACGTAGTGTTCTGCGACGCATCAGGAACTGGGATTGGTTGTGTCCTGATGTAGATACAAGAGGTGATTGCCTATGGCTCATGTCAGTTGAGACCACATGAGCAGAAATACGCGACCCATGATCTTGAGTTAGCAGTGGTAGTCTTCGCATTGAAAATGTGGCGGCACTACCTGATGGGCAAATGGTTTACTGTCTACTCTGATCACAAGAGTCTCAGATATCTCTTTTCTCAGAAGGATCTGAATTTGAGACAGAGGCGATGGATTGTGTTCCTACAGGATTACAACTTTGAGATCGTTTATACTCCTGGGAAGGGGAACGTGGTGGCAGATACTCTCAGTAGGAAATCCAGTTCGCAGTTTCTGGATAAGGCGACAAGGAAGTTGGCCTCTTTGCAGTTTTCCTTCGTGGATAGAGATGAGGGAGCTTACCTTTAGTCGATGGTTTTTACCCCTCCACTCTTACAGCGAGTCAGGGAAGCACAACGCGAGGATGCTAGTTGTGATACTCTACGTGCTCAAATATCCACAGGTGATACTGCTAATGAATTTTCAGAAGGTGGAGAGCACTTTGTCCTTTTCAGAGGGCACACGGTGGTACCTGTGACGTTGCGGGAGGAGGTTCTGAGGTAGTTCCATACATCACCCTTGGCGGTGCATCCAGGCATGGAAAAGATGTACCAGGACCTCCAACGTCAGTTATGGTGGCCAGAAATGAAGAAGAGTGTGGCAGAGTTCGTCTCTCGGTGCCTTACTTGTCATCAAGTAAAGGCTGAGCACCAGGTTCCAACAAGTTTGACTTAGCCCCTTGAGGTTCTAGAGTGGAAGTGGGACAGGATATCCATGGACTTCGTGATGGGTTTACCATATACGTCCAAGGGACATGATTCCATCTGGGTGATCATTGATTGACTCACCAAGTCGGCCCACTTCTTAGCCATATAGGATTGGAGTTCAGTAGAGAGCTTGAGACGCCTCTACGTGCATGAGATAGTTCGGCTTCATGGAGTACCGTCCATGATCATCTCATATCATGATGCTCATTTCACATCCCGGTTGTGGAAGAGATTGTAGGAAGCTTTTGGGACTCAGTTAGGCTTGAGCACAGCGTTTCATCCCCAGACTGATGGTCAGACAGAGCGGACCATCCAGGTCCTGGAGGGTATGCTACGAGCTTGCATACTTGAATTAGGTCATATCTGAGAGGATCACCTACCACTGGTGGAATTTTCTTATAACAACACTTATCATTCCATTATTGGTATGGCACCATTCGAGGATCTGTACGGGCGACCCTGCAGGTCGCCACTTTGCTGGACTGACCTGGGAGAGTCAGCACTCATGGGCCTAGAGATGGTGAGAGCTACTACAGAGAAGGTGCAGGTCATCCAGGATCGAATGAAGACTTCACAGAGTCGACAGAAGTTATATTACGACAGGAGTCGGAGGCCCTTGGAGTTTCAGGAGGGAGACCATGTGTTTCTTCGGGTCTCACCTCGATGGGGATTGCAGAGATTTGGCCGAGGCAGCAAGCTATCTTCGAGGTTCGTTGGACCTTTTAAAATTCTGAGTAGAGTTGGTGAGGTGGCATATCACTTGGCTCTACCTCCTCAAATGGACCGGGTACACAACCTCTTCCATGTGTCGCAGCTATGGAGGTACGTGCATGATTCATCTCATGTCATCGACTGGGGAGAGCTGGACATCGATGATGGAGCGACCTTTGCTGAGTAACCATTGGAGATCGAGGATCAATAGAAGAAGATCCTTCGTGGATGAGCTATTCTCTTGGTGCGTGTCCGGTGGCAGCGCGAGAATCTCCACGAGAGCACGTGGGAGTGGGAGGCTCAGATTCGCGTGAAATACCCACATCTTTTTGAGTAGCCCTTGTTTTGGCCTTTTGGGGACGTAAAATCCCTAAGGTGGGTGTGATGTAATGTCCCAGATTTTTCCATGTATTATTTTAATATCATATGGGAATTATTTCGAGAGCAGGCTCTGAGACATCGTGCAGTTCCGAGGCCCGGTGAGCCCAAAAAAAATATTTGAATTTAATTTAATAATTAAATTACGCGCGCGCACGGTTTTCTTGAAAAAGTGGATAACTCCCGAATGGGTGCTTGGATTAGAAATTCTAGGGAACCGTTGCATTTAGAACATCAATTTTACCTAAGGCAAGACCTAACATCGGCCGACGCAGGTCGGTGGTGAAATATGGCTTTTGGACGCAATAGTAATAAAATATTAAATGAAGATATTTTATTTCTGTAGCGAGATCTTTTAAATCTTTTTTTTCTTTTATCCTATTTAAATAGAGGCTTGCACCAGGGTCCAGGGTTACAAACCCCATAACCCTGAAAACCATTGGCGGCTCTGGAGGAAACCCCCAACGCGGTGGTGACGACGTTCTTGACCGATTTTTACGGTGATGATGACGTGGCGAGCGGATCTTCGCCGGCAAACGCAGAGAATCCAGGTAAGATGTTGTTGTGATTTTAATTCTTCCTTGTTTTTGATTTCCACAACGAACGCAGACTAATCCATGAATAGATTAGCTCACGGATCGATCATTCTTGCGGGATGGGATTTTGTGGGGATTTTTGGGGATTTGATTCTTGTTATTTGTTTTGTTTAGTTCAAGCTTCTAACGGTGACAATCCAAAATCGACATGATCATAGATAGAGGTTCGTCCCTCTCGATTTGTTTTGTGTTCTTCCCCAAATTATCGCGTTCTTCGTGAGCGTTCTTTGCGTTCTTCGCGGGGCGATGAATAACAGATCGTTGCACATCCATTCTATGACACAACAATCCCAAATTGAAGGATCAACACCGCAGTGGTCTGGTGGAGGTGCGATGACATTTTCGGCAGACAGATCAAAGAAGATCAGAAGAAATCATTCTTCAGACAATTTCCGCTCCGATGGCCGAAATCAGATTTTGGAGCCGATTGAAGGCCTGAAACCCATGGATTCGGCTTCACAAAGACGAGGAAACCTAGTATCTAGAGTTTCACGGAAAACAGACATGAGAATCGAGATCCGGAGGTTCAGCTGAGGCGCGCGGAGGAAGACAACAATTCTGGAAATTTCCTGACTACACGCCGTGTAGTATGGCTACACGGTGTGTGTTTGTTGGTAAGGTTACCTGGCGTGTACTCCGGGAGTATACGAACATGGGTAGGATACACAACCACAGACAGGCCGTGTATACCTCTCCCCAGCCAGAACCGGCCAGATACACAGGATACCCCGTGTACTAGTACACGGGCAGGTGACACGGACACGGGCAAAGGCTGTGTACGGGCACATGGCCAACGTACACAGAGCGAGCCTAGACTCTCGAACAGGGCGTGTGATTTCTCCTACACGTCGTGTAGTTGTTTTCTATCTGACAATACCAATGACACGGGCATCACCCATGGTCAAGGAACACAGAGTGTACTTTTCTACACGTAGTGTAGTCTGGTTTTGTACGGCTTGAACGAAGGACATGGGCAGTTTACACGGGCAGTACCCATGGTCAAGGAACACATTGTGTAACCATAATACACACTGTGTAACATTTTATTCATGGATTGATCCACTTTCCTTATGTGACTTGGACTAGTTCTTAGGGTTTGTACCCTTAGTAATCCCCTGAAGGTTCTGGTATCAATTCCTTTACACTCGAGTATGATCCCTTCAGCAGAACTCCTTGAATAGAGTTGATGGAATCCCCTCTGCGAGACTTAGAGCCGGATCCTCTATTCATTACTGGAAACCCTAGGTAGTGTTTTGGTATCGACGTGACCAACCTTACCAGGGCGCCGATCCTCTGCTTAGCGGATTAGCTCAGACTGAGTTTTCGGAATCACCCCATGACTTGGCTGTGATCCTCATCTAAGAATTGTGTTCCCAAAGTACTCGTGGGGTGTGTTCTCCAGGAACGAGTACTTCATATCTCTCTCTTCAGACCTAGGAGTGTGTTCTCCCGATGGTATACTTAGTGGAAATATTCAATTTGGATCCTAGTGGCGGTATCGCGAAGGTTGTTTGTGTATGAGTATATCTGGATATTCTTGTTATATGTTCCGTAGACATATACTGTGTAGAGCTGACTTCACCTTTCTTTTTGGTATTGTCCTTTATTGTATTTCTTTTTTGGTTTTCAGGGTGTCCTACTGGGTATTGTTATACTCACCCCTGCATGGGCTTTTCCCGCATGTGTCGTGTCTTGTGCAGACGAGCGAGCCTTTTACAGGATTCTAGGAGGACCAGGACCGGACGGTGCTCAGTGATATCAGATAGGCCAAGGTGTGTTCCTTCGGCGATGGATTGCAGTCCCAGAACCTTTTTCTACGGGTTGGATTTTGTTTCAGACTTCCTTTTTGGTGGGCTTGTACTTTTGGACTAGGGTTTTACTTTACTGTACTTTACTTTCCTGTCATACTCTGTTGGTTGGGTTTTAGTGTATGCATGCATCTTTTCCTTTTAGTAGTTTTTACATTTCATATTTGTGGACTTGGAGATGTGTGTTCATTTGTACAGGTTATAGGCAATGCCTCCCATGTTAGTAGCATGCCTACTCGGTGCTAGTCACCAACCCCTGGCCTATTGGAGGCGGGCTTGGGGAGTTGCGGCTCGGGCCCCGCTGGGATGGGTCATGACACATGGTTCCTAACATTATTTTTTTATCATCATATCTTCCAAATTTAATGTTTTTGGTTCAATAGCAAGATGATAAATTTAGAGGAATTATTAAAACCTTATATGGTGGGGAGTCGATTTCTAGTTGGTCTCTCCCTTTGATGGTATTCTCCAATTTTTGAATCAGTTTTTCCATCCAACATCCATGAGAAATTTAGTGTTTCATAATTTCTATAGTTCTTCATGGTTCATTAAACCTGGTACTACGAATATGTATTATGACATGATCTAGTTATTCTAGTGTTTGGGTACGAAGCGTGACATTGCTGATTATGTGTCCTGCTCTTATACATACCACTAGATAAATCTAGATAACCTAAAGCCTTTTGTTCTACTCTTTCCACTTGCGATGCCATTTTAAAAATGTGACAAGGTAATCATGGAATTTTTCATTATTTATTTTAACTTTATAAGAGAATAATTATATCTGTGAGTTGATAAATCAGTTGAAAAAATCATCTCACCTCATTCCAGTTAGGTACACTATTAAAGGAGAAGATTTGTGTAAGTTGCACATGCAGGTGATTGTGTGGTTACATGAGGTTCCCACTACCATTGTTCTGGGAAAGGATCCCTGGTTTACTTCCATATTCTAGAGGAGTATCTAAGAGGCAATGGGGACCCAGGTCATGTTGTGTACGAATTGGAATCCATATAAAAATGATCAGTTATAGCCTTCTATTCAGATCCTAGATGATATACTCCATGCCTGTGTCTTGGATTTCAACAAATCATGGGATATCCATCTAGTATTGGTTGATTTTTCCAATAAAATTAGTTTCTAGTAATTAATTAAAATTATTCCATTAGAGTCATTGTATGGTCACCTATTTAGATCGCCCCTTTATTGGAAAGAGGTGGGTGAAGCATCTCTTGTGAGACCAAATCTCATTTATGTATATTTTCATCGCCATCATCTTGAAAAATATGGAATGATGGATCCAATATATGATTGTCCATTTGAGTTCACTGAGCATCTTGGGAAGGTTTCTTATCAACAATAATTTAATCTTAGTTGATAGGTATCCATGACTTTTTCCACATATATTATGTCAGAAAGTAACATCCTAACCCCTTTCATGTTCTATGTTGGGGGGATATTGATTTAGAGCTAGATGGTGTTATTTTGGAAAAACTAGTTGAGATCATTGATACCAATATGAATTTTTAACATCCCAAAGTAACTTACTACAAAACCAGTATCCAGAATGGTCACCACATGGCCTCAAGAGAACCTCCCAGTGCACTGGAGGATGTTTACTAGTAGCTCTAGTCTCATGGTGGTACAGTGGGGAGACTATACCCTCACGATTAAGGTAGCACAATGGTATAATGATAAGGAAACAATAGACAATAGAGTAAGCGTTAAAATTAAAAGATAAGGCATCATGAGATAAATACAATAACTAAATAAAAATATGGCAAACTCCAAAATATATAACCATGCATGGATTTCCAGATGACGCTACAAAATACAAGAATAATAAAATACGGTAGGTAGTACAACATAATACAAATGGAACAATACAATAAAATAATAATATATTAGAGGCTAGATCCATGAGAATAATAAGTACCATCATAGTCTTGTGCCCCTAACTCTCATTAACAATACACAACAAAATAAATAATCCAAGGAACTGTGAACATAAAGATATGCATAGTTACCCCATTGCAATGGTAACCCAAGAAGGGTGTGAGATATACTCAGTATGCCACCACCAACAGTGTCTACAACATAATATAGTCTCTAGATATATGTTACCACCATGTATATGAAATAATAAGTGAAATATGATAAAAAAATAAATGCCTTGGTCCGGGTTCCGCAAGGGACACCCATCCCACTACCTTCTTCGGCCTATGTTGGAATGTCTCTAATAGAGGTGAACCTGTATAGATGTTATATGATTCAATAACAGGTTATTGTAACTAAGTAGCAATAATTTACTGATCCCAGGCTTGCGATTTTTCCTGAAAGACATGTCCCTAGACCAAAACTATGTAATATTAGTATTTAATATTTATGTCATCATTAGAATTAAATAATATTCACCTTGATCCTATTCAAGGTGACCCAAAATGGAATCCCAAGTATCACTCTAGATGCACTCTCAATACCCATCACCATCAGAGTCTATCCCAAGAGATCCATAAACAGAATCCTCAATATAACTCTCAGCATGGTGTAAATTCTTGAACCTTGGACTTTGTACTAGGAATCTCACCTAGGGTTATAAGTATCACTCATGGATTATTGTAACCATATCACAACTGATCTCATCGATGGGTTCTCCCCTAGGAAACTGGTGCCACTCATGGATGTAAGGAACGTACGATGAGACCGTAAAAGGAATACCAAGTATCGATCTTAGTGTATCACATCATAATATAACCTATGATCCCATTATTGTAATTACATAAATGGATACCCAAGTATCACTGAAGGTATATATAACCACTAGCATCCTATGAGTCCATCCAAGGCACTCTGTAACTAGAAATCGGGTATCTCTCAATGCATTCCACAATTCCATTGATCAATTAAATTAAGAAAACAAATGGCCATGTTAGTGAGCATGCCATAATATGAAAAAGGGTTCCTTAAGAGGGGAACACCCATTTTCCAATTTATTTTAGAATTAAAAGGGACACATACATAAGTAATCCACATCAAGAAGAAAGAACACAAAAAAGTCCATCGAACCCCCCATTCCATAAAGCCAAACAAGGCATAGAATATATATCATTTTTCCATTTTGAAGGTAGAACACCTCATTGAGGGGTTTTATTATAAAACATGAAATTTTTAATAAAAAAATTCATTTATTTTACTTGAGGAAATCAAATTACATCACAAGGGATAAAACCACTAGTACGGAAAACGTTTTTTACGTCAGTTATTTTTTATTTTTTATATCGGCGTTTAGCTGATGTTATTAAATGAGACATTATATATATTGTTTTTTACCTAGATTATTTTAAAACGGACATAAAAAGAATAAATCTGAATAGTTTTTCACATCAGTTCCTAAATAAATGATGTGTAAAACACTTCAAAGGATCGATTTATCACATCCCTTATTTAATATTTGATGTAGTATATAGTTTTTCACATTGGTTATTAAATAACTGATGAGATAAATCAAGCCTATGAAGGTTTTTTCACCTTGGTTATTTAAAAACTGACATGAAAAACCCTTTGGAGGCTTGATTTATTAGGCTAGTTATTTAATAAATAATGTGGTATATAGTTTATTACGTTGGTTATTTAAAAACCGACATAATAAATTGAGCCTCTAAAGGGGTTTTCACATCAGTTATTTAACAACCAATGTGAAAAATCTTTCATAGGATTAATTTATTACATCAGTTATTTAATAACGGATGTAATAAAATATATACCAAGTCGAATATTAAATAACTAATGTGATAAATCGATCCTCCTATGGGGTTTTCACATCGGTTCCTAAATAATAGTGGTAGAAAAGGATATATGAAGTCAGTTATGTAATAACCGACATAATAAACTATAACCATGCATTTATTACGTCGTTTATAAAATAAACAATGTAAACCCAATTTTTTTCATAAAACTGCAATACCATTATTATTCTCTCCAAAAGTAGACATGGAACAAGCATAATGTAGGCCAAAAGCAGACCAAAACTAGACTACAATCCATACTAGAAAAAAATCATAACTAGAGAAAAAAATAAGAACCGGATAAAAATTAAAAATTCACATATATAACATTAAAAACATATAATTTCAACTAAAAAACCTAAATCCAACCAAAACAAATACCAAATACAAAATTATAATTAAAATATTCAAAATTAAATTTTACACTACAAGCAAACCAAAATCCAATCAAACCTGTAAAATAATTTTACCATTCCACTTGTAAGTGGTTGAACTCTTGAGAATTATAGGGTTAAGGGTCATCAAATAGATAAAAATTAAAAGAAAATTAGTTAACATGTATAATGAATAAATCAAATGAAATATTATGGAAACGTTTATAAAGAAATCTAACCTGGCCAAAGTTCATTATCGTTCTAGTTGTAATTATTTCATACATAAATATTAATATATAATATCCACATTCGATGACACCTTATTGTTCATGACAATTCTGTTGAATGTGTGTCAATTCAAAATATCATTTTTACGTAATACATCAAAAATTACAAATAATTCATGCATATTTACCTTTACTTTTACATATTTGGTCTTAGAACTTTTTTTCTTTTCGTTTTTTCGAAAGTAGGACCATACCCTATTAGAAAATAATATGAATGGGATAATTTTAAAATTTATTATAATATAAACAACTAGTAACAAATTTAAACTTACTTTTCTGACATATTCTTAAAACTTTCATGCACATCACCATGGACAGAGCATATCCATTAAAGTGTTTCCTCCCTTAGACAAAAAAACCTAACATCCGATGATCACTGATATAAAATAAAATTTAAGCTTATATTTTTTTATGTTAAAATATAAAGAACACTTTTCCAGATATTTGTTTCATACCTCTCACAAAAAGGCATCATCCAGTACTACATGATTATATTATTTTCAAATCGTTCAGCAATATAAAGTGTTCTTTATTCCTCATCCAATGCATGTGCTTCAGGTGAAATCATAAGAGGTTCCATTAATCCATATACACATATCTTATCATTCTTATCACACATGTTATAAAGATACCTAATACAAAATAGACATAATTATACATTTTTAAAAAATATAACACATGGGAAGGTGTTGAGAATTACATGTAAAAAATATGCACCACATTGATTTCCAACTTATCTCCTGTAACAAGCTTTATGATATCATTTTTCACAACCCCACATTTATTTCATGTCCACAAACATGAGTTTCTATTGGAAACTCATAATGATCTACCAACAAATTTGAACATCATGACAATATCTCAAGACTACTAGAAGTTGTATCCGATGTCATAGCCATTTGTCTTTATTGTTGTCTATACAATATTTCTTTAACTTTTAAGTATTATTATAAATAAATAGAAAAATATATTAGTTTTAAAATGTTAATACAACTTTAATAAAAAATAAAATAAAAGATATAACATACAAACATCTATGGTAATGAGTTGCAGAAGTCTGGATGGCCAAACTAAAAAGTGGCTGATACAATGTCCAAATGTTGCCACCTCATCTGTAGGTAATGTTACTCAATATGATCTATCTATAATATCATGTATAGTGACCCTATGATGATCTACCTCTAAATATTGATGATGAACTGTATCTCCTATACAACATACCAGCCCATATGCAACTATATGATGGTGAGAATCATCCACATACAACTCACAATAAGTATGAAGTTTTGTTGGAGGAGTAGGATAAAAAATAGGGTCTGTAGGCTGAGGTGGTGGAGTGGGAGCTACTGTCGGAGGTGGAGGATAAATAATGGGGTATGTAGGGGGTGGAGGAGTGGGAGCTGCAGTCTGAAATTGTCTTTGCATGTCTACAAACATATATTGTACCGATTCTCTAATCTTTTCCTCCATCCTCACATTAATATTATGAACTTCATCCTCCAAGGATTCTTTTTTTATAAACACCCTCAATAGAAGAAGTTGAAGAATGTGGAAACACTTTTCTTACCGATACACTCATTGGATATCATCATACATGACCGGGGTGTTCGAGCATTCCCAATGTTGTTTATAAAATATCTTGCCTCCCAGAAGCTGTAAATACCCTATGTGAGCTCTTTTCCTAAAGAGAATTATATATTTATTAATTTAAAATTTCTATAATAATTCAAATTATATAAATAAAATAATTAACATAAATAAATAAAATAAATATCTTAAAATACTCTCAGTTACGATTCTCGATTATTCCGAAATATATTGCCCTGTTTTTCCCATCCATGCTCTCTTTCATTTTTCATGTATAGATGGAGGGGATGAAGGGGAAACCTTTCCAGAGCTTGAAGACTCAGCTATCATTTTTGGTAATTTTTCCACCATAATGTCTTCTTCCAATAATGCATACCCTCTTCGAGATAAACTATGAGGGTATACATTTTTAGATTGGATCTCCTAATGAGATGTCCTTATTTTCTATAAATTAAGAATAAGAAATCAATAAAATACATTAATAAGATCTTTTATATAGGAAATATTATAAAAGATTACATTTCCCTTACCAAAAAATATTCTTTTCTTATACTTTCAACAAATTTTCTCCATGTGTCTTCATCTATCAAAGGATATGTATGACATGGATGGTCATGATTCTTATGACCAAAAATGAAATCAGATGTGAGGGTTGATTTAAAATTCATCCATCTCCTAGCATCCATTGATAAACATTTAATCTTGACTCCTCTAGTTTTAGGAATATCAAATGTCATCTGATAAAGAAGAGGTACAAAATATTATACTAGAAAACATTTAAATATTACTCAAAAAATAACAAAAGATCTTACCAAAATCATCTCCCACAACTGAGATATTATCAATTTTTCCACATTTCTCCAATCATCATACAAAATTATTACTTTTCTTATACCATAATATGATACAAAACACTTCAAATATTTTTCATTTCTGCCTTTAGGAATATCATTATCATTAAACTCAATGAGTATCCTCTGGTCCTTGCTATGGGCAAGTGATAATTTTGGTAATTGTGTGCAGCCATGTTTACCAACTCTTGAACTCTTCTTTGTCGTTATGGGAGCACATAAGGAAGAATGGGGAACATCAAGAAAAGCATGTGAATGTTCTTCCCGAGAGGTATGATCATGATGCTCATCTCTACAATCATGTGGTTGATCAACTGAATTATCTTTCATTATCCTTCAGATCATAAAATCAAACATTAGTTCACAAATATACAAATTAAAATATTACAATAATAATGCAAAAAAATGGAAAACTAAACTAAGTTACGTAATAATAAATATGGTAAATATGGTAAGCATGTTAAAAAATGGTAAATATGGTTAACATGGTAAACATGGTAGTGTAATTTTCATTCAAAAAAATTAATAAATATATAAGGTACGTAAAGGTAAAATATGGTAAACTTTGGTAAACATGTTAAACATTGTAAACATGGTAAACATGGTAAACACGGTAAACATGGTAAACATGGTAAAGTAATTTTAATTTAAAAAAATAAATAGATATATAAGTTACGTAATGGAAAACATGATGAACTAATCTAAAAAAAATTAAAATAAGCAAAAAAATTTACTTATTTTTTTAATAGACATTTTAATAAAGAAAAAAATTTCAATATCTAACATTTTATGAAAATAATAAATGTAAAAAAAATAAACATATGTTACCTGTAATATTAAGAATGTAAAAATGGATTGTTTTCCCAAATTCCTTCTTCATAATTGTTCCTTATGGCACAAACCATGTCATTAACATGCTCATCATTATTTTATACTAATTTTTCCATGGAAATAGGGATTTCACATAAATCAGAATCTTCATTAAGTTGATACTCACCAATATATTGTTCTTCCCTTGTAAAACAACAGACCACTACATATCTGATTGATCAATTACATATAAAATTGGGTTTTCATGTGTTTTCTTTATAAAATAATACGTTCTATCTTCCAATCTATTCAAATTAACAACTATCATTCCAAATTCATCGTGTCTGACACTGTTTTTACCAATAAACCATTTTTAGTTAAAAATAGGAAATTTAATTTTAAAGTAATAAACATCCCATATTTCTTCAATGACTCCATAATATTCAATTGATGCATAAATTGGGTTTTGGTCTTTAGAACTCAAAAAATGAATTGCTTCTACAAACACCAAAACACCACTATTCTGAACTGCACTTATGTTGTCCTGATCTTTTATATGAAATGTATATCCATTAATTTCATACCTGGACTATGTTATCACATTTAAACCTGAAGCACCCACTAACCATTTTAATTTCTCTGATACATATGATTTACCAAGAAAGGTCTTTTTAAAACATGGAAAAAATGTTTTGTTGTGTTCATTAAAAATCCACATTTATTTTTTCTTTGGATAACACTGTTTCAACCCATTAATATGAAATTTTATATACACTTGATCATCAACTATGTTATTCAAGATGTATAATTATAACTTGTTCGTCTGTTCAGCTGACAATGATTTGAATTTCAAGCCACAAATCCCCTTTCCCTCATTATTAACTCATTCATGGAGAGATGTAGGCAAACCTTTGTGCTCCTCTACAACTAAGTATCTCGTACAAAACTCTACAACCTCCTCATAAGTATACTTTTCAATAATGGAGGCTTCAGGTTGATATGGGATTCTTAACATACCCCTTCAATATTTTCATATACCTTTCAAAAGGATACATCCAATGAAGATATACAGGTCCACAAAGGTTTATTTCTTGAACCAGATGAACAATTAAATGCACCATTATATCAAAAAAAAGATGGACGAAAATAAATTTCCAATTGACAAAGTACAGAAATTGCATCCTTTTCCAAAATGGTCAAACCATTCATAACAATAACCTTATTACAAATTTAATTGAAAAAATAACACAACTTCATTATAGTCTTTTGACATCGATGTTCAATATTCCATTCAATGAAACTGGTAGAAGATATTGAATCATGATGTGACAATCAGGATATTTCATACATATCATCTTCAAATCCTTCAAAGAGACAAAAATTTTTACATTTGAAGAATAACCCGAGGTACTTTGATATCATGAAGACACTGACAAAATCTTATTTTATCCCTCTTGTATAATGTATGACAAGCCAGGGAAGAAATGTTCATCTTCAATTAAGAGTTGGAGCTAACTCCAAATGTATTCTCATTGATTGCAAGTCTAATCTTACATTAAACCCATATTTAGCCATTCCTTAATATCTTACTATGTTACAATCAAAATATCATATATATTCTTCTCCACGTGTATGAAATCAATATTATGTTTCACTTCATGATATCTCCAATATGGTAGCTCAAAAAATATTGACCATTTCTTCCAAATATGTCTATCATTATGAGATTTATGTGTCCTTCCTAATGTCACATCAAGGTTTTTGACCCTCTCAAAATATACGCCAGGGGATAAAGGTTTTGGAGAAATATCAAATTCTTGTGAGCCATTGAATTCCTTTTTTAGTCTTCTATAAGAGTGCTCTATAGGAAAAAACTTTTGATGACCCATGTATACTGTTTTCCTCCCATGATGAAATTGACAATATGAAGTTTTTTGTTCGTAAATTGGACCTGCTTTATTCCCCTTAACACTGTATCCAGACAAATTTCCATTAATTGGGAAGTCATTTATTGTGAACATAATCACTACTTGCAGTTGAAAATATTACATTTTATAAGAATCAAACACCCTAATAACATCCTCCCACAAAAGTTTGAAATCATAAATGAACGGTGACAAGAAAACATCAATATCATTCTAGGTTGCTTCAGACTAGAGATAATTATACTCAACAAGACATATTTGTGCTTCATGAAAACTTCAGGAGAGAGATTGTAAATTACCAATAAAATAGGCCATGAACTATATGTTCTACTGAGGGGTCGTTATGGATTAATTCCATTTGTGCACAACCCATGTTTGATATTTCTAATTTCATTTCCAATTGTAGGATACTTCTCATCAATTTTCTTCTATTGTGGACAATCATCTGGATGACGTATTCTTTCATCACATCTACTCTAATCAGTATGTCATCTTAACCTTTTTTTCATCATGTGAATTAGTAAATAAACGTTTCAAATGATGAATTATAAGAAGATACCAACATACCTTGGCAGATATCTCTGTAATCTCTACATTAGCCTCAAATATTTTGTTCAACTTATACCATGATGTCCCACATTTAGGTCACTCTGACAGAAATTCATGTTCTTTCTGATCTATCATATAGTCATTCAGACATGCATTTTTTTTCTTGTATCCCAATCCCATCAAGCATAATATTTTTTGGCCATATAATGTGAATTTGGAAGATCGTTTTCTTTTGGGAGAATGTCTTTCAACAATTGTATCAGCTCTGTTAAAATTATATCACTCCATCCATTTTTCCCCTTTAGGTTAATCAATCTTAACACCACCAAAAAAAACAATGAAATATATACAACCATGATACAATGGTTTTTCTGCATCACCATATAGACGTGAAACTGTCAGTTCTATCTCAATTTGTTCTTATGCAATATCACGAATCATTTCTTCAATTTTATTGGAGTTAACATCTTGAAAATCATCATCATCAGTAGATTTGAGATTATGTCCAGTTTCACCATGCCAAATTCAAGGGCCGTAACTCGGATTAAAACCCTTGACAAATCAGATGATCTTTGACCTCTCTACTTTTAAACTTCTTATATTCAAACATTTCAGGCATGGACAGAAAAAAATGTCGCTTCTTGGAACATTTCGATTAGAAAATTCCAAAAAGGAATCAACACCTTCCACATATTCATTACTAATTTGATGTGCCATAATCCAACTTTGACTCATTATTACTTATAACCAATATCAAAATTATACATCTTGTCAAGATAATCCAATTTTATATTTATATTAAAAATATCATAATTTGAATATAAAACAATTTTGAAATATAAAACAAATATATGCGTATTTGAAAAATACATGCATGAAAATGATTTTAAAAGTAAAATATAGCTATATATAACAGTTTTATATTTATATGAGAATAATTTTAGGATTAAATCTCTCTCATATGGATCATGATATAATAGTATAAAATCATCTTGAATCCTTTCTTCTTAAGGTACACAAACAATACATCCTACTGCCACTCGATACCAAATTCAGCCTTCTATAAACATGAAACATGAATTATAAATATTAAAATATGTATACATTCACTACTGAAAATTACACCTATCCCAAAAATTTGAAACCATTGGGATATCCCCCTCAAACCGTTGGGATAGAATATCCTAACAGTTTCACACACCGTTGGCATGATGATTGTTGCAATATCCCTATACCAACGGTTCTATAGGAACCATCGGTATAGACTTCCTGAAGATAATATATTCCAACACTTTCAATGAAACCATTAGGATATATATATACCAATGGTTCAAGAACCATTGGTATACATGTTGTCCGGTTTATAATCTATTCAAATGGTTTCATGGAAACTGTTAGGATATATGTATACCAACAGTTCAAGAACTATTGGCATACACTATCTAGTATATAATTTATTGCAATAGGGGTGGGGCTCTCCAGGGGGTGGGGCTGTTGTCCATGGGGGGGAGGGGGTGCCTAGGGGGGTGTCCAGGGGTGGGGGGCTGTCAATGGGGTAGGGGTTTCCATGGGGGGTGGGGGTGTCCAGGGGGTGGGGGCTATCCAAGGGAGTGGGGGTGTCCAGGGGGGTGTCCAAGGGGGTGGGGGTGGTGTCCAGGGGGGTGAGGGGGATGTAAAAGGGGGTAGGGGGTGTCTAGGGGGTGGGGGTGTCTGTGGGTGGGGGGTTGTCCAAGGGGTTGTGGGTATGTCCATAGGGGTGGGGTGTCCATGGGTGGGGGTGTCTAGGGTGTGGGGGGGCCTTCCATAGGGTGGGGGTGTCCATGGGGGTGGGGCTGTCTAGGGGGATGTGGGTATCCAGGGGTGGGGGCTATCCAGGGAGTGGGGGTGTCCATGGTGGTCGGGGTGTCCAGGGGTGGGGGTTGTCCAAGGGGGTTGGGGTGTCCAGGGAGTGTCCAAGGGGGTGGGGGGTTTCTATGGGGTGAGGGGATGTCCAAGGGGGTAGGGGTGTCCAAGGGGTGGTGTCTAGGGGGTGAGGGTACTGTCCAACCCCTACCCCCTTGGACAACCCCCCACCCCCTAGACAACCCCACCCCCTAGACACCCCACCCACATAGACATCCCCCAACCCCTGGATGGCCCTCGCGGACACCCCCACCCCCTGGAAACCCCTACCCCCTTGGACATCCCCCTCACCCCCCCTCAACACCACCCCACCCCTAGACACCCCTACCCCCTTGAACACCCCCCTCACCCCATGGACACCACCCCCACCCCCCTTGGACACCCCTGGAAACCCCCCACCCCTTGGACACCCCCACTCCCACCCACCCTACCCTAGAAACCCCCACCCCCTGTATAGCACCACCTGGACACCCCACCCCCACCCCCCCTGGACACCCTCCGCCCCCATGGACATCCCACCCCCACCCCCTAGACAGACCCCACCCATGGATACCCCCACCCCCACCCTAGACACCCCCACCCCTGGACATCCCCCCTGGACATCCCCCCTGGACACCCCACCCCCTAGACACCCTCCACCCCCATGGGAACCCCCCCAACCCCCTGGACACCCACACCCCCTGGACACCCCTACCCCCGTGGACACCCCCAACCCACCCGAACACCCCTACCCCCTTGGACAAACCCCCACCCCCTTGGACCCCCACCCTTAGCCACCCTACCCCCTTGGACATCCCCTTCACCCACTGGACACCACCCCCCACCCCCTTGGACACCCCCCACCCACTTGGACATCCCCCACCCCCCGACACCCCACCCCCTGGACACCACCCTCCCCACCCCCTGGACACCCCCTACCCCCTTGGATAGCTCCCTCACCCCCTAGACACCCCCCACCCCCTTGGACACCCCCTCGACACCACCACCCCCTTAGATAGCCCCCCCACCCCCTGAACACCCCCACCCCCTGAACACCCCCACCCCCCCACACAAACACACACACATGAAATTACATGCACACACACATGCTAAAACACACATGGTAACATTAAAAATCATAGAACTTGCATGATATCACTCCGATGGTTTATTTTACCAGAAAATAATTTAGTATGGTAAAAAATAACACTATGAAACCTACCATGATAGCAAGAATAATGATATAAAAATAACATCTCAAAACATAAGTTTAGGGCATCACGAAAAATAAAAAATGAAACTGAGGTGTGTGAGGCTTACTTGAGTGTTGCGAGTCGACCTGATAGATCTGGTGATAATAAAGATGATGAATGATGTTGGAAAAAATGAGGTTGGAAGGAACGAATTTGAAGAATCCTTTCTAGGTTTTCTATGTGAGAGAGACGAGTCACAGGTCACCCATCGAAGAAAACAGAATGACATAATTTAGGGTGCGGTAAATCATTTAGAAGAATTATCACATCGATTATTTAATAACTAATGCGATAAAATAATTTTGTATGTTTATAATTCCGGTTATTTAATAACTGATGTAGAAAATCCTTTATCATGTCGGTTATTTTATAACTGACATCATAAATCGTGTTTTATGATGTTGGTTATTTTATAACCGATGTGATAAATTTCCAAGATTTGATTTATCAGGTCAGTTATAAAATAAATGACGTGATAAAGTGCCCATATTTAACTGACGCAAAAAATCCAATCTTGGTATTTTTTACGTCTTTTATTTTATAACTGACATAAAAAATTGATTCTCATCAATTTATCACGTCGGTTATTTTATAACTGATGTGATATACCAAATTTTTCCAGCTTTTCACGTCGATTATATAGAACCGACGTAAAAAACGCTAAAATGTTAAAAAAATTCACTAGTGAGAAACCCACCAAAAGGTAATTTTAGAATAAGTGATAATAAAAATCTAATATATAAATAGAAAGCACACCTGAGGTGGTGTCTCTAACAATGAAAACAACATTTAGAGATGGAGACTAAATGAACCCACCCCAAGGGGTATTTTGGGTTTATATCATAACCTCCAACCATGCCAATAAGTGTTTAAACACAACATAAGGAAATATAAGAAATTTAATTCAAGGAAAATTATTATTTTAAAGCAATATCGGGTAATCCCAAGGCATGAAAAAATGGAGATATTTTATAAAATGGTGATACTTGAGGAAAATTTTATAGACCACCTACCATATGCCATGGATGACCTACATGTCCAATATCAAGGCTTGGTTTGTTCTGGTTCGCAAGAAATCAAAGAAACGGTTGAACACCATAAATATAAGAAAAATTATGTCACACCAAAATAGCACAAAAGGAGGTAAGATAAATAAAGAATGGAACCAATAGGATTAAGGATATTACTATTGGGGATCCAAAACACCTAACAGAACATGATTCCAATAATAAAGGGGGAGATATCTTCAGGCCTAGGAGGAGGACAAAGGGGAGCTCATGCAGAGGGGGGAGGCTACATTAATGGGAAAAGAAAGGAATAGGAGTAGGTTTAAAGAAAATAGGGGGAAAGAGTACTTTAACACCCTTGAAATAGGTTCATGGTTTGGCTGCATGGTTGGACAAACCATGCACCAATTTTTCTTGTGCTTGTAGCTAATGAGGGAGGTCGTACATTTCATTCCCATAGTTTGGGAAACTGTGTGCGAACCATGATATTTACCACTATAAAGAACATGTATCAAACAATACATTTGTGTAGCTCCTCTTTCATTGATAAAACAAACTATACAAGACCTCAAACTCCACTAGATCATCTAAATAGTTTTCTATGGTGGGCCGCATGATTTTAGAAAAACCGTGCACCTAGAACAGTTCTTCTCTGTTTTGGTTTATCAGATCCCAACACTACCAAAACTCAATGGAACACCCGGGAGACCCCTCATTCCTTTAAAGAAGTCTAAAAATAACACTTTTATGTTTTCTAACACACGTAATTCCATTTTGAATACCAATTTACAAAAAAGACCATCCACAAACAAAAAAATAAAATTCAATTAGAATTTCATCTAGTACAAAAAACACGGAATGCTACAATCTCCCCACCTTAAAACTTCTCATACCTAAGAATCCTTGGGGAAATTAAGAGAACATAACTCAACCTACTCAGGTAAAGAAGTCTCATCCAAATGGTTATATCATGTTTCTAATTCCCAATTCACCTCCAAGAACCACTATAAGTGTATGGTACATGAGCTATTAAACTCAATCCAATGCTAATTTTCTGAACTGTAACAGAGACATGGAGCTTACCCAAGCCCTATCAAACTAGAGACATGATCACATTGTTATCTCTTCAAAAAAAATTCCTATGATGCTTCCCACCATAGGTCCTACCATTTTAAATAGTAATTTCGAGTTATGTATCAACACCATTGGAATTGTCTCTTAGGGAATTCTCATATCATTCTAAAAAAACTCATGGAATGATACTTAACTTGAATGAAAAGTTGAATTATTTTAAAATATCTCATCTAAAATGGTCAATTCATTAACATTAACTGAACACAATGCCTTCACTATGTGAGGAATTTTATTATCGCTCAAGCACATCCATTGAGTTGAATCCCTGACTAACAAAATTTCCGAAGGTTTTGCTCATATCCAAACATTACATTGTCATGCCACCTCGCAAGCACTAAAACATTAAAAAGAACACCAGCCTCATGATATTTCAAAAACAACATTGAAAATTTCAAAAAGGTCCTCCTAGGTTATGTACATTCTACTTGGAAGGAAACGTATTACCAAAATTAACATGATTCTCCCCACATTTGGAGTGTCATTGTCAACTAATTTACTAAAAATGGGAGCTCACCCCATGGATCATGCTCCATTGACCACTGAAGATAGTTATAGACATGACCAATATGTTTTTATCAAAGGTTAAAATGAAAATATAGATCAACAAGACACTTACATTAATTATATATTCAGGTTTTCTCTGGGTTCACATCTATCACTCCTCCCAAGATACATCGATTTACGCCATATAATTAGGTGTAAGATCCAGAAAAAAAATGACCAACATCTCTAAACACCTGAACCTATTATGAATTTATCCCAACTATTGGGAAGGTCCATGATTTCCTCAAATTCCCAGGTCACTCTACTCGAGAGATGGCCCTGTGAATGTAACATAACAACTCAAGGCTTAACAAATTCCTACCAAAATCACATGATTCATCAAGCCATTTTAAAAAATCTATCTTTAAAGAGTATATCAATACATACTACCCCAATATTTTACCATTAAAATGGAACATCCGGGATAATATCCATAATATTTTCATCCCTATGCATTCAAATATTAATAGAATCTAAAAGGATTTAAACCCAAGTTCATATCCTCCCATTTGATTATTAACCCAACTAGTCATGTTTCTATTCACCCATCACTAAAGAAGTGGAAGAGGGTCAAACAACCCACTAAGAACTCATCCATGACCTAGGCATGTCTATCTACAGTAACCGAGCATTTATTGATCATCATGCCTATAAAAAAAGTCTTAAAACCTATATACCACTCTTAAAACCTGAATTTCATTTATAAACATCGAGTCCTAATAAGGAAAGACGAAACCCGAATAGTACCATGAATTTGAAAATATTCACAATAATTGGGAAGGATTTTAAGGTTTTCAGGGTTCTACCAACCTTGGGCTAGCCCCTAACCAATACATGAAGTGTAGATCCTCCAAGATATCATTCATAAAATTTCACTAGACTTAAGGGTCTATAATTTAGGTTCAACTAAAGAGGATAAGGCCTATGGGTAATTCTAAAGTTCATGCTTCAAGGTGACACTCAAGAAATATTTAAACTACCCTTACTTGAGGGTTACACTAATAACACCTCTTAAGGTTTCATTTTATGGAGTTCAATTAATTGATATTTAATCCTTAAATACATAAAGGCTCAAATTTAAAATATCAAGTTCCAGTCATAAGGAAACCATGATTGGTACTTTATTTAGCTAAATCCATAAGACACTTACGCAATTTATACTAAATTTCCTTTTTAAACATCAATTATTTAACTAACATCTTGTCAGGATTATGAAATTTACCACATAAATTTATTTTAATAATTTTATTTATCCATAAGGTCTCACAACTAGGCTTAGTTAAGGAAAATTTCAATTCCAATTTATAGAGGAAAACACCCTTTATGATGAAATTGGAATTTTAATTAGCCAATTCCACATATATCATAATAAAGTGTAAAAGTAGATAAAAGGTCTCTTATTAATTAAAGAGAGTATGTCATGTAAGATACCACTATACATCTATATGTAAATCTATATAGGTGAATGTGGACACTTTAAATGACTATCCCAATGTAGTAAAAACATATCCTAATGGGGTTATATACACTACTAGAAATATGACTTATACCAACGGTTTTGGCCAAACTGTTGGTATAGTTCATTAATTTGGACCTATACCAACGGTTTGGCCAAAAACATTGGTATATGTCACTTATATTGACCTATACCAATGGTTTTGACCAAACTGTTGGTATAGGGGGGGCCTATACCAATGGTTTGGCCAAACCGTTGGTATAGTTTCATTATAGAGGACCTATACCAATGTTTTTGGCCAAACCGTTGGTATAGGTCCATTATAGAGACCTTATACCAACAGTTTGGCCAAACCGTTGCTATAGATCTCCCCTATACAAACGGTTTGTCCAAAACCATTGGTACAGGTCCTTGTATTTTTTTTATCAAATCTTCTTACTGAGAACATTATATAAATAAAAATTTAAAATAATTATGATAATATATATATATTTATGAAATTATATTAAAAAAAAGTCATGTTAGGTTAGTGGTTAGGTTGTTCAATTATAAACTAGAGGCCCTAGAATCAAATCCTACCGAATGTTTTTTATGAAATACACATACCAACGGTTTTATGGAATTTTCTGTATAGATTTTCATATTACTTATACCAACGGTTTTCCCAAAACCATTAGTATAGACCTATCCTCACGGCTTACTTCGCCACGGTCCTCCAAACCATTGGTATAGGCTATACCAAAGGTTTGGAGGCCTATACCAATGGTTCCAAAACGTTGGTATAGGGTATTTTTCTAGTAGTGATATTAATACATAAAAAAGATAAGGTGACCTATTAGGGTCCCATTAAATCATTCTCGGATAGATAGAAATTAGCCCCATTTTAACTAAAACATCAGGATTTTCAAACACCCTTATTGGGTTTATTCATAAGCATAGAACACAATGACCAACCTACTTGGGTCAAGTCCAACCTATCCCATGAAAACATGCCCTAACTTGGTTTTAGTTCTGCATTTATAAATTTATCCATATGGGTCATCATTCCCAAATAATAAAATTACTGGCTATTAAAAAGGAACCATTTCACTTTAAGGTAGAAATTCAACATATTTTACAACTATAGAACAATATATATATATATATATATATATATATATATGTACATATATGTGTATTCTCTAGTATATGGTTCGATTATATGGGCCACCATTCTATAATTTAAAAAGCTTTTATATACTTTATAAATTGAATGTTGGATCACATTTAATTGAAACTAGTATTTTCCATCCAATGAAACTAATGGTTCATGGCATGAACATATCATTAATGGTATGTCAAATAGATTTTCTTCATCAATATATGCATGAAAAACCCACTTAGATTGATGTTGGAATTTTATTTCACTCACATTTACATTATAGTTTTAACAACATACTATCACAAGTAGTAAATAAAATTTAACATGATGAATTATCATTAAAGCATGTCATATAAGAAAATCATATTAATTAATCTCCAAAACATGGAAATAAATTGGGTATAGCAATGAAATCACTAGGCATGATAAACATAGAAACAAGTACATGTAGACATGATAAGTAAGAACAAACATGAAAATAAGCATGGTATGTTACTAAGTAAGTAGGAAACACTCATACATGGAATATTAAAATCAATTCTAATAAAACACACAAGTCATATAAAAAAATTTCAAACAACCTAGAAATGCAATCTACATGGTATGGCATGTGAACTCCTATGTGACTTTAATGATTCATGTAATACTATATCCTTGTAGTACCAGGACAAGGGTAAAATGCTATAAATATCCTAAATTTGTTTACTCCAATCACTCAGGGTGAAATCTTAATCAACTTTAATATCAAATAGCATGAAAAAATCCCATCCCTGAACATTTGGACTTTTCCCCATATGTAGGTTGATCACTCCCATAAAAAGATATTTACCAAGAATTAACACATTCCTTATCATCTATATACTAGCACAAAATAGTAAGACAGTGTAAAAAAGAGGCTCTGGTACCAATTTTTAACATCCTGGCCCAAATGACTACAAAATCAGTAGTTGAACCAGTCACCACATAGCCTCAAGTATGCCTCCTCATATTACAAAGGATTTTGAAAAGTATCAAGGGTTTCATGGTGGTATGGCGGGGAGACTATACCCTCATGATTAGATTAACATGATGTTATAATGATAAGAAAACAATAGACATCATTAGCAACTGTAATAATCAAATACCAAACAGTGGAAGATAAATACAATAACTGAATAAGAAAATGGATAATTCCATCACATATAACCATGAATGCAAGTCAATATGATGCTCAAAAATAAAGAATAATAAAATAAAACCAGTATTATAATACAATACAAATGGAACAACGAAATAAAAGAATAAGAGACCATAGGCTATCTCCATGAGCATCCTAAGTACTAGCTCAGTCATGTGATCATAACTCCCATGAACAATGCACATCAAACTAAATAATCCAAGGACCTATGAACGTGAATATATTCTTAGGTAACCCAGTGCAATAGTTTCCTAACAAGGGTGTGAGATATACTTAGTATTCCACCACTAATGGTGTCGAAATCAAAATATAGTCCTTAAATATAAGGTACAGTCATGTGTAGGAAATTATAAATGCAAGATGATAAATAAATAAATTCCTCGATCTAAGATCTATATGGGAAACCCATCCCACTAATTTCTTAGTCCTAATATAGAATTTACTTGAATGAGGAGAACTTGTAAAGGTGTGATATGATATAATGATGGTTCATCGTAACTAAGTATCAAGAATGGACCAATCCTAGGCATTTGATTTGTCCTGGAAGACGCATCCCTGGATAATAACTATGTAATATTAGTCTTTAATATTTATGTTATTATTAGAATTTAATAAGAGGAACCTAGAGCCCAACCATGGCGACCTGAAATAGAATCCAAATTCTCACTCCAGGGTCACTCTAAATACCCATCACCCATCATATTCTATCTAAGGTGATCCATAAATGAAATTTTAAATATCACTCTTGGAATGGTGTAAAGTCCAGAACCTCTAAGTACGTCCTAAGTATCTCACATAGGGGTCTGAGTATTTCCCGTTTCCTGGTGTAACAATCACACAATGATCCCATCCATGATTTCTCCCCCAGGGAACTAGTGTCACTGAAGGAGGTAAGAAATGCATGGTGAGCCCATTCAAGGCCTACCAAGTATCACTTCTAATACATCACATCATAAAGTAACATATAAACCCATTCTTGTAATTCCATAAAAGGAGACCCAAGTATCACCCAAGGTACATATAACCACTAGTAGCCTATGTGCCCATCCAACACATTCTGTGACTAAAATCCGAGTATCATTCAAGTTTTTTCACAATTCCAATGATCAATTAAATAAAAAAAAGTCCCTGTTAGTGAGAATTCCATAATATGAAACAAGGGTTCCTTAAGAGGTCCAATCCCATTTTCCACTTTATTTTAGAATAAAAATCAACACATACATAAATAATCCACATTAAGAAGAAAGAATAAAAAATAAGGCCATGGAAACCCCCATTCCATAAATCCAAACAATTAATATCACATATATCACTTTTACATTTTGAATTAAATGCAACTAATCACGGGGTTTTATTAAAAAAAATATGGCATTGTTGATCAAACAATTAATTTAGCTCACTTTAGAAAAACCAATTCCATCACAAGGGATAAATAAACCCTCCTTAGAGGTGGATTTATAATAGGTGAGAATCAAAATATAGTATATAAATTAAAAACACAAACAAGGTGGTGGCTCTAACAGGGAAAAAAACATTAAAATAGGGAGACTAAATGAACCCGCACTAAGGGGTGGTTTGGGTTGAGTTCATAACATCCAACCACACCAAGAAGGGTAAAAACACATCACAAGGAAATCAGGGCAATTTAATTCAAGGGAAATTATTATTTTAAAGAAACACAAGGTAAGTCTAGAACACAACACGAATTTGATATTTTATAAAATGGTGATGCTTCTAGGAAAAGTTATAAACCACCTACCATATTCCATGTATGAACCATATGTCCAATATCAACGCTTGATTTCATCCAGTTCGAGAGAAATCAAAGAAACTAATGAAAATCCTGAAAATAGGGGGAACTATGTCGGACTAAAATATTGCAGAATGATGGAATCCTAATGAAGAATGAAATTAAGATGATTAATTAGCTTACCAATGTGGATCTAATTCACTCAATGACACTCAAATTAATGGTCGAGATAGATTCATGCATAAGAGGAGTCCAAAATGTTTGGTCAAGCAATGGGGAGAGGCTACATGTGTAGGATAAGAAAGTTGGATGAGGATGATTAAAGAAAAAATGGTCAAAAGAGTAACTCCCCACCCTTTAATGAGGCTCATAGTTTGGCCTCATGGTTTTCCACATCGTGCACTAACCATTCTTGTGCTTCTACCTAAGTAGGGAGGTCACACGTTTCATGAACATGGTTTTAGAAACCATGTGAAAACGGTGTAATTTACCACTATAAAGAACCTATAGAAAATCACATTGTCATGTGGCTCCTCCTACAAGTTTAGACAAAACTATGAAAGACCTACAGCTCTATTGTATCAACTAAACAGTTTTCTATGGTGGGCTGCATGGTTTTATAGAAACTGTTCACCTTGACCAATTCTTCCCAATTTTGATTTTTCATAGCCCAGTGCTCCCAAAACTCAATAGAACACCCAAGGGACCCCTCATTAATTTAGCCATGTTTAAAAACCACACTTTTAATTTTTTCAACTCATATAATTCCATTCCTATACTTGTTTTACAAAATAATCCATCCACCAAATGGCAAATTTTAATTTCCTTAATAATTTCATCCCATCCAAAAACACTAAATGATACAATGTTCTTGCATGGTAAGTATTTTCATTTTTTCATTTTGTTATGGTGACATAGATCATATTATCACAATACTTGGGGTGTGAAGTTTTGGTGAGGGAGCAGTTACCTCACCTTTTTCAATGTCACCCTTCTTCGTCATGACTTTCTAATGATGGAAAGTGGAATGGTGGGGAGTATGTAACATACTAGTTAAAAGTTATTCTCTTTTAAATGTTTAAAATATTGTTCATGGTTTTGGAGATTATGGGAATATATTTTAGAGTTTCTATAGAACATGAGATAGAAGATTCCTATAGGGCCTTTTTACACTGTAAAACCATACTTATAATGTAAATGTGTCACTGGGAACAAGCTGTGAAAGTGGTTTAGAGTGTGAAATATTTTTACACTAGAAACTAGTTTTTATGTCATAAATATTTCACTTTGTCTAATTTAACTTTAGGAGGAATATTTTGGGTGTACATGAACTATAGGGAGTTTATTCTATAAATCCATTATTTGCAACATAAACCCCTCATGCCCAATAAGTTTTTTTCACTGAATTATTTAATCCCTCTTAAATAAATGTATAGGAATTTACCTCAAACCCTAAGATTATTATAGGAGATTTTGGGTGTCCTCTCCTCCACCAGATCACTTATTTTAGTTATCAGTATCTATATTGGTTATGTTTCTTCTCTCCAAAGGAGTGTGGACTTTTTTCTTCATCATTGATCTTGTTGTGGTATTGGAATTGGGATACGTTAATGGGATCTATTGATCTTGTGATGATGATTCTTTGATTCCTTATATATCCTTTGTGTGATATTCTTTACAAGTCTGAACTTCATGTTGGTTGTTTTATGGTGCATGCATTTATTTTGGTATGGTGTGATTTATCCTCTCTTATGGTCATTTAATTTATGGAATCGATTATATGATTTTGGAATCATTTATATGGCCTCTATTATTATCTCCATGTTCCTTCTAGTGTTTGTGGATCTCGTGTGGGTAGTGTACAACCTAAGTATGAGGTGGGTGGTTCTGTCTCTAGATTATATTATATAAACCATTTATTGTACTTATTTTATTAAATTTTTTTCTTAATAAAATGGAATGATTTACTACTTTGTGTGTGTGAGTGGGATTTTCAATAAAATATGGTTTTCCCTTAATTTTTGGTAAAAGAAAGGGAGTTTTAAAAGAATTGTTAAATTTATTATGAAATGGATTCTAAATCATTTTTCATGTAAAAAATGGTGTTTCAAATTGTATTGTGAATTATATAAACCCTTGGAATATGATTTGATAAAAGCATCACACATGAGCCATGGGTAATTAGGTGAATGGTGTGGTATTGGGACATGTCTTTTAATACTATAAGGGAGTTTACTTTCTGGGATTATCATCTATTCCTAGATATACGTGAATTTAGATCTTGTTCTTGATTAAAATGGTGAGGGGGTTTAATTTCTAGGTTTTTCCCAAGTTCCCTGAACATTGATTCATGGGTTCTAGGGACTTGTAGTGCACACTAGTCATATTGATGTATGAGTTACCTATATAACCTTACTATGAGTTGTCCTTGGCCTATTTTGCCATTTTACTTTATTTTTAATTGTCTTGAGTTGTATTTTTATTATTCTTCTATGATAATAATTCTTTAAAGAAATTATGGAAATTATTCGTTGAAACTATTTTTCATTTCTTGTTTTATAACTGTGGAAAAAGTTGAATTTTTTACTTTGTTTTTGACAATTTTTTTTAAATTCTTATTATTCCATGTTCTTCTATAAATTCAGCATATTGGTATTATTTTTTAAAGACTTTATATAGAACACCTATGTGGGATCCGACTAATCTTATTTATCTCACACCCTACACACGCCTTCGGTGGTGTGTAGACCTTGTATTGTTTTTTGATATAGGAAAATGAATGGTGTTGTTATGAGGGAATGAGGTTTATATTAGTTAGTTATGAGTAGCTGCTGGTGATATGGTGGGATTTTTCCCACATTATCACATGTATTTTTTTTAGTTTTCCTTTTCTGTTGGATAGGTTCTTAGGTTTGTTTTGGATTTTGAGTTGTATCGCTACTACTATTTTTATTTAGTTATAGAATATATCTCTTTTAGTTTTATTCTAAAGATTATTTATATTGTGTAAATATTCCATTTATGTTGTTTCATGTTGGGAGAAATCATTCACTCTGGACGTTTTTTTATTCTTGGTTTCTCATTGTCGACCTATGGGGATCGAGAATTCCCTTCAGGTATGTGGTGGATTGGTTTCAGTACCAGTTTTTAGGGTAACCTGAGTCAGTTCATTATAGGTTGTGTTATTATATATATCACTATAGTTTTTTTATTTAATACATACCTCCTCATGAGTTGGGTAATGATATTAATGACCACATTTGAGGTTTTGGGTTCCTGGTGCATTCCCAAACATCTAGGTTGTAAAGGATATAAAAGGTTGACTACTCCCCCTACACTGCTCTATCCTCCATATGTTGGGTGGGTTGTAAAAACTCATGGATATGATATATATAAAAGGACTATAATGGATTAAGTTAGTCATGTGTGTGTGTTTACACATAAAAGTAATGGATTAAGGTTATAGTGTGTGTGTGTGTATTCGCATGTGTGTCTTTAAATATATATTACTATTTATATGGAAGTCATGTGGATTCCCAATGGGGTCATTTATGGTAGGAGAAGGGAATTTTATTGATGTCCTTCATGTATTGTTATTATACCATCATATAAATTATGGTTTTATAGATATATGAGTGTGGATGTAGATATGGGTTTATGTTTATATAGAGGGGATGTGAGTTCTAGGATGTGAGTAATTGGGGTTTAGGGTAATTAGGTTAATGGGGAAGTAGATGTGTGATACCCTATTATTTTCTCATATATATTTTTATAAATTTTTTTAAATATACTTGTGTGCTATACTTGGTGAATAAGACTTATTAAGTATAGGAATTTGTTAACCTGATATTTGTAATGAGTTAGTCTCAATGTTTATTCACTAAGGATTTAGTATACTTCTTCCCAATTTATAGAAGATGTTTTTGGGATGATCCTAATAAGTACACTTGTATTCTTTCCCTTGTATAACTATATCAATTTTTTAGTTCCTTAAGAATAAATTATTGATCCGCTTGGGACATACAATCTTGAGGTAGTTTTTGGTGACAAAGTGTGCTAAAGAGTTGTTTTCATATAAGTTCATTGTGGTATTTTCTTAACTTTTTATGTTATGTATGACATTAAATTCATGAACTAGTGAATATAGGCCTTTCATGTTATTTTTTCAGTTTTAACATTGTTTATTAAGGTGACGTATATGCAAGATACATTATGAATTAATATTTAACACTAGTTTTTATAACTGATGTTAAACATAATTACAATGTCTGTTGTTTTGGAAAAAATATATAATATTTAACTATAAATTATTTTTAACATCTGTTATTTGAAAAAGTGACATTAAAAATGACTTTTCACAAAGTTTATTTTAATAACCAATGTGAAAATTATATTCCTTTTTAGAAAATAAATATGAGAGATCATAGAAACCTTCTTGGTTGTTTCATGGAATCAGCCTGAATATAAATCAAGATTAAGAAAATATCAATTGCAATGTACAAAAAAATAATTATTCTAAGAAATAATAATAATAATAATATATTATAAACAATTAAGGGAAAATATGTATAAAATAAAATAAATCATTTCACATATTTTACTTTGATGAAAGGATCACCGATGCCCATCATTTCTCTTAGGAATGGTTCCACTCTCTCCCTTGAGACTTTTATGATTTGGAATCTATGAATTAAGAGAGGTGTCAGAAATGATAATATAGGAGTTAAATCATATGGGTGTGAAATAATAGTGAAAGGGGCAAGAAAATAATTTTTTTATGGTAAATTAAAAGGGAGATTAATGGGTGGATAATTTGTAGTTAGGAACTAAAAAAATGGTGGTCGTAATGTGAAAAATAATTAAAATTCCATGAATGATGTGATGGATTCCTTGGTGGGAACTAAAAAACATTAGGAGTGAAGTAAATAAAAATAAAAATTACCAATGAAACATGATAAATATATATCATGGAATGTAAAATCACATGGGTGGGATGTGAAAAAATATAGGTTCTATGTTAGGGTTATATTTTTAATGTTGATTATTAAAAAAATCAACATTAAAAATTCACATATGTTGGATTTTAACATCTGTTTTTTTAGTACCCAACATTAAAAATGTGGGTTTTAATATTGGTTATTTCAATAACTAATGTTAAAACTCCCCATGATAGAGGTTTTTGACATTTCTTATTACAATAACCACCATCAAAAACCTTTACAGTAAGGGTTTTAATGTGGTTTTATATGTGTTTTAATTCATTCTATTTTAAGTTTCAAGAGTTAATACTTATATTTCCATTTGGTTTGGAGGCCATCTAGAGATTTTTAGAATTTTTATGGAATTTTGCAGGGAACTACGCCACTGTGGGTATAAGATGCAACATTGAGTGGGATTGTTGTGGTGTGGAAGAGAGGGTTGTGGAATAGAGTTCGAGAGGTGGTGTTTTTTGTGCCACTACAAATTTGGGCATGGATTTTACATGGATAAGGGGTTGTGGCATAGTCCTTTTGTTCATTTTAGCTTTGTGGTGTGGAATAAGAGGTTGTGGTGTACTAGACAAGGGGTGGGATTTGGTTGGTTCTGCCAAATCTAACACCTCTATGATGTAGAGATGGGTTGAACCATATTCCACTTCTTTTGTGGCTTGGTGCTATAGCATGGTGTCTTTGACTTCACCAAAACAATTTCCCTAATATAATAAGATCTAGTGAGGTATGTGGCATAGATTCCAGAGTCCAATTGTTCGGGGTGACTATGATATGGATAAGGGGCTCTATGGCATGGTCTTGAAGCTTTGTGGTGTGTTCTTTTAGGGTTCCCCATGTTGTTATATTTTCTAGACTGCTAGTAAATATTTAATTCCCCTCGATTTTAGGTTTCATGGAAATTTTTTCTCTGAAACTTTAGGCACCCAAGAGAGTTTTTTAAGGCCTTTGAATTATTTTCTAGTTGGATTCAACCCTAAAATTTTGGAGATCAGTTATTGGTGATTCCTCTTCATTATTGAGGTGGGTGACTCTATAAAAAGGAACTGATTCTTAAATAACTTGGTGTTCTTATTAAATTACTTGGTTTTCTATAAAAATGATGGATTTTATATCAAAGAATATTTTCTTCAGGAAATCTATTTTAAAAAAAAGGATTTTATTTAAAAATGGTAATGGACACACTATGTGGGGATAAAATGACTTAAAATTGGTTTAGATTACAAATGGGGTTTCAAGCATGGAATAATATATTCTTTTCTATGAAAATGATTTATAAATTGTGAGAAAGGTTTACAAATGGTTTTTAGAAATCATGGCGCATTTTGGGCCTTTAGTGCATTGGGAAATATATTTTTCACTTTAGTTTGTGTAATGCCACTAGAAGTTTTGGGATATTGAAACACCATTTTAGGACTCAATATCAGTTAAATCCACATTATGTCTAGTTTAGGTTTATTTTTATATCAAGTATGTATTCCCATAGGTTATATCCCAATCTTTTGTTTTTTCATTTATGCATGGTTATACACATGATGGTTTATTTTATGGTTGGATTGCTCACTTGTTTATCTTATGGTGTATCTATAGATGTTTTTTCTTATGTTCAAATTATTTCTTATATATACATGAAAAATTAATTTATATGAGAATATGACAATATTTTTTTAAAAACCAAAGGTTTTTTTTGTTTTTAATGTAACACCCCAAGAATTTAAAAATAAATTTAATATAGAATGCATGAAACATTGAGTCTCTAAAAACACCACTTTGTTATAACCTAGCTAAGTAAACATAATTTTTCCACCTCTATGTTTTGAATTTCTAAAAACTGACATACACAAGTTGCGTTCAGAAAGATATTTAGAGTTTGATAAGACAAACATCATTTTTGGTGAACAGTAACATACCCTTATGAATAGTAACATACCATAATGAATAGTGATTAATAATAATGAATAGTAAATATTCCAATAAAATATAAAATTCACCCATAAATATATAAATACAATTTAGAAATCTTAAAAGTGATAAAACAATCATCGTATAAGTATTAGTATTTTCACATGTCATAAACATTTTAATTACAGTTTTATGATTAATTTAATAATTTAAAATGGAAATTTATTTTCATGTAATGTATTCATAAATTTTTTATGTATTTTCTTATGGTTATAAGATAATTTTATGGGACCTTGATTAATATCTCAATGTGTTATAAAATGAGTTATAGTCTTAAAGTAGTTTTTTTTGGAATAAATTATGATTTTATTTAAAAATTAAATTAAAAATATTAACAAAAATATTTTCAAAAATTTGACTTCATTTTGGAATTTTACACATCAAAAAATGGTTAGGGTGAATTTTTGGGATTTTTCTAAAATACATGAATTTTGGATGAATAGTAAAATATGATAATTTATGATAAATGCTAAATACATTATTTATTGGGTCATAAGTGATGTAAGGATGATGTATGCCTACAAGGTTTGAACTCACATGCACTTATTACTATTAGGGGTCACATGAAACAACACTATTGGTTGTCTTGAGGGAATTAATAAAATAATGAATAAAATATTTAAAATTCACTCCTCTCCTCCACTATAAAAATCCCCCTCACTTTCTCTTCTCTTAACTCCTCTCAAACCTCGTTCCTTGTCTAATATTTGACCAAATACCCTTACCTAGTAACTTCTCACATTCAGTAATCTCTTGGTATTTCCTAAATTCCAAAATCCCTTCCCTTAAGGAGGTTCTCAAGGAGGTTGTTTTAAGAGGTAAAGCACCTTTATTTTTCATTTAGTTTCATTTCAATTTATCTTATTTTGTTATCCTCTACTCACCTCATCTATCCAAATGACCATGATATATCCATTATAATATATATAATGGAATTATATCATGTTAATGGAAGAACCATCGTCAATATTCTTACTCTCTCCCTTTTATTTTATAAATGAAATTAACATCCATGAGGTTCCAATTTATAACCTTTGGGGAAGACAGAGTTTTTCTCTTAAAATTATCCTTCATTACTGGTCATGAAACCATTTTCATGGTTTAACCAGACTATAATATATTTATTATAACCTAATTAATATTTTAGAACCAGAATACATACATATTATTAAATCGTATGACCAAACTAGTTCCTAATAATTAAAATAACGCTAAAATGACTGCCATTAATATTTCATCTAATGATTCATAATCTTTCCATGTAACCAAATGATATAAATTTCCATTAAAACTTCTGTATGTTCATAAATAATATTTAATTTCAATTCTGGATATTTACATCCATTCCATATGACTTACATTTTAAAAAAACAAGTGAACCGATTATGAAAATCAAGAAAACAAAAACTCACTACTAGAAAATCTGGTTTTGGAGGCGGGGAATCTATAGCGGCCTCCATTTGGCGGGCGATAATACCATCAACAGCGGCCTCCAAATGGCGACCGATGCAATTTTTCATAAAAAAACCCCTAATTTCCCCTCCCTCCCCTCCCTCCGCTCCCCGGCCCCGTGACCACCCCTTCCCCGACCCCACGACCCCGACCCCGACCCTGACCCCCGGCGACCCTCCCCGACCCCCGGCGACCCTCCCCGACCCCCGGCGACCCCGACCCCGCCGGCGACCCCGACCCCCGTCGACCCCAACCCCCGACCCCCGACCTCCCGACGACCTCGGTAACCCTCGGTGCGCCCCCGTGACCCCACCCCCTTGCCTCCGTGCTGCCGGCGACCTCCTGGCGACCCGACCTCCCAGCGACCCCGACCTCCCGGTGACCCCGACCTCCCGGTGACCTCTCGGTGACCTCCGTGCGCCCCCGACCTCCCGGCGACCTCCCGACGATCCCCACCCCTTTCCTCCGTGCTACGCCACCAGCAACCCCCACTGCCTTGCCTCCACGGTGCGCCCCCGTGACCCCGAAACCCCCTGCCCGCGCTGCACCCCGGCGACCCCCACCGCCTTGCCTCCGCGCTGCGGCCCCGTGACCCCGACACCCCCGCGACCCAGCAACCCCCACCTCTGCCCGCGCTGCACCTTTGGACAGCCTCACCGCCGCTGTCCCCTCGCGACCCCGTTGCATCCCTCCGGGAAGTCCTCCTGCCTCCGTTGGACCCTTCCAGTCAATTGTGCCCCGCCGTGTAGAACCCTCCACGCGGTCCAACGGTTCCACTCCTTTCAAGTCCGGCCGTCGAACCTCTGTCGTCAATTCACTACGCCCTCATGGATCCGCAATCGAGTCAGACCCCATTACCCGCGGTCGAGTCCTCCGCAGGTAATGTTTTTTATCCAAATTTGGTTTTTAAATTCTAATGATATGTGTTTTTTTAGAATTTAAAGAATATATTTCACTTTTGATTTCTATTAAATACAGATATGGATAGGAGTTGGATTGATATGAAAGATAGATTTTCAGCTGAATATTATGAGGGGATTAAGCGATTTATGAATTTCACCAACAAATTTCCAAGCGATATGATTAGTTGTCCATGTAGAAAATGTGCAAATAGATATCTTTTCAAACGAGATAGTGTTAGAGAACATTTGTTTTTGAATGGGTTTTTGAAAAACTATAAGACATGGACGCGTCATGGAGAAGATTCTGTTTCATGTCATCGCTCAGAAAATATTCATATGAATGTTGATTTATGAATAGTTGATCCAATAAACATAATGATGAATGATATGATGCGTCAGTTTCAATCTGAAGACAGTAATGTCGTAAATGACGATGTTGGGTTGAGTAATCCTCGTTCTTCTGCAGATGGAGAAGCATTGAAATTCTTTGAAATTCTTGATGATGTGTGTATTGAATTATATCCTGGGTGCCCTAAATTTAGTAAACTGTCGTTCATCATTGAATTGTTACACCTGAAGGCCTTAAACAAGTGGTCAGACACCTCATTCGACATGTTGTTGGTATTATTGAAGAAGGTACTCCCTGCTGGAGCGAATATTCCAGAGTCATTCTATCAAGATCGCAAGTTAATCGATGATCTTGGTTTTACATATGATATAATTGATGCATGTCGGAATAATTGTATGTTGTTAAGAAAAGAGAATACACAATTAAATAATTGTACTGTTTTCTATACATCCAGGTGGAAGACCAATGAGATTAATCATGGTAGTCAGATTCTTCCTGGGAGAGTCTTGAATCAAGGGAAACAAGTTGCCGCTAAATAGATGCGTTATTTCCCACTGAAACCGAGACTGAAGAGATTCTTCTTGTCCACTAAAATTGCTAAATTTATGACTTGTCATTCAGAGAGAAAGAAAGAGGTTGATAAATTAACTCACCCGGCAGATTCATTGGCCTGGAAAGAGTTTGATCAGAGACACCCAGACTTTTCCCAAGATGATCGTAATATTCGAATGGGTTTAGAAGCAGATGGTTTTAACCCATTTAGGTCCATTGTTGGTGTGAAACATAGTACATGGCCAGTGGTGTTGGTTCCATACATCATTCCCCCATGGGTATGTATGAAGCAACCTTTTTGTTACTGTCAATTCTAATTGATGGACCGAGAGGACCTGGTGATAAAATCGATGTTTATATTCAACCTTTGATTGATGAGATGCAAGAATTTTGGGCCGATGGTGTAATGAATTTTGACTCGGCAGCAAATGAAATGTTTATACTTCGAGCCGCTTTGTTATGGACAATTAATGATTTCCTAGTGTAGGATAACTTATCAAGTAGGAGTACAAAAGGAGAATTTTCTTACCCTTGTTGTAATAAGAGCAAGAAATCTATATGGCTTAAGCACTGTAGAAAGTGGGCATATCTTTGTCACAAACGCTTTCTTCCTCCATTGCACAGGTTTAGAAAAGACCGTGTATCATTTGATGGGAATAGAGAGTTTGACCCATCACCACAAATACTATCTCGGGTTGAAATTTGTGCACAACTTGATGAAGAAAACATCCGTACAATGTATGATTTTCAAGATTTATTGGTTCCTGCATTGCCTTCTATTCCTGCTGCAAATAGACAGCGAAGTCATAATTGGAAGAAACGAAGTATTTTTTTTGAATTGCCTTATTGGAAATATAATATTTTAAGGCATAATTTCGATGTGATGCACATTGAAAAAAATGTATGTGATAATATTTTGTGCACCATTTTATGCGTCAAGGGGAAATCAAAGGACAGTGCTAATGCTCGACGTGATTTGCAAGAAATGGGATTGAGAAAACCTTTAAATTTACAGCTGGGTGAAGGTAATCGGGCATACATGCCTGCTGCACAGTACACAATGAGTAAAAAAGAGAAACAAACATTTCTATCAATTTTGAAGACTGTTAAGGTGCCATATGGTTATTTCTCTAATATTTCGAAGAACGTGAATATGACGAGCATGACATTACAGGGTTTGAAAAGTCACTATAATCATATTCTGCTTCAACAGTTAATTCCTATAGCAATTCGTGATTACTTACCTTCCCAGGTTGTTGAGCTGTTGATTAGAGTTTCTAATTTTTTCAGACACCTATGTTCTAGGAATCATCACATAAGTGATTTGAAAAAGCTACAGGATAAGATTGTACTTGCACTATGTCACCTAGAAAAACTCTTTCCACTGTCTTTTCTTGATGTCATGGTTCACTTGACCGTGCATTTAACTGGTGAAGTCATTGATGGCAGTCCCATGCAATTCAGGTGGATGTATCCAATAGAGCGATACTTAAATACATTGAAACGCTATGTGTGCAACAAAGCTCATCCAGAAGCATCAATTTCCAAGGGATATTTAATGGATGAGTGTCTTAATTTCTATGCTTCATATATTGATGAGGTTGAAACAAAAATAGATAAACCGTCCCAGACTGACAAGGGTCCAATTGGAGAAGGAATAACATTTGATATGCGGAACGACGAGTGGGTTCAAGCTCATCGATATGTGTTGTTCAACACTCCATCAGTTATACCATTGATACAGTAAGTTTCATAGTTGATGTGTATTTTGTTATATATTTATTTTATTGCTTACCTTATATTGTGTTGTGATTTAGGATGCATATCGCTGAGTTGAAACATGAAAGGCCCCGTGCAACTGAGTATCAAATCCAAAAACATCATTTCAACACATTTCATGAGTGGTTCAAGACTCATGTATGTATAATTTATTTAATATTTTTATAGCACAACTAAGTTGTATTTTCACAATCCTTTATCCATTATACTATATATGTGAAATTTGCAGATTCAAAAGTTACGTGATTTAACCCAGCATGTGAGCGAAGAACTCAACCAACTAGCTGATGGTCCATTTATTACAGCTCGTCGCTATAAGTCTTTGGATGCTAACGGATTCCGATTTCGTATTAGCGATGTTGACATGAACCGATCCACACAAAATAGTGGCGTTGGTTGTTCTTTTGTTGGTTCGGGTTATTATTATTGATTGTTGAGAGATATTATTGAGGTTATTTATGATCGTGGCTTAAAACACATATTGTTAAGGTGTGATTGGGTCAATCCAGTTCGTGGAGCGAAAGTTGATAACTTCCAATTTACATTAGTAAACTTTAATAATATGCTATATAAAGATGACCGGGTTAGCAATGAGCCCTTCATACTGACATCGCAGGCCAAACAAGTTTACTTTCTCGGCATTGATTCTGATTGGAAAGTTGTGGTGAAAATGTCTAGAAGAGGGGTTTTTCTGATTGACCAAGAGGAACATGAAGTTGTCGCATTTCCTGATCAAACACTTGACCAAACAACAATAGTTGTACGAGATGAAGATATACAATGGACCAGAGAGACGGTTTAAGGAGATACGATAGACTTGCATGATTAGTGGAAATTGTAATTATATTCCTAGTTATTATTTGTAAAAATATTTATCAGTTATATATGTATAAAAATTGCTTGATTTAACTATAATTTCTTTTAATGCAGGTATGTCACAGGGTGGTCACAGTGGTTCACCTGATGTTGTTGGTATGTATGTTTTCATTTTTCTAAATTAATTGATTGCAATTTTCTGTTTATATTTCCCTAACTGTTTCTAATCATTAATTTATATTGTAATTGAATTATGAATTTATGTTTATTAGGATCTACTGATTCTTCCAGCATACGTAGGGGTCCTGGTAGAGGGGTTCGATCCTGGAACTCTGGAGCCTGATTGGATGTGTTATTTGAAGACACATTTCATCCAGTTGGAGATGGTGCTACTACATTGAGTCGTCAGTTTGGGCATATGATACGAGACTCACACAGATTCCCTCTGACGACTCGTGACTGGAGTTCTTTCCCTCATGATACGATGGACAGATTATGGAGGGAGGTTCAGGTAAATTCAATGTTTAATTTTTCATGATATTGTTATTATTATTGTCCCATCTACTGACAAAATTTTTAATAGGATAATTTGACATCCTGTCCAGATTTGTTATTATTATTGTCCCATCTACTGACAAAATTTTTAACAGGATAATTTGACATCCTGTCCAAATGAGTTTCGGGCTGTTTGTATGTAGAAATGCAGAAAATTATGGAAGGATTACAAGTCAAGGGTGAAGAGAGATCACTGGACACCATTTGTGGGTGTGCCAGACATTCTACAGCGAGTCCCTCCGGGCATTCTTCCTGCGCATTGGCAGGATTTGGTTGCGTTTTGGTCTAGTGAGGTAGCGATGGTAAGAATTATTACTTTTAATCTATAAATGACTATTTTTTCAAATTTTTATTAAGTAAATACATTGAATGTAGACCGAGTCTGCTCGTCATTCACATAATTGGGCGATGCAGGCCACGCCTTCCAGACTTGGCACTCGACATGTGTCACAGCTCAGACAAGATGTAAGTTCAGAATTCACTATTTCATTCATATTTTAAAAATATTGTAGTATAACATGGTGAAGCTCTTTATTATAGTTACACCAATGTGGTGAGCCAATCGATCGGATGTCCATATGGATGAGGACTCGTAGGGCGGGTGATCCCGATGTTGTCGGTGTTATAGTAAGAAAATTATTTACTAATTAATAAATGTATTTTTTATTTTATATAAATTATTCATATTTTTTCATTGATTCATTATATGCTACAGGATCAGTTTGACGCTTAGTTAGCAGAGTTTCCAGAGGATCAACGTCGTAGTACTGTGCGTAGAGATGAAATATTTCACCGTGTCGTGGGGCGTGACGGTCATGGTTATTCTTTGACTTATGGCGGCGGTGTCCCACGACGTGCAGTTGTTAGAGCAGATGTGATTAATGCATACAGAGAGTCAGGGATGCGCACACAGGCTGAGATAGATGCTTCCATTTAGGATATGTAGCGCAAATTTTATTCACAGTTTCATCAGTTACGTGCAGAGTATGAGGAGAGGTTGTCACAGATGTCATCACGTATCGATAAAATGATGACGCAACAAGTGGCACCACAGGTAAACAATAAAACAAACCATACTCAGATTGAATTTTATTGATATGTTTAAGATACATAATATTGATATATATTGTAGGCTCCGAATACATCTGGTAGACATCACAGTGATATTGGCGATCCAGATGAGAATGAACCCCATGCATGAGGTAATTTCATTTTTCTTGATGAATTCTTTAGAATTTTTTATATCCTTGATGAATATAATTTTCCTTTTTACCTAGATTAGTTTGTTTTAATATTTGTGGATGACATATTTGTGCACTCCAAGCGTGATTATGATCATACCCAACATCTTGACATCATACATATTACACTTATTGACTATACGTCAAGCTATATATATGTCAGTTTTGTATTGATTATATAGGTATAGTTATTGGGTCAAATAATTTCAGAGGAAGGTGTGTTAGTGGATGGAGAGAAACTCCAGACAGTTGTTTCTCAGGAGAAGCCCAAGAACTCTTTCAATACTTTTATCTTTTTAGGGTGAGTTAATTGTGACGTGCACACGCAGACGGCGCGTCAATCGGACGTGCGGTCTGCGCGGTAGGTCTCATTATGCGTTCTTTAAGCGTTGCACGCGCTTGATAAACGCGCCGTGGGGGGGGGGGGGGTCCAAACTGGCCGAACTATGTATGAATGACCTGAAATCAGAAGACATCAAAGGGTGAGTGAATTGTGATGTGGTCGAGCAGACGGAACGTCAATCGGACGTGCCGTGTTCCCGCGGTGACCGAGAACGCCATTTCTGGTGTCATAAACAGCCAAAACGGGCGTCTAACGGTCAAAATCTTAGCAGACGACATCAGATTGACCTGAAATCATAGTACAACAATACAATTATTATTCACGATGTGCACACACAGACGGTACATCAATCGGACGTGCGGTCTGCGCGGTAGGGCTCATTATGCATTCTTTAAGCGTTGCGCGCGCTTGATAAACGCGCATGGGGGGATCCCAAACTGGACGAACGATGTCCGAATGGCCCGAAATCGGACGACATAAAAAGGTGAGTGAATTGTGATGTGGTCGAGCAGACGGTACATCAATCGGACGTGCCGTGTGCCCGCGGTGACCGGGGAACGCCGTTCTGGTGTCACAAACTGCCAAAACTGGCGTCTAACGGTCAAACTCATAGAGGAAGACATCGGATTGACCTGAAATCACAGGAAAACAATAAAATCATTATTCGCGACATGAACGCACAGACGTCACGTCAATCAGACGTGCGGGCTGCGCGGTAGGGCTCATTATGTGTTCTTTGAGCGTTACGCGCGCTTGATAAACGTGCGTGGGGGGGGGGGGGTCCCAAACTGGCCGAACCGATGTCCGAATGGCCTGAAATCAGATGACATCAAAGGGTGAGTGAATTGTGATGTGATTGAGCAGACGGCATGTCAATCGGACGTGCCGTGTGCCCGCGGTGACCGGGAACGCCGTTCTGGTATCATAAACAGCCAAAACTGGCATCTAACGGTCAAACTCTTAGCAGACGACATTGGATTGACCTGAAATCATAGTACAACAATACAATTGTTATTCGCGATGTGCACGCACAGACGTCACATCAATCGGATGTGCGGTCGGCGCGGTAGGGCTCAGTATGGGTTCTTTAAGCGTTGCGCGCGCTTGATAAACACGCGTGGGGCGTCCCCAAACTGGCCCGAACGATGTCCGAATGGCCCGAAATCGGACGACATCAAAGGGTGAGTGAATTGTGATGTGGTCGAGCAGACGACACATCAATCGGACGTGCCCATGTGCCCGCGGTGACGGGGAACTCCGTTCTGGTGTCATAAACGGCCAAAACTGGCATCTAACGGTCAAAATCTTAGTGGACGACATCAGATTGACCTAAAATCACAGGACAACAATAAAATTATTATTTGCGACATGAACGCGCTGACGGAACGTCAATCGGACGTGCGGTCTGTGCGGTAGGTCTCATTATGCGTTCTTTAAGCGTTGCGCGCGCTTGATAAACGCGCGTGGGGGGTCCCACACTGGCCGAACGATGTCCGAATGGCCTGAAATCGGACGACATCAAAGGGTGAGTGAATTTTGATGTGTTCGAGCAGACGGCACGTCAATTGGAAATGCTGTGTGCCCGCGGTGACCGGGAACGCCGTTCTGGTGTTATAAACGGCCAAAACTGGCGTCTAACGGTCAAACTCTTAGCGGACGACATCGGATTGACCTGAAATCACAGGAAAACAATAAAATTATTATTCGTGACGTGCATGCGCAGACGACATGTCAATCGGACGTGCGGTCTGCGTGGTAGGGCTCATTATGCGTTCTTTAAGCGTTGTGCGCGCTTGATAAACGCGCATAGGGGGGGTCCCAAACTGGCCCGAACAATGTCCGAATGGCCTGAAATCGGACGACATCAAAGGGTGAGTGAATTGTGATGTGGTCAAGTAGACAGAACGTCAATCGGACGTGCCGTGTTCCCGCGGTGACCAGGAACGCCGTTCTGGTGTCATAAACGGCCAAAACGGGCGTCTAACGGTCAAACTCATAGCGGACGACATCGGATGTACCTGAAATCACAGGAAAACATTACAATTATTATTCGCGACGTGCACAAGTATATGACACGTCAATCGAACGTGCAGTCTGCGTGGTAGGGCTCATTATGCGTTCTTTAAGCGTTGCGCGCGCTTGTATAAACGCGTGTGGGGGGGGGGGGGGGTCCAAATTGGCCGAACGATGTCCGAATGTCTTGAAATTGGATGACATAAAAGGGTGAGTGAATTGTGATGTGGTCGATCATACTACACGTCAATCGGACGTTCCGTGTGCTCGCGGTGACTGGGAACGCCATTCTGGTGTCATAAGCGGCCAAAACTGGCGTCTAACGGTCAAACTCTTAGCGGACGACATCGGATTGAACTGAAATCACAGGAAAACAATACAATTATTATTCTCGATGTTCACGCGCAGACGACACATCAATCGGACGTGCGGTTTGCGCGGTAGGGCTCATTATGCGTACTTTAAGCGTGGCACGCGCTTGATAAACGCGCGTGGGGGGTCCAAACTGACCGAATGATGTCTGAATGGCCTGAAATTGGATGAAATCAAAGGGTGAGTGAATTTTGATGTGGTCGAGCAGAAGGCACGTCAATCGGACGTGCCGTGTGCCCGCGGTGACCGAGAACGCCATTCTGGTGTCACAAACGGCCAAAACTGGCGTCTAACGGTCAAAATCTTAGCGGACGACATCGTATTGACCTGAAATCACAGGACAACAATAAAATTATTATTCGCGACGTGCACGCGTAGGCGGCACATCAATCGGACGTGCGGTCTACACGGTAGGGCTCATTATGTGTTCTTTAAGCATTGCGCGCGCTTGATAAACACGCGTGGGGGGGGGGGGGGGTCCCAAACTGGCCGAACGATGTCCGAATGCCCTGAAATCGGACGAAATCAAAGGGTGAGTGAATTTTGATGTGGTCGAGTAGACGGCATGTCAATCGGACGTTCCGTGTGCCCGCGGTGACCGAGAACGCCGTTCTGGTGTCAAAAACGGCCAAAACGGGCATCTAACGGTCAAACTCATAGCGGACAACATCGTATTGACCTGAAATCACAGGACAACAATAAAATTATTATTCGCGACGTGCACGCGTAGACGGAACGTCAATCGGACATGTGGTCTGCGCGGTAGGGCTCATTATGCGTTTTTTAAGCGTTGTGCGCGCTTGATAAACGCGCGTGGGGGGGTCCAAACTGAACGAACGATGTCCGAATGTCCTGAAATAGGAATACATCAAAGGGTGAGTTAATTGTGATGTGTTCGAGCAGACTCCATGTCAATTGGACGTTCTGTGTGCCCGCGGTGACTGGGAACGCCGTTCTGGTGTCATAAACGGCCAAAACTGGCGTCTAACGGTCAAACTCTTAGCGGACGACATCATATTGACCTGAAATCACAGGAAAACAATAAACTTATTATTCGATACGTGAACGCACAGACGGAACATCAATCAGATGTGCGGTCTGCGCGGTAGGGCTCATTATGTGTTCTTTAAGCGTTGTGCTTGCTTGATAAACGCGCGTGGGGGGGGGGGGGTCCAAAATGGCCGAACGATGTCAGAATGGCCCGAAATCGGATGACATCAAAGGATGAGTGAATTGTGATGTGGTCGAGTAGACGACATGTCAATCGGACGTGCCGTGTGCTTGTGGTGACCGGGAATGCCGTTCTAGTGTCATAAACGGCCAAAACTGGCGTCTAACGGTCAAACTCTTAGCGGACGACATCAGATTGAACTGAAATCATAGGACAACAATCCAATTATAACAATATAATTAATGATTTTAAATTTATACTACGGTAATCAAATTTATGAATATTATTTTGAAAATCAAATACTTTAGATCTGTTACAGTAAGTTTGAAGTTAAATATTTGTTTTCTAGGTTTTATTCGGTACTAAGTTTGTTATTAAATTTTGTTATGCAGTTATATGTGATGATGGATGCAGATCTTGGAATATGACATCTGGGATTTATTTTGTATATTAATTTATAATTGAATTTTTTTTTGAAAAAAATTAAAATTTAATAGCGGCCGCCAAATGGCGGCCGCTATATGTTTGTCAAGGAGACCTATAGTGGCCGCCAATTGGCAGCCGCTAAAGCCCCTCCCGGCTTGCCTACAACGTCCGACAAAAGGCGGCCGCTGATAGTAACAGTGACGGGGCAAAAGCGGCCGCTATAGGCCTTTAGCGACGACTTTTGGCGGCCGCTAAAGGTTATTCTTGTACTAGTGACTCTATAACGACAGAATTCAATATAATAACTTATCAGTAAAGAAATAAATGAACAAAACATAATTAGTATAAACTAAATACATGTATAATATGATCTTTAATAATTTATTAATAATTCTAATTTCATATTCCAGGATCATAAGTTCAAGAGCGGAACACATGCAGACTTAAGGAAAGGGTTTCTTCATCTCACTTCCATTTTTGTGAGATTTTCCATATTCACTAATAATACTTGTGTATGGTGTATGTATACTAACCATTGATGTACCATATCATTAAAATCATTATTTTCATTGTATTAAATGTATCATTTTAATATTATTAATTTTGGGGAATATGAATCGTTTGATTACAGAGTGGTAAGGGTTTTCTCACCCGAACCTCCATTTTCATTCGGGTCACTTTTATTTTCTAATTAGCTGAATGAAATTATTTCACATTATTATTATATACTCAAAAAATCTGTGTGACTGTTATATATATGTTTACCAACCATAAAACTTCCTTATTTTATGGATAGTTACACATTTTAAAAGGATCTTTCAAAATTGTTTCCAAAATACACGCCGAATTCAAGGAAATTTCTCAAATTCTTACCTATTTTTAAGAACACTCTATAATCTATTTTTGGAAACCATTACATTTATAAAATCACTCATTTTGTTATGAAAATACTATCTTACTTCACTTCTGGTTTTATACAAATATTTTTTCAAAAGAACTCTTCTTTTCCAAATAAAAGAGTATTTATCTCAAGAATTGCTTAATGATTTTATAAGAGTATTTTCGTCTGATTCAACACTCTTGTTGATTCTTATCTATTATTGGGTTTAATCATTTATGATTTCATATACCATATTTTATTTAATGTTTTATGAAAATTTTTATTGTGGATGATCTATCCTAAAACCATACACCATGTTACTCGAAATGGTCAGTGTTTTATGTTTAATGATTGGGGAAAGTTAGTTACATTTCATATGATAGTTACAATATGAATGTATATGTTGTTTATGTTTATACACAATCATATGAGGAATTCATTAGACTTATTATGTGATGGGTGGGGCCTACTATAGCCCCTCGATGCATTGGTAGGTCTCATGAGACAAATATACATGGAATTGGATGAGGCAATTCACAATGTGATATATGGATTTGGATGAGGCCTAAGTCAGTTTTAGATGTCTTGGACAAGGCCTTGAAAAAATGTTTTGAATGTCCGTAATATGAACTTCCCTCATTATGAAGCTAGTAATTGAAATTTCATGTGGTTATTCAACTAGTATAATACACTTTATTATGTTTTATTCTGGCATTATTTACTCATCTCATATTCCTACCATAATGTGTTCAACTTTATTATTTGTAAAGGAATGTGTTTCATTTATTAACCATGACTAATGTTTATGTTTATGATATCTTCCTATGTATTTATTACTCTTACTGAGTGTTTGAGCTCACCCCTTATGTTTCATTTTCCCAAGATATGAAGAAGTAAGTTATGAGTGACTTGCAGGCATAATCTAGGAGGAATGTATGTTTATAAAGGAATAAATTTGTGTTGTGTTTCCATTCAAGATGTAATTTTTACCTTATATTTGTATCTTATTTCCAAATTCTACTAAACTACTTGGTCCTTCAGGATACAAATTCCATATTTATATGCCAATGTAATAAAATAAGGTACTAGAATCGGGAAACTAGGGTCAGGTCCTTACATTAAAAATGTTTTATCATCTATAAATTCTTTATAAAATGGGTTTTTTTTAAATCCATAAATAATTTTTTCTTGATATTAGACTTTGTAAAGATTATTTGGTGAAATATTACTGGGCTTTATGCTCACATCGTATTTTTTCCTTTAGGTTTTTATTTATGTGGTTTTATAGGACACAAGTAAAGGGAAGGGAATCATATAGTTCACTATATTCTCTTGGTTATAAAAGTTTATTTTATAATGATAGTTTGGTGGTGATAGATGGTCACAGAGAGTTTTCATCTTTTGTATTATCCTATTTTGTCTTTATATTTTATACCTTTGGTCATGACATTTTATGTATCATGGATATGTACTCTTTCTTTAACTTTTTATTCTAATGGGTTTCATTTTTTTTGGTTATACATGAGACATGTTTGGTTTTTTTTATGATGATCACCTTATGGTGGAACTTCATGGGTTCATTTTTAGGTTATGTCGAATTGGTTCATTACAAATGGTATCAGAGGTATAACCATCCTAAAGTATTGTTCAAATTATTCAGTTTGGTCTAGGTTCTTTGGTATACAAAAGTTAGGACTATCGAAATTTTGATAGTAAGTTTGAGGGGATGCATGTCTATCTCACTTCTGTATATGAACTCTAGTTATCAAGGGTGGTCTAGGATTTTTTCCAAGACTGAGACCTGGTGTTTGAGGATATTTGAATAAAAATTATTTGGGGTTTACTTAAATGGGAATTTTCCTTCATAAAGTTTTTTATTTTATTCATATAATCTATGATTTATTTAAATTCTTACTTTTTAAATGAATTAATATGGATTTCTATAGTGTTCTTATGATTTGGGAGTTTCTCAGAAGCTGATTGATTATTATCTTTTGTTTATTAGACAATGCCTCCTAGAAGAGATATTATGAATCTGAAAGAGGAAGATATAGAAAATGTTCCATAATCAAATCCTCTGGTGGACCCCTCTTTAATGGAATCTATAATCCTAACTATTTAGACATAGGGTCATGTGGGTGTCAAGCACTAGTGATGAGTAGTGGATCATGCATTATATTTCATTAAAAAGAATCAACCGATCTTCTATGGTGATAAGGGACCCTAGGAATCTTAGGATTAGATTGATTTTATTGAAAGGATCTTCCATTTCATGAAAACTCACGAGGAATCTAAGGTTTATTTTTTTCTGTACATGGTTGATGGACTGGGGAGGAGATGATAGAACTCTATTATGCAATCAAAGTTTCATTAGGATCTTACCTGGGATTCCTTTAAAAAAATATTCAACCAACATTTCTATTCTGATATATTGCGTATGGTGAATACACAATAGTTTTTGGCCATAGATCAAGGGAAGAATATGGTTTTGGATTATTCTACCCATTTTTCTGAGTTAGTGTATATAGCACTTGATATTTTTACAAATGATTTCCTAATGTATTTGAGGTTAGATATGGGTATGAGGGCCAATATTTGTTTGGTGTGAATTATCTTATGACTTTTGACCTTTATGTAGGTGGTTGAAAAACAAGATATGGTTGAGGTAGAAATAGTAGAGAAAACAAAACTAGGTGGACCATTGGTTTCTATAGTTGTTATCTAGGGTGTATTGTGTGGTCGAAAAAAGAAACACAATGGTTCCCAAGTTTTTTCAAAACCAATTTTAGCAGCTTCACCAAGATGAAAGTAAGTTGTTTCCTATTATTTTGGAGATCCTATACATAACGATCTTAATTGTATGGAGTATCCCAATACTTTTGACTATTGTGGTAAAACTGGACATCTTAGGAATTTTTTTGGGAGGGTGTCTCAAGGCAGTAAGGTTAGATCCACTCTCACCAAGGGTTCTAGGGTTCATTCTGATGCTTTCAAGGTTGCTTGTTCTTATCCTCATAAAAATTGATATGTTTATGTGTCAATGAAATCTCATGGAGGATATGAGACTCGACATCATTACGCAACATAGTAAGCACTGGAGTAATATGAGGTAAGGCTGACCACTGTTAAAGGTAAGAAATTTATTTCATCCTATATGGATCTAATTCATTTTATATAATAGATACTCATTATTTCATATCATCAATGTTGGATGATGTGTTTGTATTACATTCTAATCTTATTCTATTTTTTTTATATTTTCATGCCTTTGGGAAATAGGTCTAAAAAAGGTTTCAAATGTATAATATGTCAGGTGATTATAGCCAACTTCAAGGTGGTGTGTGACTTATTAGTTATTTATCTTGATATCTTTGAACTAATTATTAGCATGGGTTAGATGATCATAATTAAGGCCTAGATCAGTTTTTATCATCATCAATTTCAGTTGCTATCCCCAGATAGAGCCTCTCATATAATTCAGGGTGAGTGGGATTCTAGGTCTTGGATAGCGTGGTCTATTGTACCTTATGCTAGAGTGATCTCATTCCAATTGTCAATGGTTTTTCTTAATGTCATTGATCCTAATTTGAGTATATGAATTTCCATAGTGGTAAATGTGTAACTCAATGTATTTACTACTTATTTTTTGGGTTACCACCATAGAGAGAGGTCTATTTCACTATTGACCTACTCTCTGGTATGATTCACATTTCTATTCCATCTTATTGTATGGAACCTATTAATTTAAAGGAGATTAATGTTTAGTTGGAAGATCTTGAGGATATAGGATTTATTCATCCTAGCGTATTACCTTGGGCTTTGTCTAACCTCTTTTATAAGAAGGTAGATAAGAGCCTCATACTTTTCATTGAGTATCTAAAGTTAAATTAGGTGACCGCTAATAATAAGTATCGATTTTCAAGGATTGATGATCTCTTTGATCAACTCAGTGGGGATCATCAGTTTTCAAAGATTGACCTTTATTCAAGGTACCACTAGTTGATAGTCTGAGAAGAGTATATACATAAGATAGTGTTTAGGAGACGATAAGGGTATTTTGAGTTTTTTGTTATACCATTTGGTCTCAACAAATCTCCTATAATATTTATGGAATTTATGAATTAAATCCTTCATCAGTTCTTGGAATCTTTTTTCATCATGTTTTTAGATGATATTTTGGTGCACTCTAGGTCAAAGGAGGGGATTCAAGATCATTTTTATATCATCCTTAGAACCTCGAAATAACATCATCTATAGGGTACAATTCTATGTTTACATTTGGTATCCAAGATGAAAATTTTATGGGGCATGTTATATCTGATTTGGGAATCTTAATGGGTATTAAAAATATTCAAGAATTAATGTATTTTTATCCTCCTAGAAATTTGTTTGAGATTCAGAGTTTTTGGGGCTTTTTCAGTTATTACAGATGTTTTGTTTAGGAATTTTCCAGTCTTGCATCCCATATGATATATTTAACCCATAATGGTGTAAATTTTGAGTGGGGTGATATATATCATAGATATTTTGATGAACTAAAGGAAAGGTTGACTTAAAATTTAGTTATGGCTATTTTAGAACCATTTTTAGGTTATAATGTGGGTTTGGGGTGTGTCTTGATATAGGGAAATAAATTGGTGGCCTATGGATATCTTTAGTTGCTCCCTCATGAGAAGAACTACCCTACTCGCAATTTTGAGTTAGTAGTTGTTATGCATGGAATCAAAATGTTTCATCATTATCTGTTTTTGGGGTGATTTATGTTATATTAATATCATTACAACCTGAAGTATATTTTCACTCATATGGATATAAACTACTGATATAGATATTGGGTTGAGTATCTCCAGACTTTTGATTTTGATATTTCATATACTCTATGGAAAGGGAATGTGGTTTCTGGAGCATTAAGAAGGAAATTTTTTACACAAGACTTAAAGGCATTAGTGGGGTAGTGGTCTCAAATGTGGTTGTTTTTTGATATGTGATTTGGAATGGAATAGGTTGGTGAAAAGGTGTTCTTGGTATTTGTAAAGGATGAATCATCATTTTATGAGTGGTTTCACCTTGAAAAATTTTTAAAAACAAATTTCCAGTGTTTTAGAAAAATTTCAAATTATGGGGAGACCTTGGGTGATTGGTATCATTATCCCAGTAGCTATTTTTATAAAGAAGGTTAGTTGCTACAATATATCTGAGATAAGAGTTTATGGAAATTTAAAACTGATCATGTTAGTCCATGCAACCTGGGACTACCAAGATGTATCATGATTTGAAATGTTGGTATTGGTGGCTGGTGATTAGATGGTCAATTTAGTATTTCATGTCATGGTTATTTACTTGTCAGAGAATTAAGGGGGGTGGGAAATAAAGACCTATTGGTTTATTACAACCTTTACCCATACTAGTATAGAAGTGGGATAATATTTCCATGGACTTCTTCCTTCGTTTATCATAGACTTACAATGGGAAGAATGGGATTTGGGTGGTCATTAATTGTCTTGTGAAATCATGTTGTTTACTTCCTCTCAAGTAGAAAAAAATGTGGAGTATCTTAGGCACTTTTATGTCCAAGAGGTATTGAGGCTTAATAAGGTTCTATTTTCTATTGGTTCTTATAGTGACCCATGTTTTAAATCCAGGTTTTGGATGAGATTATAAGGGATGATGGGTTCCCAATTGAAATTAAGAACAATATAGGATCTATAGATAGATGTGTAGATAGAGAGAGATGTTTATGTTCTTGAGGATGTGCTTTGGGTATGTATACTTTTGTTTTTCTAAAAATGGAATTGTCATGTGTGGACTTTTCGATCCCTCCACACATGGTAACCCCCTCCCCCACGAAGAGGTCACTACCATGAGGTAGAGCCCCGGCCGGGGAAGGAGTCATTTCCACCCAAGATGGAATAGCATCCCATAGGGTGATAGCCTGATCAGTGATGGTTCATCAAATCAATCCATCAGCATAGTGTGCCGCAACTCATTTTTCCCACCCAAATGAGACTGGGTGACCCGGAAAGATAGGTGGATCCTAGGGGAGAGGTTCGTCCAGAATGTGGACTCCTAGGATTCATACCCTGAACCTCCCAAAGAACGGTGTTGTTGTACCACTCACCTTCACCACCACTCCACCACCGAAGTGGCATGGGTATGTGTACTTGTTTTCTATGGTTCTTGGTAAAATCATTATCCTATGGTCAATTTTTCCTATAAAAAAAGTTATCACGAATGGATTAATATGGAACCCTTTGAATAATTGTATGGGAATCCATATATATCTCCCTTATACTGGGAATAGTTTGGAGAGATTTCCTTGGTTGGACCAATCCTTGTTCAGGAAATGATGAAAAAGGTGCAGTGGACTTGGAATTGATTGGTCACAGTACATAGTCAACAAGAATCCTATGTGGAATGTCTTCATTTCCCTCTAAAGTTTGAGTTCAGTGGTCAAGTATTTCTTCGAGTTTCACCACACCCATGACTCCATCGGTTGGTTAATTCGGGTATATTGGAATCAAGGTTTGTTGGTCCCATTGAGATTATGGAGCGACATGGAAAGGTATACTATTAGTTGGACATACAATCTCATTTGACATTGATGCATGAAATACTCCTTGTTTTCCAATTGAGGAGGTATCAACCAGACCTTTCCCATGTGATTTAATGGGAATATGTTGATCATGATCCCAAGTACACTATGTTTGAGAAACCAGTTCATATTATGGATCATCAAGAAAATGTACTATGTAGTAAAATAGTTCCTTTAGTGAATGTACTTTAGAAGTAAGGATGGGAGACCTAAAGGATGTGGGAATGATAATTGTTAGTGAGGTAGTAGTGGGCATCTCTTCTGCTGATTTTAGGATCATGATCACTTTCTAGGGATAGAAAAAATTTTGGGAGGGGGGAATTATGATTCACTCTTGATTTTAGTACTCTCTCTTTTATGGTTTAAGAGTCAATACATTGAGTTATAGGAGTTTTTGAGGTGAACCTGAGTTTTTTGGAATTATTATTGAATTTTTCATGGAGCTATTCCATGGAGGGTATAGGTTGTGGTTTGGAGTGGGATCACTGTAGAATGGAATATAGCATTATGAAATACGATCCTAGAGCTGGTGATTTTGCTTCTACTTCTTATTTGGGAATGGATACACCATGGAGAAAGGTGGTGGTGTTGGAATTCTATTCAGTTTAGCCATGTAGTGTAGAATGGGAGGTTGTGGCATATTTTCCAAGGGGTATTATTTTTTTGGTTCTTCCAAATATAACACCCCTGCAGTATAGAGTTGGGTTTCATTGTATCCCACTTATCATGTGGATTGGAGTTGTGGCATGGTGTCTTCAGTTGTATCATAGTATTTCACCTAGGAGAGTAGGATATGGCTATGTTTGTGGCATGTATTCTGAATTCTAGTTGGTTGGGGGTGATTGTGGTTTGGAAAATGGGATCAACAGTGTAGTTTGGAGGCTTTTTTGTGTGGGAATTAAGGTTTTACCATGGTGTTATATTTTCTATAAAACCTATAAATATTTAAATCCACTTGAGTTTAAGTTTTCTTACACATTTATCTATTGAAATTTATGTTCCCAAAATATATTTTTGAAGTCCTTTAAACCCCTTTTTTGATTGGATTCAATCATAGGATTTGGGAGATCAATTATTAGGGATTCCTCTTCATTCTTAAGGTAGGTGTCTCTATAAAAAGGTTATAATTCTTGAATAACTTAATTTTTTTATTAAATTCCTTGGTTTTTGTAATTAAATTTTTTTATTTGATATCAAGTTGGATTTTTGTTTTGAAATCAATGTTTTAACATTATTTTATTTAAAAATAGTTTTGGTCACACTATGTGTGGATGAAATACATTAATGTTAAATTTGATTCAAATTTGGTTTTCAAGAATGGATGTAGAGATTATTCACTGTGAAAATTTATTTATAAATTTCTTTAATGGTTTTTTAAAAAAATTTATCAATAAAAAAACATTGGGGACCTTCGTTGTATTGATAAATAGACATGCCACTTTAGTGTGTGTGACCCCACTATAGGTTTTGTGATATTGACATACCATTTTGGTACTTAATTTTAGTTGGATCCACATTATTCTTGGTATAGGATTTTTTTATTTCTATTATTTATTCCCATATATTAGATCCCAATCATGTGCTTTGTCACTTATGTATGGTTTTACACATGATGGTTTGCTTCATTGTTGTATTTATCAATTGTTTATCTTATGGAGTATCTATGGATGGTTTTATTTATTCCAACATTATTTATTATATATACTTTCCAAATTCCTTATTTTAGGAATATGAAAGGATTTTATGAGTATCTAATGGATTTGATTTAATGTTTTATCTTCTAAAAATGATTTATAAACTGGTCTTGTTTTAAAGATATAATTAATTTTTTCTTGAAATTAAACTTTTTATATATTCTTTAGTGATATAATTATAGGATTTATACATAGAACCTAATTTTTTCCTTGTTAATTTATAGATATGTTTTTTTTTGGAATAAGGTAAAGGTAGAGGTAACATATATCTCACTAGATTCTCTTAGTTGTCGATGTGTTCATCGTAGTGACAGTTTAGTGGTGATAGATGGTCACATGGAGTTTTCATCTTTTGTATTATCCTATTTTCACTTTATGGTTTATCCATTTGGGATTGAATTTATATGTCTCATAGATACTTACTCTTTCATCCCCTTTATACTCTTTTTGTTTTCCTTGTTTTGTTTATACATGCGACTTGTTTGGTTGTTTTGAGGATTCTCACCAAGTCACTGGACCTTCTTGGGTTCCTTTTCTTATTTCCCAAGATGGTTTGTTACATTTAATGTAATTTATTGTAATTGATATTGTTCAAAACCTCTATGGTAGGGGTTTGAACATTATTTATTAGTGTAATTGATTTTATACCCCTCTTCAGAAAGGTTTTTAACATCAGTTATTATAATAACTGACATAAAAACCCTCTATGGTTGGAACTTTAACTTTAGTTATGGAAATGAACTGTGTAAAAACTCTTCTTAAAAAGGGTTTTTATGTCAATTGTTGTAATTTCCATTTCTAAAAACCCTCTATAGAAGGATTTTAACATCTATCATGATAATAATGGGCATTGAAACCCTCCATGGAAAGGGGTTTAATACTGGTTATTTCAATAACTAATGTTAAAAACCCTTAGTGTAATACGTTTTAGGATTAATTATTGTAATAAATGATGTTAAAAGCCTTTAATTAGGGGGTTTTAATGTTGGTAATTTAATAATGAATGTTAAAAAATTCTTACATTGGTTATTCAATAACTAATGTCAAAACCCTAATGAGAATTCTTTTTTTTTTTCATAAAAGTGATATGGGATGGTTTATTTATCATTATTATAAAGTTTATTAGGGTATTTATCTTATTATTGGGATTTATAAGGGTAATTCCTCCCATTTTTTTGACATGATTCCCTTAGCACTAGTATTCAACATGTCACAAGACTTGGTAACTGGTGGCCTATTGGAGGTGGGAAAAGGTGGTCACGCTCATTTTTGTTACTAGCCTAGGAGCGGTTCCAATGGGGTTAGGTCATGAAAAATTGTTATCATAGATTTTTTTATAGATACAATGGAGTTTAGAGTTATGAACTAGTTAGGATTACTTGTGTTTTTAGGGAAACAGTGCTGACTAAATTTAGTATGTGATGTATTTCAGGGAGACCATATTGAACATATACAATTAGGCCCCTCTATGATTCAACGAAAGTCCTTAAGAATAATCAACTGACTAATTTATGTGATGTTGATTACAGAGTAGAGACCTAGGTGTAATTCATTAATCATGATAAATTTTTATAATGATTAAATTATTATATGATGGGATATTAAAATGAATACAATAAAACGATCTTAATGAATTCTTATTTTTAGGATTAGGATTCTATATTGTCTTATAGATGGTTCGTTTTTTTCTTCATCATGAGTTACAGGGTGAGTATGTGTAGTATGAGGATCTAATGATGTATCATAGAGTTAAGGTTGATAGGGATGGAGTATAAAGGAAAATTCATTATGATTACTAGTTGTTGATCCTACCAATGTATGAGGGATCTAATTCTGACTAGGAGACCATGAGATGGTTAGAGGATCTATAAATCACTTTTATTTTGATTAGTGTTAATAGTGAAAAATATATTCTATTGTTTTTTAGTCTGTTGGTAGAGGTACTCATCAATGGTTGGTTTTGATTCTCAACAACCTCTATGATTTGATGATATCATGGGATAAGTTTATTGATTATTTTTGGGATGAATTATTATAATCAATGATGAACATGGTATGATATATATAGTTGATTTCTCTCTAGAAGGGGAGTTATCAAGTTTTAGCATTTATAATATTGTTTAAATATTTTCTTCCTTATGCCACAAAACATGTTCCTGATGAGGAGGCTAGAGAACAACATTGTGAAAAGCTTTTATTTCCAATGATTTAGCACTATGTCACCCTATTTAAATTGATGATGTATCTCAAGGTGATGGATAAGGAAAATGTGAAAAAGAATATGTTTCAAAATACTGGATCATCCCAATAGTGTAGTTATCTCATTAGGGGAGGATGTACTAATAAAGGATTCTATATGTATATGAATTCAATGTTTTTCTCAGTGGAGATTTGAACTTATCTTCCCTCATATCATTTTATCAGATTTTGTTATTTTTAAACCTCTACTAATAGTTTTGGTGTAGTGTTATTTTCATATAGAGGTCATACAAAATAGTAGAATTAGTGATCGACCTACCTTGGTGATCCATATAGAGTCGGAGTTCTACTTCAGGTTTAGCTTCTCTAGTAGGTATCTATGAGGTCTTAGTTATAGAAGTAGTAGGGTGATCAAGGTTTTCATCATTATAGAGTAGGTGGGGAGTAGGGTATAGATTTGTTATATCCCTCATCTTTATGGGAATAGATTTGAGTATGGTTGTGGAGGTGGTCATCAACATGGTTAGAGGGATAGAGGTGAAGGATGTGGATAAATACATTCCATCGAGTCACCAATTCCAAATAAACTAGAATTTATATGAGGTACCATAATCATATCTTCAAAAATAGTTTATTAATTGTTTGAATTAGGATATTTACACACATTTATTTAAACTATCTTGTTACTAGAAATGGAACTCATTATGGAGAGACTTCTAGTGTCCCTGATGTTTACTATGATAGTTAGAGGTCAGACTATCATGTATTATCTATGTAAATATTTTGAGTGCAGATGGGGAAACATCTGTTATAAGGAGACTTCCTATGTTTATGTTTATATCTATATGATGCTATAATTGGAATATATTGTCTAAATTTGGAAGTATCTATTTCTAGATAATATTTTTATTCATTGATGTTAGAGGTTATCATGTTGTGTTTATTGGTGCATAGGAGTATCTAATGGGCCATCTATATATGGATCCATTGTCTTCATTATTGGGTGAGTTGGTATTGGGGGAGATGAAAGTTAAAGAGGTGGTGTTTATAATGGTTTTTTAAGAGTTTCCTTATATATTACCTGAACAGGATGTAACACTTCCCCCTTCACCTGATATTGAGTTCAGGATAGAGTTATATCTCTACGTCTCTCTAATGTCAACGTCTTTGTACAAGGTATATTCTTATAGGTTTTGGTAGTTGTGGATTCAAATTAATGACCATTTTCAAAAGTTTTTCATCCATCCCAGGGAATATAATTGGGGTTATCCAATATTGTTTATGAAGGAGGATGAATTCTATATTTGTGTATCAATTACCATCAGTTGAATCAGGTGATGGTTAAGAACCACTATCCACTTCTGGGGATTTATAATTTATTTAATCAGTTGAAGGGATCTAGTATTAGGTTTATATATGTGGAAGCTATTTTTAAGATTGTTATTGTAACTTAAAGATGTATAGATTCTGAAAATATAATTTTTGAAACTAGATGGAGATGTTGGAGTTGTTTGTCAAATCCTGGGAATCTGAAAGTAGAAAACATATAAGTAGTGAAATTTGAAGCAACCTTGAAGTGTATGCAATGAGGAAGTGTAGGAACATAGAGGAATTTAATATTGGTATATATTTGATTATATATGATGTTCAAATCTAAAATTATGTAGGGTTTCTCATCATTCATGAGGGACATATAAGAGTTCCTTATAAGGTTATATAAGGGTTGTCCCCTAGAGTTTCGAAATGCATGCACTGTTCAATATAAGAAAGAATTAAGGTAGAGGATTTATTTGACCATGTGAAAGTATCCCCATGAATATTATATTCAATTGAGAAAACTCTCCATGAATATTAGAAGGTGGTGTAACTGGTTAAACTGATTGGGATCTTATTTAAGTAGTATGGTGGGAACATTTGTTCTAAAAAATTATGAATTTGTTCTTGAAATTTTAATTATATTATATTCTATTGATAAAGTTATTACATAATTACCCCTATAGAGTAGTAATTTTATTGATTCACATAAATACTTGTGTTTTTCATTTTATTTTTTTCTTTTAATCATTTTCTTCCAAAGGCTCTTGTCTTGTTTGTTCATGTACATTATGGGGCATGTCTGCAGCGACTAGTATTCCCAGTTCTAAATACATCATGTACATGGGTTTTTTATGATTTGGTGGTTCTTGTTATTTATTTCCATTTTGTAATTTCCCAAGGGTTACTTAAATCCAAGATTTTATAGTTCCAATATTTGAGATTGAATCTCAGTTATATAGTTTCTTACATTCAAACCCTGACCAAGGTGTTTCAATAGAATAACTATACTCTAAACCTTGTAAGATAATTTTAGTAAGTAGTTAGTGATTTATTTTAAATGTTTCACATTTATTTTTATTTCATATATTGTATATGAAATTGTATTTGATGAGGTTAAGGTCTAGTTTATGATGTTCCATGAAATGTCATTTTGATTTTGGAAGATACATATAGAGAATTTTATGCAACATAAGGATCTTCATATCCTTTTGACTAGCATAAGACCAGAATCAATGAAGAAGGAATAATGTTAAAGGCTATATAAGAAATAACTTAGGCTGATCTGGATGTCACTATCATGGAACATGGATTATAATATCCATGAAGTAAATACAACTTCTGATATTATAAATTCTCTTGATCATGTGTATGAGAATAAAACTATAATGGAGAAAGTGTTTCTACTGTAGAGGATATTTTTCATGATAATTTCAATAGGAAATCTAGTTTCTAATCATGTTAATGATTTTAACATGGTATAAATTCAAATGGAATCAGTTGGGGTTAATTTTTATATTTGGAGTGGTTGTTGTTGTTTCTATCATTACTCCTATAATTATGGGATGTGATGGTTACTACAATCAGTAATTCAAGTTATAATATGAAATTAGTGTTTACATATGTTATATAATTGGTTTTTGAATAAGGATATGTGGTGGAATAAGATATACTAAACTACTAGAAATACATATAGTTTGGAGGGTAGTGAATGTTTTGTTACATGAAATATTTCCAATAAAGGAAATGTAAGATGAGTCATAAGTTAGAGAAGCTTAGCTGAATTTGGACTCATTTGTTGGAATTATTTGAAGCAAATTCATCAAAACAATGATTTTAGAGAGAGAAGAGTCAATTCAAAGATATATTCTTATAGAATTTCATCTAAAAATATTATTTTAAAATGTGTGAGAATTATTTTACTAAGTGTCGTAGGTTCTCTTGATACTTGTATTATAAAATCTAGAGATTCCTTTCACTTTGAATCCTAGAGAAGGGGTATATAAAATAAAACTTTGGAAAGGTTTAACCAAGAGAGTCATGTGGATGATAAATCTACTGAGATAGTTGGAAAGGGTGATATTTCCATCTATATAGTGTACAAAATATTTTAGTAATTACAAGGAGTGTGGTATATTCAGTATTTATGTAAGAACATGATTTTCATAGGATAGTTGGATGATATGCATCTCTATACAACCTTTGTGTATAGAAAATGGAAAGTTACAAATGGTTCTAGGGTGATGTCCAAAGGTGTGAATGATGGAATATTAAACATAATGAAATTTCTATAAGGTGAAATTCATGCCATACAAATAACTTCGACAATGTTATGGAATAAATATATTTATTACTTAAGTGAAAAATGAATGAAATTCATTACTACTAAATGAATGGTTAAGATTGGAATAATGGTGTATGGAATGAATTATTGCAAAAAAGTGTAAGTTTTCATTCCAAATGGAAGGTAAAAAACCTCTGGATTAGAAGTTATATGTATTTCATACGGATATATAGTATTAACCTCAATATTATTCTTATAGAGGCTATCTATACTATTTTAACTTAATTGATGATGAGATGTGGTAGGTGTGGGTTTTTGTTATCAAACAAAATTATGAGGTATTTGAAACCTTCACTCAATGTGGATCCATGGTGTAAAAGGGGACCATAAGAAAAATGAACATTTTTACATCAAATAGTGGCGGGGAATACATAAGAAATAAATTCCATATATTTTTTTTGGCAGAAAGGCATGCAGTTTCAAAATAAAGTACAAGGTTCTTCGGAGAAAAATAAAATCACGGATAGGATGAGTAATATGTTAGTGGATAAGGTAAGGAGCGTGAGGATTAAATAATGTTTTCCCAAGTAGTTTTTGGAATATGTTATGGATTGTGATGTCAAAATTCTACATATAAGTCTAGCATCTCCATTGGGTAGGACATTCTAGAATAATGCTGGTCTAGAGTAAAGATTCAATTTTTTCACAAAAAAAGCCTTTAGTTCACTTTCCTATGTCTATATTGATTCCAAAGAATGGTAAAAGTTATATTTTAAGCCTAAAGTAAGATACATTATAGGGTATTGTGATGGAAACTTTGGATTTTGGATCTGATATAACATCATAAAAAAGGTTGTTAAAATCCAAATTGTTGTCTTCAATGAAAAGTTATTGTGGGAATATTGAAACTAAGAATAATTTTGTAGATGAGTTCAAAGAATCATTACAATATTAGGATTTTATAAATAGAAGTACAAAAGTTCTAGATGTTTTAAAATGATTATGGGGGTATGATATTTTTGGTAACACTAGACATTACAGAAGTAGTTTTATATGGAGGTCAAGTTCCTATGGTGTTTCCAAATCCAGATATACTAAAATGCTTAAGAACTTTGGAATCTTAAGGAACAAATATAGAAGGATAGGTTTTGGAAGAAGTAGTTATTGAAGGATATAATCCAAAAAGTCATAAAATATGACCTATCAAGATCCAGTTCCATGTGAATATATGGGGAAATCAATTTCACTATATTCTTCTCACAGACGATAGAGAACTTGAAAGTTCAAAAGAGGATACAAGTCTGAATGACTCAAGTCTATGGGAGTTTGTGATGAGGGACGAGATTGATTCATTGAATTTTTTTGGGACATTAAATCTAATGTAATGACTTTATAGGAAGAGAGTAATTTAGAATAATTAGTTTTATCGACTAAAGTAGGAATGTTGTGATATAAGGTGGTATAAGTAAAGGATTTTCATAAATGTGTTTTAATAAAAAAAATGTGTAGTTTTTTTGAATCTATTTTATTTTTTTGTTAAATGCATGACTATTAAAAAAATTCACATAATGGTTTCCATGGAAATATTAAATTTTGAGTAGTTATATGTGAAAAATATCTTCCTTCCTAAAAATTTAGAGGAGTAGATTTATATTGATCAGCCAAAAGTTTTATTGGAGAAATAGAATTGGGATCTTGTACGTAAGATTAAGTGGATCCTTTATGGTTTTAATCAAGAACTAATATAGTGGAAATAGAATTTCAATGACTTTATGGTGGAAGGGGAGTTCAACTAAAGAAATAAGGATCATTTCTTCTAGTAGAAGGTGTTTGATGATGGGATTTTCATCATCTTACTTCTCTATGTTGATAGAATGATTATTTTCGACCAGTAAAGGAAAGGATTGATGAGATGAATGATAAATATTTTAGAAGATTTATGATGGTGGATCATGGTCTAGAAATATGTATTTTTTTGGATTTATATTATAAGGAACTTAAATTATATAACTTTTTTCCCAAGTCACTTTGAGTACTTTTAGAAGGTGGTGGAACATTTCTTAATGAGTGAGGAAAAATTGGTTACAAATCCCCTGGTAAGACCCTTAAATATGATCAAGGATAATGTTTCTAGAATATAATCAAAGTATGATTACTTGGAAAAGGGTAATTTTTCATCGGTAGTTAGAATATTGATTTATTCCATGGTTTAAATATAGTCATAAATTATGTGTATTTTGGCAGTAGTTAGTAGGTTCATAGAAAATCTAGGAAGAGAACACTAGGAAGTTGTAAATTGGATCCTTAGAAATCTCAAAGGTTTTAAAAAAATATCCTTATTTTATAATGTATGAACTGCTACAAGTATTTTCAAATTCATACTTTTAGGGATATGCAGAAACACATAAGAGAACCACATGCTATGTGTTCACTTCTAGAGGCATGAATGTGATTTGGATATCAAATATTCAACTAGTAGTTTCACTTTTAATAATTGAGGTGGATTTAATTTCTTTAATGGACTATAGGAATAATTTTATTTGTCTGAGGGGGATAATAATGTTTCTTAGAAGAAGGAAATATGTTGGGATACTGTTATTTGATTTACAAAGTGCAGTCCACTTTTACAATGATTTGATGTTCCACTCTAGGATTAATCATATTCATCTAAATTATCACTTCATCTATATGTTTTCAAAGGAAAGAGTTCTAGAACTATGGAATATATATAGAGTTATAAATTTGGAGGTTATGATGACCAAACTTGTAGTCTGGGATACGCTAAAGTTTTATTGCACCTCTGTTGGTCTAGGGTGAATGTATGCATATTGGAGGACCGTGTAGCTGTAAGGGAATATAGAGAGTAGATGTGTTTTGTAGATATTAATAGATGGATTAGTGGTTAATGATGAAAATGACTCTCAAGTGGTAAATTATTAGGTTTATCCATGTGAAAACCATTTTTAGGATAAGTATTTTAACTTATGGAAGGATATATTCTAGATATTTCATTTCTGAAACTAGATGGAGATAGCGGAGTGGAATGAAAAATATTGAGACTCCATAAGAGGAAAGACCAAAATAATTGAAAATGAAAGCTACATTTTTGAGTTTTAAAGGAATAAGTGAGATGATATAAAGGAATTTGGTAAAGGGTAAACTTTTTTTATACATAAGGGTCACTTATAATGTTATGTAAGGGTTCTCAGAATTCATAATGGATATATAATTCTTTTTACTAAGTTTATGTAAGTATTCTCTCAAGGAGTTTATGGATGAATATTCTATTGAAAAGAATGAAGATTTAATGATATTTATGTATTTGAAAAAATAAATTTATTCCTATGAAGAATGGATCCAAGTGGGTATAATCTTTTTGAAAATCAAAAGGTGGTGAAACTGGTTGTACTGATCGGGATTTACATTATGTAATAGGGTGGTGACATTTTTACCAATAATTCTAAATTTGAGCTCGATATTATGATTATATTCCATTACATTAACAAAATTATTGTAGTTCACCCCAAATGGAGTAGTACTTAGTTGTAACCACATAAATACTTATGTGACCCATTTTATTTTGTTTATTTGAAATTTTTCTTCTGAAAGATCATATCAAGTTTGTTTTTGTGTTTTTTGGTGTGTGTTTATGGTCGATTTTCTTCATAGTTATAAATACATCATGTACTTAGGTTCATTTTGATTCAATGGTTTTAGTAATTTGTTTCCAATATTTATGTTTTTTAGGATTATTACCAATTAGTATGTTACAGACCCAATAACTAGCTAGTTATTGAAGATCAATATGTGGTCTAGGTATCATTAGATAGGGGTCATGGATGAAAATATCCTAATTATTTCTCTTAAATGTTCTTACTGACACTATGAGTTAATTTTTATACCTATTAATGTGAATAAATTCACTAGTTTTTTTCATACGAATAATGAATTCCATATTCCATGAGCTCCTAAATTGGTTTGTGGTGGTGTTTATTAATGATATCTTTTGGTATTCATAGTTAATAAAGGATCATGACAGACACTTTAGGCATATTATTGAGATTAATCAGGGACATAAACACTACGAAAAGTTGGTGAATTATAATTTTTTGTGCGAGAGGTTCATTTACATGGGAACGGTGTATCTTATCATGGATTAGTTTTAAATCATTTTAAGTATAGGTATTTGTTTCATGGTTGGTTCCCAATAATATTTTAGAGGTTTAGAGTTTTTTAGATCTTGTGGGTTATTATAAAATGTTTTTTCCTAATTTATTTTATATTATGTCTCCTTTTATATCCTTTACTATGAAGATTTAACCCATTGTTTAGAGAGACCAGTTCTTGGAATCATTTTACTAAATGGATATTTAATACTCATATTCTCTATTTTCTAAAAGAGTGAGTTATGTTTGAGATTTATTATGATGTTATGCATCGTATATTGGGTAATGCTCTAATATGGTAATGGGTAGTGACCACCTATGGGTATCAACGTTTATTAAGTCATAAACATAACTACATTACCCATGTTCTCTATTTAGTGATAGTTCTATTTTAGTTGAAGTTATAATAGAACTATCTTATCTAAGAGTGATTTGGGGTTTTCACATATCACAATAGCATGGCATAAATTATCCCAATGTGACTTAAATAATCATTAGTGATAATGGATAGATTTATTATATTATTATAACTTTGATATCTTCTATGAACTAGGAAATGGGAATTTTGTTTTTGATGCATTGAGTAAAAACACTCATTTAGATATTTCTCAGGAGTTTGTAAGTGGTTAGAGGATGGTGGTGTAACTTGAAATGTTTCATCTTGATGAGGAGGATGACAAAGTTAAATTTTTTATTTATCAAATTATAGTTATGTCATTTTTAGTTCAATGGGTGGTTAAATCTAAGTTGGGATATCCTAAGGTGGAGATGATGCATGACTGTGTTGTTTATGGAGATGCTTCTGAGGGATAATTGAAAGATAATCAGAATCGAGTGTTGTTTTTGAGAGGGCTCTTTATTCTATCAGTGGTTCATGGAGTAGTGCTCTATGAGTTTTATATCTCACCCTTGGATGTATATCTTGGTATCACCAAGATGTATCATGATTTTCAAAGTCATTATTTATGTGTGTGGATGAATTGGTGGGTGGAAGTGTTTATATCATAGTATTTGGTTTGATAGATAGTGGATGTTTAGAATTTTGTACCTATGGATTTTCTTGAATCCATTGGATTTTACATTGATGAAGTGGGAGGACATTTAAAAGTATTTTATCACCAGATAACCTTGATAGCAGGGTTCATTTGATTCCATTTCAATGGTTATTTATTAGCTAACGAAGTCATATAACTTCTTGGAAACTAGGGAGTTGAGAATGGTGGATTCTATATTGGGGTTGTATATGGAGGATATTATTTTTCTTTATGGGGTATCAAAGATTATCATTTCTAATCATGATCAACATTTTACATCCTATGTATAAAACTTCTTTCAAAATGCTTTTGGATCTTTGTTTTTCCTTTGTACTGTGTTCTATCCCCATATGTACAATCATATAGAATAGACTATTAATACATTGGAGTATAAATTTTGTAGGAGTGTTATATATTTTGGAGGTTTTTGGGGTAATAACCAACACTTGGTTTAGTTTTACTATAATAATAACAACTATAACTCATCTATTGGTATGGATTATTTTGAATCATTATATAGGGGCCTTTTAAATCAGGGTTGTGTTGGACTATGATTTGGGAGTTATCATTCCAAGGATATAATTTGGTCCAGATCATGATAGACATGGTGTAAGTGATGCCTAAGTGGATGAAGGATGTTCGGGACCATTATAAGTCTTATGTGGATCACAAGAGGAGACCTTTGGAGTTTAAGGTTGTTGATCATGTGTTTCTTAATATTTTCCTCATCATAGCCAATGGATGTTTATTCCTGGTAGTAAAACTTTTCCCTAATTCATTATACCCTTGAAGGTTGTTAAGCATATTGGTGATCTACTGTATTGGTTTCCACTTCTTATACAAATATGTTGTATCCATGATGTATTCCACATGTCACAACTTCAATGGTATATTCATAATGAGTATCATTTCATAAATTGGGGTGAGTTGAATATTTAGTATAATGTGAGGTTTTTGGAGAGAAATATTGATATCCAAGAATGCAATGAGAATATTTTTCATGGGCATGTTATTCCTTTAGTTTGTGTACTATGGAGTCATGATAGATTATAAGAATGTATAGGAGAACATGAGTCATATATTCATGATCAGTATCAGGTGTTGTATTATGTATGATTCATGTTGAAATAGTATTTATATTGATGTTATTATATGATGATAATTTGATTGGATAGTTTATTACCTATGTTGTGGTTGATCTTATAGTAATAACAAGATTCTTATTTGAGAGGTGTCTCACAAGATATTTGGATTCATTGGATTTTTATTCGCTTTTTATGTTTGGTATGATTATCGAGGACAAGAATTGTTTGAGATTTATATAATGTAAATCAATATATCTTTATCAAACTTTTACAATTTTGGTTTTTTTGTGTTAGTGAATATTTGGAGGTAATGTAGTGGGAGAGATATGAAGTTTTTTCTGGATTTTAGTTGTAATTTTAGATCATTCTATGAACACATGGGTTTCATCATGATGTGATATGTTGCAGAAAGGTGAGATGGGTTATAGTGTACAGATTAGGATAAATGGTTTTTTTATGATTATATTTTTCTAGGATGGACACATTGAGGCATAGTGTGTATTATTACATCATAACAGCTTATAGACATTATGGGTTAATCCTAGGAATGTTAGTTATATTGTGGATACTTGAATTATAAAGGAGAATTATCCTATGGTTTTTCGGGTTAATATCCCATGGGTAACATTATATAACAATGAAGGGTGTTATGTAATGGAAGATCTTTCTAGGATCTCATTGGTTCTAACATATTTGGCATCATTATGTTACAATTCATGCACTGCTATGTGATTATTTTCTGGAGTCGATCGGGCTGGAAGGATAAAATGGGAATTGTACTGTGAATCTCTAATGTTTGATCATTGTGGTGTCAAGATAATCGTTGAATCAATAACTTAATTTTTATCAACCAAAATTTTCATTGACTATGAATAATTAGGAAACTTTTTAGGGGGACTCACGCCACTAACTTCATATCTAAGCAGTGTTGTGATATAACCTTTTTTATTATATAATTGTTCCTTGGATCTAACTTATGTTATTCCATGACATTTAGAATTATATTGTGAAGTTATGTTCTTAATTTTTATTATAAGTTCATGTTTTCTCTATTATTCATTCCATTTCCTATTTCTCCTCTTGAAGAATATGTGGAAACAGTGTGATCATCTTTCATCTATCCTTTTTTATATAGTAGTTCTTATAGCACTGTTTCGAGGTAAGGGGTTGGGAACTTCACTCTAATAGTATATGTTAATTTGTAATTAACATGATATGGTTTTAAATGGTTAAATAGTTGATATTTACCTAAAATTATAATGAACCAGGTTAAATATTTCAAAAGGGGGTTGTGTTTTCATATTCCACATATATTTTTCATGATATTTAATGTATGCTATTTCTTAAAATTATTTATCAATGTCATGATGATATGTTCATTATATATTATATATAATGTATATAATTAAATAATAACTTAAAAGTTAAATAATAAAATGAGGATTAATATGGAGTTGATTATTATTGAGGTTTATTCTTAGTACTGCATGTTATGATTATGGCATAAGTTGAGAATGTTATACTATTATTAATTACTGCTAGTGTTTTTATTATTGTTATTATAATTTAATTTTTTTCGATATTTATTAGTTTATTAATTTTTAATTATATGATAATAGTTTAAGGTTAATAATTTTTGTGGAAATTTTCTTAGTTATGCCTTATATGTATTGTATGATTCAGGTTTGGTTGATATGTTGTTTTTAGGTAGAATTTAGATTCATGTGTTAACATTATGGAAGAAAGTATTCAAAAGAGATGTTATTATTTTATAATGTATATCTAGTGACAATTGTGTTTTAAAACATTGAAAACTTATTTGGATGAAGAAGATACATTTTTTCTATTAGAATTTCCTTCTTGTTTCTTAGTATAAGACATGTTGTTTTTTTGCTGTGTTACTAATATATATCAGTTGTTGCATATTCCATGTATTATACTTTTTTGGTTCACTACTATTATATATCAATTATAGAATATTTCATATCTCTTATTCATTGTTTGAATAGCTAATAGTATGAATTGATTACTTTTATATTAAAATTGGTATTTGGATTATAATATTGGATATATTCTATAGACATGTGATTTTGAATTATGTCATGCTTGGTCTTATTAATGTCTTCCATGATAATAAAATATGTATCAAAGATTGAAAATTTCATTGTATGTGGATAAATGTTCTACTTTAATAAATTTTTTTCACAATAAAAATAAATTTATGTAGTTGTGGGATTATTTTTTAACCCAATACGTATTGAAAAGATTCATGGTTTTCATTAATTTTTCTAATTATAGTCTACTATATTGATTTTAATATATAAAATTTAAAAAAATAGTTATAATTTGGTTGTATGATATTGATCAAATCTCAACTAAGTTTCAAAATAAGTTACGACTTTTTAGATTTTCCATTTTACAATGCTTATGATGGATGTCTCATATGCTTTGAACACACACCTATCATGGTATGTAGCAAAAGAAACTATTAATTTTCCTAGTGCAGCATAGTGGAAAATCTAGGTCATCTCACTTAAGGAGTTGTTGAAATAAACCACAAACTATTTCTAATCACTTATAGTATTTTTTATGTTTTCTATTTATGAAAGATAAAAATATTTGGGGTATTTTTGATGTTTTCTATTTATGAAAGATAAAAAATTTGGGGGTTTTGGTTATGGTATGAAAAAAAAATAATTTAAACATAAAATAAAAAATTAATGAAATTAGTAATAAGAAAGGAATTATCCTGGGGAAACATTCAGATTAAACCATCAGTGTCTTATTATTGGTTTCTTATTAATTTAATAAAAATATTATATATAATTGAAACACCATATTTTACCCACGTTGGTAACATACATTGAACTCATTGACCGCACTGCACATCCACCTCCTCTGTCAAGGGAGAACTGTTGTTGAAGAACTATCTCGACCTTGGATGATCAAGTAGAGATAAATAGGGTCTTTCCCACTTATATTTCCATTGATCCAACTTTAATAAATTACAAAATATTAAGCATGAATTCACTAATAATTGGGTTCATAACTGCATTACTCCCCCAGAATATTCCTCATGTTATTTACTCACCATTTTGAGTGTCAACATATCATAATGAATAAGAGAATAGAGATAAATGAGAGATAAATTTTATCAAAATATGAAATTGAGTTTATATAATGAAAATAAAACATAGAAAAAAACTGATCTAAATTTTAGTAGAAGAACTTTCCCCCAAAATGTCACCATAAAATACCCCCTCTAAAGGTGAGTAACACTTATTTAAATAGTGAAGGGGGATAGGGTTACAAATGTTATAAAAAGAGTAAATTAAAGACTGAGGAAAACTAAATCCCAATTTTTTTCCACTTAATTGTCCCTCCAGATAACTTTACTAAATGTTTCTCTAGTTTAATGAAATATTCAAGTTTTTAACATCTCAATTTTTAAAAAATTACAATCCAATTCGAGAAAGGATGAAAAATTTATGGCTTGATCATTGAAGTGACATATAGATTGATCAATATTTTCTAGGATTGAATTCAAGAATTAGTATTTCCAAGAAAACTATGATCCAATTTGAGGTATTTAGAATAAATATATTTCTTAACATGTTCTCAGTCTTGTTACAAAATTTAAAATATAAATTTAGCAAATGTAAAATATTATGATAAAAATAGTAAAGTTCAATTGGAAGGGAAAATTTTAATTTCAATGCATTTTTTCAAATTCACGCTCAAATTAAAAAATCCTATTAAATAAATACTTAAAAAATATGAATTTATTAACTAATATCAAAGATATATAAAAACACTTGTGAATAAATTATTATTTCATATTCACAATTCATTAACAATTATTCCTTCAATCCAAACTAGTACTCTGACTATATATTTGCACAACATAATCATATAACTACTAGTTCACATTAACATGCTCATAATATTGAGTTATTATGACAATATATACATAAAATGAAAAAAATAAAATTGAAAAATAAAATTAAAAATATTTTATTTTGAACTAATTAATAATGAATAATTTCATGTAACATATGTCAAACACATGAAAATTAATTTCAAAGAATACATGTAAAATGGAATCCTTTTTATTGAAATGACCTAGAAATGACTATTGTGCATAAAAAATTGAATTATCAAAAGAAAAATCTCTAAATAAAAAATTAAAATTTAGGTGGAATGGAATAAGAAAACAAATAAAGAATCTATTTAGGACTTAAAGCTGGAACACCACACTAATTCAATTATATTGTATATGGCTTGTGTATCAATTATTTTAAAACCACTTCTTCAAAAAATTGCACAGCATGAAGAAAAAATAGATCATTTATTAAGTATCTAAAAGTAAAGAGAAAATAAAACTTGAATGATTAACATAATTAAAAAATAAATAAAACAATGAAAAAATTGTGCCTTAATACAATGAATTCTATATATTGTGTCATAAAATGATGTAACCATTAAAAGTGAACCAACAGTATAATAAAATTGTGTTTAAATTTTTTTCATGTAAGAGTTAACTAACGATATCAAGTAGATTTTCTATATAACAACACACTGACACTATAAAAACAAGATTCATAGTGAATGAAAACATTTATACAATATAATAACATTTTCAAGTATTATATATATAATTTTTTTATATGTAATCATGCACACTCAAAAAATGAAAACACAAATATTATTCTTACAGATTTAAGGTATTTTAAATAAGTTTATTTTTTTATGTAGTATGTTCTTCTAATATTACATAAAAAATAATATAGATCATATTATTATATAACATCATTTTATAAAACATGGGAATTAAATATAATAGTGATTGAATAATATTTAATTGATTATGAATCGACTATTTTGAAGTGAAAATGTTTTTAAAAATGTTTTTTGTAATATACTCGTGTTAGTAAAAATAATTATGTCTTTTAAAAAATTTTATTTGTAATTATTAATTTAATTCATGTAGTGCATTACTCATCAATGTTCCTATATTACATTTGTAAGTTGTACAATTAGAGGTAAATTTTTTTTTGTTTTAATCTATTAAAGTTTTATGTATACTATAATTTTAGGACATTATAGAATGTATTACTATTGTATCTATATTGGAATACGCATATAGTATAATATGTATGAATAATGTATTTTCATACTGTATGAATGTTAAATAGGCATGGGAAGTATATATGTAAGGCCATACTTGAATCAATATTCTGTATATGTATACCTGTATGTAATTTGAATCAATATATGAATACTGTATGCATATTGGTTTCATGTGAATACAACACACCAACTGTGAATTAAAACGTATTTTCATGATGTGATCATAATTAAAGGCTATTAAAAGTAAACTGTTTGATTAATATTTTTATTTTCTGTTACAATTTTGATAACAGTGAATATAACATCCTAACACTGAATTTATAATGATAACATGGAATGAAAACCCATATATGGAATAAAAAATGAAAAAATCACATATATAAAATGATAACTATGAACATGAAATGTTGTAATCACACAGGATAGTCATAGTGCAGTTGAAAAAGATGAAATTTATCATTAAGATATTCATAATATTGAGTCTTTAAGAGAATAGGGTGAATAAAATAAAAAAATGTGTCATGGTTTTGAAATTCCATAAAGTAATGTTTTATTGGGAATCATGGGAAGGAATGAAATATATCCTTCCATAAACCTATAAATAGTTATAAAAATTCATTAAAAAATTTAATAAAACACATAAAATTATGAAGCAATTGCAGATCATGACTCATAAAATTAAGAACATAAAGTTTGTATAAAAAAATAAAATTCTAAAAAGATTAGAAACACAAAAAACATGTTAATTTCACCAAAACCAAAAGGGTTTACATTCCATGAGTTTCACATGCTTATATATTTACCATTATCCAAAAACTAAAATAATTACACATGTAAAAAAAATATAAATTAATAAACATAATGAACCAAATTGAAATCTGATACTATAAATGCTATTGGAGGGTGATTGGGGAACAAAACAAGAGAAGTGATATAGAAGAGAGAGAATCGGTGGAAAACTAATATCAACATGGTGATATTGGGTATCCTACTAGAGGGTGATTTCGATATGAAGATCTCAAGCATTAGTTATCACTAAAAATTACTTGCGATTCAAATAATGTTCCAAAATATTATATAATATCCTTAATTCCAAAACTTGTCAAGAGAAGTATATTTTGTCTCTAGTTTTATGAAAAACATTAAAAACCACTAAAAAATAATTGGAGTTGGTGCTTGATATGGTTAAAATTTATTTAATGGTGGAGAAAATGGTAGAAATAAGGGAAGTGAGATAATTAATTTTTTACTAAATGTGATACTAAAACTAACTAACTCAATGCAAAAAAAAAGAAATGTAGAGGAGATACTAGCTCATATAGAATATTGAATACTACTTTACACGTAATTCAATGTCCATTTAAATAACCTAAAATCAACTCTAATTGTAACATCCCAGGTAAATAAAGAATAAAGAATTTTCATATTTATTAATATTTACGAATTAAATATTAATTTTATTTTAAAGGGGTTGCTATGTTCGATAGCGTGCCCGATACGCAATGATGAGTTTCTTTGAAACTTATGTAGCACACTAGTAATAAAATAATATTATTTTAAATGTTAGTTAACAAGTAGCCGTTGTACTGGCGGGAATGGAATGAAATAACTAAAATATGATTAGATATGTTTTTAAATGTTTATACATTTACTCAATAAAAGATAAAAGCTTAAAATACAGAAAGAGTTCAATTTTACGAGCATATATACTCTAATTTTCACTAAAGGTTCACTTATCACCTTTTAATGGTGAACCGTCATTAAATATAGTTTTGATCACTATTATACTTTATTTTGGACCAAATATAACTCTTCTTAAGAATCAGGACATCAAATTTTACTTTGTGTAATTTTTTGGTATTTTTCCGATAAAGTTCATTTTTTAATGAATAGTGTAAAATGTTGTGTTTTAATTCAAAACCTCTTTTTAATCTAAATTATTTATATGATTAGATTATTATTTTAATTGGTTTTAAAGTGAAATTAGAAAATATTTTTACCAGTTAATCCAATGGCGGTCATTGGAATCAATTTCACTTTGAAATTGGACTTAAACTGGTGTCAATCTTTTGATACTTATTGTTTCACAAAAACATGCTATTTGTCATGACAGCTGGAATTAATTATTAAATTAATTAATTTGACTTATATGTTTTGAATTTTGTAAAATGGACTTCATTTTTGAATTCGGAATATCAAATATAGCTTAGGGTGAATTTTTGGTAATTTTCTGAAAAACTTCAATTTTTGATGAATAGTGAAACCACTAAGTGGTAATCAAGCAAACTGATTTTTCAGTTAAATGAAAGTTTACCACTAATGTGTATTGAATTTTGAAAATCCGACATACATGGTTGTCATTAAGAAGTAAAATGTGGTTCAATGAGATTAAAATGATTTTTTGGTGAATAGTAACTTTTTTTCATTAATCGCGATTAGAGGTAATTAGTGTAGTTTAAGGTAAAAATGGTATTATAAGAATGTGAAAAAACCATGACACTTGTCCTACACCTATTGGGTGAGTGATGGCCGACCAAGACAAGACATGGGCCAACTTGGGGACCCCATGGAGCCACTTTAGTTGGAAACTGACATTAATATATTTTTATTTAATGTTAAAGTGAAAATGACACTAACATAAATTGTTTTACTAACATAATTTTTGAGTGGGGTTATACAAGTCCAAATTTTTATTATAAATAGTCATTGGAAAGATAAAAAGATTTCCTACATCATAGTTTTTTTTTATAATTTTTAGACATTAAATAAATTAAATTATATATGACATAATAATGATGCAACGATGACATCATTATTTGACGATTTAAATAAAATGGAAAGATAAAGTAAAATCTATGACCTAAACATGTCCAAAACTTATTGGATGGGTGGATTTCAAACCCTTATCACCTTATCCACGAAGTATATCAATTTGGGACCTTTTAAAACCGAAACACATTTTCAAATAAAGTAATATTTCTTTAATTTCCAAAAGTGCCCCTCCTCTCCTCTTATAAAAGGCCCCCACCTCTACCTATTTTCACACACTCATCAAGCCTTTGGCTCGGCCAACCCCTGCCCAATTACTCTCTCCACATCCCTCTCCTCATCCTAGAGGATTCCCTTTGGGCAGAATCCTTTCAAAGGAAGCCTTTAGGCTCAAATCAAAAGGGAGTTACACTTTTAAAGGTAATTCATTCTCTCTTGTTCATTTGTTTTATTTTGCTTCTCCAACCCTCTAAACTCTTTTTATTTACTTCTTTTGTAACAAAACAAGTATATTAAATATAATAGGATGTTGTTATAATATTTATTTGAGCTACACTCTCACACAACTACATCCAATGGTTAAAGAACATACGGTTTCCGTGGATGGCGAAATTCTGCCTCCCGAAACGATGATTGTTCAATACTCATTTAACACCTTCAAGGGTGGCCATTATGATGTCACTATTTTTATATATGATATATAATATGTTTATGTTTTCTTTAAGCTTCTGTATTTTTCATTTTTGGCATACCTTTATGGTTTCCATTATGGGTAAACACGATATCTTCATTTAAGGAAGTGCGGACTACCGCCCCCTAAAAGTGATGTGATCCGTTAATGCCATATGTGGGACGTGTAAAGGATGGATTTAAAGTTATTATATATGATTTTATACTGGAATTATAATATACCTCTATATCATTATTATTTATTTCCATTAAAGTATGAGATAGAAATGAAAGTAGCGTTCATGCGTACGTGCGGCTTACCGTCTCCATGAACAGTGCATTTGATTTCTTATCCCCAAATGTAATGTCCTATTAAAACTACATGTATATAATATATATATATAATTAATGATATATCTAAATGATGAATATAATTCTGGAATTAAAATATACATACCTCTCATTTAGTTTTAATTCCACTAATATGACAAAGAAATGAAAGTAGCGTTCATGCGTACGTACGGCTTACCGTCTCCATGAACGGTGCATTTCATTTCTTACCTCTAAATGATTATGTAATATTATAAATACATGTATATTCTGGATATATATGATACATATTATATCCAAATCGGGAATTTCATTCTGGATATAAAGAACTTTTGACCACATGAACAACATGTAATTGTAAGAAGTCAACTTTCGACTTAAGAACCAAATATTGACAAAACAAACATTATTAACTTAAATGGTTACATAATGTTTATAACATGGAAATAAGTGATATAAAAAGAATAATGAACTTTAAAAAGGTTCTTAATCAAGTATAAATTAACTCAAGTTTATTATTCAGGACGTTAAAGAATGATCGAGTCAAGTCGGACCCAAGGTAAGGGACTTCGTCTCAATCTCCTTTCATTGAGGCATATTTCGTTTTATACACAACTTTCTTTTATACGGTGTATAAACCCTTTGACTTTTACTTTTATACAAAAGGAATCTTTTTCTACGAAGCGTTTTACTAAACGACAAAAAGGAATGTTTTTTTAACGTACGCGGTGACAACGACTTTTTCCGCCGCCGCGAGTATTATTTGGTCTTTGGCTTTCTCAACAAGCCGTAATGTTTTTTAAAATAAAATAAATACCATATACTCTTTTATGTATTTTGGTATTGAAAATGGTTTTGAAAAAGGATTCTATTATGTCAATATATTTATGATATATTGTGATTGAAATGTGAAAATGTTATCATTACTTTATATTGGTTTTATGTTTTATGATTTTATATTGGTACTTGGACATTTAACGGGTGGTTACGTTATAAACCATATGACGGGTGGTGCCGTGAATACCAGGACGGGTGGTTACGTTATAACCTCCAATGCATTGGGTATGGAAGTCGGCCGTATGGCTATTCCATTAAGTATGTATGGAAATTGGCCGTATGGCTATTCCATTAAGTGACATGTGTGGAAGTAGAACATATGGTTATTCCACTTAAGTATGTTTATGTCCCAAGTTACCTTTATATATGTTATGTGTTTTTTTTATGGATTTTATGGTAATCCTTTGGTTACAAAAAGGTAAGTAATGATACTTTATTCAGTGAAGATTTTTTTTTACTACTTCATGAAGGTGAAGGTATTACTTTGATAGAGTATATATGGTTTATTTGATGTTTGAAAAACTAATAGTTTTCATTCTTTCTGTATCCCTTACTGAGCTTTTTATGCTCACCCCAAGTTTTTTTCGAAATGTTTTTCACAGGACTTAAAGTGGAATAAGGTCAAGGATGGGATCAAGGGAATTTCATGCTATCTAAAACATGGAATCTAGACATCTTTATTTTTAAGAGTTTTTATTTTATGGAGACTTAGTAGAAGTGTCTACTTTGTAATCTTTTAAGATGTAATAGTTATGTTCTAATTCTCTAAAACTCTAAACCTGAAAAGATCCTCAATGTGAATTATTCATTTAATTCAATATTAAGTAAGGTTTAAGGCTGGGGCCTTATAGTTGGTATCAGAGGTCGGTTTAGACAACTTTAGGAGTTAGAAAAGTGTTAAATTATAATATTATTGAAATGATATAGCATTTACGGATTACCATGTTGCTTCACCTAAGATATTTCTGTGTTCAGAATGGCTTTCCGCAGAGGAAACAAAGCAGCTATGTTGGGACGACATCAGGAGGAAGATAACCTTCCAAATCAGCAACCTGAGATGGTCGGAATCAGAACTGAACAGTTTGTTGCAGTGATGGCACAGTTGACTCAGGTTATAAATGGTGGTGGTATCCATGCACGAGATCATCCAGATCAACCGCAGAGAAACATGTCAGTGGTGGAACATTTCATGAGGCAACATCCCCCATCATTCAGAGGATCATCTGACCCTGTGCAAGCTGAAGGGTGGATTAAAGCACTAGAGAAGATTTTTGATGTCATGGGGTGTTCAGAACATCAAAAGGTTAGTCTTGCTGTTTACCGTTTTGAAGGTGCAGCTGATCAGTGGTGGTCGATGGTGAAAAATATAAGGGATAGTGATGAGATTGAGGATCTTCACTGGGACGAATTCAAAGGTATGTTTCTTGAGAAATATTTTCCTAAGGTGGTTCATCTTAGGATGGAAAAACAGTTCCTAGAATTGAGGCAGGAGGATGATTCAGTGGATTCTTATGAAGAAAAGTTCACTCGATTGGCAAGGTATGCTCCAAACTTCATACGAGATCTTGATAGTAAAATAAACCGTTTTTACTCAGGGTTAAAGCCAAAGTATCGAAGGGCTTTAGCTTCTCGTGAGTTCAAAAGTTATGAAAAACTTGTTAGATGTACGGAGAAGGTAAAAATGGAGTTTGCCAATGATCAGGTGTTCTATGACAAACAACGGAATAAGAGGTCTAGTTGGCAGGGAAAGGGGAAGAATTCATCAAAGAAGCAAGGAGGTAAGAAAACCAAATATCCATCCTGTGAGAAGTGTGGTAAAATTCATCCTGGAGAATGTTTATCCAAGTCTGGTAAGTGCTTTCGGTGTGTTAAGTCTGGTCATATTGCTCATAACTGTAAGGAAGATGATCAAGCAGGAAATGAAAAGCCAACGGTAAGATGTTTTAAGTGTAATGAAATGGGTCATTATGCAAATGAGTGTCCAACGAAGAACTCAATTGGGGGAATGCAGCTAGACTACAAGTATAAAGGGGTGGTAAAATCATTTGCAACAACTTCAGCAGATGTTGGGCCATCGAATGAAGTGGTATCAGCTCCAGGGAGCTCAGAATTTTTCAAAGATTGACTTGAGGTCGGGGTACCATTAGTTGAAAGTAAAAGAAGCAGACTTTCCGAAGACTGCTTTCCGTACTAGATATGGCCATTATGAATTTTTAGTTATGCCTTTTGGGTTAACCAATGCACCTGCTGTATTCATGGACCTTATGAATAAAATTTTTCATGAGTTCTTGGATAAGTTTGTGTTTGTGTTTTGAGGTTTGTGAAGAGGTTATGTGTGCCTTGTGATTCACAGTTGAAGAATGAGTTGTTATGTGAGGCTCATAGTCCCCTGTTTTCAGTTCATTCTGGCAGTACTAAGATGTACAGAGATCTGAGGGAGTATTACTGGTGGGATGGAATGAAAAGAGACATTGGTGATTTTACTATGAAGTGTTTGACATGTCAACAGGTTAAAGTAGAGCAGCAGTTACCGAAAGGGATGCTTCAGCATTTACCAGTGCCAGAGTGGAAATGGGAAAACATATCCATAGACTTTGTTGTGGGATTACCGAGGACATCTCGAGGTAATAATGCAATCTGGGTTATTGTTGATCGCTTGACCAAATCTGCTCATTTCCTTTCTATACGAGATACTTTCTCTCTTGATCAACTTTCCCGTCTGTATCTTAAAGAGATAGTCAGGTTACATGGAGTTCCTCTCTCCATTGTATTGGATCGTGAACCCAGGTTTACTTATAACTTTTGGAAAGGACTTCAGAAGTCGTTGGGTACTGAATTAAATTTTAGTACAACTTTTCATCCTCAATCAGATGGGCAGTCAGAACGAACAATTCAGAACTTGGAGGATATGCTACGAGCTTGTTCTATGGATTATCAGGGAAGTTGGGACCAACAACTTTCTTTGGTTGAGTTTTCTAATAATAATAGTTTTCATTCCAGTATACAGATGGCACCATTTTAGGCATTATATGGGAAGCAGTGTCGAACTCCAGCTTTCTGGGATGAAGTAGGTGAAAGGAAGTTGATGAGACGAGAATTGGTAGAAGAGTTGGTAGAAAAAGTTCAGCTGATTCAGAAGCACATGAGAACAGCTCAGAGCAGGCAGAAGAGTTATGCGGATAACCGGAGGAAGGATCTATCTTTTGAGGTAGGTGATCATGCTTTTCTCAAGGTTTCTCCTTGGAAAAGTGTGATGAGATTTGGTAAGAAAGGAAAGTTGAGTCCAAGGTTTATTGGACCATATGAATTTCTATAGAGAGTTGGATCAGTTGCATACCGGGTGGCTTTAACTCCGAGTTTATCTCAGGTACACAATGTTTTTCATGTTTCGATGTTGAGAAAGTATATGCCAGATCCATCTCATGTTTTAAGCCCAGAGGTAGTTCAGCTGGAAGAGAACCTATCTTATGAGGAACAACCGGTCCAGATTCTTGACCACAAGGAGAAAGTGTTACAGAATAAGGTGATTCATTAGGTAAAGGTTTTGTGGAAAACCCATGTGATTTAAGAGGCAACGTGGGAATCTTAAAATGCTATGAGGGATAAATACACCCACTTATTTTGATAAGTGAATAAAATTGCGAGGACGCAATTCCCAAAAGGGGGGAAGGACGTAACATCCCAGGTAAATAAAGAATAAAGAATTTTCATATTTATTAATATTTACGAATTAAATATTAATTTTATTTTAAAGGGGTTTCTATGTTCGATAGCGTGCCCGATACGCAACGATGAGTTTCTTTGAAACTTACATAGCACACTAGTAATAAAATAATATTATTTTAAATGTTATTTAACAAGTATCCGTTGTACTAGCGGGAATGGATGGAAATAACTAAAATATGATTAGATATGTTTTTAAATGTTTATACATTTACCCAATAAAAGATAAAAGCTTAAAATACGGAAAGAGTTCAATTTTACGAGCATATATACTCTAATTTTCACTAAAGGTTCACTTATCACCTTTTAATGGTTAACCGTCATTAAATATAGTTTTGATCACTCTTATACTTTATTTTGGACCAAATATAACTCTTCTTAAGAATCGGGACATCAAATTTTACTTTGTGTAATTTTTTGGTATTTTTCCGATAAAGTTCATTTTTTAATGAATAGTGTAAAATGTTGTGTTTTAATTCAAAAACTCTTTTTAATCTAAATTATTTATATGATTAGATTATTATTTTAATTGGTTTTAAAGTGAAATTAGAAAATATTTTTACCAGTTAATTCAATGGTGGTCATTGGAATCAATTTCACTTTGAAATTGGACTTAAACTGGTGTCAATCTTTTGATACTTATTGTTTCACAAAAACACGCTATTTGTCATGACAGTGGGAATTAATTATTAAATTAATTAATTTGACTTATATGTTTTGAATTTTGTAAAATGGACTTCATTTTTGAATTCGGAATATCAAATATAGCTTAGGGTGAATTTTTGGTAATTTTCTGAAAAACTTCAATTTTTGATGAATAGTGAAACCACTAAGTGGTAATCAAGCAAACTGATTTTTCAGTTAAATGAAAGTTTACCACTAATGTGTATTGAATTTTGAAAATCCGACATATAGGGTTGTCATTAAGAAGAAAAATGTGGTTCAATGAGATTAAAATAATTTTTTGGTGAATAGTAACTTTTTTTCATTAATCGTGATTAGAGGTAATTAGTGTAGTTTAAGGTAAAAATGGTATTATAAGAATGTGAAAACACCATGACACTTGTCCTACACCTATTGGGTGAGTCATGGCCGACCAAGACAAGCCATGGGCCAACTTGGGGACCCCATGGAGCCACTTTAGTTGGAAAATGACATTAATATATTTTTATTTAATGTTAAAGTGAAAATGACACTAACATAAATTGTTTTACTAACATATTTTTTGAGTGTGGTTATAAAAGTCCAAATTTTGATTATAAATAGTCATTGGAAAGATAAAAAGATTTCCTACATCATAGTTTTTTTTTATAATTTTTAGACATTAAATAAATTAAATTATATATGACATAATAATGATGCAACGATGACATCATTATTTGACGATTTAAATAAAATGGAAAGATAAAGTTAAATCTATGATCTAAACATGTCCAAAACTTATTGGATGGATGGATTTCGAACCCTTATCACCTTATCCACTAATTATATCAATGTGGGACCTTTTAAAACCGAAACACATTTTCAAATAAAGTAATATTTCTTTACTTTCCAAAAGTGCCCCTCCTCTCCTCTTATAAAAGGCCCCCACCTCTACCTCTTTTCACACACTCATCAAGCCTTTGGCTTGGCCAACCCCTTCCCAATTACTCTCTCCACATCCCTCTACTAATCCTAGAGGATTCCCTTTGGGCAGAATCCTTTCAAAGGAATCCTTTAGGCTCAAATCAAAAGGGAGTTACACTTTTAAAGGTAATTCATTCTCTCTTGTTCATTTGTTTTATTTTTCTTCTCCAACCCTCTAAACTCTTTTTATTTACTTCTTTTGTAACAACACCAGTATCTTCAATATACTAGGATGTTTTTATAATATTTATTTTAGCTACACTCTCACACAACTACATCAAATGGTTAAAGAACATATGGTTTCCGTGGATGGCGAAATTCTGCCTCCCGAAACGATGATTGTTCAATACTCATTTAACACCTTCAAGGGTGGCCATTATGATGTCAATATTTTTATATATGATATATAATATGTTTATGTTTTCTTTAAGCTTCTGTATTTTTCATTTTTGGCATACCTTTATGGTTTCCATTATGGGTAAACACGATATCTTCATTTAAGGAAGTGCGGACTACCTCCCCCTAAAAGTGATGTGATCCGTTAATGCCATATGTGGGACGTGTAAAGGATGGATTTAAAGTTATTATATATGATGTTATACTGGAATTATAATATACCTCTATATCATTATTATTTCTTTCCATTAAAGTATGAGATAGAAATGAAAGTAGCGTTCATGCGTACGTACGGCTTACCGTCTCCATGAACGGTGCATTTCATTTCTTATCCCCAAATGTAATGTACTATTAAAACTACATGTATATAATGTATATATATATAATTAATGATATATCTAAATGATGAATATAATTCTGGAATTAAAATATACATACCTCTCATTTAGTTTTAATTCCACTAATATGACAAAGAAATGAAAGTAGCGTTCATGCGTACGTACGGCTTACCGTCTCCATGAACGGTGCATTTCATTTCTTACCTCTAAATGATTATGTAATATTATAAATACATGTATATGCTGGATATATATGATACATATTATATCCAAATCGGGAATTTCATTCTGGATATAAAGAACTTTTGACCACATGAACAACATGTAATTGTAAGCAGTCAACTTTCGACTTAAGAACCAAATATTGACAAAACAAACATTATTAACTTAAATGGTTACATAATGTTTATAACATGGAAATAAGTGATATAAAAAGAATAATGAACTTTAAAAAGGTTCTTAATCAATTATAAATTAACTCAAGTTTATTATTCAGGACGTTAAAGAACGATCGAGTCAAGTCGGACCCAAGGTAAGGGACTTCGTCTCAATATCCTTTCATTGAGGCATATTTCATTTTATACACAACTTTCTTTTATACGGTGTATAAAACCTTTGACTTTTACTTTTATACAAAAGGAATCTTTTTCTACGAAGCATTTTACTAAACGAAAAAAGGAATGTTTTTTTAACGTACGCGGTGACAACGACTTTTTCCGCCACTGCGAGTATTATTTGGTCTTTGGATTTCTCAACAAGCCGTAATGTTTTTTAAAATAAAATAAATACCATATACTCTTTTATGTATTTTGGTATTGAAAATGGTTTTGAAAAAGGATTCTATTATGTCAATATATTTATGATATATTGTGATTGAAATGTGAAAATGTTATCATTCCTTTATATTGGTTTTATGTTTTATGATTTTATATTGGTACTTGGACATTTAACGGGTGGTTACGTTATAAACCATATGACGGGTGGTGCCGTGAATACCAGGACGGGTGGTTACGTTATAACCTCCAATGCATTGGGTATGAAAGTCGGCCGTACGGCTATTCCATTAAGTATGTATGGAAATTGTCCGTATGGCTATTCCATTAAGTGATATGTGTGGAAGTAGACCGTATGGTTATTCCACTTAAGTATGTTTATGTCCCAAGTTACCTTTATATATGTTATGTGTTCTTTTTATGGATTTTATGATAATCCTTTGGTTACAAAAAGGTAAGTAATGATACTTTATTCAGTGAAGATTTTTTTTACTACTTCATGAAGGTGAAGGTATTACTTTGATAGAGTATATATGGTTTATTTGATGTTTGAAAAACTAACAGTTTTCATTCTTTCTGTATCCCTTACTGAGCTTTTTATGCTCACCCCAAGTTTTTTTCGAAATGTTTTTCACAGGAATTAAAGTGGAATAAGGTCAAGGATGGGATCAAGGGAATTTCATGCTATCTAAAACATGGAATCTAGACATATTTTTTTAAGAGTTTTTTTTTATGGAGACTTAGTAGAAGTGTCTACTTTGTAATCTTTTAAGATGTAATAGTTATGTTCTAATTCTCTAAAACTCTAAACCTGAAAAGATCTTCAATGTGAATTATTCATTTAATTCAATATTAAGTAAGGTTTAAGGCTGGGGCCTTATTCTAATATAACTTAAATAACATAATATCTTATTTAGACTATAATAATCACTCTTTAAAGCATAAATACATGGTGTCCAAGCTTATATACTACATCAATTATACTGAAATAAGGATCCCAAAATGATAGAGGGGGATAAAAAGAGCACAATTAGAGGATAATTAGCCATGAAATAACAAATATTTTAGTTATACATATATATATATATATCATGTTTAATAGAATTCTAATAAAGAATCCATTTTTTCTAATCCATTAATTTTATCTATATGTAATTAATATATTATAAAAAAATATTTTATAAGATTTAGAAGAAGAATCTTATCTTGAACTCTAATATACTCATAGAATTTGATATAAATTTGGGTGTAATGAATAGGGAATCAAATCTAGTGTGATCATACTTGTTGAGTCAATAAGGTTTCCTTATGACTTTTCATTCCTTCATATTTGGGGAGAATGTTGAGTCAATAAGGTTTCCTTATGAATTTACCAATCCTTCTTGTTTTAAAAATCATAAACACCTTATCTTAAAGAAAATTTCATTTTACCCTATGCCTTTATTTCATAAGGAAACATTACTTCCCCAAGGAAATTTATCCTTACCATGTTTTTCATTGATCATTTTGTAACTAAGTATAATATTTGGTTTTGTATCCAAAAAATCATAATCATATATATACTTAGATATAAAGAATTATATTTTTAGGATCTGAATTCAAGTTCCAAACTTTCTGAGTTCTAACTCCGAGTTCTCTGAATTCAGACTCCGAACTCTTCTGAGTTTTGACTCCGAGTTCTCTGAATTCCTACCCCAAACTCTTTTGAGTTCTAACTCCGAACTCTTATGAATTCAGACTCCAAAATTTGTAAGTTCGGACTTTGAACTCTTATAAATTCAGACTCTGAACTTTTGTAAGTTCAGACTCTGATCTCTTATGAATTTAGACTCTGAATTCTACTGAATTCAAGACTCCGAATTTCCATGAAATTTAGACTCTGGAATTCTATATAATTCTAACTCTGAATTATTTGGATAAAAAGAATCCAAATATTCATGCATTACAGACTCCTAATAGTTTTTCGTTAGACTCCGAACTTTCATTTTTTCTTACACTCTGAAAAATGAATTTTCTTATGTAACTATATTTTTGTTTACTCATGTTTCTGTTATAAAATGATGTCGTGCATTAAGTTACTAACTAACCATTTTTTAAGTGACATGTGTATAGGTCCCTCCAAAATTCAAGGAAAAATATGACTATTGGAGGAGGGATTCGACCATTGAAGTCATGCCTATAAATATGAGCTCATTTGAATGAGCTCTGTACTTTTACATGATTTTACTTTCGGAAAAACTCACTTACATATTGTTGAAGTGATTTCTAGAGAGAGAGGCTCTTATAAACTCTTAGGATTCGTGCAGAAAGTTTGAATGGCTTGTTTAAAATTTGCTTCGTGTATAATTGCTTTGTGCAGAGGTGAAATTTCTTTAAAATTAGAGACTTCGGGTTGTGAAGTCAGAGGTTCCGATTTCCTTACCAATCGAGGGATTGTGAGGATAACATGACAGATACCGATCTTCGTATTGAGGGATTACCTAGGTTTGGGTAAGAAAGAATTTCTTTAAAGTATAAATCCAGGGACATTTATCCAAGGTTGTTGGATACCCTTCTCTTTGGGTTAAAATATTTACTACTTGTTACTTGTAGTGTTTCAATTGTGTTTTCCACTATAATTTTGATTGTTGAGGAAAGTATAACTATATTACACTTCATTATACTTGTACTCTAATTAAATAGGATTCTATATGATTTAAGGTAGATTCATTGTTGTTATAAATTTTTGTGACATTTCATTTCTGTAATCACTTTTCTGGAATTGAGGAAATTAGTATTACTTCGAGGTGTTGTGAATTTTGTTTATACAAAATATCCTTATGGATTTTTTAAGAATACAATTCACCCCCTCTTGTATATTGAGTATCTACACCATAGTTTGATACTACAATCAGTATCATATCTATCTTACAATCAATACAACAATTGGTATCAGAGGAGGTGACCTTGTACCCTGAACCAATTCAATAATTGGATTCAGAGTTTTGGTTAAATTTGAATTAATCTTATGATTAGATTCAGAAGAGAAATATTCTTCTTCATTTTTTTCGGAATCTTATTTTCAGACTCATAAAGTTCAGATTCATATTTTGCCGAGTGATACACTAGTTCTATTTTCATTTCTTAGGATATTTACAAACTTTTATTACTAACAAGTTTGTGTGGAAAGATTTTCCTTAAGATGGTAGGTTTAAATGTTGGTACTATCGACAATCTAAATCCTACCAAACCTCCTATTTTTGATGGAAATGATTATGAGTACTAGAGAGATAGGATGAATACTTTCGTTATTAACACTGGAGTTGATAACTACTTGATGATGAACAGAGACTATAATATTCCTGATACGGAATTGAGAACTTTTAGTAATCAAGAGAAATCAGAATATCATGCAAATTCCAGATTCAAAAATACATTTCTATGTTCTATTACTAGAAACATCTATAGTCAAGTATATTCATGTAAGGATTCAAACAATATCTAGAAGAAACTTGAAGTTACACATTTTGGTACATCTAAAGTTATAGAGACAAGAAGAGCTATTTTGAAAGCTGAATACCATGGATTTAACTTTCTTTATGGAAAACCTATAATCAAAGTTCTGCAAAGGTTCATGACTATTGTGAATATCTTACAGTCTATGGTATAAAATGGTTTTTATGATGAGGTTCTTATAGATAATATCATAGACATCATTCCAAATGAGTGGGAGTCCAAGAGGACATCAATTGATGAGAACAGGAAAGTCACCCATATTTCCTTAGATGAGCTATTTGGAACTCTTCTTCAGCATGAGACTAGAATGAAGAGATATGATGAAAATGTTAAAAAGAATAATGGTAATGGAGGAGTTGCTTTTATAAATACCTCAAAACATATCAAATCCAAGACTCCATAAAGAGTAACTAGATCAAAGTCAAAGAAAGTCACTATTCAGTCAGAATCTAGTGATACAGAAAAGTATGAGAATGAATTATCTAATATTGCTCGAAGAATGAACAATATAGTAGCTTAGAAGAAATATCAAAATAATTTCAAGAATAGAGACTACAAATATAAGAAATATGGGGAAGTTACTTGTTATTAATGTAGAAGAATAGGTCATATCAGACCTGATTGACCTCTACTGAAAATGAAGGAAAAGAAGGAAAGTAATTCAGAGAGAAACAAGAAGAATTTCTATCATTAGAAGCACAATAAAAGTCTTAAAGAAAACGACACTTGGAGTGTTAACTGTGGAGACTCTCCGGGAAGTGAATCTTCTGAATATGAATCATCAGCACATAAAATAGTGGATTCATTACTACTACTTTTTCCCAAATACATGTCTTATGGCCAAGGTATGCTCTGTCGAGGCTTTAAAAAATTTATCTATTGATAAGAATTACTATTCTGAAGATATTACTTCTAATGAAGATACTTCATCTTCAGATAATGAAGAAATACCTTTATATGAAGAAGTATCTAGATTTGACAAGCTGTTAGAAGCAATAAATTGTAAAATTTCTAGGAAACTAGACAAGGAAAATTCTTGGGAAGAAGTTCTTACAAAAGAGATTTCAGACCTCTCTAGAGATCTTAAATGGAAGGTTGAGCTTCAAGAAAAAATTTCTAAATACATTAATGAAGTAAATTCTGAAAATAAAAAACTTTCTAAAGATCTTAAGAATGATATTTTAAAAATAAATGTTTTTGAGGAAAAATATAACTCTAAAGAAATAATTCTTAGGGATAGGAATTTATTCATAAGACTAAAATCCGAAATATATTCTCTTAAGAAACTTCTTTCAAACTTTACATCTGGTAAATAAAATTTTGACAAGAAGTATTTTCAAATAAAACCTCAAGGAAATACTACTGAAGTAGGTTATACACACAGAAAACCTATTTTCAAAAACAACTATTTTATTCCATCTAGATCCCCTTTTTTTACTAAATTTCAAAGTGGTGGGAATTGGAAGAAAAATTGTTCTTTGAATAATTTTCAATCTATTGGGTTTCATAAATCTTATTTTTCTAAAAAAATATGGATACCCAAAATTTTATTGTCTAACAATTACATATCCAAGAAAGTTTGGATATCAAAAGTCAAACATTCTTATTTTCAAGATAATAAAGAAAGTACCAACATCAATACTTGGTACATGGGTAGTGGATGCTCTCGGAATCTGTTTGGTAGTAAAAACTTATTTGAAAATATTATCAAGAAAAAAAGGAGGAAAAGTAACTTTCAGAGATAATTATAAGGGAGAAATTATTGGTATAGGTAACATCATTCTTCTTGGAAGAACTTTTATTTTGAATATTTTATTAGTCAAGGGTCTTAAGCACAACCTCATTAGCATAAGTCAATTATGTGATAAAGGTTACCTTGTAAATTTTAGGAATGAAAAGTGCTTAGTACAAAATTCCAAAGAAGATATTATTCTTTTTGCCAATAGGAAAGAGATTGTTTACACACTAAACTTATAAGACCTTAGGAGCCAAGACCTACATTGCCTTAGTGCATTGGAAGATCATTCTTGGTTATGGCATATAAGGTTAGGTCACTGTAACCTTAGGAACCTATGAAATTTTTTTAAGAAAAGACTAGCTAAGGATCTAACGAAGCTTAGATTTGATTCTTAAAAAGTTTGTGATCCTTATCAATATGGAAAGCAACATAAATCAAGTTTTAAATCAGTCGTTGAAGTATCAACCAATGATTCATTACAGTTGGTGCATATAGATCTTTTTGGTCTAACACAAACTAGAAGTATTGGAGGAAAATATTATGTATTATTCTTAGTTAATTATTACACTAGATTTACATGAGTCTATTTTATATCAAAGAAATCAGAAGATTTTTATTCTTTCGAATGTTTTAGAGCCCAAGTTAAAAATGAGAAAAACCTTACTTTGATAACTATTCATGGTGATCATAGAGGAGAATTTCAAAATTATGATTTTGAAACTTTTTATAGTAGAAAATGAATTACTCATAACTTCTCAGCACCTAGAATACCTTACTAAAATGGTGTTGTTAAAAGAAGAAATATAATTCATCAAGATATAATAAGAACCAAGTTGATTGAATATTCTATAGCCAAACATTTTTTGGATGAAGTTGTAAGTACTACTTTTTATATTATAAATTGTGTTTTGATTAGAACTTTTCTTAATAAAACCCCTTATGAGTTATGGAAAGGTAGAAAACCTAGACTTTCCTACATCAAGGTTTTTGGTTGAAAGGTAATCATTTTGAATACAATAGATAACTTACAAAAATTCGCACCAAAATCTGATGAAGGAATTTTATTAGTCTACTCCACAACTTATAAGGCTTGTAGAGTTTTCAATAAAAACACTTTTACTATTGAAGAGACAGTACATGTTAAATTTGATGAAACTGATCCCTTTGTTTTTAAACAACCCCAACCTACATCTTCAGATGTGTTTTCAAAAATTGATTATCAACCTTTGTTAGAAGATCATTCGAATAAGGAAAATGTCCATGGAGATACTTTTGAATCATTTACCCCAGATGATTTTCTACCCTATATTGATGAATAGATTTTACAAAACCCAAACCAATTGTTTCTTAAGAATCATCCTAGTGATGGTATCATTGGTGATGTAAATCAACACATACAGACTAGAAGTTCCTTAAGGAATGAAGAATAACATCTAGCATTCCTTTCCCAATTAGAACCAAAAAGCACTAATGAAGCTTTAAGTGATGATGATTGGATAAAAGCTATGAAAGATGAGATGAATGAATTTGAAAGGAATAATGTCTGGACCCTGGTTGAAAGACCTAAGGAAACTTTTGTTATTGGAGTAAAATGGGTCTTCAAAAATAAGTGTGATGAAAATGGAATCATAGTAAGAAATAAAGAAATATTGGTTGCTAAAGGCTATAATCAACAATAAGGAATAGACTATGAAGAAAACCATGCTCTAGTAGCTAGACTTTAATCTATTCATATTCTACTTTCCATTGCATCATTCTTTAATTTCAAACTCTTTCAAATGAATGTGAAATGTGATTTCCTTAATGGTTATGTTCAAGAGGAAGTTTTTGTTGAACAAAATCCTGGTTTTGAAGATACAAAACATCCTAAACATGTTTATAAACTTACCAAAGCTTTGTATGGACTTAAGAAAGACCCTCGAGCTTGGTATGATAGGCTTACAAGATTTTTTCTTCAAAATAATTATGTTAAGGGAAATGAAGATCCAACCCTTTTTAAAAATAAAGATAAGAAAAATGTTTTGATTGTTCAAATTTATGTTGATGACATTATATTTGTTTCAACCCAACAATCTTTAACTGATTCTTTTGCGGATATAATGAAATCTGAGTTTGAAATGAGTATGATGGGTGAGTTAACATTTTTCCTTGGTTTTCAAATTTCTCAAAAACTAAAAGGAATCTTTATATCCCAACATAAGTATATTAAATATCTTCTAAAAAGTATGGATATGAAAACACTATGAGTATTAGTACTCCCATTGGTACCTTAAACACACTTAATCTTGATGAAGCTGGTAAAACAGTAGATCAAACATCTTTTAGAGGTATGATAGGAAGTTTACTTTACTTAACAGCTAGTCATCCATACATAATGTTTTCAGTATGCTTATGTGCATGATATCAATCCAATACGAAGGAATCTCATTTAAAGGTATTGAAAAGAATTTTTTGCTATTTAAAGGGAACCATGGATTTAGGACTCTTTTATACTTCTGGAAATGATTTTGTTCTAAAATGTTTTTTGGATGCTGACTTTGGTGGATGTATAATGGATATAAAGAGTACATCCAGAACTTGTCATTTCTTAAGAGATTCATTAGTTTCTTGGTCATGCAAAAACAACACTCAATATCACTTTCCACTACTGAAGTTGAAAATGTAGCAGCTGGAAGTTGGTGTGCTCAAGTATTGTGCATGAAACACACACTTATAGATTATGGTATGAGTTTTACCAAAACACAAATTTTGTGTGATAATACTAGCTCCATTGCCTTAAGTAAAAACCCTGAACACCACTCTCGTGAAAAACAAATAGATATTAGGCATCACTTTCTTATGGATCACACACAAAATGGGATATCATTCTTCAATCTATCGGAACACAACATCAACTTGCTGATATTTTCAAAAAATCATTACCCTCTGATAGATTTGAATACATTAAACAGAAGTTAGGAATGATAACCATAAGGTAATATTCCTTGTTAAATTTCTATTGAAAACAATCTAATTATAGTAATAAACTTCTTTTCATAGGGGGAGTACATTTTCTAGTCAAATAGATCAAAAATTTTCATAATGAAGATTTTCTAAAATTTTCATAGTCCGATTTTTCAAATCATTCATAATGAAAATTTTCATAGTTAGATTTTTTAAATCTTTCTTAATGAAAATTTTTGTAGTCAGATTTTTCAATTCTTTTGTAATGAAACATTTCATAGTCCAAAATTTTTTTTAGTCTCAAAATTGTGATAATGAAGATTTTCGTACTCAAAATTTTCATAATGAAGACTTTCGTACTCAAAATTTTTGTAATGGAGATTTCCATTATCAATTTTTTTGTGATCAAAATTTTTCGGAATCTAAAGTTCTTTAAGAAATTTTATTCCCTAAATACGAATAATATTCCTAGAAAATCAAAAGATATGTTTCCTTTCCAGAGTTTTCATAATCATCCTTTATTTGCTGGTAGTTTATTTTGTTTTTAAATTTTTTGAATTATATTTTCCTTAAATCTGAATTTTTTTATTAAAAAAACCTCAAAATATTGGATCGAAGATATCCTTATGGATATCATATCAACCGTCAGATCTGATCAGAAGGATTTTCTTCCATTTAATGATGTTTAGAAGATGAATTTTCACATCAAACGCCTATATAAAGGACCCCCTGAGGTTTGTCCCACATCGATTCTCAAGCTCTCGCGTGCTGAAGTTCTGCCCTTCTACATAAGCTCATTCTAGATTTTCAAATATTTCTCAATTCCGAAGGTCTTTAAAAGAATCCTCTCAAAAATATATGTCTACTATCAAGCCAATCTTGGAGTGGAAGGTATATAGAGAAAGGTTGGATCATCCGAACTTTTTCAACAAGTATGATTCGATTATCTCAAAAAATATTAAACTGAATGGATGGGAGAGTGTTTGCATATCAAAGCTAGGTGCTCAAGATTTGGTGTATCCATATGTTCTAATTGAGTTTTATGAATTAGTCTATTTCTTTAAGGAAGAAGGCAGAGAGAGGTTTTTGTTTAAGAGCTATGGAAAGACATATTCTCTTTCATATACTAAGGCAGCTAGTTTGGTTGCAATTCCATATTAAGGGGAAGCTGAGTTCTGTTCCCATAAGTTCTCAGATGTCAAAGGAAGCTTTGTTAAGGTGAAATATATGGAGTGCCTCAGTCTTACAGATGTCAAGACTCCAAATATTTCACACTTGTCCCAAAATTATTGTATTCTCGAATTATGGGTTCAAGGATTCATCTTTCTGAGAAAAGGTGAAAAAGATATGTTGAAGAAGAGTGATATGTATATCTTGGATATCTTTGTAAATATGAGGAAGATCAATCTGGTTAAGCATATTCTCATTACGATTGGGAATATTAAGAATTCAAACTTGAAGGCTCAGATAATTATGTATCAAGATACTCTTTCCAAGTTAGTTGTTCGATGCTTATAATCTTTTAAAATTCCTTGCAGCTCGAATACAAGGAATTGCAAAGTCATGTTAGTCAGTTATGATACCCTGAAGAGGATGAAAATTGGTTTTTCTACAGACTCTTGAGAATTTTATGACTTACTAGAGGAAGAAGCTGAAGCTCTTATTAAGAAACAAGAAGTGGTTGAACCATTCAAGAAGGAAGGAAGGAAAGAAGAGGAAATTGAAGGAAGTAGAAGAGGAAGTGGAAACCCCAAAAGCTAAGGAATCCCAATCCACACCTCCAAATCCTAAGAAGAAAAAATCCTATCTGAATGAGGTAGTATATAAGTGGAGGGATGAAAAAAAAGGAAAGCAGGGGAGCCTAGTTTTGGTTTGGATCCGGTTGAAACAAAATCCTTAAAAGAGAATACAACTGATGAGCTTGAAAAGAAATCTAAATAAAATAATTAAAAGAAGAATATGAATGAAGAAGAGATTGTTCAATCCATTTTTAGGGATACAGAGAAAGTATTCGAAAATATTCATGTACCAGAATCCTTCCTGGAAGAAGCTTTACCTGAACCCCTGGGTAAGAAATTCGTCACTCTTGAAAAAGTCTAAGAAAAGATTGTTGAAGAAAAAGAAGTTTTTCTAAGGAGTTTAATAAGAAGTTTAAAGTAGTGGTTATTCCGAATATTTGATTAAGAAAGTGGAATACTTTCTTGAGAAGGAAAGCCCATCTGAGAAATTGTTAATCCGAACCTCTCATGTCGAATCTTCAATGCTTGATAATCCTGGGTTAGATGACACGACTGAAGATGAAGTGAATATGTTGTTTGAAGAAGAAAGTTATAATCATCACTTCATTCACCCTGATGATATTAAGGCAAGAGCTGAGAAAGAAGAGATAGATGAAGATAATATTGTTCAACTATCTGACAATGAACATAAATCTCTGGATAAGGAAGCTATTCTGAAAACCGATAAGGGTAAATAGGTGGTTGTTGATACACCTACTAAATCTATTGTAAATAAGAAGGAAGCTGGTGGATCTTCAAAGAGGAAAATTTCTGAGCTAGAGAAAGAGCCCTCACCAAGAAAAGTTTTAGATTCAGAATAATCATCCCTTGGACATGATTTCAATGTTCAATAGTTGAAGAAGCTTGTTGGGACCATTCTGATTTTTCCAAGCATAGACTATAGATTCCTGATGCTTTAACACACACTAAATCAGAAATTAGATTCAGTATCCATGGTGATGGATAAGTTTGTAAAGCTTGAGGCTAATTTCAAGAATTTATTCATTAACTACAATGCCGACAAAAGGTCTTGTAAGAAAATGGTTAGCTGGTCAAAGAAGACAGTTAAAGAAATGGGATAACTTTTTGAGTTCCAAGATGGTGTCAAGGAGTATTTTGACAATGAAGATGGTAAGATCAAGGATCCCACAACCATTTTTGAAGAAAAGATGACTCTCGAACAGAATTATCGTATTCAAGAAGTGAATGATTTGAATGGGAAACTGTATTCAGTGGCTCAAAGCTGCAAGAGAGAAAGAGATCTTCGGATTGAGATTAAAAAAAAATTTCAAGTAGGAAGAAGTCCTGAAGGCTTAGGAAGAGGTTCTGAAGGCTCAAGAGGATAGAATCAAAGCCTTAGAGAAGAAAACAAAGGATCAGAAGCAGATTATTAAGAGATCAAAGGACGATCATAAGGAGCTCAAGAAGCTAAATACAATAGTCAATAAGTTGATGCCCAAGGAAAAGGAAGGATGATCTTGCTTAAATGTGATATTTTGTTGTATTCCATTCCTTGTAAAAAAATTTCCTATCAAAATGAATGTATGGTTTCTTGTCTTTTGTATGTGTTGTTAAAATACTTCAGGTACCATAATTTCTTTTCCACTCCTTCAAATTTATTTTTGAAAATCACAATGGGGGAGAAAGGAAAAATAATTCTAAGTAAAGAAGAAGTTTCCCTAAGTAAGGGGGAGTGTTTATCTAAGGGGGAGTTTTCATTACAAAGATTTTTTGTATTCGAGATAATGAAAAATCTCATTCTGGAAATCTAGAATATGATCCTTAGTGTTCCAAATCATAAGGTGGAGTTAGTCGTATTCATCTTTACCCATGTGATAAGGGAGATAAGTTTTATTTTCAAAGTCTAAAAAAATATTTTCTAAGTCCTTATATTATTTTTCATAAGGATGTTGGTGCTTTCCAAAATGGGGGAGATTATTGAGTCAATAAGATTTCTTTATGAATTTTCCATTCCTTCATATTTGGGGAGATTGTCGAGTCAATAAGGTTTCTTTATGACTTTACCATGCCATCATGTTTTGAAAATCACAAACACATTATCATAAGGAAAATTTCATTTTACCCTATTCTTTACTTTAATAAGGAAAATTTCCTTCCCCAAGTAAATTTATCCTTACCATGTTTTTCATTGATCATTTTGTCTCTAAGTATAAAATTTGATTTTGTATCAAAAACCTCGGAATCATATATATACTTAGATATAAAAAATTCTGTTTTTAGGATCCGAATGTAAGTTCTAAACCTTCTAAGTTCTGACTCCGAGTTCTCTGAATTCAAACTCTGAACTCTTCTGAGTTCTGACTCTGAGTTCTCTGAATTTAGACTTCGAACTCTTCTGAGTTCTGATTTCGAACTCTTATGAATTTAGACTCTGAACTTTGTAAGTTCTAACTCTCAAGTCTATTGAATTCAGACTCCAAACATTTTTAAGTTCAGACTCCGAACTCTTATGAATTCAGACTCCGAATTCTACTAAATTCAAGACTCTGAATTTCCTTGAAATTCAAACTTCGGAATTCTATAAAATTATAACTCTGAATTCTTCTGATAAACGAAATCTGAATATCCATGCATTACAGACTCCGAATAGTTTTAGGTTAGACTCCAAAGTTTCATTTTGTCTTACACTCCCAAAAATGAATTTTCTTAAGTAAAAATATTTTTTTTACTCATGTGTTGATTATAAAACGATGTCATTGATTTAGTTACTAACTAACCATTGTTTAAGTGACACGTGTACAGGTCCCTCCGAAATTCAAGGAAAAATATGACCGTTGGATGAGGGAGCCGACCATTGAATCCGTTTGAATGATCTCAGTACTTTTACTTGACTTTAATTTTGGTAGAACTCTCTTACATGATGTTGAAGTGATTTCTAGAGAGAGAGGATCTTATAAACTCTCAAGCTTCATGCATAAAGTTTGAATGGATTGTTCAAACTTTTCTTCTTGCGAAATTTCATTGTGAAGAGGTGCGATTTCCATAAAATCAGAGACTTCGAGTTGTGAAGTCAGAGGTTCCAATTTCCTTACAACTCGAGGGCTTGCGAGGATAGAAAGACGGATATCGATCATCAGATTTAGGGATTACCTGGGTTTGGCTAAGACAGACTTTCTTGAGTGTTTAAATCAAGGGACCTCTATCCAAGGTTGTTGGATACCCTTCTCTTTGGGTTAAAAGATTTACTACTTGTTACTTGTAGTGTTTCAATTGTGTTTTCCGCTGTAATTTTGATTTTTTATGGAAGTATAACTATCTTATACTTCCTTAGACTTGTACTCTGATTAAATAGGATTCTATATGCTTTAAGGTAGAATCTTTGTTGTTAAAAACTTTTGTTAAGTTTCATTTCTGGAATCACTTTTCTAGAATCAAGAAAATAAGTCGAACTTAGAGGTGTTGCAAATTTTGTTTATACAAAATTTCCTTAAGGATTTTTTAAGTGTATAATTCACCCACCTCTTGTATATTGATTATCTACACCATATTTTGATACTACAATTAGTATCATATCTATCTTACAATAGATCCAACAATACTAACATTTGGGGGCTAAGAAGGAATAAATGGAATGGTGGAGAAGTAGGTGATATATATTGTAATAAAAAATAGAATTAATAATTATTTAATAAAGTTTTATAACTGAGTTAAACAATGTATATTAAAAATTTATAAAGAACTTAAGGTAAGAATAAATGAAACTCTACTTGAAAATTTGAATTAGTGAATAAAAATGACTTTTTTCATCTGATAAAAAAATACAATGTGGGGAAATATAATTGTTTCACAGAAAGTTTTTTTGTATAATATACCTATGAGAGTGGAAATACATATGATTAATTTTATAATTATATAATAATGGGAGTTATAGATGGAAAAAGTTAAACTTACTTTAAAGTGGGAGATAGAGGAAGACAGATAGGAATTGAGATAAATAATAGAGTACCAAACATACTACTAAAATAAACCAATACTGCACAAAAAGAAATGTAGAGGAAGTACTTTTATATATAGAGCATGGAATGATGCTTTATAGGCAAGTCAATTCCCATTCCAATAACCTGCAATTGACTCAGATCTAAATCAAAGAACATAAATTTTTATTTCATCTCTAACAATCACTATTTTAAACATAAACCCATAGTGTCCAAGATAATATATTTTACAATCTATATTGATATAGGTGTTCTAAAATGATTTAAGGGAAGAAAATATGCATAATTATAAGATTATGATCTATATAATAAAAAATATATTTGTATTTCATATTTATATTTTTTACATGTTTAATGAAATTCTAATAAGAAAATACAATTTTTTTGATCCATTATTTTTATTTTAATTTATTAAATATATTACAAAACAATATATTATAATATTTATAAGAATAACCTACTTTTGAGATCAATTATAATAACAATAGTTGAATAAAATTTTTGTTTACTGAATAGGGAAAAAAAGCTTGCATAAGCCCACTAATATTTGGGGAAAATAAGGAATGGATGGAAAGGTGGAGAAGTCAGCGAAATATATTTTAATGAGAAATAGAAACCATAATTATGTAAAAAACCTACATAAATGAGTTGAATGATGACTGTTGTAAATTATTTATTAATAGAAGGTAATATTAAATGAAACTCTATTTGTAGATATGCATAAATGAATAAAAACGAATATTTCTCATCTAATAATAAGTAATGTGTAGGTAAATTATAATCATTTATTTTAAAGTGTTATTTTGTATAACATATCAGTGGGGATAAAAATACATAATATTCATTTAAAAATTATGTAATAATTAGTTTCAGTGATTAAAAAACCTAAAACATTCTTTAATGTAGGAGATATGGGAAGATATACAAGAATTTAGATAAATAATGTAGTGCCAAACATGCTAATAGCAATAACCAGCTCCTTGAAAAAAGAAATGAAAATTACATACCAACTCATATATAATACATAATAATTCTTTACTAGTAAGTCAATGTCTCGTAAAATAACCTACAATCGGCTTAGCTCTAAATTAAATAACATAAATTTTAAATTCATCCCTAAAAATCACTCTATAAAGCATAAATCCATAATGTCCATGATAATATATTTTATTTATTATATTGATATAAGGTCCCTAAAATGATGTAAGGGAATAAAAAAATCACAATTAAAATATTATGACCCATATAATAATAAATATATTGGTATTTCTAATATATATTAGTCACATGTTTAATGGAATTATAATAAAAAATCCAAATTTTTATCAATTAAATTTATCTAAATATAAAAAATATGTTAAAAAATAATGTTTTATAAGATTTTGAATAATCACATACTCTAAAACTTTAATATTCTCAAAATAGTTGATATAAATTTGTGTGTAATAAATAAGGAATCAATGATTACATGAACCTATAAACATTTGGGGTCTATGAAGTAATTGAGGGAAAGGTGGAGAATTCAATGATATATTTTGTAGTGAGAAAATAGAATTCATAACTATGTAATGAATCTATATAAATGAGTTAAATAATGAATATTTAAAATTTATAATTAACAAAATAAAATAATAAATGAAACAATATTTGTAGATATGAAAAAAAATAAAAAAATACAATTTTTTCATCTCATAAAGAATAATGCGGTATAGGGAAAATATAAATGTTTCATTGAAAGAGTTATTTTTTATGAAATGGTAGTGGGAATTAAAATACATGAGATTAATTTAATAATGTAATTTAGTGTATTTAAACGTCAGTATTGAATGAATCTAGTTGTAATAAATTAAATGAAATAATAAATTCCACTTTTATTCATATTGTGTTTAAATAAATAAAAGTTTCAAGAATCCTTTTGTTAAATAAAAATGGTTTAAAAAATTATTGTTATTACACTTCATTTTTTGATACATATAAGTTAAAAAAACATTCAAACATTCATATTTAAAAACTTGTATATTTGATTTTTTTTTTAAAAAATCAACATATATGAACAAAGAATTATAATTTGAATCTATATATTTGAGTTAAAAAATATGAAAAAAATATGAACAATGAATTAAAATATGAATCGGTTTTAAAATATATATGAAAAAGTATGAAACAACATAAATAAGAATGGAATATGAGTTTATTATTTTTTTAACATAAAAAATAAAGAATAAATAAAAATGAATATTAATGAACCCATCATAGTGTTAGTGGCATAAACTCAAGGTTGGTGCCTCTGATGTAACATAAGAGTGAGGAACTATCAAAATTTGGTTATCTTTGAAAATCATGAGAAAAAAAATAAAAAAAGTGAGACTTTTAACCAATATATAGAAGGGATATGGGATAAATAATATTATGAGGGTATATGATAGAAAAAATATGAAGAATAATATTACCTCACCTATGTATCCTAGTTTCTGGGTTTCTCAGTATGTAAGGTAGACCAATGTTTAGTGATATAACTAATAGTTGAACCGGATGAGGCATTTTATGAGGGATTTTAGAGTAATGATATATTATGGAAGATGTAATGGGGAGTTATGAGGTCCAATATAAGGTTACTGGTATTAGAAGAAGTATTTTGTGAGGAGACAATAATTGTCTTGGGTTTTTATGAACAATAAAATGGAGATGATGGAAATCAGGGTAATCATCTGTTATATTGATCATGGGAATTGAATCAAAGTGGGGCAGAGTGGAGGTGGTCATGGGGAGGAGGAGAATATAGAGAGGTTATGTGGAGAAAAGGTTAATATTTAATTATGTTATACATGGGTATAGAATCAAAGGAGGGAAGATGAGTGGGGATGGGATGGGGAGGAAGAGTGGGCAATGAGGTGAAGGAGAAGACACTATGATGGAGTCAAGGCGGGGATTCTAAGAGGTGGAAGAGGGGATATGAAATAAAATAAGAGAAATGAGAATTCATTAATCATTAATCATTAAAAATATCATGTCGCCTAAATTAGTATAACCCATTATCCCACTCTTATTTAATCCAATGTTCAGGTTTCAGGATTATGGATCAAATGGAATTTAGTGGAACTAATATTCTAAAAAGTTACGTATTATAAATTATTCTTTCCCGTATCTCTTATACTGAAGATCAATTCCTCACATCCTTTATGCAACAAAAATGGGATTCTTATGAGTCAATTTCCCCCTTCTTCATGTGGTTTTCAATTTTCCCCTCAACTAAATCAATTACTTTTGGATAATGATGTATTATATTTTATTTCAGTACCTAATACCCCATAACTTCATGTGGGGTCACAATTTTTTATTTTACTCTAGTTTCAAATGACATATTTGTATATATTTTTTGTTGCCTCCCTTAGGTGCTCTTTTTCAAAATGGAAAAGTTAATATGGAGTTCATAATTCCAGTTTACCCATGTAATAATTATATTTTCATTTAATTCTTTTTCATTCACAATCCTTTCCCAATTCTAAAATAAAATATTCCATGAAATCTATGGAAAACCTATTTAGCAATAAGATAAATTCAACATTATTTAAATCAGTGAAACTCTCAAAACTATAATCACATTATTCTCTAGGAGAATAAATATTTGGATCTAAAATTCCTTACATAAAAACACTCAAAAAATTTAAAAGTAGAAAAAATAATAATGAAAATCCTAAACAAATTGGTAACACTCCCAAAAACTCAAATGTTTCAACCCCATTTTTATTAAAAATTAATTTTATTTACCCAAATTTCATAATTAATTTTGGAAAATAAAGAAAATAAGGAAGAAGAGGGATATAACATGAATTATTGGTAGTGATAGGTTTGAGTTAATCTCTTAATTCTACCTAATGGTAACCTACAAGAAATAAATAACATGAGAAATTTATTGAATATAGAGAAAATATGAAATAGAAAATAAAGGTAAAGGGGAGGGGATAATTCTTAGTTTAACCCCCATGGGGGTACTAGGTTTTACTACCCCTATCAAATTATTCTATCTATTATCCAAAATCAAATTGTGGGTGGATCTTCTTTGATTTTAACCACTGAAACTTCTTCGTTCTATATTGAATTCCATCACACCATATATGTAAAATACCATATATAGAGTACAAAATTTCAACCACCATATCTATTTGGTACATCATTCATGGTGGTGTTAGGATAAAATATGGGTCTCTTGTTGTTTTTATTGCTACTTATATAACCTGTTCTTCTTCTTCTAGTTCCTACCCATGATATGTTGCATCAAAAAAATTATTAAAGGGAAATTTATTGAAAGATTTTATTTGAATGAAATTAAATCATCAATAATTTATATAAATATATTCCCATTATATGTTCATATCTTGTGACTTGATTTATTCATTAAAATTCATTGGGAACTCCTCAGTTACTCACTCTAATAAATGTTCAACATGTTTGGGGAGCTCTATGTGTTTCTCATCTGGTGAAATATCGTTTTCCTCATAATACTGTATGGAAACCCCTATATTGTCCAAATATGAAAATTTTAAATTATGGGATTTAATTATCAATATATTTTTAATAAAATTAAAGGATATTGAGTTCATGAAAAGGACTATATCCATAATTTTTTTAAATTCATTTTCTTCTTCATTGGAAAGTGACTCTTAGAGTTGGGTTTTCAGGGATGGATGTTGGTAAAAAATATCCTTTATATTCTATTAAAATTTCACTACTTGGGTGATTTATTCTTCCAAGGATATAGAAGGATAGAGTGGTGTTGATTTCTCTTCTTCAAAGGTAGGAAGATCATGTTGTATGTCAATACGTACAAATTCACTCCAAAATTCATCCAAATATTGTTGATATCTCATAAGTGTGTCACTTGGAATGTTGTCTTCATGAATCTCGTCTAGAATTATTTGAGTGAGGTATAATAGTAGTTCTTCTTGTAACTCCTTATTAGTCTCCTTAGGTTCTTCAATTGAAAAGATGAGTGGGGAAATCTATTCAACCACTGGTTATATTTATTATTGACCCAAATATTTCTCCTAAGTTGCACAGATGTATTCAAATATCCATTCTATTTGGATACTTAGGTTATGAATTACTTATCATATTTATTAAAATTGTTATTCTCCTTTATTAAGATATTTATATTGTTCATTTTTTTATTTCATAATAGTCATTCCATGAATAATAATTTTAGTTTTAATACATCAAGGGAAAAAGATTCTTTTTTAATTTCATTTATTTATTTATCAAAAGAAAAGAAAGTTATTCACCATAGTTTAATAGAAATAGTGTGTTAAAACTGGTTGGGTCCCTAGAAATGGTGCCAATTATTGACACACATCTATCATGGGGTGTTGAAAATGATACTTTTTATTTTCCTAGTGCAGCATAGTGTCTTTATAGGGTCATCTCACTTAAGGATCTATTGCAATCAAACACACACTATTCCTAATCACTAATTTTATTTTCAATGCTTTGTATTTATGAGAAAAATTTTATTTGGGGTTTTTAGTTATGGGATGCAAAAAAAGTATTTAAACATGAGATGTAAATATAATGAAATTACTAAAAAATTGTGGATTCTCTCAATAAATCATTTATATTGAACCTTAATAATCTTATTATTTGTTTCATATTTACTTAATTAACACGTTATATCGAATGTAAACACCCTCTTATTCCTCGGTTGTGAATATACAGTGAACTCATTGATGGTATTTCACATTTACCTTCCCCATTAAGGGAGAATGGTTATAGAATAAGTATCTAGATCTTAAATGATCAAGTAGAGAAAAAGGGTCTTTACCACTTAGATTACCCATAACATAACTCCATGAAATAATGAAATATTTAGCATCAATATAAAAATAATTAAAATTTCACAAGACTACTCCATTGGGATATTATTCGGTTTAGTCACTCACCATTGTGAGTATTTGGAGGTTGGAGTGAATAAGGGAAGATGGTGAAATGGGATAATAACTTTTATTAAAATATGCAAGTGCAATTGTAAAATGAAAATAGAAAAAATAAAAAAATAAAAAAATAAAACAAATATAAATTGAAATAGAATAACTTTCCCTCACACTCTCACCGGATATTCCACCCCCACAAAAGGTGAATAAAATTATTTATCAAGTAGAGGATAGGATAGTGTTATATATTTTTTAAAAGAGGAAAGTAAAAATAAATTCAAACTAAATCCAAAAAAATCCACATCATTGACCCTCTAGATAATCAAACTAAATGTTTATCTAGTTTAATGAATTTTTTATTCACTCCTATAACTTATTTTAAAATTTCATTCCAATCTGATAAATAAAGAAAACTTTATGGCCTGGTCAATAATGCCAAGTCTAAATTGATAAACCTTGTCCATAATTTTTTAGGACACATGATCACCATGAAAAATTGGGACCCTTCTTGAATTATTCAAATGAAATACATAGCCAAAAATGTTCTAAGTCATTTAAAAAAAATAAAATAAAAATTATAAACATATAAAATATTAATATAAATAATACTATGGTGAATTTGGAAGGGAAAAACTATAATATTAATATAGTTTCTAAATTCATTCTCATGTTACAAATTACTAGTAAATCACCACTTAAAATATTAATTTTTTAATTAATAAAAATATGAATAAAAATATTTAAAAATAAATTATTATTCCATTTTCACAAATCAATCCAAATTATTTATTTAAGATAAATATGTGACATTTACCCATAAAATTAACAATTTGGTAGGATTTAAAACATTAAAATTCAAAGTGAGTTATATAAAAATATTAAATCTATTAAATTCCATTATTATAATTATATTAGAAATACCTTTGTTAAGTTGGTTAGGATTTAACTACCATATAATAAATGTTAACTTTTAAAAAAACTATTATGTCTCATATCATAATAGAGAGAAAAGGAAATATTTGACTGTTTATGGTTGAAATTAGAGGAGTGGAATGGAGAATTTGATATTTGATTAGTTTCTATTTATTTATAATCATAAGAAATATTGTATGATAATTTAAGAAGAAAATTTATTGAGTACATAAGATTAAACATATGAAAATTATGATGTTTGTAGAGTTAAGAAAATGGATGATGTAAGGACTCTTGTATACAAGGCATGTGGTAAAATGAAAAAGTTTTAATTTTAATGTGACTATATCTTGAGATGACCATGTATGTAATTTATAATACAAGAATAAATTATCTTATTACCTTTTTGAATAATTTACTTCATAATGATGTAGATATTACCTCAAATCATTAAATTATAAGGACATTAATTGATTAACTTGTATTTTCATCTAATAAAATTCTTGCTTCCCTGAATGAGTGCAGATTATTTTGGGAAGAAACTACGAGCATGAATCATTGTATAAATAGCCAATAAAAAAAGAAAAAGATACAATAAAAAAAATAAACAATAATAAAATAACAACCTAAGAAAAAATAATTATACCCAAATTTAAATAGATAAACATAAATAAAAAATATAGAAAGAAAAAAAACACAAAAAATAAAAATACAAAGAACAAGGGGTCTAAAATATTCTAGCACCCTTAAAGTGTAAGAGTAAGGGGACTATAATGTTCTATATACCATAAAACTAAGAATAATATGGGTTTCTCTTCCCAAGATTCTTGCCTACCTTTTTTTTATTTTTCATTATATATTCAAAAGGATAGTTTGTGTAGCACCCCAAGCTTTTACTCCTAGATATGATGCTAAAATACATATTATTTTATATACTAGCTCTGATAATAAAAAATAGAATAAAACATAAGGTTCCAAAATTACAAAATCAATTAAAAATATTGATACATTATATACCCAAGGAAATTTTATTTTTATATATTTAGATAATTATGAATACTATTAAAAATTAAAACTCATATTTTTCTTTTTAAAATGTCTATTTTTCCTATTAATAAAAACTCCTCAAATTTGGAATATACATCACATCGGGATAAATATTTAAACCGTTATAATCATTACAATCATCCCTAATCCATGTGAAATACATTTAAAAATGTGTGGTTAGTACAAAAAACTTGATAAGGGATTTTAAAATATGATAGAACATATTAAACATTTGAAATACCTAAAACCCTTTGAAAATTTATATCCTTTTAAAAATAGACATCTTAGAGCCTATATAAAACATACCATTACAAATAATTTCAACATTATTTCTCAAAAAAAGGGTTAGTATAATAGTTTTATAAACCCGCATAAAGGAAAACAACAGTTTAAAAATTTCTTTGAGAATATATAAAAATATTGAAGATCACTTTCTTAAAAACATAATACATCAAACCCTTTTAAAATCAATAGTTTTATTTCAAATTAAAACTTTTACTTTTGAAAAGATCAAAACCTTACCTATATTATAAAATCATCTTTTTTTATGAAATTCAATGATTTCCAATAAAAAACTTTATAATTATATAAAATCTATACGGTAAAATGTAATATTATATAAATCATACTTTTAACGTAATAGCTTAACTAGATATTTCCATCATCAAACATAATGGAATATCCTAAATCTAGTGAAGTCTAATATCATAATCATCGGTCAAGGCTCACTACCATAACCACATAACTTATTGTGTTTAAGATAACTACCTGTGAACCATATATGGTATCTCATGAGATGAAAACAATACCCAATTCATTATAGGTCTATATAATTATGGTCCCACTCATAAAATTATGAAATTTCTAAGTACCATAATTTTTTAACAATGATTTTAGAGGATTTTACTTTTCATCATAAAATTAATTTAATCTTTCTTTCCAATCCATAAAATCATTTTTTTAAAAATAAAACAATCTCAAAAATGAAATTCATTCAATAAATGAAAATATTGTTTTAAAATCTCAACGAAAACAATTTTTTGAGAAGGAAATATTTTAAGATATAATATAAATGTTTTGAATAAAATAAAATGAATGTTCATAAAAACCTTTTTACAGTATATATTTTTAATAGCCCATAAAGGGAAATTCATTGCAAATGAACCATGATTTTTAGATGAAAATATAGAGTAATTAAGTTCATTTAAATTAAATACATCAAACATAAACTGATAATTTTAAAAGGAATTAACAATGTTACCTTACATCCAACAATTTTGTTGAAACTATTTCCTATAAGGAATCAACATTCCCAAAAATCCATGAATATTCCTCCTTTGAAGATCCATAATTGATGAAAAATCCTAAAAACTCAATCTCATTCCCAAATTTTATTTTAAGAATCCACTCGCTGAGGAAATAATTGGGTACTTTCAGCGGAAGAACCTTATTATCACATAGATAGAAGTTAACCCAATGAGGAGGTGCTCCTTTAATAACCAAAAATTACTACCTAACTCATAAATTATATTGCTAAATAATTTATATATAATAATTTTAGAATTTACTGTGAAATTTACATATACCAAACTTCATTATGATATAAATTTCTATTTCTATACTCATCGCACTATTGTAATTTTAATTACCCTTCTTTAGATATTTAAATAGTAAATTGTTCCTATTAAACAACCATACATAATAAAACTCAAGACCATGATAAGATATTTCTTAATTTGGTGTATTGATATATCCCATGAAATATTATTTAACTCTCTATGAATACATATTTCTTGTAGAAGTGGTTTTGTCTATTGGAGATATAAATTCACCGTTGCATACAAATTTTTAATGTGACAGATGTAATTTAAATAAATTATTATTCTTTACATGATTTTTATCTTAGTACTATTTACCTCCTTCAATAAACAAATATGTGTGTGTATTGGCTAATTGTATCCCTTTTATGTAAAATATATTGTCTATATACATTCAATATTTATCTTAAAATTGTCGTGGAGTGAAGTAATAAAATGACATCTATATGCAATATCATTTAGTTTTAAAATATGTGTGTCATTTAACCTATGAATATTACCCATGTTCATTGATCCCACATTGTTTTTTCATTCATTTAGTTGGTCCCATATATATTTGGATGTGGCAACACCCCCCTAAATATTTCCCAATGGACTAAACTATCCTATAGGGTCATTGTGTCAAACTTCAATGGTATTCTCCCATACTCATGCTACGTATCATGATTACCATACCCATGGTATCATTAAACACATAATATCTAAGGTTTAGGATAACCTCTAACTCATTATGGAAGGTTTACCTCCTTCGGTTGGCTAGGGGTTGGCCCTTGATTTTATTATACTAAGCATATGCATATATTACTTAACTAAATAAATTATAAAAATGTATTACTCAAAAATAAATTTAATATAATACTTAACTATCATAAATCTAATCATATATACCATAAAAAATAATCATACTTCTATATAATCAATCATTTCAAAGTTTTATTTTTTATTTTAAATATTTATAATTCTTATAATCCATTTATTTATTTCCATTATTAATAATTTATTATTTTTCATTCATCCTTTATCACCATATATTTTATATTTTATATATTAAATATAATTAATTTCATGTATATATTAAATATAATTATATTAAAATTATCATTATTTTATATATATTCATTTAAAAATAATATTCTATATACCATAATATGTATAGTTATAAATAAATATTATATTACTCTTAAAATTTATATTTACCATTCACTATCATTTATCATCAAATAATTATATATAATTAATAATTAATTTCATTAACATATTACCTATAATTTTTTAAACACTTAACTTCATAATATTTAAAAAAAATGTATATATGGTAAAAGTATGACTTTAATGACATGGAAATTTTAAATTTATTTATTTTCATATCTCATCCCTTGTTCAAAAATAATCTATATTGATTTAACCATTGACTATATTCATGATATTACCACATACACATGCAATGATCATATCTTCATTCTTTAAATACCCAAGCATATTATTCTCTATATTTACTCAAAAAATGACTCCTATATTATCGTTTATCCATATTAACTCTATATTCATATTTAGTGGAGTTAGCTTCCTGGCTAATCACAACAATTTGTTCCAAAATCTCACTTTTTTCTTGTTTACTTCCCTTTATTTTCCTCCTCTACTTGTTCACATAATGTAAATTACTATATTTTCATTGTCATATTTCATTTTTCTTATGTAATGTCTTCTTTTTCCCCCATTATATGTTGATTATAGAGAAAATAATTTAATTATGTATCAAGATACTTAATGCTAAAAATATATCACATTTTTATTTAGTAGTGAAATATGACATTAAATAAATATTTATTTAAAGGATGATTAAAACTAAATACCATGGTATTACATTATACCCCTTAAATAAATTTCTTCCTCTTAGTTTTAATTATTTCTTACTTTGATTAAGGAAAACGATTATTTCTTTCAATCATACAAACTTTAAACTAATATTTAGTGTTTTATTCTATAATGTGTATCCTCTAAAAAGAATAATAATATTCTATAAAACTCAATCCATTTGTATATTTAAATATAATAAATTGTTATAAAATAGTTATACATGTTTCAGGGTGTCCCCCAGTCACTATTGTTGTGTCGTTAATAAAGAGAAATGGTTCATCTAGTAGAAAAATGATTCAGGGAATTTTCAAAATCTTCCACTTCCTTTATCCAAATAAATATTTTACAATTTGGATTATATTGAAGAAAATAATGATGTATATATGAAAAATTACTATTTTTGACATGTAATTTCAAAACATCTTAATAAGAAATATTTTTATCAAATAGTCTAAAATAGTAATTTTTGAAATTCTCAAATTACAGTCTTTACAAAATATGGACTATATTTCCAAAAATAAAAACTTTTGAAGCTATATATATAAGTTTCATTAACGTATCCCACTTCTATATCTAGTATAAAATCATTATGTGTTTTATACTCTTGTGATAAGGTGAAATATTTGAAAATATGCTGAGGATACACCTCTTGTGGGGAAAAATGAGAGATCTTGCAGATCAAAATTTGATCATAAATGTTATATAACCCACAAAATTTTTGTGGTATGGAGGATGTATTTGATATATTATAAAGTGGTTTACAATATTTTTTTTATATTTTAAAAGGTTTAAACATTTTATGAGCATGTATTTTTAACAATGATTGTAAGTGTGTTATCTTGAAGGTACAGAAGAGTTGTATGACATTTCCCTCTTTCCATCTCGAAATCTGTATTTAATCTAACAATATCACATAATATAATTTTAATTATCTATAACATGATGAAATTTAACTTCCAAATTTAGTATATAATATATAATTTTTTTTCTTAGTAATTATTACTTAATGTTTGGTAAAGAAAATTTACATTGAAAAATGATAAAAAAATTCTCCAAGAAAAAATTACCCTTTAAAAGAAAATTCTATTAATTTATCTACCTAAAATCAAAAAACATTAAAACCCTAACAATTATACACAATCCTTTCTTTATAAGGTATCTCTAAAATCAACATAACCCTTATCTAAAAATATATTCAATTACCATAAATTCTAATCTCAAAATACTCAAAACATAAACTATCCTAAACCAATAATATCCTAACCTTTAAAGTTATCTAAACCCATCGCTAATACCAATTGTAGTGCCTCAAACTCATACTCCTGGATTTTGTGCTAAAACACATATTCGTTTACATAATGGATTTAATACCAGTAAAATAAAATCAAACTTAATATTCTATAATTAAAAAGTTAATTCCAAATATTGAGACAATATATACTCAAGTTCTTTTTAATATTAGAGCATTAAATAATTAGTAATACTATTACACATCAAAACCCATATTTTAACTTTTAAATTTTTTATTTTTCCTATTAATACAAACTCATAAAATGTTGCACCTACAAAACTTGGGTATAAACCTTGCAAACAACACAATCATTCCAACTCTTCTCTAATCACAATGAAAAACATTTGAAAATATGGGGTGAGAAAAAAATATTAATAAATAATTTTAAAAGATGATAGAACCTATTAAACATTTTGAAACCCTGAAAACCTTTAAATTTTGTTTTCATTAAATAAAAATGATTTTAATCCTATGTATAACATACCATTAAAAATAAAGTAAACTTTATTTCACCCAAAAGGGTTTATATAATTGTTTCATAAACCAGTATAAAGAAATTGAATGATTTTAAAACTTTTTTGAGAATAAATAATAATATTTAAAACCAATTTATTATAAAATAATCTTTCAAAACATTTTAAAATCAATTATTTTCTTTAAAATAAAAACTTTTACCTTATAAAAGATATGAAATTTACCTTTCTCATGTAATCATATATTTATTTTATAAAATCAAAATATTTCCAATAAAACTATTTATGTAACACCCGAGATTTTTATGAGTAATATTTTGTTTTTATGTTATATATATATCATCAAAGGAATATTTCACTACACACTAGCTTGACTTACTTTACACGCAATCACGACCTTCCTCGATAGCTTGCGTTGTACGCAATACCGAGTTTCACTAAACAACGATATGTTATTGAAATATTATTAAAACTAGCCGTTATGAATAGTAATAACCACTTTTTGAAATTTTATAAATTTTATTTTTCAAAATGGACTTCATTTTTGGATTCGGAATACCGAAATTAGCCTAGGGTGAAATTTTGGTATTTTTCTGAAAACTTTCAATTTTTGATGAATAGTGAAACCACTAAGTGGTAGGTTAAAAACTGAATTTTGCATAAAAATTAATTTTACCACTTCTGTGAATGGAATTTCGAAAATCCGATAGACACGGTTGATATTAGTAAGTAAAATTTGGTTCAATGAGATAAAAATAATTTTTTGGGGAATAGTAACTTTTTACTTTTTTACCGCAGTTAATAGTAAATAGGGTAACTAAGGGTAAATATGATATTACTATTACCCTAACACATGTCCTAATTCTATTGGATAAGTGTAATTCGACCAAAAAAACCTTTTGAATATAATATGACCATTTAGGTCCACTTGGATTAGATTATGACATTTAATATTATTTTATTTAATGAATAGTAAAAATAGTTAAAATCAAAGTTTAATAACTAAAACATTTTTAATATGGGGTTATACATAAGATAAATTCGACTATAAATATTCATTAGAAATCTAAAAATATTTCCTACATAATGATATTTTATTTATAATTTGTAGACTTTAAATAAATTAATTTATTTATGACTCAACGATGATGCAATAATTACCCTTTTAAGGAAATGTTAACATAATTGATGTTATAAATGCTCAAATAAATGTAATTTGAGACTTTTTATGAATTCCACTAATTTTCTAGGTTACTATGATATATTATTGTTGATTTAATCAACTTGGTTCGAACATATAATTCTGTTACGACTTTCACAAAAATCATATATCAAATAGTATCAAAATTGACACAAAATAGTTTTTAAATCAAATATTATATTATTAATTGTTATTTTATTCCTAAAAATCTAAGATTCGGCCAAATTACTTAGATAAGGATATATATATTAATAATAAACAACTTGGGGTTCGTTTGGCATGTTATAGTAAGTGTATTAACCATATAGTGCAAGAAAACAAAAAGTCACGGTAAAAGTTAAATTATTTAACTTAGAGTTAAATCTAATTGATAAGGTTAAAATAATAACCTAAACTTGTCTAAATCCTATTGGTTGATAGGATTTCGACCCATCCCCACTTTACCTTCGAAATAAGACCCTTTTGAACCATTATAAACCGATTTTGACTTTAATATAAAATAATATTTTGAGATATTTCTAAGGTGCCCCTCTCCTCCCTTATAAAAGGGCACCTCCTCCCCATCCTCATCACACCAATTTGAGCACTCAATCTCAGCCAAACCCTGCCAAAATTCCTTCTCCACTTCCCTAGAATAATCCTAGAGGTCTTGGTTTTCTTCAAAGACCAATCTTAGTTCCCTAAGTGGAGGATTCAAAGAGGCATTTCAAAGAAGAGGTAATATCCATTACCGATCTTTTCGATTTCTTTCTTCTTCAACTTATTCTTCTTCTTTAGTTGTTTCATGATAAAGTAATAACATAAGTATTACTTACATACTAATATGTTATTATAAATATGAAACAACCCTAATTCACCTTCTATCCATCCAACGGAAAAATGAAATCACCGCGCGTGCGTACATACGGAATACCGTCTCCACGCCGTGGTGTAATCTATTTTCCACCATCACCTTACAAGGATGGGTATAATGGTGTAATGAGTAACTATATATGATTATTATAAAGTGATATTGATACTGAAATATTATAAATACACTTAAATACAATTCCACGATCATGGGAACAATATCATCGCTCGTGCGTACGTACGGAATACCGTCTCCATGATGTGATGCGACTCATTCTACATGATCATCATTACATAGTAATTATATGAATGAATTGAATGAATAAATATGATATATGTTACACTAATACCATTCTGGATATAAGGTATCTATAACCTTAAAAGAAGAATAAGAATTTATTCGGCAAAACACGCATAAGAACAAAAGGCAATAAAGACCTGAGTAACAAGTAACAATGAAATATTACTAATAAGAAGCTAAGAATATGACCATATATGATATCATATCAATATGTATGATTTTGGAATAAGTCAATAACATTATTTAAACCATTATACAGGATCTTCGGACATGTACAAAGCAAATCAGACCTAAGGTAAGGGAAATGTCACAATCTCATTTTTATCCGAGATTGTTTATACTTTGGTATTTACTGAGGTGTATTTTATCATCCACATCCATGTTTCCCCAATATGTAATATTATTTACATTCACCTACAATTGTTTAAATCCATTTTTACCCTTTGGTTAGTTTTTAGTAAAAGATATGAAAGGAGTCTTTTGTCGTTTTTCGTACGAGGTACTTTTTGACTTTTCCGACAGAAGTACGAGAAGATTTTTTTTTAAACTTATACAGCATGAATGGATTTTTAAAACATTATTTCCAAGAAGCTTCCTTTACAAGATTTCATGTTTATTTTTAATCAACTTCTTTTAGTTTATAATTTTACGACATGTTAAGAAAGGAAAAGTGTTTTTGAAGTAGAAAGGATATTTTCCTCAAGAATGATGTTCAATTGTTTTATCAAAATTATTTTCCATATAAGATAATAAGGGGTTATGTTTTTATCCCTATTATTACATTGATTTGATTATGTTGTGATGGAATTATTTTTATGAATTCCTTTATCTTATATGAATTGTTTGATGATGTCACGATGTTTAAGATTCCCATTTTTATTACGTGGGTTATGCAATGATGTATGATTTATGATTTTGTGGCACACATAAGAAAGGATTCATTATAAGATGGGTGGGACCTATATCTCCCTCCAATGCATTGGGTAAAGATTTATATCTCATGAGATAGACATGGCTGGAACGGAAGGTTATTTTGGTTCAGTGATACAGGACTGAAACGAGGAGTGAACTCGGTTCATAAATGGACTTTGTCCGCTAAGATAGTCTTGGAAATGAGTCATGACTAACAAGAAATGATTTTCCATGATTATGTGTGCATGACACAAAGTTTCATGTTTTATGTTATGATTATGTGGTTCTCATTTTCACTTCTATGATTTATTCCATGTTAAGATATTATGATCTCTTTTGCAGGTTATGATTTTCAAGAAGATATGATATGATTTTTATTTCCTTTATTTGACCTTGCTGAGCATTTGAGCTCACCCTTTTTTGTATGTTTTCTTTTCCCCAGGTCAGGTAGATGGATATTAAGTAGAATATGCTAAAAGGGACCCTAGATATGATGAAATAAATGGGAGACACTGTAGAAGATTTATGAACCAGTTGTGTATGTTTCCCAGTTTCTAAAGACACTATACCTATACGGTCCTTTGTGGTTTTGTTGTATGTTGTAATAAGTGTGCTTCAATTTTGAAGTATTAACAATGTATGTAAAGTATGGGTTGTTTTAGTTGGTATCTGAGTCAAAGGAGGTAGGAATGTATCCGATCCTTGGGAACTCTCACATGTGAGCGTTGGACGAAGCATGGCTCTCCGCCCAAGGGCTTCATGAAAAAATGGCTGCCACTGGGGATGGTGGTGTGTCCCGCCCAGGGGGTGTAGCCGCCCATGGAGTGCCCTGATAGGTATCAATTATAGTATACTGGAAGTAATTCCATACCGCTATAGTTGGTATCAGAGGAAAGGTATAGTCAACCTTTGGAAACTAGGATGTGAAATCCTTAGTAAGAACCCTAAGGATAAGTCTAATCCTAGAACACAATCTTAGTGTTTTATAAATGGCCATGAATAACCTAAGATAAGAACTTAAGTGTGAAAATTTTATTCTTGAATTATGTGGTTTTCCTATTATAATTAGTGTTGCTCACACTATTCTTCTTGGTTTTAGTCAATGGCTGGAACCCGAAGGAACCGTGTTAATGCGGAATGCAATGGGCAATGCAATGATTGTCCCCCTGAGCAACCAAACGATATGGGAGCTGGAATGCAAAATCTTGTAGCCACGCTCACACAACTTTCTCAAGCTATGAATCATGTAGGACTTCCAAATGAGAAAAGGAGGGAGAAACATTCTGTTGAATCCTTCATGAGGCAGCGTCCACCTTCTTTCAGCGGGTCTACTGATCCATTAGTTGCTGAACAATGGATGAGTACTACTAAAAAGATATTTTCAGTTCTTCAATGTTCTGAACATGATAAAGTCATCCTAGCAGTGTATCGTTTGGAAGGAGATGCTGATCAATGGTGGAATCTTATTAAGAATATGAGGCAAAGGGATGAAATTGAGTCCATAGAATGGGACGAGTTCAAGAACTTATTTTTCAATAAGTACTTCTCTCGTATTCTCCGAACAAAGATAGAGAAAGAGTTTCTTGAACTGAAGCAAAGGGATGATGAATCTGTTGGTACCTATGAAGCAAATTTTACAAGACTTGCAAGGTACGCTTCTGGTATTATTATCCAACCTGAGAGTAAGATCGATCAATTCTTTAGTGTCTTAAAACCAAGTATTCGAAGGGTATTATCCATAAGGGACTTCAATAGCTACGAGGAAATCGTTCGATGTGCTCTCAAAGTCGAGATAGATATTGGAGTAACCCATCAGTCATATGGGTTTGATAAGAAGAGGAAAATGGAATTCAAAGGAAAATCTAAATAGGACACTGAAAATAAGATGAGATTTCCCTTATGCTCAAAGTGTGGAAAGAAACATGGAGGGAGTTGTCTTAAAGGGACAAGTAAATGTTTCAAATGTGGAAAGGAATGTCATCGGGCATTTGAATGCCGCGATAATGGGAAGAAGATGTCTAATGATGCAAACAAAGGAAGGGATACACAGAATGAATATACTACACTTCAATGTTTCAAGTGCAAGGAGATGGGGCATTATGCCAATCAATGCCCAAATCCAAGGGTTGATGATGATGGTCGACATCAACAAACTCTTAAGGCTAAAGGCAAAGGAAAGTCACATGCAATTTCTATCAGCGATGTGGAGTACGACAACGAAGTGGTGAAAGGTACAGTTACCATCCTCTCTAAAGTAGCAAATGTTTTATTTGATTCTGGATCCACCCACTCTTTTATTTCTGAAGAATTCTCTAAGGGTATCACCATATTACCTCAACAATTAGATGTTGAGTTAGCTGTGACAAAACCTAATGGCACATCAATCACATCAAAAGTTTATAATTCTTCTCCGATCGACGTTTGTGGGAAAGTGCTTCCTGCAAATCTTGTGATCCTTCCTTTAGTGGAATTCGATGTGATTCTTGGCATGGATTGGCTTTCTTTATACGGAGATCATATCAATTTCCAAAGAAGGGAAGTCACATTTCATATTCCAGATCAATCTATGATCGTCTATCAATGCAAGGATGAACATAACCTTCCAGTGGAAATTTCTTCCATTTTATGGGTATTGATTCCACTAAATGAAGGTTATTTATCTCAAATGGTTGGTGAGAAACTCACGATTAAGAATATGCCCATCGTACGAGAGTTTGATGATGTCTTTCCGGAGGAATTACTAGGTCTTCCACCAAATTTTGAAGTTGAGTTTTCAATAGAACTCGTACCGGGTGCTTTGCCTATTTCAAAGACACCTTATAGAATGGCCCCAATTGAGTTGCAGGAATTGAAGAACCAACTCCAAGAGAATCTTGATAAGGGATTCATATGCCCTAGTGCGGCACCTTGGGGAGCACCTGTTCTATTTGTTAAGAAGAAAGATGAATCAATGAGACTCTGCATTGATTATCGAGAACTTAACAAGATCACTACCAAGAACAAGTATCCTCTCCCACGCATTGATGACTTATTTTACCAACTATGTGGAGCTCAATACTTTTCCAAGATTGATCTTCATTCAGGGTATCATCAATTAAGGGTCAAAAGGGAGGATATACCAATGACGGCTTTCCGTACAAGGTATGGACACTATGAATTTATAGTGATGCCATTTGGTCTTACTAATTCCCCTGCTATCTTCATGGTTCTAATGAATAGAGTCTTTAGAGACTATCTTGATCAATTTGTGGTAGTCTTTATAGACGATATTCTTGTCTATTCAAAGAGCAAGGAAGAGCATGAAGATTACTTGAGAATTATATTGAAGACCCTGAGAAAGGAGAAGCTTTATGCCAAATTTATCAAGTGTGAATTTTGGCTTCAAAAAGTTGCATTTTTTGGGTCACATAATATCAAAAGAGGGGATATCTGTGGATCCAGCAAAAATAGAGGTTATCGAAAGATGGTCGAGACCAACAACAGTAACTGAGATCCGAAGTTTTCTTGGTTTGGCTGGATATTATCGACGTTTTGTAAAAGATTTTTCACGATTATCTAATCCACTCACCAAGTTGACTCAGAAAGAAGTTAAGTTTGTTTGGACAGAGGAATGTGAAGAGAATTTCAAGGAGTTGAAAAGAAGGTTATCCAGTGCACCTGTGCTCACACTTCCTTGTAGTAGAGAAAGGTTTGTGATCTACAGTGATGCATCCAAGAAGGGATTGGGGTGTGTTCTTTTGCAAAATGATATGGTGATAGCTTATGCCTCACGATAGTTGAAAATCCATGAGAAAAATTACCCAACACATTATTTGGAGTTAGCTGCGGTAATCTTTGCATTAAAGATTTGGAGGCATTACCTTTATGGTGAAAGGTGTGATATTTATACTGATCATAAAAGTTTAAAGTATATTTTCACACAAAAGGAGATGAATATGCGTCAAAGAAGATGGTTGGATCTGATTAAGGATTATGACTGCTCAATCCATTACCACCCTGGGAAAGCAAACAAGGTGGCAGATGCATTAAGTCGACAAGACCATGCTAGTTTATCCATAATGAGGATCACAAAAGATCCAATATTTATGGATTTACAAAGGATGGATCTTGGAATTATAATGGAAGGGGAAAAATCATATCTTTCTCAAATGAATGTTCAACCATCTATACATATGAAGATTAAAGAGGCACATAAAGAAGATGTCAAGTTACAAAAGAAGGTGAGAAATGTTCCTGAGTTCAACCTTGATTGTGATGGGATAATAAAGTTCAGGAATCGGGTTTGTGTTCCTCCCATCCCCGAGTTAAAGAAGGAGCTGCTGGATGAGGCTCATAGTTCTTCATTCTCTATTCATCCTGGAAGCACGAAGATGTATAGGGACCTGAAAGAGTACTTCTGGTGGGATGGCATGAAAAGAGATGTTGCTGAATATGTCTCTCGATGCTTGGTTTGTCAACAAGTTAAAGCTGAGAGATAGAAGTCTAAGGGGATGTTACAACCATTACCCATACCCGAATGGAAATGGGAAAACATCACTATGGACTTTGTCACAGGACTTCCTAAAACATCCAAAGGCAATAATGCTATCTGGGTCATAGTTGATCGTCTTACAAAGTCAGCACACTTCATTGCTATTAGAGAGGATTTCTCTCTAGATCAGCTTGCCAGGATATATGTAAAGGAAGTTGTAAGATTGCATGGAGTACCACGTTCTATTATATCTGATAGGGATCCGAGATTTAGCTCGAAGTTCTGGCAAAGTCTTCAGCATACTCTAGATACAGAGTTGAGTTTCAGCACTGCTTATCATCCTCAGACAGACAGTCAGTCTGAGAGAACAATTGAAACCCTAGAAGATATGTTGAGAGCTTGCTCTATGGATTTCAAAGGAGGTTGGGATCAACACCTACCTTTGGTGGAATTTTCTTATAATAATATCTTTCACTCCAGTATTCAGATGTCTCCTTATGAAGATCTCTATGGAAAGAAATGCAGGACTCCAACTTGCTGGGATGAAGTTGGGGAAAGAAAGCTATTAGGACCTGATCGCGTTGATGAAATGGAAGAAAAGGTCAGATCTATTCAACAACACATAAGAGCAGCACAGAGTCGAAAGAAAAGTTATGCCGACAACCGAAGAAAAGACCTAGAGTTTGAAGTAGGTGATAAAGTGTTCTTACGAATATCTCCCTGGAAGAGGGTTATGAGATTTGGAAAGAAGGGGAAGTTGAGCCCTAGATATATCGGTCCTTTCGAAATACTGGATCGTGTTGGAAAGGTAGCTTACCGATTGGCGCTTCCACCGAATCTCTCTCAAGTTCACGATATGTTCCATGTATCTCTCTTGAAAAAGTACATACCTGATCCTTCACATGTACTCATCTCAGAAGTTGTACCGCTGGAGCAAGATCTTTCGTATGAAGAACAACCGATAGAGATTCTGGATCGTAGCGAAAAAGTCCTACGAAACAAGACCACTCGATTGGTGAAAGTTTTATGGAGGAACCACCAACTTGAAGAAGCTACATGGTAGCTTGAGGATATGATGAGGGAGAAGTATCCTCATCTGTTTGTTACAAAGTGATGAATTTCGAGGGCGAAATTCTTTTTTAGGGGGGTAGAATGTAACACCCGAGATTTTTATGAGTAATATTTTGTTTTTATGTTATATATATATATCATCAAAGGAATCTTTCACTACACATTAGCTTGACTTACTTTACACGCAATCGCGACCTTCCTCGATAGCTTGCGTTGTACTCAATACCGAGTTTCACTAAACAACGATATGTTACTAAAATATTGTTAAAATTATTCGTTATGAATAGTAATAACCACTTTTTGAAATTTAATAAATTTTATTTTTCAAAATGGACTTCATTTTTGGATTCGGAATACCGAAATTAGCCTAGGGTAAAATTTTGGTATTTTTCTGAAAACTTTCAATTTTTGATGAATAGTGAAACCACTAAGTGGTAGGTTAAAAACTGAATTTTGCATAAAACGTAATTTTACCGCTTCTGTGAATGGAATTTCAAAAATACAACAGACAAGGTTGATATCAGTAAGTAAAATGTGGTTCAATGAGATAAAAATATTTTTTTGGTGAATAGTAACTTTTTACTTTTTTTACCGCGGTTAATAGTAAATAGGGTAACTAAGGGTAAATATGATATTACTATTACCCTAACACATGTCCTAATTCTATTGGATAAGTGTAATTAGACCAAAAACAACCTTATGAATATAATATGACCATTTAGGTCCACTTGGATTAGATTATGACATTTAATATTATTTTATTTAATGAATAGTAAAAATAGTTAAAATCAATGTTTAATAACTAAAACATTTTTAATATGGGGTTATACATAAGATAAATTAGACTATAAATATTAATTATAAAGTTAAAAAGATTTCCTACATAATGATATTTTATTTATAATTTTTATACTTTAAATAAATTAATTTATTTATGACTCAACGATGATGCGGTAATTACCCTTTTAAGGAAATGTTAACATAATTGATGTTATAAATGCTCAAATAAATGTAATTTGAGACTTTTTATGAATTACAATAATTTTATAGGTTAATATGATATATTAGTGTTGATTTAATCAACTTGGTTTGAACATATAATTCTGTTATGACTTTCACAAAAATCATATATCAAATAGTGTCAAAATTGACACAAAATAGTTTTTAAATCAAATATTATATTATTAGTTGTTATTTTATTCCTAAAAATCTAATATTTGGCCAAATGACTTAGATAATGATATAAATATTAATAATAAACAACTTGGGGTTAGTTTTTCATGTTATAGTAAGTGTATTAACCATATAGTGTAAGAAAACAAAAAGTCACGGTAAAAGTTAAATTATTTAACTTAGAGTTAAATCTAATTTATAAGGTTAAAATAATAACCTAAACTTGTCTAAATCCTATTGGTTGATAGGATTTAGACCCATCCCCACTTTACTCTCGAAATAAGACCCTTTGGAACCATTATAAACCTATTTTGACTTTAATATAAAATAATATTTTGAGATATTCCTATGGTGCCCCTCTCCTCCCTTATAAAAGGGAACCTCCTCCCCCTCCTCCTGACACCAATTTGAGCACTCAAGCTCGGCCAACCCCTGCCAAAATCCCTTCTACACTTCCCTAGAATAATCTTAGAGGTCTTGGTCTTCTTCAAAGTCCAATCTTAGTTCCCTAAGTGGAGGATTCAAAGAGGCGTTTCAAAGAAGAGGTAATATCCATTACCGATCTTTTCAATTTCTTTCTTCTTCAACTTCTTCTTATTCTTTAGTTGTTTCATGATAAAGTAATAACATAAGTATTACTTACATAATAATATGTTATTATAAATATGAAACAACCCTAATTCACCTTCTATCCATCCTACGGAAAAATGAAATCACCGCGCGTGCGTACGTACGAAATACCGTCTCCATGCCGTGGTGTAATCTATTTTCCACCATCACCTTACAAGGATGGGTATAATGGTGTAATGAGTATCTATATATGATTATTATAAAGTTATATTGATACTGAAATAGTATAAATACACTTAAATACAATTCCATGATCATGGGAACAATATCATCGCTTGTGCGTACGTACGGAATACCGTCTCCACGATGTGATGTGACTCGTTCTACATGATCATCATTACATAGTAATTATATAAATGAATTGAATGAATAAATATGATATATGTTACACTAATAACATTCTGGAAATAAGGTATCTATAACCTTAAATGAAGAATAAGAATTTATTCGGCAAAACACGCATAAGAACAAAAGGCAATAAAGACCCGAGTAACAAGTAACAATGAAATATTACTAATAAGAAGCTATGAATATGACCATATATGATATCATATCAATATTTATGATTTTGGAATAAGTCAATAACATTATTTAAACCATTATACATGAGATTCGGACATGTACAAAGAAAATCGGACCTAATGTAAGGGAAATGTCACAATCTCATTTTTAACAGAGATTGTTTATACTTTGGTATTTACTGGGGTGTATTTTATCATCCACATCCATATTTCCTCAATATGTAATATTATTTCCATTCAACTAAAATTGTTTAAATCCATTTTTACCATTTGGTGAGTTTTTATTAAATGATATGAAAGGAATCTTTTGTCGTTTTTCGTACGAGGTACTTTTTGACTTTTCCGACAAAAGTAAGAGAAAAATGTTTTTTTTAACTTATACGACATGAATGGATTTTTAAAAAATTATTTCCAAGAAGCTTCCTTTACAAGTTTTCATGTTTATTTTTAATCAAATTATTTTAGTTTATAATTTTACGACATGTTAAGAAAGGAAAAATGTTTTTGAAGTAGAAATGATATTTTCCTCAAGAATGATGTTCAAGTGTTTTATCAAAATTATTTTCCATCTAAGATAATAAGGGGTTCTATTTTTATCCCTATTATTAAATTGATTTGATTATGTTGTGATGGAATTATTTTTATAAATTCCTTTATCTTATATGAATTGTTTGATGATTTCACGATGTTTAAGATTCCCATTTTTATTACATGGGTTATGCAATGATGTATGATTTATGATTTTGTGGCACACATAAGAAAGGATTCATTATAAGATGGGTGGGACCTATATCTCCCTCCAATGCATTGGGTAAAGATTTATATCTCATGAGATAGACATGGCTGGAACGGAAGGTTATTTCGGTTCAGTGATATAGGACTGAAACGAGGAGTGAACTCGGTTCAGAAATGGACTTTTTCCGCTAAGATAGTCTTGGCAATGAGTCATGACTAACAAGAAATGATTTTCCATTATTATGTGTGCATGCCACAAAGTTTCAAGTTTTATGTTATGATTATGGGGATCTCATTTTCACTTCTATGATTTCTTCCATGTTAAGATATTATGATCTCTTTTGCTGGTTATGATTTTCAAGAAGATATGATATGATTTTTATTTCCTTTATTTGCCCTTGCTGAGCATTTGAGCTCACCCTTTTTTGTATGTTTTCTTTTCCCCAGGTCAAGAAGATGGATATTAAGTAGAATATGCTAAAAGGGACCCTAGATATGATGAAATAAATGGGAGACACTGTAGAAGATTTATGAACCAGTTGTTTATGTTTCCTAGTTTCTAAAGACACTATACCTATACGGTACTTTGTGGTTTTGTCGTATGTTATAATAAGTGTGCTTCAATTTTGAAGTATTAACAATGTATGTAAAGTATGGATCGTTTTAATTTACAAGTATAGAAAATCCATGAGGAAACCTAGAACATTTTATGTATCATCCATTTAACATAATATATTAAATAGGTACCTCTATCATCTTACATAATGGAAAAACCAAAATATGATTAGTTCCAGCACCATAAGCATCAATCAAGGCTCACTACTATGGCCACATAACATAATGTTCTTATTATAAATGCATGTAAACTATAAATGTTATCTTATGAGATAAAAACATTACCTGATTCATTGAAGGTATATATAATTTTGGGCCCACCCATTACCTTATAAAATGTCTTAGTACCATAGTCTTTTATAAAACATTTAGTTGGTTTTAATTTTCATCATAAAACTCATTTAATTTTCATTTTCATTACATAAAAAGTAGTGTTTAAAAATAAAACAACCCAAAAAAGGGAATTGTTTAAATAATCATGTGTTTTATTAATGAAAAATCCATTATGTAAAGTTTTTTAAAAAGGAATATTTTAAGTTTTAATATAATGGTTTTGAATAAAATCAACTGAAAGTAAAGAAAACCTTTTAAATTAAATCATTATACTGACCCATGAAGAGAAATTATTTTCAAATAAAACGTGGGGTTTAAATAAAAATATAGAGGAATAGAGTTATTTTAAATGAAATAGTTTAAACATAAAATGACAATTTTAAAAGGAAGTAACCCATTTACCTTGAATCCAAAATTTGAGATAAAAATCTTTCCCATAAGGAATCACCTTGCCAAAAGAACCCTATTAATTCCTCCTTTTAAGTTACTTGATGAAAAATCCTAAAAAATAACTCCCCTTCCATAACTATCTTTCTTGAAACTTAAAATTAAGAACATATATGTGATATTATGGTAGATCATTCTTAAAAGCACATAGATAAGAGTTAACCTAAGGATGGGGTTCTTTATTAATAACCAACCTTTACCACATAACCAATAAATTATATTACTGAATAATTGAAATTTAATATTTTGAGAGTTTATCTTGAAATAGACATGAAACAACCATCATTATGATATATAGAATGAAACCCTCCCTACAAAGGTACCCCTCCTGGGATTAAAATGAAATATGTGTAATAATGATGCTTGAAACCTGCCTCCAATAGGCCATGGGTTGGTGACAAGAACTGAGGGTATATCATACACATATATGGGAGAAATTAACCACTAATAATAACATGAGGAAAGTGATATCAGATAAAACCTCCATATAAAATTTTCTCAGTATAAAATAAAAGATACCAATTACATGCATGTAATGTCATATAACTGAACATCTATATGAAAAATAAAGGTACAAAAATTTATCCTTAGTGGTGACCAAAAAGCCCAAAAAGCTCATGAATAACCTCTATGGGCTAGTGAAGTCAAACCTGATCACCAACCATCTCTTGTAAGCCTGAAAAATAGTTTTTATATACATAGGGTGAGCATAACAGGTATACTCAGTAGGATCCTTCTTGGATACTATCTTGAAAAAGATAAACAAATCATACTAAAACAGAGTTAAAAAAGGGAAGTTAAGTCATCCCCAAAGTAGGTATACTATATTCACACCCTCACCATGGATATATCTCACCAAGAATCACATAAAAGTGATCATATAGTATAAAAACAAAATAATTTACCCAGCTATCACTTCTCTAATAGTTTTTCTCTCTACCCAAAGGTTTCATTTCCAAAACCATCTCTCTAAAAATAATCCATATGAAAGAAACATGGTATAAATTATCATATCATACATCCCATACATCACATAATATAATCACATACCATGAAACCCATTAATCACATCATCTCATCATTCCATTCCACATACTCATATAGTAACCAAGTAGTCCTTGGGATCCACCACATCCCATAAGTTGAGTATTATACCTCAAACCATCACAGACCATATACAACATTCCTATAATAATAAATAGGATACTATATCAAAAGATAAATGTCTGTTAAATAATCACAAGAATTTAGATCCCTATACACACATATATAACAATGTTAGCCACTGTGCATACCAACTGATAATACTACCAGGAAAAGAGAGCGAGACAATGGGGGTAGTCAGTCATTCATTCCTCATCAACCAGGATGTTGGGGAAAACACCCTCCCAGATTCCATTAGGTGTCAATCGCCATACCAACATGGGTGGGGTAGCATATGAAATCACAAAAAATATTAGATATACTATATCTCACAACCATGTGATGGGAAAAAACCTAGTATTAGGCTCAACTCCAGTTATCACCACTTAGACAACCAGCTGTCACTATTAAAGACTATGTATCCTATAAGCACACAAGCTTTCAAAAAGTAATTCAATTATTATTTTTTCATTTAACATTAAAATTATGGTAATTAATTCTATTAACCATTAACATTACTTAAATATGATCACTAACTAATTCCCATTCTCTTCAGAAATAAACAACCAATCCCATAGTTTCTCAAGATTATTAACATTTTCATTCTAATAATACATAAAACCCTTGGGTTAAAACATTTATTATTACATTATCATTTCATATTTACATTTATATTAGTAAACATATTAAGCTACCATAAAAGTTATTAATAAAGCAAGCACAACCAGTTGTCCCAAGTAGTGGAGAAAGTAATTCAAAAATAAGAAACCCGACCACCAGGCCTTTAAAGAATATTCATTAAAAAGAAAGAAACATAGATTCTAGTACAACAATGGGAAATTCTAGAACCATCCCATTCCATCAGTTCTAATGATATCCCTGACATCACCATATATATCACTATGCATCTCATCAGCTAAGTCGTCATCTGCTGCTAAAAACCTGGGCCTCCTCATCCATGTCTCATCAACCATCTTCTATCCTGGGATCACATCACATTTCATTTAATGTATCACATATATATAAATCACACAAGGTAGTAATAAAACAACAACAAATATTCAACAGGGCATCAAGGCCCTAAAAATCAAGGTGTTGGGAATTTATAGGAAAATGGGCTTGTTTGACCTCTTCTATTTATCTTTATCTAAATAACAAGTTCATTTACATATTGGTTTAAAATCTAAGTCATTTTATATTAAAAGATAAGAATTATCTAAACATACTTCCATGAAAAACTTCTAGTTTCATTAAACATAAAGGAAAACATTTCAATTAACATTCTTATTTATTAATTCAAATACAAGAATTTATATCTTCACATTATTTACCCAACATTACTATAATTATGTTATTTAACAATTTTTATCATAAAAAAACATGTTAAACAAGCATAAACATAGATATAACACTATCTAATAGAATAAGAGTTAAATTGTTATCATGGTGGAAACACATGTGATAATTATAGCCATAAACCAAGGTTCATTCTTTAAACAGGTTTAATATTTATTAAGGTTAATTCCACAATCACTCAAAGATATAAAGCATGATAAATTTTTGTTTTCATATAAGATGATAGGATAATAATAAAATTTCCTACCTCTATTATATGATCAATATTATTCATATAAAAATGGATAAATTAGGTTCAACCACCACCAAAAGAAACACCACCAAGGAAAATGAAGGATGGCCAAAAACCACGTATCCATAAACCACCATCAAAACATTCTAAACAACACCCAAAACATAGGGTTTGGAAGACACAATAATAAAAATAAAATGTTGGACTAAAATTCGGAAGAAAAGAAGATAAAATGGGTACATTGAACCAAATCCATTAGAATTTCCATGAACTAGGGGATAAAACTACAATTAAAAGATCTTGGGCGAACTAAAGGGTTGTAAAATGAACCCAACCTAGAAAAAAAATCAGCAATGAGAACACTATATGAGAAAATGAGAAACCATTCCCTAGGATAACCAAAATCATTATAAAATTGAAGAAATTCATAAGTAGGTGTGAAGATAAACTATTAGAGGGGAGGAATCGACTTAAAATCACAACTAAGACCCTTCTTAACTCCCTACATGTTTCCCTTTTCAAATCATTTAGATATGAAAGTATTGGTTACCATTTAGGATATTTTAAAAGATCTTTAATTACACAATGGACTCCACCATTATTTACACCATGTATTTTCCATGTACATGGTGGTTCTTGAGCATGCTAAACTCAAAACTGGTTCCCCTACAATAATTTTCACATATATAGAAGGAAAACACAAGGTCCAAATGGCCTATAAAGTTGATTAACAAGCCATGGTTCTAGTCGTGGTGCACCATGAACCATATGAACAACCAAAATACCCACATTCACATCCACTACTAGGGTGTGGTGACCTCCAGGAAGGAACAAGGCCCTATCTAATCCTCTGAAGCACCTAAAAACTTTTTCTTGACACCACTAAACTCCAAAAAACTACAAAGGAAATGCAAGGAATGTATAGACCATTACATTAGATACCTCTCAAACATTTATCATCCTCTATAATTAAAACCAAAACCATAGATAAGGGAAATAAAATGGGTCATATAAAAAGCCAACCCATGTGGAACCTCTCAAGGATCACACCATCATAAGAGCTCAACAACCACACTTAGAGGAACAAGTAAAAAACTATACAACGCCAACAACCATATCCCAAACACTATATAGGGTAGAAACCTCTCAAACAATAGAGACACCACCAGTTGGACCTCAAAGAAGATAAAAACACACCATAAACCTGATAAAGGTCAATATCCATAGAAAATTGATACAAAATAAGGGCTAACCGTCAAACAGCTTAGGGTAATAAGAATACATCTATGGATCACATTCCCATGTACTCTACACATCACCCTTGTTTTGAAATAAGAGACAAACTAAATAAATATCATACTATCATAACACCTTGTCCTATTAGTCCTGTACCTCCCTAGGCCGCTCCATGAAGGTCACATATTCATCAACATATATATCACCCGAATTGATTGACATGAGAGTCTTAATAAAGATAATGGTGAAGATGTGACACACGGAACACATCATGTATTCGTCTCATATATGGGGGGAAGTGCTATCTGATACAAAAAATGTAACACCCTGATAGTTTATGAGAATTATTTTCTTTGATGTCTTTTTTTTTACGCTGCACCAAGATTCTCTTGCACTATATTAGCTTTCAGTATAGGCAACACTATTCTTGGCTCGTGTTACAATTTCATGTTCGTATTGTGGAAATTATTCTACACAACATTATGAATAGATTTTGTTTAATTTATAAATGAAATAAGTTTTGATTATTTTATACGCAACACCAAATAGAGCTTTCACTACACGCAACCCTGACTTGGCTTTCATTACACGCAATCAAGACCTTCTTCGATAGCATGTGTAGTACACAATACCAAGTTTCACTAAATAAGATATTATTATAATATTATTATGAACTTGTAGTTATGAATAATAATACCCACTTTTTGAAATTTTATAAATTTTATATTTCAAAATGGACTTTATTTTTGAATTCAGAATATTGAAATTATCCTATGGTGAATTTTTGGTATTTTTCTGAAAACTTTCAATTTTTGATGAATAGTGAAAACACTGGGTTACTATTTAAAAACCGACTTTTTATTTAAATAATTATTTATTTTATTTAATATTATTTTAGGTCAAAATTGATACATAATACCTATATAAGTTCAATGTAATTAATTTAAGTCATTTTATAATAATTTTAGATATATAAAAAATTTATTGATCTTTTCACCGTCTTTTACCAACCTCCTAGGAGAATTTGAAAATTAAATAAAACATAATTTTACCACTTCTATGAGTGGAATTTTAAAAATCCGAGAGACACAGTTAATATTAAGGAGTAAAATGTGGTTCAATAAGATAAAAATAATTTTTGGTGAATAGTAACTTTTTACTTTTATTTACCACGGTTAAAAGTAAATAGGGTAATTAAGGGTAAAAATGATATTATTATTAACCTAAGGCATGTAATAATTCTATTTGATATGTTTAATTCGACCAAAAACAACCTTAGGAATAAAATATTACCCTTTAGGTCCACATGGATTAGATTAGGACACTTATTATTATTTTATTTAAAGAAGAGTTAAAATAGTTAAAATCAAAGTTTAATAACTAAAACATTTTTAATATAGGGTTATACATGAGATAAATTAGACTATAAATATTAATTATAAATCTAAAAATATTTCCTACATAATGGTATTTTATTTTTAATTTTTAGACGTTAATTAATTTAATTTATTTATGACACAATGATGATGCAGTAAATTTCTTATTAATGAAACATTAACATAATTGATGTTATAAATACTCAAATAAATGTAATTTTAGACTTTTTATGAATTAAAATAATTTTCTAGGTTAATATGACATGTTAGTATTGATTCAATAATTTTTTTTAAATAATCATGTTTTTATGATTTTCACAAAAATCAATTACCAAAAAGTGTCAAAATTGACATAAAATAGTTTTTAAAACAAATATTATATTATTAATTGTTATTATATTCCTAAAAAATATAAGGATAGGCAAAAGGACTTAGATAATTTTATATATATTAATAATGAACCACTTGGGATAGTTTTGCTTGTTATAGTAGGTTTATTAACCATATAGTGTAAGAAAACAAGAAGACACGGTAAAAGTTAAATTATTTAACTTAGAGTTAAATCTAAATGATAAGGTTAAAATAGTTACCTAAACTTGTCTAAAACCTCTTGGTTGAAATTATTTCGAACCATCCCCACTTTATCTTAGAAATAAATCCATTTAGAGATATTATAAACTGAATATGACTTTATTAGAAAATAATATTTTCCGTTTTTCCAAAGGCGCCCCTCTCCTCCCTTATAAAAAGGGCACCTCTTCCCTCTTTTCTTCACACCCTTTTGAGCATTAAAGCTCAGACAACCCCTGCCAATTCCTCTTATCAACCTCTATAGTTATATAATAGATGTTCTGTTCTTCTCAAATGACCAACTCTAGTTCCCTAAGAAGAAGTTTAAAGGAGGTGCGTCGAGGAAGAGGTAATCTCTTCTACCGACTCGTTCAAGTTTCTTTCTTCTTCAACTTCCTCTTATTTAGTTTTTTAATTATAAAGTAATAACATAAGTATTAATTATATACTTATATGTTATTATAAATATGAAAAAAACCAATTTCACCTTCTATACATCCTACAGAAAACGAAATCCCCGCGCGTGCGTACGTACATAATACCGTCTCCACGCCGTGGTGTAATCAGTTTTTCCACCATCACCTTACTTGGATGGGTATAATGGTTTAAAGAATAACTATATATGATTATTATAACAAAATATTGATTCTAAGATATTATATAATCCAGTACAATTCCATTCAATAAATATGGGAACGATATCATCGCTCTTGCGTACATACGAATTACCGTCTCCACGACACGATGAGATTCATTTTCCATGTTAACAATTAAAGAATGATATATAAAGTATATATAATAAGTAATCATGAAATATATGAAATAATAATTCTACTGGATTTATGTTTTTATATATATATGTATGTCATCTACTTAATTCCATTCAATTCAATAAGGAAACAAAAAACAGCGTTCATGCGTACGTACGACCTACCATCTCCATGAACGGTGTATTTATTTCCATTTATCGATCTATTATATATATGTATATTATGAATATTTATTATATATAAATAATGTTTTATATTCTGTAATTAATCATTCATGATCTAATTAATCATATTAACAATTACAAGTCAAAACACGGATGATAAATGAAACGATGTTACCGAAAACACTGATTTAACATGGAATTGAAAAATGAATGGATAATATAAAGCCATAAGTGAATCATATATGATATCATAAATATTATTATGGTTCTGTTACAAGTCAATAATATATTTAAACCCACTATATAGGAGTCTCAGACACATATGGAAGAAATTGGACATAAGGTAAGGGATAATTATTCCAATCTCATTCTTATCCGAGATTGTTTATTCGTAAGTATTTACTAGGGTGATGTTTATTATCCATGTCCATATGTTCTCAAAATGTTTTGATAAAATGTTTAATTTTCTTCCATTTATGTTTAAATTCATTTTTACCCTTTTTTACTTTTACCACATTGTATGGAAGGAATATTTCTTTTGTTTACCATATGAGGTACTTTTTGACTTTTCCGGTAAAAGTATGAGAAGAATGTTTTTTTAACTTATACAGAATGAATAGATTTTTACAGTTTCATAACACCTTTTTTTCCTGAAGCTTACTCTACAATATTTAATGACTATTTTAAACAAAATACTTTTCTTTTATAATTTCATGGCATTTTGTGTAAAGAAAATTATTTTGAGGAAGAAAGGATATTTTCCCTTAAGAATTAATTTCAAGTGTTTTATCAAAACCATTTTCTATATAAGATGAAATTATTTCATATGTGTATGTTTCATGTATAATGTCTCTATGATTTACATGGTTTCACTTTTTTTATGATGAAATGATATCCATTTGTTTTATATGGATTGTGTTATGATGGGATGATGTTTGTGAAACCCATTTTATTCTTTGGGTTATGATGAATGATTTATGTTTATGTTGTGACACAAGTAAGAATGATTTCATTATGATATCGAAGGGACATATATCTCCCTCCAATGCATTGGGAAATGATTTATATCTCATGAGATAGACATGGATGGAACGGTAAGTTAATCTGGTTTAGTGATACAGGACTGGAACAAGGAGTGAACTCGATTTAGAAAGGGACTTCGTCCACTAAGATGGTCTTGGAAGCAATGCATTTGCTACTATGGAAATCATAACATGTGCTTAATGGTTTCCACAATTACATGATTTATTCCCATGCTATTTTATCATGATTGATGATCTATTATGATCTATTCCTTACGTACTTCCTTGTTTTATGTCATTGCTCAATATTTTGATGTTTAAATATTATGTTCATGTTTTGAAGTTAAAATGTATATGGTTTGTTTTATTTTCTCCATGACTACCCTTACTGAGCATTTGAGCTCACCCTTTATACGTCTTCTTTTCCCCAGGATATAAAGAAAGGTTTTAGGTAAGAAAAAAAGGGAAGATCTTTATGGGAGATGTTGAATATCTTTCACTAAGATTAGAATAATATATTCCAAGTTTCCAAAGACACTAAACTATTACGGTCATTTGGTGTCTATTTTTTTTATGAATTAGATATTCCACAAAAGTAATGTAATGTCTATGTACATCATGTTTTGGGTCCTCATATCCTTTTATATGATTGAATAAATCATAAATATACCAAATAGGATGGTGATTGTTCGATTTCACCTGATTTAAGTTATGATAATTAATATAGAAACATAGAATTACCTTATAATTCTTTATGAATAGAAATAGTGCACCCCAAGGTGAATTTCTTGGCCAGAAAAAACCTCTCTAAAAAAGATCATTGATCTATACTCTTAGCTCTCACAACTCATAAGGTTACATTCTATACGTATACATAATGATTAGAGAATTTCTGAGCTATAGATCTATCCCAAACTCAATATACCATCGAGGTGGTAACACCACAACCTCCTAGAGAAATACGTCAGGGTATTATAATATATCCTTGAGAAACACCATCAGATCAACATCTGATAAACTCAGTATCAGATCAATGGTCAAGGAAAACAATGAAGAAACACTCCATTAACCCATATGAGGGTCTCCACCACCAAAAAACACATCAAAATCTCCATTTGAATTATAAAACATGATATTACTCATTAAGGAATACATGATAGCTTGTAGAGAAAAAAACCATACCATACTATAAATGATGTTGTATTGTTTTATCTATAAGCATAGGAAGACTCCCTAAGAGAGGTTCTACCACGACACTTGCTCATAGTCTCTATAAAATTCATACATATTAGCTCAAACTCCAAATGGTGTAGTCAAAGAGAAAGGTACTAGAAGCCTCTATACCTCATTTACTAAGGCACGGACTAGGACAGGCGATATAAAGGAGTGTGTAGCTCTTGAATCAATCAAAGCATGCACCCAGGTAGAAAATAAGAAAAGGGTGCCTTGAATGATATTTTAATTTCGTGGTGTCGTTAACCCAAGAGAATATATTTGACCATGGCCTGATCCATGACCTTTTTATCCCTACTAATTACCACCTCCATAGCCATGATATACTCTCTAAAGATGAGAAGCATCATGGGGATTCCCTCTTTCTACCACATATTCCCTATACTGATCCAAATCTAGAGAACCCTATTGTTTTTTGGGATGGAACTACCACAATAGAGGAACTGGAATCAAATCACCTGCCTCAAAATACCTACTCATAAAGGCATCGAATTCTCACTATTAATTACCTCAGTCTCTATATGAAAAAAAACCTGTTTTCAATCCTTTTGTAGGGTCCTAAGATCCACCACCCCCAAAGAAATGGGTTGATGAGGGTTGAGACCTACCTATAACTATTAAAAATACATTTTATCTTATAAATTGGGAACCTAAAACCACATCTTTACTATGTGTGGAATCCTAAGGACTCCCCTCTCGTGAAAATATGGTCTTGGGCAGTGTCCGCTCAGGCCCTTTATTCTTCCCATCACCTTATGATATATTAACAGCATAAACGGGGTGATCTAGAACTGGATATTTGGAGGCAAATCCTCCTTGGAATGATTCACCTTGGCTACCTCATTGCGAAACAGGTTTGAATTATATTGGATAAGGGTCCTAAAATAGATCCTGAACTCCCACATGTTAGATCTCACGGGTCAAAGGGGAGGCAGCACCTGGTGACTGGTTGACTTTGTAGTCGAAGAAAGAAACACTATTTGAGACTCGTCTAAAAAATTCTCCTATTGGGCTAATGAATCCTCAAATTAAACAAGTAACAAGAACCAATAATTCGTCATTATCCCATGCAGCATCATCACCACCAAGGAAATCTAGTGCTCCTTCATACTACAGATTAAACTAAAGGCTATCTCCACCTCCTCTAACAAGCCCTCTTTCACTAAGTCTAAAATAAAGCCTTAGTTCTTTTGAAAACACTAGAATTAAAACTCTTGATTTTTCATCCTCCAAGTTTCATCATCATTAACCTTAACTTTGTGTAAATATACTAGTATTTTATGTTTTCCCTCTTCAGCGAGAACCTGATGGCAACATCAACCTCAATCCATACCTACAAAAGAACAAACTACTAAGGAATCCTAAACCTAGAATGTAACACCCCAAGGTTTTGAAAATAAATATAGAATTAAATTTTATAATCTATCTCGTAAACATAACTTTTCCTCTTTTATGCTTTGAATTTCGAAAAATGGTCATCTGGAGTTGCGTTCAGTAAGTCATTTGGAGTCTAATAGAACAAACTTTATTTTTGGTGAATAGTAACATACCCTTATGAATAGTAATATGAATAGTAATATGACCCTTATGAATATTAAATAATGATATTATTTTATTTTCCTAAGGTAATAAGATAATGGGATCTTAATTAATTTTTCAATATCACCTAAAACTAATTATACCTCTAAGATTGTTATTTTTCAAATTAACTATGAATTTATTTAAAAATTAAATTAATAATATTTAGAAACTTATTTTTGAAAAATGGATTTCAATTTTTAATTCTATACGTCGATAAATGGTAGGGCTGAATTTTCAGGATTTTTTCTGAAATTCTTGAATTTTTTATGAATAGTGAAATACAATAAAATACCGTATATGAAAATTATCAGTTAAAGACACTATTTATGACATCACAAGTGATGTAATCCCACTTGGTTCAAAATCACATGCCATTATTACTATTATGGGTCACATGAAACAATACTATTGGTTTTCTTGAGGGAAATAATAAAATAATGAATTAAATATTCAAAATTTATCCCTCTCCTCCACTATAAAAACCCATCACCACTTACTCTTCTCTTCACTACTCTAAGCCTTAAATCTCCTCAAATTTCTGCCCAATTACCCTTCCCTAGTCTCTAACCACGTCCAAGAATCTTCTTTTCTTTCCAAAAGGCCAAAACCCCTTCCCTTAAGGAGATTCTCATGGAGGTTATTTCAAGAGGTAAAGCACCCTTCTTTTTCAATTAGTTTCATTTCAATTTATATTCTTTTGCTATACTCTCCCCACATCCTCTGTCCAAATGACCATGATAACTCCAGAAACATATATATAATGGATTTATATCATGTTAATGGAAGAAACATCACAAATATTCTTACTCCCTCCCTTTTATTTTTATAAACGAAATCGACATCCATGAGGTTCCGATTTATAACCATCATGGACAACAAAGTTTCGTTCTTCAATTTCTTCTTCATTACTTGTCATGAAACCATATTAATGGTTTAAACAAACTATAATATATGTATTATAACCTAATTAATATTCATGATCCATTATATGTACATATAATTATGTTATATGAAAAAACTAGTTCATAATAATCTAAATACCGCCAAATAATCGAAGTCGCTGTCATCTAATGTTTCATCATCGTTCCATGTAACCAAATGGTAGAAATAAACATTATCACTTCTGGGTGTTCATAAATAATATTTAATTTCAATTCTGGAGATTTTCAACCATTCCACATGAACTCCATTACTTAAAAACAAGTGAACCAAAGATGAAAGTAAAGAAAATGAACACTCTGAAGCGACGAAATTCAATACAATAACTTATCAATAAGAACATAAATGAACATACAAGAACTATAATAAACTAAAAACATCTCTAATATGTTTCTGAATAAGTTATTAAGAACTATAATATCAAATTCCAAGAGCTTAAGTACAAGAGCGGAACACGTTTGGAGTTAAGGTAAGGGTTTCTTCATCTCACTTCCATTTTCGTGAGATTTTCCATATTCACTAGTAATACTTTTTTATGGTGTATGTATACTAACATTGATGTCACATATCATTAATATCATTATCTTCATGGTATTAAGTCTATCACTTTTATATTATTTATTTTGGGGCATACGAATCATTTGATTACAAAGTGTAAGGGTTTTTTCACCCAGAGATCCATTTTAATTCAGGATACTTTCCTTGTATAATTACCTCAATAAAAATCTTATGTATTGTTATGTACTCATCATATATTCTATGTGAGTATCATATATATGTTTACAAACCACAACCTTTCCTTATTTTAGGAATCGTTACATGTTTTTAAAGAAACATTCAAAACTGTTTCCAAAATACAAGCCGGATTCAAGGGAATTTCTCAAATTCTTACCTATTTTCAAGGGCGCACTATAATATTTTTTTGGAAACCATTATCTTTATAAAATCAATAATTTTATTATGAAAATATTATCTTAATTCACTTCTGGTTTTATATAAATGTTTTTCCAAAAGAACTCTTCTTCTCAAAATAAGAGTATTTATCTCCAGAGGATTTACCTGGACATCCTCCAGAGCAGGAAGTTGAGTTCTCTATTAATTTAATTCCTGATTCAAGACCTATATCAAAGACTCCCTATAGAATGGACACTGTGAAATTATTAGAGCTAAATAAACAACTAGAGGACTTGAGTGAAAACAAATTTATTCATCCTAGTGTTTCTCCATGGGGATCCCATGTCCTCTTTGTCAAGAAGAAGGATGGATCCACGTGGCTTTGCATTGATTACAGGGAAATCAATGCTATTACAAAAAATAATAATTATCTCTTGCCCCAGATTGATGATTTATTTGAAAAACTTCATGGATATCAATACTTTTTAAAGGTTGGACTTTGATCCGGATATCATCAGTTGCATATGAGGAAGGAATATATTCCTAAGACAACATTTTGGAATAGGTATGAGCATTATGAGTTTACAGTGATGCCTTTTGGACTGAAAAATCCACCCTTGGTTTTCATGGATTTAATAAATAGAGTTTCAAGGAATATCTTGATAACTTTGTTGTGGTATTCATCAATGATATCGTTGTATAATCAAAAAGCTATTAAGATCATGAGAATCACTTGCGGGTTATTCTGAGAACTCTTAGAAGAAATAAATTATATGGGATGTTTAGCAAGTCTGAATTCTAGCTTTAATCAGTTTCTTTTTTGGGCCATATTATCTATAAGGATGGAATCCTAGTTGACCCTGTGAAGACAAAGGAAATCCAAGATTGTCCCACACCAACAAACATAACTGAGGTACGTAGTTTTATTGGATTAGCGGGTTATTATCGGCATTTCGTGCATAATTTTTCCCGACTGGCTAACCCGCTAACGAAGCTCACACGTAAAGTGGTTAAATTTTTTTGGAAAAAAGATTGTGAAGAATGTTTCAAAGAACTGAAGAGAATATTATTCAATACTCTTATATTGACTCTACCATTGAGGAATGATGGGTTTTTTATTTATAGTGATGCTTCAAAGAAAGGACTTGGTTGTGTCCTTATGAAAAATGATAGGGTTATTGCTTATGCATCACGACAGCTAAAAATTCATGATAAAAACTATACTACTCATGATCTTGAGTTAGCTACTGTAATATTTACTTTGAAGATATGGATACATTATCTCTATGGTGAAAAATGTGAGATTTATACTAATCACAAGAGTTTAAAGTATATTTTCTCACAGAAAAAACTCAAAATGAGGCAAAGGAGATGGCTTGAACTACTCAAGTATTATGATTGCATGATACACTACCACCCAGGGAAGGAAAATAATGTGGAAGATGCTTTGAGTAGAAAGTATCATGGAGTTTTGAACAAGATTAGAGTTGAAAGGGATCCTATTTTCATGGATCTAGTAAAGATGGATATGGGAATAACCATGGAAGGTAAAACATAAATTCTTTTTTAAATGGTTGCCAAACCATATTTACTAGAAAGGTTAAAAAATTAGCAGGTTGATGATGAGGAGTTTCAAAATAAGATTAATGATTTTAATGATGGGAGATTGAGTGACTTCGTATATGAAGATGGAATTTTGAAATTTGGGAAGAGACTTTGTGTTCTCGATGAACCTGATCTAAAAAGGGAAGTGTTGGATGATGCTCATAGTTCCAATTTCTCTATACACCCTGGTAGAACTAAGATGTATAGATATTTTAAGGAACATTTTTTGTGGGACAACATGAAGAGGGAGATTTCTGATTTTGTGTCAAGATTTATGGTTTGTCAACAAGTGAAAGCTGGAAGGCAATAGCCTGGAGGAGTATTTCAACCTCTTCCCATACCTGAGTGGAAATGGGATAATATCAAAATGGAATTTGTCATGGGACAACCAAAGACTCCATGAAATAATGATACGATATGGGTCATTGTTGACCATCTTACAAAATCTTTACATTTTCTTGCTATAAGGGAAGATTTACCACTTGAACGTTTAGAAATAATATATATTAATAAAGATGTAAGAATTCATGGTGTACCCTCATAAATTGTTTCTGATCGTGATCCCTGTTTTACATCACGATTCTGGAAGAGTCTTCAGAAGGCCCTAGATACTGATCTTTGTTTGAGCACATCCTACCACCCAGAAACTGATGGACAATCAGAACGGACTATTCAAACATTGGAAGAAATGTTGAGGTCTTGTTCACTTGACATTCAAGGCATGTGGGATCAGTATTTACCTCTTGTGGAATTTTCCTACAATAATAACTTCCATTCAAGTATATAGATGGCACCCTATGAAGAATTATATGGGAGGCGATGTCGTACCCCAACTTGCTGGAATGATGTTGGTGAAAGAAAGCTCGTGGGCCCAGAACTTGTTGAAGAAACAACGGAAAATGTGAAGATTATCCAGAACCATATCAAAATAGCTCAAAGTAGGAAAAAGAGCTATGTTGATAACAGAAGGATTTGGAATTTCAAGAAGGTGATCACATTTTCGTAAAGGTATCTCCATGGAAGGGTATTAAACGATTCGGTAAGAAGGGAAAATTGAGTCCCAGGTACATCGGACCTTTTGAAATTTTGGACCGAATTGGAGCCGTAGCTTGCCATTTGGAAATATCGCCAAGTCTCTCCAAGGTTCACAATGTGTTCCACATGTCAATGTTAAGAAAGTATATGCCAAGCCCAACACATGTACTCACTCATGAAGAAGTGGAACTTGAGCCTAATCTATCTTACTGTGAAGAACCTATCAGGATTCTTGATACTAGAGAACAAGTATTGGGAAATCAAACAACTCGTCTAGTGAATGTTATATGTAGGAACCATAAGATGGAAGAAGCAACATGGGAGCCTAAGGAGCTTATGTTAAAGACATACCCAAATCTTTTTAGGTAATATTTTTTGAATTTCGAGGTTGAAATTTTTGTAAGGAGGGGAGAATGTAACACCCCAAGGTTTTGAAAATAAATATAGAATGCAATTTTATAATCTATCCCTTAAACATAACTTTTCCTCTTTTATGCTTTGAATTTTAAAAAATGGTCATCTAGAGTTGCGTTTAGAAAATCATTTGGAGTCTGATAAAACAAACTTGATTTTTGGTGAATAGTAACATACCCTTATGAATAGTAATATGAATAGTAATATGACCCTTATGAATAGTAAATAATGATATCATTTTATCTTCTTAAGGTAATAAGATAATGGGATCGTAATTAATTTTTCAATGTCACATAAAACTTATTACACCTCTAAGATTGTTGTTTTTCGAATTAACTATGACTTTATTTAAAAATTAAATTACTAATATTTAGAAAATTATTTTTGAAAAATGGATTTGACTTTTGAATTCTACATTTTGAAAAATGGTAGGGGTGAATTTTTGGGATTTTTCTAAAATTCTTGAATTTTTGATAAATAGTGAAATACGATAAAATACTGTATAAAACAATTATCAGTTAAAGACACCATTTATGACATAAAAAGTGATGTAATCCCACTTGGTTCAAACTCACAAGCCATTATTACTATTAGGGGTCACATAAACAATACTATTGGTTTTCTTGAGGGATATAATAAAATAATGAATTAAATATTCAAAATTTACCCCTCTCCTCCACTATAAAAACCCCTCACCACTCACTCTTCTATTCACTCTTCTAAGCCTTGACTCTCCTCAATGTTCTGTCCAATTACCCTTCCCTAGTCTCTCCCCACGTCCAATAATCTTATGGTCTTGCCAAAAGACCAAAACCCCTTCCCTTAAGGAGATTCTCAAGGAGGTTATTTCAAGAGGTAAAACACCCTTCTTTTTCATTTGGTTTCATTTAAATTTATATTCTTTTGCTTTCCTCTCCTCACATCCTTTGTCCAAATGACCATGATAACTCCAGTAAAATCTATATACTGTATTTATATCATGTTAATGTAAGAACCATCATAAATATTCTTACTCCCTCCCTTTTATTTTTATAAACGAAATTGACATCCATGAGGTTCCGAATTATAACCTTTGGGGATGACGATGTTTCGTTATTCAATTTATTCTTCAGTACTGGTCATGAAACCATATTCATGGTTGAACCAAACTATAATATATGTATTATAAACTAATTAATATTCAGGATCCAGTATATGTACATATAATTATGTTATATTACAAAACTAGTTCATAATAACCCAAATACCGCCAAATAATCGAAGTGGTTTCCATCTAAAGTTTCATCCTCGTTCCATGTAACCAAATTGTAGAAATTACCATTATCAATTCTGGATGTTCATTAATAATATTTAGTTTCAATTCTGGAGGTTTACAACCATTCCACATGAACTCCATTACTTAAAAACAAGTGAACCAAAGATGAAAGTAAAGAAAATGAACACTCCAAAGCGACAGAATTCAATACAATGGCTTATCAATAAGAACATAAATGAACAATCCATTAAATATAATAAACTAAATAAATCTCTAATAGGTTTTTAAATAAGTTATTAATAAGTATAATTTCATATTCCAGGAGATTAAGTACAAGAGAAGAACATGTATGGAGTTAAGGTAATGGTTTCTTCATCTCACTTCCATTTTTGTGAGATTTTCCATATTCACTAGTAATAATTTTGTATGGTGTATGTATAATGACCATTTATGTAAAATATCATGAATATATTTATCTTAATGTTATTAAATCTATCATTTTTATATTATTAATTTTGGGGCATACGGATCATTTGATTGCAAAGTGTAAGGGTTTTCCACCTGAACTTGCATTTTCATTCGGGATACCTTCATTTTCTAATTACCTCAATGAAATTCTTATGTATTGTTATGAACTCATCATATATTCAGTGTGAGTATCATATATATGTTTACAAACCATAAAATTTCCTTATTTTATGAATCGTTAAATGTTTTTAAAAGAAACTTTCAAAACTGTTTCCAAAATACAAGCCGGATTCAAGGGAATTTCTCAAATTCTTACCTATTTTCAAGGGCACTCTATAATTTGTTTTTGGAAACCATTATATTTATAAAATCACTCATTTTATTATTAAAATTCTATCTTATTTCACTTCTAGTTTTATATAAATATTTTTCCAAAAGAACTCTTCTTCTCAAAATAAAAGAGTTTTTATCCCTAGAATTGCTTAATGATTTTATAAGAGTGTTTTCATATAATTCAACACTCTTGTTGATTCCATGGTATTATTGGGTTTAATAATTTATGAAGTCATCTACCATATTTGATTTAATGTTTTATGACTAACTCTGTTGTGTATTATCTATCCTAAAACCATTCACCATATTATTCTGAATGGTTAGTGTTTAACGATTCGGGAAAGATATTTACATTTCATATGATAGTTTTAATTTGAATGTATTTGTTGTTTATGTTTATCCCCACTAATATGAGGAATGAATTGGAATTTTTATGTGATGGGTGGGGCCCTCTATAGCTCCTAGATGCATCAATAGGTCTCATGAGACAAATAGATGTGGAATTGGACAAGGCCTTTCCCAGTGTGGTATATGGATTTTGGCTGAAGCCTTAATCATTAGACGTCTTGGCCGAGGCCTTGAAAAAATGTTTCAGAATGTCCAGAATTTTCACTTCCCTCATTATGAAGCTACTAATTAAAATTTCATGTGGTTATTCGACTAGTAGAATACCCATTATTATGTTTTATTATGGAAATATTTTCTCAGCTCATATTACTGCCATAATGTGTTCAAGTTATTGTTAATGGCCTGTGTTTTCAATTATGCACCATGTCTTATGTTTACTCTATCTTCTGCTGTATTTCTTACTCTTACTGAGTGGTTGAGATCACCCCTTTATTATTTTTCATTTTATCAGGGCAAGAATAATTCTATTATGAATGACACGCTGAAATAACCTAGGAGTTATGGAAATTGTCTAAGGAATTTCTAGGTTTTTTTTCATTTCAAGTTGTAATGATGAACTTATGTATGCATCTTGTTTCCAATAAAAATAAAATAATCGGTCTTTTGGGATTCGTATTCCTTCTATTTATGCAAACTTAATCAAATAAGGCACCGAATCCGAGCAACTGGGGTCAGGTCCTTACATGGAATATGGAATATTAAAGATTAATTAATTAATTAATTAAGGTTTAACATAATCCCAAAGTCTACCTATTTCAAACACCGATGAAAGGAATAATGATACATGATCCTTTCCTAGGTTAGTAACCTATAACTAGTATCACTTCTCCTAAGATGCTTGATAAACTTAAAGGTCCATGCATAGGAGCATAGGGGGCCAAAATATCCATTTTCAATACTGTCTCCCTTGTTTACCTCACTTTCTATGTTTAGCTGAAAGTGTTTCCATACCAACCCATGCAGTCCTCACGTGTTCCCAACTATGAACTCCATCTTATCCCTCCACTTGATCCTTTTATACCACTCTTCCATGATCCCCTCCCCCTAAGGTACCCCTCTTGGGCTGGTAAAGAGATAGGAGAGATAATAAATCCTTAAGCTTACATGTAATAGGAATTGGGTTGGTGATAAGCACTGAGGGTATATCATACACACAAATGGGAAGAATTATCCTATAAGAAAAACATGAGGAGAGATACATAAGATAATACCACCATTAAAATCATGTTCATGATCCAATAAAATATCCCATGTATATGCATGTAATGTCATTCAAATAAAAACCAATAAGAAAACTACAAGTACTAAAATATATCCTCGTTAGTCACCATGAAGACAAAAAACTATTTAATATCCCCCCAAGAGATATTAAGGTCCATCCAAATATTCAACCATCTCCTTCAAGATAGATAAGTTGTTTATACATACATAGGGTGAGAATAATAGTTATACTCATTTGGAACCTCCCCAGATCCTATCATGAAAAATATAAATAAATAATGATAAATCTAATTGAACAATAATTGAAGCTAACCCATCACCAGAGTATGTATACTATATTCCCTGCCTCACCATGGATATCACTCAACAAGTAATAAAGGTATTGGGGTACATGGTGAAAGTAGATGGGCTGGGGATTTAAAAAAATTCATCACCAACCGACATAACTATGTCATCTCCTATGATGTGTATACAGTATTACTATAGAGGATCTTACATGAATATTTTTAATCATGAAAATTTAAACAAAAAAATATCTCATTTTATTTAAATACGCGTTCAAGAATCATTCGACTGGTAACCATTTCCCAAAGGAACTAAATTCAGGTCCTGCTAGATCATCCACACATGCTTAAATGTATACATGATCATTATTCATAAAAATAAAAGTTCTAGCATAGAGATATGAAAATGACTATGATCACCGCAACAACAATCATTTAATCTGTGAAGGAAAACACGTATCGATTACTCAGATCATCAGTTTCTCTCTCTAGGAAGTGAGAGAAATGAAAGAGAGGCTCTCAAAATCCTGTATTGAATATTACTTGGTATGAGAGCCTCCTCTAACTTGTATAGTGAGGTGAAAAACACCCAAAAACGGATCCTCAATGACTCGAATAATTTTTACCTACTATATAATCTATAAATGACATCTAATGTCTAGTTTTATAAGTTATAAATATCATTTATATTTTTATCACTTAATTAGAATATAATAAATATGTATTATGTGATAAAAGTGATCCATTAACTCAACTCATTGTTCCCACAATTACTAAACGAACATTGAATATTAAAATAATATTTTTTTGTTAAATAATTTCCCATGTATTCACTTAATATTTTTTAGTAATATTAATACATAAATTCAATAAAATTTATTCTATAATCAAATAATATGAATTTATTTATTTCATGCTGATCATATATTCCGAAACATATCTCAACCCTCGGGGTTCCCACCATGTCCTAAACTCTTGTTCATTAGAATATGCCAAACATTTGAATATTCTAAGTGTGTGGCCCTTTATACCCTTATCTCGATTGTAGTGAATAATGTTCACTAACCAGGAGAGGAGTCTAGAAACCCATAAATTCCTCTCTAAGGAGATAATGAAAATTTATAGCAATGTAAACCTTTCCTAGGAACACACACTCTGTAATATAATCTCTTATTATCGTGATATCTCATAAGGAATGACACATGCTTCATGCCATCATCCTTTATTTATTTATTATTCATTGAACTGACTATATGAATGTCCATTATTCTACCATGGATGTGTACTTAGTGAGGGTACTACCATCATGATCAATCGGGATCAATATATCACTACCTTTCAGAGGTGAACAATTCATTCTTGATTATTCAATCAATGTTATACCACCAATGATGAACCCAACACAAGCTACATCATCATGACATAAATGTCATGGTTTTTTCCTTGCATCAAAATAAATCATCAAATATTATAAATTGATAATAATCTCAATTCATGAGACCAATACACATGTTCAGGGATAGAAACAATCAATTACACTTGAGACATATAGTGTTCTATTAGTGGGTCAGTCCTCATGATCTCATCTACTCGATATCACCAAGTAAAAACTAAATGAGAAGAAGCCCCAATTCTTATGATACCCCAACACCTAAGGGTGAAAATTAATTTGTATCTAGTTAGTATGATGTATCTAGACAATAGGCTATACATTTAGGATTAATGTCATAGTATCTTGAGGTTCTCATTATAGAATGGGAACTATTATAAACTTTTTATACAACAAATAATCTTAAGACATTACCATATAAATAGTGGATATAGAAATTGAAACCCTATTATAGTAAGGATACATCATTCAATACTCACTATATGCATGATATGGTAATAAAAAAAGAAATATTCATGTTGGGTATAGGGCTTCCACTATTACAACACTACCACTTAAAGTATATCCAACATACTAACTAATCCTATTTTCTCTCACATGATAATATCATTCTTTTAATAGGTTATGGATTTAGTTTTTGGCCCCAACATGTATCTATTGTGTGGCTACTCTACAATATAAAACTTCACCTTATTAAGTAAGACTCTTTATGTTATGATATTCATGAGTATATTCTTTTTTTAATGTTAAAAACTTGATGTTTAGTCTTGTACCAGTAGTAGGATTATCAAAATTTATATTATGATAAAACTTTACTTAGTAAGTATGGTTCCATAAACAAGAACAAATCATTGAGTTTTTTACATTTCTTCTTTTAGATGCATCAAAATCCATAGTGTGCTTCAAATTTGTGGATATGGTATCACTAGATTGAATGACATTCTCTTTCTCATTACCTTAGCCTTATTATGATATTATATCATTTTATCTGAAGTAAAACTAGTTGGTGTCACATTATTACTAGTTTCCCTTCCTCTCTAAGTACCATGAACATATCTCTTGTACTGTCAAATATAATAGGATAGTTCTAACTAATTGTATTATAGTTCTACTAGATTATACTAATATATACCAACCATAAAGTATATGTTTTCAATGTCATATCTTGTACATAGAATGTCTTATGTGATGGATCCAAAAAAACAGTATATAATTATAATTAACACATTCATATCTTCATGTGTCTCTTACATGTCTTCATGAATAGATTCATACCATGTGACAATGGAAACAATTCTCTCTTTAATTTTTGAACTTATATTTATTAATACCATGTCAATATATGTACTTTTGACTTGGTCTAAATAACCCATTTTATCTACCTCTATATATCTTATTCCCTAATTATTAGGTTTTTACTTTAATTTTATCTCCAAAGAGTTTCATTCATTATGGTTTTATATAACTATAAGACCAATAACTATTTTCCATATGCTATCAATAATAATTTCGTTGGAAAACAATGGAACTCCCACTAACCTCTTATAGACACATGGTGACAATTCATTCCAAAGGAATATTGTATGAACTTTTTTTTACACCAATCTAAAAGTATATTTCAATAACTTTAACCCCTTATTGGCATTCTATGTTGTCACTGAATCTTTTTTATTGTATTTAATAGACACTTTCCATGAAAGGTGATATTGACATCCAATTTAAAATAAAATGATCATAGAAAGTAGTTATGATAATAATAATTCTAATTAATTTTGGCATGATGATTTGGTAGAACCAATCCAGCCTTACTGGTACAACGGTTGTACCACCCATGTAAATTTTCTTTTGAATACCACCACACTATCAATATTTGAAACATTTAAAATACTAAGAACATGTACTTTGATACATTGAATCCATTTTTTAATTCTAATTAATTTTTTCAATATTATCTTGTTTTTATTTACTTATTACTTGTAGGATTCATTATTCTCAATGAATAATGTATCACCCAACATTTTGAATATAAAATCACCACTATTGTTTTATCCTTCCTACACAGTATTTGTCTCTAGAACACTAATTTTCCACAATATGTTTTGGAACTTGTTCCTATGCAAACCACTTGTGCATCTATGGAATTGACTACATCCAAGTCCATATTTCTCCCACCATCTCAAATATAGATTTTCACCATTTTATAAAAACATAGTCCATCACTTGACTATAAATTTTCTATCATAGGAATTTAGATAATATCCTATATGAACTTTAGGAAACATATATATATACACTGTGTTTTTCTTTATCCATGTTTTTTTATATCTTTAAAAAAATATTTACATCTAAACACATATCTTGATGACATAATGGATTTTTATCATACTATAACTCATATTATATCCATATTTTCATTATTTTTGCATATCTTTATGGGATAACATTTCTATTTACGAGGCATATCTTGAAAAATAATGGAAGTGTCTTTAATTCATATGAATATTAGCATTGATTCTCAAAATGACTCTAATGTGTATTAGGAAATGTACATTTAGGAATTACCCCATGCTACATTTTATTGATCAATTTTTTCATGTAAGACTCATCATTGATCCTCCTTACTAACATCATGACTTTGATCTGTATGAGGAAATTTAATTTTAGGAATAAATGAACTCTATATTTTTGGATTGATGAATACATGGTCAAGATTTTATTTAGCTCTTGGGACCAAAGAAACTAATATATTTTAACTATGAATATTACATGCTTTAATTTTATATTCCTTAATACTGGTGGAGAAAACTTATGAATTATATGAGTTTACCTCTACCTTAACCTTTTAATATTTCACACTTTCTGGATGAACAAATTTTGAAAGCTTTATGGCCTACCTTTATTTATTAATTTTTTTAAAAAATTCAAATAGTTAAATGTGTTAATAATACCTATGGTATTTTACTCCAAATATTATTAATACCATAATAGTTATATCCTTCAAAAATAATTTTAGTTTTACTAGAAAATGAATTATCTTTCCACAACTGGGTATAAGTAAGTATTATATTTTATATTCATCAGTTATTTCTAATAATTCAATCATTACTGAACTACTAGTTGAGTATTAGAACCCAAAAACAACATTCATTCAAAAAATAGAGTAATGTATACTTTTGTTCAAAGGATATGTTAGATAAATGTTTTGGTAGTACTTAACAAAAGTTCAACTAGAATCAATAATATTTGCAATTAGAAGTTGTGTACTTATCACTACAAACATATGAATCACCCTTTCTTAGTCGCTTGGATAACACGCCTTACTTCTTATAATGTTTCTGTACATACATGGATACTATATTTAAATACACATATGTGATATGAATATTATATTCAATACCCAAGAAGTATGACAAAAACATCTTATAAAATGATAAAAATACATGAAGAATAAGTGATTACTTTATTATTTCATTTAGATCATTTCATTTTATCTTCCATAGACTTATCTCATGACATGAAAAGAAAATAACCTTTGGTATAATTATCTACCACTTTTCTTTGAAGGATGCTACAAAGGTGTCATTGGAGTTACACCTTCCATTGGCCTTTTTAACTTTTCATTCAACTTGTTCACCATAATAACTAAATATTGGGATTTATTCAGATACTTAATTTCTTGGAGAAAATTATCCAAAATGTAATGAAGTGTTTTCTACATAATGTTAATTTTATAATCCTTACTAAAATTAGAGTAATTGTGTGAAAACATATAAGAGATGGATTCATTGAAAGATCGTGATCCATATTTCAATTTATACATATTCAGTGTAATCACCGCTCATTCATATCTCACTTCACTTTATCCTCTCAGGCTTCTTAGAGATAAGACAACATGTGAAATCATCCATGTCCTAATGTTTTTTTTCAAAAAACAGTAGAAATTGATGATATCATTATGATGTAAATATCAAATACATCATACATGAGTCTCCTAAAATCATTTTTCACACCCTCTCTTCTTGAGGTGGATCAACATGTAGTGGGGACTCTATTATATAGAGTTTCATATATTGTAGTATTTTGTGAAAGTTCCTAAACTTCTCTTGGAAATTTTTTCTAGTTTGGACATGTTCTTTGTCCATAATTGATCATAGATAACTTGTGGTATTTTTCCCATTATTCTATCAAATAAAATATTATTAGATAAGTAATTTATATTGATTACCAATTAGACATTCTTGATTAAATAAAACATTAACTTTCTCCCACTATTTTATTGAACTCTACTAGCCCTCACTCTTAGAATCAGAATACCCAGTCGCTTGAGTATTCTAGTGGAAAGGATCCATAAAACCTCTCCTCAAAGTCCATGATATGGTTATTCCACAACAAGACAAGCTTCAAGGTAATCATTTGATTGGACAACCACATTAACTTGTTTCTCCTTGAACTATTGAGTGAAATCCTTGATTTTATTAATTTTAAACTTGATTTACTCAATAATTTTCCTCTAAAGATGAAACAATCTTTCTATGGATACTTCTTTGTTGTCGTCTAAAGTTAATTCAACCCATCGATTTCATAACAACTCCACATTAATTGGAGGCACCATCAACTAAGGCTAACAAGCACCCCACGCACCTAGTTTTGTTCAAATTCAAACAACGGATGGCACTGTGACTTAATATTTCTTTGAGAGTTTTAAATTATTTATCAAAGAATGAAATCATTTTATATTGGATTTGAACTTAATATGTGATCATACTCATAACTTGACCATGCAGTAACTAGAAAACATCCATCACATCTTAATTTTATTTAATTTAAGTGTTTTATTTTATTATTTTATATGATTTTATAAACTTTCACATTGAAAATTAATAATAAATGATGCATAAATTAAATATAGAATGTGACTGATTATAAGAATCTGGTATTTGTTGATCCATTTAAACCTAATGGATCATCCATGACCCCAAGGGTATAATACCTTAGTCATGTTTGATTCGTATCTCAGCTCGCACCGGGGTCAAATGTATCCACATCTTTTCTAGAATATCACCTCATCTCGGTGTGGTCCACATCTCCATTCATCTTTGTCATAATACATAAATACTCACATTCATGTGTGGGGATCTCATGAATACATAATACACGTTAAATACATATCTTGTTGACACGCAAACCCTTATACATATAATGAAGATGATTGAAAATTTACAGATATTCAAGTTAATTAATTAATTATTCCAAAGAGAAACCACATGAAATAAATAAATAATTAATTAATTAATAAACCCCAAACATAAATTGGTTGGTAACTACTCATGATCACCCGACATGAAAATGAAATGCATAATAAAAGTTAAATTTATGATAAATATATGTCGAGAGAAATTAAATGAGTTAAAATAATTCATTTTAAATTTAATTCAAATAATTTATCTCATAAAATCCCATTTTATTCAAAAAAATATTACTTAATTGTAATAATTTTTTTTTTCACATTCCCTGAGTAGCCCAAAAAACCCTTAAATCGAGTTCTGAGCTGTTTTTTGACCATGATAGGGTCAGTTAGGGACCGACCATGCCTAGTCTGGATTGGGCCAACTCGGCTTGGCCACAGGTTGGCCAATAGGCGACACGTGAAGGGGTTCCGGTGAGTCTAGATGGCAGTGTTGCAGGGCGTGCGACGAGGGGACCAACAGTGGGAGTCAGGGCTATCCAGCAGTGCAACTAAGGGGTCAGAAGGGTTGGGTGAGAAAGAGTGGTTCAATGGAAGGATGATAGATAGGAGGTGGAGGATGAGCGTAGTGGGTAGTTTAACGATTATAGGGAAGGTGGCCAATATGATGGTTGGTTGGGGAAGCCAGCTGGTAGGATTGGGTGGAACATCGTGGATTCAGTGAGATGTGGACAGGTTCTAAGAGGCATTTCGATGGGAGCAACAGTGCTGCCACCCCATATTTTTCTTCCTTTTAAAAAAATAAATTATGATTATTTTAAAAATTGTCTCCACTACCCCCACCCATTGAGTCTTTTATTTTATTTAATTTTTAAAGATTTTGAGGACCCTAAGACTGCCACCCCCCCAAACCCTTTTTTGTTTTTGTTTCTTTAAAAAAAATCATGGTTATTAATTGGGTATTGGGACATTTTTAAAAGAAAACTTCCATAGTTTTGTGGAAAAAACATTGTCTAGCTAAAATATTTTTTTGGCTAGAAAAACTATTTCGACCACCCAAATCTGGATAGTGTTCATGATTTCACTATAAAGGGCTTCTACTAAGGCCTATGGGTAAAATAAAACATATATATAAATATATATGATTTTTTAACCCATAATAATGGTTTTGAAAGGTCTTTCGATCTTAGGATTGTCAAATCTTGGTCATCCGATATCAGATTAGATCGTCCTCTTTGGTGATGAGATCATAATGAAACTCTCTTCATGAATTTGATGAAAACTTAATTTTTCTTAGATTAAACCATCATGCAGTATCTCTAATACCAATTGAATGTACTGGGGTATGCAGCGGAAGAAGATGAGTTGGGGATTTAATAATTTTCATCATTGATGGAAATAGATACATCATATCTCGTGATGTGCATCATGATACGACTACTAAGGATCTAACATGAATAAGTTTAAGTAAGAAATGTTAAATAGAAAAATACTTCACTCGATTTGAATATGTGTTCGACATTCATTTATCATCGTAGACCATTACATGAAGGAATTGAAGCTGGATATCTCTAGGTCATACAAACATACTTCAAAATTATATGGGATCATAATTTATTGAAATACAAGTGCAAGCACAGAGACCCAATTATGCTTTCTACATCCTAATGATCAATGCAATGAAAATCTTTCAATCCATGAAGGAGAAATCGGATCGATTTCCTAGAAGATCGACTTATCTCTCTAGGAAGTGGGAGAGTGGAGATAGATGATCTAAAAACAATAAAATGAATAGTACCTTGTATGAGAGCCTCCTCTCACTTATATAGTGACGTACAAAACAATCGGGAATGGATCCCCAACCCCCTAGATATGTTGTACCTACTAAATAATCTATAAAAGACTTCCTATGACTGATTTACTAAGCAATAAATTACATTATATTTTTATCACTTACTTTTAGTATCATAAATATATATTAAATGGTAAAATATAGTGATTAACTCTACTTGTTGTTCCCACAAATATTAAACAAACCTTGAATATTAAAATAATATTCATCCTTTAAATATTTTCTCATGTATTCACTTAATTTATTGTGAGTAATTCTATGAAATAAAATGAAATACCAATTATTCTAAACTCAAATGATATTAATTTATTTATTTCATGGAGATCGTATATTGTTGGACATATCCCATGCCCCGTGATGGGGCCCACCATGTCCTAAATGATTATTCATTATAATCGGCTAGAATTTTGAATATGCTAAGCATGTGACCCTCTAAACCCTTTCTTGATAGTAGTGAATACTATTAATAGACCCGTAATAGAGTCCAATAACTCATCATGGTCCTTAAGAAGATAAGGAAAGGTCATAGTAATGAAAACCTTAAGTCATGTAATATAATATCTTTGTCTCATGGTATCTCAAAAAGTAATATGTACACTTCTTATCATCATTGATTCTTCATTTCTTATATGTTGATTAGACGGTATGGAATTAACTTCTTCTACCATGGATATGGATTTAATGAATTTATTAACATCTTGATCTATTGGACCCGATATATCACTTCCTTTCAGAAGAGACAAATCGAGTCTTGATTATTCAATCAATTTCACACCACCAATGATATACCCAATGCAAGTTACCTCACCATGACATAAATTTCAGGGTTTTTGCCGTATATAAAAGTACATATAAAATAGTATACACTAATAATAATCACAATTCATGAGACCAATACTTGTGTTTTCAGATAGAAACAAAAAATGACACTTAAAACGTGTAGTGTTCTTATTGGTGGCTTAGTCCTCATGATCTTATCTACTCGAGATCACCAAGTGAAAAATTCATGAAAAGATGTCTCAGTGCTTATAATCCCCTAGCAGTATATTTTCATATATCATACTTGTCCAGTTAGTATATTGTATATAGACCATGTGACATCTGTTTATGATTAATTTCATACTATCTCGAGGTTCTCTTTATAGCTAGGGAATTGTTATAACCTTTTGATATGAAAAATAATATAAGGACATTACCATATAAATAGTTGAGGCAGAAATATATATACTATTAAGGTAAGGATACATCATGCATAACTCACCGTATACATGATGTGGTAATCAAACAGTACTAATCAAGTTAATTCTAGGGTACCTAGTATTACAACAAGTATAACCTTATCCCCTATTGTATTCTGTCTGATCCTAGTTTTTGTCTATTAATAAAGTACTTCACGCATCAATATAATGTATGCTGAACTAGGGCGGTTATAGGTAGCTTTCAGATCCCTTTGAAGACACCATTGATGCACTCCCCAATGTTTGTGGTCATGTGTTCGTACCTCTTCACCTCGTCATATGCCAATTCCAATTTCTCTTTTGGAATTTGCATCATATAATCATAAACATCTAGATTATCTTGGCAGATTTGTTCAAAACGTTCTTCATACTTCCACTGATCCAACTTATATGCTATAAAGAATAGATGATATTTCACATAATTTTATTTTATCTTTATGTTGAAATAGTAAAAAATAACAAATACAATGCATACCAAGCCTCGTGATTGCCTTCTTCATCGGTTCATTGTGGAATTATTTATGCACTTTTCTAGAAATTTGTCTAATTTAGAACTGATGATGTGCATTTGGGTATCTCCATATATCAGGATCCGCACTAATTTCCTCATTAATTTCCCGTTGTAGATTATATATCAAACAAACACCCCAAATATTTGTGAAATGGTTGCGGATACATGCTAGAAACCAACTCCATGATTCATAGTTTTCTTGCTCTATAATGGAAAAGGCAAGCAGAAGAGGTGAACAGTTTCCATTTTGGGTTTCCAAAATCAATAATACGGCCTTGTATTTTATGTATAGAAATGTTCCATCAATCTGAATGAACTATTTTCTGAAACGAAATGTGGAGATACAGGGGAGGAATTCCCAAAACAACCGATCAAATTGAACATGAGATGGATCAAGTCAGTTATCATGAGACACATGTTCATTTGTATCAAGATGGAAGACAACTTGTTTATGATTCCTCAGTATGGCTAGTAATTGCGGCAACACATGATATGAGTCATCCCAATCACCATAGACCTTCACAATTGCCTTCTATTTCACAATCCGTGCCTTATTATATGAAATATTATAATCAAATGTATGTTGTATCCTCTCTTTCACAAGGGCTACCAAAAAATCTTGACATTTTCTAATCATCTTAAAAATAATAAAGGACAAAAATTCTATATCCAATGAGGTAAGATCTTGTTTCAGGCTTGGCTGAACACAAGTATGAGCTGCCTCAATCCTCAACATACTCCAACCTCCAAATGAAATGTCTGGAATCACCCTCGAGTGAAATATACAATCATCCCAATACTTCTCGCACCGTATGACATATTTACTATGTCATGATTCGTGAACTATATAGACACAGTGTCTCTCAATGTCAATTCTCTTTAGCATTCTTTTTAATTCATCTTTACTTGGAAAATTTATTCCAACATATAAGGTTTTTTCCAACTCACTAAACCTATCTGGTACAACTCCAGGGAGCTCAGTTGTCAGTGTGAGAACAATATTGTTGAATTTAAGCACATGTTTCATTGCTTCTGACCAAGATGTAAGGCGTTGTGGATGATTTATTGTAGGTCATGGTTGATGTACAACTAATTCATTTCTCGAAACCTCCTCACTTACTTCCACTGGTCCCTCCTCATCAGTACTGTTGTCACCATCTAATATTTCATTACGAAACTCCTCAACAAAAGTCAGATTGACATGTATATCCATGAGATCATCTAGGTTTTCCTCTTCTACATCATTTGGAATAGGTTCAACTTCATGGGGCGGACTATCTTGAACCACTCTTATAAGTCTACATTTTCGTACAAATGGATGTTGTTGTTGTATAGTAGAAACATCAACATATAACTCCATCATGGTACCATCTGACCGTTGAGAAAATAAATTAATTTCTTGGACCCACTACACATCAGCAACCAAAGGACAAGCTAGATGCCATAGTGTTGCCATGAATTAAAAATATCTATAGCTCATAGACTTGATCTCTTGATCAGGTCCCAGAGTTAAGGAACCATGAATTCTCTCTTGAAGGTCACTTATGGTTACACAATCAGCTGTAAAAACCACCATTATTGGTTGTGTACTGTAATATGCTCCTTTCTCAGTTTGAATAACCTCCCTATAGTAGTACACACAGGAAAACATGACTCTCTACGTCGAAAATGTTTCTTTCATCAAAATTATGACAGTGTAACAAATATTAACAATGATGGTTAACCATATAATATTTATTAGAATGAAATTTTAGGATGCCTTTTTATACCCTAAAATATGACAATCATTATATGGATTCATGTTTTAATCCTATGTTATTTATTAATTATTCTATAATTAATCATTTTTAACAATAACTATTATTTATAAACTATATATTCTTTACAATACTAACATTTTAAAACATTTTATTCTCCATTTAATTTTATATAATCATAATTTTGATTTTATCAACTGATTTTCTTAGTACAGTTTTTAACTAACCAATCATTCTTGAATCACTAGTTAATCATTATTAAATTATTCATTAATTATTTATTATTTAATCATTAATAATATTATATTCATTAGTTAATTATAATTAACTAATCATGTGTATTCATTTTTAATCCAAATTTATCATTAATTAATCAATAATTAACCATTACTAATAATAAGTATTATTTCTAAACTATATATGACTAATTAAAATACTTAATACATAACATCTTTATTTAATAACAATAACTTTCATTTGTTAATGATTTTTTCCTTATTTCATTCTATAACATCATAATTATCATTTTATCATTGATAAATATATTGATTTGATTTTTCTTTTCTTATATAATTTAGTTGTTTATAACGAAAATATGAATCATCTAAAGTATATCCCCCAGGAGTGTCAAACCATGAGTGCAGCAAGGCCCGTTGTCATGTACCAAGATACCTCGGGTCAAGCCCGAAACTCCTTGTTAGTGTTTTCACTCCTAGGTACATCTGTGCTAGATCCACATCAACTTTTTTGTATCCAAATAGAGATGTTATTACTTAGATAAACACATAATCTTTATGCTACCAAAATTTCACAATACTTAATCCAAAGTTAATCCTAAGATGATCTATACTTAATATATACTTAATCCTTAATAATAATTATTCCAAACTATATATAACTGATTACACAACCTAATAAAAATATTTATAACTAATTAAACTACTTAAAAATGAAATATTTAAAACTAAAAAAAATCAATTAAAAAAATAAAAAACATTAAATTAAATAAAAATACCTCTAAATGATGCTTCGTAAAAAAACCACCTTCTTTGGGACCACCGACTCCACCACACGGAAAATTAATTTTTTTTAGAGAGAGAAAGAGTAGATTTAGGAGAGATAAGGGAAAAATCAAGTGAGGAGAATGGAGGGGGGGATCCCCTTTTATAGGGAGCTAAGGCAAAGGTGGCATCACCGATGCTACCTTTCGCCTTACCTAGAGGAGAAAGGTGGAATCCCCCCCCCCCCGCCTTTTCCATTTCATCAATTCAAGCCAAATGTGGCGCAGTGGGATTGAAGGTGGAATCACCGATGCTGCTTTTGGGCATAAACCCAATGGTGGCATCGATGATTCCACCTTTGTGGCTTATTTTAAAAAAAATTAACCTATTCTGTTTAATTTTTTTCAGAACCCATAAAAAAATCCATATTCCTCTTCCATTTTTAAAAATAAATTATGATTATTTTAAAAATAGTCTCAACTACCCCCACCCCTTGAGTCTTTTATTTTATTTTATTTTTCTAGTTTTTGAGGACCACAAGACTGCCACCCCCCCCCCAAAAGCCTTTTTTGTTTTTGTTTCTTTAAAAAATTGTCATGGTTATTAATTGGATATTAACACCTTTTTAAAATAAAACTTCCATAGTTTTATGGAAAAAAATTTGTCTATATAAATTATTTTTTTGGCTAGAAAAACTTTTTTGGCCACCCAAATTTGGAAAGAGTTCATGATTTCACTATAAATGGCTTCTACTGAGGCTTATGGGTAAAATAAAACATATATATAAATATATATGTTCTTTTTTTAACCCAAAAGAATGGTTTTGATAGGTATTTTGATCTTCATATGTTCATATATTAGTTATTCGATATCAGATTATATCGTTGTCTATGGTGATGGGATCGTAATGTCACCCTCTTCATGAATTTGATGCAAAATTAATTTTTCTAAGATTAAACCATCATGTAATATCTCTAATACCAATTGAATGTACCAGGGAGTGCAGTGGAAGAAGATGAGTTGGGGATTTAAAATTTTTCATCACTGATGGACATAAATACATAATCTATGGTTATGTTCATCCTGATATGACTACTGAGGATCTCACATGAATAATTTTAAGCAATAAAAGTTAAATAAAAAAATACCTCACTCGATTTAAAGATGTGTTTGACAGTCGTTTATCATTGTGGACCATTGCTTGAAGGAATTGACACTAGATCTCTATAATTCATACACATATACTTCAAAATTATATGGGAGTGTCATTTATTTAAATCCAAGTGCTAGCGTGGAGACCCAATTATGCTTTCTAAATCATGATGATCAACACAATGACATTCCTTTGATCCATGGAGGAGTAATCAGATCAGTTTATCAGAACATCGACTTATCTCTCTAAGAAGTGGGAAAGTGTAGATAGAGGATCTAACAATAATACAATGAATAGTACCTAGTATTAGATCCTCCTCTCACTTATATAGTGAGGTAAAAAACAATCCGAAATGGCTCCTCGACCCTCCAGAAATGTTGTACCTACTAAATAAGCTATAAAAGACATCCTTTGACTGATTTACTAAGAACTAAATGACATTTATATTTTTATAACTTAATTTTAATATAATAAAAATACTTTACATGATAAAATAGAGTGATTAACTCTATTTGTTGCTCCCACAAATATTTAACAAACCTTGAATATTAAAATAAAATTCATTTGTTAAATATTTTCTCATGTATTCACTTAATTTCTTGTGAGTACTTCTATGAAATAAAATAAAATGCCAATTATTCTAAACTCAAATCATATGAATTTATTTATTTCATGGCGATCATATATTCTTGGACATATCCCAGGCCCCATGATGGGGCCCACCATGTCTTAAATGCTTATTCTTTGTAATAGGCCAGATTTTTGAATATGATAAGTGTGTTACCATCTAGACCCTTTCTAGATAGTAGTGAATAGCATTCATAGACCTGGAATGGAGTACAACAACTCATCATGGTCCTTAAAAAGATAAGAAAAGGTCATAGTAATAAAAACCTTTCCTATGAACACACTCCATATAATATAATATCATTGTCTCATGATATCTCATAAAACATGATGTACAATTCTTATCATCATTATATCTTCCTTTATTATCCATTGATTAGACTAGATTGACTTACCTTCTTCTACGATGGATATGGATTTAATGAAGTTACTACCATCATGATCTATTGGACCCAAGATATCACTTCCTTTTAGAAGCGACAAATCCAGTCTTTATTATTCAATCAATGTCACACCACCAATGATACACCCAATTAAAGTTACCTCACCATGGCATAAATGTTAGTGTTTTTTCCTTATATCGAAGTACATATCAAATAGTATACACTAATAATAATCACAATTCATGAGACCAATATATGTGTTTGTAGATAGAAACAAAAAATGACACATGAAGCATGTAGTGTTCTTGTTGGTGGCTTAGTCCTCGTGATCTCATCTACTTGAGATCACCAAGTGAAAACTTCATGAGAAGATGTCTCAGTTATTATGATCCCCCAACACTAGATTTTCAGACATCATACTTGTCCAGTTAGTATGTTTTATCTAGACCATATGACATGTGTTTATGATTAATTTTATATTATCTCGAGGTTCTCATTATATCATGGGAATTTTTATAACCTTTTGATATGAAAAATAATCTAAGGACATTACTATATAAATAGTGGATACAGAAATATATATACTATTATGGTAAGGATACATAATGCATAAATAATTTTATACATGATATAGTAATCAAATAGCACTAATAAAGTTAGGTCTAGGGTACCCAGTATTACAACAAGTATCACATATGAGTGATCATATATTATATTGAAAAAAGAAGGTACCATGTTACGACTTACACATTGGTTTTCCTCTATGCCTCAATGTCGCATGTTCTGAGCCATATCTCTCCAATAGTAAGTCGTTATGGTGACACCTAGGATTAAGTATCATTTCATGTATCTCATGTATCACATCATCTCATCACATACTATGTTCCTCATTCGTCACATCATCACATCATCTCATGCCACATCTCCATATAGTAACTGTTTAGTTTCTAAGAGCAACCATAGGTAATAAATCAAGTATTATACCTCTAGCCTTCATATCCCATACATGAAATACCTATAATAATCCATATGATACTATATCTAGAGGAACATGAGTGTGAAATAACCACAATCTATTACATCTCTATACACATATATATGGGAAAGTTAACCACCGTGCATACTAGCACATAATAAGGAGAATAGAGAAGTTTTGGGTGTAGTTAGCCATATGTTCCTTTCCAACCTGGATGTTCGGTAAAACACTCTCACAGAGTCTATTGGGTGTCAGTCTACTTGCCGACATGGTTGGGGTAGGGTATGAAATCAAAAAACATACATGATATACTATAACTCAGAAGCACACTATGAGAGTTGACCTAGTCATAGTCTCAACTACAGTTATCTCCACTTAGAAAACCAAATTACACTACTAAGGACTATGTATCATATATTTACATAAGCATTCAAGAATATTTTCAATTATTTCTTTCCACAAAACATTAATATTATGTTAATTAATTCAATTAACCATTAACATTATTTTAAAATGATCATCAATTGATTTCCATGCCCTCCACAAATAAACAACCAATCCCATAATTTCTCAATATTATTAACATTTTAATTCCAACAATACATCAACCCCATGGGTTAAAACATTTATTATTACATTATCATTCCATAATTCTAGGTACTCTAGGAAACATCCTAATCTACCATAAAATAAATTCACAAACCAAGCATAACTAAGCACCTCGAACAATGGGGTATGGAATACAGAAATAATCAACCCATCCATATATCCTTTAATGTAGATAGATTAATACTAAACAAACCCATATTAAAAAAAACAATGGTAAATACCATCTTCAACCCATTCCATCAATCAAATTTCCATTCCCTACACCAACATGAATATAACCATTCATCCCACCATCTTAAGTTCCATATACTTCCATAGACTTAGGGATCCCTTCCCATATCTCATTAACTATCAGCCATCCCAATATCATATCACATTTCATCTAAAGTATAGCATCATAAACAATCATAGGAGGAATAATGCAAACAAAAAACAAATACAAAAGGGAATCGAGGACCTATAAACCAAGGAATCTTGACTTCATAGGAAAATAGTCTTTCTCAACCCCAAATATTGTATCTTTATCAAAATGATCAGATCATTAAAATCTTGGATTAACCAATTCATTTATAACAGTTTAAAAAATATGTAACCTAATGCATTTAAAACTTAAATATATGAATTATTTAAACATGATTACAATCATAATGTATAATTTCATTGAACTTAAAATAAGAACATTTCAATTAACATGTCTCTATTAATTAAATAACAAGCATTTCAAGATTTATATTCTTTATCCAATAATAATTACTAACTTTCTATGATTTGACCATTTACATCATAACAAACATGATAAAAAAGCATAAAAATAGATATCACACTATCTATTAAAACAAGAGGCAAACTGCTATCATGGGGGAAACACATGTGATCATAACAACCATAAAACAAGGTTCATTATTTAACCTGGTTTAATAATTTATATAGTTAATTACACCGTAACCTAAATAATAATTCATGATAATTTTACATTTGAACATTAAATAATAGGAGAATCAAATAATCAGCTACCTTGATTAGAATGTCAATGTTTTTCTCATAAGAAGGGGTAAACAAGGTTCAACCGCCATAAGAAGAAACACCTCCAAGATAAAATAAGGTTGTATATAACCTTAAATCCTCAAAGAACCAACAAACTATGCTCAAAAATACAAAAAATAGAGGGTTTGGAAACCATGATCATCTGAACAAAAGGTTTAACGAAATTTTTTAAGAAAAGACGATAAAATCAGTGCCTTAAACTAAATTTGTTCAAATCTCCATGAACTAGAGGTTGAAATTACAAAGAAACAATAAAGGGAGAACCAAAGTAATAAATAATGAACCCAAAATAGAAAAAAATCCATCAAATAGACCATTATGTGAGAAAATGAGTATCCATTCCATAGGATCACTGGAAAATTATGGAAATCAAAGGAATTCAAAATTTGATGCACAGATTGAGTATAGAGGGTAAGAATAAACTTTAAAGTGAATTTAAGGCCCCTATTAACTCTCCATATGTTTCCCTTTTTGAATTAGTCAATATTTTTAATTATAGGTAGCCATTACATCTATTTCAAAATGGTCTTGAACACCACCACAACCTAGCCATGGTCAATGTGGTTCCTGAGCTTTTTAGCCTCAAAAAGGCTTCCCCTATGGTGTGTTTCATGTAGCCAAGCCATTTTCCCCTTAATATGGCTTCTAAAATATCATAGAAAACTATTTTTGAGCTGAATATTTTAGAAATTATAAGCCCTATAGTTTCATTCCTAGTACCACACCCACCATGGATGTTTCCACTAGCCCATTTTTGAGAAAATGAAAACACCCACTAGATGGGTGTGGTGGCATCTAAAAAGGCCTAAGTCTGTCTCCAAGCCTCCAAAATAGCTTAACACTTATTCTCATCACCACTAAGCCTTGTAAAATGACAATGAAAATGTCAGGAATATCTAAACCACTATAATATGTATTTTTGTTTCGATACACATCACACAATTGTACCTTTAATTGATTATATTAAAATATTTAAATACTAAAGATTCCCCATGAAAATGGACATAAATAATAATAAAACTCAATCTTATACTAAGATATTTTCAAGATCGATCTTCTATTCATATTGGATTTGGTGCCCTAGAAAAACTAATTTATACATTAGATTATATGTACATTCAATGAATTTAATATTAATTCAAATACATTATAATATATTGATTGTTCTTTTTCATAACATTAATTTGATAATGACTTGGATTATACGTCACATTGAAAAGGTCCTAAAAGTTCCCCAGTATGATGAGAACCTTGAAATTCCATGATTATATTCTTAAACCTAGTTCTATGTCCATATAACAATCTATGATGGGGAACATAGTATCTTGACTGTTAGGAGAAAGTAATCATAAGTAGATGATATTTCTTCTTATGAAGTTCACACTTTGTAATCACCAAGATAGGAGATTATGAGAATAGACCAACCTATAGTAATTATTCATGTTTATGTGTCTTCAAATATTCTAATTTTTAATTATGTAATGATTATTATACTTTAATGTTTTTATTAATGCATGTCATGACTCACATGAATTGATGTACTGACCAAAACTGTGACTCCATATGTCCACAAGAAGTGGGGAACATTGGGTGCATCAAGAATTACATGTTATTAATTAACAAGTTAGGGAAGGATTTTTCCCTTCCATATTTATAGAAGTTAATATCTCAACGCTTTGGTTAAAATTTGATGGTCTCATTAAATTACAGGGTCATGGTGTAATGACATTTATTTAAGATAGTCAAAGAAATACATGTCAAGCATATTGGTTGACGACATGAGTGTGAAACCTACTTGATGAGATAGTATGAAAATGGTATAATATTACACTGTAATCATTTGTGTGTGGTTGTCAATATTGTGAAATTATATTATTTCTCTAGGGTGCCTTAACCCATTGCTAAATAGTAATCTTAGACTTTAGGCAACCCCACCTAATTCTAACAAGAAATAGGCCTATAGGGTTACACACTAAGTATTTCTATTGATCTTTATTAAATTATATGTGAATTTAATTATTGGAATACATATCATTATCAAAACTGAGTAATAGTTTTTTTCATGATTTATTGACCACAAATATCAAATAATTTTTTATTCATAAGATAGTTTTTTAATTACATGCTTATATATTATTTATTTATTTGTTATTATTCACATGATAATAAATAATTATTTATTCATTAATAAATAATTTATTTGACACATGAATATTTAATAAATTTTTTTCCATATTGTGAATTGAATATTTATTTTATTTATTTAATAATTAATAAATATTCATTTTTTAATATTTATTTCATGAATAAATATTTAATTAAATATTTATTCTAGTATTTGATTGATTTCAAGGATAACGGCCAATCCAAAATCATGTCGACTGATAAATATTAATTTTCAAACTGATAAATAATATATATCATTGCACCAGTTTGCACACACCATGAAAATAATAATAATAATAGTAATAATACATGCAATGGGGTTAGATGAGATTTAATATATTATCTAAGGTTTGTTTTCTAATTAAATACAATTTTAACCCTAACTCTATCTCTATAAATAGATGACTATATCTATTATGTAGAGGGTGATTGATATTAATCAAAATTGAGAATCGTTGTACAGAAAAAAATCTAGAACTCTCTCTCAAGACTAAATAATTATCTATAGATTCTATTCCCTTATCTAACCCCTCAAGAATTATATTCCAAGGATGATACTTCATCCATAAAATAATCACCTTATCAATCAAGATGAACACCATAATATGATCAATCTTTCATGCTATCACCTGATAAGCGAACACTATTGATTAGATATCAAAGGCACATGTGTGGATTATCACTAGATGGATTATACACTTGGATCCTATAAATAAAATGATGTAAAACTATAAATGGTTTCAAATGATTGACATCTTCACCGATAAAATATCTCAAGACAATGGTATTCTTTCTTACAATTTATTTAAATTAATTATAAATTTAACATGAAAGGATCTTCTCTTGTTTTTGGAAACCTTTCTTGTCAAAATTATTTGGAAATATTTTTTTGGTCGCATAGTTTACATCTTATAAATTATGTGAATGGTCCATAAATTATGAAAATTGTTGAGTTGGGATCCGCCTAGATAACCACTTCCTCTATAATCAGAACCAATAAGTGGTATCCAAGTTCTAATGTTTAAATTTATAATTATTTTATTATTGATGAATTAAAAATAATTTTGGATAGTTTTCACTCCCATTTTATTTGTTCTTTAATCAAAATTTTAATTAACATGCTTTTGAAATATTAATTCTCTTCGTTCTATTTTTATATTTTTTAAAAGATCTCATAATCAAGATGAAGAATGGTAGGAGATGCCATCGAGATGTGCTGAGGATATTAGCCAGTGGACAGAGTTACATGATGTGTGACCAAAGTACACATCATGTACAAAAATACACTACACCATGTCATGTCATGGAATACATGATTCTCCAATTATTAATAACATGTCGTGAATTTATTATATTCTTTGTGTTAACTATGATAGTTTGGCACATAGTTTGTCAGACTATATGGCGTGAAGTTGGCATACATGTCATATTTTCTACACAATATAGTGGTGAAATTCATTCTAAATGTGTGGTAAAATACATTGTTTCTACTTCATGATACTGAAATCTAGTATAATTAATGGGGCACATGACATGTATTCAGCATACACATCATGTAACAATTAATTCCTGTGTTCGAAGAACATGTGGGGTCAATCATCGGGTCACGGGAATACATGAAAAGTAGATCATGTAGTGTGTAGTCAGCATACACATCAAGTGATCCATTAATTCCCTTGTCTGAAAAACACACCAAGTCAATTTTTGGGTTACACAAGCACATGGAAATAGGAACATCAGAAATTTTTATCATTAGTACACCCCATGTAATCTGGAAAAGATACATTCCATGGCCCTCATCATTTACCCCAAATACACAGCAAGTGAAGAACACAACACATAACTCATTATTAAAAATTATGTAATATACCAAAAAATAATAGAATTAAATTATATTAAAAACAACTAATTTCATCATTAAAAAACTAATTACATTATTATCACCAGAAGTGTTGACTATGTCATAAGGTTTTGAATAATTAATAAATTCTTAATTAATTCCATGTAATTATTTTTAATTATTTTTCATGCCATTTATTTTCTATGAATTAATTTATAATGGGTATCTCCAAGTGGCTTTGGATGGTAATTAAGTTAAAGGGAATTAAATGATTAATTAATTAATTAATTAATTGAATCAATACAAGTGTGCTTATCTTAATAATAAAGAATGAATTAAAGTGAATTCTAACCAATGTACTTTTTCATATCATTTACATGTGTATAAATATTTTTGATATTTTACTATAATTTTGTATCTTTTGGTTTTATTTAATCTAATTTTATTGCATGGGTTTTAATTATTTTTTATTAAATTAATTAGAATTTCCTTCATGTAATCTCTCCATCCTTTATTATGAATGGCCTATGTGCCAATGGTTTTTTATGTAATTACCCTTTACTAATCCTTTAGTTCCCATCAGTAGTGTGTGAGTTATAAAAAATGTAATAAAAGGAGTATCCAAAGGCACATGGAGGTGTATTAGGATATACCCAAGATAAAAACAACCTAAATGATATGTATCTGTGTTGGAGTTTGTTCCCTAGTCCCAACTATTTTTAATTTGATTACATGTATATTCTATGTATTGAATATTAAAAAAAACTTATTATTACATTTTTTTGGTTGTTCTATAAGACTCTAATGTAATAATTCCATAGAGTATACATCACATTGATAAGGTTATAACAATTTATCACTATGATGAGAACTTTAATTTTCTATGATGATATTCTCAAATAATGTTTTGCGGTTGGAAATCATACTATGATGAGAAACATAGTACATAGACTGTCTGGTATGAGTACTTGTATATTGATGAGGCTTTTTCCCATGATGTTCATACCTGGTAATCTTCAAGATGAGAGATTATGAGAACATGCCTGCTAGTGGGAATTATGCATATTTTGGTGTTATCAGATATTCTTATCAACGTGCATGTGTGATGGTCCTAAGACATTAAGATTATTATTAATGCATGTTACAACTCATGTACTTAGATTTATTTCATAAAACCTGATGATAGCAGTTCATAGAAAAGTTAGATACATTGGGTGTGTCACGAGTGACATGTCATTAATAAATAAGTTTAGGAAGGATTTTTTCCTTCCATATTTATAGAAGCTGATATCTAATCCCTTTGATTGGAATAGAACCGTCGTATTAAATTTGATGTTCATGGTGTAACAACATGTTTATTTCTGAAAGTCTAATAAAGATATATCGAGCATATCAGTTAATGACATGGATATGAAACCTGCTTGATGAGATTTTTTGACAAAGAGATTTTATTACAAATTGAGCATTCATATGTGGTTGTCGACATTGCAACATTAAGACGTTTCTCTTGGGTGACTTGACCCATTTCTAGATAGTAATCTTGTACTTTAGGCATGCCTACCTAATGAAAACAATAAAGAATCTTATAGGGTCACACACTAAGTGTTTCAGTGGATATCGATTGAATTCTATTTGAGTTTAATTAATGGAATAAATATTATTATGATATCTAAGGAATAATTTTATTCAAGTTATATTGATCACAAAAATTAAATAAATATTTATTCTCCAGCTTGTGAATAAAATATTTATTTTATTTATTGAATATTTTAATTAATATTTATTCACTAAATTGTGAATAAAATATTTATTTATGAATAAAATATTTATTTGGTTGTTCTTCAAAGGCTATAGGAGTTTTAACGAAGCAATACTGAATCTGGTGACAAATATTAATTAACAAGACCATTACATAATATTTTTTATTACGCCGGTTGGTGTGAGACACAAAATAATAATAACATAATTATTATTATATGTAATGGGTTTTATTAAATGTATTAAATGTTATTTAATGTCCAGTATGAATTGAAATAATATTTTAACTTAAATGATAACTCTATAAATAAACGGTTATACCTATTGTATAGAGTATCCAAAAATTATGAATAGAGAATTATTTTTCAAAATGAATTCTCTCTCATCTCCTCCTTCTATCTCCCTCTAAATAACAAGAATTTAAAGTTATATTTCTTCAACACTGAAGAACAAGTTATCAAGAATAAAAAACAAAAGATATTCGACTCATTGTGCTAGCACTCGGAGACCAAGTGGTGTTTCTTGGAGATCAGAGGAGCACATTTGTATCATTACCAGAGGGATTATATCCTTGGATCCTCACAACTCAACAATGGTAATCTAAAAGGGTTTTCCGGATGATCAATATTCACCAATGAATAAAGTTCCTAATCCTATGTATTTATTTCTTCCAATTTTAAATAAATTAATTATAAATTTTACGTGCAAGATCCTCGCTCTTGGTTTTGGGAAATTATTATTAAAAGAAATTTTAATATATTTCCCAACTCTATATGCTTTCACTACACTCAGGACCAACAAGGGGTATCAGAGTAGTCACATTTAAATTTATAATTATTTATTTTATTGTTAATCTATGTGAACTTCTGGTTATATTTTCATTTAATGTTATTATTTCATTAATCTTATTTGAAATAACATTATATCGACATATTAATCATGTTCATTTAGTGTTTCATTTTCTTAAAGTTTTAATAACAAATTAAGACCAACTAGAGATTCCATTAGGTTGTTCCAAATCTTTGGACAGTCAAATTGGGTTACATGGTGTGCAGCTAGAGCACAAGTCATATACCCATGCACATTGTATCTAAATGCACTGAACAATTTATTACACATGGTGATTTTATTGCACACTGTGTGTTGAATAGGCCAACCTGGAACACGCAAAACAAATACAGGGTGTGTATATGGCATATACATGTCATGTAGTCCGACCAAGTTAACATTCTGAATTCCCAGGTGTCCGAATTAGATATACAACAACTGAGGTATAGGGTGTATAGCTGGATGTACCCTTCCTGTACTCTCCCATTAATGGAAAAAAATTAAATTAAATTAAATTTTAAAATTTCATAATTAAAACCATATTTTATTGATTGAAACATCGTTGTGTGTTTGACAATTTAACAATGGTTTTAAATAATTTTAAATGCTCAATTAATTTATTATAATAAATATTTCATTATTGGTTCTACCATTTATTTTTTATGAATTCCACTAATGATAAGTATCTCCAAATAAGATCGAATGATAATTAAGATGAAAGGTATTTAATTAATTTACTAATTAATTAATTAATGAATGCACATTTATCTTAAATAATAAAAGAACGAATAAATAAATTAATGTTAGCCATTTATTTTTGAGTATCCGTTGCATGTATGACCATTCATGAGCTTGACCAAGACCATTGTATGTATTTTATGTTTTAATTTAATTTATTTCATGAGTATGAAATTATTTAATATTAAATTAAATGATGGACTATGAGTCATCCCTCCCTCCGTTATTTTGTAGGACCTATGTGTCTAAGGATATTTATGTAATCCCCTTTAACCAATATTTTAGTTCCCCTAACCTACATGTGAGTAATAAATATTTGTAATTAATAGATCATCCCAAGGCACATGGATCCACTTAAAGATAGAAAAATAATGATGTCAACCTAGGTGATACACGAGTGTATAGGTGGAATGTTTTGACTCATGCCATGATTGTAAATATAATTTATTTCCCCTAGGTCAAATGTTGATTTTATATCTACTTATTAAATAAATAATTAGATAACTATCATGAGGGGGTAATTTAATTAATTAATTATTTATATCTATGAAATTATTTATTCCATGGATGCAAGGTCATTACCACATAAATAAATGAATTAATGTGCACAGATAAAAATTAAATAAATGAATTTAGTGTAAATGTTTTATCCAACAAGGTTATTTAATTAAGTAACTTCAAATTAATATTAAAATTATATATAAAGGATAAAACAAGATAAAAATTATCCATAATAAATTAAAATCCCTCAATTAAATATTAATTCAAACTAATCCTTCCATTATTTGATTGGTAATTAAACCATAGAACTAAGTGTATTACATGGACAAAGTCTGGAAACTTACCTTTATCAGGGAGTTCTCATAAGAGTTTTCTATTGACTTAACCAAAATTGTATTGAGTTTAACAACCAAATTCCATTCAATAAAAAGATTTAGGAATTTGTTGAGGAACTCCAAGTCCTGATTTTAGAATAGGGGAATACACTCAATGGATCAAGGAGCTACAAGTCTGAAGTTGGAAAGACCACCTGCCTAATTACTCTATTATGGTTTTCATGGAAAAATTATGGATCATTATGAAAATTAATGGGGATCCTTTCCACTAGAATGTTAAAGAAACTAGACATTTTAATTTCAATGGTGAGGGCTATTGAGACTTGATAAAATAGTGGGGTATTTAATAAATAAATAAATTATATATATTTATTATATCTCACTTATTTTGTGATCAAGAAAAGTATTAATAATCTACTCTTTTTAATTATAGAATAAAATAACAAGTTAATCATCCAAATTATCCCTATGACAAAATATAGGATAAAGATAACCTCATAATTTGAAATAACTTCTAGGAGTAGTTTATACACCTTCGGGTTGTGCTACACCATGAATGGAGATCTCACGTGCTAGAATCCTCAATACTTGATCCGCCTGCTAAAGCGGCAAGTGATGAATTGTTCCTTGTCTATGAAAAAAATTGAGCGATGCAGTTGATGTTTGATTTTTTGTGATTTCATTGATTTCCAGTTAACTAATAATTTCTCACGAAAACATGGATGTGTATATCACGATAGAGCATATCTATGGTATTTACCATGAGAGATCTATACAGGAAGGGTTTGATATTTCAAAGGCTCTCTTTTAGAGAAATATTGGATATGGTGCCCAAGTTGGGCCTCATGTAGACAATATCATTTGCTACATTGAGATTTTAGAGGTTATAGGTTTTAAACTCCCCAAATAACCAAGCACCGACCTCATTCGGGCATCACTCCCTCAGAGCTTCTCTATCTTTGTTGGGAATTTTAATATGAACTACATTGAGAGGAATCTACTAGATCTTTTTACTCTTCATCACTAAGTATATAAGGATACAAAGTGTGAAAAATATTTCATCCTTATGATGAAAAAACAGGAAGGGAAAGAAAATATCTTTAAGACCAAAGTTTCCTCACACCCTTCCAAGAAATGGAAGATCATGGTGAAAGTAAGGGAACATGATGTTGTCTGTTTCGCATGTGGAAAGAAGGACCACTGGAAGAAAAACTTCACCTAGACAAAAAAGCAATGTGAAGCTTCAGGTTCATTGTTTGTTGAGTTAAATTTATCTTTTTCTATAAATTGTGTATCATATACCACTTTTGGTGCTCACATATGTATTCAAATATAGGAAACAAGTAGATTCAAAAAGATTGACCATGGATATGTAGATCTTCAAGCATCCAACGAAGATAAAATTGTTGTTGTAGCCAACGGGGACTACCAAATATTGTTTTCAAACATAATGATCTTAGTTTTAAAGGGTTTCTATTATGTGTCTTTAATTACCAAAAACATTATTTCTATATACAGACTTTATGTAGATGGATTTAATTTCAAATTTGGGAATAAATTTTTCATATTTTATAGAGATGTAAATTGTTACGGCAAGGAACATTTGAATAATAGTCATTATGTTTTGGATTACACAAACCAAATAATGTAAATCAGATATGAAGTTACTTCACATGACTCATACCACACCCAACTTTGTAATCACCAGATAGGTCAATTAAATGAATAGAGCTTAACTAAATTTCATCAAAATGGATATTTAGAATCTTTTAAACTAAAACCACTTGGTGTATGTCACACATGTTTATAAGTAAAAAGGATCAAATCCCCATTTATTGGGAATGGTGTAAGGGCTAAAGAGCTCCTTGAATTAGTTCATACCAATGCATGTGGACTATTTCATACTGAATCAAGGGGTGAGTACTCATACTTCATAACTTTTACTGATGATTTTAGTATATATGGATGTTTTTGGTTAATGAGGTATAAGTTGGATTATTTAGATAAATTAAAGGAATAAAATATTGATGTTGAGAACCATCTTGGTAAGAATATTAGGAAACTTCACTCAGACCATGGTGTAGAATATCTTAATCAATTCTTCTTTGATTATTTATGGGAGTTTATCTCAACTCACTCCTCCTTATACACCTCAATGTAATGGTTTAAGAAAAAGGAGGAACCTCACCTTGTTGGACATTATGATATAAATGATGAGTTATATGACTTTTCCATTATCCTTTTGGTGATATGCATTACAAACAGAAGCATACATACTAAACTGAGTTCCAACTAAATTAACAGATAGTATACCATACCAATTATGGAATGGAAAGAAACATGTGTTGTATTACTTACATGTGTGGGGTTGCAAAGAATTTTTTATGGCCTATTTATGTAAAAATATTACACCCTAAGGCACAAAGTGTATCTTTATAGGATATCCCAAATAAATAAAGGGATACTACCTATACAATTCTTCATAAAAAATGGTTATGGTTGATAGAAATCCCACATTTCTTGAGGAGGATCTTTTCTATAAAAGAGATAGTGGGGTTTAGATAGAATTCTATGAAGTCCAAACTCGAGATGCACAAGAGTTAGCACAATAAAAAATTCCACAAATCCCCATGGAAGAAGAAATTGTTCTAGAGACACAATTACTATGTATGAGTACTACAGAGGTTATAAAACCAAAATGGTATGGTTTTCTAGTCACTGAGGGTGGTGACTCATTATTAGTTGATAATAATGATCCTATAATCTATAAAGAAGTAGTAAGTCGCATATACGTTTCTATGTATAAGAAGACATGACTTATGAAATGGGTTCCATCTACCAAAACCAAGTCTAAATTTTGGTAGAAACTCTAGTAAATGTAAATACCATTGGTTGAAAATGGGTATTCAAGAAGGAATTGGACATGGAAGGAAACTTCAGTACCTATAAGGCGTGACTGGTTGAAAAATGGTTTAAATAACATCAATTAATTGACAATGATAAAATCTTTTCACCAGTTATAATGCTAAAATCCATTAGAATTCTACTTTCCATTACGTCTTTCCATGATTATGAGATTTGGAAAGTGTTTGTAAAAAAACGTTTCTTAATGGGAACCTTCTGGAAGACGTCTATATGACATAGCTTGAAACGTGTGTGACTCCAGAGGATTACAACAAGGTATGAATGTTACAAAGATTAATTTATGGATTAAATAAATAATCTAGGTCATGGAATGTTGATTTTGATAAGGCCATAATGGAATTTGGTTTTATAAAGAACAAATGTGAGTTTTGTGTCTATAACTAGTTTAATAGGAGTTAAATCATTTTATTAATAGTTAATATTGATGAAATATTACTCATTGGAAATTAAATTCCAGTATTATAGTCTGTTAAGGAATGGTTTAATAAATGATTCTCTACAAAGGACTTGGGAGAGGTATTATATATTATTGGTATCAAGATACATCATTATAGATCCAATAGGATGCTCAACCTAAGTCAAAGTACATACATTGATAAGATATTGAAGAGATTCGGTATGAAACAATCCAAGAGGGTATTATTTCCAACATCTCATTGCATTCATCTTTCCATAAAAATGTGTTCTCAAAACCATGAGGAAAGAAATAGAATGATAAGGATTCCATACATATCAATGATTGTGTCAGTTATGTATGTTATGAAATATACTAGGCTAGATTTCACCTATAAAGAAAGTGTGATTGGAAGATATCAAGATGAACTAGGTGACCTTTATTGGATAGAAGTCAAAACTATCCTTAATTATCTGAGGAATACTAAGGATATGTTTTTGGTTTATGGAGGAGATGAGGAACTAGTCATCATAGGATATGCATATTATAGTTTCCAAAAAGATTAAGATGAGATTAAGTCAAAAATGGGATACATTTCACTTTAAATGGAGGTGTTGTGAGCTAGAAGAGCTCAAAGTAGGATATGGTTACAGATTCTACAACAGAGTTCGAGTATATTGAGGCTTCTGAGGAAACTATAGAAGCAGTATGGATGTGAAAATTAATCCAAGATCCTGATGTGGTATTTAGAAATAAATATCCTATTACACTCTATTATGGTAGCACTACAGCGTTGGCTCTTGAAAAAGTGACAAGGTCACATTAGAAGATGAAGAACATACATCAGAAGTATCATCTCTTAAGGGATTTTTCTCAAAGAGGTGAAGTTGTATTGAGAAGTGTTTCCATGGAATAGAACATGGAGGACCCCTTGACTAAAGCCTTGAATCAGAAGAAACATGACTATCATGTGAGGCCTAACTGACTAAAGGTCATAGGTAGTTGGCTCAAGTCCAAGTGGGAGTTTTTTAGAGTTGATTTCCTAGGACCAAATATGTTTACTTTGATTACATGTATATTTTATGTATTTAATATTAATAAAACATCTTATTATATATTGTTTTTTGTTTTTTATGACACTAATATAATAATATCATATTATATATGTCCTATTTATATGTTCATAAAAATTCCCCTCTATGATGAGAATATTGATGTGCTATGATGATATTATCAAATAATGTTCCATGGTTGGATAACCTACAATGATGGGAAACATAGTACATAGACTATCACGTGTGAGTAATCATAAGTAGACGAGGCTTCCTCTCATAAAGTTCTCACATGATAATCTCAAAGATGGTAGATTATGAGAACAGACATGCCAGTAGGAATTCCTCATGTTTTGGTGTTATCAAATATTCATATCTACGAGCTTGTTTGATGATCCTTAGATTTTAATATTATTATTAATGCATGTTACAACTTGTGTACTTAGATGTATTTCATAAACTATTATGATAATAGTTCACAGTGAAGTTGGATATGTTGGGTGTATCATGAGTGACATATCATTAATGAATAAGTCGAGGAAATATTTGTCCCTTCTATATTTATGGAAGTTTATATCTCATACTTTTTATTGGAATATAACCATCACATTAAATTCCATGGATACGGTGTAATGACTTGTTTATTTAAGATAGTAAAAAAACGTCATATCAAGCATATAGGTTGGTGACACAAATGTGCAACCTTCATGATGAGATATTATAATAAAGGGATTATATTAAACTGTGAGCATTCATATGTGGTTATTAATGTTGTGACATTAAGTTCTTTATCTTGGATGCTTTTACCCATTTCTAGATATTAATCTTAGACTTTAGGCAATCCCGCCTAATGCTAATGAAAAAGAATCCCAGAGGGTCACCCACTAAGTGTTTCTGTTGATCTCGATTAAATTCTATTTGAGTTTAATTAATGGAATAAATATTATTCTCAAGTTTGAGTAATAATTTTATTCAAGTTATATTGATCACATAAATTAAATAAATATTTATACACTATCTTAAGAATAAAATACTTCTTTTATTTATTGAATATTTTAGTAAATATTTATTCACTAGATTGTGAATAAAATATTTATTTATTTATCAAATATTTATTTGGTTGTTCAATAAATTCTAGAGGGGTTCGAATGGATCGAGACCTAGTCCGGTAACAAATATTAATTAACAAGACCGTTACATAATATTTTTTATTACACAAGTTGGAACATGCCACAAAATAATAATAATAGAATTATTATTATGTAGTATGTTATTTATTAAAGGTAATAAATGTTATTTAATGTTTGATATACAAATAAATAATATTTTAACTTAAATACTAACCCTATAAATAGACAACTATGAAAATTGTGTACAGTATCCAAAATTGAGAATATATAATTTTTGCACACAACAAATTCTATCTCAACTCCTCCTTCTCTCTCCCTCTCAAGAATGATAAGTTCAAGAGAGATTTATTCAAGGTTGAAGAACGAGAAATCAGGAATTAACAATGAAAGACATTTGACTTGTCATGCTAGAACATGCAGGTCTAGTGGTGTTTCTTGGAGATCATAGGAGCATGTGTGGATCACCTCTAGATGGATCCTATCCTTAGATCCTCATTGCACAATGAATTTAATCCAAAAGGGACTTTTTGGATGATCAACATTCACCAACGAAGAAATTTCCTAAGACCAGGTATTTATTTCTTTAAATATTAAATAAATTATTTATAAATTTGATATGTAATATTCTCACTCTTGGTTTCAGGAAATGATTATTAAAAGAAATTTTAATACATATCCCACCTTCGTATGCTTCCACTGCACCCAAAACCAACAAGTTGGAGAAGTGGAATGCTATAACTCATACCAAGATCAGCAGAAGGAGTTTTTCCCTATTGTCATATGTTGATTTATTGTACTCCCAATTAATCAACCATTAGATAATCTCATGATAAAATTATTTCTTTATTTATTTTATATCTATCTTAACCATGATTTATTTTATGGATGAAAGGTTGTGATCACATAAATAAATAGACTAATATGTAAATATGGAATTAAAATAATTAGATTATGTGTAAATGTTTTACCATAACATGGTTAATCCCTTAAGTAAAATCCACATAACAATAACAAGAAATTTAAATATAAAATAATAAATATTTACACATAATAAATGAAATCCCATAACTAAATATTAAGTTGGAATAAGAATTTCATTACTTGATTAGGAATTAAAACATAAAAATAAGGGTTTTACTAAGTATAATTGGTATAATTACTTTTATCAAGGAGTTTTTATGAATGTTTTTGGTTGAATTAACCAATTTACATCAAGAAACGTAGCTCTCACTAGACTTGATATCACCTAGATGAAAGTGTTGAGGAAATCTGAGAAAGGGTTTTTGGATTGGGGAGTCTACACAACGAATCAAGGAGTTACAAGCCCATTGTTGGAAAATAACTATTTTCATAAATACCTTTGAGTAATTCATTGATCCCTCACTTGGGTTATGAGATGGGACATATATGCCCTTTCCACTAGAATGACCACGAAACTTGACATTCTGAGAGTAATGATGGTAAATATTGATACTTGATAAAATAGTGAGAGACTTAATGGAATTAAAATTATTATGTTTCACTTATTTTTTAATCTAGTAAAGTACTAAAAATTAGATTAATGATTGTATAAATATTGAAATAAAAACCATGAAAAACACTGTGATAATTACTTAACTTAGTGTATTTCCTTAGTAGTAAAAATTTCTAAATATGGTAAAATCATTTATGTGATTCGTTATTATCAAAAAATATTTATTATATATTGGAATCCCCTATACCTATTATTCAACCCTCATAGGAGTGAAAAGGTGAAAAGTATTCCCCTGAGAGATATATAGATGATTCTTCCTACATTCGTTGTATTATATTATCAACTATGACCAAAGAGTTTATGATAAAATTTAAGGACATGAATGCTTAATCTATAATATATCATGTTATTTTAATGGAGAAATATATTAAAATACTTGAAATAAATAATATTTCCAATGCACTATAACAATATAAACTAGAAGAAGGGAATCTAGCTACTAATCATGATTCCAAAATGTTTTCTTATCTTGATCAGTTAGCGAAATTGGTCACCCGCTTGGATAAAAAAATTATCAAATAATATTATTTTAATATCTTTACCATCAAGGTTATCCTTGTTTATCCAAGCCCAAATAAAAGAAATTGACAATTCTCTTGAGAATATTTTGATCATAATTTACTTAGAAGATAAGGATTTTTTGAAACATGTTTCTCTATCCTTTATGGTGGAAATTTTGAAAGACAAGTCTGAATATCTTCTGCATAATTTATATCCAAAATATTATTTATATAATCATTTAAAAATAAAAAATATTCAATCGAAGAAGGATGAACATTAGTATATTTTCTTCTTATGTGTAAATAATGGAAACTAGAAAATAAATTACAATGAATTGAAGAATTAATCGGATGCATCCACCTCAGGTAAATTCATCAAGTTTATACTCACTACTTTTTTATTAAAATAAAATACGATTACACTATACATGTGTTTAAATATATATAATGAGTAATAATAGAAAGGTTATAGAGTGAACTCAAAAGGAGCTGTAAAAGGGAGGTTCTTGCATCAGTCAAGGGGAGATCACTACTTCTCATTACTAAAATGGATTGAATCAATTTTTTAATAAGTGTTACCAAAGAAGTTATCTCACTGTAAAACTAGACACAATGAGACATTATTTCACATTTGGAATATATGTTATTATGGTACATAAATATTAAACTAATGGTTCAGTAACTGTTGAATCATGGATATTCATCTCAATTAATGATGAATACAAAATATAATACACCTACCCAATTGTGGAAATACAATTATTTGTTAAATAAAACTAAAATTAGTTAAAAATTTTATACCCATGAAAGTGTTTTAGTCTCAATTAAGCTAAAATATTGGATACAAAAACTTACTACATATCATTTTTTAGATAAATAAACCTTTATAAATAAATGTATGCCATGGATATTTTAAGAGTTAGTTAAACATGGACATATAAACAATTATAAATCTAAAGAAAACTTCATAAACTTCTTGATATTCCTTTAATAAATTTCATAAAACCTTAGTGAAGTAAATGATTACACTTGCTAATGATTGAGGAATATATGAGATGATTTTTCTAAGAACATATTATCCAAGTAATCATTGATCATATATGTGGAGTAAAGGTATTCCAAAACTCAAATTTCATTATATATATCAATATCATAATTTTAGTAAAAAGAAAGATCGAGGATGAGTCTAATATATATTGTAAATCATCCATAATTTCTTCAAAGGTATGTTTTTCAAATCAAAGTGAAAAAAATAACCAAATTCCAACTATATTTTTTAATAGATATCATATAAATTGTGATATGATAATAATATATTAGGACAGTACCACAAGTCTTTATTGAAACCCTCTTGTTAAAAGTAGGATTTAGCTACAAATGAACATCAAAGACTATGGTGAATATGAGTTAATAGTTTTATAGCCATCAAGGGTATTACCATCTAGTCAAGACCGACTATATTTCGATAAAGGAAGAATGTATCATTAAATATTGTGGGTGAAAATTTAACTTGAATGTGTGAAGGCTCTACATGCACATGAGTTGGCATAGTAATGTTGGACTCTTCTATGAATAGTGTGAGGAGTAGTTATAGTGAAATATACTATATAGAAATTCATAACCAAGGGGGTGTTTTATGTTCTTTATGGTGGGTGATACATATATTATTCTTTTAGAATAAATATTACTGCAAATAAGGTGTAAATATAAACATTTTTTGGTTGACAAGTATGTATAAATTCAAGTGATGGACACCATGTATCAAGATTCAAGGACTCGATATCTTGAATGTTTTAATGAATTGATATTGCTGGTGAGTATCCAAGAGAAACTAGACAAGGATGATACAATATGGTACAAATAAAACCTGATTGATTATTATAAGGTTTAATCTATAAAAAACATATATACCAATCATCATGGATAAAATCCTTTTGAATCCTACTTGTCAAAGAATACTTTTATGATCATTATATTGGGATATTAAAAGTCAAGGTCACCTCATTTAGAGGAATACTTTTAGAATATGTCTATATGAAATGACCAATAAGAGACCCTATGGTATATGTCTATAAGGAATAACTAGAAAGGGTCAGTGAAATCAATAAATCCCAATGAGATGTACAGCTTACATAAATTCATTTTTGAATAAATCATGCATAGTGATCATAGAATATTTGTTTAAAAATGAATGAGTGAAATGTGTATCTAACTTTTTAGTGGGATCACTATAATAATTTCAAGATAGATATGTTGAAATAATATGGGAAAAAAAGTTATGTCTTACTAGTTTGTTAAGACTAAGGAATGAAATTTATCCAAGTATGACTTAAAGTAGAAACTGTGTTCTAAGAAATAAGAACTATAAAATTGATCTATAGGTTTTATAAATATATTCATAGTATATATACTAATACTTTATTAAAAAAAATATTGGTTGAAATAATTTAGGACCGAATTTTTGTTGGCGTATAATTCTTCTAGTAGAGAATTTATGGTCATTGGAAGTGATTATTGAGATTAAATTAATATAACAATTTTGAGTGCTAGTAATTTATCTAATATTCTATGATATGTGATGATGTTTGATAATACTGATGTATAACTCATTGTAAGTGAATATGAAGGAGATCCAACATAATTGCCTTGACTCATGGTTAAAAATATTGGATAATTCATGGAAAAGTAGAATTGGTTGAATTCCTGGAGTTTGGAGAAGCAGTAATACTAGTGATAAAGGGAATTGAACACTTATCTTCACTTAGTTAAATTTTATCTAGTGTCAAATAATAGGCTAAGGTAATATAAAATAGAAACCTATTACAACCAGTGGTCTCCATGTCTACAATATTTGAGTATGTTGTAGATTTTGATGCAACTTAAGGATCTATTCAGCAATGTACTTTTCCGATTTTGGGTTATACCAACAGAAAGTGTTTTATAAATGTTATGATAAGATTTGACTATAGAATTGTTAAGGATGCTAGGATTATCACATGAAAACAAGAGGTAAATACTCAGTTATAGAACTACTTGATGGATTTTTTCAATGTAGTAATGTTGCAGTAAACAGATTCATCATACAGACATGTGGATTTACGACCCTTATCCATAAAAATGTGGTAGGACTATTAGTTGTATCCATAATATGTATAAGCATGTTTAATATGTTATAAATAACCAGTCACCAGCAGTTGTCTCTAGTTGGAATAAGATTTTTTTGAAGTTGGTTCCCTAGAACCAATTACTTTTTACTTTCTATTACATGTATATTCAAAGAAGTTAATACTAATTTAAATACCTTATCATATATGAATTCTTATTTTGTAAAAAATTAATTTTTATAATTTTTTGGAATATATGTCACATTAAAAAAGGGCACAACAATTCCACACTATGAAGAGAAAATTTAAATTACATAACAATATTCTTCAACCTAATTCTATGGTCAGATAACATTGATGGGAAACAACATATATTGAATATCTGGAGAAAGTACTCATAAACATATGATACTTCTTTTCATGAAGTTCACTCTTGGTAATCACCATGATGGGAGATTATGAGAACAGTCTCACCTATAGAAATTATACATGTCTATGTGTCATTGGATTTTACTATCTACAAGAATGTGTGATGATACTTATAAATTGATATTATTTTAAATTCATGTCACGACTCACATGTTTTGATGTACAAACCAAAACTGCAATTTCATATGCTCATGGGAAGTAGGGTATGTTGGTTGCATCATGAATTACATGTTATTAATTAATAAATAAAGGATTTTTTTTCTTCTTTATGTATAGAAGTTAATATCTTGACCCTTTGAATGAAATATAATTTCTAAATTAAATTACATGGACATAGTGTAACAACTTTTATTTTAGATAGTAAAAGAAAGATGTAACAAGAAAATAGGTTGAAAAAAAGAGTGTGAAACTTGATTGATGAGATATTGTGAAAAACTAATTATATATACACATTAATTTTTTTTGTGTGGTTGTCTACATTACAACCTTAACTTCATTCTCTCGGGTGTCTTGATGCTTTTCTAGATAGTAATCTTGGACTTTAGGAAATCTCTCCTAATTACAAGGATAAATAATCCTTGAGGGTTATAAACTAAGTGTTTCCATTGATTCTAATTAAATTCTATGTGAATTTAATTATTGGGATAAGTATTATTCTCAAGACCAAGGAATGATTTTGTTTCAGATTTATTGATCACAAATATTTAAAAAATATTTTTTCACATGGTAATTGTTTAATTACATGAATATATAATATTTATTTATTTATTTGTTACTCTCAAGGTAATAAATATTTATTTTTTCATTAATAAATAATATATTTAATTATGTGAATATTTAATAAATATTTATTTACCAGACTGTGAATATAATATTTATTTTATTTATTGTATGTATAATAACATTTATTCATGGAACTATGATTATAATATTTATTTTAGGAGTAAATATTTAATTAAATATTAATTTGGGTATTTGATAAATTCTGATGATGATGAGGAGACCAACATTATATCTAGTGAAAAATATTAATTCCCAAGCCTGTAAAATAATATATATAATTACACATATTTTAACACAACATGAAAATAGTATTAGTTTAATATATTATTTAAGGGTTATTTTTCAATTAAAAAATATTTTAAACCTAACTATGTCTCTATAAATAAATGAATTCATCTATTTCATAGAGAGTAATTCAGATTGATAAAAATTTAGAATAGTTGTGCATAATGAAATCTATAACCCTCTCTCAAGACTGAAGAATTGTCTATAGATTCTCCTCCCTCTTCCACCCTCTCTAGAATGAGATTGGAAGGATGATAATTGAAGCTTAAATGAATCATTATATTGATCAAGAATAACACCAAAAGATGATCTATATGTCATACAAACACCCAAAAATCCATCTGTGATTTTCAGAGATCAAGTGAGTGCATGTGGATCATTTCTAGAGAGATTCTACACATGAATCCTTTAAGAAAATGATTGCAAACCAAAAAAGGGTTTTAGATGATTAATATGTTTATTGATGAAAGACCTCAAGACTAAGGTATTATTTCTTATGATCTATTTAAATTAATTATTAATTTATCATTAAAATATATTTCCTGGTTCTAGAAACATTTTATGTCAATATTTTTTGGATAAATTTTGTTTGTCGTGCTATTTATGTCTTATAAAATATGTGAGCAATCCATTGAATCTGAAAATTGGTGAGTTAGGATTGGCCCTAATAATAACATTCATTGTGATCAAAATAAATAGTTTTATCTCATAAAATATAATTTAATACTCCATGAATATATCTTTCATAAAGAATCGTTTTTTTGCAATATAAATTCACCACTGCATATAGATTTTCAATGAGATTGATATTCTTTAGATAAATTATTTGTCTTTATATGATCTACATCCTATAACAATCAAACTCATTCATCAAATATATTAACATGTATATTGTTTGAGTTTGGTCCTTTGAAATAAAATATATTGTCAATATATATTCTTTATTAATTATACATCTATCATGCACTGAAGGTAGAAGATGATAACTACATACAAAATCATTTAATATTAAAATATATGCATCATTTAAACTATGAACAGTACCCATGTTCATCAATCCCACATTGATTTTTTCAGTTATATGTCTACTCTATATATTTGGATGATTCATACACCCCCCCATAAATCCCCCAAGGGGATGGAATGAATCAAACCCTGGTCTTTTGGATGTATAGGCTATGGTGAGTACCACTCAAACATGGCTGAGACCACTGAAGATAAATGTAAACATGGTTAAATTAGTGATTTTATAACATACTCATTTTAAATTGATTTATTCCATATCTTATACCTTGTTAAAAAAGTCTATATTGATTTCCCCAATGTATATCTTCATGATAATAATGCATACACACAACAATCATATATTATTTCTTTAAATACCCATGCATCCCATTCTCTTTCTTCACTCACAAAAAGATTCATATATTCATATATATGTGTATTATCTCTATATTCATCTTCAATGCTTTTTTAGGTTTATATGTTTAGATAATTAATAATATTATTACATATCAAATACCATATTTTTACTTTTAAAATGTTGATTTTTTCCATTAATTCAAACTCTTCAAATAATACACCTAAATTGCTTAAGAATAAACCTTTCAACTAGAACAACCATTCCCAATCATCCCTAATCCCAGTGAAAATATTTGAAAATGTGGGGTGAGAACATAAAATTAGTACTGGATTTTAAAATGTGAGTGTTCTTGTTAAACCTTTGAAAAAATGTTTCTATTAAAAAAACTTTTATCCAGTGTAAAATGTACCTTTAAACATAAATAAACATTATTTCTTGAAAAAAGGATCACATAATAGTTTCATAATCTAGTATAAAGGAAAGGATTTTTTTTAACTTTCATTGAGAAAACACTAAAATATAGAGGTCCTCTTTCTTAAAAACACAATCCATCAAAATTTTTAAAAATCATGGGTTTTCTTTCAAATAAAAAAATTTTCTTTTGAAATGATATTTTTTTACTAGATCATAAAATCATCATTTTGTTTTATGAAATACAAATAATTCTAATAAAACTCTTTTCAAGAAAAAAATTCAGGAGGGAATATAGAATATTATATAAATCATCATTTTAATAGAATATATTAACAAGCTATTTCCATTATCATACATAATTGAATAACCTAAATTTGGTTATTTCCATCATTATAAGCCTTGATCAAGGCTCACATCCAAGACCACATAATATAGTGTCCTTAGGCTAACTTCTTGTGAACCATACATGGTATCTCATAAGATGAATACATTACTCAATTAATTATAGGGATATATAATTTTAGGCCCACCCACCAGCTTATACAATGTCCAAGTACCATAATTTTTGAACAAAACATTTAGAGGATTTCAATTTTCATCATAAAACTCGTTTAATATTCCTTTTAAATTCATTAACAACTATTTTTAAAAAGAACAATATAAAAGGTAATTATATCAATAAAAACAAGTCTTGTTAATAAAAACTCATAGAATAATTGTTTTTGAGAAGGATGTATTTTAATATATAATATATTGGTTTTGAATAAAATCAATTAAAATCCAATATAACCTTTTTAAAATAAATATTTATATTGGCCCATGAAGAGTAATTTTTCTCCAATAAAACATGGGTTTTAAATGAAAATACAAAGGGAGAGAGTTCTTTTAAATGAAACACATTAAAAATTAAAAGATAATTTTTAAAGGAAGTAACTCTCTTACCTTACATCCAAAAGTTGAGTTGAAACTCCTTTCCCTAAGGAATCACATTTCCAACATAACCCTACGAATTCCTCCTTTGTAGTTCATTACTCAATGAAAAATCTCAAAACCTCAATCTCCCTTCACTATCTTTCTATAAACCATTATTTAATAAAATAAATGGGTATATCTGGTGGAGGAACCTTAGAAACACATAGATATGATTTAACCAAAGGAGGGGGTTCTCATTTAAAAACCAACCTTAACTTCCTAACCAATAAATTATATTACTAAATATTTTTTATTTAATAATCCAAGTATTGATTGTGAAATAGACATGTAGTGTCCTTTATTAAGATATTTATTTTGGTTTCTATACACATCACTAAGTTATAACTTTAATTACCTATCTTTAAATCTTCAAATATTAAATTTTACCCATGAAAATGGACATATGTAATAAAACTCAAGATCATGATAAGATCTTTCCTAGCTTGATCTCCTAGTATATCACATAAATTATTCTTTAACACTCCCAGAATATATCTTTCTTAGAGAAGTGGTTTTTTATACTAGTGATATAAATTCACCACTACATACAAATATTCAATTTTATATATATAGTTCAAATAAATTAATCATGTTTACACGATCCACATCCTACAACCATCCACCTCCTTCATCAAATTTTTTTGAAAGTATATCAATAGAGTATGGCCCCTTATATATAAAATATATTATATATATATTGTTTATTAATTATGCTATTTTCAAACACTAACGGAAGGATACAGATACATATTTCATTGTTTAATTATAAAATATGTAAATCATTTACACTATGAATAATACCAATGTTCACCAAACTCATGTTAGTTTTTTAGTCAGAAGGACACTATGTTATATATATGAATGCAATAACCCCCCCCCCAATAATACTTTAGGGACCAACCTATCCTGGAAATTCATTATGCTTACTCGAATAGGTTCTTCTCCCCAACTCAAGTGTCGCATCGCACTTACCATGTCCACAATAGCACCGACCATGTTCTAGATAAGGCTGAGGGTGAACTCTACCTCATGGAAATAGGTTTAACTCCTTTATCTGGCTCAAGCTTGGCCCCTAATATTTTTATACTAAGAATATGCATATATTCCTTTATTAAATAAATTATAAAAATTAAATATTTAAGCATAAATTTAATCTAATACTTAATTATCATAAATTTAATCTTTTATATCATAAAAACAATTATCCTACTTCAATATAATCTTCCATTTAAAATTTTGATTATTTTAATTTAAATATGAATAATTCTAAAAGTCCATTTATTTCTTTTCATTGTTAATATTTTATTATTTTTCATTCATCCTTTATCAATATATATTTTATATTATATATATTCATTTCTAATTAATATTTTATATACCGTGATATTTATATTTCTTAATCAATATTATATTACTATTAAAATTTATATTTATCATTGACTATAATTTATCAGGAAATATTTGTAAATCATTAATTATTAATTTCACTAATATATTACCTATAATTTCAAAAATATTTAACTACATTAGAAAATAAACTTAAATATTTTTAAAGTAGTAATTTTATATGATATGGAAATTTTAAATTGATTTATTCCATATATTTCACCTTATTTTAAATGATTCTATATTGATTTCCCCAACATCTATATTCTTGATAAAACTGAATTCACATGAAATAGTCATATCTTCAATATTTGAATACCCATGTATCATATTCTATCACTTCTCCCATAAAATGATTCATATATTCCTATTTATCTTTATTCACTTTCTAGTTATCTTGGATGTAGTTATCTTCATGGTCAATCATAATTATATATTCCACAATCTTATTATTTTCTTCTTTTTTACCTTTATTTTCACATTGTATCTGTCCTCATAATGTGGAATATTATATTTTCATAGCCATATTTCATTACAATATTGTAAATTTTTCTTTTTTCCCTCCATTTTATGGTGTTTATCAAGAAAATAATTTAATTTTATAAAATGATACTTCCCACTAATAATATATCATGGTTTGTTTATGTTGTGAAACAATTAATTCAATAGATATATATTTAAATAAAGATTCAAAAAAATATATTAGGTTGTTACCATTCACATCTTGGTTGGGGTCTACTTATTGACTTTACTCACTTTTTTCCTAGAATAGTTTTCATATTTATACTCATAATTCCTATTAAAATAATTTTCTAAATACCACATAAATCCAAAAATTTCAGAATGCAAAAAAAAAATATTCCTCTCTTATAGGTAGTTTAACTTGGTCCCTTAAATCATGGAGATAATGATCTAGAAATTAAAATTTCGTCTCAAAAATCCCCATGTTGGATAGCCCTCAAGTTCCCTTAAACTCCAAAATTTTAATCTTGCCCCAAGTTTTTAAGAACTCGCTAAAGTATTTTTATGTTATTCCCCTAATTTTGACTCAATTTCCCTTGATTTCCAAAATTTCCAACATGTTGGAAATGTTTTTGATGCTTCAAAAACAAAACTAATTCATCACTATATCCTTGATGATGTGGTCTTGATAATGTGTCACCCTTACATGGTTGAGATGCTAATATTTGCATCCATTTTTCTTCCATTTTCTTAATAATTAATTGGTTGCTGTGATTATAGAATCAAAATATTGTCTTGAACCATGACCAAGAATTACACATGAAATACATTTCCTTGTCTTCCCCTTGGTCATTTACATTAAACAAAATTGAACACAACTAAACCAAAACTAACTAGAAATGAACTGAAGTAAACCAAAGCAGAATAGGCAAAAGTTAACATAACTAAATTCAAAAAATATTATTTAACTACAATATACAAAAAACAGATGAAAATGAATGAAATTATAGATAAAAAATTAAATCAAACTGGAAAATAATGAGTTGAATGAAAATAAATTTACTGAAACAAATTATTCAAAATGATATATATTTAACTGAACTAAACAGACCTAAGAAAAAAAAGAGACCTCAACCAACCAGAAATAAACTAAACCAAAGTATAATAAATAGATTAGTATCTAATAGATATAATCTAAATCAAATATAATTGAAATGAATAAATCCAAATTGAACTGACTAAAACCAAACCAAACCAACCCAGAAAACTCGCTTTGAACTTAACTGAATCGAAAAAAACCAAACTAAACTGAAACAATCCGACCCAAATGAACATGGATAAAATAAATTTTAAGTAAATCAAACTAAATTCATATAAAATGAACCAAAACATCTTAAATGGTTAGATGAGGGTGATAGGAACACCTCCTTTTTCCATGCATTCATTAAGGAAAGGAAGTGCATGATCTAACCTAACATTTTAATGGAGGATGGGATGTACTCGAATGACAGGGATGTGGTGGGAGGCCTCACCCACTCCTTCTTCAAATACCTTCTCATAGGTCCCAACCCTTGCATGTATGAAGGATATATCAGGGGGAATCAGATTTCATTGTAGACCTATCTTACCAGGTGTCTCTCGAGGTCAATGAGATGACTAAGGACCTTCTGATGGAAGTGGACATCCATGAGGCGATCATGCACCTAAAGCCGAAAAGCGCTATAGACCCAAATAGATTTTCATGATCCTCATATAGATATGCATGGGAGGTGGTTAATGGTGACCTTACTAAGATGATTCAAGACTTTTTCAGTGGAGGTTCTCTGCTACGGGTGGCGGCTGCCACAACTTTGGTTCTTATCCCCAAAACCAAGAACTCGTCCTCAATCCTTCATTATCTCCAAGTTATTATGTACAAATTCCCTTACAAAATTCTTGCAACCATCATTAACTCAAGACTGGTGGCCCATCTACCTTGGTGGATATCATTAGAGAAACAAGGATTTTTGAAAAGACGTTCTACCCAATGGGTGATTCTGGTGGCCCAAGCGTTAGTCATAGATATGAAAACCAAAGCCCATGGCTCAAATCTGGTAATTAAACTAGACATGAATAAATATTTCAATTAAATAGAATGGGGATTTATAAACAAGCTTCTCTTAGGTATGGGCTTCTCACCTTTGTCGACTGATCTCATATTTCAGTGCTATAGTTCTTCCTGGTTGGTAGTGAAATTTATCGGAAAATCTCATGGATTATTCAAGGCTATTCAGGACATAATGCAGGGATACACCCTCTCCACAAGCCTCTTTATCCTCTCATAGTAAATCCTCATCCTCCTCATTCACAAAAATATGATCAATGGAAGGATCATTCCCTATAAAAGAAGATGGAACTCTCCCTCCATCTCCCACCTTATGTTCGTTGATGATACAGTTATATTTTTAAATGAAAATAGATGATCTATTCATGAAATCATCAAGGTTATTGAGGACTATTTTTATTGGAGTGATCAAGTCATCAACAAAATAAGAGCAACGTGTACATCTCCAACAAATGTTCTCCTAATCGGGTCGTCTCCATTTGAAATCTTCTCAGCATTGAAAGCGGGTGCTGGCTGATGATCTACCTGGGGGACCCCATCTCCTAGAGATTCCTTTGAGTTAGGAATTTTCATCACATTTTGAGCCACATCTATGATAAGATCCTCAACTAGAAGAACATATACCTGTCATTCGGGGGCCACCTTGCTCTGGTTAATAGTGTTCTTATTTCCACCCCTGTCCACGCTCTGTCATCCCTCAAAGTTCCCAAAAGTGTTATCAAGAATATTGAAAATATCCTAGACCAGGTCATATGGGATTTAAGGGTTGAAGGAAAACACTCCTGGAATTCTTGGGGGAGGATGGAAAGGCCTATTCAGTAGGGCAGTATTAATGTTAGTAGTCTTGCTGATACTCTCCCCTACATGCATGCCAGACTGTCTTGGGAGCTCCATGAATGTCGAACCTTATGGGGTAAAAACATGGTCAGTATTTTCACAGGTGGTTTTCTATTGGATGATGGGAAATGGTAACCTTTAATGCATACTATACTGCCTTTATTTTATGCTATTCTTCCCCATGTTTGGTGGATCATTGGTGAGGGGAAAGTTCCCTTTTGGAATGCCAACTGGGCATGAACTACTCTTGGCTTCCCAAGGTGGCTCGCTTACAATATTTCATTTTAATAGGATAGAAAATACCTATCCTTTATTAATGATGTATTGAAATAGGGACAAAAAGATATTTTTCACCTCATTGACATCAATATGGAAGAAAATAGGCGCATATTCACCTGTCTCAATCAGGAGCCTTCACTTTTAAATTTGGTTGTTGCATCCTCATTCCCCTATCCCAACGTGATCAATGGAACAATATTCTCTGGATTAAATGCATCCCTTCAAAATTTATCTTTCTTAAATAGAGGTTGAGGAATGGCTCCCTTTCCACAGATGATAATATCAAAAAATGTGGTACCCTGACTGCTTCCAACTACTCATGCTACAACGATCACAAAGAGGAAAGTATGGGGAATTTTTTCTATGAGGGAGTTTAGGCCCAAGAGGGTTGGAATACCTTTGGTGCATTCACTATTGTGCACAATCGCAATATAAATGATGCACCTTTAATCACCTGTTGGTTTCAGTGTTCGGGTGATAAGGGAGAGGAACAGATGATTAGGGCTTTCATATTGCAGGTGCGTGGTGTATTTGGAAAGTGAGGAACAAAGTGCGATATGAAGGGATCGTCTCCTCAATATGGACCATCGTTGACTAAATCAAATTCCTTTTTATCGATATGATCAGATATATTAAGGGGTGGAATGAAGCTCCCTCACTCTAGTTTCTACAACTGATTTTCCACGGTCTCCCAGCTGTTGTCCCTCATGGAAATTGGGTCTGGTGGCATCCCCCGTCCTATGGTTTGAGTCCCAACACAGATGGATCCTACTCTGAGGTGATCATGAAGGGAGGATGGGTGTTCAATGGTTCTAGGGGCTCCTTTTTGTTTGTGTTCTCAGTTTTCCTAGGATAGGGTACCTCCATCCAGTCAAAATCCCTTGGCCTCCTATCAGAACATTCCCTCTGCCAATAGGGGTCCTTGTCATCACTGAATCTGAAACAAACTCTCTTATTCTCCTCAACTCACTGCAAGGAACTTTACCTACCCCTTTTTCTATCTCATACTGCATTAGGAAAAGCAGTAGTACTCTCTCAAATACTTGGGTGAAGCATATGTGGCGTGAAGGGAATAAGGTGGAAGATCATATGGCATCAATTAAGGCCCAAGGTCCGGGTACCTCTTATTTTTACAATTGAACACAGCTTAAACCTAAAGGGGTCAACCTGATGAGAGGGGATTTCATTATCCACTTAATGTGGATAATATTAAATGTTAATATATGTTGGTCGGAGTGGATACTCAATAGGGGGGTGAATTGAGTTCTAATTAAAATTTCTGTTTTAAAAACTTTGTCTAAAAACCCCCAAATAAAATACTGAATTAAACTGTAGTGAATTTATATCAAAGTAAGGGTTCGGTTGGGTTCTCAAGGGATTGATTATTTCCCAGTTAATCAAAACAGAAATGTTGATTAACTTTTGAAACCAACTTACTGATTTACAACTAATATAATCACTTGCGAATTTAATTATCAAAGTGACATTAAAATAGTTTTTGTTTTAAAGAAATTAGCATCAGAATAAAATAATATCATTGAAAGATATAGCACAGCAGATATAACCAAGAGTTTCAGTCTCAAGCCGATACCAAGTCCTATCAACAGTTTGTATAAATTTGATCCACACCCTGGACCGGGGTTCACAACAGTTTACAACTTTCCAGGTCCAAGACCTCTTCCACTATTTCAGTGGGAAATAGAAGATGTGAGAGTTTGAGTGAGGATTTACAGATCCTCTAGTTAAAGTATAGGAGACAGTGTGTGTGTTAAATACGGTAGATAACACACACTACTCGAAATGTGAAATAATGAATCACAGAGCAGAGATGTAGAGTTTATAAATGGATCTAGTGATTGCAGTGAAGCTTTGGACTCCTTGAGTTTGATCAGAGATGATTCTGAGTCCTCGTATGGTTTTTTTCTGAAAGATAGAGTGTCATCTGCTTGGCATGTAGTGAATGAAGTTCCTCAATGTCCTCGTGGAAGTACAAAACTTTTCTTGAGTAAGCTTGATTGTGTATGAGGTTCTGTGTTTTTCTACGACTATCTCATCCACCACTCTTTTGTGCTCTTCTGTCTTGTCGTTGTTACTCCCGTATATGTGCACCAGCAGGGGCTTCTTGTATTTATGGCATGAGCTACAGCAAAAGAAATGATTTCTTTTTACAGGTACGAGGTACGGTTCCCTGACATCCAACAACCTTCATTAAATAAATGAAAGAGCATTAAAATATTCATAATATGACCGTTGGTTAGATTAAATAAAGATAAATAAATTCAAACAAGTATTTATGACTATCAGTGTGTCAAGTGATCGGTAGGTCATCAGCATCAGCATCGGTGAGACATCTTCAGTGACTCAGATGATCTGCATCGGTGTGTCATGATTGGTGACTCATTTGATCAGCATCGGTGTGTCATGATCGGTGACTCATTTGATCAACATCAGTGTGTCATGATCGGTGACTCATTTGATCTACATCGGTGAGACATCTTCGGTGACTCAGATGGTCAGCATCAGTGTGTCATGATCGGTGACTCATTCATCAATATCGGTGACTCATTTGATCTGCATCGGTGTGTCATGATTGGTGACTCATTTGATCAGCATCGGTGTGTCATGATCGGTGACTCATTTGATCTGCATCGGTGGTACATCTTCGGTGACTCATTTGATCAACATCAGTGTGTCATGATCGGTGACTCATTTGATTAGCATCGGTGTGACTTTTTTCCTTTGATATGGATCGGTGCGACCGTTGTCCTTTGATATGGATCGGTGCGACCGTTGTCCTTTGATATGGATCGGTGCGACCATTGTCCTTTGATATGGATGAATTCCAGAATACTTGTAAATCAATAACAAAGAGATAAAAATATGATCTAACCAATATACACAGATTCACTAAGAGATTGTGATAATTTATATGAGAGATCCAACCGGATTAAGTAATTGATGATTTGTGATTATTAAAACAGCAATAATAGGAAGAATTTCAACAATCTTCCAGAGGGATCAACAATCTCCCCCTTTTTGATAATCACAAATCTTAGCCAATCACAAAGCTTAGCCATAAATAAATATAATATATCATCAATAATAAGGCATAATGAGAATAAAAACATAATGAGATATAAATCTCCCCCTGAATTTAGGCCTTTAAATACTTATGCAAGCATTGCCATAAAAAGATATAAATCTCCCCCTTTAGAGATGCATCTCCCCCATATCCCCCATAGATCCATAGTTATACAGATTTCTCCCATCTCCCCCATATCCCATAGATATCTCTCTCCCATATCCCATAGATATATAGATTTCTCCCCCTTTGGGATAATCAAAAAGGAGGGAAAGCAGATAAAGAAGAGATTAAAAGAAGGAAGCAGTGAGAATAAAAAGAAAAGAGAATAAAGTTTATAAGACATCACAGTAAAATCACAACAAGGTTCACCTTATCAAAAACAACACACAACTATTTATGGGGATGTAACGGGGCTTTGCCCTTGTCAGAAGGATCAATGGTTGGTAAGTTGGAAGGCTTGGAGGCAGGTTGAACTGGGCGAATTTGAAACTGTGGGAAGATGACTCTGGAGGTTGGAGGAGAGGATGGCACCGGGATTTGTTGTGGAGCTATAGGAGCTGGTTGAGAAGATTGCTGAGGAACTGGTCGTAGTTGAGAGAGATCTTGAGAAACAAAGATCTGATTTGGAGCAAAATCAGAGGCACCGAGAGGGTCAGCAGTAGGAAGCACAATGGCGGTGGCTTGTGCATTCAGATAAGGCTTCAAAAGATTTATGAAATTCTGAATAACTTCTGCACCATACTGCATAGCCTTCTCAAAATCATCCTTATTCTCCATGAACCGTTCCAAGGTTGGAGTAAAATCTTGCAACTGTCGAACTTGAGTCTTGAAAGCTTGAGTGACTGGAGGTAGTCTCATATTGTTAGCTAACACTTTGAAATTCGCGGTCATCTCATGCTTGGTATAGATTTTTGAAAAGTATTGGTCAACCTTTTCCTTGATCTCTCTCTGAGCTTTAGTGGCATCTGCTGAATATACTGTTACCATCTTATGAATGTGATCACTGTGCTCCTTCATCTTCCTCAACGAGTCCAAATCAAGAACTTGCCTAATGGCGGCCAATTCATCATGCACAATCTGCCTTAGAGCCTCTAGCTCACGAGTAGTGATCTTGGTTACTTTGGCTGTACTGTCTTGAGCAACTATCTGAGTTATCTCAGCTTTCAACTTTCTTAGATCACACTTCTTAAGATGTTCAATTGGATTTCTCAACACTTCCATCATACCAGAGATGGTGGATCTAAATTCATTGGATAAAGAAACTAACCCAGATTGTAGATCCTTCAGAATCTAATTTAGAGAGGCTATGTTCCTGCCAATAAACTCACCAGTATTGGCCAGGTCTGGTTTAATATCATTTGAAATTTCTTCTCTGACTGTGTCTCTCACAGCAGTAAGCAACTCCCTTTTTAACTTATCAAAATCGGACTGAGAGACAGTATAACTAGGTAGATGAGCACCTGCAGCATCAACAACATGAGCAGACCTTGCCTCAACCGGTTGGATTTCCATCATAACCGGAGTAGATTCTGATTCTTCTTCTTCTTCTTCTTCAGAATACTCTAAACCCAAAATAGAAAAACCAGGGTAATCATCCCAGACAGCAGCACACAGAGTATATTTCGGTTTAGCATAACTTTCTTTTCCACTGATTTCAAGAGATTCTCTCTTTCCATTGGCATCTGTTTATGGTATAGTTTGATGTGTTTCTGTTAGAGGTACAACAAGACCATCCACTGGTCGGTTTTCACCATCATCATCATTGTCATCATCATCTCCATTCTCATTTCCATTCTTCACAGAAACGTCACTGTCAGATACTTCAGTGTCACTAGCTTCTTCATCACCAAGAACTGGTTCTGATTCAGGTAAGGGTAAAGGTGGACTGGCAGATCCAAAGTCTATTCTTCTCTTAGGGCTCACAGTATCAGGATCACTCCTATAATCAGGAGGTGACATACTTCCTTCTTCTGTTTCAGCTTCTTCCATCCCTTGTTTACCAGAATCTTCAGTGTCTTTATTCCTTTCAACATCTACTTCTTCTTCATCATAAGAATAAATTGGCTCCTCATCTGATTTCAAACCAGGGTCTCTCAAACCCTTCGGCCTCTTTCCATGATCAGTGGGATTGTAAGATTCATACAACTTGTCCTCATCAACAACCCAACATTTCTTCCATGGGTTCTAGTTTATTTTCATCCATTTACAAATTTCTTTGTTAACACAAAAAGCACAATCAGATTCGACTATCTCATCAGCTTCATCAACACATTCCAGATTCTTTAACATAGAAGAGATCATTTTGGAATAGAACAAGGCAGTGGATTTCTTAGAAGGTTTCACCATTCCATCTATGGGCACCATTAGATATCTACACAAATTGATCTTCTCAAGGGTCTTTAGTAAAATAAATAGAAAAACATCCTGGTATCTTACAACAGAAAAATATCCTTTCCTGGGGAAAATTTGGGGCTGAATAAACTTAAAGAAAAGTCTACATTCACCATCTAGCTCTGATGCTATGATTCTCCTTGACTCTCTGTTTCTAGTCAAAATCTCTAAAGCTAACTCATAATAGAAGTATTTAGTGGTTGGAGGAATGTTTGCAGCATAATCCTCATACCGACCCTCATGGGGTACATTCAAACATTCAGCCCATTGTTTAGACGAAAAAGATATTTTCTTTCCTTTCACTACAGAAGACATTCTGGCAGCCTCGACACCATCTAAAGTAACTTTCAGATTTATATAAAACTCATGCACTAGATTTGGGTATTATACACGAGTGTTATCTCAGAACCAGGCTTTCCATCCTTGCGAATCTAAAAATTGTAACAATAGCGACTTACTTGTCAAAAGCCAAGCGGAGCTGACTTCCTTTTCTACAGCAACAATCCGAGTTTCCAGGTTCGTATTTACTGATCTTTGAGTGGTACTACTCGACTCACCTCGAGCACTCTTTGAAGGTACATGACTTTCTGATCCTTTTCTCGGTCTCTTCTGCTTAGACATTTGATGATTCTGGGGAAAGCAAGAGTTCAAAGGTTCGAAGTGGAGGAGAAGAGAGGAAATAAGGTTTGGCGGGAAAGAAATGAAAGGACGACGGTTTGGGGAATAGAAATAGTCGCGTATCATTTATTTCATCATTTAGGGTTCCCATAATAAAGATAAAAGTAGTAAATTAATCACAACAAAATAAAAAGTAATACAAAGAAAGATTGGGTTCACAGATCAGTTTCACAGATCAGTTTCACAGATCTATCATACACAATTCTTGTTTAATAAAATTCATTCTTTCAGAACATAAAAGCTTTGTAAAAATATCAGGTAATTGATGTTCAAAACTAATAAATTCTAGAGAAATATCACCTTTCTGATAATGATCTCTTAGAAAGTGATGTCTGATATCAATGTGCTTAGTCCTAGAGTGAGACACAGGGTTCTTAGATATGTTGATCGCACTAGTATTGTCACAGTTAATTGATACCTGTTTATAATCAAATCCATAGTCCAATAAAGTGCGTTTCATCCACAGAATCTGTGCACAGCAACTACCAGCAGCAATATATTCTGCTTCAGCAGTAGACAATACAACTGAGTTCTATTTCTTACTACACCATGATACTATGGACTTTACAAGTAAATGAAATGTTCCAGATGTGCTTTTCCTATCTAACTTTCATCCAGCAAAGTCATCATCTAAATAACTAGTTAGGTCAAATGATTGTCCTTTTTGGTAAAACAAACTTAAATTCACGGTATACTTAAGATATTTAAAAATCGTTTTAACAGCCAGTAAGTGTGATTATTTAGGATTAGCTTGAAATCTAGCACACATATATACACTGAACATAATATCTGGTCGACTAGCAGTAAGATAAAGTAAACTCCCAATCATACCTCTGTAATTAGTTTGATCAACTGGTTTACCAGTTTCATCAATATCCAATTTACAGGTAGTACTCATAGGTATATCACTTTCCTTAATACTATCCAAACCAAAACTTTTTAATAAATCCTTAGTATATTTACTTTGATTTAGAATAATACCATCTTTAGTTTGAAAGATTTGAAATCCAAGAAAATACTTAATCTCTCCCATTAATCTCATGTCAAACTCATTTTTCATAACCTTTGAAAATTCAGTACATAAAGAATTTTTAGAAGATCCAAAAATAATATCATCAACATAGATTTGTACTATTAACACATCTTTTGAAATCCTTTTTATAAAAAGAGTGGGATCAGCTATTCCTTTTTTAAATCCTTTTGAAATAAAAAAGTTTGAAAGTCTTTCATACCAAGCTCTTGGAGCTTATTTTAAACCATATAAAGCTTTAGAAAGTTTAAAGGCATGATTTTGAAAATGAGGATTTGTGAAACCAGGTGGTTGTTCTACAAAAACATCTTCAACAATAAAACCATTTAAAAAAGTACTTTTCACATCCATTTGATATAATTTGAAATTAAGATGTGATTCATAGGCAAGTAAGATCCTAATAGCCTCTAATCTAGCTACAGGTGCAAAGGTTTCCTCATAGTCAATTCCTTCTTCTTGATTGTAACCTTGTGCAACTAGCCTAACTTTGTTTCTAATGATGTTTCCAGATTCATCAACTTTGTTTCTAAACACCCATTTTGTGCCTATGGTTATAGTGTCCTTAGGTATTTCTACTAATTTCCAGACTTTGTTTCTTTCAAATTGATTTAGTTTCTCTTGCATATCCATTACCCAAAATTCATCATTGATATCATCATTGATATTTTTAGGTTCTAGCTGTGACAAGAAGGCTTGATGTTCAACCTGATTTCTAAGAGAAGCTATAGTCTGTGTCCCTCTATCTAGATTTCCTACAACAGCATCTAAAGGATGGTTCTTTAGAATCCTACTTGGTCTTGAAAAGGTAGGGCTAGAGATTTCAGGTTCATCTACAGGTTGAGGTTCAACAGAAGCAGGGTCTGGAAAATTTCCAGAACTAGATGCTTTAACTAAAGGTCCACTGTTTTTATCATTAAGGTTCAAACCAGAGAGATCATCTTCAAGATTTTCAAAAGAGGACTTAGGTTCATGTGGATCAGTTTCATCAAATTTGATGTGAACAGATTCTTCCACACATTTGGTTCTTTTATTGAAAACTCTATAATCTTTACTGGAAGTTGAGTAACCTAGAAAAATTCCTTCATCACTCTTGGATGCAAATTTGTCGAGATTGTCTTTAGTATTAAGAATAAAGACTTTGCAGCCAAAAACATTGAAGTAGTTAACCTTAGGTTTCCTATGGTTCCATAACTCATAAGGGGTCCTCTTAAGAACAGGTCTGATCAAGACTCTATTGATAACATAACAAGCTGTATTTATAGCTTCAGACCAAAAATAACCAGGTAGGTCATACTCATTAAGCATAGTTCTAGTAATTTATTGCAGGGTTCTATTCCTCCTTTCTACTACACCATTCTGTTGAGGTGTCCTAGGGGCAGAAAAATTGTGACTATAGCCACTATGTGAGCAGTAAGATTCAAACTCATGATTTTCAAACTCACGGCCATGATCACTTCTCGGAGTTTTAATCTTAAGTCCACTAAGGTTTTCTACAGACTTGGATTATTATAAAAATCAAGAACATGCTACAATTTTGTGAGCTAGAAAATATACCCAAGTATATCTAGAAAAGTCATCTACAAGAACATAGACATAATGCTTCCCATTTAAACAAGAAACTATAGAAGGTCCAAATAAATCCATGTGAACCAACTCGAGAGGTTGAGAAGTTGACACTTCTTTCTTTGATTTAAAAGATACTTTATGTTTCTTTCTCTTTTGACAGGGATTACAAACTTTGTCTGCTGGAAATTCAAGTTTTGGTAGGTCTCTAACTAAGTTCTTCCTAGCAAGTTTTCTAAGTGAATGCCCATTTATGTGTCCTAATCTCCTATTCCAGAGCCAAGACTCTTTATGAAAAGCATTTAAACAAGTAATATTTTTCTTAGCTAAATAATTTAAATCGACCGCATAAACATTTTCATTTCTTAAAGCAGAAAACACTAAAGCATTTTTAGAATTAAAAACATTGCAAGAATCATTTACAAATTTAACATAAAAACCATCATCACATAACTAATAAATACTTAACAAATTGTATTTAAGTCCATCACCAAATAAAAATTTAGAAATTAGTACTGAGTCAGTGTTACCAATCTGGCCTAAGCCGATGATTTTCCCTTTAGAATTATCACCAAAGGTGACAAAACCTCCATCAACTCTGACTAAGATTTTAAAGCATGATAAGTCTCCAGACATATGTCCTGAACATCCACTGTCCAAATACCAAGGCTTTCTATAGGAGCTCTTTAAGCAGGTTCGCTACAAAACAGATTTAGATAGGAAATGATTTTTGTACCCAGATCTTCTTGGGTCCAGACAGGTTAGCAATCAGAGCTTTTGGTACCCAAATTTGTCTTATGGGTATCATGAGAGTTTTAGAATCAACAGACTTTGAGAGATAAAGGTTATTAGATCCATAACTATGAATATATCTAGTTGAAGCATATGAAGTTTCAGAACTAGCTACATTCTGTCCAGATTTAGGAATGAATTTAGTTTTGGTAATCTTCCTTTGTCCAGGTTGGTATCCTATACCAGTAGTGTATCTAGGTTCTATTTACTTACCTAGCATCTGAGTAAGAGTATCTTTACCATTTGTAAATTTCTCTAAGTCTTTCTTGAGTTTCTCATTGGATAATTTTAGTTCGGTATTCTCTTTAAGCAAATGAGCATTCTTTTCTACTTCAATATCAAGATTAGATTTATGTTTAACAGTTAAATCATATTGTTTCTTTAAACCTTTGTATTTATCTTTCAGCTCATTACAGGTTTCTTCTAACATATCACAATATTCAAACAGTTCAGATTTAGACATGTTATCACATTCAGAATCATTTCCAGAATAATATGAATTAAAAGCAGGAGTTTCTGAAGTTACCTCAGAAGTGTTTGTCATAAAACACATGTTTGCCTTATTTCTGTGCTCAGTTTCAGAAATTTCAGATTCAGTGGAGCTATCCTCAGAAGCACTCCAAGTAGCCTTCATAGCCTTTTTGTACTTACTGTCCTTGTAATCATACCTCTTCTTGTATTTCAACTTTGGACAGTCTTCTTTTATGTGTCCCTTTCTTTTGCACTCATAGCAGACAACTTCATCTGATTTGTCAGATTTCTTCCAATCCTTTTTCCAATGTCCCTTGTTGTCATACTTACCTTTGTAGTTTGACTTTCTGAAAAACTTATTCTTCCTATAAAACTTTTTAAATCTTCTGGCAATGTGATCCATCTCAGCATCTCTATCAGAATCACTCTCACTGTCTTCACATCTTGAACTTTCATTGATAGCTTGAAGCTTTTCCTTATCCTTGTTCTTTGAAGTTGAAGTCTTGAAAGCAACTGACTTCTTTCTAGGTTCATCATCTTCTTCTTTGTTAACCTTGAGTTCCTCTTCATACATCATCAACTTTCCAATTAGTTCCTTCACTGGTAGTTCACCAATATCACATGATTCTCTAATTGAGATAGAAGTTCCCCTCCATCTTTCAGGTAGACATCTCATAATTCTCATAATTTGTTCCTTTGATGGAACACCCTTTCCTAGAGAAGTCATTGTGTTGATGATTTCATTAAACCTGAGATACATGTCAGAAATGGGTTCATCAGTCTTCATCTTAAAATTATCATACATAATAGTGTAAGTGTTCAATCTCATTTCCTTAACATTAGTTGTTCCTTCATGAGAAACAGCTAAGGTATCCCAAATTTCATAAGCAGTTTTACAAGAATATATTCTATTAAATTCTTCATCTCCTAGAGCACAGTACAAGGAATTCATAGATTTGCAGTTATTATTGTAGGCTATCTTAGTAGCTTCATTCCAAGTAGTTTTAACAGTAGTTGGTATTTTGTATTCAGATTCTATAGTAGTCCAAATATCAAAACCCATGCTTTCTAAATGAATTTTCATCTTGATTTTCCACTGAGCATAGTTAGTGCCATTGAAAAATGGTGGTCTATTGGTAGAGAAACCTTCAACTCTATTATCCATGATATCTTACTTAAGGAAATGATTTTAAAGAGATAAAAATTTTAGAAATAAAAGAAAATTTAAGAACTTTAAAATACAACTAAAATCACAGTTGAAAAACAGAGTACTTTTAGAAAATATTTAAATCTAACCTCTGATACCAATTGTTGGTCGGAGTGGATACTCAAGAGGGGGGTGAATTGAGTTCCAATTAAAATATCTGTTTTAAAAACTTTGTCTAAAAAACCCCCAAATAAAATACTGAATTAAACTGTAGTGAATTTATATCAAAGTAAGGGTTCAGTTGGGTTCTCAAGGGATTGATTATTTCCCAGTTAATCAAAATAGAAAGGTTGATTAACTTTTGAAACCAACTTACTGATTTACAACTAATATAAACACTTGAGAATTTAATTATCAAAGTGACTTTAAAACAGTTTTGGTTTTAAAGAAATTAGCAGCGGAATAAAAGAATAACTTTGAAAGATATAGCACAGAAGATATAACCAAGAGGTTCAGTCTCAAGCCAAGACGTAGTCCTCTCAACAATTTGTATAAATTCAATCCACACCCTGGATCCAGGTTCACAACAGTTTACAACTTTCCAGGTCCAAGACCTCTACCACTGTTTTAGTGGGAAATAGAATATGTGAGAGTTTGAGTGAGGATTTACAGATTCTCCAGTTAAAGTATAGGAGATAGTGTGTGTGTTAAATACAACAGATAACACACACTGCTCGAAATGTGAAATAATGAATCACAGAGCAGATATGTAGAGTTTAGAAATGGCTCTAGTGATTGCAATGAATCTTTGGACTCCTTGAGTTTGATCAGAGATGATTCTGAGTCCTCTTCTGGTTTTTGTCTGAAAGACAGAGTGTCTTCTGCTGGGCATGTAGTGAATGTAGTTCTTCAATGTCATCGTGGAAGTATAGAACTTTTCTGGAGTAATCTTGAGTGTGTATGAGGTTCTGTGTTTTTCTACGACTATCTCTTCCACCACTCTTTTGCGCTCTTCTGTCTTGTCATTGTTACTCCCATATATGTGCACCAGCAGGGGCTTCTTGTATTTATGGCACGAGCTCCAGTAAAAGAAATGATTTCTTTTTGCAGGTGCGAGGTACAATTCCTTGACATCCAACAACCTTCATTAAATAAACGACAGAGAATTAAAATATTCCTAATATGACCGTTGGTTAGATTAAATAAAGATAAAGAAATTCAAACAGCTGTTTATGACTATCAGTGTGTCAAGTGATCGGTAGGTCATCAGCATCAGCATCGGTGAGACATATTCGGTGACTCATATGATCATCATCGGTGTGTCATGATCAGTGACTCATTTGATCTGCATCGGTGTGTCATGATCGGTGACTCATTTGATTATCATCGGTGTGTCATGATCGGTGACTCATTTGATCAACATCAGTGTGTCCTGATCGGTGACTCATTTGATCTGCATCGTTGAGACATCTTCAGTGACTCAGATGATCAGCATCGGTCTGTCATGATCGGTGACTCATTTGATGACCATCGGTGACTCATTTGATCTGCATCGGTGTGTCATGATCGGTGACTCGTTTGATCAGCATCGGTGTGTCATGATCGGTTACTCATTTGATCTGCATCGGTGAGACATCTTCAGTGAATCATTTGATCAACATCAGTGTGTCATGATCGGTGACTCATTTGATCAGCATCGGTGTGACCGTTGTCCTTTGAAAGGGATCGGTGCGACCGTTGTCCTTTGATACGGATCGGTGCGACCGTTGTCCTTTGATACAGATCGGTGCGACCGTTGTCCTTTGATATGGATCGGTGCGACCATTGTCCATTGATATGGATCGGTGCGACCATTGTCCTTTGATATGGATGACTTCTAGAATACTTGTAAATCAATAACAAAGAGATAAAAATATGATCTAGCCAATATACACAGATTCACTAAGAGATTGTGATAATGTATATGAGAGATCCAACCAGATTAAGTAATTGATGATTTGTGATTATGAAAACAGAAATCATAGTAATAATTTCAATAATATTCTAGAGGGCTCAAAAAAATAAATAATATTCATGTGATTTATTATTCATAAACACCATTTTATTTTATTTTACACTTTGAATATTATTTCATAATATAATTATAATTCCTTATTAAAATGCACTATTACATGATACATTTGTTGAAGATATTTTATAGTACCCAATGATATTGATTTTATTTTCGTATTTATTTTTCAGGTTTATCATTACATTGGGAACAATTCATACTTTTGTAGTGTTGGAATATTCACAATGGAAGACCACCAAAATTGGCCTTGAACCAACAACATTCTGGGAAAAGTAAATTGGACGGAATTCCGATAAAGAGATTGTAGAGGCCAATATCAAAGACTAATAATTCTTAAAATTTAACTATATATATAGGAAATTATGGGGAACATTTCATTAAACAATTTCCAAAGATAAATCGAATGTTTAAATTGAGTTATAGGCGGCCCAAGTTGGAGATGAATTTCTGGGCTAGATTCAGCGGCCCTGAAAAACAGCCCTCCAATTTAACCATATATCGGAAACCTCATATTATTTGGGTCTCAAATTTTACAGGAGGTTATTATATATCTGGGGATACATTTTATTCTTCTATGTTCCACTATAATTCGTCCATATAGAATGTAATTTCATTGTATATGTTCGGTGGATGGAAGCTAGATGCAACTTCGGGTTAAGGGTGGAAAAGTCTCACATCTCTTACTTTCCACCACCCTAGGCCTATCACCATTAATTTAGGAGACTTGGAAAGATGGGAGATCGACCTAATTCTCCCAAAATTCCTATTTAAGGTAATGTTTTTAGAGGATTTTTGGATCTTTGAGCTTTTTTATTATTGTAATGTTATTATGCCGATTTGTCTTTGTAACGTTCTTCTTTCTCATGTAAGTTGTTCGAATCACCTTAGTTCTTAATAAAATTTCTTCCATTAAAATTATTCTATTTTTATCTACATCACATTGATACCATTTACTTATGGCGTGATTCTATTCACACCATACCTTGTGATATTCTTCACACAACGGAAGAGTGATCATTATTTTGTTGTTTTTACTTCATCAATTTTTCCCTTATGAGTCTACTTCCCGCTTCCATTGAGAACATGTCATCAATGAAGGGATAAATATTTTATGGGTTGATCCAAGGGAGTAGAATGGTTCTAGATTTGATGTTATTTCTTAATCAATAAATGTTATTGATTTCTTTAAATTGAGTTTCTTTTATTCACGGATTTTATTTCTTCCTCTTCCTTATTGAATTTTATCGCCCCACTTTTATGTGCTAATAAGATCTTTTACCTTGGAGTTCTCACTAATTTGATCCTACATGTTTATAGGTTATTATAATGTGTTTGTTAAGGTTTTTAACCATTAATTGATGAGGTTAGTTTTAATTCATTAAATGAATCTTGCTTGAGTTAATGAAATTGAAATCTTAAAAAAGGGAATCCATCCAATACACCCCAAGTGATAACCTAGGATCAACTCATTATTTTAAATTGAATTCACTTAAGTCTCTTAGTGTTCAATTAAACCCATTTAAAATCAACCCAATTTTCCCACTTCATATCCATAAATAGTTTGTAGAATGTACATGTCCATAGGTTTCTTCATAGGTCTCTGAAGATTTGACAACCCAAGATAAACTACAAGAGATCGCTTAAACCTAAAATCTTGGGTAAATTTGGGAGAGACCAAATTTTGGTGACATTTTAGGGGACCTAAGTAAGTTATTGTAGACACTATTATCCTTTTTTCATCTCACTTCCCTCTTCTCACCCCCTCACTCATATGGAAGGCAATTTTGAACAAATCCAAACATGGGGAACCTATACCTACTATGATGACCCAACGCCATGTGTGATGTACAATGACCATCCTAATTTATAATGGTGGGATCATCAAAAACCTAATGAACCACAATGTTTTAACTCCTATTATCTACAAAAAATTACAACATAATATGAGTTTCAATATCCACAAAGCCAATCTGAACACCCTCCTTTACAATTCCAACAACTTAATTTTCCACCTGGAATAGACCATTTGGATCAAACCCTTATCCATACCGATCCACATCCATTACTTGAAAAACTATGTCAACAAATGGATATAATGAATTTTTAGGTTTCATCATTGATATTATAACTACAACACTTTGAGACGGTTATGGAACCCATTCCCACTCATGCTATCCCTTCCTCGTTATTGATAGAAGACTCTTTTCTCCCACAAACCTCTAATGAATTTATTGAAGAACCATCCTATAGATTTGGTATAGATAAAGGGGATAAAGTAATTGTTGAAGGGTATTTAAATCAGGAGGAAATTGATTTTTTGGATTCAAAAAAGGGGAATTTGACATCATGGATTGAGTGTCCTAAATATAACTCCATTTCTGATTTTTCCGAACCAAAAATTACTGAACCATTAAGAGAAATCACAGACATTGAATCTATACCCATTCCAAAAAATGAACTTTACAATTTTTTTGTTCAATATTCTATTCAAAAGGAACCAATATTTTTGATAAATTTGGAAAATGAAACGGATTTGGATTCAAAATCTCAACTTGTGTTTGAATGTCTTATCCTACCCAAGCTCAAAATTATTTTCCTTCCTTCCTTGATCAAGTATCCAATAATAGGGTATAATAATGACCTTTAAAGTGGAATTATTTATTCTCTTGAAACCAAAAAACTTGGAATGATCATTGATGTCTTAGGAAATACTACAGAGAAAACTGGATCAACCATTTCTGATATTCCTTGGATTTTCCCACTCATTGTAGAACATAGGGTTGTACATGAAACAAATTATAAAAAAAGAATAAATCTCAATAAATTAGAAGTTGATAAATATGGGGTCTTTAAAATGTTTAAAGTTGTTATTGGGTATGTTAAGGTGGTTCTATTCGAGCTAAAGATGTTAAATAAAAGCGTTGCATGTCAGGCAACCCGTGGTTTTCATGGTTCCAATCATTTTGAATCATCTTTATTTTTTAAATAGTATTAATAAATCAATTTTATATTTTAAAAAATACTTAACTATGAATACGATAGTACCATATACTGTCGACATGTTCTTCTATTATGAGTATGGATGGGTATGAAAGGGGAGCACCATATTTATCTATGTCACATGGTGTGATCCTTGAGTAATACCTTACCCAGAAATTTAAAAAGAAGACAATGTCTAATCAACTTATTTTTATTTTTATGTGTTTGTATATTAAAATAAAAATACCAAAATAATAATAATAATAATTAAAAAAAATTAAAAGGACACGTCGTAGGTCATGGGGTAAACCCTGTCACAACCGGTGAAGCCATGGGGACTCGAACCTGGAACCGAAGGGAGACAGGGGAGCCCTTTCCACTGACTTACAACTTATAGAGATAATTTATTATATAATTTTTTACATATACTTGTTTTTGAATTATATATATATATATATATATTATTTTTTACATGATACTAGTATTGGTATTTGGTATGCTAAAATAAATAGGTATGTTTTTTTGTCTTTGTACGTTTTTAATTAATCAAACCTCTCAGGATTTCCATGGTTTCTAATTTAGTTTGTGAGTGAGAAGAAGAGGCTATTTAGGTCCAAGAGTTTTATAGGGAAATCAACTATATCCATAACTTACAAGATTTCCTACCATCTACCATAGGGATTCCATGAGTAGCATGGAGATCAAAGGAATAATCAGGAGTGCTATGAACTTCAACTTCAAAAACCATGTGATTTTGTTCCATGTTTATCTATTAAAATTCCTTTTAGAACTTATATCTTTTACATCTACCCATTCTAAATTATATTTTATTCAAACACTGGGGATAGTTTTATTTTATGTTGGGGGGAGATGAAATAAAAAAAAATTGCTTTTGTGTGCAAAGAAAATGATTAGAAAAAAAGGGTGTCTTAAGGGAAGGGAAAGTTCCTTCAACCTTGAACATGACAATACACACTTCACAATTTGAAATTTAATATAAAAAAATTTAGCATTCCCTGATTCTGATTTTAATCAATGTATAATTTCATGAGCATAGATTTTGGAAAGTGTGGCTGTCTAATGTGAAATTTCATCATTTATATTTTCATCCAAAAAAAAGATCACAACGCACATCCTTTAGATAGTGGGTTATTAGTTTGAGTTCATGGGGTCCCACAAATAAATATAATAGGTCTGGTGATCATTTTAGTTTTAATATGAGTATTCAATAAAAAAATCAAAAAATAAAAAAACAATAAATTTGCGAGTAAAGCAATGAAATGACCTAATGTGTTGTTTCGACACTTGGGGATCATAAATCCATAGTTTTCTGGCCCAGAGTTAGTAATTTTTTCTCTATTTGTGGTAATTTGAATTTTTTTTGACTGAGTTAACTTGATATGATTCCCGAGTATGTGGGCTTCACTTGGTGCCCTAAGGTCTTTGAGCCTAGGAGTCATCAGCAAAGTCTCGCTACATGGGTTGACTCTTTTGAGAAAAATTTAAATTACCATGGAAAAATTGAAATATATATATATTTAATAAAAATATTGAATACTCATATTAATTTTGAAATTTGATTCCACCTAGAACTTCCATAATTTCCCCCTTGAATAAATATGAACCCCCATGTCTATTGTGATACAGAACACATCCTCATACTTAATTGATATTGGAAGAAATATGGAAATTAATTTGAACAAAGGAATGGGATTGGGATTGGGATATTCTTATGAAACTATATTGTATTAAAATATTTTTATGGTTTTCATAGTTGTTTGATATAAGGGTTTTTGGTGATCACTGTTTATTAAAATGTTCTTGGAAAAGGGAATTCGAATTTCACATTTTTGCGATATATTTTTCTTGGGACTATAAAAACTCAAGTTGGGGGTGTGATTAGCCACTGAATGAGGATAATATTCATTGTTAATATATGTAATATTATTGTAATTTATTATTCATAAACACCATTTTAGTGCATTTTACACTTTGAACGTTATTTCATAATGTAGTTGTAATTCTTTCTTTAAATGAACTATTACATGGTACATTTTGGAACATCATTTAAAGTACCCAATGATATTTATTTTATTTTAATATATAATTTTCAGGTTTCTAATTACATTTGGAACACTTCATACTTTTGGAGTGTTGGAATATTCACATTGGAAGACCACCAAAATTGTCCTTGAACCAAAAACATTCTGGGCAAAGTAAATTGGACAGCATCCCAATAAAGAGACTGTAGAGGCCAATATCCAAGCCCAATAATTCTTAACATTTAACTAAAGATAGAGTAAATAATGGGGAAAATTTAATTAAACAGTGTACAAAGTTAATTAGGATATTTAAATGGAGTTATAGGCGGCCCAAGTTGGAGATCAATTTTTGGGCCAGATTCTGAGGCCCAAAAAAACAGCCCAAAAAGTTAATCATATCTCATAAACAAAAAATTATTTTTGGCTGAAATTTTACAGAAGATTAGTAGACATCTAATTATCCATTTTCGTCATCTATGTCCCACGCTAATTCATCCATGTAGAAGGTCATTTTGACAGATCTATTCGATAGATGCAAGATGGATAAAACATCAGGTCAAGGGTGGAAAAGTCTCATCTCCCTTACTTTCCTACACCCTAGGCCTACCACCATTAATTGGGGATACTTGGAACTATGAGGAACCGACCTAAGGCTCCCAAAATTCATATTTAAGGAAGTTTTTTTAGAGTATTTGAGGATCTTTGAGCATTATTTTTATTGTAATGTTATTATGCCGATTTGTCTTTGTAACGTTCTTCTTTCTCATGTGTGTTGTTCGAATCACCATAGTTATTAATAAAATTTATTCATTCACTCTTATTGTATTTTTCTCTACATAAAATTTATACCATTTACTTAAGGTTGGAATATATTCACACTATAACTTGTGATATTCTTTACACAACGGAGAAGTGATCATTATTTTGTTGTTTTTACTTCTTCAATTTCACCCTTATGAGTATACTTCCCGCTTCTGTTGAGAACATGTAATCAATGGAGGGCTAACTATTTTATGGGTTTATCCAAGGGAGTAGAAAGGGTTTTTATTTTAGTTTTTTTTAATCTCTAAATGTTATTGATTTCTTTTACTTGAGTTTCTTTTATTGAAGGATTTTCTCTCTTCCTCTTCCTTATTGAATTTTATCTCCCCAATTTTATGTGCTAATAAGATCCTTTACCTTGGAGTGATCATGAAAATGATCCTAAAAGTGTATAGGTGATTAGAATATGTATGTGAATGTGTTTAACCAGTAATTTATGAGGTTAGTTTGAATTCATTAAATGAATCCTACTTGAGTTAATGAAATTGAAATCTTAAAAAAAGGGAATCCATTCAATCCATCCCAAGTGATAACCTAGGATCAACTAATTATTTTAAATTGAATTCACTTAAGTATCATAGAATTCACTTAAACCCAAATAAAGTCAACCCACATTGGCCACTTCATATCCACAAATAGACCATAAAATGTACGTGTCTAAAGGTTTCTTCTTAGGTCTCTGAGGATTCGACAACCCAAGCTAAACTACAAGTGACCGCTTAAACCTAAAATCTTGGATAAATTTGGGTGAGACTAGGATTCCTTCGGATTTCATTTCTTTCAGCCCCCTAGGCCCTCCTTAGTTTCCCTCCTTTCCTTGTTCTTACCCTCTTCTCAATAAATAAATAAATATGATGATGATTATGGGTTGGTATACACCCAAGATTCATGTAATTATATCTTACTGATTCACCTCTTTAGACTATGGATGAATCATGGGGATATATATTTCCATGAACCACCCATAATGGTTTTTTCAATAATCTAAATCAACCAAAATTAATCTAAATTGTATTTAATTGACCATACATGAATAAAACAATATTTTTATCATGTTTATCTTTCTAATTAGTATGTGTCGATTTTTTTATTTCGCACCTTTTATGTTTTTTATCCTACCTCTAAATATGGAATGATTATGTTATGTCACTATCTATCCCTTGTTTGTCTTGGTAATTATTATGCCTTAATTATTTCATATCACCTCTTATGACTTGTTTTTCTTACCCATTAGTAATTAATTTATAATTAAATGTATATTTATTTTTCAATGTAATAAATAAAAAATATTAAAGATACATGTAGGAAGTGAATGTCTAAAAGCTATCGATGCATGAAAGATATGTGATTTCATCTTCATGTACTCATTATGAGTATAATATTTCAAATATATATATATATATATATATGAATTACATAACATATATTATCACATAATTTACCATTTTTAAATTTTAATCACAAACCACCATCCATTAGACAATATTTGTCTAACCATAATAGGAAAAGTGGTGACTAGCCTAACAGTTCAAGAGAGGGTAGTACTAGAGGTACTCAGAGTACTCATCAACAAAATCACATCCAGATAGTGGGGATGCTAGTGAGGATTTTTTAGAGTGAGATATTGATTTTTTACATTTCTAAATTCATATTTATAACATTTCCAACACCTTATTGATGTTGTTTTATGACCAAAATTGATTATATATATATATATTCATTTAATATTTAATTTATAAATTTGGTTGAATGTAAAATAAATAATATGTACCATTTTTAATGTGTATTGTGACTAGTTGAATATATGTTTTGTTTTTAGTTTATTATATATTGTTTTCAGGTTTCTTACATGGGGTGCACCTTGTTTGCAAGGGGTGAAAGAAAGGTGATGTTTTCTACTAGGTGAAGGGGTTTATACTAATAGTCACATATGAACATTGGTATAAATGGTGTTGGTTGAAAATATTGGGACAAGTTGAAAAGAATTTATTTTTGGAAGATAAAATATGTTTGGTGTTGTCTTTTGTTATCAAAGAAGATAAAGAAGAAAAGAGATCAATTCACTTTATAAAATCTAAAAATCAAACTGACTATCATATTCAGAATATTGGATTGAAAATTCTTAAGAAATTACATCGGATTGAAAATATTTTTTATGAAATAAAAGGTTCATTGGACTCACCTGGGGTCCAGAATTAAAGGAAGATCATAATAAGGTATAGAATCAGATTTTGCATAGATCTAATGTAAATTTTATGATGATATGATGATCTAGGAGTTCTCATAAATCATAAGTTTTTTTGGGAAACTTATGATGCAATACTTATGATGGAAAGGAAGAAGAATTGTTACCAATCGTGTTGAGGTTTAGATTGGAAATAAAATTTTTCTAGGAATAATGGGAAGTTATAATACTTTCCATTATAAGTATGGTGATGCTAAATCCTATAATAAAAGTTTTAAAAGTTGTGATGAAGTCATGATAGAAAGATGAAGTTTGTAGAAGAATAAATTTTGTGAAGAAAAAACTTTCTAATCATAGTTCATCTATGTGAGATCACCAGATATAAAAATGTATGAAGGTTGTGATGTTTTATTCGGAACATGAAGTTATAAAGATGTTGGTTTTTAGTCAGACCAAAAATCCATGAGATATAAATTTCTAGTGAAGTAAGTTTGTGTGAATCAAGATCAAAAGAGGAAAGAAGTTACTGAAGTTTAATCTACTTACACCGGTCCATTGGATGTGGCATGCCACTGATCATTAGATTAACCCTGATACCAATCATTAGATACTATAAAGGTGGAAATAATAATCAAAGGAAGAATTATTATTAATGGGGAATTTTTGGGACCAATAAATGAAAATAAAGTGATGTTTTTGTGACTGATGAGAAGAAAAAAATTAGAGATCAATCAATAGTTTAGTAAACAATTTTCATCAAGATGAATTATTGATTGTTTTCCTTAAAAAGTGGTTCATGATAATGAATAACTCTAATATGATATTAATTTTTTCAAGAGTCATCTTATTTTCACTAATATTGACCATCAGAGTGAATTCATGACCAATCCATCAGGTGTCAGCTGACACTGAAAATGTTATTGGATATAGGATCATCAGCATGATGAAAAATAAGAAAATAATAACTGTTTAAAGTAGCTAAAAAAGTGTTGTCAAGGGGGATCTTGAAATAATTTGTTTTTAGTGTATTTTATATGTTTTTCTAAAAGGTGTTTATAATTTTTTTAGAATATTTCTTCTTTCTATTAGTTGGTATGTAGCATTATAATGAGAATACATCTGTTATTCACATGTCACAATTGGTTGAGTGGTTTTAATATATTCAAGTGATAATCGTAATGGGAAGTATTTAGTTTTGATTTATTTTCATGTGGTTCAAGAAAATCACAGTGACCATATTCCTTGATTGTAATGAGAAAATTAGAATGGTAAATCGGAATCAAAACAAACAACGTTAAGAAATTCTGAAGTGAGTTTAAGTTTTGATAATTTTCAAGAAGTTTCAAGAAGAAAAGAGAAGAGTAGATAAGTGTTGAAGAATTCAAAGATACACCTAAAATCTAAGGGAAATTAGATTTTGAAAATTTTGGTTGGGTGGGAAATATTTTCAGAATCCCAACCAAACCTGAATTGGATCATCTATAAATAGAGAATGTACATTGTACTTTATGACATAAATATACTATTGAATAGATGAGGCATAGCACTAATGAATTTTAGAGAGAAGGAGTTTCTCGATCGTTCTTTCGTAAGGAAGTTTTTTATACATAAGAAGAAAGCAGAAGAGAGAATATCATAATAAGATTTTCTGAATCAGATTGATCAATTAGACAAGGATCTTCAGACTAAGTCAGAAGCAGTTCATATTTGTTTCATCAGTATTATGATAGTGTATTTTTATCGGACTGGGAAATCAGATGACAGATCAAACTGAGAAACTGGACTGAGTATAATTATGAAATCTAGGATGTTTTTTAACTACTGCTGGGTAGGAAAGTGATGAATTATTTATAAATATCATTTTTGTGAAAGTTGAGAAGGCATCATAGTAACCTATTTTGTGGCATCTAGTGAAAATTTTCTTAACATATTACAAAAATTATATTACATCATTTCGTTCTACCTTATGTACATATAATGTTGTATTAAACATAGTAATACACAAGTTCATGGGCATATCCTACTTAGTGTATGCACACAAAAGGATTATTTTCTAGTGGATTGTGTGGTGTCAGATTATTTCCATACCATACAAAGAATGTAGATACTCTTATTGAGTAGTGAACCTTGTAAATTCTTGTGTTACTGTAGATGTGTGATTGTTTTGTTTTCATAAAAATTGATAAATCATTAATAGGAGGCGAAGGTTGTTTCAGAAATATGGTAACTTCAAATAAAAAGATTTTACTGATTCACCCTCTCCCCTCTCGATGATACTTGAATGTGACTGGGAAATTAAAGTGGTATTAGAGCCAAGGTTCTCTTAATTTACTCTTTTCTAATGTTTTGAAAGAAAATTTGTGATGGAAAATCTTAATTATGTGAAAAGTAAGGAAATTCTGGTTTTTGATTATAATAATTATTGTATCTAGAAATATAGGATGTTTACTTACCTTATGTCTCTTGGGTATGATATTCTTGAAGCTGCAACAGATGGTGTTCCACCTATTAATGAAAAAATTCCTCTTACATCTATTGAAAAAAATAATCTTGAGAATAATGGAAGATCCAAGAATTCTTAACTCTCATTACTTTTAGAAAGTGATTTTTAAGAGAAAAAGGTGTTTCCACTAACAAAGGTATCCGGGATAAATTAAAAAAAATATGAAGGAAATAAAAAAGTGAAAAAGAAAAATTTTCAAATCTAGAGATTGAAAAATTAAGATCTCGAGATGGGTGAATATGAATCTTTTGGTGACTTATTTGCTAGGGTGAATTATATTGTTAAAATCATCAGATGTCTTAGTGAGAAGTTGGACGACTCAGCCACTATTGAAAGGATCTTAAGAATTCTTCCTGAAAATTTTATTGCTACAGTTTATTCACTAGAATATAGAGATCCTAAAATAGTATCTCTAGATGATTTTCATAGTACTCAAATTACTTATGAAATGATAAGGGAAAAGGATGTGAAGGGAAAAGGGAAATTTGATCATGAAATGTCTTTCATGGCTACCTAGAAATAAAAACACAAGAAGATTCTTGAAGAAAAAGCTAGTGATTATGATTCTGAAAATGAGGTATTTAAAAATTTTAATGAATTTTTATCCTTGTTTTCTAAAAATGTGAAAATAGGTAGAAGTAAATACAATGGAAAATTCCTTTAAATGTTTTGAATGTGGAGTCATTCTTCACTTTACGGTTAATTTTTTTGAAGAAAGAAAGAATAGGACAGTGAAAAGGATGATAAAAGGTAGATAAGATCATAGAAAAAATAGGGTGATGAGACTAAATATTATAAAATGTTCTCCAAATCCAAAAGGATAAGATTTCCGTCCAAAGATGATGATGAAGAAGAAAGGAAAGATGAATCTGAAAAATCTGTTGAACATGCTAGATAAAATACATTCATTGCAATAGTAAATAATGAAGAGTTTAGAAGAAATAGTTTTGAAGAAGAAGAAATTCAATTAGAATTTCATCTAAAATAAGAGTTGAAATAATTTTTGAGAAATATTGGGATTCTTGAGAAAGAAATTAGGATGTTAAAAATTGATATTCTTAAATAAAAAATCATGAAGTTTTTCTTGATGATAAATTCGAGCTTCTGGAAGAGATTGATGATTTGAAGAAATATCTTGATAAATAAAAAAATCATAATGAACATTTGGAAGTCCAGTTGAAAGTTATAGAAGAATAATTGTAACTTTTCCAAAAAAAATCTAAAGATGAATAGAGGGATAAAAGTTTCAAGAACTCTATATCTGAATCTAGTGAAAGTTCAGGTAAGGATGAAATAAAGAATTATCAACACAAGTTACCTTAAAAGGTTGATAAGAATGTTTAAATTGTTTCTGAAAAGAAAAAATTAGGGAAAGTTATGTACGTGTCCAAGACCAATAATGTTGGGAAGTCATAAGTTTCTAAAAATTTTGAGTTTGAAAGGGGTTTTATTACTCCTCGTTCCAATAAGGCTGAAATTAAAACCAAATCGAGGAAAAAGAATATTCTGATAGATAACAGAAATTTTGTTGGTCAACAAAGTTATGATAATAAATTCAATAAGGATTCATAGAAACATACTCACAATTATGGTCAGTGTGAATGTTTTGGAGGAAAATATTATTTCTATGGATATTGTTAGTATTGTGGTGGAGTTGGAAACATAGGAAATTTGTGTTGGTTTAATCAACAACAGTATTACTATTCCACAAGTACATAAGGTAAGGTTTGAGGGGGATTCAATCCCCCCAAAGGAAGAAGTCTATGAAGGATTTTCTGAAGAAACCTGAGAATGTTGGTGTAAAAATTGAAAATAGGTTCCAACCTATGGAAACTATTTGTGAAATATGTGAACGACCTATACATCTTGTAAAATTATGTCTTGTTTTGTTACTATCACAAAAAAAATATTGTTGGAAATTCTCAGAGTCTGGAAGTTAAGAAAGATAAAGTAAAATAAAAATATCTTGTTGTTGAAATGACTTTCAAAGAAAAAAAGGAGAATTACCTTATATCATAGATTGTGGGTGTTCTTCTCATATGACAGGAGACTTAAAATTGTTTAATAATGTGAAATACTTCAATGAAGGTATAATTAAATTTAGAAATGATTAATCTCTCGTTATTTAAGGTGTTTGATCATCCATCATTGGGGGGGAATGTGCCCCACCATTGGTGGTGGGGTGGTAAGGGTTTGGGGGGGGGTGAGGGGAAGGTCGCGGGGTCAAGTCCTCAGGCTTGCAATTTAAATGTAATTTTCTTCTTTGCGTCGTGTGCCGCTTTCGCGGTTGTACCCAATTTGAAAACAATTGGGGGGGGGGAAGTTGAAATCCAAGAAATATTTGTTTGTACATGGACTAAAACACAACTTGCTAAGTGTTTCAAAAATTTTTGATGAATACAACCAAGTTATTTCCAGAAAATATGGGTTGTTTTGAAAATTGATTAAGAATGAAATATAGTTACAAGATGACAACATACAAAAGGAAACTTATTCCATGTTGGTTAATCTCAAAATCTTTTTAATTAAGAGTGGTGGAAGAGAATCAGTTATAGAACAAAATGTTGGGGCACATGTTTTAGAGAAACATGATAATGTTATCAAAATGATATAGTGTACATGGTATTCCAGATATGGGAATAAGAATAGATTGGTATCGCAATATTTTTCATAAGAGAAAGAAAACAAAATCTATGCATAATAAAGATTCCATTTGTTCAAAATGACCCCTGGAACTTTTTCATTCCATTATTTTTGGGCCAATGAGAAAAAAATAATCTCATGGAGATAAGTACTTCATTAATCTCATTGATTAATTTACTCGCATTACTTGTGTTATGTATATAAAACATAAGTTAGATGATCTAATTTGTTTTTAAAATTTATAGGAGGAAATATAAGAAAGAATGTGTGTATTCATTAAATAATTTGAGAACTAAAAATAGTGGAGAATACAGAAAAGAAGAATTCGAAAGTTATATTAAGAAGCATGGAATATGGAATGATATCATTACACCATACACTCCTAAAAATGGTATTTATGAAAGGAAGAATATAAGTCTAGTTGAAATGAGAAGAACTATATTACTTGAACATGCTCTCTCTCATTATTTTTGGAGGAAATCATTGAGCACTACTATATGTATTCAAAACTGATGTTTCAATAGGCCAGGTTCAGATATGACTCCATGTGAAATTTTTTATTAAAAAAATACATGTTTTAAACACTTAAGAGTTTTTTGTATTCCATGTATCATAATGAAGAATGATGGAAACCTTGGGAAATTTGAGTAGAGAGGTGAAGATGGAAATTTTATTGACTATGCTCTGAAAGTTAAGGAAGATTCTTAACATACTTATGATGATAAGGAATATGAAAAGGATGAAATGATTTTTTTTTAACAATTATAATAATGATACCATCAATGGTAATCCTACTCAAGAAGAATAACTGAACCCATATATTTCCAATGACAAGGAATAATCTCAAAAATCTCATCCCAAGCAGAGGAAGCAAGTGTAAACTCAAAACATTATTGGCGATCAATATTAAAAGGTTTAAATAAGAAGAAAGTCGAAAGTTATTACACATACTTCATTGTATTAAAAAGTTGATCCAAAATATGTAAATAAATATTTTGATCATTTGGAATGGGTTCAAACTATGAATCAAGATATGAATCAAATATAAAAGAATGATACATATGAACTCACACCTAAACCAAATAATAGAAATGTTATTAGTATAAATTAGCTTTTCCATAACAAGCTGAATGAAGATGGGAAGTGATAAGAAACAAATCACGATTAGTGTGAAAAGGCTACTCACAAATAGAAGGCATTGATTTTGATGGGACCTTTTCTCCTATGGAAATATTATAAACAATACTATTGATTCACAAAAAATTTACAAAAAAAATTATATGGATATGACTTTAGAATTATTTAATGGTTATGTTGATGAGGAAGTTTATATAGAAGAAACATATGGATTTGTTTTTGGGAAAGATTAATGTTATGTGTGAAAGTTGAAGAAGGCCTTGTATGGTCTAAAAGAAGCACTAAGGTCATGGTATTCCAAATTAGATACCTTCTTAAGAAAGATGAGTTTTGAGAAAGGAAGATTTGATATTAATCTATATATCAAACAAATTCGAGAGTTTCCCCTCATTGTAATTTTCTATGTTGATGACATTAACTTTACTAGGAATGATGAAAGAACTTGTGAAATATTTCTTAAAGAGATGAAAAAGTTGTTTGAAATATCCATGATGGTAGAAATGAAATACTTTCTTTGGATATAAATTTAAAAAAAAGAAGAAACACATTTTTCTTTCTCAAGAAAAGTATGCTAAGAATCTTCTTAAGAATTTTGGTATGGAAAACTCAAAACCAGTTTACACACTAATTTCAGTGGGAACCAAGTTGGCAGAAGATGGATAAGGAATAAAAGTTTTCTCTAGAGACTTTCAGAAGCTGATTGGAAGTTTATTATATTTGACTCCCTCAAGACCTGATATTGTTTATGTTATTACCTCATGTGCAATATTTTAGGGTGCTCCAAAATAATCACATTTGTTTTTTGGAAAAATGAATCTAATATATATCAAAGGCACATAAAATTTTAGAATTAGGTATGATAGCTCAAAAATTATTGACTTGTTTGGGTATTCAGATGCTATTTGGGCAAGAAATATTAATGATAAAAGATCCATATATTATGGATTTTTATTTCAAGGAAAGAGTTGTGTTAGTTGGTATACAAAGAAAAATATTAATTAACACTTCACATGACTAAATCTATGTGTGTTGCATTCACTCAAGACTCTACCTAACTTATGTGGATGAATACTTAGTTGTAGGATTTTCTTATTGAAGTGAAGTCACCCTTGTTCTTGGGTTGTGATAATCTAAGTACAATCAACCATACAAGAAAACTGTTACAACATTCTCATTCAAAACATATTGATATCAAATATCATTTCATCAAATATTATGTGGAGAAGAATGAATTAAATATGGAGTATGTTCCTACATCTGAACAAGTTGTTGACATTACCACAAAACCAAAACCAAAGAAAGAATTTTCTAAATTGAGGTTGAAAATTGGAATCCTACCTCTTTTTGATCAAGGGTGAGTTTTTCCCTCTCTTACCAAGAGTTTGGATAATTTAATCAAGGGGGGGATTTTTATAAATCTATCCATTAAGATGTGCTAAATATTTTAAGGAAGCATGTATGTAGGGGAGTTGTGGTTAAGTGGTGAACTTAGCATGTAAATGTGTGAACTACTCTAATTAATTATTGGAGTGGTTTTAGGGAAAAAAAGAAGGAAAGTGGAATAAGTTAAGTAATAATTAAACTGAAGAAAGATGTGAAGAAAAGATAAATATGTTTCCAGATTCACTACTTTTGGACATCATAGTTTTTCTATTAATAATTCATCATTCTGACAATGAGTTAGATCACATAGGTTTATAATTGTTGATAAGTAATCCATATCTTGTGGTTACAAAGTTCAGTGATTTATGAACCATGGTTGAAAGAAAATAAAAAGGGGGATATTTTTGGGACCAAGTTGGAAAGAAGTTTTTTTGGAAGCTAAAAGATGCTTGGTGTTTTATTTTGTTATCAAGGAAGATAAAGAAGAAAAGAAATCAACACACTTTGAAAAATATGACAATCAGACTATCCATTATATTTAGAATATCAGATTCACAATTCTTAAGAAAGTCCATCATATTGGAAAGACTTTTATTGAAAGAAAAGGTTCATCAGACTCACCTTGGGTTCAGAATCAAAGGAAGATAGTAATAAGGAATAGAATCATATTTTTCATGGATCTAGTATAAATTTTATAATGCTTTGTTGATCTTGGAATTCTCATATATCATAAGTTTTTTGGGAAACTTATGATGAAATTCTTATGAAGGAAAGTAAGAAGAAGTTCTTCCAATCGTATTGAGGTTCGGATTGGAACCAAAATGTTTCTAGGAAGAATGAGAATTTATAATACTTTTCATTATAAGTCATACGATGCTGAATCTATGTTTTAAAAGTCATGAGGAATTCATGATAATAAGATGAAGTTTGTAGAAGAATAATGTTTGTGAAGAAAAAACTATTCGATCTCAGTTCATTGGTGTGAGATCACTAGATGCAGAAATGTATGAAGGATGTGATTTTTTTTCATAATGAAAAGTTATGAAGATTCTGGTTTTTAGTCAGTCCAAAAATCCATGAGATACATATCTTCAAAGAATAACATTTCTTTGAATCATAATAAAAAGAGGAAATAATTTTCTGAAGTTGAAGCTTCTTACACCTGTCCATCAGATGTGGTATACCACCAATAATTTGAGTGACCATGATATTGATCATTAGATATTTTGATGATTGAAATAAGAATCTAAGGAAAAAAATTTATTTTTGGGGATTTTTTGGGACCAATAAAAAGAAAATAATGTGGATTTTTTTGGGACCGATGAGAAGAAGTAAATTAGAGATCAATCAAAAATTTAGTCAACCATTTTCATCAAGATGAATTATTGATTATTTTACTTAACATGTGGGTAAATATAAATAATAAATCTAATATGATTTCAATTGGGTCAAGAGTCATCAAGTTGACATTGATACTGATTATCAGAGTGAATCCAAGACTGATTCATCAGGTGTGGGATGATGCTAATAATATTATAAGATGCAGGATCATTGATCAAAATAAAAAGAACAAAAGAAGAATTGTTTTAAGAAGTTACAAAATTATTTTCAAGGGGGATTTTGAAAGAATTTTTTTGTATCACTTTTACGAAGTGTTGTCAAAGGGGATCTAGAAAGTTCTTATAAGAGTTGTTGTTTCTATCAGCTGGTACAATGCATCGTAATGAGAAGATGTGTGTTATTCATATGTTAAAATTGGTAGATAGGTTTGAATATCTTCAAGTGGTCATCATAATGGGAATTCTTTAGTTCTGATTTATTTTCAAGTGGTTCAAGAAAATCAGATTGACTGTATGCCACAATTGTAATGAGGAAATTAGAATAGGAAATTAGAATTGAATTGAATAACGTTAAGAAAGTTTGAAGAGAGATAAAGTTATGAGATGTTTTTGAGAAGTTTTGATAATAAATGATAAGTGTAAATAAGTATTAAAGATGTCAAAGATGCACCTATAATTTAAGGGAAATTGGAGTTTCGTGAATTTTTTTTAGTGGGAAAAATTTTCATAATCTCACCCAAACTTTATTTGTCTTGACTATAAATAGAGAAAGTACTTTTTCACTTTATGAAACAAATATTATATTGAAGAGAGAAGGTAGAGAACTATATATATCTAGAGGGAAGGAGTTTTTATATCATGCTTTCTTGAGTCTGTTTTCTAGATAAAAGAAGAAAGAGGAAGAGAGAATATTGTAATCAGAGTTTTCAGAACAGACTGACCAATTGAACTGGAATTTTTTTGTCTAAGTCAGAAATAGTTCAGATTTGTTTTAGCGGTATTTTGATATATTAGTTTTATTGAACTGACCAATTAGACTGGTAGATCAGACTGAGAAATCATATTGAGTATCATTACAAAGTCCATGAAGTTTATTACCTGCTAATGGGTAGGAATGAAAAGAATTGTTTATAAATTTCATTTTTGTAAAAGTTGACAAGGCAAGGTAGTAACATGTTATGAAGTATCTGGTGAATGTTTTTTAACTTGTTACACAAATTATATTAAATCATTTCATGCTACTTAATGAACATGCACTATTGTATTGAACATAGTGCAACATGAGTATAAGGGAATATCCTACTCATTTTTTACACACAAAAGGATTATTTTCTAGTGGATTGTATGGTATTAGATTGTTTTCATACCATACCAAGGATGCATCTACTCTTAGTGAACCTTGTATATTCTTATGTTTATATGGATGTGTGATTTTTTTTTGTTTTCAATGAAAGTGACAACTATTTAACAAGAGGAAAAGGTTGTTTCAGAAAGAAGGGAACTTAAAAGAAAAATATATCGTTGATTCACCCCATCCCTCTCTCATTGATACTTAATCATGACTAGATAATTACAGACAACACCTATACCAATGGTCACTTATGACCATTAGTATGGTCTTATTCCCCCATCTAGACAATGTAATACTAATGATCCCTGAAAAATATTTGTATATACTTTTCCTAGTGGAGAACTAGCCAATGGTCAATAGGCCTATACCAATGGTTTTGGACTTTTGGTATAGGCTCATCCTCTATTCCTGATAGTTCTATAGCAACAATCACTAAAAATTGTTTAAAAATCCTTTTCCTGACGGAGGACTAGCCAACGATCACTAGGCTAATACCAATTGTTTTAGACTATCAATATAGTAATATATTCAACAACATGATATTAGCTGTTAAGGTTTCCCAAAAAAAGTTTTGATTATATTAAAAATTATCTCCTTCCATTAATTTAACTACACTCAAGGTTTTGTTGAAGATTTTTGAAAAAATAATTTTAAAATTATAAGAAATGGATATAAGGACAACATTTATTCATGGAGACTTGGAGAAGGATATCTATATAGTACTACCAAAATGATTTATTGAGTCAAGGAAGTAATAACTTATTTTTAATCATAATATGAGTTTGTGTGGATTGAAGCAAGCACCAAGTCAGTGGATCAAAAATTCAATGAATTCATGGGAAATAATGACTATAAGAGATCTAACACGGATTAATGTTGTTGTTTTAAATCATTTGGTAATTTATATATCATATTGTTAATTTATATGAATGATATTATCATTTTATGCTCAAATGAAAGAATAATAAATGTGTTGAATACTCAATTAAAAAAATAATTTAATATAAATGATCTTGGAGTGCTAAAAAATATTCTTGGGATGTATATTATTCAATATAATGTAAAACTGATTCTAAAACTATCATAATTATCCTATGTTGTGGAGGTTTTTAGTAGATTTAATATGTTTGAATCCATCAAAATTTAAGGTAATTTCATGTTATTGAAGGATAAGTCACCAAATTTTAATGATTAGTATGACTACATGATAAAAAATCATATGTATCAGCAATAAAGTGGTTAATGTATGTCTTGGTTTTCACCTAACCTGACATAGAACGTGTAGTGGTATTTTTTAGTATAAACATGAAAAAACCTAGGAAGTTAGATTGGGAGGCAGTGATATGGATATTGAGATACTTGAAGGCCAATAAGCATATATCCCTATGTCTTAAAGGAGATATGACTTTACAATGATATGTTGATTCAGACTTTGGTGGTGATATTAATAGTTGAAGAAGTGTAACAACTTAGGTTTACCACTAAGGTGTTTTAGGTGTGAGTTAGATGTCACAATTGTAAAATATGATGGAATTATCTACCACAAAGGCTGAATATTTTATAGTAACAAAATCATGCAAGATGATGATATGGTTGAAGAATTTGCTGAATGAGTTGGACAAGAAATAAAGAGAAAATGTATTATTTTATAATAATTCAACTTGAAAATAAATCAATATTCCATTATATAAGAAAGATATCAAATTAAAATATTGTTTTATTTTGGGGTAATTACAGTATTGTTCTTTTAATTAATAAATATTCGTAGAAGCATGAATTTGCAAAATATTTTCACTATAGCGATGGTCCAATGAAAATTGATCCATTTTTGTGCCTCAATTGGTCTTCTATACCGATGAGTGTGTGAGAAGAGTGGCATTTTGGTTTATTGTTGGAGGAAAATATATTTTGGTCCAGTACCTCTAAAATCATTTTCTAGGTGAAAGATTGTTTAGGAGCATTTGGAGTCTAGTTTGATTGATTCTATAGAGTATATTCAGTCCCCAATGTTCTTCATTTGTCCTTAATGTGGAAGTCATAGAGTGCCCCAATGCCTAGAAGGTCAGGGGTTTAGAGGGCGAATACCCTGATTTTTTTGGATATTCCCATGTGAGGTTCATCCTAAGACATTGAAGTAATAAATTTTGCATGGGGTGTGAATGGGGCCATTGAAGAAATTTATTTCACGATTGGTGCATGTAGAAATATTGAAGTAGTTTATTTCACACATATTATCATTTCACATGGAAATTTTTTATCTACTGAATTAATGTGTATTTACTGTATTTTTTATGGTAGATGGAAGTTGTGCTGTGGTGGAAAAACCACAGTAATGTTCTTTCCAAAATAGTGAAATTTGTAGGTTTTCGTTGAATACATATAGTGCATATTACTGAACCATATAAAATCTTGTCTGTTTTCTTCCTCTTCTAGGTTTTTTAATTTCCATAACACTACGAAAATTTATCAAATACCAAAAAAAAATAAAATTTTCTTTAATTCCCACCAGTTTTTCTTTAAAATTTAATATGTCATATTAAAAAATCCAAAATATAGTGCATTATAATTTATTTTATCCTTAATTTTAAATGAAATTTGAATTAAATAATTCATAAATTGTGTTTTATTATTAAAAATTATTTAAAATAATAATAGAACATATGTTATGTCCTGAATAATTAATGAAATATTTATAAAATTAAATAAAATGACAAATTTATTAAAAAAACATATAAATAATACTCAATAAGTATCATCCTTTTAGTAGTGTAACATCTGATTAATGAAAAATCAATAAAAATATTAAACAAATATGTTGTTGAAACTTTTCAATGAAATTTGTAATAAAAAATATAAAAACCATGCTTTGTGCTAGAAACAAAATTAAAAATAGCAATATAACATGTGTATTGTCTTTAAAACTAAATAAAATATTGAAAAATTAAGGCAAGAAAAATATTTTACAATCAATTTTGCATGAAACCTATGATAAAACAATAGAAAATATGTTATGCTGAAAAAATGTATATGAGAATAATAACTAGAAATGCTATCATTAAAAATAAAATAAAAAATATAGGCAATTTAAATAGTAAAAACATATAATAACTTAAAAATCAATAAATTTTATATATAATGTGTTACAACCATTGTTTTATTCATATAACACATTGTTAATTTAAAAAACTCAATAAAAATGCATAACACATATGATTTAATGTAAAATAAATAAAATAATAATAGTGTGTGTTTTATATTGAAGGGGGTTAAAATAATTTTGTTGGGGATCTATGTTAGCTCCTCTATATTAAGTTGGGAGGGGATTTTATTTTAAATATTTTAATCATTTTGGATAGAAATATACATATTTATTGGTGTTTATAAACATGAAATAAAAAATTTCAATATGTTTCAAAAACAATTCATCTTTCACAAAAGTATGGTTCTAATAAAAAATGATAATTTTTATGATGTATTATATGATAATTGGGATTTTATGCACTCAACCTCAATATGAATTTCTTAATAGTTTACTAGGATGATTATTAGAAAAATGGATAGTAAATATATTTGAAAAAATTATTATGATAGGTGGAATTTAGATGATCCAGCATGACTTCTTCAATTTCTTATGTAGTTTATGATGATACTGAGTTTTCTTTCTCATATCTATTTTTGGATTATTGAAATTGATTCATTTTTTTGATATTTATTTTCATCATGGAGTTCTTCATAATAAAAGTTACTTGAAATAATTTTTTTCTAGTTATCAAAATACAAGAAAAATATGAGGAATACTCATTGCAATGCAAGAGTACTGAGTTGATGTCATTATCACCTATATATTGAGAAAATGTAGAGTACAACTGGTAACATAATAACATTTTATTGGTGGAAATAATTCCACTACGGAACAATTGTAAGTACAAAAGAGAATGTTGGGATTGCTATTTATCCCATGTGGCTAATCCTCCCACATTTTTCATATTTGGTTTCAAAAATAAAAAATGCCTTAAAATGTAAAATAATTAGAGCACAATAGAAATAAGTTAAAATAGAAAGTGTAATTGCATTTAATGGTAAGTTTTTTTCACCTGTTAAAATATTTTCTTCAAAACCATCACCAAGTGTGATATTTGAGAAGGTTTTTTTATATACGGATGAGGATCAATGGATAGAAATAAAGATACATGTTGCATTGTTGGCCGAGACTGGGGATTAGGATGTAAACATGAATTGGATACCTTAAAGAGAGAGAAAACATTCATGGCTGAATGATTTATTGGAATGGATATGCATTGATCTACCATATCTTTTAGGAATGTTTGATTACCAAAAGATAGTAGTGATGTTGATGATGAACACAATGAATACAATGATGGAAGGAGGTCACTTGGATGCCTCCCCATGAGAACTTCCATTGATAAAATTACAAAACTATTGACATCACATTTATCATTGGACTTCATCATAAAATCTAATTCTGAAAGAGAACCCAAAATAGTCAATTTAGAAAAAAATCAATTTTTTAATAAATTCATTATGGAAACATTTAGGAAATTTGGAAATTAATCCCATTACTTATCTTGAGTAATAAAAACATTTAAAATTACATAAATCCAGCTAACCCTTCTAAAATTTTACATTATGTGGTCATAAAATTAATGCACAATTACTTATTCAAGCTAAACTAGATAGAGGATAAAATTTAAAATTTTAAAATATGAAAACAATTGATGTTATAGTGACATAAAACCATTTAACATATTGAAAATGATATAATGAAAAATAAATAAATAAGTTATCTCATATATCATGCAACTATTATATGATTACCTGGAGCTCCATATCCCAACATTCCAATCATTGATGTCAACGTGGATGAGTCTTGTTTTATAAATTTAGATGTCCCAAAATCAGAGATATAAGACTCATACTCTCCATCAAGAAGAATTTTGTTACTAGATATATCTCCATGAATTATTGGAGGTTTGGAATCATGATGCATGTAAGATAATCCATGAGGAACTCCTTTGATAACATTTGCCATTTTCATCCAATACAATTCAATTGCCTCATCGACATTCCTTAGTACATTTATCAAACTTCCTTTTTCCAAAAACTGAAATATAAAAAATGAGTGTCTAGCATGTACGAAAAAACCATAAAACCTCACAATGTTGTGAGGTCACACCTCTTTCAATATTTGAACCTCATGTTCAAAGCATCTTAGATCTTCATATTTGCTCACATGCAATTTTTTCACAGTAATAACTTGGCCAAAAGGCAACTCAACTTTATAAATTGTTCCCTTACCTCCCGTTCCAATGCATTAATTGGATTCAAATCCATTTTTTTCATTCACTACTTGCTCATACATCATCTTCACATCAAAATTCAACGAAGAAAATGGATTTTCATTCCATGCATCACATATTAGGATGAATTTTAAATTAGTCTCATGTCGATTAATGTATTTATAGATCCCAAAAAATATGAGAAAAAAAGCATCAACATTGATAGGGAGATGACTATCAAGATAGTCACTTTATTATGAGAATTTTGTTGGTAAGAACATGCCTCCAGGCCTGTAAAATTGCCACATAATCCTTTATTATTTTTTAAATAATCGAATCTGTCTTGAAAAGTATGGATATCAGGAACGAGTCCTTGTAATTTTTTGTAAGATATATCAAAAGTTACCAAGATTTTTAGATTGAGAAAATTTGTGGGAATCCATCCAAAAATCTCATTATGTGAGAGGTTCAAAGTTTCCAAACCTAAAAATTTATAGAATTCTTGTGGTATATTCCCATCTAATAAATTGTGGCTGAGATCAAGTGCCTGTAGAAATGGTAAATTGGAAACTTGAAGATGAATATTTCCACTAAAAAAGTTGTTTCTCATATTTAAGTACCATATATTGGAATGATCTGCACCATGGAATGAAAACACACCATTAAATGAATTTCTTTCCAAGTTGAGAAGCTCAAAATTTGGGAGACATAAAATCTTCAATGGGATGTTCCCCGAAAGCTTTCTGTTTTCTAAACTAATATTGAATAATGATGTCAACCAACCAAGTTCTTTTGGAATTTTCCCAGAAAACTGATTTGAAGAAAGGTAAAGAAAATGTAGTTGAATTGCATCCCCTAATTCATGAGGAATTGGACCAGTGAGTTGGTTTGAGTGGAGACGAAGTGTGGTAAAATTGGTTATCATTCCAATTTCATGGGGAATCGATCCAAAAAGTTTGTTTGAACTTAGATTTAACCAACTTAAATTTCGCAAGTATCATATGGAAGGAGGAATAGCTCATGTGAGGCTATTTTGAGTCAAGTCAAGCTGAGAGAGAAGCTATAACATCCTGATTTCATTAGGTATTGAACCATAGAGTTGGTTTCAAGATATATAGAGTGTGGTCAAACTGGCCAAGTGACCTATGGAAGGATGAATCGGTCTTTTGAGGTTGTAGGATGACAATTCGAGGTCATTGAGAGACCTTAAAATCCCGATTTCATTAGGAATTGAACCAGAGAGTCGGTTTTTGTGGATATAAAGTGTGGTCAAATTGGTCAAGTGACCTATGGAACGAGGAATAAGTCCCGTGAGGTTGTTGAGTGAAAAGTCAAGTTCACAGAGAGACCTCAACATCCCAATTTCGGGAGGAATTGATCCATAGAGTTGGTTTGTGGAGAGAAAAAGTAAGATAAAATTGGTCAAATGACATATGGAAGGAGGAATTGGTCCAGAGAGTTGGTTTGTGTAGAGATAAAGCATTGTAAATTTGGTCAAGGGACCTATAGAAGGAGGAATTGGTCTTCTTAGTTTGTTTTCATGCCACTCAGGGTCATTGAGAGAACCTAACATCCCAGTTTCAAAAGGAATTGAACCAGAGAGCAGGTTTGTGCAGAGATAAAGTGTGGTAAAATTGATAAAGTGGCCTATGGAAGAAGGAATCGGTCTAGTAAGGTTGTTTTCATACAACTCTAGGTCATATAGGGACGTTAACCTCCCAATTTTCAGGAGGAATTGATGTAGAGAGTGAGTTTGTGTAGAGACAAAGTGTGTTCAGATAGGTCAAGTGACCTATGGAATGAGGAATAAGTCCTATGAGGTTGTTTTAATACAACTCGAGGTCTTCTATAGACCTCAACATCTTGATTTTAGAAGAAATAGAACTAGAGAGTATGTTTGTGTAGAGATAATGTATGGTCAAATTGATCAAGCCACTTATGGAAGGAGGAATTGTTCTTGGTTATTGCTAAGGTCGATGGTGGTGAGGCAAGGGAGGAAGGTGAGGTTGAGGTGAGAAAGTGTGCCTATGAGATTAGAGCTGGTGAGGTTGAGAGCCTGAATATAGGAGTGGGGGTTTCAAGCGATTCTAGTCCAGTTTTGGTGGCAGGGGTTGCATCCAGCCCATGAAGAGAGCACCCCAGATTGGGTAAGGGTGGGAAGAGTGGATTTCCAAAGGAGAAGGGAAGATGCTTGGTGGGTAATGGAGAGTGGGGTGGATGGTGAAACAGAGGATGGAAAGGAGATGAGAAAGAGGGGAAGCAGCATCATGGTGGGAAGTTGGATGAAGGAGGGGAAGAATGAGGGAGATGGGTAGAAGTGTAAACCTTTAGGAAGAGGGTTGGGATTGGGTGTCTTTGGGAGGGGCGGGTGTCCATTTAATGGATATTTCAGTGCAGGGAAGGGGTGGGTGTCCATTTAATAGATATTCCAGTGCAGATGAGTGGGTTGGGGTGAAATAATTAATTGCATCCTTGACAGAGTCCAGAAAATATGATAAGAGTGAATGTTTCAGGAGGTTGCAGGTGATGCTAGTCCACTTGTGGTGGCAGGGGCTGCGTCTAGTCCAAGAAAACATCACACCGGATTGGGAAGCAGTGGGAAGAGGCCTTGTGGGTAATGGATAGTGAAACAGAGGATGGAAAGAATATTAAACATCACAGCAAGTTGAATGACGGAGCGGAAGCATGAGGGAGATGGGGGTGAAGCGTGGAGGACAGGAGAGAGAACATTTATGAAGAGGGGTTGGGTGTGGGTTTGTTGGGGAGGGATCCACCATTAATGATGGGTGGGTGGGTTTTCATTTATAGGAGGGATCCTCCACAGACGCGTGGGGTGGGTGGCCCAAAATGCACAGTGGGTGGAATGAATTAATAATGGTACGAGTGACTTGATGTATAATGGGGGAATGAAAAGGGGGGACCAAAAGTCCCCCCTAATACCCAAAGAGGACCCTATCCAGTTCTATGAACAGTGAAAAACATTGTTCATAGAACTACCAAAGGTCCTCTTTGGGTATTAGGGGGGACTTTTGGTCCCCCGTTGTCATTCCCCCATATATAATCAATGGATATACATCCTTCATCTGTTTCAAAAACTCTCATGATCGGACTTTAATATAAACAAATTCCCCTAAGTAGCTTTATTTTTATAGTTATTTGTTGCGATTCTAAAACCATCTCTTACAATTACGAGTAATTTTTTATTTAATTTTAATTTATATGTGATGTTGTTTTTTATTAAATAACAGCCAAAGAAGATTTATAATCCAGGTTCTGGATGCATACTATTTATTTTCTATGGTTTAAAAAAAATAAATTTTACTTTTAAATGCATAATTAAATGAGATTTTGATAAGAAGAAAATGAATGGAAGTGTACAATTATATAAAGTTATTCATAACATGTATTTTATTAAGTGATCATAACAATCCCATATATTTTGATTAGTTTTGACCATCTAACCAAAAATTATCACCTAAAAAATGTAAATATCTCCTTCATGTTTGTTTATACTACAAATGGTTTAAATGATTGAACTATACAACAAATTTGACAGTAGGAAAATAATTTTAGTGCACGGTTGGTATAACATCGCATGAAAACTTTGAATATGTGGGGGATACTCCCAATCTGGGGAGTGATTGGCGGAGGAAGTGTTCAGCGAAGGTCGCCAACTACTGCACACCCTCCTTGGTTGGCAGCCAACCCAACCGAACACAACAACCTTCTTAGATGAGTAGGAGGCAATGAGACGTGTTTCTCAATGGTAGATGAGATACCCTAACCACTGGATGAATGATTGGTTGTTTCATTCCTCTATTTAAAACGGGATTGAATCTCATGATGTGTAATATGTGCGTGTAATCTTTGTGGTGATCCTCCAAAGAGTGTTTCTGGAGAAGAGTGAAACAGAGAAAGGCATGTTTCTCCCTGTGGATGTAGGCTTCAAATCCGTACCATGTTAAATATATGTTTCTTCTCTTTTCATCATTTTTGTGTGATTTGTTGTGTCACACACCTCCGTTGTGCCCCAACAAGTGGTATTAGAGCCGAGTCGGAGCGAGCGGAGTCGAGACGGCGAGGTGGCAGCAAATTTTCCAGTGATCGGAAAATTGAAGTTTGCTGGAAAAAAATTTTCGAGGCCAAATCCATGAAACGGACGACGAGATGATTCTAACAGCGCAAGAGACGTTGAAAACGGAGATGAAATGAAGGAGATAACTCCCGTCAAAGTTTGGTCAAACACGTGGGCGAACAGTAACTCGTGTCGGATAAGACGGTACTGTTCACGCCACCCACGAAAATTCCGACGAGTTTCTGGTAGGTGCCCCGGCATGCCACGTCAGTGCCACATCAGAATACAATCTGGACTGTTGATTTTGTTTTAACAAAATCTCTTCTAATTAGACTCCATTTTTGGCGATCCAGGAGTCGATTCGGACTATTTTGACCATTACGGACACATCCGTGCAGTTATTTTTTCAAAATTCACAATCCATAAGGTGGTTTCATAAGGGTGCCACATCAACGGTGGTGATCGCATTTTACGACAACAACGATGACTTGTACACTACTAGAATTCAAGGTATTTGTGATGGGATCCTGTCGTAAATAAGCTTTAGCGATGGGGCCACGTCGCAAATAGCCCGTTGTAGAAAATTTCATCACAAAAAATATTATTTGCGATGATCCCGTCACAAATAATATTTTTTACGACGAGAAACTTCACCGTCACAAATAATTCCCCGATTATATACTTTATATATATAATCTCTTTTGTGACGAGCTTGTCGCAAATACTTTTTTTATGATGGGCATGTAATCTCGTCGCAAATGCTTTTTGAAAATATTTTTTTAGACTATTTGCGACGAGCCCATAATCCCGTCGCAAATACCATTTTTAAGAAAAAAATATTTAGACTATTTGCGACAGGATCCCGTCGCAACAGATCTCATCGCAAATAATAAATAAAATTTTCAAAAAAATAAATTTAATAAAATTATGATTATTGAAAATTTAATTTTAATATTATTAAAAAAATAAAAATAATAATAAATATGAAAATTCTCAATATTCACAAAAAAATATAAAAAATATCATAATATATTATTATGATTATTGAAAAATTGATTTTAATATTATTAAAATAATAAAAAAATATTAATATTCTTAATATTCACAAAAAAATATAAAAAAAATCATAAAATATTATTATTATTATTGAAAAATTAATTTAAATATTATGAAAATAATAAAAAGATAAATAATATTAAAATTCTCAATATTCACAAAAAAATATTAAAAAATAATAAAATATTATTATTATTATTATTATTATTAGTAAAATAAACAAATATTAAAAAATATAATACTGAAAAAATTATATTTAATAAAATTATGATTAATGAAACAATGATATTAATATTATAAAAATAAAAAAAATAAAAAATATTAAAATTCTCAATATTCACAAAAACAAATCATAACATATTAAAAATTAAATTATATAATAATCACACCGATATAAAAGACAGAAATTGTAAATATTTTATATTACAACAAATTTAAATTCAAATGTTTTTTACATAAAAAAATCATTGGGGGGTCGTCTTCTGGAGGAGGTGGAGGAGATGAAGGAGCTGGTGAAGGAAACTCCATCCCTAAACTACGAGTCAGACGACACATGTACTCCATATGCTCATGATGCTGTTGTTCCCATCGACGCATCTCCTCCTCATGCTGCTGCTGCTGCTGCTCACGCATCTCTTCTTGCTGCTTCTGCAAACTCTCTATAAGGTTATTCTGAGCTCGGAACTACTCCTGATACTGTTTCTAACTAATTATTACTATTAATTATTAATTATTACTATTTATTACTATTTATTGCTAATTATTCCTATTTATTACTAATTATTCTTATTTATAACTAATTATTAAAATTTATTACTATTTATTACTAACTATTACTATTTATTACTAAGTATTACTATTTATTAACATTTATTACTACTTATTACTAATTATTACTAATTATTATAATTTATTACTAATTATTACAATTTATTCTTATTTATTACGAATTATTCCTAATTATTTATAATTATTCTTAATTATTTATAATTATTGCTATTTATTTCTAATTATTAATATTTAGATCTAATTATTCCTAATTATTCCTAATTATTTCTAATTATTACAATTTATTCCTATTTATTGCTAATTATTGCTAATTATTCTTAATTATTGCTAATTATTCCTAATAATTCCTAATTATTAGTATTTATTAGTAATTATTAATGATTATTAGTATTTATTAGTAATTATTACTAGTTATAGCTAATTATTACTAATTATTGCTAATTATATCTAATTATTGCTAATTATTCCTAATTATTTCTAATTATTACTAATTATTGCTAAATATTACCAATTATTAGTATTTATTCCTAATTATTAGTAAATATTACTAATTATTAGTATTTATTCCTAATTATTCCTAATTATTCCTAATTATTACTAATTATTCCTAATTATTACTATTTATTCCTATTTATTAATATTTATTACTAATTATTGCTAATTATTGCTAATTATGAATAATTATTGCTAATTATGACTAATTATTACTAATTATTGCTAATTATTGCTAATTATTTCTAATTATTGCTAATTATTGCTAATTATTGCTAATTATTTCTAAATAATGCTAATTATTGCTAATTATTACTATTTATTTCTAATTATTGCTAATTATTTCTAATTATTGCGAACTATTCCTAATCGTTTCTATTTATTGCTAATTATTAGAATTTATTGCTAATTATTAGTATTTATTAGTAGTTATTAAAGATTATTAGTATTTATTTCTAATTATTACAATTTATTACTAATTATTACAATTTATTACTAATTATTATTAATTATTGCTAATTATTGGTAATTATTACTAATTATTATTAACTACTAATAATTATTCCTAATTATTTCTAATTATTCGAAATTATTCGTAATTATTACTAATTATTCCTAATTATTCCTATTTATTAATATTTATTTATATTTATTACTAATTATAGCCATTTATTACTAATTATTGCTAATTTTTGCTAATTATTACTAATTATTCCTAATTATTGCTAATTATTGCTATTTATTTCTATTTATTGCTAATTATTTCTAATTATTCTTAATTATTGCTAATTATTGCTAATTATTGCTAATTTTTAGTATTTATTAGTAATTAGTAGTAATTAGTTGTATTTATTACTAACTATTACATTTTACTACTAATTATTATTAATTATTCCTAATTATTATTAATTATTCATAATTATTACTAGTTATCCCGATTTATTACTAATTATTCCTATTTTTTTAAAATTTATTGCTATTTATTACTAATTATTTCTAATTATTGCTAATTATTGCTAATTATTGCTAATTATTCCTAATTATTTCTAATTATTACTAATTATTGCTAATTATTGCTATTTATTGCTATTTATTTCTAATTATTGCTAATTATTTCTAATTATTGTTAATTATTCCTAATTATTGCTAATTATTCCTAATTATTGCTAATTATTCCTAATTATTAGTATTTATTGATAATTATTAGTATTTATTTGTAATTATTAGTAATTATTAGTATTTATTACTAATTATTACAATTTATTACTAATTTTAACAATCTATTACTAATTATTACAATTTATTACTAATTATTATTAATTATTGTTATTTATTTCTATTTATTACTAATTATTGCTAATTATTACTAATTAAAGCTAATTATTCCTAATTATTGCTAATTATTCCTAATTATTACTAATTATTACTAATTATTACTAATTATTAATATGTATTCCTAATTATTCCAAATTATTACAAATTATTCCTACTTATTACTAATTATTCCTATTTATTACTATTTATTGATATTTATTACCAATTATTATTAATTATGACAAATTAATTATATACATTACTAATTATCGTTAATAATTAATAATTACTACTAATTATTAAAAATTAATACTAAAAATTTCAATTTATTAGTACAAATAAATACTAATGACAAAACAATTTAAATTTAATTTAATTACAACTAATCAACAATAAAAAAATTAACATAAAAAAATGAAATAAATAATAAATTTAAAAAAACATAAATACATTTTAAGACTGATTTTCTATTGATGCAGACAGCTTTACAACTTCTTCGTGAACAAATAAATTAACTTAGAAAATTCTCTCTAAAATCCGAGTTTAGAGAGAAACTGGATCTAAATTTTGAGAGGAATGATCAAGAAGTTTGACGGATGAAAAAATTTCAGCTTGCGGAAAAACACGATGAAAGATCTTTTGGTGCAGTAGGGCATGATCAGACTGTTGATTGGAGAAAAGCCAGAGGCAATCAGTACAGATGATTGGGAAGAGATAGAGATGCGGGTCGTCATCACAATTCGAGTGTGTCTGTGGAATGGGTAAAATACTCGGTGTTGGACGAGACCTCACTGAATGAAATCTGAAAGAAGTTGGAGCAGCGGTATATGGTGAAGTCACTCACCAACAAATTATTCGTGAAGAAGAAATTGTACCAGTTGCTCATGGACAAGGGAACGAATTTGTTGGATCACACCAACGAATTCAACAAGATCCTGACGCGGGTATTGGGGTTCAGTGTGAAGGTTGGAGAGGAAGACAAAACACTTATGCTTTTGTCATCACTACTAAGTTCATTTGATGGACTTGTGACTGCATTACTCGTGGGGAATGAAATATTAAAGATGGATAAAGTGATGACGTCACTTCAAGATTCGGAGGCATTCCGAAGACCTACGACGCATTCAGTCGAGAAAATCATGGTGATGCGAGATGATCAACGTGGGAGGAGCCGACATCAGAAGTCAGGAGGTAAAGAATGGTGACCAAAATCCAGGGGGCATGATCCTAGTGAAATCACAAGTTTCTGGTGTGAGAAAAAGGGTCACTATAAAAGTGACTGTGGAGAGCACAAACAGTACATTACTGGGAAAGAGAATGTCCAAGTGAAGGATGTGAACATCATAGAATTATTGGTAGATGATGAAGTCTACGTGACAATGGGAAGCTTGCACTCAAATGGGAGAATCGAATGAGGAGAAGTGCAGTGTCTTTACTGCAAAAGATTCAGGCACATGAACCGAGAATGTGACATTTTAAAAATAAAGAACGAGTGGGCTCAAAAGCCAAAGGAAGACGGATGAGTTTTGGATTCGGGGAGCTCAACACACATATGTATGACCAAAGGTGCATTTTATACCCTCCAGGAGGTGCGAGATTCAGTGAGACTTGGTGATGGGTCTATATGCGAGGTTCGAGGAGTCAGGACAGTGAAATTGAAGACACCCAATGGAGGAGCTCGAAAATTGTCTGATGTGAAATTCATTCTAAGGATGAGAAGAAACTTGATATCATTAAGTGGGCTTGATGCGAAAGGGTTCAAGATTTCTACAGCAAATGGAGTGTTGGAAGTCTCACGCGGGGATGCAGCGATGCTTACTGGGAAGGAATCCCAATGGTTGTATCATTTTATGGGGACCGTAGTTAGTCCAAGATCGATTGAAGACAGTGGAGATGACACATCATTTGGCGTGAAGAAGCGTGTTCGATTTGCCGATGATGTTTTTAACACCTGTAAGGAGACTGTAGGTAAAGCTTCTACCCCAAATTTGTCGTGAGGGGGAGATTTGTGGGGGGCCTCCCAATATGGGGAGTGATTGGTGGAGGAAGTGTTTAGCAGAGGTCGACAACTTCTGCACAACCTCCTTGGTTGGAAGCCAACCCAACCGAACACAGTAGCCTTCGTAGACGAGCAGGAGGCAGCGGGACGTATTTCTCAAGGGTATATGAGCGACCCTAACCACAAGCTGAATGTTTGGTTGTTTTCATTCCTCTATTTTAACAGGATTGTATCCCATGCTGTGTAATCTGTGTGTGTAATATTTGTGGAGATCCTCCGAAGAGTGTTTTAGGAGAAGAGTGAAATAGAGAAAGGCATGTTTCTCCTGTGGATGTAGGATTCAAATCCGAACCAAGTTAAAATCGTGTTTCTTCCGTTTTCCTTGTTTCTGTGTGATTTGTGGTGCCACACACCTCCACTGCACCCCAACAAAATTTCCATATTTCTATAATTTAAAAATTAAAAATTAAAATTGAATTGTGTAAAAGAGTAAAAATGTGTTTTCTAAAGAATCAAAAATAAGACAACAAGATGTCAAACAAACCCAAGACATAACATCATCATTTAAAATAGATAAAAAGACAGTTAAAAATTGTTGTTCATATTGCTCTTATATTTTAAGAGATCCTATAGTAGGATTCGAAGGCATTGCATGTTTGTATAATGAACAATGGGGTGATGGTATTGAATACATGTGTGATTTTGGGACATAGCATAGGTCGTGCATTGAATATTGTTTCTTTTATTCATGGGCTAAATTTTATACCCCATACCTTATCTTTTTCACTTTAAGTGCTCTAATTTGGATAAGATTGTTTGTTTATAGATGTTATTGTTGTTTTAACTATATAGTTTCCAAGGTAATGTTTTTATTTCAATGTTAATATTGGGTTGTTGTGTAGTTATTCTTGATCATTGAATTTTATATGTTTTAATCTTTGAAGCCTAAAAAGATTCATGTTTTTTATTTTGTTTTTATGAAAGGGTGTCATTTATTTTCAAAAAATATCACCACATTATCTTTCAGAATCTCAGAATTTCAAACTGCTTTATTAGAGTTTGAAGATTTTAAAGTGCATATGTTATCAGTATTACCAAATTCCCATAATATTTATTTGTAATTATTTTTCCTCAAACAATGATAAACTTAAGACACTATTACAGAAAAAAACCTTTTTTCAGCACACAAAACAACTTTTATGAACACTAAAAAAGCGCTGATGTTGTAAACGCATTTAAAAGACTGTCAATTTTATGAGAACATGAAAAAGTGCTGATAAAGTCAACTTTTACCAGTACCAAAAATAACCACTGATAAAGGGGGGTATTTATCAGTGTTTTTTAGCACTGATAAAATGTGACATTATTAGAGGTAAAAAACACTAATATAACTATGGTTTATCGGCACTCAAAAAAATATTTTTTCAAACCTCCCCATCCACCTCACCACCTTTATCAACACTCATCTGGCCTTGGCTTTATTAATGCTTACACACCCCCTATCACCACTCGCACACCCCCCGCCTTGTCACATGTACACACCTATGTGCCGTTACCATTTCTCAATGTTATTTTCTTATATATTTTTTGATATGTCAGTATATATATATATATATATTTAGATTCATATTTTTATCTGTATATTTATTCATATATTCATATATTTATATATTAATATATATTTCTATAATTATCTTTAGATGCATTTATAAAATATGTTTGTGTGTGTATATAGATTTATTTATTTATATATGTTTACATATATTATATATTAATATTTATGTATATATATTAGAATATACACACAAATACATATATGTTTGTTAACACACACACACACACAGATACAAACACACACACAAAATATATACATTTATATAGATATATTTACCTTCATATATTTTTAGTTTAAATAAAATGGATAATTATATTTTATCTACATATGGTTTATATATTTAAAAATATATTTTATTTGTAATGAGGTTTAAATAATTATTTATATAATTAAATTTGTATATGTATATGTATATATTTAATTATAAATAAAATTGCAATAAGAAAAATTATAAAATTTGAACACCATAATAACCATATAAAAGAAAGGCCTAAAAATAAATTAAGACTCCACAAAAAACCCCTCTTAAACGAAGCTCAAATTTCACCAAATATTAAAAAATTAGGGTATCCCAACTAAAAACTCGGTTTTGGAGGTTTTCTGAGCCTTTTCTGAACAAGAAAAAATAAGTACCAAGGCCCTCTATCTGAACAATGTATATATTTTCAAAAGATTCTATTTAACATCTAGTGGAGACCAAATGGACACCCTAATCAGAATTTATGACCATTTTAAGTTCAAGTCATGTTTTCAACTTATCTTAATAAGTAAATTAATGTATTATTTTTTTATCATCAAAATGTTATTATATGTCTATTACTCAATACTAATTATTCAATTCTCAATCAATATTAATTTTTAACTATTTTATAAATCATTTTTCCCTAAATATATTATATATTAATTATAAATACCCATTTTGTATTATATAAACCACATTTAATATAATATATTTTATCTATTTCAATATAAACATATTTGAATATTACAAAATGATATTTAATTGTTTATAATTTTTTTTATAATGCATACATTTATCAATGTTAAAAAAAGCATTGACAAGAGAGACCTTTATTAGTTCAAACAAAATCACTATTAAAGGGGGTGCTTTTATTAACGTTTTTTAGTGATCATAATGGTTCCCTTTATCAGCGTTTTTAGATAACACTGATAAACCCCCCATTTATCAGTGTTCTTTAGCACCGATAAAGGGAAGAGATGATAAATGCTATTATATAGTACTGAGAAATAATAAATTGATAAACATTGGGGATAAAAATCAACAAGAAATCAATAAATTTCTTACTCTTTTTAGATAAGAGATAATCATGTGTGATGGCATGTCCATCGACAATCAAATGTGCACACCACCATCCAAAATCATAAATTTTGACATTGTCATGAAATGAAACTCAGTACTATAGATTCTGCTTTATTCACTACTACCCTTTATCAGTGCTAAAAGAAACACTAACAAAGGGGATCCTTTTGTTAGAACTAATTAAAAGCGCCGATAAATAGAAACTTTATCAGTACTAAAAAAGTGATAATAAATGTTCATTTATTAGCGCTGATAAAAGCCACCTCTTTAACAACTCTAATAAAGCTCTGAAATGGGAACCATAAATAATTTAACTTATATACACTTATGTATATATTTCTAAATATGATTTATATAACTGTTGGAATAGAAAAAATCTTTCCACACACTTTTCTCCATGACTCATATATTATTCTCACATAGACAACACATGTCAAGTTTAAGTAGAAATATGTCTCCATGTCGGAAGAAGAAACAGATTGGATTTTCACATTCCACAATACTTCTCACACCCCGAGGGATAGATATTCCTGATAAAGTTTTCCCTATCTGGTGGTGTGGTGGTGAGAAACTCCCTTCTGGAGTAGGCCGTGGATTTCACAATTTTCAAATAAAATGGTGTCGACACCTTAAAGAACATTTTGGAGGGTTTTTTGTGCCCTTTTTAGCATTACAAAACATCCTTATATGGTCTATACTTTTTATCATGAGGTGTATTTTGCCTCTTAGTCTTCAAATTGATTGGTCAAGGATCCCAAATGGACTTACAATTCAGAATTTATGGCTATTGGAAGTTGGGATTTTTTTATAAAGGAATTCGAGTTCTCGCGCAAGTCTTCAGCCCATCTCTTTCATGAAACTCATTCACCAGTCTTGCGCAAGTGGTTTTCCAATATCCGTTAGGAAAATCCCTTGACCATATCTCTCACCTAGGTCCACCTATCAGTCTATAAATAGACCCCCTACCTTATATTTTAAAAGAGGATGGATGAACTCCTAGATGACGAACGAGGTAAGGGCTCTGATCACCCTACATGTTTTCCCAAGTAGTATTCACTTACTTTGGATAACTACTATATCCAACCCACAACTAGGATGAGGCCCCCCAGTTCTCCCTTACTTGGGAAAACAACCAGGATGATCCCTCACAAGAGAGAATCCATTCCCCAGTCCCTACTTTGGCAACCCACCAACTTAGGGAAAACCACTTTGGCAACCCACCACTTGGTCGACCCTTACTTGGGTGACCCACCCACTTATAGTGAACCATTAGGGAAAGCCACTCCACTTTGGAGACCCACTACTTGGGAGAGCCACAACTTCAGAAATCCATCACTTGGGTGAGATACATGGGTGACCCGTCACCCAAGTCACTCCACTTGGGCCACCCTTTTTCCCAAGGCACTCTACTTGGGTGACCCTTCGCCCAAGGCCACTCCACTTGGGTGACCCTTCACCCAAGGAACTCCACTTGGTAGACCCTTCTCCCATTCCTCCTATACTTGGGAAAAACTTCTTAATGCTAGTCCTTACTAGGGCTATGCACCTTTTCTACCCCCACTAGGGCTAAGCATATTCGCTAGACCTCAATAGGGCTAAGAACCAATTCACCTAGGTCCCATACCTAGGAATAAATTCATACCATATACACTTACAGTTGAGACACTCCTCTAGGATTGGGTATCCTACTAGGTTTAATCCCTAAGCATAATAATTTACCTTCCTCATTCTGTTACCAATGCATGAGGGGGGGGGGAAGTAATCATTATCGGGAAACCTACTTGGTGTAAGCCCCAATAAAATATCCAATTACCATTGAGTTGAGACACACCTCATGGTTATCATTATTGACCTAGATTTTTTATCTCCTATAGGTGTGGACCTCCTATTAGGTGTAATCCCCAATATTAAAAATCTATATTCCTCATCATGTGACCAATGTATTAGGGGGGGTAGTAATCATTATCAGGAATCCTACTAGGTGTAAGCCCTAAATAAATATTCAATAACCATTGAGTCAATATAATCCCCATGATGATCATTATTTACCTTGAGTTGAGATAAACCTCTAGGTTTGGGCCTCCTACAAGGTGTAAGACCCAATAAAATATTCAATTACCAATGAGTTGGGATACTTGTCATGGTTATCAATATTCACCTAGCAGTGAGATACTCCTCTAGGTTCAAGAATCCTACTATGTGTAATACCTAATCAAATACTCAATTACTATTGAGTCGAGATACTCCTCATGGTTATAATTATTCACCTAGAGTTGAGATAAACCTCTAGGATTGACCCCCATACTAGGTGTAATCCCTAACTTTAACAATCTCCCTTCCTCATTCTGTTACCAATGGATTAGTTGGGGGAATCAATCATTATCATGAATCCAACTATGTGTAAGACCTAATAAAATATTCCATCAATATTGATTCAAGATACACCTCATGGTTATCATTATTCTCCTAGAGTTGGGATACTCCTCTAGGTTTGGGCCTCTTACTATGTGTAAGACCAAACCTTAACAATATCCATTCCTTATCCTGTTATGAATAGATGGGGGGGTTAATCATTATTGGGAATCCTACTAGGTATAACCCCCAATAAAATATTCCATTACCACTGAGTCAAGATACTTCACATGGTTAGCATTATTCAATTAGAGTTTAGATAATCCTTTAGTTTTGGTCATCCTACTAGGAATAAGACCCAATAAAATACTCAATTACCATTGAGTCAAGATACTCCTCGTGGTTATCATTTTTCACTTAGAGTTGAGATACTCCTCTTAGTTTGGGTATCCTACTACGTGTAAGACCCATTTAAATATTTAATTACTATAAATTCAAGATACTCCTCATGGTTATCCTTATTATCCTATAGTTGAGATACTTCTTAGGTTCGATCATCCAAATAGGTTTAAGGACCAATCAAATATTAAATTACTATTAAGTCGAGATACTCCTCATAGATATTATTATTCACTTAGAGTTGAGATACTCCACTATGTTTGGGCCTCCATCCACATGTAATCCATAACCCTGCACTATGGGAATACTCTTAGGTTTAAGCACCAACAAATATGTAATTTAAAATTGAGTCTAGATAATCCTCATGGATTTTTTCATTCACCTTTAATCGAGTTACTTATTTTGCTTTCAAATAAATGGGCATACTCCTTGGTGCAAGCCCCAAGAAAATATCTCACATGACCCACATACTAGGTTAGGTATCTTAGGGTTGCTCATGCATAATCCCCACTTTATTTCCTATTGTCCCCCTTTCACAGCATAAGAATCTTCTTGGGGTAGCTTCAGTGCGTAAGCCCTTTAAAAATATAATGGTTTATTCTCATTAAATTTATGTGATCTTATGTTATCTATTGTTTCTCACACTGAGCATGAATCACATGGGCTTCGAGATCTATAATCATCATACCATTATCATAGTGAAAGTGCCTCTATTCCTCGCCTTCGATTGTGGTCTAAGACCCGACCATTCAACCGAACTACATTGGATCTGATTCTCATTGTTAGCAAGATATAGAGTATGCCTCTTTGAGGTTCAAACCCAATTTCATTTATCTCTTACCAATTTTATTGAACAACATGGGTTTTGATTGCTATTTTGATATGATATGATAGACACCTATTCGAGGTTCAATCCCAACTCCAAATCACCAACGTTATCCCTAGATGAAAATAAACTCTAGAGGTCCAGGATATCATATTTAAACCAAAGCATCATGAATTTATAATAGAAATATAGGGAACCTTTAATACATATAGAAGATCACATCAAAAAAACAGTCTTGACCAAATCATTGGCATAGGGGTAACCAGTCCCATAGTGAGATTTGGGAATGATTCATGGACACATATTAAATATATATGAGGGTCCAAAAATTGGAAATAATTACTCCCAAAAGGGTGTGATGAGATTGACCTCATGCCCTCTCAACCAACACGAGTCACTAAGAATCATTGAAAAAATTCATAGTGATCAACTACATTTGGAAAGAAGGTTTGTATCATTGACGTGGGAACCATTGGGTGTATTTGGATCCATAAATTAATTACATTGGAACCACCCAGAAAGGAGTGTGAAACAAAAATAGTGAACCCAATGCAAATTCCTATAATAGTTCCAAGCCTCTCATATATAAAAAAGGAACAAGATTCCATCCTTTAATAGTGAAGATGATTGATCAACCATGAACTCTTATTTGTGATGCTACAATGATTATTGTCTTGTTTTTGTTTCCTCTCCTGGAAATTCAATACTTCCTATAATCCAAATAGCACCACCAAATGCTCCAAAAAATTTCAAAATCCTTGGGCAAGATGGTAATACTAGAAGGAAAAATAAAGACACTACGCACAACTAGTATGCATGCCAAAAATATACCATGATTTTTTGGGAGACCATGACATCATGGCCTTGACTTACACTATCATCAACACAACACCTCCAATGCTAGATGGTGAATGCCCTAGTTTGATGGTATCATTGCAATGTATTTATAACAAGACTATAAGAATATTATGATTGTATCTAGAGGATAAATCAAAATTTTTCATCCTATAAATGATATGTTGTGAGGAAACAACTGGAATCGATCACCACATTCAATAATTTTGGGATCTTATCCCCAGAGGGTAGCAACCCATTCTATACTTATCATGGGGGTGTGGAGGATGGTGTACAAAACATTATGAAAACCACCTAGGAACTCTTAAGTGGGACCCTGTCCACCATGGTCAACATCATCGATGTGTGACCCCAATTTTATAGGAAATGATTGAGTAAATAGTTTCTTTCCCAACCATCCATATTAAGGCATATAGAATGAGATACCACTAGGGGAAACTATCCACTACAACTCTAAATCATGTACATGTCCCTATTACTGCCAAAACCTCTGAGGCCCTTTGGTTCATCCCAAAAACGGCTCGGGGATAATTTCAGATAACCACTATCTATAAGATTGAAACATCTACATAGCTAGACTTGGTGATAATAGAATCCCAGGAAAAAACCCAACCCATAGGGATGGGGGAATTTTTTTATTATCATTTTTAACCTTGATGTCATATTCAGTATCATCTATTGGGTAGGAACATACCAATATCATAGATATTCCTCCCCCCTAGGGAATCTATTTTTCCTCCCAAATGTTTCACATCAGTGAATTTTATAACTATTAGAAGAGCTAATGATGAAATCATTGATACTGTCGATAAGGAGATATATATGGCCACATTAGGTACCCACCAATCACCTGATCATGCTAATGATGTATCAAAAAAAGAAAGGATATCTCAAATCAAATGAAGAATAATATAACTTTAGCAGGTGAATGTTGAGTTGATCAGGGGAAGCAAATCCTTTGAGTATATTCATCAGATTAAAGATATTATGCCCCCTTCAACTAAACCACTTCAACATAAGAATATTGACTGACCCATCATAGAATAATTGAGCCACCTCATTGAATATAGATTACATCAAATGTACCATTCTACTATAGTTCCAATTGATTACCAAGTGTTCACACAACTAGGGATATATCATCTACTAGTTCATAAAACCCATCCAAGGTTTGGTATATTCTAGGAATTACCAGATTCCCTTATTTCTCAGATGGATTCTCTAGAAGGACGACATGCACTGGTAAAACCAGATAGGAATATGTATCATGAGTGTGTGGATTCAACTTCCCCCTACCAACTTCGGCAACCCAGAAATGACAACATTCGATATAATGGGTGATTCAGAATAATATCTCACCCATTTCTATTCTCAATGTGGCACAATGATGGGAACCATAGATCAAAAATAGGTAACCAAGATCCAATTATTTGTATAGATCCTAGGAGATACCATCTTTTCTTGGTACAATAACCTTGATGTTCAGTCTATCTTAACCCTAGAAGATCTTTGTCAACATTTCATCTACCAGTTCTACTCTATGTTGAGGAAAAAAAACTATCCTTGACCTATATAATTACAAGAAATATGAAAATGATAGATTCAAAGATTTTATTACAATATGGAAGGGTATGAAATATCACATGGAAGCACATAACCCTTAGGGAAAATTACTAGAGAAATGTGGGGAAAAACTACAAGTTGAGTTGTTAACTATGTTTATTCCTTTGAAGTACCCTAGTGGTTTCTGAGAGTTTGTGACTATAGAATAATGTTTAGAAGAATCTATTCACATACCTAAGAAAAAAAAATTATCAAGAAACACCAGTATGGAAATAGAATTGGGATAAAAATGAAGTATTAATTGTCACTCACAAGCTGAAAAGGATGAGGCTATGTGACCTTGAAAGTATAGAAGATAATACTTATTCATTATAGAATGATAAGGTTTCTAGGTACTACACCGTCACATTGAAAGAAAACCTAATCATGATTCTAGAAATCAATATTACAGATTTCAAAGGGCATAATGATCATTCAAACTACCACCCTTACCATTGTATACTCGATCACACAATCCATGAATACTTTAGAATGAAATATATACTACAAAAGTTAATATATAAGGGTCAAATGCTAGTGAAAAAATCCATGGAATATTTCCATCCATATTTCCATAAAATAAGGAAGAATAGTCACAAGAACCGTCCCACCAGATGGCACATTAGGTGTTGTCGCATCAAATGAGCCACCAGACATCATCCCTCTAAATGGTATATTCCACTAAAGAGGATCATCAGTTCACCTACGTCTACATCAACATGGTATTAAGTATGTTTGAATAATTTTGATCTAGTTCTAATTAGAACATTATTAATAAGGATTATTGTGAATTCTTGCAATATTCCAAGTCCCATAAAGGTTTCTTAACCTATGATCCAAGAATTGGTGAAGAAGGGATTAGTGATACCCTTCCAACCTCCACAAAAGGAATTATTAACCATATTCATGTTTCAAAGTGAAAGGTTGATGGAGCATGTGCACAATGTCAACAAAAAATTCAATCTTCAGGGTCCATGTTGAAACTCCCATCACCATAAACCCAATCTAACATTGAAACGGAATGGGTGTAAAAAACTCTTTTGCATGTAATCCCTTTAAGGATAAAAAATCCAACTTTTTTGAATAAAAATCACTCATTTGATGTAAGAAAATGAGGATCTCCATGAATTAATTATAATGATTCTTTATGGATATTTTACCCATGTAATATCATTATCCTCTTACAGAGGTCTTCCTTACAGTGAAGTACCCCATTCCACAGGGTTGGGGGTATCTTCAAACTTTTCACCCCATCGTCGGGGAAAATTTAGACCTCATTTCACCTAACCCTAACATAAAGTCTTGGGGGGAATTTTTAAAATTTAAATTCCCCATCCCATTGGGATGGCAGAATTTCCATATTTTCTACCTCATCATCAGGTGTATTGTATATATTGCTTAATCTCAATAGTTTCCACAGAACCTTTGGAAGAGTCAAAGTTCCCCAATAAAGGAGAGACATCATCCACATATCGGCTGCTGATGATTCATCTTCTCCCACTGAATTGATTAAGATCAGGGAACTACTTCCCAAATCTCGAATTCCTCCACATGACCATACCAACAATGGTATATGTAATAGAATGGGGAAGCAATGTTGACATACAACTCTTGATGAATGATAATGGAAACTGTATTCCTGCAAACCGTATAAAATCCCAGAGCATTTTTATGATTCCATGGAAAATGATTTTATTGATCTCTCGTGTATTAAGTAACCTAAAGAGGCATATTTGAGAGAACATTAAAAATATTTCCCCTACCATAATTTTTAGGGAATATAATTGAGAGGTGATTTGTCATCAAGGATTTAATTAAGAAGTATATAAATGATTTGATATTAGAGCCCCTAAAACCCAGGTTTCAACCTCATCCACATAAATATCATTCGAATAACACCCAATGTGTATAAAATATCCTGGAATATCCATCTCTCAATGATAGACACAATAAGGAATATTCCATTAATCACGAGCATGTTTCTAGAAAATTCACGTACTTGTTTGAGTATGACCTTCTCGAGGTTCCCAAGATCAGGATACCTAAGGATGTAGTCCTGAAATATTATCAAAATTATTATCCCTACCATATAATTTTGAGATATATAATTGAATAATGATTTATCTTCAAATATTGGCTTCAAAATAAAGTAGATGAAGGCTTAATTGAGTTAGAGAATCTTGAGACTCATTCCACTACATATGAGTTATTCTCATTCCACCAGAAGATCAAATTATCTGATAATTAATTTAACATAGGTCTTAGTCATATAACCCTAAACTAAATGACACCAAGGTCCAAGTCATATGAACCTAAAATACAGGACACCAAGGTCCTAGTCCTATGACCCAAAATTGCATGACCCCATAGTCTGAGTATCCTGACTTTAAACTACCTAACACTCATTCTAGATTCCTAACATTAAAATGGAGGTCAACATTCTTATCATAAGGAATTAAATTTTTTGGTCCCTCATCCTCACCATAAGACGTTAAAATCCATGTCCAATATCCTTTCCATAAGACATTAAACTACACGATTCATGTACTTATCACATGGCGTAAAACTGCATGATGCTTTGTTCCTCACCTAAGAATACCTCTCTATGGAGCCATTCTCCAACTGAATTACTGTTAGAACTATGTATGACTTTATTCCTAATTTCTTGAAACACATATTGATTCCTAGAATTCCTGTTTCTAGCCCAGTTAAAAATTATTCACTTCAAGTGAGGCTGTCTTCGCTAGCATTCAGTTCCTGAGGCCTCTATTTACATCGAGTCTATTATTAGTGGTTGGTGAAGGCATATAACCCATACCATTGCTAATGTATACAAGACCTTAAAAGGGACACTATTGGTTAAAGATATGTGACCTAGTATTGTATCAACTATTCATCAACCACAAATGACATTAAACTTCATGTCCAGAATCTTTACCATAAGGCATGAAATTACATGGTCAACCATTATTCCTCATCAAAAGAAAATAAAGAACATGAAATTTGGTCTTATCCATGTGACCTTTAAACATTGAGGTGCATGGTCCATCTCAAATGACCATAAACTACTTGAAGAGGGAACTCAAAAATGACCTTAATCAACAACCATGATGCCCCTATAACATCTTGAGTTCCAGGTCATTTATTTGTGAGGATTAAATGAACCTTACTTTCAATTAGAGTACATTCTTGCTACCCAAATAGACTACCATGTATGTGATCATATAGTAAGGGAATTTTTATAAACCTTTTTAATAATCCTTCATCCACTCAACCTACTTAATATATTTTTATGTCTGAATCAACTAAATTACAACTAAATACCTTGAGTTGATTTATAATGTTGGTTCTCTCTTTCACAGTAAAATCGTCAACAAGGATTGATTAATCTGAAGTGAACCATCTAGGATTTGATAATGAATAGAACATAATTATATTAAGCCTATGAAGTAACCCCTAGGAGATTTTTTTCCTAGAAGAATGGTCTACCTGAACCCCATGTGATATCCCTAGACTGTGTGTGTTAATGACCAACTTACTCCCACTAGTCTCTATTGACTGATTTGGGTTTCATTTTTCCACCATTACTAACGGTCATTAGGCACCCACTAATCTATATTATTTGATTCATACATGTGGAGAAATTATTTACTTTATTTATTTTTATAATTCTCAAAGAGATCAATAATTTTTCTATGTTTTATGCCATCATACTATGCATCTGTTGTTACTGATCCTTCATGTCACGCGATCATAAACTAATTAATGTTATGGTACACCCTACATGACCTTAAACTTCATAGAATGGTTTATCCCATGAGACCCACCTTCCATACATATGAGTCATATCTACATAAAATCTCCCAACATATGGTCATTTATCCATAATATTATGCAAGGATGATAATTTCTCTTGTATGAAAACACCCCATCCAATGAAAGGTTTCTCTAAAATTTATTTGAGGAGCCTTCACATCAGTTCATCTTGTCCTGGTCACATGACATCAAACTATACAAATATTTATACTCATCATATTTCATTAAAATTTATGTCCAATTTACTTACCACAAGACACAAAACAGCATAGTCGATGTCCTTATTGTATGATGTAATATTGGGTGTTTTTGTGGCCCTCACCTTAGAGGACTTCTACTCCAAGTGTTGGTCACCTACCACAACACTTTTTAGAAATAAGTGGGACATAATTACCATTTGAGGGATAGATAGTGACACCCAGACTTCTTTCATTGGGCCTAGTCATGAAATTCTCCCCCAGTAGTGAGGTTTCTTGTACTAGAATTGGATACACCTAGGTCCCATGATTCACATTAGGGTTATTTATTTTTTGGTAGTCTCATCTCCATGTGGTTCAATAAATATTACATAAGTCTTAGAACCCCTTGGTCATAGCTGCTTGAACCTAAACCTTATATCTCATAATGGTCCTTGATGTATGACCTTAAAAGTTAAAACCATTGGTCAAAGAAATGCTAACTTAGAATGTAATAATCATACATCCCTAACATTAAACTATGTAGCCTATGTCTAATTCACATGAAATTAAACTGTATGAAATTCTTCCTAGATATAATATGTTAAACAGTGTAGTAAGGTCCTCAATTCATGACCACAAACTAAAAAACATCTGATTCTTAATAGCAAGACATTAAACTACATGAAACATGTTCTATTCTATGTGACCCATTTCATACATGAGATCCATATCCACATAAAGTTACTTGGTATATTATCCCTATCTATAAATCAAAATTAAGGTTGAACAATCAATTTCTATGTAAACTCAAGTCTTCTATCTTGGTCACTGGATATGGAGATTCACTTTGTTCCAATCCTATACCAGGATGAAATATTGAAATTTCACCCCCCCCCCTTTGTAATAGATCGATCTATAGGGGCCCCTTTTATTTTAGTAGGGATTCAATGGTTATGTATACAACATCCGAACATAATTTCACAGTCTACCAAAACTATGAATAGAAATACCCCATTTCATTACATACGAGTTTGATCATTGTAAGAATCCTTTCAATAAGAACTCTGTGTGGATTGATTCTCATTATTATGAGATACATAGTGACATTCAGATCTTCTATTTTAGGACCAACAATGAATTTTCAAAACTTTAAACCATTTATCTCTAGGAAATACAAATCTATTTAGATATTATTTATTTCATTGAAATGAAATTCCACCACGCGTTCCCTATCATGCACTCTCTTTTAGTGTAGATGATTTTCCAAGTTGTATCTTGTTTCTCACACTGAACATGACTCATGTGAGATTATACGACCTATAGAGTCACTCTAAATATCATGATTGATACAAATTTTATTAAAATATAGAAAAATTAGTCTAGGACACATGACTTTAAACTACCCAAGTCCAGTCCTTGTGGTAAGACTACAAACTACATAATACCCACATCCTTACCATATGATGTTAAACTAAATAGTCACCATCACCACTATATGATATTAAATTTCTAGGTTAAATTTCATCCTGTAAAACTATAAACTACTGAAGACAGACCATTTCATGTGGAATATTTATTCCATACATGATATCTTGTTCCACAAAAAGTATTTTTCACAAACACCATATACGCCTCAAAATATTAATACTGCAACTCTTGTGTATGAATCAAATCTATATAGATGATTTTGATGCGAGTTATCTCATTTATGGAACCATTCTCATTATAAAATTCCCTTTAAATTACATATGAGTCAATTATATTTAGGGTAACTTTTCATTCTAAGAACTTCATGTGGATTAATTCATGTTCTAATTAGATACATAGTGATGTAGGTATTTTATATCCCACACCTAGACATAAATTTCTTATTAATAATATGTGACCTTAAACCTCATTAACATTTGGTTAAATCGTAAAGAACATAAATTAATCCCTTCATAGTACTAATTGAAAGAAATTGAACTATAAATGAAAAGAGCCAAGTCAAAAATGCTTTTCAGGTTGAAAACCCATAAAGGGTATTCTGAGTAGAATTCAAGTCTTTTTTCGCTAATCCATTCCCTTTTATGGTTTAGAAAAAATTCAGATCATTAAAAAAGAAAAAAATCTTGTGGGGTTCATTATTTGACCCAGGAAAAATCTTATATATGCTCTCTAGACATATGGTCTTGGAAAACATTAGATCCCATTATTATTTCCCTTTTAAAGTGAACTTAATATGTGCCATGGTTACCTTTTAATTGTTGACAAGATTACTTCTTCATATTGAGAATATCCCCCTTTAAGTGATTATGTACTGAAGAATATAAGTTTGTATCCCTTTTACTTGAGAATGTGTTCAATATATGGTCTCATTACTTTTAGGGTGCTCAAACCCTTCTTAAGTATTCCTATTATCTGTGAACCCACTTCATATATCTGATGTTTTATTCAATAGAAAAAAATTCCTTGAGTTGATATACTCGTCTTGGAATCCCTCAACATTCAGTCAATTAATCATTATGGTTCTTTCTTTATTGGAAAAATTAGCAGTAGGGATTGAGTGATCTGAAGGGACCCCAGTAGGATTTGATAGCGAATAACACTATTTCCACTGATCATATGAAGTAACCCCTACGGTATGTTTTGGTCCTAAAATAAAGGTCCACCAAAACCCTATATGATATCCATTGACTAAGTGTGACATTAGTTTTTTCCATTACTTATGGTCATTCTATTCTAACCAGTATCTTATTTGAATTGATTCATACATTCATATATTATGATTTAAAAGCTCCATAACCCAACTATTCAAGAAGTTTCAAGTACCCTTTATGTTGTACATTCATGCATCTTTCCCACTTTCAATGAAATATTATGACAATAAATTACTATGGTCCTTCCTATCTAGGTGACACTCTTCTATACAGACCCCAAATCCTTAAGTTGAGATTCTCATTTTTAGAACTCATATCCTCCATAAGGTACTTGTCACATGAACTTAAACTGTAGGACACAAGGGTCCAATCTTCATGACCATAAATTAAATGTATCCTATTTTCCAAGGTATTCTATGATAGAATCAATCCCTCATCCATATTGGGGTTTCCTTTTCCTTACTAAACAGACTACCCAGCTCATTATTCAAAGCTATATGACTGTAAAATCTATCCACCCATCATTATAATAACTATGACATTATACTAAGTGTAATTATACATGAGATTATATATAGTAGCATTGAACTCTCTATTCATATCAGGTTTCTCCTTACCCTTGATGTATAGACTGCCTTACCCACCTTTTGTGTTAAAGCTATGTGACTTTAAACTGAAACAATATGTGGTCAATGTTGTTTGAACTAAAATATTAGAGACTTATATATAAGAATTATGAATTTAATCAACATGCAAAAATCCTCGAGCTTTTCTAAAATCATGACATTGGACACTCAATTCTTGTTAGAGTTTTTCTTCCCACACCACTATGTATACCTCTTCATTTTTGGTCAATTTTTTATGACCATAAATACCAAATATAATGGTTTTACATTTAAGGCCTTAAATTTACAATGTAAAGAGACATTTTAGTCTTAATGTTGAAAACCCATAAAGGGAATCCTATGAAAGAGTCCCATTCCGACCCTCTAGTTCTTTCCATTAATGGCTTGGAAAAAAGTTAGGGTGAAAATAATAAAATATAAAGCTCATAAGGACAACTATTCATCCATAGAAAAAATCATGCAATGCTCGATAGTTCTATTAACCTAGTAAAAAATTAGAGCACATATTTTATCCTCAAGATCTATCTTAGGGTAAATAGTCCCCACATGACAAAAAATGACATGATATATGTTCTATCTTACCTGATATTAAACTTCTTAGAGCATCCTACACCATGTGGCCTAAAATTGGTGCATGAGAATTAGATATGTGAAACACCCCTTGGAAACATTGGTCTATACACATTAATATATGGTAATGTGATGATATCCCCACTAATACATATAATCTAGATTTATGTAGTGTATTTCATCATATATTTATTCAACAACATACCTATGTTTAAAATTTAATCCCTCTATGTAGAACTTGATATACATAGGTGTCCATTTATCTGAACTACTTGGGGCTTGATTCTTATTCTCATACGATACGTAGTGACATCCATATCTCCTATCCTGGATCTGGCCTTAAATCAACTTTCATTCCACTTTGTTTTTCCATAAAATAATCTTGAAATTTTATTGAACTAGAACATCCCTTCCTTCAGTTTAGATGACTCCTCCAAGAAAACCCACCTCAAGTAAATTATTCCACTATATAACCAAAGAACCTTGAATCAATATTCTCCTTTTGGTGACATCAAAAATACCATAGTTGATATCATCATTTTGTAAAGTATCCTCCAACTGGTGATATTAATCTAAAGCATAATAGATGATTTAGGAATGTTTCAAAGTGACCTACATTCATCTTAGAATCAAATTCATTTCATTTTTAAAAATCCAATCCTAATTGGGGTATTTTGTTATCATTGAAAAATTTACACCACACACTTTTCCCCATGACACATATATTTTTCTCACCTAGACAACATATGTCAACATTGAGTAGAAATATGTATCCATGCTATAAGAAGAAGAAGATTAGTTTTCTATATATTGTAAGACTTATCACTGTCTGAGGTGTATAGATTCCTCATAATTTTTTCCCAATCAGTTGGTATGGTAGTGAGAACCTCTCTTCAGGAGAAGGTCCTGGATTTTAAAAATTGCTGATAAAAAGGTGTTGATACCTTAAAACACATTTTTATGGTATTCTGAGATCTTTTTAGAATCATAAATCACCCTAATATGGTGTATAGGCCTTATCCAAGGGTGTATTTTTATTTATAGGCTTCGATTTGACTTGAAAAGAGCCCAAGTGGACTTTCAAATCAAAATTTATGGTTATTATAAGTCAGTTTTTTATAAAGGAATTTGAGTTCTCACGTAATTATTTCATCCATCTCCTTCGCATAGCCCGTTCTCCCATCCCACATAATCTATTCACTAATATCCTTACCAAAACTCACTCTACCATTTCATGTAGGTCATTTCATGTATAACACTAACCTAGGTCCACCATTTAGTCTATAAATAAACCACCTCCTCAAATTTTACCAGAGGATGGACAAACTCCCAAAGGTTGAACATAGTAAGATCTATGATCACCCTACTGGTCCCCAAAGTAGTCCACCACTACTTGGGTGAACTTCTATGGAGATTCTTATACTAGGATGAGTCCCCCAATTCTCCCTTACTAGGGTGAACCACCTAGGAAATCCATCACTAGGGTGTAACCATTCTCCAACCCTTACTTGGGAAACCCACTTGGGTGACCCTTACTTGGGAGACCCACCCACTTAGGGAGGACCACTTCGGAGACCCACTCTACTTAGGTGGCCCTTACTTGGGTGACTGTTAGATCTCAATATTTTCTAGAGATGTCTCAGGATTGTTTATTGGTACTCTTTGCCTTGTGTTGAGTACTTTTCATTTGGGTTTTACCTTGGGGTGAATTTTGGTGAAAATTGAGAATTTTGGAAGGAGGAGGGAATGTTCACAGTTTTCCCAAACCATGCAACTTGGACTAGAAAACCATGAAACCCCTCACAGATAGGGATTTCATGACTATCAGATGGTTTGTAAAACTGTGTACTCTCTCAGGAGAAACCATGCACCCCCTAGAAGAGGCACAAAGTTTAGAAAATTGTGCATGAGATCTAAATTAACCCAAAATATTAGTTTTAAAAATAACTAAACCACCATTTTAACCCAAAAATTAACCACAACTCATCCATACCCTAATTCTCTCAATTTTAGAGTCTCTCAGATGATTTATAAAGGCTCTCGACCCCCTTTTATGGGGAATCGAAGGGCGGATTGAAGATCTGCACCTTGTTGGGTATGTGATTTCTTCTCATTTAGATCTCTCTCTATCTACTTCCCTCTTCCTAGAAAAAAGTGGTATGTGTATCCCCTATTGATTCTATATATAGATGTTGGTTTGTTAGATAATAATTTTTTTGATCTTAGATTTTGGATTTAGATCTAAATCCTGTTATTCGTTGGGATTGTGGTTCTTCCACTTCAATTTTGGGATTTCTGTTGGCGAGCTCTCTTTATCAATTTTGAGCTAGGTTGTTCATTATTGCAATCCCAAAGTATTGATTTCAATTACATGTATATAATTTTAGAATTTCTATTATATTTTTATCAATTGAGTTTCTTATATTGAATTAATTAGTTGAGGGGTTGTGAAATTGGGAATATTGAGATTGTGAATTAGAATAATTCATAATTGAATTAATTATAGAGTTATTTATTTATTTGAAATGGAATAATTAATTTTTGAATTAATAATGGGGATATTTGGATTGTATATTTTGATTAAATAATTTTTGGATTGATTAATAGAATTGATGTGATTAATTAATTTTTGAATTAATTGATGGAATTTATGTGGTTAATTACTTGTTGAATTAATTAATGGGATTGATGTGATAAACTAATTGTTGAATTAGTAATGCAATTAATGTGGTTAATTAATTGTTTAAATAATTAATTCAATTGTGTGAGTATGAAATTGTTGAATTTGATTAATTAATGAATGAATTAATTAATGGTACTATTGTGATATATGTGATATTGTGATATTGTGATCTATGTGATATTGTGATATTGTGATATTGTGATATATGTGATATTGTCATATTTTGGTATATGTTAATTGATACAATGAATGGTAATAATGGGATTCATATGTGAATTGAGACAATGAATGGTGAAAATGGCATTCATAATTGAATTAAGACAATGACTGGTAACAATGACATTCATATGTGAATTGAGACAATGAATGGTAACAATGACATTCATAAGTGAATTGAGAGAATTAATGGTAACAATGGTATTTATAAGTGAATTGATACAATGAATGGTAATAATGGAATTCATATATGAATTGAGATAATGAATTGTAACAATGAAATTCAAATGTTGATTGAGACAAAGAATGGTAAAAATGGAATTCATATGTGAATTTTGATAAATAATGGTAACGATGACATTTTGAGATATTATATACCTCAGGGATAGTTCAGACTCCAACATGGGATGAAGTAGGTATTGAGAGTTCGAGTTCCATTGGGAACCTAAGGGTTATGTGGTTAAATAAAGAGTAATTGGTTTTTTATTATTTATATAGCTATATACGCTATTATGACTAGATATTGTTTTAGATGCTATTGGTGGTGGCTTAATAAATTATACTCACACCCAACGTGGGCTGCCTGATCGGTACCAGAATTGATTTCATGGTTGTAGGACATGATAAGGGAAAGGGCCCTATGTTAGATGTATGATTCGGGATGGAGCATGGATGAGGGGACCAAACATGGATTCGGGACCCTCTTGGTAGTTTTCAATGTCTTTCATTTTTGGGTTTCATGTTGACACTTGACACATATTGGCATGAAATATCTACTTTTTAGTTTTGTATATTGTATTTCATATGTTGGTCTTCTTGTGATTTTGGTATTATTCTGGTAATGTTATATTACTTCGTATTGTTAATTTATTTTCTTTGTGGTATTAATCTAATAAGTAGGGAATAGTATCCACGTGATTGATATTATACCCTTGCTTCTAGTCGATAGCCTCTAGCATATGGGGATGCATGCTTAAGGTGATGTGACCGATCATGTCGGGGCACCAATGTGTGGCACCCGGGTCGAGATATTACAAAGTGGAATCATTGCCAATTTCCTTTTTATTTTCCTTTGTATTACAATTTGGTAAAGGTAGAAAAGATACTATGAAGAGTTGGGTTTTAGTTATGAGCTTGTGCATGGGAGTAGCTAACCCATGTATGGGGGAAAACCCAAGTACCCAGGGTGGGATGTTGTTATTAGTATTTTCTATTACAGTTGGATGTTATTTAAACTTGTGTGATGCACTTTATGTGTGATGTGATAATTATTATTGATATTTTTTTTATATTTTACTCAAATTTTATTGGTAAAAATATACTTGGAAAATTTAGCATACTTTGGAATTTCTTTGAGTGCTTCAAGTACAGGGATATTTATTTCAACTTTCTGAAATGTGTCCATAATTTCTTTTTGAAGTTCTTATTCCAACAACCTCTTTTTTGAAAATGATCTAAAATATATAAAAAAAACCTAAAAAAGTCTAAAGGTGGGGGTTTTATTACAATCATTATGGTAAATAGGGGTGAGATCAGCATGGAGGTTCTCCATGTATGTATTATTTCTATCAACACCCTTGTTGGAAAGACCATATACCACCTTGTTCTCTCTCTGTAGGTGTGTTTGATGATGTGATTGAGTCATGATAGGTATTTTAGGCAAACAATATATTTTGTAGTGAGGGACCATGCCAGATTAGATGTTCCATGTCTAAGAGCTTGAATGATGGTAGTTGAATCACTTTTAATCCAAACATTGGTCCATCCTTGTTGACTTGTCAAATAAACTTCATTGATGACATTGTACATCTCCGCTTCAAGGGAGGAGGCATGACCACATGAACCATAGCAGCATCTAATAATGTTCTCATTGTGATATCTACATATGACGTCGTATCCAGAAGGTCCTGGGTTTCCTTTTGAAGCACCATCCACATTAATTTTTATACAGTCAGGAATAGGTGGTTTCCAAAAAACTTCCAATAAACCTATCATTGGGTTGTATCATCTTTTGACCCCAATTTTCCTCAAGATGCAGAAATCCTTGGCTGAGTTATGGAAAGTCACTTTTTTCATGATTCCATCTTCCTTGATTGCAGTGTGTATTTTTATATGCGCTGCATGAAAATGGAATGTATTATTTTTGTGCTTAATTGAATTTCTTTCATACCAAATAAGATGAACCAGTTCTTCCACAATAGCAGTGAAGAGATGATGAATTTTTGGAGAGGCATCTATAGTAGTTCATCTTTGAAGCTGCGATCCGACAGAGTCAAAACCTGTCCATCTGAGATCAAAAATGTCAAAAATGTATTTCCATAAAGTATAAGTAGTAGAATAGGTTAGAAAAAGTGGTATGTGTCCTCTCGGTGTTGGTTAAATATGGAACATTTAGAACAAAGTTTTATAACATACATATGAATATTGTAATATGTGGGGAGCCTATTGTGAGCAATTCTCCAAACTAGGGTGAGATGTGAGGGTCTAATCCAGCTTTTGTTGAAATTCTTTAACCATGAAAAATTATTATTATTGGTAGAAACATTATGACTAAAGTAATTTTTATTGGTTAGAAGACTATTATGAGATGATTCCCAAACTATGAAATCATTAGTGTTAACAAAAGTGTATTTATTGATAATAAAAGAGATTTCATCAGGTAGATCCAAATCAGAAGTGTTCCCACAGTCATTGATGCTGATGTTAGAAATGTTGGAAAAAGGGATGGGGTCTGTCATGTTACAGGGAGGTATTCCATTCTAGTTATCTTTACAAAAGAGAAGAGAATAATTCCTATTGACTATCCATAGAGAGTTAGATAATTTTTTTGAAAAACTATGCTTGATGGAAGGCCATATTGATGAGTCCATAAAAGTGTTCATTACTTTCCTAAAGTTATTATAAAATCTACCATGAAGGAATTCATATGTCTAATATTTTTTTCTCACAATATTACAGGTAAGTTTATCTTGGAGGTCTTTATTAAAATTCTTGAGGTTTTTAATACCAAGACCCCCATTATGTATTGGAGTGCAACATGTTTTCCAGGAAACAGTGACAAGTTTTCATTCGAGAGTTCTGCCACTACAGAATTTTTTTTATTCTTCCATTGATATTTTTAATTAAATCAGTGGTCTATTTGTACACCATCATAGAGTATACAATTTTAGATACAATGGTGTGTTTGAGAAGATAGATTCTACCTACCATCAAAATATTTTTTCCCTTCTAGGAGGATAACTGGTTATTTATTTGATCAAAGATGTTTAGTAAGTAAGTGTTTTTGGGATTTTCCTAGAATATGGGTACCCAAAGATAGGTAAAATGGAATAATCCTTCTTTTATCCCCAGTTCATTTATCACATCAATTTTTTTGATGGCATGGAAATGTTTACTAAAGAAAATGGAAGACTTGATCCAATTTATGGATTTTCTAGAGACCTCCTCATAGTGTGAGAGGACATCCTTCAGTTTTTTAATATTTTTCCTATAACCTTGTAGGAATAAAATTATATCATAAACATATAAAAGATAAGAGGGAACATTTGAAGTTCTAGAGGAAAACATGGGATTTAATGTACCCTGATTAATTGAATTAGTGATGAGTCTACTGAGGTAGTCTTTAGAAATAACAAAAAGGATGGTAGAGAGGGTATCACCTTGTCTAACACCCTTTTTACAAGTGAAATGTTCCTTTGGGGAACCATTGATTAGAACAGAAATGTGAGCGGAGTTAAAAAGAGTTTTTATTTTTTTGACAAGAGTATCATTAAATCCAAATCTAGAAAGAATTTTGAAGATGAAATTACAATCAATGGTATCAAAAACTTTCCTAATATCCAACTTGATTGCAACACTTCCCCCTCTTTGATTCTTTTTTAACAGGTTAGTACTTTCAGAGGCAATGCATATACAATCTTGGATATTTCTCCCCTTAAGGAAACCAAATTGGTTATAGGATATAATTTTTTTGGAAATAGGGGTAATTATCATAGATAAAAGCTTGGAAATAATTTTATACAGTGTTATTAAGAGAAATCTTCCTAAAAAGATGAATTTCCAAAGCATTTTCACTTTACGAATGAGCGTAAGAAATTGAGCATTAATACCATAAGGGAAGAATCCATTAGTGAAAAAGTATCTAACAAGGGGACAAAAATAGCTACAAAAAATGTCCCAATGATGTTGGAAAAAATCATTAGGGATGCCATCAGGGATAGGGGAAATATCAGGATTTAAGCTAAAAACCACCTCTTTAATTTCATGATCAATTGGAATACTATTCAAGATGTCATTATCATTGTCCCCCACTAGCGGGGGAATAATGTCAGGCTTGATGTCCTTATTCTGAGTATGACCATTAATAATGCTACTAAAGCAGGTAGTGACGTGATTGGCCAAAGTCTATTCAATATTAATGATATTATCCCCATCCTTAAGTAAAGTAAGTGGTCTACTAGCCTTTCTAGCCCTTTGCAGAGCGTTAAAGAATTTAGTATTTCTGTCTCCATCTTTAAGCCAGTTGATTTTAAGGTTTTTTTTCCTGAGGTTGTATTTAAAGGTCAGAAGAGAGTTAATTTTTTTACTAATCTATATTTCTTAAGTTGGATCCATAGTAAATTCATAATGGTTTGAGTTAGTTTGAATTTGATTAAGGTCATTCTCTAGGGAGTTAATTTCATTATTAGTTTTTTGGAATCTATCATTGCACCATATCTTTAATTTTTGTTTCAGGAGTTTTAGCTTCGTAATGCAAGCTAAGGCATCACTTGAGTGATTTGAATTCCATGTGACTTTTACAATTTTATTACAATATAGAACAATGTTCTAGGAATTATTGAACCTAAAAGAAAGGATAGGATTATTATCTCTACTTTTTAGACTCATCGGAATTGGATGATTATCAGAATTAATATTAGGAAAGGTAATACTCGATATGTTATTCCATTTATCAAGGGAAATGAAATTTGTGAAGGCTCTATCCAGCTTACTTTCTAAGACTTTGTTAACCTGTTTTCTATACCAAGTGTATTTTGAACCAAAAAGACTAGTCTCCACTAGGTTGTTAACATCAATACAAAACTTGAACTCTTTAGTGGAGATATTTGATTGCAAGTGTCATAGTTTTTAACTAGGTCTAATAATGGAATTAAAGCCCCCAATGATGATCCAAGGTGCTTGAATGGTGTTTTTGAGGGAGGATATATTGTGCCATAGAGTTCTTATATCCTTATATCTATTTAATGAATACACAAAAGTATAGAAGAAGGTTTCATCATGCAGTTTCACTTCACATGTCAAAGATTGATAATCTGTATTATAAATATGTGAATTACTTATAGAGATATGATTAAATACCCATAAAGAATCACAATTTCTATTGATAGAAGCGGAACCTATAAAATTGTAACTATATTTATCCAGACTATTAAAACCAGAATAAAAAGTGATTTTAGGCTCATATATAGAAAAAATCATAGGTTTATGTGTAAATAAAAAGTTTTTTAGAGTTTCCATATTGTCAGGTTTAGCAGTACCCTGGAAATTCTAGTAAAAAAATATTCATTTATACCTATGTTTGGGGCTAGGACCCTTATTTTTGTTACCTCTGGAGTTCTTTCCTCCCTTATATTTCCTAATTTTTTTAGAAAAATCCTTGTTTGGCATTGAAAGTTTTTCCTTCATGTTCATGGAAGAGTTAGAAGAGATATTAGTATTTTTTATACCTGCCAATCCCTCCTCCCGATGAATCTATTTTCTATCTTCATTGTGATTTAACTCCATCTGTCCTTTTTCATAGGTTGGAGTGACCTTCCCAGTTAATGTCAGGGGGTTACTTTGCATATCCAGTGCACTGCCTTCAAGAGGTTTCACCTATTTTCTGTCTCTCCTAGAAGCCTATAGAATCAGTGTAGCAGGAGCTGTAACTGTCTTGTGATCAGGGCCGTATAGCACCTCTGTTTCAGAGTTGATTGTAGCCACCTGTCCAGAAGTGTAGTGGGATTCACTGCTCTGTGTAGGTTCTTGAGGCCCCTCTGAATTAGTCCCTTCCCAGTTGCAGCATTTGGGATTTTAGGTGTTGTGAACCAAGTTGTTGTCTCTCCTTGAAGCCTGAAGGATCTGTGTAGGAGCTATAAATGTCTTGTGAGAAGGGCCGCATAGCTCCATTGTTTCAGAGTTGATTGTATCCCCCTGTCCAACAATGCAATGGGATTCACTACTATCTATAGGTGCCCAAATCCCCTATGCATTAGTCTCTTCTCGGTTGTAGCATTTGGAGTTGAAGGTACTATGCACCAAGTGAGAAGCAGCAACCATAAGGTTGTTTTGGCTAGTTAGTTCCTAGGAAACAGACTACTTAGTAGACTGAGTATTATCTGAGTAAGAGTTCATCAATTTTATTTCCTTTGAAATGGTGTTTCTTGTCTCTTCCTCCACATCCTATAATTCTCCTACACCTCTTTCTTCTCTTCTCCATAATGAATTTTCATAGAGTTTCTCAAATTTATAACTTCATTATCTCTCAACTCAGATGGTCTTATTTCAAGTTCATAGGATACTGGTGCTGAGAGTTCTTTTCCATTTCTAGTTTTTATCATTATGAGAGTCTCCTCTAGGTTTGGGACTATTTGGTAAGGGAGTTTTCCTAGGTTTTTGCACATTATTTCAACAATAATTACCACCGTGTTTTCCAATTTATAAACCTTATACAATAGACCCACATACTTAGATTGTAACTATTTCACCCAAGGTTGTGTGTTGGTGGGTGGTTGTTCATAGGGTCTTGGGATAGTGGTTGGTTGGTGGTGTGAAGGCTAGTTATAAGATTTATTTTTTTGAAATGGTAGTGGGTTTGGGAATTGTTTTTGTAATGGGGGTTGGTTTTGGAACTGGTTCTGGTATGAGGGTCTAGCTTGATTATACTAATTTACAAATCCATATTGAACTCAGTTAGTCTCTCTCCATACATTGTTTTTTTGGAATGTATTTGGATGAAAGGCTACCATACAAGTTTACATTCACTGTATTTTAGCACATTGGTTAGTGTAATGATCAAGTGATGCGCATAAACCATATCCCTTATCTGGTGCTTGTTAGTCACTCACTTTCTTTAAGGCCAGCTATCTCATCATACTGTTTAACTAATAAATGTTAGTTTCTTATAAAGGCTATGGATAATAAGTTCTTACATCATGAATTCCTATTATACTAGTACCTCTTGTAAGAAACTATTGTGAGTTCTGAGAGATCATCTCAATCAAGCCCTTAAATTATTTTGGTGACTTTTCAGTCAATGCACCTATAGATATTGCATCTAGAAGGTTTTTGTTATTGTCCAGAAATCCTTGATAGAAGACGATAAGAAAGTGATGATCATCAATTTCTTGATGTGGTCAAATTAAAAAAATGTTTTTAAATATTTACCAGTACTCATAAAGGGTTTCTCCAAATGAATGTTTGATGTTATAGATTTTCTTTCTGATATTTATGCTTCTAGAGGTGGGGAAGAATATTTTTATGAAGCATATCACCAAATAATTACAATCATATACATCTCCTGGTTTTATACCATACAACCATTATTTGGAAGATACTTCCAATGAAAATTGAAATGAATTCCACTTTACCTACTCCTCAGCTACTTAACAGGGTCTGAAAGTAGAGAATACATGTGTAAACTCTTTAATATATTTTTTTTGCATCTCCACCTGCTAAGCCATGAAACTTTAGATGTAATGGAATCATGTTAGGTTTCATATCAAAATCATTATTTAACACTAGCATAGAAATTTGATTATTTTGATTAAGTAATTGTGGTGCACAGAGGTCTCTAAGGGTTGGGTTTTGATTTTCATCCACGATGACATGATCAAAGTGAACACTTGAAGTTTCAATTGAATTTTCAAGAGAAATTTCCTAAAATTAAGGCTTATAAGTCTATTAAACAAGGTTCTTTAAATTTATGGATTTAGGGGGAAAGTTTTAGTATTTGAGGTTATATTCATGAAATTTTGAAGAGAAAAGAAGAAAAAAAAAATAAAGAGAGAATGGTTTTCACTTAAATTTGAGAAATTAGTAGAGGTTGTTTTTGAAATTGTTTGATTTTTAAAAGAAAGAAGGAAATTAAAATGATTTTTGAAACCAAATTTTTTGAAAGAGTGATGGATTCATAGTAGGATCACCTTATTCAATTTCATCATAGTCATAATGATCATCCACCCTCTATTCTGATTGAATGATAAATGAAATACTCCTTGATCGAGTTTTCAATCACCCTTGGTTGAAGGAAGTAATGGAAATAAATTCTGTGTGCATGAAAATTCATAAACTATTCCCAAAAAATAACTAAAGTATTGATAATTATTTTTTCCTCCTTATAGATCTAGAAATGATTCGATTATTCCAAACATGTGCCAACAATCTTTTGACACTCACCACCTAACACAATCTACTGGATCTATACATATTGTGTTAGGTGGAGGGAGTTCAAAGATCTTCAATCTAAGATATTCACAATGAATTACACAAAAAACCAAAATATGACTGCATTAATATAATTTTAAAACACTAACAATATAAATCATTCAATAGAAAAATAGTGTTTTACATTAAATCATAAGACTCTAACATTACAAAAAGGAAAATCTCCATTCCCCAATCACTTAAGAGTTTTACCCCTCCATGTGAAAGGTAATAGAGTAAAAAAGGGAATAAGTGATCATTATAAAACTAAGAAAAGAGGAAAGATAAAATCTAAATCACTTCAAGATTCAAATACTCCATCATAGATCATATTTCTCTTCCTTTAACAACTCCCTTTAATGGAACTAGACACACATATTTATCGGCTTGAGGGGTCAAAAATTTTCCCTTTAGATTTAATCCTCTGAAAGATTGAGTCCATTTAACATAATAATGATAGGATAATGGAAATGATTCTTTAAAAGAGTTATTACCCTATCTCTTGTTCATAATCCCACAAAATATCAATGAATATGGAGATGTTTTCAAAAATTTATTCTCAAATTATTGATAAAGTCATTTTCTTCCCGAGGAGACTTCTCAATTACCTCCACTTTGGTGCATGCAATGGATGCATTAATGAAAGAATTTATTCATGAAATTTATTTTGAAGATGTGCCTCTAGGTTCTATTTTGAATACATCTAGAATCACTTCATTTGTAGTTATGTAGGATGTGATATTATTCAATAACTGATGTGAGATCTATTCTATCTTCTAGAATAAGGTTTCATATTGATTGATTTGTATGGACTCGTTTGTCTTGAATTGAGTCTAGGTCTAGAAGAAAAATTTTAATAACACAAATAAATTAATACTAAAAAAAATAATCACTTAAAATGGATCAAAATTGTAAAATTTATTTCCCAAAAACTGAATCTTCATAAAACTACTAAATTTCCAGACTTAACCAATTTTCACAATTAAGCCCAATATCCACCAAAAATAGTAAAATGATGCAAATTATCTCAAATTGATTATTTGTAAGGGATTATGTCATTTAAACACACATGAAAAATAATGAAAATATTAAATATACCATGAATCCTATAATATTAATTAAGGGGTCCTATGTTGTCATAACGGGCATCCAATGGAAGATGAGGATCAGGTTCCTGGGTAGGTCTAACCCAAGGCAACAAGCATCCTTGAATAAGAATGACTTCCTCATGTACCCAAGTAATTCCCTCAGGAATCCAAGAGCTAACAAGAGTTATGAATTCCTATAAATATGTCAACTTACATGTTCATAAAGTGTCACCTTACATTTAATTCACTACCATCAATTTTGTCAAATGATAATTATGTTATTTATCAAGTCATTTGGTTCAAACATTGCCTTTTAATAGCCTGAAAAGGCCAAATAGAATGCAACCATTTAGTTTAACTATATTTTTCATAATAATTTAATTTTTTTCTTCTTATGCCTTCCACCGTAAGTGGGAAGGTGAGCTAAAACATGTAACTAACCATACATTTTCAATTAACATGTCCAAGTCATAATCATACCACATAATTGCTAATTTATCACCTTGATCAATTAATTACACTTAGTAATTAACCTTAGGCAGGTCAAGTGGAAGTTACATGGTGCATTCCAATCACCATTACATTATTCAATAAGAAATTAATATAATGAATCTTATCATTAGTGTGGTCAAGCTCGATCACACCCAAACAATGACTCAAAAGAGTCAAAACACTAAAAACTCAATTATGCATATCACACTACATGAGGTGTTGGGGGATGTGGGAATAACAACCAAAAATTAATCAAATATATAGAAAGAAAATAAAAATATAGTTCTAATGAATATAAATAAGGAATATAAATTTAATAAATGGCACCTGATGAAATCGGCAGGCCCCACACATCAATTCCAAAATCAAAAAACATGAGAGATGACTTATAGACCACCCACCTCATACTCATATGACTATACTTCTCTAGTATCAGCCTATAATTTGGCTTGGATCATTGTAGATCTAAAAAATTAGAATAAAATCATAAACCTCAATAACTAGTTTGAGAGAAAGAGAAATGAAGAATAATTAAGGAGACCTGATTACTTACCGTTGTGAATCCCACATGACAGATAGAATCTCGATCGGTTCTAGGATGAAGGAGATATTTCAATACCTCGATTAGGCCTTAAAGGAGCTCCAAAATTAGAGGGAAGGGGGTTCTATCCACTAGAACATGGAATATAAAAGGAGGGCTAAGATATTTAGATCACTAAAGTCAGAATGGTAAGTCTGCCAATAATTTATCCTATTCACAATTTGGATGCATGGTTTTTCATACCATGCACTAACCATGCATCGGTACCCAGAGAAAAGGGGAACTCACATGGTTAGTCCTTATAGTTAGGATACTATGTTCCAATCATGTTATATGGCTCCCCCAAAAAATGTAGACCATCTGCACGGTTTAGACAACCATGAATCCTCCCCCGATGTCTTACTTTAACCATGTGATAGGCCCATTTTTTTTCCAAAAAGTTGGGTTCTAGGATCCGAATGAGCCCCAGACACCCTTGATACCTTCGTGAACTCATTAGGTATAACGACCCTCACTTTACAAACACTGACATTACATAACTTTTGCCGAATTCTTAAACATTATACAGACAAACACCCAAAGACCGTAGTTGGTATAGTTCCTTTGAAAACATGGAAACATAAACACTGGTACATATATGAGCTACATCATCTCCCACTAGGTTCTTCTTGACTAGAACCCTTCTTAGACATATCAAACATATTACATATCATCATAACCTGTGGGAAAGGAAACATAAAAGTGGTGAGATCAAATGCTCAGTAAGGGTAAAGAAGGGATACATATAAGAATAAACATGATCATAAGGGTATGAGAATGTGATCATGAAAATAAAAGATCATACTCTGCATATCAAATATCATAACAAAGATCGTGGCATAAATATTTGAAGATCATAAGACATGAATCATAATTAAATAGAGAGAATAATCCATGAAAGCATAATATAAGAATAAAACATCGAATTATGGAAAACACATAAGCATATAATGATTTCTATAGTAGCCAAGACATCACTTCTAAGACCATATTAGTGGAAAAAGTTCTTTCCTGAACTGGATAACCCCCATTATAGCCATGTATTACTGAACCGAGTGACCCTCATTCTATCCATATATTACTAAACTAAGTAACCTTCATTCCATATCGGTGTTACTGAAATGAGTAATGCTTTTTCTATACCTATTTTATCTCAAGAGATATAAATCTTTAACCAATGCACTAGAAGGAGATATAGGTCACACCCATCACATAATGAAATCATGCATACATGTAACACAAGATCATAAATGAACATATCATATTCCATGAATTAAAATGTGTATCATAAAAATGTAAACATATCATAACCTATGGAAAGATACAAGTTTCATAATCATTTCATCATAAACATAAGCTGTGAAAAGAAACGGGTTTCAAAATCATATAACTCGTGAAAGAGAAACAATTTTCATAACATCTCTCCATAAAAAAATAATCTATTCAGAGAAATAATATAAATGGATTCATTGAATAATTCACCATAAAGTCATGATTGACACCAATGGATGTCATATTAGAAGGAAAATATTTTTTAGAGATCTTTTAAAAAAACCTTCTTGAGGAAAATATCCTTTCTTGTTTGAAAAAGTATTTTTAATACATAAAACCATTTAAAAATCATTTTCTTAGAAAATAACTTAAAAGTTATGAAATCATTTTGAAAACATTTTCCCTTGAAAACATATAAAATAAGTTTCAATACATTTTAAAAACATTTTTCTTTGAAAACACTTTGAAAACTTATAAAAATAGCATGAAAATGTTTTGAAAACCATTGTACTTGAAAACTTATAAAAGAATCCGGAATATTTTTTTAAAATAATTTTTCTTGAAAACTTATAAAAGAATCTTGAAAATTTTTTGAAAATAATTTTTCTTAAAAACTTATAAATGAAGCTTGAAAACGTTTTGAAAACCATTTCTTTGAAAATAATTTGAAAACTTGTAAATAAGACTTGAAAACATTTTGAAAATAGTTTTCCATAAATATAAAATAATTTTGAAACCATTTTTAAAAAAATTTCCTTGAAAATTACTTTTAATTTTTTTTCCATAATGTTTAACCTTTTAAAAATGCAATGGAAGCTTCAAAGGAATGATAGAGGGAAAATTTATACATGTCGTTCAAGGTAAAAAGAACATTCATTTTTAACACTAAAATGGTTAGAAAGATTACTATTTCAAAAAGATAAAATAAGTTTCATTTTAAGAGGTTGGTAAAATAAAAAATATGTAAAAATATCTTTTCTATATTATAGAATAATGGTATACTATTCTTAGAAACCCTTTTTAGAAAACATTGATTTCCAACCGAAGAGAGGGTAATGTCAGGATTTCCAAAAAAACACTTTCTTAACTATTTAGTGTAACACGAAGTAGAAAATGGTAGCAATATATGAGTATATCATTAAATAACATATTTGAAGTAAACTCATGAATATTCTTGAGATATGGATCATAATATTCCATCAATGGAAGCATAAACATAAACAATCTCAAAAAGAAATGAGATTTTCTCAATAAACCCTTTTAACTTTGTATCTTGGGATCATGCTATCCATGTAAGGAAATGAAATTAAATGAATAATATAATATCATGAAAAGATTGAGATTCATGATATGGAACATAAAATGGAAGTATGTACACCCCAAAAAAGAGTTTAGGTTTATAACAAACATGAGTCTCAATGAAGTAAAATTGAGACAAAACATTTTTACCGATTTGGTAACTTTTGAAACATAAACCCCACAAAAGAAGGATCCTAAAATGGGTGTAACATCCCGACCCGAACAGCCACCCAAATAGTGCTAAATGGGTTGGGTTTCACTAACCTTAGGTGAACCACCCCAAAGGCCAAAGTCTACTGACTAGAAGCGAGGGTGTAACATGTATAGTGGGGAGGATATACCCTCTGGGAAGGAGGAAAAGAAAGGTACTAGTCCGAGTATAATATTAAAACATGTAGTGGAAATAAATGACTTAGAAGACTCAAACCAAATCAGCCTAGAGGAATCACATCCAATATCAATAAACAACAGAAGCAATATAGAACCAACTACAGCAAAAGGTAAATAGAATAACATGCTGAGTAACACATGAAACCACTACTAAAAAAATAAGTTGTGCAACCAAACAGGTCACACATGTCAATAAAAAACGATTCCCATGGCTAACAAACTGTAGAAACAAAATAAAGTAAGCATATTGATATAAGAAGGAATGAAAAACAATGTAAACTCATACTAGGCATGACCTCCGGGTCCATGCTAACCATGAAGCAACTAATACGATCCAGCTCCTGAATCTGATCTCTTTCCTGAATGTAAATACATAAATTCTACACGCGTCCCGATGGGCTCATGTAGGGTGTGAGACGAATCTCAGTAGGATACCACCCAATGGTTCATACCTAATATAGGTGTTTAATTACTCATTCATCTATAAAGAAAGTAAACAGTATGATAAAAAGAGTAAACACAACCTTCATTGGTTCTCAATAGCCACCATGGAGTATGAATTGTTTTAGGCAATGCTGGAATCTCAGTCATGTGACCCAACACCATGTGCCACCAAACATCGTGTGTCTCAAGTACTGACGTCCTGTAGGCATGCCAAACCAATAGTAACCAGGTCCCATGGTCCCCTCACACCTCGCGCCTCAAGTATCAAAGGATCCTAACCTTCAAAGTGAAAGGAACCTAGTCCCATGGACCCCTGACACCTCATGTCTCAAGTACCGACATCCCAAAGGCACTCCCAAACAATACTAAAGGATCCTCACCTCCCATGCGACTTCCACGACAAGAACCCTTAGAACATAATCACTTAACCACAATTACGGGGCCTCTACCCACACGATCAGTCAAAACCACCTCATCACAGAGTCATTTTTCTGCACACGACCCAAATCACAGGGGACCAGTAATCACCAAATATAGAACCCAAGCCACAACATCTCAAACACGTCATATCCCTGCGACTATATCGCTCAAGTCCGACAACCTCGCTATCCAAGTAATCTGGGACATGCCCAACTTGAAAGTCACACTACCTCAATCTCATGTCCATGATGCACAATCACATGGTCAAAACAACCCAAAGTAATCCGTCCCAAGCCCAACCTGTGATCATCATTACTCAAGAATATTTGGTATATGACCAACCCAACCTAAAGGTTTCAATATATGCAATATTAATCATCATAGATATATAATCAAAATAATCATTTTAAATAGGAAAAATAATTTATATAGTTGAATTGCACTAGCCATGTGCTGTCCTGCACCAACACTGAGATCTTGACAGCCTCTAATAAACATAATGATGTTTAAAAACATTAAAATCACCTATTTAATAAAAAAACTCAATTATAAACATTTTGGAACCCTCATAAAAAATGCCCCAAATAAGAAACGACCTCTAACCCGGCCTCAATCGAGCATATTAAGTTAAGGGAATGTCAAATGGCATCCCATAAGGCATAAAATAAATTCAATATAAAGAAACTTGGGTCTCGCTCAACACCTGATGTTTCGCTAAAAATCCACAACCCCCAAATGACCATGAAAACACAAAACATGGTATGCACCACCTACCTTAGACTCATAGACGTAGGAACGTTTGATATCGAGCTTCAATTTGAAGTCGATCTTCATATATCTATGTTTCCAACAAATCTTGAAAATTCTACTCGGATGCAAACTGTAGTGTGTGAGGAAAAGGAACAAGAAAGGAATAGGATGTATGGGTTTAGCCTTATTGATGTGGTCCTGCATCCACTGACGTATTGAAGAACGAACGTCATATGAAGAATCTAAGAGAAGAAGTGTTCTCGAGCTCTTGGAGAATCACAGTCCGAAAACGAGGAATAATAATATGTTTTTGGAAATGAGACACGACACTCTCCCATATAAATGAATAAAAATAAAAGTACACAACATGTATTAAGAACTAAACGTCATGTATTATCTTGTCTGTACTCTGATTTACACGGTTTTCCAGGTCATCACATGGATTAGATGCGTCATACGGGTCAACATACATCTAGGACTCAGTTGGTACGTGAAAAGTAAGACGCACAACATGTATAGGAACACCCCACACCGTGTAGTAGATTAATTTTACACAGTCACCACACGACACATACTTAGTCAGAACATGGTCAATACACACCTAACGTACACACATCGTGTACTATGGATTACATGACATGTAACCTGGAAACTTCCAGAACTTCCATGTTTTCCCCTTTTTCTCAAAAACAACATAAAAAGAAAAGGAAAAAGAATACCCATGCCCCAAAGGAAGAACTGTGTTTTTACAAAATTCCCCCTTAAAGAAAGTTTTCCCTGAATTTCCCTTAAAAAGGTGGTGAAGAAATATTCCAAAACAACTCTGACCCAAAATTCAAATCAATTAAATGTCCATCGACCTATTACCAAGACCCATGGTAATCCTGTGATGCATCGTCACCCCTGCACCCTATTAGGTGCCCCCATGTCATTCCTAACACCCAAACATATCCCACACCACATCAGTATCTGCCTCTATGAGGTATTTCATCCCATGGATTCTAAAAAAACCCACGCCTTGCACCTAAAGTAACCCACATCCTTGATGCCTCGATACCCACAATAGCTCAAGTATTCCGCATTTTCGATGCTATTGATTCCATTCATATCATATATATATATATATATATATATCATTCACCTGAAATGGTTCCAATCCCACTGAACAACATCTGGTCAGCCCACATAAATCATATTCACCTCGTGCACTTAAAACGGACATGCCTTGATAGGCCATGCCAAAATGAAAACAAGAAAATCATGGCAATGCCCGCAGTGTACCTCTGACCATCATCAACTCACCAGCCTACTCAGACTCTGGTAGCTCCACATCATTCACTTAGCTTGACACATGACTGCCTGAAGTCTATCCTCTCTATGGTGCTGCTTCAGTCACCGGACACTGACCCCACTTTTGGGTCCCACTATCTCTACCATGTCTTCTGCGTGCAGCTGAACCTTGGCTACCCTCACCTGGTACTGATCATGAATAGACCCCAGACACCACCATCTTTCCTAGCCCCTACCTGCCAGCTATCTGAGAAGGATACCTACAGAACATTTCCAGATGTCCGACCTATCCACATACCTAACATTTCTTTAGAGGCCTATCACACTGAGTCCGGACATGCCTTGGATGCCGAAATTGAAAGCAAACCACCGATGAACATCAATTAGGTGGTTTAGCTGATTCCTTGGCCTGAATATCCTACTAGAACTCATCCCAACCTCACTTAATGCTATCTGTATCGTCACCTGAAGCCTTTAATTGGCTCAAACGGGACCGGTCCACCATGTTTCCCTCGGCAATGAGCACCTGATTCACTGCCTCTGAGAATGAGGTCAACCTGAATATCTTTATCTGCACCTTAATGGAATTCTGTAATCCATCTTTGAAGTGCCTGACCCTTTAGGTGTCATCACTTACCATACAGGTGAAAATCGAGATAGCTCAGTGAAGGTAGTAGCATAGTCCATGACGGACATGTCACCCAGATGGAGGCTCAAGAACTCTGTATCTCCTTTTCCCTCAGCGTATCTGGGAAAAAGTGATTGAAAAACCTATCCTCGAAGTCCTTTCATGCCAGTACTTCATGTATGCGAGCCTGAACCTGCACATCCCACAAATGCTTCATCGGTCCTCTCAACATGTACATCACTAGATTGACCCTCCACCTTGGAGGTATCTCAAGCAGCACGAAGATCATATTCATGCTCTCTATCCAGTTTTCAGCCACCTATGGACCACCCCCACCCAAAAAAGGTGGTGGGTTCTATGACTGGAACTCCCGAATCTTATATTCCATAGAGGGATATGTACCCTATGCACCTCTATCAATCCCCTACAAGACATGTACTAAACTATATTGGAGTTTCTTTTCAAGACACAACCCAAACACTATCAAACTAGGTAGATACCCAACCTGTAATGGATCCCGAACCTGATCATGTTCCTGATCCTTTACCTTTGGCACAAGCACTGCCTGACCCTCAGGGTTCTAAACCCGATCACGCTACTGTGGCACTATACCATCACCAACCTGACGCTCCATCTGAGCCATCTAAGAGGAACCCACTAAATACCATAAATTCTCATAAAATCCATATATATATATATAACAATATATTAACGTAGAGAGGAAAAGTAGTAAAAGGTAGCACAAAACAACTACCATTACTTCCCCCCCCCCACCGAAACCCATTCCCATGGCATCCTGGCCTCATTTCCTCCTTACTCACCCACAACAGAGCCAATTATCATAGTATCCTTGGGCCACACCCATCTAGAAAACCAATGTTGCCTAAAATGAAGACCGAGTCACCTAATCCTGGTGATCAAAATCACCTCAACCATAGTACCTACCTACTCATATAAGATCCAGGCCCAAATCTCACGCTACTTAAAAATTTTACATAATTTTAAAGCATGACATATTATACTGAAATAAATAAGAAATTTTTACTAGGAATTTTACCTTTCACATTTCAAAAGAATCTATAACATGTAAATTGATATTATTCACATGGTATTATCACTTCACAAATCATACATGTAGGTATGAAATTGAAATATTCTAAAAATGTGCCTATCACAAGTGAAATAATGAAGCCTTTCCATACCGAGCCAAGGTCTAATTCTCCCTTACTTCATTGAGTCAAGGATCACATATCACAACCAACAATTTCACATACTAAGTGAGCCACCAAGGTGTAAATCATATAACCTGTCATCTGAGAAAAAATAAAACACTAATTCCCACCCATGGAAACTTGGTCCATCCCTCGTACCTGGGGATGCAGGAACCCAAGCACAAGATAGAAACCTAGTTCCAATAACAACTTATCTCCAGCCTACCATATCAAAAATAGTAATCCAGTAGAAATAAAAAGGCAGTCTCGATCTCATTAGTAGTCAGTTAAAAAATTCTACTAAATCTCTATTAATAAAAACCTCCTATGATACCACTTTGTAACATCCGGACCCAAAAAGCCACCCAAACCGTGCTAAATGAGTTGGGTTTCATTGACCTTAGGTGCACCTCCCCAAATTCCAAAGGATACCAACTAGAAGCGAGGGTGTAATAGGTATAGTGGGGAAGATATACCCTCTAGGAAACAGAAAAATAAAGGTACTGGTCTGAGGATAATATTAAAACAGGAAACATAAATAAATGACTTATCAAACTCAAAACAGACCCGCATAGTGGAAGAAAATACAATATCAATAAATAGATGAATCAATATAGAACCAACTATAGCAGAAGGTAAATAGAACAACATGTTGAGTAAAACTTGCAACTACTACCAAACAAACAAGTCGTGCATCCAAACAGGTCACACATGTCAATAGACAATAGTTCCCATGGATAACCAACAGTATCCACAAAATAAATTAAGCATGTTGATACAAGAAGGAAATAATAACAATGTAAACTCTAGCTAGGCATGAACTTGGGGTCCTTGTAAAATCTCCATGAAACAACAAATACGATCCAGCTCCCAAAGCTGATCTCTTTCTTGCATGTAAATCCATAAAGTCTACATGCATCCTAAAGGGCCCATGTAGGGTGTGAGAAAAATCTAAGTAGGGTACCACCCAATGGTGAGTACCTAGTATAGGTTTTTAATCAGTCATTAATTTTTTCTGACGCTTTCACCCGGGCATGCACATCCATCTCATTTGGGGACGAAGGATGTGACTTTTTGTTACCCCGCATTCATGCTTTTCAAAGGCGGGTGACATCCACTCCTAATTCAGGGACGTCTGCTTCATGATCGAAACGGGATGATGGGATGTCGGTTCTTCCTTTCGTAGATTCCTCCTCGGAACTCTTCACCTAGTCCGGGTCTCCCTCATAGATTTAAGTCATGGTTCGTGAATCTCATTCCCGGTGCCAGATCTTCTTTGACATCAGTTAATTATGCTGCTTCTGTCAGGACATTCCAAGGGGTCCAGTCAGGGTAGCAACCATAAATTAGGAGAGTAGTCATGTTGTGGCATCTCTGGCGTGTCTGGATGTTGGGGAATTGGCATTTCTATCTTTTGTCCCTTATTATAGGGCTTCTCGAGGGTTCAGAAGCCCGAGGCATCCCACATCGAATGCAGGGAATCATATTCCATAAACATGTATCTGAGGTTTTCCTCAGCTTCCCATGTTTAATACAGGGTATGCTGCGAGTTAAACGTCTAGTGGAGATAGATCAGACTGATCAGAAAACTTGATTAGAGTGGATCAAAATGAGGATCCCCCTTGAGGGAACACCGATATTGGGTCCAGCACGTGGGCAGCTTCCATAATGTTGTGGAGGGGAATGGGGTGGAATAATCTCACAGGGATGTGGCGGACCGAGTAAGAATCAGGATGGATGATGGTTTTGTTCTTGATCCTCAAAGAGACTTCCTACGTATCCTCGTTCTAGGGAATCAAATTCCACGTAGTTCATCTGACGACAGCTTACCGCCGAATGAGGTTGACAACATATTACCGCTAAATGAGGTCATAATGGCTTACCGCTGGATAAGGATTTCAAGGACTTACCGCTGGATGAGGTGACAATGGCTTACCACTGAGTATGGACCTAGGGTCCAGTTGTTATTAGGCTTGAACCTCAAGGAGGCTTCCTACATAACATTCCTTGACATGGATCAATGTACGCATAGTTTGGGTAAAAAGGGGGCTTGGCACACCAGCACGGAGGCACTCGGGGACAATGATCATTGGTCTTGAACCTCATGGAGGCTTCCTAAGTACCATGTTTTGACATGAATCAAAGTCCACATAGTTCAGGATGGGTGTGAGGCTTACACTATGGGGTGCCCAAGGTGTTGGTGAACCGATGTAAAGGTGGTAAGAACGACTGATGGATGGTGGGATTGAACCTCATGGAGGCTTCCTTGACATGGATCAAAGACCATGCAGTTCAAATGGTGTCGTGTCGGAGAACCGACATGAAGATGGACCTGATGTCCGATGGGTGGTGGGCTTGAACCTCGTGGAGGCATCTTATGTACCATGCCTTGACATGGATCGAAGACCATATAGTTCAAATGGTGTGTGTCGGAGAACCGATGTGAAGGGGGGGGGTCAGAATGACCAGGTGGTGGTGGGATTGAACCTCAGGGAGGCTTCCTATATACTATGCCTTGAAATGGATCAAAGTACTCATAGTTCGGGTAAGAAGGGGTTGTTGAACTGACATGAAGGGGTGTCAGAACAACTATATAGTGGACTTGAACACCGTGGAGGCTTCCTATGTACCATGCCTTGACATGGATCAAAGTCCCCATAGTTCGGGTGGGTCACAATGGCTTACCACTGGATTGTAATGTAGTTTAACGTCATGCGGGATGTGGATGGTGCCATGGTCGATGCTTACTCTAAGCCCACGTGATTCGTGCTTGGTGTGAGAAACATGAGGCAGCAAAGGCTTGATGACCACGTCTCAAAAGGTTAGTTCGTGGGATGTGAAGAGGAGTGGGGCTTACGCTCTGAGGCGGCCCAGGAAGTTGGGAATTACTCTATCATGGAGGCTCGTGGGCGACAAAGTGTAGTGGGAGAGGGACTTGGGACCAAAGAAAGGGGGAGCCTCATTCCCTTTAACACCCTTTGATAGCCTTGGCACCGTGTAAGTGAGGAGTGGTAGGGGTGCCGCCTCCTACAAGAAAAGATAGGGGCTTACACCATGGTGGATTCCCTTACCCTGCAGACAAACGCCACTCCCAGAAGAAGGATATCATCCCCTGTAGAGACCAGGGGCATTGAGAATGTCTAAGGTGGGGGCACCCCATGTGAAAGGCACCGGGCGATGTCACAGTTTAACGTTGTGTTTTGAAAACGAGGCTGCTTGGCAGTTTAACATCCAGCAGCTCAGACGTGGTGGGTTTTCTCCGCACATCTAGGACATACATAACTGGTACCCTCTACTCATTGTGGAATGGAAGGTACTGGCAATGCCATGGTGAGGGGGTGTTGCGGAGCGAACCATCGAGGGGTCCATGTTAGCGTGGCTATGCGAAGAAGCAATAGACATTAGCGTGCCTATGCTAAGAAACATTAGGTAAAGAAACTCTATGGGAGGTATCATCAAGGGGACTTTGAAGTCACATTGTGCAAACATGGAGGGTTGCACGGGAAAAGGAATTTCCAATCAGAGGGGTCCATAGACAGGGGCCTTCTGGAGCTATGTTGCTCCACATGGTGGAGGGCACTTATGAATGGGTGTGCTTCATGAAGTGGGGTGCCTTAGCCTTATCATGGGGCAGAGGTGAAAATGGGATGTGCTTCGCGAAGTGGAAGGTCACTCGCGGAGAACAGTCTCACGGAGCAAAGGTTCCTCAAGGAGCAAGGTGTCGGGAAGCAATGTGCTTCACGAAGTACAGCGAGGGTTGACCGTTGACTATGTTTGAAACACGGGACCTGTCGCAAATGTCTTCCGTTAGTCTTCTGGAATGTTGGCCTAGGACAATAGGAGAGCCATTGGCTGAGCATCCATACTATTAGGGGGTTCCTCCAGACATGAAAGAGGACGAGGGTCTAAATAAGGGGCATGCAAAGTGTGGAATGTGGAGTGAGGGTATGATCGAATAGAATCCAACACTATTGAAATTACGCCACCATGGTGAAAGAAAATTAGGTGGACACATCGGTCTGATCATGGATCATTATTTCTTTCAAACAGGGCCTCTCTGACGAGGAGGGTTGCTGCTTCCCAATGTCATTTTGGGGCATCCCGAACTTGTTTGGGGAAATGTTGCAGTTATGTGGTTCCTCATAAGAAGTCAGGACATGGGCCAAAAATGGGGAGGAACATGATTTATTATTCTTGTGGCTGGACCCTAGGCTAATTACTAGGGTGTCACTATGTATCCCATGAGGATGGGAATCAATCCGTACATAGTTCTTAAGGCATAGTTTAACATCACGTAGGATGAGGAAAAAATTGGTTGTGCCAGTATACATCCCACCAAAACTACTAAGCCCACATGAGTCATGCTTGATGTGGGAATCAAGAAGTAATGGGGAACTTCCCTGAAACAGGAAGGGGCATGTTAGGGAGAAGGGGAACTCGGTGAATGGTGGCCCAATGATGCTAACCCGTCCATGTAGATCACCTAGACGCGCGAAGAGATGAAGTTGAGTATGTTGGAATTCCACTTGAACACGAGGAAGTGGAATTGCATGAATCATGATGCTCGCAATCTGGATCACAATAATGGTGGTGTGGCGATGGAGGATAACTTTTGACCATTGTGGTAATGCAGCATCCATATCGCGTTATCCTAGAATGGGGACAGACAAATGAGGGTCTACCGTTGACCATGTTCGAAACACAGGACCTGTCGCAAATTTTGCCTGAGATCCTTAGGGATGTTGGCCCAAAATGATAGGAGAGCCCATACACCCAGTATCCATGGAGACCCATTAAGCCTAGAATCCATGTCGTCCGAGGTTCCTTTTGGATGTGGAAGAGGATAAGGATCCAAATAGCGATCCCACGAAGCTTGGACATGGAACAGGAGGAATGTATCCATGACAATTCCACACTTCGGGATCTTTGTCAAAACACATCTGAATACGATAATGAGATGTATTAGATAGAGGGAGTCAAGTCCCTTCCCATAGGGAGATCTTTGTTTAGGTTCATAGAATTAGGACCATGGATGAGAGGAAACGCGGGAGACTTGTGGTGAGTAATTACAAAAACCCAACGTGAATGGGAACCGGGGGTCCCAACCACCATTTGTTCCTTGGGAGAGGTTTTAGGTCAAGGGACCGAAAATGAGAGTTGAGCTGGGCCTGAGGGAAAGTGCCAAGGCGTTCCTACATACCCCATAAGGACGGGCTTCAAGATACACATAGTTAATGAGGGGGGCACAGTGAGGTACCAGTTCCAGGGATAAAAGGGGTGCTTGGGCATGGACCATGCACCAAAAGAAGCGGTATTTGATAAATCTTGTTTGTCCTTTAAGGTGAGTGGTTTTTTTTGTGAAGCGATAGGCCTAGGGTAGTAGGCCCTGGCATCACAACAAGAATCAAGCTGTAGTAGGCGTTGACAAATGGTATGGCGCATGACTGATACCAAACATGGTTCCCCCTTGGGAGAGGACATCATAATGTAGTGACATTTTTTGTCATGCGGCCAGGACAATAATATCATAGTTTAGGATCATGTGATCGGACCAAGCATGTATTTTAACATCATGCAGTGCAGACGTAGCAGAGACGATGCTAGGCGGGGAATGTGTATGGGGAAATAAATCATACCCAACATGAATGGGGACATGATATCATATCACACGGTGTGGAATTTTGAGAGGGGAACCTCGGGACAAGGGGCACAAATAGAGGTAATAGGGAATGGGGTAGGAGAAACTATCTCCCAAATGAGCTGGACCCAAAAGCACGATGTCTGAGTGACCCCATGTATCCCATAGGGATGAGGATCGAGCCGCACATAGCCCTTAATGAAGATATTAGTTTATGGTCTTAGAGCTTGGACTATGGGAGCCCCAAGGGACGCTGTATTGTAGCTTTGTCCCCCTGACGTGCAGAGGTGCACTGAGGGACAGTGCCAAGAGTGTCGAGATTCCACCTGGACATGATGGGGTGGAACATAATGTTAATCATACAACCAACATTCAAGGACTGAAGGGGTTGGCGTGACGACGCAGGATTATTGCTGACCATGTTCGCAACATAGTATCCCATCACGTTAGCATGAAATGGGGACAAACAAATGAGCATCGACTATTGACCATATTCACAATGCAGGATGTGTATCAATTTGTTGTCCGAAAGACCTAGGGGCGTTGGCCCGTAATAGTAGGAGAGCCCTTAGGCGTGGTATCCATTCCGTTTTTGGGGGTCCCTCCTGGTGTGAAAGATAACGAAGTCCCGAATGAAGGGGAACACAAAGCTTGACAAGTGAAAGGAACTTGACTAAGTTGAATCTGACACTCTTGGTCCTAGACCAGAGTACTCTTAACACAAGGGTGAACCACTGTAAGGGGTCGAGGGACCCAAATTAAGAGTGGCCAAGGGATGGAGGATCCCTGGGAGGAGGGGGAATGGTGCCAAAAACCCAAAGAGAAGGAGGGCATAGCCCGGTACCACACCTATATACCTCCCTCATAGAAAGAGGCAGGCCAAGGGGCCTAGGTGACCGGGAGATCGAGAGATTTCTAAGAGGTGGGGATGGACCCAAAATCTAAATGCTCAGGTAGTACTATGTATCCCATAAGGATAAGAATCAAGCCACACATAGTTCTTGAAGATACTCGGGGTTAAGATGCCCTATCGAGGGGTCGGGGGTGTACGGCATGGAGAACAACCCGACGTGAATGAGGACATAATCCCACACCACACCGTACAATCTCATAAGAGAGAACCTCGGTTGGGGGCCTGAGAAGGCCAAGGGGCATGAGGCTGGGCCTCGGTCAGGAAGGCCCAACTAGCTTTCAGTTTAACGTCTTGTAGTGAGGACGAGGGTCGGGGGACCGAGAAGGGAAAGGGGCCTGAGGCTGGGCCACGACCAGGAAGGCCTGACCAGATTTCAGTTTAATGTCTTTCAGTGAGGATGAGGGCCAGAGAAGGTCTCATCTGGGGATGTGTAAAACACAATGAGAAGCCCGACATGAATGAGGAAATAATCCCACACCATGCCGTAAAATCCCATAAGATAACCTGAGACGGATGGAAGGTCATATGCCCTCTTGTACAGTTACTACCTCATCACAACTCCTAAGCCCACGTGAGCGGCGCTCAGTGTGATAAACAAAGATACAGTCTTGGCTATCTCCATCCAATGGGGCCTAATAGCTGGCATCGCCCAAAGGGAGTCCGTCTCTTAGATACAATGGGGAATAATGAACCACTACACTGGATGTTTGGGACATCATGGGGTGGTCCTAATGATCCAAGACGACTATTGACCATGTTCGAAACATAGTGTCCCTATGGTGACCTGAAATGAGTGCAACAAATGAGCATCGACTGCTGACCATATTCACAACATGGAACTTGTATCAATTTGTTTCTCAACATCCTCGAGGGTATTGGCCCGAAGTGGTAAGAGAGCCCTTAGGCATATAATCCATACCATTCAAGGGCCCTTCTGAATGGGGAAGGTGATGGGATCCCAGTCAAAGAGTGGGTGAAGCACAGCTGTATCCATCTATGAAAGAGGCGAACATCTCCAGGGAGTAGGATGTACAGCTGGATCGAGGCTAGCTCGACATGAATTGGAGAAAAAGTATGCACCCCGCCATATGTCTTAACCTGAGGGGAAGATTATGACGTTTGGGTTAGGCCAACAGATGAAATGTCTGGGCGTTCCTACGTATCCCATTCGGATGGGAATCAAGCCATACATATTTCTTGAATGCCATGCAGTTTAACGTCGTGTAGTGAAGACATGGGAGTATAGAAGAACGGGAGTGGGCACATGGTGTGACCATTATAATCCTCGTATTAGTGGGGCTAAATAAGCATACTACATATCATGCAAGGATCCTCCGAGGAAGCTATACCCATGGGGGATAGTCAAAGAGAAGAGCTTGGGGCTGGGCTCAAGAGAAGGCGTCTGAGCATTCCTACATGTCACATGCGGATGGGAATAAATCCACATGTAGTTCTCAAAATGTAGTCTAAATTCATGGAGGACCGGACAGTTTAAGGTCATGCTGGACCGATATGCACTTTCGGGTCATGTAGGACCATCCAGTTTAAGGTCGTGTAGGACCATCCGGTTTAAGGTCATATAGGACTATCCAGTTTAAGGTCGTTCAGGACCATGGGGCTCAGGAAAAGTATTTCTTGAGGAACATGGCATTGGTGGTAGGAGTTATGCGCTCACCATCCATGGTCACCAATGAGTATGCTCCATTGGGGTAAACCCTGTGGACTATGTAAGGTCCTTCCCACTTGGGCTCCAACGTGGGTGGTTTCCTGCCAGGGATCATTGGTGCTCGAAGGGCCAATACCAGGTTAACTTGCAGAAAGGAGCGGAGGCGAACCTTCTTGTTGAAGTCTCTAGCTATCTTATTCTGATGCCTTTCCAGATTGTGCAGGGCACAGAGCCTATTATCGTCAAGTGCTTCCAATTCAGCTAGATGGATTTCGGCCACCTCATCTAGCGCCTGTTGATCATAGACCACAGTGTGTAATTATGGCAGCTATATCTCGATGGGAAAGATAGCCTCAACCCCATATTCCAGGGAATATGGAGTCACCTTGGTGGAATTTCGATTCATCGTCCGATAAGACCAGAGGGCGTTATGGAGCTTGTCCGGACAACTATTACTGTTCTGGAAAACCATTTTCTGCAAAATGTTATAGAGGGTTTTATTGAACGCCTCGATCTATCCACTTTCATACATGTGATAGTGGGAGGTATAGTTGGAGATAATGTTGTACTTGGCGTACAATTTCTTCAGCTCAGCCACTCAGAATTTGGTGCCCTTATCGGTGATAACATCATGAGGGAATCCAAACCAGTGGATGATGTTGGAGCTCACGAAGTCGAAAATGGAACGGGCATTGAAATCCATGAGTGGAACTGCCTCTGCCCACTTTGAAAAGAAATCTGTGGCGGTCAGGATGAACCTACACTAGCGAGTTGTCACCAGTGGGTATGGTCCCACAACATTAAGTCCCCACACCGAAAATGGACAAGAGTACTTGGTGGAGTGGAGAAGTTCCGGTGGTCGATGCAGGAAATTAGCATGAACTTGTCACGCGTGAAATCTCTTGGAAAACTCAATACAATCGTCGATCATAGAGGGCCAGAAGTACCCCGGTCTCCGGATCTGATGGGATAGCTTTGGCCTCACCTGGTGGGCACCGCAAGAACCATCATGAACCTCTTTTATGACCAGAGAAATATCGAATTCTTGAATGCAATGGAGGAGAACACCATCGAAACCATTCTTATAGAGTATTTTCTCATGACTGGGACCACGCTGGAGGGTAAACTACAGCGCGCGGTGTCGAATTTGCTCATGCTCATCCCGATCAGCCGGGAGGCAACTATTTTGGAGATACTCGAAAAAAGGGGTTCTCTAGTCAGGAGTCATTTCAACCACTGCATCTGAAGGACCTGGGGATCCTAACATGGAGGATATGGTGGTAAGATGGCTTACTCGCAGGCCATCAACATCCTCTGGGGTGATGGGGGAAATGACTCACCGGTGTTCCACATTTATAATCAGGTCATCCTGCTCGGGCTCTGCAAGTGATGCAGCTTAGCTGGCCAGAGTGTCCGATCGACCATTCTGTGACTGAGGGACATGGGTAACCTCCAGAAGAGAAGGGAACTGATCCATTAGATGGAGGGTGCACTCAAACAATGGCATGAGCTCTGGATTCCTGAAAACATAGTCTCCATTGACTTACTTGATGACTAGTTCAGAATCCCCTTTTATGTGAAAATGGAGCACATCGATCTCAAGGGCTAGCTCAAGGCCAATGATGAGATCCTGATACTCTGCCTCGTTGTTGGTGCAGCCATCTGACAACAAGAATGAGTACGGAAGAATGGCTTGCGCCGTGGTGATGAAGACGATGCCCATGCCCACTCTGTTGAGCCTAGGATCGTTGAGCCTCCTACTAGTTTGGCTCCGGGAGGAACTGTCGAGGTGCATTTTCCAATGTGGGACAGCATGATCGACTGAGAGGATTGCCTCATCAGGAAAATCCAGGTCCAATGACTAATCTACGGAGGTTGGATGGGTAGCTAGGAAGTCTCCCAATGCCTTCCCCTTGATAGCCTTCTGAGGCACGAATTTGATGTCAAACTTTTGGAGGATTATTGTCCACCACCCTAGTCGGCCATTCAAAATGGGGATCTTTAGAATGTACTTCAGCGAGTCTACCTGGGAGACCAACTGTACCTTGTGGTGCTGTAGGTAATGTCGTAGTTTCTACACAGCAAACAAGGGTGCAAGACAGCTCTTCTTGAAGGGGGAGTATCTGGTCTCTATATTGAGGAGCATGAAGATGAGGTAGTAGAGACTGTTTTTTCTCCCCTTGTTGTACTTCTAGGAGAGATGGGTGATGAGGGACCATTCCAGGATGGTGACATAGATAATCAGTGGCTTGTCGGAGATGGGTGGCATCATGACTAGAGGCTGGAGAAAATATTTCTTGATTTCCTCAAAGGCGGTCTAGAATTCATCATCCCACTCATACTCGGAGCCTTTCTTCATGATCTAAGAAAAGCACTTACACTTGCTAGCCAGATTCACAATGAATCGGCGTATGTAGGCTAAGTGGCCTTGGAGACCTCGAAGCTCCAGAAAATTGCTCGGGGGAGGCATCTGGCTGATGGCTCTAATCTTCTCCAGGTGTATCTCGATGCCTCAGTATCTAACAACAAAGCCAAGGAATTTACCAGAGGCGACCCCGAAGGCACACTTCAACGGGTTCATCTTCAAGTGGCGGGAATGGAGGAAGTCGAACACTTTATCAAGATCCTTGAGATGTTCCTAGAATTGGCAAGATTTGACCACCATATAATCCACATAGAATTCCACCAATGTCACGAGGATTGGATTAAATATGCGATGCATGGCCCGCTGATAGGTGGCACCTACATTTTTCAGGTGGAAGTGCATAACCTGGTAACAGAAAGTACCTTGGGGAACCCTGAAGGCCATGGAATCGTCATCATCAGGGGACATCCAGATATAATTATATCTAGAATAACCATCCATGGAGGAGAGGTCTTGGAACCTGACCGTAGCGTCAATAAACAACTCTGTCACTGGAAGGGGAAAATCATCCTTCGGATAGTGGCGATTGAGATCGTGGAAGTCGATGCAGACTCTGATCTGTCCATTCTTCTTCCTGACTGGCATGATGTTGGCTAACCACTTGGGTTACTGGACCTCCTTGAAAAAGTCGGCTCAAATGAGCTTGTAAACCTCAGCCTCGACCATGGCACCGTGAGAAGGGTGCATCTTTCTGGGAGGCTGCTTGAACCCACGATGGTTTGTCAGGAGACCAAGGAAGTGGATGGCTACCTAGGGATCTAGTCCTGACATCTCGTTGTAACTCCAGGCGAACACATCATGATGCTACTTAAGGAATTTCACATACCACTACTGCTCCTCAAGGGACATGGTGGAACTGATCAATGTGGGTCTTAGATCTGCCTCGCTACCAAGGTTCACCTGTACCAGTTCATCGACCTTAGTAGAGACACCTTCTTCAAAGGCAGGGGGAGCATCCTCTAGATCCTCCTCTCCACTTATGGAGGGATCTTCCATGGGGGAAGTTTCTTCTGAGCCACCATACCCTGATTGGAGGCTAGTGTCGGCTTGAGCGGCAGTGTTCATCACATCAGGAGACTCATGCGCCACTAAGACCATAGTGATGAAGGCAGTTGATCCAATACCATCTGGTCTCTAGCCCATGGGTCCACACTTGATAATATAAAATAAGTAGTGGAACTTCAGCTTGATACAGTTAATTATAGCCCGGTGAAATAGATACGTATGACGTACTACTGTTTCCAAGAGCTGGATGTCCCAATACCGTACGGGGGTAGGAGGTTCTCGGATCACCCGAGCCTAGTTTGTGTAGAAGTATGAGGTGATTTTTTGCCATCGATTCGACTTGGTAATATTCCTTCCTCTTGAACCCGAAACTACAAAGAACTGCCCCATGTCAGGGGTCATGGCCTCCAACCAGTAGATCGAGAAGATGTAGGCATCATCCAGACCTGCCCAGGGATCACTTGTGACCGGGGCAGGTTCAACCTCACTTTTCAGAATCTGCGTATCCTTGCTCTTATAATAGTCAACATCCAGATAACAGGTTTCACAAGAGGAAAAAGGGGATGCATCACCTTGGAGTATGCCTACTTGACCATTAAGGGAGTACTTGAGGCACTGGTGATACGATGAGGGAACTGCCGCGTGCAGGTGGAGCCATGACCTACCATCAATGCATTGTATGCGATGTCTTCGGAGACAACCATAAATTCAGTATTGGAAATTAGGCCACCGAACTAGGTTTTCAAATGGATCTTTTCGACTGGGGTCTGTTCTATCTTGTCATATCCTTGGATCCTTAAATCGGAGGGATTAGGGTCATCTTCAGATAACCCTAGCTTCCACAGTGTCCACGTCGGGATAAGGTTGATCCCGGATCCGGTGTCAACGAGACAACGATGAACCTCCACACCGTTGAATTGGCCAGTGATGTACAGTGGGCAGATGTGCCCTTGTATTTGAGAGCCTTTGTCTTCTCCCGAGAATGAGATGATGGTCTGACATTCAACATCCTCAACTGCTTCAGCATGGAAGGCTTCTGCAGCTTCTACCTCTGTCTCGAACTGGAGGGGGAATCTTAAAGCATCAACGAGGGCCTCGCGCATAACTGACAATAGGCAGAGGGATTCAAGGATGGAAAGCCTAACTGGGATGCCAGAAAGGTTCTTGATGACATCATACTTCTGCGCTAGGCACGAAATTCTGCGTACAGGGGGCCGCTCTGCGACTAGAGGCATGGCGGTCCCTGCCGGCTGGACCGACAGTTGACTGGTACTAGGGACATCCCGCTTCCCGCTAGTCGATGCTTAGAGAGTAGCTGCCGGATGAGGACCGGGTGATTAAGATTGTCCTGTAGTGGGGAGAAGCTGGTCACGGTATGGACGAAGTGGTTCTACCCAATCCAGTAGCACAAACGGCGGTGGAGGTAGTCTCAACGATGCTGGATGAAGAGGATGTGCGTGCTGAGCTCTATACTGGGACTATTATCTGGTCTTAGTGGCATGAACAACCTAGCTGGTGGTTCCAACTGATGCACCTTGACGACCCACATAGTCGCGGCTCCACCGACGCTGACGTCAGCTAGGGATGTTGGGGAGGTTCATCTAGCATTCCCCCTCGTCGGGAGTCATATAAAGGTTTACCAACTCGATGGTGTTAACTGAAGCGTACCCTTGACTATCACTTGACGAATCATCCACCACTGGGTAGATTCTGGGAGGAATCCCCATCTTGTGGGGCATGAAGTGCGAGATGAAGACGAAATTATTGGAGTGCATTGCTTCTTCTTGCGCCGCCGACGCTTTCTCTTCTTGGAAGAGGCCAGATGAGATGATGGCACAGAAGTGCTGGCCACAGTTTCAAAAGGCTTTGACTGATTCAGGAATTCCCAAATGATGCCATGGGTGAAAGAAACCGTTTTACGAGCCATCCAGTCACCGTACTTCTGAAATCCGTGGCTGGGGACCTGCTGTCACTCACCTTCATTGTCGCTACCACTACCAGATCCTACGAAGACACTCGCCACTTGTGCCGAGGCTGGGCCCAACCTGAATATGTTGTTATCAACCTAGTCCTGGAGCTAGTCTTTAAACACATAGCACTACTTGAGGGTGTTCCCAAGAATCAAATGAGAAGAGCAGTAGTTGGGGCGATCAGTGATATTCGCCTTTGCCGGCCTTCTTCACTCAGGTAAGCATACAATCCCTTGTTCCAGGGCACTACGAAAGTAACTGAGGACCTAATTCTCACTGAACTAGTAATTTTGGTGTCTTCTTTCCGGATAGGGAGCCCTTGGAGCCTGGAATTGAAGAGGAGCCAGAGGGGCCTGTCGAGGAGGTGGACCCTGATTGTCCCGCCTGGGAAGTGGTGGCGCATTATGTGGAGGCATCTGCTGATTCTGAGGATGTTGCGGAGCCGGATTCTTTGTCTAAGGTGGAGGGCCTCTGCGAGGCTATGGATCCGGTTCTACTGGTAGAAACTCTATCTGCCTGGGGGCCTCTATCTGGGCCACTGCGGTGGGTTCGGTTCTAGCATCCCTCCTTGCTAGGATTGTAGGGGGAAACAGACATGCCTTCCTGGCCTTTTGCAGGGCTTCCTCAAGGCACTGGGCCTTGTCGGAGAAGTCTCGGAATCCTCTGGGATAATTATGAGTGATCAGGGAGGGAACCCGTTCCATCTTGAAATTCCCCACACACATCGTTAGTAATTTCTACTGAGTCAATGGAATGTCAAGGGAGTATTTGAGCCCCTTCCGCCGAGCGATGATGTCCGCGACTCGCTCATCCGGCCTTTTCTTGCACTTGTAGAGGTCTGTGATGCTCGTTTTCTGGGTGGTAGAGCTGAACTGGTAGAGAAACTGTAACGACCCAAAGTTTCATTAATGGAAATCCCACTTGATCTAATTAAATGTATATTTATGTAAAATGTTTATATAAAATGTCAACTTCTTTGGTTTTATGTTAATAATTGTGACTGTTGCTTTTATAGCCGTTGAACAGTGATCACATGATTAATATTAATATAGGGCTTTAACAAATCTACCTTAGTCAGACAAAATAAGAGATGACCTCATCTAGTATAATTTCTCCATACAAAGCCCATTTGTCAGAGAATAGAAAAGAGGTGGTGTCTTTGGGCTTCGCTCTTGACCAAGCCCAAGCTGAGCTTCATCATGTTAGGCTCAAACATGACCATCTACGGGAAAAGTGGAAGTTGATATAGATTACCACCCGAGCAATGTTATCTGAGCCACCCTAAGAGTCTGTCACCATCGCACACCTTACCCTTAGGTCTTATGTGTTTGTTTTAAGGGTTTATGAAACTAATCTCCAGTACTATGTTCATGTACATTATTTTTGTATATAATAATGAATATACTTTATTGTCATTATTGATACATTGTAAATAGTTTTTAAAGTAAAAGTAGTGTTTTTAGTTATTATTTAATTAAGAAATATATTTTATCAAATTAAGGTATTTTTGAATTAAAAAATATTTTAATAAAATATTATTATTATTATTAAATTAATTTTATTTTATATAAATGATCTTATTAATTTATGAATGCAATTATAATTTTTATTAAGGTCTGAAAGCCATTTCTGTCAAAACCCGTGAATTTTCGATAAATGTAGATTTTTATTTTAAAAGTGAAAATTAACATATTTAGAAAATTATATAAATAAAATAAATGATATTTCTGGAATCAGGTCATCGAAATTATCCAATGGTGAATTTTTCATAATTTTCCGAGACGGTCAAATTTTTGGGTAAAAATTAAATACCGTTTAAATATATAATATGTTTTATGACATCATAATGACCCAATAATGATGTAATAAAATAATATAAGCTTTATTTTCGGCCAATATATGTTTTAACATTAAAATAATGTGATTTTGGGTTTGTTTGACTTACTTTTCAAAGCATTAAAGGACCCCTCAAGACTTATTAAACATCTTGTCTTTTAAAATTATTTTCCATGGGAGTGTGACTCACCTCCACATATTCAACACCATTATTTTAAGAAGTTAGGACTTTGGAATTATAAAATATTGTTTTAATATCCCCTTTTCCAAAAACCATGGGCAAAAACCATGATCTGATTTGTGGTTTGGATTAGTTTAATGTAAGGGGTCCCAAACCTGAATAATAAAGAATTCACTCACCTTTCCTATATAAACCGGCCCAAGCTCCCACTTCCTCCTCACTCAAAGCCTTTGGAGTTTTTTCAACCTCTTCCCTATTCTTTCTAGAATCCTCCCAAGGTTCCCCAAGCTCCCAATAAACCTCTCTCAAGCATCTCTCAAGCCTTTGGAAGCACACTTCCAGGTAAGGATTTTTCTTCCTTTCACTTTTTTGTCCAATTTTCTTAATATTGTTATACCCTTTTATTTTCAATTATAAATTCTGGGGTATGGTTTCACAAATCCCCTATACTACCCTATTATTGTTTTAATGATGTGACACCCATTTCTATCTCATTAAATTCCTCCCATGTACACCCGTTACTATGCTGAAATTCCAAAAAGAACTTCTCTCTCTTAATTTACATTCAAGCAATACTTTTGTATCATGAATCTAAATTCCATTAAAATTGTTTGGACATGTATCTATATGACCCCAATACTGTACATTTCATGTAAATATGATGAGGCACCCATTTCTCTATCATCAACCATTTTTATGAATTCTTATGTCACGCCGTTACGCTGCCGAAATTGCACCGATTTTCTAAGCCAATGCATTTGTGTAGTGAATGCCATGCCCATTTCTCCATCAAGGGTATTAACCTTTATGCACATTTAATTATTGATTATAAAGTTTCATGTATTAATTCCAAATTCCTTTATCATGTAATAAATTATTATTTTTAATGAATCCATGTTTTATGATCCATGTGGCACACTTATGCATGAAATGAAATGTTTAAGAAGGGTGCGCCCTTATAACGCTCCAATGCATTGGGTAAAGTATAGTATCATGATATGTCATGTGAAATGAGCGTTGAATCATTTTAATTAAATTGAAATGAGGGTTTACTCATGCTTCATGTGCAGTGAGAATTTACTCATGCTCCATGTGCAATGAGCCTTGGCTCATGCTAATTCCATGTTAAGTGTTGTTGCCACATTTCCATGTTATGATTATCATGATTTATCATGCCTTTATGTACATTTTTATCTTGTGATTTATTGATATGCCTATTATATAACATGTATTTTACTCCTCATGTATTCCATTCCTATTCCCTTACTGGGCTTTATAGCTCACCCTTTTCTTATGCATGTCCTCAGGTTATCCCATGCAATGCTAAGTACGAGGGAATGTAGTGGTCATGTAAAGGAAGTTTTCAATAAAGATGTTGTATTTCATGTTTTATGTTGTTATGTAATGATCCTAAGCCCTTAAGACACTAGAACTATTGATCTTCCATGTTGTATCAAGTGAATAGTTTATGTAATAAATCATGTTTAGTTTTTTAATAAAATCAGGGTTGCCATAGTTGGTATCAGAGGATAGGTTTAGTTATTTTTGGAATTAGGATTAGAAAACCCCAGTAAACCCTTAAGGACTAGACTAAGTATAATAAAAACATCCCTAAGTTTTGGTAAGTACTGATTGAGTAGTTTATCAAGAAAATACATCCATGTATGGATATGAGAAGGTATAGGTGTCTCTGGCACAGATCTATCCTAGGGGTAAAACCCAAAAACACCGCTTTGAGCTAGACTTGAACGGGAACTGGTGCACGAAAATGGGCCTTACTGCACTCTTTGTTACAACACTCCCAGGGGATATGTTTTGATAAATTTACAAGCTTAGTATGAACCCTTATCAGGGGAATTAAAAAAAATCCCCTAAGAATATATGATAGAAAGTAGATCATGAAAAGCCTAGATTGAAACCTATTGAATCTTGAGTTAAGTAAATAAAAGTTTATTTATAAGCCATCAACTTTTGTCTTTGGATTACCCTTTATGTGTTACCCCCTAACTTTCCTTTTATTCCAGCCAATGGCCAGTAATAGGAGGAATCAGGCTAAGAACTGATGTGAAGATCCGTGTGATGACTGTACGAATGAGATGCCCAATCCAATGGGAGTAGGAATCACGAACTTTGTCATGCTTATCTCTCAGCTAACTCAAGATTTGAATAGAAAGACAGGTCAAGAGGAACGTTCAACCCCCCCTAAGAAAGAACAAGTCGCTATCGATAGCTTCATGAGACAAAGGCCTCCTACGTTTAGTGGATCATATGATCCTACGATCGCTGAACAATGGATCAACTCCATTCAAAAGATCTTCTCCATCATTCAATGTTCTGAACAAGAGAAGGTTCTCCTGGAGGATTATTGTATGGAGGGTGAAGCTGATCAATGGTGGACGTTGATCAAAAATATGAAGCTTGAGGAGGAGATCGAGGCGTTGGAATTGAAGGATTTATGGAAGATGTTTTTCGATAAATATTTTTCGTGCACCCTCTGGCTTAAGATGGAAAGGGACTTACTTTCCCTCAAGCAAATAGATGAAGAATCTATTGAAGCATACGAGGCAAAACTCATAAGTCTTGCACGATACGCTTCCGGCTTTGTCGTTACCCCCGAATGCAAATTTGACCGCTTCTTTGGTGGGCTGAAGCCTAGCCTACGGAAAGCATTAGTGATCTGTGACTTCGACAGCTATGAGGAAATTGTACGATGTTCCCTCAAGATCAAAATGAAGATCAGGGAATCACAGGGGTATGATGTAGACAAGAAGTGTAATGTGGACTTCAATTATGGTAGTCCGATGGATAAATCGAACGGTGCTATGAAGATCCAGCACCCCACTTTCCAAACGTGCGGAAATAAGAACCCTGGAAATTGCCTCAAGGGGACGAGGAGATTCTTTAGGTGTGGAAGAGAAGGGCACCTAGCTATTAAAAGTCGGCAAAAAAGACCCGCAGCTGCGAAAGAGGAGATTAATGCTCCGTTCTAACCTCAATTTGTTGTTCATTGCAACAACTACAATGAACCAGTGCATTTTTAAAATCAGTTCCCTAATACAATGGTTTTTGGAGGCAACCAACAACCTCCAAGGCAGTAAGGAAGAGCTTTCTCCATCACTTCTTCCGAAGTGAACCCCGACAACGAAGTGGTGATAGCTACGCTAGTTATTCATTTAAGAATAAAGAGCATACTTTTTGATTCAGGTTCTATGAATTATTTTATATCTTGAATGTTTAGTAGAACAATCCTAACACCACCAAAAATCATGTAAGTGAAGATGTCGGTGAGTACGGAAAATGGGGCAATCATTGCATCCCATGAATATAAATCCTCCCCTGTCATAATCTATGGATTGAATTTCCCAGTGAACCTCGTCATACTCTCTCTAGTGGAATTTGATTCAATTCATGGCATGGATTGGCTTTCCTTATATAGATCCAACATAAATTTTCGGGAGAGGGAAATAACACTTCATATGGAGAATCGACCCCCGATTCTTTACAAGTGTAATAAGGAAGATGAATCTCCTTTAGCTCCATCATCTCAAGCATGGATATTACTGCCCTATGAGCATGTGTATCTGGATCAGATGATTGAGTCCAAGGAAGAAACCATCCTTGAAGAAATTCCTATTGTGAGGGAATTTGCTGAAGTGTTTCCCAAGGAACTGCCTGGTCTTCCTCTTAAAAGAGACGTTGAATTCGCAATTGAATTATACTAGGGGATCTACCAATATCCAAGACTCCATATAAAATGGCTATCGTGGAGCTTGAAGGGATGAAGAAACAACTACAAGAGAATCTGGATAAAGGGTTTATACGCCCAAGTGCTTCACCATGGGGTGCACCAGTCCTCTTCATCAAGAAGAAGGATGGGTCAATGCGGCTTTGCATAAAATATCATGAACTTAACAAAATTACGATAAAGAACAAGTATCCTCTACCATGGATTGATGACTTGTTTGATCAGCTGCGTGGAGCACAATACTTCTCCAAGGAAGATTTGCGGTTAGGATATTATTAAGTAAGGGTGAAGAAGGAAGATGTCCCCAAGACTGCTTTTCGTACAAGATATGGGCACTATGAATTCATAGTAATGCCTTTCGGACTCACTAATGCTCCATCAATCATCATGTACTTGATGAATAGAGTCTTTAGAGATTACCTCGACAAATTTGTGGTAGTATTTATAGATTATATTATAATATAATCTAAAACCAAGGAGGATCATGAGGAGAATTTAAGAGTTGTACTAGAGACTTTTCGCAAGGAGAAGATCTATGAAAAGTACATAAAGTGTGAGTTCTGGTTGAATAAGGTCTCATTCTTAGGCCATATCCTCACAAGCAATGGGATATCTATGGATCCCTCCAAAACAGATGTAATTGAGGGATGGCCGAGGCCAACATCGGTAATGGATATCCGTAACTTCTTGGGGTTACCTGTATATTATCGACGATCTGTGAGAAATTTCTCACAATTCTCCAACCCTCTTAACAATATAACTTGAAAGGTAGTAATGTCTTCTTGGAGTGATGAACGTGAACAATTCTTGAAGGATTTGAAAATGAGGCTTATCATTGCGCTCGTGCTCACTTTACCCACAAGTGGGGAATTTTTGTGATATTCAGTGATGGTTCGAAGAAGGAATTAGGCTATTTGTTGATGCAGAATGATAAAGTGATATCCTATGCCTCAAGACAGTTGAAAATACATGAGAGAAACTATCCAATGCATGATCTGGAGTTGGAGGTGGTGATCTTTTCCTTGAAAATCTGGTGGCATTATCTCTATGGGGAGAAATGTGAGATATATACTGACCATAAGAGTCTTAAATATATATTCACATAGAAAGAGATTAATATATGCCATAGAATATGGATAGAGCTCATCAAGGATTATTATTGTTCAATACATTACCACCCTGGGAAAGATAACAAGGTGGCAGATGCCCTAAGTATAAAGGACCCAACAATTATATCAATGATGAGAATTGAGAAGGATCCAATCTTCTTAGACATGATGAAGATGGACATGGGAATCATAAAAAAGGGAACATCATCAATCCTTTCACAAATTATTTCTCAACCATATCTTTTAGAAATGTTAAAGGATGCTCAAAATGATGATGTGGGAATTCAGGAAAAAGTTGAAGCTATCGAAAAAGGGAAATCCTCAGAGTTTAATGTTAATAAAGAAGGAATCGTGCGATTTGGGAAAAGACTATGTGTTCTTTAATGTCCATAGCTGAAGAAGGAACTTTTGTATGATGAACATAGTTCAAATTTTTCTATTGACCCAGGGAGCACAAAGATGTATCAAGATCTCCGAGAAATATTTTGGTGGGATAATATGAAGAAGGAGATCATTATATATACGTCAAAGTGCCTGGTGTGCCAGCAAGTGAAGGAAGAGAGGCAGAAGTCTAAGGGGATTATGAAACCATTTCCCATACCAGAATGGAAATGGGAGAACATCACCATGGACTTTTTCACTAGACTTCTAAGGAAATCCAAAGGCAACAATGCAATCTGGGTTGTGGTGGATCATCTTACAAAGACTTCACACTTCATTGATATTCTGGAAGATTTCTCATTGGATAAACTGGCACAGATATATATCAGGGAAGTGGTAAGGTTGCATGGAGTACCTCTATCTATTGTGTCTGACCTAGATCCAATATTCACCTCTATGTTTTGGAAGAGTCTTCAACATGCTCTGGATACAGAACTAAACTTCAGTATGACCTATCATCCTAAAATTAATGGCCAATCCGAGTGGAATATCCAAACACTTGAGGACATGTTGAGAGCATGCTCAATGGAATTTAAAGGAGGATGGGATCAACATCTTCCTCTGTTTGAGTTCTCTCATAATAATAGTTTCTACTCGAGCATCCAAATGGCACCATATGAAGCCCATTATGGGAAAAGGTACAGAACACCGGCGTGTTGGGATGAGGTCGGTGAACGTAAGTTTCTTGGACCAGAAATGGTTGAGGAAATCGTGGAGAAGGTGAAAAACATTCCACAGCATATCAAGGCAATCCAGTGTCGACAGAAGAGTTATGCAAATAATCGTCGACAAGGCCTTGAGTTTAAAGTTGGAGACATGGTTTTTCTATGCATATCTCCACGGAAGAAGGTCATGAGGTTTGGAAAGAAAGGTATGTAAAGTCCAAGGTACATCAGCCCCTTCAATATTCTTGATTGTGTCAGGGCTCTGGCCTATCGACTAGCACTTCCACCTACCATGGCCAAAGTACATGATGTATTTCCTGTATCCATCTTAAGGAAGTACATCCTGGACCCTTCACATGTACACCCTTCTGAGGTGGTACAGTTGGAGGATGATCTTTCTTATGAGGAGCAACCAGTGAATATCTTAGATCATATAGAAAAAGTTCTACAAAATAACACAATGCCTCTCATCAAGGTGTTGTGGCGAAACCACAAGTTTGAAGAAGTGACTTGGGAATTGGAGGAAATAATGAAGCTGAGTTACTCACATCTATTTTAGTGTGGGAAAATTAAATTTCGAGGGAAGAATTTCTTAAGGGGGGAATATTATAACGACCCAAAGTTTCATTAACGGAAATCCCACTTGATCTAATTAAATTTCTCTTTATGTAAAATGTAAACTTCTTTGGTTTTATGTTAATAATTGTGACCATTGCTTTTATAGCCTTTGAACAGTGATCACATGATTAGTATAAATATAGGGCTTTAACAAACCCAACTTACTCAGAAATAGGAAGCGATGGCCTCATCTAGTAGAATTTCTCCATACGAAGCACATTTGTTAGAGCTCGGAAAACTGGTGGCATCATTGGGATTTTCTCTTGACCAAGCCCAAGATGAGCTTCATCATGTCAGGATCGAACGGGACAGTCTACGGGAAAATTGGAAGTTGATAGAGATTACCACTCAAGCGATGTTATCTGAGCCACCCCAAGAGTCTGTCATCATCCCACACCTTACCCTTAGGTCTTATGAAGCTATTTTAAGGGGTTATATAACAAATCACGAGTACTATGTTCATGTACATTATATTTGTATATAATAATGAATATAATTTCCTGTCATTATTGATACATTGTAAATAGTTTTTAAAGTACAAGTAGTGTTTTTAGTTATTATTTAATTAAGAAATATATTTTATTAAATTAAGGTATTTTTGAATTAAATAATATTTTAATAAAACATTATTATTATTATTAAATTAATTTTATTATATATAAATGATCATATAATTTTATGAATGCAATTTTAAATTTTATTAAGGTTTGAAATCCATTTCTGTCAAAACCCGTGAATTTTCGATAAAGGTAGGTTTTTATTGTAAAAGTGAAAATTAACATATTTATAAAATTACTTAAATAAAATAAATGATATTTCTGGAATCAGGACGTTGAAATTATCCAATGGTGAATTTTTCATAATTTTCTGTGAGTCAAATTTTTGGGTAAAAATTAAATAACATTTAAATATATAATGTGTTTTATGACATCATAATAACCCAATAGTGATTTAATAAAATACTATAAGATTTCTTTATGGGAAATATATGTTTTACCATTAAAATAATGTGATTTTGGGTTTGTTTGAATTACTTTTCAAAGCATTAATGGACCCCTCAAGACTTATTAAACATCTTGTCTTTTTAAATTATTTTCCATGGGAGTGTGACTCACATCCACATAAGCAACCCCATTATTTTAAGAAGTTTGGACTTTGTACTTATAAAATATTGTTTTCCTCTCCCCTTTTCAAAAAACCATGGGCAAAAACCATGAGCTGATTTGTGGTTTGGATTAGTTTAATGTAAGGGGTCCCAAACCTAAATAATAAATAATTCACTCACCTTTCCTATATAAACCCACCCAATCTCCCACTTCCTACTCACTCAAAGCCTTTGGATTTCATCCAACCTTTTCCCTAAACTCTCTAGAATCCTCCCAAGGTGCCCCAAGCTCCCAAGAAGCCTCTCTCAAGCCTCTCTCAAGCCTTTGGAAGCACACTTCCAAGTAAGGGTTTTTCTTCCTTTCACTTTTTTTGTCCAATTTTTTTAATATTGTTATGCCCTTTTATTTTTAATTATAAATTATGGGGTATGGTTTTTCACCTCCCCCATACTACCCTCTAATTTTTTGAATTATGTGAGACCCATTTCTCTCTCATTAAATGCCTCCCATGTACACTCGTTACTATGCCGAAATTCCGAAAGGAACTTCTCTCTCTTCATTTACATTCAAGAAATACTTTTGTATCATGAATCTAAATTCCATTAAAATTGTTTGGACATGTATCTATATGACCCCCTTTCTTTCCATTTCATGTAAATATGATGAGACACCCCTTTCTCTATCATCAACCATTTTTATAAATTCTTATGTCACACCGTTATGCTGCCGAAATTTCATCTGTTTTCTAAGCCAATGCCTTTGTGTAGGGAATACCATGCCCATTTCTCCATCAAGGGTATTCACCTTTATGCACATTTAATTATTGATTATAAAGTTTCATGTATGAATTCCACATTCCTTTATCGTGGAATAAATGATTATGTTTAATGAATCCATGTTTTATGATCCATGTGGCACACTTATGAATGAAATGAAATGTTTAAGAAGGGTGCGCCCTTATAGCGCTCCAATGCATTGGGTAAAGTATAGTATCATGATACGTCATGTGAAATTAGTGTTGACTCATTCTAATTCAAGTGAAAATAGGGTTTACTCGTGCTTCATGTTCAATGAGAATTTACTCATGCTCCATGTGCAATGAGCCTTGGCTCATGCTAATTCCATGTTAACTATTGTTGCCACATTTCCATGTTATGATTATCATGCATTATCATGCCTTTATGTCCATGTTTATCTTATTCAATATTGATATTCCTATTGTCTAACATGTATTGTAATCCTCATGTATTCCATGTTTATTACCTTACTGGGCTTTATAGCTCACCCTTTTCTTATGCATGTCCTCAGGTTATCCCATGCAATGCTAAGTATGAGGGAATGTAGTGGTCATGTAAAGGAAGTTTTCAATAAAGATGTTGTATTTCATGTTTTATGTTTTTATGTAATGATCCTAAGCCCCAAAGACACTAGACCTCACTATATTCCATGTTGTATCATGTGAAAAGATTATGTAATAAATCATGATTAAGTTTGTAATAAAAGAAGGGTTGTCATAGGAACTGTCTGCAAAGGTCCTCCCAGCTGGTCACTGATCTGATGGGGAGCTGGCTGTACCAGAAAAACGCCAGCACCTCCAGCGTCTGAACAAAACAACAGAGCTTGGCAACCTCATTCTGTTCCGAAGTACCCAACATAGGCCCACACCTTGAGTTGAAGTGGGCCAGATGCTGTGGCGGGTCCCCCATCCCATTAAAGGGGGATAAGGTGGGATTCCCAAAACCCGAAGGCACCAATATATCATCCACCCACGCTGGGTATGGCTTGCCATCAGGTGGGATAGCCACCTGTCACATTTCCAAAGCCTTGAGGCGGGCAATAAGCACCACCATAAGATCATCCGGGTGGGGGTCCCTATCTTTACGGGGATACCTAACCACAAGTACGTTGTTGGGTTCTTCAAAATCGTAGACAGCCTCAGCAGATCGTGGATCGGCTAGTGGAGAGGCCTGCAGGGCGGCTGGGGGAACCCGGGCAGGATTCCTTGGATTTCCGCGCCGTTCGGGAGGGTATGGTGAGACATACCGCACCCTCTTTCCGTGAGTTCCAGCTTTAACCCTGTCTACGAGAGTTGTATGATCAGGGTTTCCCGGAGGCATATTGGTGGGGGGAGAGTTGTTCCTGCCCCTGCTGCCCCAGCCTAGGATCACCATAGTCGGGTTGTCACTCTACAACGCGTTCAGCCAGGAGTTCGTCGACCAACCTATTTTTCTCAAAAAGTTTCTAGCGCAATGCGGCCTTCTCGGGGTCCTCCTCCGTTTTATGCACTAAGGCGGACGGGTCCGAGTGCTTGAAAGCCCCGACGTGCTCTTTTCCCTTACTGACGTTCTAGGTGAGTACCAATGACTCGGTGGGTGCAGGGAGACCTAGGAGGTTCCTCTACTGACAGGTTATCCTCCCCAATGGGTCCAATAGTGGTGGTACACCATCAGGGGGTAAGTCTCCATCAAGAAACTCCAGCTCGTCCTCCTTTTCCACGACATTGGCCATGTGGACCGCGACCCTTCTTGGGGGCATGTCCTCAATATCGCATAGCGAGTCGGGCTGCCACTGGATAGGACTGAAGAGGAGGGTGGCATACTTTCCCCAGCCACAGAATTGCATGTGGGGGGTATCCTCCCTGATAATTATGCGGAGTAGCTTAATACTTTGAACGCATTGCTAGTAGAGAGCCTCAAGGTGACCTGGTGACTCAGGGCACTAGGAAACAGTGAGTGTATCCAGATCGACTAGACGACACTGCTCGCTAACATCTTTGAAATGCACTTGGCTCCTTGAATAAACCATGCACTGATGACGGAGACTGAAATGTGTCGCCCAGAAGGTGTAGTAGAAGATCTCAACTTCCTCTGGGGTGAGAGGATCAGGTATGAAAAAATCCTGTGCTGCCAGGGGCCAAAACTCCTCGGGGAAGTGGTCCACTGCAAGAATGCTCCGAAAGCTCATCGACTCAAATTCAGGGTCTGGTCCGTGATTTCCCCACTCACCAACTGGGGGTGTTTGAGTAACTAGCAGTGGTACTAAGGCTGACCACTGGGATGGAAGGTTGGATGGTGGAGAATATGGTGAACGGGCTGACTGGCCGTCGATTCTCGGGTTCTCCCCCGAAGAGTGGAGCGACCAGGCCGCTGCGTCGCGGTAGGAGGGGCTGACGGATGCTGTTCCTAGATCAGGGGCCAGGGCTTCTAGTGAGAGTTCGCGATGCTGATCGCTCACCATCGGTCCCAAAAATATCTCACCATGATATATTGTGGAGGTATAAAGTCCTTTCGATGATGATGGTGGCGACTTCACGACCGTAACCTACGGGGTTTACAGGTCTTCATCCTCTTGGATAAACCTACCGAGGGAGGCGGGAATCCTGTGGACCTCGCATTCCAGGATCACCAGGCTGATGAACCTTGTCCCTGCCCCGACCCTTGACTAGGATGAGCGAGGGGAGTGCTCTCGAGCTGAGTTGTACTCTGCTTTAGAGTCTGAGAAGTGGACTGGTTTGATCTCTATTCAGGCCTTCCCAAGATTCTTCTTGTGGCGATGACAACCCACTTTTCTACCCCTAGGTGTCTCCTCAGGACATGGATGGTTCCTGACATAGGGTTCTTTCGGCCGCACTAGTGCTGGGGCGGAGAGGGTCTCCACCTGAAAAAGCCGAGGTGCGAGGATCACTGGGAAAAATGTTGAAGGGGACATGGGAAGGACCTCCATGAACAACACTATAGCATTCAACACCTCCCCTGGAACCGGTGGGAGAATGGGGAGGACCTCCATGCTTGGTGCGAGTGGAGCGAGGCTTTCATTCACCCTTATGGTTTCTAGGGTGAGGAGGACCTTCGCCATCTACATAGAGGACATAGGGAGGATCCCCATGTTGGAGAGGGACTGGATATGAAATGTCTCCACATAGATGGTCGGGGGTAGGAGGAAGAACTCCATACCCAGTGTGGTGGGCATGGTAGAAGTTTCCATGCCGAGAATCACTGCCGCGGGACAAACCTTCATTCGGGTTGGGGGTAGCACGGGGCATACCTCCATTGTGAGCTTCGAAGCGGGTAAGGCCCACAATCTGTGTAGTAGTGGTACGGGGAGGACCTCCGTACGGGGTGGCATCATAGTAGGTTGGTTCTTGATGACCACTGCTCATTCCTGTGACCAGTAGAGTCGACCAAGCCTGCCCGTGGGACGGTTGGGGCCTCGATCCCAGTTGGGCGTATACGCTCCCCTGCTCAGTGTGTGTAGGGACTTGATGATATGATTCGGTGGTGGCTCGGGCCACAATAGTCTTCTACATTAACACCCCTTTCCAGGAATTCTCCTCAGCCCGTGCCCGACGCTGGTGTCAGGTCAGGCGAGCCGGTGATGGCGGTGCAGGTGCATAGCCTACCTGCTCCTCTGGCAAGGCCAGATGGCGGCGCTGACGCGGCCGGGTGGGGGCCCTTTCTTGGAGTCCCTGGATTGGGACACTGACCGGGCTGATCCGGACATCACCCACCTCATCAGCGTAATGTAGGGAGTCGTCAAGGCATTCCGAGTACAGGCTCCCAAAATGATTCAATGTTGGGGGTGGGGAGCAGGGGCTCCCTGCACGGCCCTCAGGGGCGGCATTGATAATGGGGCCTGGATGCCTCCAGGTCTAGGCGGGCCATATCCCGAGTCAAAATTATGCCCTCCTCCTCATACCTACATACAAGGTCATTAATTACCCTTCGCTGGATAATTTCCGAGGGGGAGATGGGGCGTGGGTGCCCAATATTCATGGTGTTCGAAGCCGTCCTGGAAGAGGCACGACCGCGCAGGGTAGACACATCGGTATTGCCTCTACCCCTACACCGGTGGGCAGGTGATCGGGCTCCGAATGCAACATCTTGGTTTCAGAAGGCAGGGAGATGAACTCATTAACACTGTTAGGAAAAGAAATTGACCACCAGTGCCCCAACTTTGTTCCTTCTTCCATGTCCGGTAAGAGGGATCCACGTTGAAAATGTCACAGAGTGGGATGTCCAACGTTCTAATACCCCAACTTCAGGTAAGTCTCACACTAGGCCCACAATTTTATTGGTGGCACCCCGTGCCAGATATCTGGATATGGTGACACGTCAATATATGGATTCCCCGAGCACTACTAATATCCATATGAAGGAGAAGATCTTCACGTCAGGTTCACCATTTCTGTTTTCGACGCTTTCGCCAGGGCACGCACATCCGTCTCGTTCGGGGATGAAGGACATGGCTTTTTGTTACCCTGCATTCCCACTTTCCAAATGCGGGCATCATACACTCCTTATTCAGGGATGTCTACTCCTTCATCGAAATGGGATGATGGGATGTCGATTCTTCCTTCTGTGGATTCCTACTCGGAACTCATCACCTAGTTCAAGTCTCCCTCATAGATTTACGTTTTGGTTCGTGAATCTCATTCCTAGTGCCATATCATCTTTGACACCAGTTAATTACGTTGCTTCTGTTGGGAAATCCCAAGGGGTCCAGTCAGGGTAGCAACCTTTGGTTTGGAGAGTAGTCACATTAGGGCGTCTTTGGCGTGTCTGGATGCTGGGGAATTGGCATGTCTGTCTTTTGTTTCTTATTATAGGGATTATATAGGGTGAAGAGGCCCAAGGAATCCTACATCGAACGTGGGGAATCATATTATATAGGCTTGTATATGAGGTTTTCCTCTGCTTACCTTGTTTGAAATAGGGTATTCCGCGAGTTTAATGTCTATCAGAGCTGGATCAGACTGATTAGAACACTTGATTAGAGTGGATCAGACTGAGGATTCCCCTTGAGGGAACACCGATATTGGGACCAGCACGTGGGAGGATACCAGAATGCTATGGAGGGGAATGGGGTGGCATGATCTCACAGGGATGTGGTGGCCTAGGTAAGAATCAGGATGGACGATGGTTTTGGTCATGAGCCTCGAAGAGACTTCCTATGTATCCCTATGGTAGGGAATCAAAGTCTACATAGTTCATCTGATGATAGCTTATCGCCTAATGAGGTTGAAAATGACTTAAAACTGAATGAGGTCACAACGGCTTACCGCTGGATAAGGATGTCAATGGCTTACCGCTGGATGAGGTGACAATAGCTTACCGATGAGGATGGACCTGAGGTCTAGTGGTTGTTAGAATTGAACCTTAGAGAGGCTTCCTACGTACCATGCCTTGACATGGATCAAATTCCTCATAGTTTGGGTAAAAAGGGGGCTTGGTACACCAGAATAGAGGCGGTCAGGGCCATTGATCGTTGGTCTTGAACCTCATGGAGGCTTCTTACATACCATGTCTTGACATGGATCAAAGTCCACATAGTTCAGGATGGGTGTGAGGCTTACACTCTAGGATTCCCAAGGTGTTTGTGAACTGACATAAAGGGGGTTGGAACGACCGGTGGATGGTGATCTTGAACCTCGTGGAGGCTTAATACGTACCATGCTTTGACATGGATCAAAGACCACATTGTTCAAATGGTGTCATGTTGGAGAACCGACGTGAAGATGGAACGGAGGTCTGATGGGTGATGGGCTTGAACCTCATGGAGGATTCCTACGTACCATGCCTTGACATGGATCAAATACTATGTAGTTCAAATGGTGTGTGTCAAAGAACTGACATGGAGGAGGGGTCAGAACTAATAGGTGGTGGTGGGATTGTACCTCAGGGAGGCTTCCTATGTACCATGCCTTGATATGGATCAAAGTCCTCATAGTTCGGGAAAGAAGGGGCAATTTAACCGACATGAAGGGATGTCAGAACAACTGGATGGTGGGGTTGAACCTCGTGTAGGATTCCTATGTACCATGCCTTGACATTGATCAAAGTCTCCATAGATCGGGTGGGTCACAACGGCTTACCGCTGGATTGGAATGCAGTTTAACATCACGCGGGATGGGGATGGTGCCATGGTAGATGGTTACTCCAAGCCTACGTGTGTCATGCTCGGTGTGAGAGACAAGAGACAGCAAAGGCCTGAATACCACATCGCAAAAGGTGCATCCGTGGGAAGTGAAGAGGAGTGGGGCTTACGCTCTGAGGCGGCCTAGGAAGTCGGGACTTACTCCAGGATGGAGGCCTGTGCGTGACAAAGCGCAGCGGGAGAGGGACATGGGACCAAAGAAAGGAGGAACCTTGTTCCCTATCACACCCTCTAATAGCCTTGGAACCAAGGAAGTGAGGAGGGTCAGAGGTGCAACCTCCTACAAGAAAAGCTAGGGTCTTACACCAATGTGGCTTCCCTTCCCCCGTAGACAAACGCCACTCCCAAAAGGAGGATATCATCCCCTGTGGAGACCAGGGGGTGTGGAGAATGTCCAAGGTGGGGGCACCCCACATGAAAGGCATGAGGTAATGTCACATTTTAACATCATGTGTTGAGGAAGAGGGTTCTTGGGAGTTTAATGTTCTGCATCTTGGATGAGGTGGGTTTGCTCCGCACTCCAAGGACTTACATAACTGGTACCCTTTGCTACTTGTGGGAGGGAAGGTACCGACAACGTCGTGGTGAGTGGATTTCACTGAGAAAACCATCAAGGGGTCCATTTTAGCATGACTATATGAATAAGCAATATCCATTAGCATGCCTATGCGAAGAAGCACTAGGTGAAGCAATGCTACAGGCGGTATCGTCCAGGGGACTTTGAAGTCACATCGTGCAAACCAGGAGGGTCGCACAAGAAAAGGAATTTTCCAAGCAGAGGGGTCCATAAGCAGGGGCCTTGTGGAGATTTGTTTCTCCGCGTGACGTAGGGAACTTGCGAATGGGTGTGCTTTGTGATGTGGGGTGCCTTATCCTTAGCATGGGCAGAGGAGAAAATGGGAGGTGCTTCGCGAAGTGGAAGGGAACTTGCGGAGCACGGTCTCATGGGGAAAAGGTACCTCGCGGAGCAAGGTGTCGTGAAGCAATGTGCCTCGCAATGTATAGTGATCCTGTCTTAGCAAAAAGATCATGTGTACATGAAGGGTGTTTCGCGAAGCATAAATGCTCCGCGATGACCCGTGTTCCCTTATGGATCCCCTTCCTTCGCGAAAGCCCTTAGGCTTCGCGAAAGGCATCCCTCTTGGAAGAGGGGATGAAAATGAGACAATGGGGAGGAACTTCGGGAAGTGGAAGTACCTCACGCAACTCATGGTTCACCGAGCGGAAGAATGCTTCATGATTCGGGAGCTGAGAAGCTGAAAAGTAGGATTTTCCATCTGGAGAGCTGAGGGGGACCTCGATATTTATAGGAAAGAGGCGTTGCGGAGTGGATCTCACATGGCGTGAAGAGGGGATATGTAGCTTTGGGCGGGCTCGTGAACGTCAAATGGGTTCACGGGGCATCCTTCCTCCTCTACTTCACAGCAGGTTAGCGAACGTCAAATCCGTTCACGGAGAATCCTGCCTCCTCTGCTTTGTAGTGGCCGTCGTGCTGGGCGACTACATGAAGGGGCTTCACGAGGCAGTCCGTGGGGCCATCTTGGGGCCTTTTCTTCGTCACAATTTTGGAACCATCATTCATCTATAAGGAAAGTAAACAGTATGATGCACAAAGTAAACACAACCTACACTGGTGCTCATCATCCACCACGGAGTATCACCTGCTTTGACCAACACCAGAATCTCAGTCATGGAACACAATACCATATGCCACCTGACACTGCATATCTCAAGTACCAATATCTCATAGGCATGCCCAACCAATAGTAACCCAATCCCATGGAACCCTAACACCTCATGCCTCAAGTACCGAAGGCTCCTCACCTTCCAAGTGAAAGTAACCTGTTCCCATGGACCCTTGACACCTCATGTCTCAAGTATCAATGGCCCAAAGGCACACCCCAACAATAATGAAGGCTCCTCACCTCCAATGTGGCTTCAACGACAAGAACCCACAAACCATAATTACCTAACCTCAAATACGGGGCCCTCTACCCACACGAGAGATCAAAACCACCTCATCACAGATTCATATATGTGAACATGACCCTAATCATAGGTGAGCAGTAATCACCAAATATAGAACCCAACCCACAGAATCTATGACACGTTATGTACCTGTGACCATGTATCTCAAGTTCGATGGCCTCACCATCCATGTATTCCGGGCCATGCCCAACCTGGTAGTCACACTGTCTCAATCTGACGTCCACGATGCCCAATACTGTGGTAAAAACCACCCAATGTAATCTGGTCCAAGCCCAACCTATGATCAATATCACTCAAGAATATCTGGTCCACACCCAACACAACCTAAAGGTTCCATAATATTAAATATCAAGAATCACCGATATATAATCAAAAGAATCACTTTAAACAAGAAAAAAAATTTATATAGTTGAATTGAACTAGCCATGTGCTGTCCCACACAAGAACTGAGGTCTTGAAAGCCTCTAATAAACTTAATGATGCTTAAACAGTTTAAACTCAGTATTTTAATAAAAAAAATTCAATTATAACAATTTTGGAACACCCAGCCAAAATTCCCCAAATGAGAAATGACCTCTAACCCAGCCTCGCTCAAGCACAATATGGTAAGGGAATTCCCAATCGAATCCCATAAGGCATACGATCAATTAAATATAAAGAAACATGGATATCGTTCAACACCTGACGTTTTGATAAAAAGACACAACCCCCAAATTACCACAAAAATACAAAAAAGGGTATGCACCACCTACATCAAACTTGTAGACGTAGGAACGTATGATATCGAGCTCCAATTCGAATCCAATAATCATAGATCTACATTTCTATAAAATCCCAACAATTCTACTCGGATGGAAACTATGGCATGTGTGGAAAAGGAACAAGAACAGAATAGGATTTGTGGGTTCAACCTTCCTAATGCGGTCTTGTATCCACTGATAGATTGAAGAATAGATGTCAGATGAAGATCTAGGAGAAGAAGTGTTCTCAGCCTCCCGGAGCATCACAATCCTAAAACAGGGAAGAAGAAGATGTTTTCAAATATGAGATGTGATGATCTCCCATATATATGAATAAAAATAAAAGTAAACTACATGTATTAATCACCACACACTATGTATTATCTTGTTCTTACTCTGACATATGTGGGTTCCCAGGTCATCACATGGATTAGGTGCATCATACGGGTCAACATACTGCTATGACTCATTCGATACGTGGAAAGTAAAATACACAGCGTGTTAAGGAACACCACACGTCATGTAGTAGATTAATTTTACATAGTTTCCACATGACATGTACTTAGTAATCATGTAGTCAGTACATACCAATCATACACATGGCGGATACAATGGAGTACATGGCGTGTAACCAAGAAATTTCCAGAACTAGCTATTTTTCCCCATTTTTCTCAAAAACAATGTAAAATGAAAAGGAAAAAAGAATACTCGTACCTCAAAGGAAGAACCAAGTTCTTAAAAACTTCCCCCCTTAAATAAATTCATCCTAGAATTTCCCTTCTATGGATGGTGAAGAAGGATTCCAAAAAAACTTTGTCCCAAAACTCAAATCAATCAAAAGTCCATCGACCTTTTACCCGGACCCATGGTCCTCCCGTGACACAGCATCACCCCCTCACCCTATAATGTACCCCCTGTGTCATTCTGAAAACCCAAATATATCCTACACCACATTGGTATTCGCCTCTATGAGGTCTTGTATCCCATGGATTCTTGAAGCAAAACTTGGTGCCTTGCACCTCAAGTAACCCGCATCCTCGATGCCCTGATTCCTAAGACACCTCAAGTATTCTGCATCGTCAATGATTCTAATGCCTCAAATCTCATATATATATATATATATCACGAATCCGAAATGGTTCAAATCCCACTGACCAGCATCTATTCAGTCCACATAAATCATGTGCACCTAGTGCACTCAAAACGGACATGCCTTAGCAAGCCATTCCAAAAAGAAAATAAGAAAATCACGGCCATACCTATTGCGTACCTCTGACCATTATCATCTCACCAGCCTTCTCAGCCTATGGAAGCTCCACGGAGTGCACCTGGCTTGACACATGGATTCCTGAAGCCTATCCTCCCTATGGTGCTGCTCCAGTCACCATAAACTGACCCCGCTGATATGTCCCATTGTTTCTGCCATGTACTCCACATGTAGCTGAACCTCGACTACCCTCACCTGGTAGTGATCCTGAATTGACCCCAGACACCACTTCCTGTCCTGGTACCTTCCTTACAATTATCTAATAAGGATCCCTATAGAAGATTTCCCGATGTCCCACCTGTCCACAAGCCCGACAGTCCTTTGGAGGCCTATTTCACTAAATCCGGACATGCCCTGGCTGCCCACACTAAAAGAAAACCACTGATGAACTTCCACGAGGTGGTCTAACTGCATCCTTATCTTGACTTCCCTACTGGAACTCATCCCAACCTTACTTCCTGATATCTGAACCATCACCTAAAGCTACCGACTATTAAAACAGGACATGTTCATCAAGTCTCCCTCAACTATGAGCGCCTAATTCACCACATCTAAGAATGAATCCAACCTAACGATGTTTACCTATACCTTAATGGCGTGCCGTAAGCCATCTTCGAAGCACCTCACCATCGAGGTGTCATCACTTACCATACCTGGGGCAATGTGATATAGCTTAATGAAGGTATCTTTATAGTCCATGATAGACATGTCACCCTGCCGGAGGCTCAAGAACTCCCGATATATCTCTTTCCTCAGCGTCTCCGAGAAAAATTACTCCAAAAAAATATACTTGAAGTCTTTCCATGCCGTTACTTCATATCTATGAGCCTGAACCTACACATCCCACTAAAACCTTTCTAATCCTCTCAACATGTATGTCGCCAGCTTGAACCTTCAACCTGGAGGTGTCTTGAGCTACTCAAAGATCATCTTTATTCTCTTTATCCAGTTTCATCCACCTATGGACCACCCTCACCTTAAAAAAGTGGCAGGTGATGCGATTGGAACACCTGTGTTAGATATTCCATGGAGGGATCTATACCCTGTGAGACTCTATGAACCCCCTAAAAGATAAATACAAGACCAGATTAGAGATTATTGTTGAGCCATGACCCGAACACTATCACACTCAGAAACAACCCAGCCTACACTGGGTCTTGAACTTGATTCTGTTCATGAGCCTGTACCCATGGATCATGCTCTCCCTGACCCTCGGGGTCTGAACTTGATCATTCTCCTATGGCACTATACCATCACCCACCTGATGCTCCATATGATCCATCCAATAGGAACCCAATGAATACCATAAATGGTTAGACAAACCACATATATATATATATATCAATATATTCATATAGATAGGAAAATAAGTAAAAGGAAGCACATAACAACTACCCTTAATATCCCCCAACCGCAACCCATGCGCATGGCATCCCGACCTCAGGGCGTCCTTACCCACCCTCAACAGATCCGAGTATCATAGTATCCCTGAGCCACGCCCATCCTGAAAACCAATGTTTCCTCAATCGATGATTGAGTCTCCTAATCTTGGTGATCAAAATAACTTCAACCATAGTACATGCCTACCCATATATGAGTTAGCCCCAAATCTCACACCACCTTCAAATTTTAAATAATTTAAAGCATGGCATATTACATTTTAATAAACTAGAAATTCTATCGAGAATTTCACCTTTCAGATTTCAAATGCATCTATAGCATAGAAATTGATATTATTCACATGGTATTATCACTTCACAAATCATACGTGAAGATATGAAATTGAAATACTCTAAAAATGTGCCTATCAAAAGCTAAGAAATCAAGACATTCCATACCGATCCAAGGTATAATTCTCCCTTACCACACTGGTTCAAGAATCACATATCACAACAAATAATATCACACACCAAGTGATACACTAAGGTGGAAAACATATAAACTGTAATCTAATAAAAATTAAAACAATAATTTTCACCCAAGGCAACTTGGTCCATACCTCGTACCCGAGGCTACAGGCACCCAAGCACAAGCTAGAAACCCAGTTCCAATAACAACCTATCCCCATTCTACCATATCCCAAATAGTAATATAGTAGAAATAAAAAGGTAGTCTTGATCTCATTAGTAGTCATCCAGAATATAATACTAAATCCCTATCAATAAAAACCTCTTCTGATGCCACTTTATAACTTCCCAAACCGAATAGCCACTCGAACAATGCTAAATGGGTTTGGTTTCACTGACCTTAGGCGCACCTCCCCAAACTCCAAAGGCTTCCAACTAGTAGTGAGGGTGTAATAGGTATAGTGTGGAGGCTATACCCTATGTGAAGGAGGAAAATAAAGGTACTAGTCTGAGTAAAATATTAAAACATGCAACAAAAATAAATGACTTAGCATACTCGAATCAAACGCACATAGTATATTAAATATCAAGCATCATAGATATATAATCAAAATATTAAATTTAAACAGAAAAAATAATTTATATAGTTGAATTGCACTATCCATGTGTTGTCCCACACTTGAACTGAGGTCTTAAAACCCTATAATAAACTTAATGATTCTTAAATAGTTTAAACTCAAAAATTTAATCAAAATAATTTATTTATAACCATTTTGGATCCCCTGAAAAAAATTCCCCAAATGAGAAACAACCTCTAACCCTACCTCTCTTAAGCATAAAAAGGTAAAGTAATTCCCAATGACATCCCATAAGGCATACCATAAATTCATTATAAAGAAACATGGGTCTCACTCAATACCCAATGTTTCGCTAAAAATATGCCACCCCCAAATGACCATGAAAATAGAAAACATGGTATGCACCACCTTCCTAAGACTCTTAGAAGTAGGAACATCTGATATCGAGCTCTAATTCTAAGTTGATCTTCCTATATATATGTTTCCATCAAATCTCGACAATTCTACTCCAATGGAACTATAGCGTGTGAGGAAAAAGAAAAAGAAAAGAATAGGATGTGCGGGTTTAGCCTTCTTGATGCGGTCTCACAACTAATGATGGATTGAATAATGGATGTTGGATGAATAATCTAGGATAAGAAGTGTTCTTGGCCTCTCAAAGCATCACAGTCAAAAAACGGGGAAGAAAAAGAAGTTTTTGAAAACAAAACATGACACTCTCCCATATAAATGAATAAAAATAAAAGTAAATGACATGTATTAAGGACTACATTCCATGTAGTAGCTTTCCCATACTCTAAATTACGTGGGTTGGAAGGTCATCACATGGATTAGATGCGTCATATGGGACAACACATAGTTAGGACTCAGCCAGTATGTAGAAAGTGAAATACACGATGTGTTAGGAACACCACATGTTGTGTAGTAGATTAATTTTACATGGTCACAACACGACATGTAATTAGTCATAATATGGTTAGTACATGCCTAACATACACACAATGTGTACTACGGATTACATGGTGTGTACTATGGAGTACACGACATGTAACCTGGAAATTTCTAAAACTGCCTAGTTTTCCACCTTTTTCTTAAAAACAATGTAAAAAGAAAAGGAAAAGAAAGACCTGTACCTCAATGAAAAATCCGGGTTCTTACAATGGGAATGTGAATACCCATTAATTTAAGTACAAGATGCATATCATATAATCATGGTCATAACATACACCACACAAAAGTAAATAGTGGAGAACATAACATTTATCTCATGAAAATTAAAAGTGAGATGAAATCCCCTTACCTTTCATCTTGACTCTCACCAAAATCGTACAATATTTCTCTATAATAAATATAATTTTATTATAAATCTTTTACAGAATCTTATTATTTTATCTATTACCATATAACGTTTCATTATAACCTTATATTACCCACTTGTTAATGATCTTATGTTAATGTTTCACTTTGGGTAAAATTTACTTTGTTCTTCGCATGTGTCTTAATTTGTTACATCTTTGGTCCTTATACTTATATCATGAATAAAAAATGTAAATAATGATATAAATATCTTTAATATTCAGTATATTCATATTATAATAATTTATATCATAAATAAGTATAAAATGGAATACACCGTTCTTGAAGATGGTAAGCCGTACTTATGCTTGAACGTTGTTTCCGTTTTTATTGTCATATTGAAAGAAAGTATGTAAATGAAATATGTAAATATATTAATATATATATCATTATTAAATTATAAAAAATCATTTATATATATCATATAATTTCATTAAACCCATCCTTAATACATTCCATGTGGTGTGTGAACAAATCACAACGCTTTGAGGGGTTGTAGTTCACACTTCCTCAAACGAGATTATCATATTAAAAACCAATGGAAAGTAAAGAGATGTTTTTTTTAAAATGAATAAATAAGATTAAATAAAAAAAATATAATATATGACATATATAAATATAGTTTCTATCGTAATATCTACCATGATTGGTGTTAAAGGAGAAATGAACAATCATCGTTTCATGAGGCAGTATTTCGTCGTACACAGAAACAATATGTTCAACATCCATTAGATGGAGGTCGGTGTAAGTTTAGGTAGATATATTTTCATAAAAACATAATATTATATTTAGGATACTGTTTTTGTCACATAATAATGGAATAAATATATTTTAGGGTGTGAAAAAGGAAAATAATGGAAAAGTGCTTGAGATAAGACATTACCTCTTAATCAGGTAACTCCTCTTGGATTATGCCAAAAGGCTTCATTGAGAGGATTTATTACCAAAGGTAGGATTCAAGGTAGAAGGTAGGATTTTTTGGAGGCTACTATATAACATATTTTACTAAATTTAAAGGTTTTATATGTGTGAGGAATGGGTAGAGGTGGTGGCCTTTTATATGGAAGGAAAAGGAATCACTTGGAATTTCTTGAAACAAGTTTGGTGTGACCATGTTATTACCTAAAAAAAGTCATAAAAAATAAAAAAATCAATAATGGAATGTTTATTTCATAAATATAGATATAAAATGGGTTTTGGATAAGTGTATTGGTCATTTGGACCCTTAATATTAAGGTTTAGTCCCAACTTAACTTAATTTGGCCTTAACTGATGTGATTAATTTTAATCAATTTTACTAATAATTTGGTTCAAAAATTAACATGGTATTATTAGAATCTAAATATTAGAATGGATATAATGGTTTATATGTGATTTTTTAAATTCACTACACAAAAATGGAAAAATTAAGATTAATTCTAATCTCGAAGACGAGATGAAATAATGGGGTTTTAAAGAAGGAAAATGTTCAAAAGTTTGTTAAGATTTTATATTCAGTTTCGATGTGAAAATGATTCTAATGAATTAAATTTTATTAATATATATAATATTTATCTAATTTGACCTTATAAAATATTTATAATATCATCTATCATTAATAATTAATTATACAAAAAGGCAGTTTTTAACTAAAAAGTAGCATTTTTCACTATTCCTGAATAAATGAAGTTTGTCAGAAAAATCCCAAAAATTCACCCTAAGATAATTTCGACATTATAAATTCAAAAATGAAGTTTATTTTATCAAATTAAATTTCTAAATGTTTCTAAAATTACTTTCACTATTAAAATTAGTTTATTCGAGAAAACGATGTTTTTAAACATAAAGACTTTTCCAAAAATCATATCTTTAATTTTCAATATGTTTTATTTATATAAAAAAAAGCAGAACTTTTTTTAAAAGTAGTTATTACTATTAATATAACTAATTTTAATTTCTTAGTTATAATTATCATATTTAAATAATTAAAATAATAAAAAGAGATATTTCATAGAAACTAAGTGTTGCATGTATCGTATGCCAACTCAATGTTTCGTGCATCATATGTGAAATAATTTTTGTGTGTAATGTATTGTAAGTTGGTTTAGTGTGAAGGGAAAATTTTAATTAGTGAATTTTTTTTAGTGTTGTGTGAAATGAAAAAATATCAAAATATTAAATTAATTTGAAAAAAAATCACCAAAATCTTGGGGTGATACATTCTACCCCCCTTAAAATGAATTTCACCCTAAAAATTTATTTTGGTTATCAAAGGTTTAATACATGAAATTTTCATTCATTGAAACCCACAACATAAAAATGGATTCTAAAACTTCCCTTAAAAAAGGGAATTTGGAACCATAACAGTTACCCAAAGTAACATATAATTGGGTTTTCACATAGGATAACATATGTTGGGAGTGAATATTGGACATAGAGGAAAAGAGTAAATATTTATAGGGAGTGATTGAGCTCATAAATAAAAAAAAGTGAATGATCAAAGGAAGGTTGAGGGACTCAATGTCATAAATTTGTAATGATTTAAAATTCTATCAGCTCATCAAAAATTAAGGTATTAGGACAATAATGTTTTTGATCACTTTCAAAATATTGAGAAAATATTGATAAATTTATATAAAAAAATTTCATTATTATGATGTGCTTTGAAAAATTTCTAATATATCCATTACCTCATGTGATGAATGTCTAGAAATTAACTTTGATGAATAAAGCACTAAAATATGCTTTTAACAGATCTTAAGGCCCATAAAAGAATAAAAAGTCTAACTATTTATCTCTTAAAAAAATACATTAATCTATAAAAATAAAAAGTAAAATTAATAGTTCATCATAAATATTTATTCATTACAAATAAATATACATTAACCAGTACGTCAAGTAGGCTATTGGTAGGTATGAAACCCTTATTGTCGTTCGTGTATGGGTTCAAGACCCATGTCCTTGTTGGAATTGATTGGTTGTTACTCAACATACATGATTTACTTTTAAAACTAAACTAATGTAATATATAATATGGACATAATTGAAAACATTTTAACCACTGATTATCCTTTTAACCGAGGATTTCAACACAAACTTAGTGCACAAATATTTACTCCGAAGTTTAACTTAAGCTTGTCATGAATGGTTAAACTTATAACACTTATAAAATGTAAACATCCACAACATTAGAAATAGAGTCACCAAATAATCTTGAAATTGATTCCCCTATATATATATATATATCAAAAACTAGCCCTCAGTTTTCACATTACAAAAATGTGATTACCCTCAAAATATAATCTCTTGAAACATAGTAATAACCTAAATTAACATAAATCATTTTGGAAAACATGTATTATTCCTTATTCCAAAGTATATTGTATCTATTTTTTAAATCCAAAAATATTATAAGCTTCATCAAACCTAACATAAACTACCCTTCAACAAGTCCTTACTTATTTTCAAGGTAATAAATACTATCCAGTTTAATTATTAATATCCCTTATATCTTTGTCTATGAAACATTATCTTAAAATAAAGAACATGATAGGGGTTACCTTCCCTTATTCAAAATCTAGCCTTTCATGATATCACCTTTATTGTCCATCATGACCATTCAACATATTATTGTAAATCCTTAGCAAAACATAAATTGAACAATATATAAATAATTCACCATTCTTAATTATAGAATCCAAATATATAAATACATCAATCCTTCATCTTTAATGTTTGGCATGGAAGAGGTCCTTACTTGGTTTAGAAGTAAATACTTAGCTCAGTGTATTGTGTTGGGTAATGTCCATGTTCTTTATAGATAAGACATTGAACTCCATGAAAATTCACCACTCTATGACCCTTTTTCCCATGAAAATAACATCTTCCCCTCTATTTGAGGTATTTATAAAGGTTCTTCATCCATTTTTCTTGACATATAGGAATCCAAATATTCTCTACGTTAAATACCATAAAAGTACATATTTCTCTTATTCTACCTATTAGGAATATCAACAATGTTAACATTGTTAATCATATACTGTGATAGTTGATTCGACATAATCACAATATTTTTTCTCTACAGATTATCCCATTTGACTTCTCATAAGTAAATTGTCCATCAAATTCAGCATTAATCCTGTTCATTCCAATTCCCAAAATTGAATAAAACCAGAATCATTGTGCGATCATTAATTGTCATAGCATAAAACCACATAGCCATGAAAATATTTACTTATAGGATATCTAAATCATGTCACATTCATCAATCTATGATACCCTAGGTTCATCATAGGGCATTCATGGACAAAATGTATTTAAATCCTTTATAATGGTTCATGAAGATTTTGTGAATTCCCAAAGCATATCTCTCAGGAGTGTCAAACCAGGTGTGCAACAAGGCCCGTTTTCGTGTACCATATTACCCCAAGTCAAGCCTAGAACATCTCGTTAGAGTTGTTACCCCTAGATACATCTGTGCCAGAGCCACATCCACTTGTATTATCCAAATAGGGATGTATTTCTTGTAAACCACTCACTATATCCTTTACCAAAATTCGAAGACATTTTCCTAAACGTTAACTCATCCTTATACTTATCCTTAGAGACATCCCTAGACATATACTTAGAAATATAGCTAGGGATATCACTATGGTTTTCTCTTCCCATTTTAAAAATTTTAACTATACATTTTCTCTGATAGTGACTATAATGACCCTCTATTTAAAAACATTGACATTACAAAACTTTTTTAGAATACTTAAAAATTATAAAAATAGATTCCCAAAGACCATAGTTGGTATAGTGCCTTTGGAAACATGGAAACAGAAACACTGGTATTTATGTGAGCTACATCATCTCCCATTAGGTTCTTCTTGAATAAAACCCTTTTTAGACATATCAAACATAGTACATATCATCATAACCTGGGGGGAAGGAAACATAAAAAGGGTGAGCTCAAATGCTCAGTAAGGGTAAACAAGGGAGACATGTATGTATAAAAATGATCATAAGGGTATGATAATGTGATCATGAAAATAGAAGATCATACCCTACATATCAAATATCATAATAGAGTTCATGGCATAAATATTGGAAGTTCATAATACATGAATCATAATGAAATAGAGATAATAATCCATGAAAACATAACGTAGGAATAAAACATGGAATTTTGGAAAACACATAAGCATATAATTATTTCCATAGTAGCCAAGGAATCACTGAAAAACCCATCTTAGTGGAAAAAATTCTTTAATAAACTAGTTAACCCCCATTATAGCCTTGTATCACTGAACCGAGTGACCCTTGTTCTAGCCCTATATTACTGAATTGAGTGACCGTTGTTCTAGCATTGTATTACTGAACTGAGTAACCCTCGTTGTAGCCCTGTATTACTAAACTGATAAACCCTCATTCTAGCCCTATTTTATCTCATGAGATATAAATCTATACCTAATTAATTTTAAGGAGATATAGGTCCCACCCATCATATAATGAAATCATACATACATGTGCTACAAGATCATAAATGCGCATATCATAACCCATGAAATGAAATAGGTATCATATGAATGTAAACATATCATAACATATGGAAAGAAACATGTTTCATAATCATTTGATCATAAAAATAACATGTGAAGAGAAGCAGGTTTCAGAAGCATATAACCCGTGAAGGAGAAACAGAATTCATAACATCATGCCATAAAAACATAATCCATTCAGAGGAAGAATATTAATGGATACATTGAATAATTCCCTATAAAGGAATGATTAACATCAATGGATTTTATCTTAGATGATAACTAATTTTTCAATATCTTTTAAAAAACTTCTTGAAAAAAATATCCTTTCTTGTTTAAAAATGATTTTAATACATAAAACCATTTGAAAATAATTTTTATAGAAAATACCTTCAAACTTATAAAATCATTTTGAAAATATTATTCATTGAAAATTATAAAACAAGATTAGAAACATTTTAACAACATTTTTCTTTGAAAACACTTTGAAAACATATAAAAAGAGCTTGAAAATGTTTTAAAAACCATTATACTTGAAAACTTATAAAAGAAGATTGAAAACATTTTGATAAACATTTCCTTGAAAATAATTTTAAAACATATAAATAAATCCTAGAAACGTTTTGAAAATTATTTTTCTTGAAAACATTTAAAAAAATCTATAAATTTTTTTGAAAACCATTGCATTAAAAATACTTTGAAAAAATTTAAATAATAATTGAAAACATTTTGAAAAATATTTTCCATGAAAACATATAAAATAAGTTTAAAACCATTTTGAAAAAAAAAATCCTGGAAAATTAATTTTAAAAAACATTTTCTTAAAGATTTACCTTGTAAATAATGAAATGGAAGATTCAAAGGAATAGGAAAACTGTAAAAGTGACGGGGTTAGGGTTCTTCCGAGACCGCTGGCGACAGCGGCCTCTGCGCCGGCTCCTCCCCCCTCGGTGGGGGAGGGGGTTTCGTTGTCTCAGGGAAATCCTAGGCCTTTTCGCCCCTTCTCAAACCCTGAGTTTCTTCCTCAGTTTCCGAAGTCTTCTTTAAACCCTAAAGTTCCAGATCTAATTGATGGTTTGCCGAATCTCCCTCTTTCCTCTTCTGAGTTCTCGGAAGCCTCGGCCATGCTGAATCTCACCCTGGTGGCCCGGTTTAAGCACAGGAGACCCTCTGTGGATGATTTCGACCGCTTCGTCTTCGGATCTTGGGATCTTTGAGATAGAGCGGTGGTTGGTTTACTGGACAGCAAACAAATTATGATTAGGTTCGATTCAGAGGAGGACCTCATCCGAGCATGGGCGAGGGCTCCACGCAGCTTTAAGGGATCTTCTTTCCTGCTTTTGCGTTGGTCCTTCGATCTACATATGAACCGTGACGCGCCTTCAATTGCTGTCTGGGTAAGCTTTCCATCTCTTCCGTTACCGTTCCAAAACCCGTCGATTATATGCATGTTGGGAAATATGATTGGTAGATACCTCTGCTCGGATTGTCGTACCGAGGCGGTATGCCATCCGGTGAACCCCCGTGTGTGTGTCGAGATGGATGAATCCCGCATCCCTTTTGACTCTGTTTGGATAACTATCGGTGAGGATTATCGGTGCAAACAGAAAGTCATCTATGAGAACTGGACCGATTTCTGTGGTTATTGCAAGCGATTGGGCCATTCGGTTGAAGTTTGCTGAAGGAAGTGTCAGTCTCGGTTGATGCAGGCCCGCAGTGATGGGAAGTATGATTCGGTGAGATCTGAGTTTGGTGTCTGTAATGGCGCTCAAGAGGGATTGGTTTCGAGAGCTGCTGAACCGGCTGACAAAGGAGGGGGTCCATGTTGTTCTGATGAGAAGGGGGCGAGTTCTCGTCGGGTTTCTGAAACTGCCGGTGCTAAGGCAATACAGGGTAATCCGCTGGTGTCTGAGGTTTTCCAACGTTTAAGGATGGACTTGGGAGTACCCGTTGCTCCCATGGGTGATCTGTGTACATCTCAGAGCGAGGAAATAAGGGTCGACAGTGTTGCAGATATTGTCTCCACGAGTGCTAAGGCTGCTAATGGCCTCGATCCATTGGCCAAACCTTTTTTAGCTTTAAGTAACAGGTTTCAAGGGCTGTCCGAAGATGTGTTGGACGCGGGTTTGGAGGAGGCTGCTAGTCCGGATATTGTTGATGACCAGCAGGCTGATCGCAGGGTACATGATCCTACTTCGGTTGGGGAAGTATCCAAGGAGGATCAACAGACAGATTGGCAGGGACAGGAACCAGGTTCCATGTTTGAGGATAATAATTCTAATGGGGCAAGGAGTGGTCATTTGGTGGTGAACACGGATCAGAGGCTGGGGGACATGGCTATACCTCCTGTGGAAAATGTTCCTATTGAAGACTGGCGGTCACCTTTGATGGAGTGCAATACTCCAGTGCAGAAGCTGGGAATCAACACAGAGCTTACTGCTGCTAATTTAAGGGAGCGAGATGGAACTGGAAGGGAGATTTCGGGGGGAGGGAAAGAGAACATGAGTGGTCCAGTTGGTAGATCCTTTAGTGATGTTGTTAAAAGTGGGAATCAGATGATACCCACAGCTGATGGTCCTTTGTCCGCCACTCCAAGAAGAAGACCTAGGAAGGATTACTCATTTCTACCGAGGCCGATGCAGACTAGATCTTCATCAAAGCGGAATAAGGAGGTGACTTTGGATTTTAAGAAGGGCAGAAAGACCAAGAAGGCTACCCCAGATCAATCTGTTCTGGAACAACTTCACAGCCGTGTTCAAAGTGGAAGTTTTTGGAGAAATCCGGAATGGGAATCAGCTACCGGTGAAGAGGACTCCTCCTTGGGTTGCGGAGATGAATCCGGTTATTATGATGTGTAAGTCTATGTTGTCTCTTTTTGCTGTCTACTTATCCTTGGTTGTATGTTTGGGTACCGGGAACCCATAAACCGACTTTTAGAAATGGTAAAAAAAATCAATTGCCGGAAGATTCAAAGGAATGATGGATGGTAAATCCATACATGTCGTACAAGGTAAAAAGAACATTCCTTTTGCATGGTAAAAAGTTTGGAAGGATTCCTTGTTCGGAAAGAGACAAGAAGTTTCCTTTTAAGAGATTGGTAAAATTAAAAAATTTAAAAATTTTATTTTATATATTATAGGATAATGGTATAATATTATTGGAAACCCTTTTTAGAAAACATTGATTTCTGACTGAAGAGAGGGTAAAGTTAGGCTTTCCTAAAAACACTTTCTTAACTATCTCATGTACCAAAGAGTAGAAAATGGTACCAATACATGATTATATCATTAAATAACATAGTATAATGAAACTAATTAATATTCTTGAGATATGGATCATAATATTTCATCAAAGGACGCATAAAAATAAACATATCGAAAAGCAATGAGATTGTCTCAATAAACTATTATAACTTAGTATATTGGGATCATACTATCCATGTAATAAAAATAAATTAAATGAAGCATAGAATATCATGAAAATATTTATATTCATGATATGTCATGTAAAATGGAATTATTTACACCTTGAAAAATACTTTAGGTGCATAACAAAACTTGAGTCTCAAAGAAGGAAAATTGTGACAAATTTTTTTTACCGATTTGGTAACTTTTGAAACTTAAGCCTCATGAAAGAAGGATCATAAAATTGGCTTGTGAATACATATAAATTTAATTAAAAGATTCCTAGAATATAATCATGGGTAGTATATACACCACACAAAAGGAAAGAGTGGTGAACATAACATTTTTCTCATGAAAATTAAAAATGAGATGAAATCTACTTACCTTGTGTCTTGATACTCTCCGTACTCATACAAGATTCATGTATAATAAATATAAGATTCTTATAAATATTTTAAATAATAATATTATTAAATATATTACTATATAAGGTTTTATTATAACCTTATATTTCCCTCTTTTTAACGATCCTATGTTAAGGTTTCACTTCATGTAAAATTTACTTTGTTCTTCGCATGTGTCTAAATTTGTTACATCTTTAGTCCTTATAATTATATCATGATTAAAGAATGTAAATAATGATATAAATATCATGAATATCCAATATATTCATATTATAATAACTTATAGTATAAATAAGTATGAAATATAATACACCGTTCATTGAGAAGGTAAGTCGTACGTACCCATGAACACTATTTCTGTTTTTATTGTCGTATTGAAAGAAAGCATGTAAATTAAATATGTATATATATATATATATTATTAAAATATAATGAACATTTCATATATATTATATAATTTCATTAAACCCATCCTTAATACATTCCATGTGGTGTGTGAATGAATCACATTGCTTTGATGGGGTGGTAGTCCACACTTCCTCAAATGAGATTATTGTATTAAAACCAAATGGAAAGTAAATAGATTCATGTTGAAAAAGGAATAAATAAGATTAAATACATAATAAATATAATATATTACATATATAAATATAGTTTATGTCATAATGGACACTATGACTGGTGGCAATAGAGAAATGAACAATCATCATTTCCTTAGACAGTAGTTCACTGTACACAGAAACAGTATGTTCAACATCAATTAGATGAATGTGTGTGTAACTGTAGGTAGAAAAATTTGAAAAAAAATATCATAATATATGTATGAAACTGTTTTTGTTACAAAATAATTTAATAAAGAGATTTAATGTGGTGTTGAAGAAAAATAGTGGAAAAGAGTTTGAGAGAAGACGTTTCCTCTTAATTAGGTAACTCCTTTTGGTTTATACGAAATGACTTCCTTGAGAGGCTTTATGAAAAAAGGGAGTATTCAAGATAAAAGGGCGTATTTTTGGGAGGATAATTTGAAAAATATTGGACGAAATTAAAAGGCTTTATAGGTGTGAATAATGGGTAGAGGTGGTGGCCTTTTATAGGGAAGGAAAAGGACTCACCTGGAATTTTTGGAAACAAGTTAGGTGTGCACATGTTCTTACTTAAAGAAAATCATAACAAACCCAAAAAGTCAATAATATAAGGTTTATGTAAAAAATATGTACATAAAATGGGTTTTGGAAAAGTGTATTGGTTATTTGGGCCCTTAATTTTAATGTTTAGTTCCTAATTAAGCTTAATTTGGGCTTAACGGCTGTGATTAATTTTAATCACTTTTACTAATCATTTTTCTCAAAAATTAACATGGTATTATTAGAATATAAATATTAGAATTAATAAAATGGTGTATTTAGGATGTTTAAATCCCTTCATAGAAGAAGAAAAATTAAGATTAGTGTTAATCCCACAGATGAGACGAATAACATGGTTTTAAAGTAGAAAAAAGTTAAAAAGTTTGATAATATTTTATATTTAGTTTCATAGTGAAATTGATTATAATGAATTAAATTGTATATATATATGTAATATTTATCTAATTTTACCTTAAAACATATTTATAATATCATTTATAATTAATAGTTAATTAGAAAAAATGAAATTTTTAACTAAAAGCAGTATTTTTCACTATTCATCAAAAATGAAGTTTCTCAGAAAAATCACAAAAATCTACCCTAAGATAATTTAGATATTATAAATTAAAAAATTAAGTTTATTTTATCAAATTAAATTTATAAATGGGTAAAAAATTTATTTCATTATTAAAATAGTTTTATTTGAGAAAACAATGTTTTTAAACATAAAAAGGACTTTACAAAAAAGCATATCTTTCATTATCAATATGTTTTATTTATATGAAAAAAATGTTGTAAAAATTTTAAAATTAGTTATTACTATTCATATAACTAAGTTTAATGGATAGGTTATAATTATCTTATTTAAATAATTGAAATAATAAAAAGAGATGTTTCATAGAAACTCAATGCTGCGTGTATCATACGCCAACTTAGTGTTGCATGTATCATACACAAACTCAATGTTGCATGAAATGTATAACAAGTTTGTTTAGTGTTAAGGGAATCATTGACTTTGTGAAAAAAAATTAGTGTTGTGTGAAGTGAAAAAATATCAAAATATCAAATTAATTCGAAAAAAATCACCAAAAGCTTAGGGTGTTACATTAGGAATCCACTTTAGGTATATAAAAGTGAATTTGACAAAAAAATAAAGAATCCATACTCAAGTAAAAAACTGGGTCCTTAAAATCTTCCCCCTTCAAGGAAATCATCCCCGAGTTCACCTTCCATGGGTAGTGAAACACTGTTTGAGAACAACTCTGGCCACTAGGCCCATACATCAGCCTCCTGCTCCCAAGTCTCATCCTTCACATGGCCATACTTCCATAACATCTATACTAAAGGGATAGACTAAACATGAAGAGACTTCATGTTCTAGTCAAATATACATATATTATACTTCACAAATGATGAATCAACATCTAGCTGAACTTCTTGGGGATCAAAAGTATAAGACATGTCAACATCATAACAATGAAGCTATGAAACTTGGAAGAAATATTGCATGCCATGACTCCTATGAGGTAGTAAAAACTGATAGGATACTGAACTAACACTCTATAAGACTTAAAATATACCTACATAATGAGGAAAATACTTACCTCACATTCATATTCTTCTATGCTCTAACCTAGGTGATACTAGAAGGAAAACACAATCCCTTATCTCGATCTCTAGAGGTTGTCTATGGTGACCGACATAAGATTTTTGTCTAGACTGAATAGTGGTCATATGCTTCTCATCCCCAAGAATCCTTCCAAAACTATGACAACATCACCCAACCTATAAGGGCCACGAAGTCTCATTCAAATGGCCGCGTTGCGATTTCAAACTTCCAACACACCTTCAAGCTGACCTTAAGTGTATCGTGATTAAGCCATTAAAACACGATCTAATTCTCATATTCAAATTGAAACACTGAAAGGGGAATTACTTGAGCCCACTTATCCAGATACATGATCACATCATCATCTCATTAAAAATTCTTTCAATGATTTTTCCCACCATGGTCCTTAATAATGAAAAGGGGCTATTCTAATCAATGGTACCTCCACCGTTATAATTGCCTAATAAGGCGAGCCTCTAAGGGTTCTAGCGATGCTTCAAGAGTGAGTTCTTTTACAAGGTGAACCCAAATATTTTTTAGGTCATATTAGAGACATTTTTGAAAAAATGGTCGAATCCTGATCAACCCAACAAAAACCGGTTGTGCACTATTTCCATTAAATACATAGTCAACCCTCTAAACCACACCCGACATAACTTGATAGTATGTTTTAACCAGTTCCTTATAGACATTTACATCAAAAAAGAAGGATTATAAATCAAGACACCATTGGCTAAGCTATTTCATTAGAAAACTATTAGCTTAGGTATCAGGTGAATTTTAAATAGAACTGAAGTGCCTTCTTCAATCCATCATGTTTTTACAATGAACACACTCACCAAAGCCCAAATCCAACATCCGGTGACGTTTCTTGATTAAAAAAATCATCTCCAAGCCGAAATAAAAGTCTGGGATAACCTCATATTTACTAAAATGGAGTCCATGAACTATCCCAAAGTAATATATACCCCACATTTCCAAGTGTGACATTGGTACAAATCCAAAACATTCACATCTGATCATTGGCTGACTCCAGAGCGACATCCATGTGGTGATTAAGTTAGATAATAATAGTTTGTGTCCAAGAGTCCATCCAAATTATTCCTAATTGGGAATCCTGGCATCACTTAGGACTAACCACGCCTCGAAATAACCACACATCCAGTGTGAACACCGAAATATGTAACACCCCAAGCTTTCACGTTACGCTTCTCTTTGAATAATACAGTAGTATGTGTTGTACGCAACCTCGAGTTCTAACACACACCACAACCAATCAAACTAGCCGTTATGAATAGTAATACCCACTTTTTAAAATTTTATAAATTTTATCTTTCAAAATGGAATACATTTTTGGATTTGGAATATCGAAATTAGGCGTGGGTGAATTTTTGGTATTTTTCTGAAAACATTCAATTTTTGATGAATAGTGAAAAATAGAGTTATTTGTTAAAACAGACTTTTTATTTAAATAATTATTTATTTTATTTAAATTTAATTAAGGTAAAAATAGATACATAATACCTATATAAGTTCAATATAATTCATTGGATTTAGTTTAGAATAATTTTAGATATATAGAAATTTTATTGAACTTTCCACCGTTTTTTACCCACCTCCTAAGAGAATTTGGAAATTCACATAAAACATAATTTTACCACTTCTGTGAGTGGAATTTCAAAAATCCAAGAGACATGGTTAATATCAACGAGTAAAATGTGGTTCAATGAGATGAAAATAATTTTTGGTGAATAGTAACTTTTTACTTTTATTTACCACGATTAAAAGTAAATAAGGCAATTGAGGGTAAAAATGATATTAATATTACACTAAAACATGTCTTAATTCTATTGGAAAAGTGTATCTCGACCAAAAATAACCTTAGGAATAAAATATTATCATTTAGGTCCACTTGGATTAGATTAGGATAATTATTTTTATTTAATTCAAAGAAGAGTTAAAAGAGTTAAAATCAAAGTTTAATAACTAAAACATTTATAATATAGAGTTATACATAAGATAAATTCGATTATAAATATTCATTAGAAAGATAACACAATTTCCTACATAATGGTATTTTATTTATAATTTTTAGACACTAAATAATTTAATTTATTTATGACATAATGGTGATGCAGTAATTACCTAATTAATGAAATATTAAAATAATTGATATTATAAATATCAAAATAAAGGTAATTTTAGACTTTTTATAAATTAAACTAATTTTATAGGTTAATATGACATATTCCGACTGATTATATAAATTATTTTTGAAGGAATAATGCTGTTATGAAATTATCAAAAACAAAATAACCAATAGTGTCAAAATTGACATAAAAGTGTTTTTAAAACAAATATTATATTATTAATTTATATTCTATTCCTAAAAATCCAAGGTTCGGCCAAAAGACTTATATAATGATAGTTGTATCATTAATGAACCACTGTGGTCTCTTGGAAGTTTATAGTAAGTTTATTTACTATATAATATAAAAATACAAAGAGTCATGGTAAGTGTCAAACTAATTAACTAAGAGTTAAAACTAAAAGATATTGTTAATAAAGTTACCCAAACCTGTCTCAAACCTATTTATTGAATGGTTTTATAACTATCCACACCTTAAAATTTAAATAATCCACTTTGGATCCATTATAAACTGAATATGAATTTATTATAAAATAATATTTCTATCTTTTCTTAAGGTGCCCCTCACCCCTATTATAAAAGGGGACTCCACCTTCTCTCAAATTCATACCATCAAAGCCTTTTGGCTCGGCCAAAATCTGCCCAAATATCCTCCCAACTTCCTTCACTACATCCTAGAGGAATTAGTTTGATCAGAAAGCCAACCTAAGGAGACCTTTTGATCAAATCAAAAGGAAGAACCCGAAGAAGAGGTAATATTTTCACCACCCACTTTCAAGTTCCTTTCTTCTTCAACTTCTTCTTTCTTTGTTATTCCCATTCTAAAATAATAACTCCCGTACCTTTTATATACTGTGATGTTATTATAAATATGGTACAACCATATTCAGTATTCTATCCATCCTTTGAATGAAATGTAATCATACGTGCGTACGTACGGCTTACCGTCTCCACGTTGTGATGTAATTGTTATTCAATAAATTATTATTTGGATGGGTATAATAATGATGTTTAAATCATGTAAATAATAAATATAACATGATAATTATTCTGTATATATGATATAAAATCCAAATATATATTATTTTAATATCAAAAGAATGATATTGTTGCTCGTGCGTACGTACGGACTACCGTCTCCACGAATGCCATGAGATCCATTCCCATCATATCCATTCACGAATAATTATCATTTGATGATTAAAAGTAATGTTTAATAAATTTATATCATTCTGGATATGAATAAGATACAACCTATCCATAACAGACACGACTTATGTAACAAAACATATAAAAGAAAACGAGTAAGTTAACACCTGAAACGACGATAATACTAAAATATTATTAACAAAGCATTATTAGAAGATCATATATGATATCATAATTATGTATATGGTTCTTTTATAATTTAATAAATATGTTTTAACTATTATAGAGGAGGTTAACATACCATCGACTAAGGAAAAGTAGAAGGTAAGGGTTTATTTCACAATCTTTTCATTATTCGAGGTTGTTTGTACGTAATTATCTACTGGGACCTCTTTATCATCCACATCCATGTTTCTTAAAAATGTATTTCAAATAATTCTTACTATTTTACAGAATATGGGTTTAATTCATTTATACCCTTTTTTACTCTTCATAATAAGTTTATAAAGGAATATTTCTGTCGTTTTCCAAACAAGGTCCTTTTAACCTTTTCGAAAAAATTAAGTTAAGAATGCCTTTTTTAACTTATACGGTGGGTGCGGCTATTTTCCGCCATTATAAAATCGTCGTAGCTTCCCTTACAAGCTTATAATAATATTTTTTAAATTAAATTTTTTATTTTATAATTATGTTACTTTTAAATGATTTAAAAAAAGAGATATTTCTCTCAAATAGTTTTGATTTCATCTATGTCAACATCCTTTGATGGATTTTAAGTTTATTTGAAGTTGATTTATTATGATACAAAACTTCCATATTGTATTAAAGGTTTTGTGATACGTTTGACTGTGGATGTGTTATTTTTATACCATTCATGGTTTATAGAGAATGTATTGACATTTCGTATTCTAGTTTTAATACGAATGTTTATGTTATGTTTAACCCTGTTCATATGAGGAATGCATTGAACTTAATATGTGACGGGTGGAGCCCACTATAGCTCCTCGATGCATCGGTAGGTCTCATGAGACAAACTAGTGTCTTGTCACAAGGCCTTGACAAAATCTAATTTTTAGTCTTGGCACGAGGCCTTGGCTACAAGGTTGTGATACTATGACATTATGCATTCCATCATTATAAAAGTGGTTATTGATATTGCATGTGATTATTCGACTAGTAGAATATCCATGTGAAAAAGTCAATGGAATTATTTCATTTTATCTTTGCCATATTATGTTTAAGTTCAAGTTTAAAAGGCTTTTGTTTTAGTTATACATTTCCTTAAATGTGTATGCTTATTTATGAAGGTTTCCGCTATATTATTATCCTTACTGAGCATCTGATCTCACCCCTTTCAAGGTTTTATTTTCCCAGGATGTGAAAAGGTAATTTATGAATGACCTGCAGGGATAGTTTTAGGGGATATGAATACAAGATGTTATTTTTGTAGTTTTCACTTTATGATGTAATGTAAACTTTATGAATGTATGTAGTTATTCCAAGGCTGCTAAAATAATATGTCTTTAGAGACTTGATCTTTCTTGTGATCATGAAAATGTTATGTAATAATGCACCGACTTTGGGTAACTGGGGTCAGGACATTATAGTTGGTATCAGAGGAAGTTTAGTACAAACCTTGTAAGCTAGATTTAGATAAACTCTGATTAAAAAACATAAAACTATGATAATCTTTGAAGATTAGTATAGAAGAATTTCCTAGAATTTTGGTATTGTAGATATTTTGTGAGTTTTCCATGCATTACATCCATGTCTCGATACGAGCAGGTAGAGGTGGCTCTGGTATAGATGTACCTAGTGGTAAAACCCGAAAACACCGCTTTGAGCTAGACTCGAACGGGAACTGGTGCACGACAACGGGCCTTGCTGCACTCTTGGTTACGACACTCCCAAGGGATATGCTTAGGATAACTCACATTTTCTTTACAAACCATTATGAAGGGTTTAGGAGTATATACTCCCTCAAAGAAAACAATTTTATGATTATGGATTATATCCATAAATAGTTCAATTTATGTTAAGTGTTTTATAAGTATGGAATTATGTATTTTGATTCATAAACTGATCTAGTTTATTCCAGTGTTTAGAAATGGTGCCCAGTGGAAGAAATGGAAACTCTATCAATGCACGCACTCCATTTAGGGATTTCCCTCCCTATCAAGATAATTATAGTGGAGCTGGTGAAACAACTGGTGCTGATCAACTAATCACCATACTGGGAAAACTCACTCAGGTTATGAATAATAACCTTACCCGTATGGATCACCCTGATCCGCAACGTGGAGGATCAATGTTAGATCGCTTCATGAGGAAGCAACCACCAACATTAAATGGGAGTACAAATCCATTGGTAGGTGAGCAATGGATAAGTTCCCTAGAGAAAATATTTCAGGCTTTGAGGATTAGTGAAAGGGAAAAAGTTATCATGGAATTTTACCGCCTCACAGGAGATGTTGATCAATGGTGTTCATTGATACAAAACACAAAGTAAGATGAGGAAGTATCAAATATAGAATAGAGGGAGTTCAAAGATCTGTTTTTAGAAAAATAATTTCCTCGTGACCATCGAGCAGATATGGAAAGGCAATTTCTGAGTCTGAGACAAAAGGAGAATGAGAATGTCACAAAGTATGAGGCTAACTTTACAAGGTTAGAAAGGTATGCTGGAGATTATATATGTAACCCAAGAAGTAAGATTTATCGTTTCATTGATGGAATAAAACCATTTCTCTGTCGAGCATTAGTCTCACAATCCTTCTCATCGTATAAAGACATTGTCTCATGTGCTATCAAGAGAGAAAAGGAATTCTCTAAGTCTTATGACTTTAAAGCAAAGCAATAGAAGAAGAGAGCTACTAATCAATCTGGGAATAGAAATAAGGGAAAGAAGGGAAAAGTTGAATATCCATCCTATAGTAAATGTTGGGAGAAACACCCTGGTACTTGCTTGAAGGGAATGAGAGTCAGTTACAAGTGTGATGAAAAGGCCACCAAGCTTGTGATTGCAAGGGGAAGAAGGAATCAACCGATGTACAGTGCTAAAATTGCAATGAGATGGGACATTATGCAAATGAATGTCCTAAGCGTCAGGGGAACTTACCTCAGAAAAGGCCAAGGGATCAAGGACAAGATTATTTTATCACTACTGTTGAGGTAGAAGCTCTGAAAGATGTGGTGGCAGATAATTTAATAGTTTCCTCAAGCTTAGAAAATGCTTTATTTGATTCTAGATCATCGCATTGTTTCATATCTTCCCAGTTTGATAAGAAAATTAGATATTTCCAATTTGATTTAACAAGGGAGTTGTCAGTTAAAACTCCTAAGGGAAGTATCATTGCAACAATGTTTTGTGAATCAGTCCCCATTAGAGCACATAAATGTTCTTTATCTGCTGATCTCATCGTCATACCTATGATTGAGTTCGATATATTCTTTGGTATGGATTGGATTTCAGACCATGATGCAATGATTTATTGTAAGAAGACGGAGGTTACGATTTTTGATGATGATGATAAGGAACACCTTATCTTTAGAGAATAATTGTCACCACCTAATTCTTATCTAGATCCACCCCCCGTAGCTCAACTAAATTCAATTATTGGGGAGGAAGAGAATGAAATGAATATGGGTAAGGAAAGGAATTTTCAAATAGAGGATGTGCCTATTGTGAAAGAATATGTAGATGTGTTTATGGAGGATTTACCTGGACATCCTCCAGAATGAGAAGTTGAGTTTTCCATTGATTTAATTCCTGGATCAAGGCCTATATCGAAGACCCCTTATAGAATGGACACTGTATAATTAGTCGAACTAAAGAAACAACTAGTGGAATTGAGTAATAAGGGATTTATTCTCCCAAGTGTTTCTCCATGGGGATCCCCTGTCCTTTTTGTTAAGAAGAAAGATGGATCTATGAGGTTATGTATTGACTACAGGGAAATCAACGCTATAACAATAAAGAACAAGTATCCCCTACCTCACATGGATTATTTATTTGATCAACTACATAGAGCTCAATACTTTTCAAAGATTGACCTTCGATCTGGATACCATCAGTTGTGTGTGAAGAAGGAAGATATTCTGAAGACAGCATTTTGAACCAGGTATGGGTATTATGAGTTTACAGTAATGCCTTTTGGGATGACTAATTCACCCTCTGTATTCATGGATCTAATGAATAGAGTTTTCAAGGAATATCTCGATGAATTTGTGGTTGTATTTATTTATAATATCTTGGTATACTCCAAAAGCTACGAAGATCATGATGAAGACATGAATTATATGGGAATTTTAGAAAGTGTGAATTCTGGCTTCAAGAGATTTCTTTTCTTAGCCATATTGTCTCTAAAGATAGAATCTCTATTGATCATTCTATGACCAAGGCAATCTAATAATGGCCAGCCCTGACAAGTATAACTGAGGTACATAGTTTTATTGGTTTAGCAGGTTATTATTGGCGTTTCGTCCAGAATTTTTCCCGATTGGCTAACCCATTAACGAAGCTCACACATAAAGGGGTTAAATTTGTTTGTAAAAAAGAGTGTGAAGAATTTTTTGAAGAACAGAAGAGAAGATTAGTCAATGCTCCTATATTGACTCTACCATCGGGAAATGATGGGTTCATTATTTATAGTGATGCATCAAATAAAGGACTTGGTTGTGTCCTTATGTAGAATGATAGGGTTATTGCCTATGCATCACGACAGCTAAAAATTAATGAGAAAAACTATCCTACTCATGATCTTGAGTTAGCTGCTATAATATTTGATTTTAAGATATGGAGGCATTATCTCTATGGTGAAAAATGTAAGATATTTACCGATCACAAGAGTTTAAAGTACATTTTCTAACAGAAAGAACTCAACATGGGGCAAAGGCGATGGATTGAACTACTCAAGGATTATGATTGCACGATACACTACCACCCGGGGAAGGAAAATAAGGTGGAATATTCACTGATAAGAAAGGACCATGCAGTTTTGAACATGATGAGAATTGAAAGGGATCATATTTTCATGGATCTAGTGAAAATAGATATGGTAATTAACTTAGAAGGTGAAACATCGATACTTTTTCAAATGGTTTCCAAAACATATTTTCTAGAAAGGATTTTGAGTTCTCATACCACTGATGAAAAATTTCAAAAGAAGATTAAAGAAGTGAATGATGGGAGATTCAGTGAATTTGTATATGAAGATGGAATTTTGAAATTCGGGAAGAGACCTGGTGTTCCTGATATACCTGACATAAAAAGAGAATTATTGGATGATGCTCACAGTTCCAATTTCTCTATACACACTGGGAGCACAAAAATGTATAGATATTTGAAGGAACTTTTTTGGTGGGACAACATGAAGAGGCAGAGTGCTGATTTTGTGTCAAGATGTATGGTTTGTCAACAAGTTAAAGCTGGAAGGAAACAACCTGGAGGAGTCATGCAACCTCTTCCCATACCTGAGTTGAAATTGGATAATATCACGATGGAATTTGTCATGGGACTACCTAAGAATCCTAGAAGGAATGATGCAATATGGGTTATTATTGATCGTCTTACTAAGTCAGCACATTTTCTTGCTATAAGAGAAGATCTACCACTAGAACGTCTAGCAAGACTAAATATTAATGAAGTTGTGAGACTTCATGGAGTACCCCTATCGATTGTTTCTGATCGTGATCCCCATTTTACTTCAAGATTCTGGAAGAGTCTTCAGAAGGCCTTGGATACTAAACTACATTTGAGCACTACCTACCATCCCCAAACTCATGGAAAATCAGAACGAACTATTAAAACCTTAGAAGACATGTTGATATCATGCTCACTTGACTTTCAGGGTATGTGGGATCATTATTTACCTCTGCTAGAATTTTCTTATAATAATAGATTCCATTCAAGTATTCAGATGGCACCATATGAAGTGTTATATGGAAAGATATGTCACACACCAACCTGTTGGGATGACGTTGGTGAAAGAAAACTTCTAGACCCAAAACTGGTGGAGGAAACGATGGAAAAGGTGAAGTTAATTCAAAACCACATCAAAGCAGCTCAAAGTACACATAAGAGCTATACCGATAATCGAAGGAAGGATTTGGAATTTCAGGTAAAAGATCATGTTTTCTTGAAGGTATCTCCATGGAAGGGAGTTATATGTTTCGGTAAGAAAGGTATATTGAGTCCCAGGTACATCGGACCATTTGAAATTCTAGAACGAGTTGGGGCTGTAGCTTACCATTTGGCAATGCCGCCACGTCTATCCAAAGTTCACGATGTGTTCAACATATCACTGTTGAGAAAATACATGCCTGACCCAATGCATGTACTCACTTACGAGAAATTAGAACTGGAACCCGATCTATCTTATTGTGAAGATCCCATCATGATTTTTGATACCAGGAACAAGTGATGAGAAACTGGACGACTCGTCTAGTAAAAGTTCTATGGAGAAACCATAAGATGGAAGAGGAAACGTGGGAACCCGAGGAACTCATGATGAAGAACTACCCAAGTCTTTTCATGTGGTAGTATTCTAGAAATTTTGAGGTCAAAATTATTTGAAGGAGGGGAGAATGTAACACCCCAAGATTCCATGGTACGCTTCTCTTTGAATAATACAGTAGCGTGTGTTGTACACAACCTCGAGTTCTAACACACACCACAACCAATCAAACTAGCCATTATAAATAGTAATACCAACTTTTTGAAATTTTATAAATTTTATCTTTCAAAATGGACTTCATTTTTGGATTCGGAATATCGAAATTAGCCTAGGGTAAATTTTTGGTATTTTTCACATTAAATATTTAATGAATAGTGAAAAACACTGAGTTATTGGTTAAAACCGAATTTTTATTTAAATAAATATTTATTTTATTTAAATTTAATTAAGGTAAAAATAGATACCTAATACTTATATAAGTTCAATGTAATTCATTTGAGTTAGTTTAGAATAATTTTAAATATATAAAAAATTTATTGAACTTTCCACCGTCTTTTACCCACCTCCTAGGAGAATTTGGAAATTCACATAAAACATAATTTTACTGCTTCTGTGAGTGGAATTTCTAAAATCCGAGAGACACGTTTAATATCAAGGAGTAAAATGTGGTTCAGTGAGATGAAAATAATTTTTGGTGAATAGTAACTTTTTACTTTTATTTACCATAGTTAAAAGTAAATAAGGTAATTAAGGATAAAAATGATATTAATATTACCCTAACACATGTCATAATTCTATTGGACAAGTGTATCTCTACCAAAAAAACATTAGGAATAAAATATTATAATTTAGGTCCACTTGGAATAGATTAGGACATTTCTTATTATTTAATTCAAAGAAGAGTTAAAAGAGTTAAAATCAACGTTTAATAACTAAAACATTTTTAATATAGGGTTAAAAATAAGATAAATTCTATTATAAATATTCATTAGAAATCTAAAAATATTTCCTACATAATGGTGTTTTTTTTATAATTTTTAGACACTAAATAAGTTAATTTATTTATGACACAATGGTGATGTAGTAATTACCTAATTAATGAAATATTAAAATAATTTATATTATAAATATAAAAATAAAGGTAATTTGAGACTTTTTATAAATTCCAATAATTATATAGATTACTATGAACTATTAGGACTGATTATATAGATTGTTTTGAAGTAATAATGCTGTTATGAAATTATCAAAAACAAAATACCCAATACTGTCAAAATTGAAATAAAACAGTTTTTAAAACAAATATTATATTATTAATTAATATTCTATTCCTAAAAATATAATGTTTGGCCAAAAGACTTATCTAATGATAGGTGTATCATTAATGGACCACTTTGGTGTCTCTTGGATGTTTATATTTAGTTTATTTACTATATAATATAAAAATACAAAGAGACATGGTAAGTATCAAACTAATTAACTAAGAGTTAAAACTAAAAGATAAGGTTAATAAAGTTACCCAAACCTGTCTAAAACCTATTTGTTGAATGGTTTTATACCTATACCAACCTTAAAATTTAAATAATACACTTTGGAGTCATTATAAACCTAATATGAATTTATTATAAAATAATATTTCTAGCTTTTCCTAAGGTGTCCATCACACCTTTTATAAAAGGGCACTCCCCATTGTCTCAAATTCATACCTTAAAAGCATTTTGTCTCGGCTAAAATCTTCCCAAATATCCTCCCAACTTCCCTTAATACAACTTAGAGTCCTTATTTTTATCAGAAATCCAACCTAAGGAGACATTTTGATCAAATCAAAAGGAAGAACCCGAAGAAGAGGTAATATTTTCACCACCCTCTTTCAAGTTCCTTTCTTCTTCAAATTCTTCTTTCTTTGTTATTACCACTCTAAAATAATTAATACATAATATTATATATATTGTGATGTTATTATAAATATGGTACAACCATATTAAGTATTCTAACCATCCTTTTAATGACATGTCACCGTACATGCGTACGTACGGCTTACCGTCTCCACGTTGTGGTGTAATTGTTATTCAATAAATTATTATTTGGATGGGTATAATAATGATGTGTAATTCATGTAAATAATAAATAAAACATGATAATTATTTTGTATATATGATATACCATCCAATTATATATTATTTTAATATCAAAAGAATGATATTTTCGCTCGTGCGTACTTACGGACTACCGTCTCCACGAATGCGATGAGATTAATTCCCCATTGTATCCATTAAAGAATATTTATCATTTGATGATTAAAATTAATGTTTTGATAACTTTATATCATTATGGATATGAATAAGTTAAAACCTATCCATAACAAAGATGACTTATGTAACAAAACATATAAAAGAAAACGAGTAAGTTAACACCCGAAACGATGATAATTCTAAAATATTATTAACAAAGAATTATTAGAAGATCATATATGATATCATAATTATGTATATGGTTATTGTATAATTTATTAACTATGTTTTAACTATTATAAATTAGGTTAATATACCATAGACTAATGAAAAGTACAAGGTAAGGGTTTATTTCACAATCTCTTCATTATCTGAGGTTGTTTATACGTAATTATATACTGGGACATCTTTATCATCCCGATCCATGTATCTTAAAAATGTATTTCAAATCATTCTCACTATTTCACATAATATGGGTTAAAGTCATTTATACCCTTTTTGACTTTTTATAAGATGTTTATAAAGGAATCTTTCTGTCATTTTCTAAACAAGGTCTTTTTTATCCTTTTCAACAAAATTAAGGTAAGAATGTATTTTTTAACTTATACGGCGGGTGTGGCTATTTTCCACCGTTATAAAATCGTCGAATCTTACCTTACAAGCTTATAAGAATATTTTTTAAAGTAAATGTTTTCTTTTATAATTATGTGACTTTTAAATTATTTATATATATATATATTTCTCTCAAAAAGTTTTTATTTCATCTATGTCAACATCCTTTGATGGATTCTAAGTTTATTTGAAGTTGATTTATTATGATACAAAAGTTCCATATTGTATTGAAGGTTTTGTGATATATTTGACTGTGGATGTGTTATTTTTATACCATTCATGGTTTATAGAGAAAGTATTGACATTTCGTATGCCAGTTTTAATATGAATGTTTATGTTATGTTTAAACCTGTTCATATGAGGAATACATTGGACTTAATATGTGATGGGTGGAGCCTGCTATAGCTCCTTGATGCATTGGCAGGTCTCATGAGACAAAATAGTGTCTTGGAACAAGGCCTTGCCAAAATATTATTTGTAGTCTTGGCGTGAGGCCTTGGATACGTGGTTATGATAGTCTGGAATTATGCATTGCATCATTATGAAAGTGTTTATTGATATTTCATGTGATTATTTGACTAGTAGAATATCCATGTGAATAAGGAAATGGAATTATTTCATTTTATCTTTCCATATTATGTTGAAGTTCAAGTTTAAAAGGATTTTGTTTTAGTTATACATTACCTTAAATGTTTATGTATATTTATGAAAGTTCCTACTATATTTTTATCCTTACTGAGCATCTGAGCTCACCCCTTTCAATGTTTTATTTTCCCAAGATGTGAAGAAGTAATTTATGAATGACCTGCATGGATAGTTTGAGGGGATATAAAGACAAGATGTTATGGTTGAAGTTTTCTTTTTATGATGTAATGTAAACTTTATGAATGTATCTAGGTATTCCAAGGCTGCTAAACTAATCAGTCTTTGAAGACATGATCTTTCTTATGAGCATGCCAATGTTATGTAATAATGCACCGACTTTGGGTAACTGGGGTCGGGTCGTTACAAAAGAGATCACCTAAACAAGACCAGAAGCTTTAAAACATTAGTATGGTTTAAGACCAACACTCTCTTAGTGCATCACGGGTGATGTCAAGATAGGTAACATGCTCATATCTAATTAGAAAACACTAACAGTATTTGAAATATTTATAGTAAATCATACAAAACTACTTTAAAAAAGAATGGTCGAACCAAAACTGGTCAACTTCTCTTGATAGAAGATCGGATTCACCTACCGATGTAAAAAATCACAATCGATCACAATGCCTTCACCACTAAAGGAATCATGTGATATACTATCAGAGGGAAATCATAATGATATTACCCTGATCCTCCAAAAAGATATTTTACAGTCACTCCACCTAGACCATGATGCTCTAGTCTAGCTCTACTATAGTAGAAATCCTACTCACCCTTATGTGGATAAGTGCTACCCTCTGGTGTGGTAAACATCACCCTATGGTGATAATATCTTACAAAGGCATGATACAGAACCAACCAATCCATCACGATAAGGAAATAAAAGCCCATTATCTTAATAAAAAAGAGGCCCCATATAAATGAATAATTGCTTACCTCAAGGGGTTGTCCCTACACTAGCGTATTCCCTCTAATCGTACCCCTAATAGTGTATCTAGGGATATTAAACCATAGTAAAATTGTATTTACAGCCCAAGTATTTCCATGATAGATAATGAGATAAATGAGTGTGAAGAACCTATATCAAATAAAGCAGTTACTATAGTAGAGGCTACTAGAATAGTACCTCATGCTATTGATGGTCCTACAACCTGATCCTCAGGTATCAAATGTAATGCATGCAATTGGCATGATTCGCGACCCTATGAAAGAGTTGTTCTACCATGATCAAAACTAATCTACTGGTGCTACTGGTGGTTAAGGTCCTGGTTACCATGGTCATGACCTCCTCCTCAACAAGTCCTTCTAGTGATACTCCAACTCCTTGCTTGACGTGGTGTGAAAGAACCTGATCATGAAGGTGGATCTAGTGTAGAACCTTGTCCACTAGAAGATGATGGAAAGGTCCTATAGAAATGATGAATATGTACCATACGTCTACATGCTCTACACTCTCTTGGGTTCCTATCACAATGGGGCTTCATATTCCCCTATCTTCCGCACTGATGGCATACTACAGAGCTACATACATGGATAACCTAGTTTCCACTACCCTAATGAGAAACCTCATCAGATCACTTTCTACCACCCGAAGAACTACCGATCCACCTTAACACTGATCCACTATGCCTAGTAATATCTTAGTACCTTAGGTTGTGATATGTGATTAGAGGATAATTTATGATCTCAAATAAGGTAGGTAGATAGAATACATTCACATGAGTACGAATGACATACTAGAGTCCATCCTTAAAGCATCTAGCATGTGGAATCTCATCACAATCTAGAAGTGGTGCAAATCAATGAACTCAGTGAATTTTTTTGAATAATACATAACTGACATAGAACCCTTATCAAGATAAATTAACTCTCTAGATCTATCATCTATCAGCATCTGAGGAAATAACTAATCATAGAAGGCATCCCAGAAATCAACCATAACATGCCCTGATGATGACTAGCCTGAGTAATCACATCTTAATAGTGTTTGGCCGAATCATGGAGCATGTAAGTATAAAGTTTGACCCTATGCTCTAGAGGTGTCTCTAGATGATCAAAGATAGACAAGGTGACCTATATAAAAGACTCAATAGCCTGGAAACCACCATCCCATGAGATGGGGGGAGGATGTTGTAACTGAAACATACGAGTCAGACCAGCCGTTGTAGGTGCAGCTCATAGAGCACCATGAATGGACATAATCAGATGTAGAAAGCTAGCATAGACTTGGGGGAATTGGTCTAAAAATTCAAAAAAAAAATTCCTTAGAAAAATCACCGAAGCATAAAGATAACATCACTAGCAGAAGATGAATTTAAGAAAACTCACTACCTAAGGCATACTACCCCAACTACCCACTTATATGGCCAGGTATCAGTAAGTGCTCAAATATTAGTTTCAGGGGTTACAATAGATAAAGGTTAAATATTACCTTGCCTCATCATTTACTCAAATCTGTTTCATTTCTTTTAACATTTAATTACTAGGTTCACTCCTTTACCTTTCATAAACATGATAAGGAAGGATAAGGATGTGAAACCATTTCACTTTTATGTTTGCATTTTCTTAGTACTTGTAAAAAATTTATTTAAAAATGAGTTTTCCTTCCCATTGAATCAGGGCCCATACTCCTTATCACTGAGATTAAAACCCACATGAATTTATAATAAAAGGCTCGATTTAGTAAGTTACTCATTACATCCCATGAGGGACCATAATAACTCATGAATTTAAATAGGAAATCACTTAATCACCCCCCAAAATCAGCACAAGAATATATACAAGGAAAGACCCACTCAACAATCACAGACATAGCAAGCAATGAAATGTAGTGAAATGCACCTATATAAAATGAAAATACACAAGACATGATAATTATAGGTGCCTATAATGATGCATGTAACAATGATCTCGTACCTTAAGTCATCGGTCCAAGGATTAAGTGAAATCCTAAATCAGAATAATAATCCACAACTCAAAATTTCATGTTCGTCACCCAACAATGATAGGATATAAAATGTAATAGGAAAAAGTAGAACAACAATTATAACTTAGGAAACTTATATTTTACCCTGTACATGGGTTCATGACACCCAATCACATATTATGACTAGGTTCTAAGCATTTATAATATCCAATATATTGTTTTCAAATAGTAATATAAGAAGGGAACCCCTTTGATACCACTTTGTGACGTCCCAGACCTGGATTCCACTTAATAGGTTCCTTGAGCCCTGTTTTCCACATGGACTCAAGTGTATCTCCCCGAATGCCAGAGGCTATCGACTATTTGGGAGTGACTAGGGTGTATCCGTGGGGAGACTATGCCATCATTACCAAAGTGAATCATAGAATATAAATATAAACATAGTTAAATAACAAAAACAATGTATTAGTAGATGACACAATGAAAGGAGACAAGGATAATAATCACTGAAATAGCTGGAATAATTTACTACAACTAGTGATGATATATTTCATGTCACTAGAATGTTTGAAAACATAGATATAAAGTAGCAAGAATACATGTAAAACCTATGGTAGAAAAAGGAAACACACAAACTATCCCAAGCATCCCGAGCTATAGCTCAGTCATCTGCTACCCCCTCCATCCTAGCATGAAAAGTAATAAGGCATATGAAGCATTGCCCTTCCATTTATCAACACATGTATACATGTAATATGCCTCAGGTAACAAACAGAACCCAGAGAGGGTTTGAGGTAAATCTTAGTGGGCCACCACCAACAATTTCTATAACATCCAACCCATATAATGGAAAACTAATTGTGTGCAAGCATGAATATATAAATTAAATTAGTACAATGTAAATAAATGGTAAGTACCTACTTTATCCCTTGACTGGTGTTTGAACATATAACCGGTTCATTAATTAATTAAGTTCTAGTGTTTTTAAACAAGTCACATGAGGCATATCCAACACTGATATCACCTCATGATAGTATAAACAGTGATGGTTCCAAGGTGTAACAAGGAAACCATAATTGACAATTAATATTAAGTGGTTCCGGGGTAATCAACAAGGAAACCTAGACCTCGGGGGATACTAAATCAGTAGTAATTGAGTATAGATAATGTGTAAGAGTGTAATCCAAAGAGAATCATCCAAGTAATTCCCAAAAAAATTGTTTCTAACTGAGTCCAAGGAATACATCCAAGGTAAAATAGGAGATAAGAAATAGATGGGCCTAAGGATGTAACCAAGGCACCTCAATTCATGATTAATCCAAGGAGTGAATCCAAGGAATCTTATAATATTAATGAAGGGATCCTATGTGTCATACTGAACATCCAATGGAAGATTAGGATTAGGTTCTCAGGTAGGTCTCACCCAAGGCAACTGGCATCCTTGAATCAGAATGACATCCTCATGTACCCAAGGCATTCCCTTGGGAACCCAAGAGATAACACGGGTCAAGAATTCCTATAAAGATGTCAACATTCATTTGTATAATGATTCACCTTACATTTAATTCACTACCATTAATTTGTTCATATGATTACTATGCCATTTATCAATTCATTTTTTGAACACTTTCCTTTCATTAGTTTTACAAGTCCAAGTAGTAAGAAACCATTTAATATAACTATGTTTGTCATAATCATTTAATTTGGTTCATTTGTGACCTTCTAATGCAAGTGGAAAGGGGTTATTTGACATGTAACCATCGATACATTTTTAATTAATATGACCAATTCATAATTAGAACACATACTTTCCAATTTATCACTTTGATCAATTAATTACACTTAGGAACTTACCTTAGGTGGGTCAAGTGGAAGTGACATGGTACATTCCATTCACCATTACATGATTATATAGGTAATTAATATAATGAGGCTTTCCATTAGTGTGGTGAAGATCGAGCACACCCGAATGATGACTTAAAAGTGTCAAAACACTAAAAACATAATTAGGAATACCACCCAACATGAGGTTTTGGTCGATGTGGATGGAACCATAAACAATTAATAACATATTTGGAAAAATCATAACCATATAGTTCTAACAACTATTAAAATGGAATATAAACTCAATAAATGAAACCCGATAGAATTGGCGGGCCCTATACATCAATTTCAAAATCAATTAACATGAGGGATGAGTTATAGAACACCCACCTCATACTCATACGACTTTCCTCCTCCAGTACCAACCTCTAATTTTGCCTAGATTAGAGTATTTTTGAAAAAAGATTATAAAATCCTAAACCTAGATAACTAGTTTGAGAGAATTAAAAATGAATAATAGATTAAGAAGACTTGATTACTTACTTTTTTATATCCAATGTGATAAACATAAGCTCGATCAGATCCTAGATGAAGGAGACATTTCAATCCCTATCTTAGGCTTTCAAGGAGCTCTAAAATGAGAGGGAAGGGGGTTCTATCTATTGGAACTCAGAATAAGGAAGGAGGGTTAATATATTTATATCATTAAGTGAAAAATGGAAAATCTACCCATAATTTATCCTATACATGGTTTGGCCACATGGTTTTCCAAACCATGCGCCAACTATGCATGAGTATCTGAAGAAAAGGGGCACTCACATGGTTATTCCACATAGTTAGGAGACAATTCACCAACCCTATGATATGGCTCTGCCTAAAAATTCATACCATCTACACAGTTTAGACTAACCATGCATCATCCCAGCATGGTTTACTCTGACCATACTATATGGCCATTGATTCCAAAAAATTGGGTTCTAGGCTCTAAATAAGCTCTGAAAACCCCTGAGACCTTTGTAAACTCATTAGGCATCCACTTTAGGTCTATAAAAGTGAATTAGACAAAAGCATTAAAGAATACATGCCATAGTTAAGAATTGGGTACTTACAAAAATATTCAATTACCATTGAGTCAAGATAATTTTCATTGCTATCATTATTAACCTAGAGTTGAGATAATTCTCTAGGATTGGTCATCCTACTATGTGTAAGCCCCAAACTTAAAAATATCCTTTCCTCATCATGTTACTAATAGATGGTGAGGGGAAACAATCATTATCGATAATCCTACTATTTGTAATCCTCAATAAATATCCAATTACTCCTCTAGGTTTGGGCCTCATTCTAGGTGTAAGACCCAACCTCAAAAAGCCACCCTTATTATCCTATTTCTAATGGATGGGTGGGTGGGTGGGGGGAATCTATATCGTGAATCCTACTAGTTAAAATTACCAAAAAAATATTTAGTTACTATTTAGTTGAGATAATCCTCATGGTTATCATTATTCATATAATGTTAAGATAGTCCTCTAGGTTCAAACATCATACTAAGTGTAAACCCCAATCAGATATTCGATTTCCATTGCATCGATATAATACTCATGGTTATCATTATCCACCTAGATTTGTGATACCACTATATTTTAGGTCATCATACTAGGTGTAAGCCCCAATCAAATATTCAATTACAATTGAGTCACGATAGTCCTCATGGTTATTGTTATTCACACAAAGGTGAGATACTCCTCTAGGTTTGGGAATCCTACTAGGTCTAAGACCCAAATATTCAATTAATAATGATTCAAGATACTTCTCAGGGTTATTATTATTCCCCTTGAGTTGAGATAGTCCACTAGGTTTTGGAATTTGACCATGTGTAAGACTCAACCCTACTCCACGGGCATCCTCCTAGGTGTAAGCCCTGACAAAACATTAAATTACAATTGAGTCAAGATACTCATAATTATTTTCATCAGTCACATCATGTTTAAATACTACTTTTAGATTTAAATACAAGAGAATAATTCTAGGTGAAATCCCTAAAACATACTCTCACCTATACAAACTATTAGGTTTGGTATCTCAAGGTGTATTATGCATTAGCCCCACTTTATTTCCTATTATCTCGCCATTCATGACATGAGAATCATCTTGGGGTATCGTTTTTGTGAAATCCCTTCTAAAATATATTTTTTTTGTCACATGTAATTCAGTGATATTATGTTGCCTCTTATTTTTCACAATTAGCATTAATCACATGGGATTAGAGATCTATGAAGATCACCCCATTAACACAGTGAAAGTGCCTCCATTTCAGATCACCAATTATGGTGTAATCCCCAACCATTCAACCTATCTACGTGTAGTTTGATCCCTATTCATAGCAGGATACGGATGAAGCCTATTTGAGTTACAAACCTAATACCATTTACCCCTTACCCATTTCATATAACTATGTGATTTTTTATTCTTGTTTTCATTGGATATGTAGGACGCCTCTTCGGGGTTCAATCCCAACTCCAAAACACCAACCACCTCCTTGGACAACAATAAAATCTAGAGAGAACAACTAGCCATCTTTAAACTAAATAATCATGAATTAATAAGAGAAATGTGGGGATCCTCTAATGCATATACAGGATCACATCAAATATATGATCTCAATCCGATCATTATCATAGGGGTAACTAGTCCTATACTGAGATTTAGTAAGGATCCATGAATACATCTAAAATATATAAGAGAGTCCTAGAGTAGGAATTAATTTCTCCTAGAGAGTGTGATGATCCCTAACTCCTATCATCACAACCAACACAAGTCCCTAATAATCATTGAAAAAATTCCATGTGATTGCCTTCCTTTGGAAATCATGTCTGTGTCATGGATGTAGGACCTATTGGGTGTTTCTGTTTCCAAAAATCAACCCCATTAGAAACAGCTTGAAAATAGGTGTGAAACAATAACACTAAGTATATATATGTAAATATATCATATAAATATATTATAATAAAAAAATTGTTATGAATCTTATTTTTATAGTCTTATATATACAAAATTATCAAATTTATATTAATATATAAAAATATTTAAAAATATATGTATATACATTATTTACAAAAATATATTTTAATATAATATGTTAACATTTTATTTTTCCAATTATGTAAATATAAAATTAATATATATTTATTTAAATATAGTTTATATTTGAATTTATATATTTATATTCATATTAACTTATTTAAATTAAAAAAAATATTTGTATTGTTGGTCCCAGTAGGAAAAATCAAGAGGGGGGGGGGGGTGGATTGAGCATCCAATAAAAATTTTATTTGAAAAAAAGTTAAAACTAAATCCCTAGGTATGTAGAAACAACCTAGTTAACTAAATTAGTAGAAATATATAGTTTCACTTTTTTGAAAGATTTCTCAGTGGCTCAGTCAAAGCCTAGTTAATACGCTTTCAAAATCACATTAACTTCTAAAAAAAATCTAAACACATTAAATATAGTATATAACAGAATAATTAAATCTAACTAACAAAGTGTTGTTTTGATAATGATATTTTAAAACTAAAACCAGTATTTTCTTAAAATAATAGTAAGAAAAAAAAATAAACACAAAGGGAAATAAAAACAAGAGGTCTAATCTTAGGATGAGACCTAATCCTATCCACTTAACAGGAACCCGCTGACAAGTAGTTTATTAAATAATAAACTTATTCCACAACCACGATCATATTTTTACATCCAATTGTACCAAAGGAAGTACATTCTACAAACATCCTCTTCCAAAATTAATCATGGGGTAACACATGTAAAAATAATAAGGTAGATTATCTAGTAATCTACAATATATTGTGAGTGCTTATACTATTAAATGTAGATATTAAAGTATGTAGAGTTATAAGTTAAGATAAAATAGATAAAAATAAAGTTATAAATGTTAATGTGTAGTTATTATTTATTTGGTAAAGTAGGTGATGATTTGGAATATTCTTATTCTTTAATTAGATAATATTAAAATATTTCCTTGAAGATAGTTTGTGTGATCTTCGCAAGATATCTATTTTTCAAAAAATAATATAGTGTTGTATATAGCACTGGACAATCCTTTAAGTTCTTCAGAAGACATAGCCATCTAATCACTAAGTAAGAGAAAGTTTTTGAAAAACCAACATTTTTTCATCAGGGTTCCTTTGATTATGTAGCTTTCCATAATCTATAATTATACATTACAGGATAATAATAAAATGATATAATTTCTCATACAGAGTGAAAAATGTGGAAAGGTTGGATTTGTCTTTAATGCACCTATGTAGCAGTTTTAAGAATAATCATTTTTAAGTCCATGAATTTATATCATGTATTAAATACATTAATCAATCAATTTGAACAATTAAGTTTAATTTTATTCTAGATAGATATGGTATAATAACTTCAAATGGTAGTATAAATACCCAACTAATGGTTGAAAAAACGAACTAACAATAGCACGATTCAACAGGCTATATAAGTTCTCTACTAGTGGTAGCATATATCTATTGGTGGTAGCTCATCTTTAATAAATATAGTAGAAATTTCCTAGAAAAATCATGCTTTATCAAGAGTAAAAATGTTCCTTATTGAGGTATCATATTCTTATCACAATATAAGATCCATTTAATGGTAGAAAAATTTGAACTAGTGGCTGCAACTTTGTTCTGGAAGAAGCACAGTTTCATAAATGATAACATAATTGTATTAACGGCATCCCAAATACTATAGTAGTAGGAAAAATCTTCTATTGGTAGCACATATCAACCAGCAGAAGTATTCTATAACTGATAGTAATTTTTTTGAACTAGAAGTATCATCTTGTTCTTAGAGAAATATTGCAATAAGCCTTTCTTCAGAGTAAAAAAACTTTTTCACATGCTGCATAAGGTCTAGATAACAATTGTTTAAGGATAAAATAAAGTTTATATATATTGTGTATGGGTAATAAGACACATATTTAATGGTAAAAATTATTTAATATGCACTATGTAAAACTAATAAAATTCATTCATAAGGTTAAAAAAATATCTATACATACTACATAAGGGAAAAACAATATTTATACATGATGTGTAAGGAATGAAAATTCACCCTGAAGGGTAAAACAGAATTATATAAATGTTAGGATAAAATTATAACAATTATGTAAGGGTGGATAAAAACTTGTGTAAAGGTAGATCAAATTTTACAAGTCTTTTGTAAAGGTAAATATAAAATACATAATGGTAATATAGAACTTAAAATACTTACATAAAGGTACTTACACTCTCATGTAAGGGTAAAGTGAAATATTAAAGTTTTACACAAGGGTAAAGAGAAAAATTAAATCCTAATAAAGGAACCAATATTAGGGATACATGATTTATGATCATTAAAATGATGAATTTATTTGACTGAGCTAATAATCTCCCCCTTTTTATGTTCAAAAATAATGGTAGGAAATGAAATTAAAATAAAATAGATTTCAAAAGTAAATTTCCATAAAAAAACAATGTTCCAAAAACATAATAATTATTTAAACCCTTTTGGGACTATTAAAAAGACAAATATAAGAGAAAATGTATCATAGAAAAAAGAAATGAATAAAGAGTTCTATGTTTTCATTAATATAAAAGTAAAATAAATTGAATCATTTAAATTAAAAGAAAAAAATAAAAGGCCATATCAAATTCTATTCAGAGTCTGATGAATCCTCATCACCAAGGGATGTGGGATAAACTAGGAATTTTCCTTTTACTATAGTGGTAGGTTCAGGATTAAAGGCATAATAAGGAGTAGGATGCCTTAATACAAATCCATATCTGACTATCCTCAGATTTGTGACTGCCTAAATATGAGTAAATTTTAAAGGACAAACTATTATAGATGTGGTCTGAAGTATTGTAGAGATAGGGTAAGATACTACAACTATCATAATATTGGATGGAGGTGTAGTGACTATTTTCCTAGAGGTGTACAAAAAGGGATCTATCATCTCTACCAACTGAGTGATAATTCTACCTCAAGGCCTTATGATCTAAGAGAAATAATTATTTTCCTCCATAAACAACTTTAAAAAGGGTTATAACCCCTTTAATTGACTCACTTGTTCCTTAAATTCCCTAGTGATGGAAGGTATCCTTATATTTTAATTTAAAAACATAAAATGAGAATTATGTTCAATTTGGGAAAAAAATCCTAGACAGGTTATTATTAACGAATTTGGTTATAGTCGAACTATCACATATAGATTTATTTAGTAATTATCTAACTAGAACATATATATTATCACCATGATACTTTATCTTTTGAAGATTATCTTTATGAGAGGTAGGAGAATCAACAAACACAACCTGTATCTCCTCTCCCACAATACTTATAATATAATTAGAATCAATAAAAATATTATAATAAAGAGATCTATAACAATATTCTATAATTATAGAAATAGATTTCAACATTTCAAAGACAAAAAAATTTCTTATAGTAAGGTATACTTTAATTTCTTCTAATGTATAGTGGATAAAACAAATATTCTCAGCTAGATTTTTATTCCCTATTTCCAAATTTCCAATCCTTAGAAATTATTTAGGTTAGAGGTGTTCTATAACTAATGACACAATCAGGGGTATGAATTATTCTTTAAGACTCATATCTTGGAAATTAGATTACCTAATCTTTCTACTAAGATCATACAAAATATCAACCTTAAAAGTATTTAAATCATCTTAAGTTAAATAACTAGCCTGAGGAGTAGGAGGAAGAGTTGAAAACCAATATTTTCTAGGTAAAGAAACATCCTCATCAGGTAATAAAGCACTAAATTATGCTTCCTAATATTTATTAGTTACTTTTGAGGAAAAATTTTCCACTAGATCTTCTTGGTCTATTCATTCTACCAATGATCCCTTAATATCTATATGAGTAACTAAAATAGATGTTCCAACATGCTCAATTGGATTTCTTCTATCATCATCACCATCAGAGTCATAATAGGTCAGGCTAAGAAAATTTGACCATGGGGATTTATCCCTATTATAAGGAATATCCCCATCATCTATAACTATCTCATCTATCTCAGCTAGGATTCTAATAAATTAACATACTAAAGAACTCTGGGGTTAATTTCCCAATCTCAAATTAAAAACTTAAGAGACTCATAAATAGTCATGAAAGAATTGTTTCTTCATATTCATATTATATATCAACATCATAATAAGATTCATCATATAAAAAAAGTTCATCCTCCAAATTTTTTGAAGAAGTATCCTCAAAATGAGAATTATTAGAAAGTGCTATATCCAAGACGTCATCATCTTCCAAGAGAGTTTACTTAGAAGTTTTGAAAATAGTAGACTCAATGGGTCCATAAGAAACATTCATAGTCCTGACTATATCAAGGTCACTACATGACCCAATAGGAAAAGAAAAATATTCTTTTTCTCTTTTAGACACAACTTCCTCATCGACATCAACACTGAATTAACCCACCTCTTAATCAGAAGAATAAACTACTAATTCGTCTAGATCTAAAACAGGATCAACAAAATTCTTAGGTATATATGGGTTCTCCATAGTGTTAAACTAGTTATAAAGTCTCTCATGATCCACCTTCAATTTATTTAATTAAGGGTTTCAATCAATCTTTATTTGTTTGCAAGTGTTCTGAATAATATGTAAACAACAAAATTAAGATACCTTTTTTATCCTTCATTACCAAGTTCTTTTTCTTCTAAAAAGGAAGAAATTAACTTAGGATAGAAAAGTTTATTTTACCTTGAATTTGGATTACATAACTCCATTATGTGTACCATTAGATATCTTTATAGGTTTATCTTATCTCATAATATTAAAATATATAAAAAGAAAACACTTATATACCTTATAATACTGAAATAACCCTTCTTAAGTAACAATATATGTTAGATAAACATGAAAATAATATGATATTCTCCATTCAGTTCCATGAAAACTGGTATTTTTTTGTATAATTACTTATAAGATCTAGAAGGGATTCCCCAAAGTCAAAACTCTCTCAATTAATGGGGTATGAACCTCGGTAATCCTTAAAGATTCATTCATGAGGAACTTCTAAGAACATAGACCATTTATTTAAAGAGAAAACTTGTTCTTTTTCATCTTTAAACGCTTCGATAAAATCCTTTTTATCCTTAAAATAGAACTCAACAAATAGATAGGAATACCCAGCCAATCTAGGATAGAATGGGTAGTTATTTTGAGAAAACCACCATACACAACCTTGTTCTTGGATAACTTTAAATACCAGTGACATGATTAAATTCAACCATGTAGCATCAATTTATTTTTCAACAAATACCATTCATTATGAAAGAATATGATTTAACATCTCAAAAGTTTTTACTTGATTCACCCTTTGATTTATTTTGAGGACACAATTCATCTAAAGAACCAATAGCATGATTCAATATCACAAGTATTGCATGAACAAAAATATTGGTGGTTGAAGGTATAAGGTTCAAGAGATAAAGGAAGAGGTTTAAAGGGTATTGAGAATTCACATGTGATAATGGATTAAAATTCAAACTATGAATAGAGAACTTTATTATTTAGGGTTTTAAACTATTTTTAAATATAAAAATATTTTAATTCAATTGAAATAATGAATTTTAGAGTTAAATAAAAAAATTTAGCAATGATAGAACATAGAACAATAGAAAACGAGAATTAGTACTGATAATATTATTTAAAGGTGGTAAGCCAATGGTAGAAAACAATGGTGGAAACTAATGGTATTACTGTACTAGTGACTTAACTTTACCAGAAAAAAGAATAAAATAAAAAAAGTTTTAAGTGGAATTTATCATTACAAGATCATGTCTGATATAGCTTGTTATCTCAAAATTAAAATTCTTTAAATATGTCTGCAATCTAATGTTCAATACAAATGAATTTAAGAGTTATATCACCCTTTTAAAAATGGTCTCTTGAAAATTTATTTCTTATATCGATGTGATTTATCTTAGAGTGAGTCACATGATTCTTAGAAATGTTTATAGGACTTTATTTTTCATAGTTTATAGGGGCATTTATAAACTCATATCCATAGTTTAGTAATGTGTATTTCATACAAATAATCTAAGAAAAAACTTCATGCTGATTTGTATTTATCTTGAGTATTGGATAACATAATAGATTTCTATTTTTTACCACACCATGATACTAGATAGTTTCAAAACAAACTACATGTTCTAAAGTTTCATTTTATATCTAACTTAAAACCACCAAAATTAACATTAAAATAAATGATGAAGTCAAATTCATATCCTATAGAGTAGAATAGTCCAAAATTAGTTGTATCTCATAGAATTTGAAAACTATTTTAATAGTGTTATGATATTATTGTGGGTTTTCTTGAAAATGGTTTCACATAAACACACTAAAAATATTATCAGGTCAACTATTAGTTAAGTATCATAAACTTCCAATCTTACCTATATAAGTAGTTTAGTCAAATGACTTTCCAGTTTCATCAATATCTAACATACAGTTGGTATTAAAAGGAGTTTCACTACCTTTATTTCTATCCATACCAAATAATTTTAAAATATCCTTCATTTATTTAATTTTATTTAAAAAATCCAATTTTTTCATTGAAAAATTGGAAAACTAATACAAAATTTTAACTCACTAATTAAGGTCATTTAAATCTCATTTTGCATCATTCTATGAAATTAAACACATCAGGAGTGTTTGGATGATCCAAAAATAATACCATTAATATATATTTTTTACTATGAAATTATTTTTTTAGATAGATTAGGGGTAGAAACACCTTTTTTAAAACCATTGGAAATAATATAAGTGATTATATTTTAATAACCAGCTATATGATCTTTTTTTAAACCATGAAGTTCCTGAGTTAATTTTAAAAAATGATTTGGAAAGCGAGTATTTTGAAATATAGGGGATTTTTAAACAAAATATTCCTAAAAAATATAACCATTTATAAATTTACTCTTAACATCCATTTTATATTGTTTTACATTTAGATGTTCTACATATAAAAGAAGTATTCTGATGGATTAAATTCTAGATACTGGTATAAATGTTTATTCATAGTTAATAAATTATTATTGACTATATCCTTGTGCATCTAGTTTATTATTATTGTTAATAATTGTTCTATATTCATAAACCATGTTTCTATATACCCACTTATATATAATAGTTAGGTAGTCTTCTATCTACCAATTCACACACTTTATTTCTTTCATATTGATTTAATTATTCGTGCATAACCAATAAACAATGTTTTTCACTAATTTCTTCATTGATATTTTCCGGTTAAATTAGTGATAAAAAGGATTGATGTTCAATATGGTTTCTTAATGGGGATATTGTTTGATTTCCTTTACCAATGTCTCTTGTAAAAATATTTGTTCAATGATTTTTGTGGGTTCTAATCGTTCTAGGGGATTAAGTACTTTGTTTATCCAAGTTTCCTTATATATAATGAATGTTTTGATAGTCTATTCAAGGATATTTACTAGTATACAGATCATAAGCTTTAGTGGGATTATTGATAATCAAATTTGACATATTTTCCTCAATATTTTCTATAGAATGTTTTAGTTCTTGTGGATATATCTCAACATAAGTTACATGAACTATTTCTTCCATAACTTAATATTTCTTGTTAACAACTCTATAAGATTTAGTAGCAGTTTAATAACCATGAAAATTTCCTTCAATTATTTTTGGTGAAAATATTTCCAAATTCTACTTTGTATTTCGAATGTTTATTTTGCATCCAAAAACTATAATATAATTTACATTGGGTTTTATTCCATTCCATAATACATATGGAATATTTTTCAAGATAGGGCTAATAAAAACTCTATTAATTACAAAACAAGCTATGTTAAGATATTCAACCAAAAAATAGATAGGTATGTCATATTCACTGAGCATAGTTTGAGAAATTTCTTGAAGATTCCTATTTATCCTGTTTAAAACCCCATTTTGTTGAGGTGTTTGAGGTTCAAAAAAATTGGGAATATTTCCATTTGGAGAGTAATGATATTTACACTCTTGATTATAAAACTTTTATTCATGATTAATTCTTAGGGTTTTGGTGGTGAGTCCACTAAGGCTCTCTACTGATTTTGCATATTTTTCAAAACAAGAAGGAGATTCAATTTTATGAGCAAGGAAAAAAACCCATGTAAATCTAGAATAATCATTAATAATGAAATTATCATAGTATTTTCCTACTAAAATAGAAACCCTATATAATCTAAATAAACCCATATGAATCAATTCTAATGGTTGATTTGTAGAAACGTTTTTCTTTAGTTTACAAGATATTTTGTGCTTCTTTCCCTTTTAATAAGGATTTCACAGATTGTATTTAGGAAATTATAACTTAGGTATATCTTTGAATAAACCATTATTATTCATATTTTAAATTAGGTATATATTTCAATGGACTAGTCTCCTATGACACAAACAATATTCTCTATGGAAATCACTTAAATAAGAAACTATTTTAGTGAACACAGAATCTAAATTAACAACATAGACATTATCATTTCTTAAAGTATTAAATAAAAAATCATTCTTGGAATAGTAACTCATAACATCATTGTTTTCAAATTTAAAATTAAAACTATCATCACACAACTGATAAATAATAGGTAGGTTAAATTTTAAACCATCAATAAATAAAAATCTAGAAATAAGGGCATATTCAGAGTTATTGAATTTTCCAAGTCATACAGTCTTTACGTTTTCATTTTCACTAAATTTAACATGTAAAACATCAACTTTTATAATATTATTGAGGTGTGAATAGTCATTATTCATGTGTCTGGAACATCCACTGTCTAGATACAACATATTTTTTCTTTTTATTTTCAAACATTTTTCCTAAGTACAGTTAAGCAAGAAATTAATTTGAAACCTAGATCTTCTAGTCTATAGAGAAGTAAACAAATAAAGACTTTGGAATCCACATTTGTTTCAAAGGCTTAATTAAACTATAAATAATAGATTTAGATAGAAAATACTTTTAAGATATAATTTTTTAGAATTATTACCAAAACATGTAGTTTACTAAGAAATCGAGGTCTAATTTTTCAAACTAGGAATGTAGAAATTTTTATATAGATTCCCTTTTTTTCCCGATCCATAACCAACTCCATATTTGGATTTTAGATTTTTTGTTCACCCAACATAATAATAATGGTTTTCCTACTACCAAAAAACTATTCCAAACCCTTTTTAGTATGCTCATTTATCAATTTCAGATCGGTATTTTCTTTTAATATATTAAAATTATTTTCTTTTTGTATACTATGATAAAATTTATCGACAAAAAAGAAATCATAAATATATTTCAGAGTTTTTAATTTATCATTTTATTCATTAATGGTATCTTACATCATAGTATAATATTCTTCTAACTCTTGATCTTCCATTTTAGAATCATCATATATATGAGAAGAAGTAGTCAATAGTACCACATCAAAGGTATCTATAAATAATAAGTTTTATTTTTTTCATTCATATATTCTTATATTGAATATGAATCACTAGAGATATATTTAGATGCACTCCAAGTGTCCTTCATTAAATTCTTTAGTATTTTTTCTTTATCCTCAAACCTCTTCTTATACTTGAACTTTAAACAATTAACTTTAATATTTCCTTTCCCCTTAAATTTATATAAGGAAATCTCATTAGAGAATCCATAATTTTTCAAATCTTTCCTACAATTTCCTCTTTAATTAAAATTTCCTTTGTAATTTGACTTATGGAAGAAATTATTATTTTTATTAAATATCTAAACTAATCTATCTCGGTGATCCATTTCCTCATCACTATCTATATATGTTTCACTTACTCTTGTATTTTCTAATTTTACAGCCTCTTTGGATTTTTGCCATGGTGAATTAAAGGCAAAAAATTTATTTTTTGGTTCATTATTTTCATGGGTTGACTTTATCACTTCCTTATACATCATTATCTCTCCAATTTCATCCTTGAATTTTCATTTTATAACATCTCATGATTCTTGAATAAATACTGCAGTACCTCTCTAATGATTTGTAGACTTCTCAAGATCCTTAAAACTTGAAATTTGTCATATATATTTCATATATGTGTAATAATAGTATTTATTATCACATTTAACCTAAGATACATGTTATAGATAGATTCATTAGGATTAATTTTTAATTTTTCATAGTTAATAGTATATGTATTTAATCAACTTTCCTTAAAATTTCATGTTCCTTAATAAGACACTGAAAGATTTTTACAATTTGATAAGAAGTATCACAAAAATATTTCCTATTAGATTCATCCTATATTAAAGAAAAATAATAATAATTCATGGATTTTTAGTTTGAATCATAAGTAGATTTAGTTGGAATTTCATATTCTTTCCTAGAATTTTTTGGTTTTTCATATTTATCTTTTATAGATCCCCAAATTTTAAAATTCATGCTTTCAAGATGAATTTTCATTGTTATTTTACAATTACCATACTTTTGACCATTAAAGTAGGGATGTTTTTTATAGCATAATCTTATGACTTATTATCCACGATAAAAAAATTAAAAAATAAATATTAATTAAAAATCTCCTGATAAAAAATTGATTGAGCTTATAAGTAATAATAGAGAAGAAAAAAAAACTTCTCTATTAACTATTTTTGGTCCCTTTTGGAAAAACCTAGAGGGGTGGGGGAGGTGAATTGAATTTCCAATAAAATTTCTATTTAAAAACAATTTAAAATTAAATCCCTATGTTTATAAAAATAGTTCAGTTAACTAAAACAATAGAAATATATAATTTAATGTTATCAAAAATATTTCTCAAAGTCTTGATCACATTCTAGTTAAAAAATTTCAAAATCACTTAAACTTTTTAAAAAAATATAATCACATTAAAAAAGTTATATTAAACACTAACTAAAGATAATAAACAAAGTATTATTTTGAAAAATATTTTTGAAAAATATTTTTCTTTTCTAAAAAAAATAGTAAACATAAAATACACAAAACAAAATAAAAACAATAGGTTCAATATCAAGATAAAACCTAACCCTCTCCACATGATAGTCAACCATCGTGAAGCAGTTTATTAAATAATAAACTTGTTCCACAACCTGGATCAGGTTTTTACATATAACTAATCACAATGAAGTCTAGGATAAAAACAACCTCTTCTATAGTTATTCATGTGATAATATATGTAAAAATAGTAAGAGTGAGTATAAATTTGTCTTCAATACAGTGCAGAAACATATTCTACTAAATATAATTAGTAAATCATAGTTCTAAATTAATCTATTATAGAGAATAAATAAAGATGTAGAAGTGTCTATGTAGTTATTTTTTCATTGATCAAGTAGATGATTATTAAGAATGTTCTTCATCTTGGTTTTTTGAATTTTATTTAAATATATCATTGAATAATGTTTATGAATTCATTATTTGAAAGGTTTATTTTTTTTCATGAAAAACAGAGTTTCATATGCTACAATGGGAAATCCTCCATCTTTTTAAGAAGATACATCCAGTAAATTGGAAATTATAATAAAGTAATAAAATAACAAAAAAATCATTATGGTCTCCTATTACTTTATATATTTTAAGAATTTAAATTTATCTAGTATGTGATAATAATAAAATGAGATAATTTCTCATGTAGAGTAGTAAATATGGAAAGTATTCCTTTGTCTTTAACTCGTATGTGTAGCCATTTTATGAATAATTATTCTTAAATCCAAGAATTTATGTCTCGCATTAAATACCTTAAACTAGAATTCAAAATAATTAATTTGAATTTTATTCCATAAAACTACTATAACAGATATTCTACTAGTAGTATAAAGACCAACCAATGATAGAAAAATCTAACTAGAGGTAGAAGGCTTTAACTACAGGTAGTATATATATATTGGAATTAGCTAATATTTACAATGGTAGTAGAAATTTCCTTATGGTATAATGTTTCTAATAATGGTAGATTACTTTCTCTCGTGGTAACAAGTCCCTTCTAATAGTAGGAGAGTCTTTTTATGGTAGCAGTTAAATCTGAAAGTAGAAGCATTTGAACTAGTGGTAGATTTTTTTTGGTGGTAGAATAGTTTCACCGGTGGTAGGAGAAATGTTAAAATGGTTAACAAATACTTTGGGGTTATAACAACTCTTCTGGTGGAAGAATATGATAACTTGTGGTAGCATAATATAACTAATATTAGCATGTTTGAACTAGTGGTATCATCTTGTTCTTATAGAAATTTTGCAATGAACCTTCCAAAAGAGTAAAAAAACTTTTTCACTTGCTATTTAAGGGTTAGTTAATATTTATTTAAGGGTTAAAAGAATTATATATTTTTCATAAGGTTAAGAAAACACAGACGTAAAAGTAAAACAAAATCTATTTTCATTTCTTAAAGGTAATAAAATTCATTATTAAGGGTAAAAAAATATTTATAAATGTTTTATAAGGGTAAAAAAATATTTATATATTCTTCATAAGGGTAATAAAATATATACTTAAGGGTAAAATAGATTTATTTATAGGTAAGGAACATGTTATTACACTTACATAGGGGCAGATAAAAACATTCATATGGGTAGATCAATGATTACCAGTCTGATATAAAGGTAAATATAACTAAAATAAGCGTAAAAAAAATTAAAATACTTAATTAAGGATAACTACACTCACTTGTTGTAACACCCCAAGCTTCTACGGCACGCTTCTCATTGAATAATACAATAGCGTGTGTTGTACGCAACTTAGAGTTCTAACACACACCACAACCAATCAAAGTAGTCGTTATCAATAGTAATACCCACTTTTTGAAATTTTATAAATTTTATCTCTCAAAATGGAATTCATTTTTAGATTTTGAATATTGAAATTAGCCTAGGGAGAAATTTTGTTACTTTTCGGATAACTCTCATATTTTGATGAATAGTGAAAATTACAAAATTTTAATTAAAAACAACTTTTTTAATTGAATTAATTAATAGTTATAAATTATTAATTTGAGTGGTTTTAAATTATATTTAGAATATATTTTTACCATTTAATCCAATTTTGGTCATTGGAAATAATTTCACATTTAAACCGAACATAAACAAATGTCAATCTTTTGATAGTTATTGTTTCTTAAAAACACGCTTTTTGTTTTAACAGTGGGAATTAATTTTAAATTAATAAATTAAACTTCTATGTTTTGAATTTCGTAAAATAGAATTTATTATTGAATTTCAAATATAAAAATTATCTTAGGGTAATGTTTTGGTATTTTTCTAAAAACATTCAATTTTTGATGAATAGTGAAAAACACTGAGTTGCTGTTTAAAAACAGATTTTTATTTAAATAATTATTTATATTATTTAAATTTATTTTAGGTCAAAATAGATATATAATACCTATATAAATTCAATGTAATTCATTGGAGTCAGTTTATAATAATTTTAGATATATAAAAATTTTATTGAACTTTTTCACCATCTTTTACCCACCACCTAGGAGAATTTTCAAATTCACATAAAACTTAATTTGACCGCTTCTGTGAGTGGAATTTCAAAACTCCGAGAGACACGGTTAATATCAAGGAGTAAAATGTGGTTCAATAAGATAAAAATAATTTTTTCTGAATAGTTACTTTTTACTTTTATTTACCACGGTAAAAATTAAATAGGGTAATTAAAGGTAAAAGTAATATTAATATTACCCAAACACATGTCATAATTCTATTGGACAAGTGTATCTAGACCACAAGAAACCTTAGGAATAAAATATTATCATTTAGGACCAGTTGGTTTAGATTAAGACATTTAGTATTATTTAATTCAAAGAAGACTAAAAAGAGTTAAAATCAAAGTTTATTTACTAAAACATTTTTAATATAGGGTTATACATAAGATAAATTCGATTGTAAATATTAATTAGGGACATAAAAAATATTTCCTACATAATGGTATTTTATTTATAATTTTTATACATTAAATAATTTAATTTATTTATGACACAATGGTGATGTAGTAATTACCTAATTAATGAAATATTAAAATAATTGATATTATAAATATCAAAATAAATGTAATTTGAGACTTTTTATGAATTACACTAATTTTCTAGGTTAATATGACATATTATAATTGGTTATATAAATTTTTTTCGAAGTAGTAATGCTGTTATGAAATTCTCAAAAACAAAAAACCCAATAGTGTCAAAATTGACATAAAAGAGTTTTTATAACAAATATTATATTATTAATTGATATTAAATTCCTAAAAATATACGGTTTGGCCAAGAGACTTATATCATGACAGGTGTATCATTAATGAACCACTTGGGGGTCTCTAGGATGGTTATTGTATGTTTATTAACTATATACTATAAAAATACAAAGTGACATGGTAAGTGTCAAACTAATTAACTAAGTGTTAAAATTAAATGATAAGGTCAATATAATGACCCAAACCTGTCTAAATTCTATTGGTTGAGTGGTTTTATACCCATACCCACATTAAAATTTAAATAATCCACTTTGGAGCCATTAGAAACTAAATATGAATTTATTATAAAATAATATTTTTAGCTTTTCCAAAGGTGCCCCTCACCCCTCTTATAAAAGGGAACTCTCCCTTCTCACTAATTCACACATTCAAAGCCTCTTGTCTCGGCCAAAACCTGGAAAAATACTCTATAAACATCCCTCAATACAACCTAGAGGCTTTAGTTTGATCATAAATCCAACCTAGGGAGCCCTTTTGATCAAATCAAAAGGAAGAACCCGAAGAAGAGGTAATGTTTTCACCACCCTTTTTCAGGTTCATTTCTTCTTCAACATCTTCTTTCTTTGTTACTCCCATTCTAAAATAATAAATCCAGTATCTCCAATATAATGTGATATTATTATAAATATGTTACAACCATATTCAGTATTCCATCCATCCTTTGAATGAATGTCACCATACGTGCGTACGTACGACTTCCCGTCTCCACGTCGTGGTGTAATTGTTATTCAATATATTATTATTTGTATTGGTATAATAATGATGTGTAATTAATATAAATAATAAATATAACATGATAATGACTCTGTATATATGATATATCATCCAATTATATATTATATTAATATCAAAAGAATGATATTTTCACTCGTGCGTACGTACGGATTACTGTCTCCACGACGCGGTGAGATTCATTTACAAGTTCCCCATTCATCGATGATTATAAAAAATATATATTACTAATTAGTATTTAATATATGAAATAATAATTCTACCGGAAATATATATATTTTTATATATAATTATTTATGTAATTACATATATCTTATTCAATACTATGTAAAAACGGAAACATCATTTATGCGTACGTACAGACTACTGTCTCCATAAGCAGTGTTTTCCATTTAATATATACGTCTATTATAAATTTTTATATTCTAAATATATATGATAAATAAATCATGTTTTATATTATTAATGTATTTAAATCATCATCTATGTGATACAATCAAGATTAACAAGTTAAAACACATACGATAAAGAAAGCGATTATTACCCGAAATATTAATATAACATGGAAATTATTTTTAAATGGGTAGTATAAAGTCATAAATGAATAATGTATGATATCATAAATATTAATATGGTTCTTTTATAATTTAATAACATACTATAGTCTTCATACAATAGTCTAAACGTACCCTTGACTAAAGGAAAGTGCAAGGTAAGGGGTTTTTATCTCACTCCTTATTCCCATGAGATTCATGCCATATCGCCACTATTACCTTTTGTGTGGTGTATGTACTGACCATAATTGTATTCTCTCTGTAATACACTTTAATTTATGTGTATTTAAATATTCATTTTAAGATACCTCTTTCATGGGTTGTATGTTTCGTATGTTACCAAATTCATAAGGGTTAATTTCACAATCTCTTTATTATCTGAGGTTGTTTTTATGTAAGTACCTATTGGGACATATTTATTATCCATGTCCATGTTTTATGAAATAGTTTTAAAAGGTATTATTTTAAGGTAATTTTTACTAAAACATCACTTCAAATGTTTTAAATATTTATTCTTCTAAATCTTTCTCATTAATGTCCATGTCTTCAAAATGGGTTTTAAGGATTTATTTATATGGACATGAATGTATCTAAAATGTTAATTCCTTTCAAAAGTTTCAAAGTGGTATGGGATACTTTCATTCAAAAATGTCTTTAAATAAATTATTTTCCAAAATTTGTGACTTTTAAATGGTTTTAGAAAAAGATATATTTCTCTCAAATAGTTTTGATTTCACCTATGTCAACATCCATTGATAAATTTTACACTTGTTTGAAGTTGATTTATTATTATACAGATCATCCATATTGTATTTATGTTTTTGTGATATGTTTGAATATGGATTAGTTATTTTTATTCCATTAATGGTTTATGATTAAAGTTTCGACATTTTGTATGTTAGTTTTAATATGAATGTTTATGTTATATTTCATCCTCTTCATAAGATGAATGTGTTGGACTAGTATGTTCTGGGTTGGGGACCGGTAAAAGTAAGCCCTCCGAGTTGGCGTCCGGTTAAAGTTGACCCTCTTGATTGGTGTCCGGTTATTAGTGGAACTCCAGGTTGGTGTCCGGTTATTAGAGACACTCTGGGTTGGTTTCTGGTTATTAGAGGCACTTTGGGTTGGTGTCCGGTTATTAGAGGCACTTCGGGTTGGAGTCCGGTTACAGAGGCTCTCCGGGTTGGGTTCCGGTTACAGTTATCCCTAAGCTTTGGCACGAGGCCTTGACACAGAGAATAAAGTTTGGAATTATGCATTCCATCATTATGAAAGTGGTTAGTGATATTTCATGTGATTATTCGACAAGTAGAATATCCATGTGAATAAGTAAATGGCATTACTTCATTTTATTTTTGCCACATTATCCTAAAGTTCAAGTTTAAAAGGCTTTTGTTTTAGTTATAAATTTCTTTAAATGTTTATGCTTATTTATGAATGTTTCTACTTTATTGTTATCCTTACTGAGCATCTGAGCTCACCCCTTTCTATGTTTTATTCTTCCCAGGATTCCAAGAAGTGTATAGTGATTGATATGAAGGGTTAAGCTAAGGGAATAATGGCATTATTGAAGGATTATTTATGTTGTTTTGTATGTTATTATGTGTAATGTAACATTCATGTATGTAATCTATTTTTCAAGATTACTAAACCGATCGGTCCTTTGGGACTTGATTCCTTTTAATCATGCCAATGTATTAAAATCATGCACCGACTCTGGGTAACTGGGGTCGGGGCGTTACAGTTGGTATCCTAGAATGTTTAGCAATAACCGTGGAAACTAGATTTAGATAAACTCTGATTAGAGCACATTACCCTAAGGTAGACTTTGAGGATTAGTATAGAAGAACTTTCTAGAATTTTGGTAATGTAGATATTTTGTGAGTTTTCCATGAAAATACATCCCTTTCTGGATACGAGTAGGTAGAGGAGGCTCTGGCACATATGTACCTAGGGGTAAAACCTGAAAACACCACTTTGAGCTAGACTCGAACGTGAACTGGTGCACGACAATAGGCCTTGCTGCACTCTTGGTTACGACACTCCTGGGGGATATGATTAGGATAATTCTCATTTTCTTTACAAACTTCTATGAAGGGTTTGTGAGTATATACCTCCTCAAAGAAAACATTTTTGTGATTATGGATTATATCCATAAACTATTAAATTTATGTTAGGTATTTTACATGTTTGGAATTATTCATTGCAATTCATAAACTGACCTAGTTTATGAAATTGTATAGAAATGGAGCCCAGTAGAAGGAATGTGAACTCCAAGAATATGTATGATCCAAAGAATAAGAAGGATCATATCTTTCATGGTATTAACACATTATTTAGAAGGGCAATAGTCTGCCACGTATTATCATCATATGAAGAAATAGTATCATGTGTTGATAAGATAAGTAAAGAGTTCTCTGAGTCCTATGGATTTGAAGGGAAGCAAGAGAAGAAAAGGATGGAAGAAAGAAAGATGGATAAAGGGAAGAGGGAAAAGAAGAATTTTCCCATATGTGATAACTGTGGGAAGAAGCACAATGGAACTTGCCTGAAGGGAATGGGAGTTTTTTATAAGTGTTGAGAAAAAGGACACCTTGTACGTGACTGCAAGGGTAATAAAAAGGTTTCAAATGTACAATTCTTCATCTACAAGGAGTTGGGACACTACATGAAACAATGTTCAAGTCATCATACTATGCCTCAAATGATGCTATTGGATAATAATCAAGTTATGATACTACCACAGATGAAGAGGAATGACTAGTGTTCTTATGTTGTTATTTTGGAATTATTTCATTGAAGTGTCGTTTCAATGATGTACTGGAAATAAATAAGGATTGTACTGTAGTACTATTTCATTGAAGATTTTAGATTTTATGGTACTAAGAAATGTGACTCTACAGCGAGTTAAATTTTTTGGAAATTACATGGTTGAAGGAAAGATAAACCTTAATATGGTTCTAATATTGAGGTACTGATTTTGGAATAAGATATGGTTGATTTGGGTAAATTATATTGGATATTCTTGGCTGCCTTGAAACTGATTAAATATTTTTATATTCTATTATTTTTGGGGTTTACAACATTTTTGGATGGATGAAGTATATCCAGTATTCTATAATAAATAAGGGATCATTAATGTAATCAATAAAGTTTTATGGTAATTCATGATGTTTCAGTGTTTTAAAATAATACATGATGAATGTATTCACATGCTATTACGGGGTAAAAAGGATCTACATAATGTTTACCTGTCATATAAATTTTGGACTGAGAGTTTACAGAAGTATTTTGGATAAGTATAAAGTTTGTAAGGGATTATGTTTGAAAGGTTATTTTTGGATTTTTATAAAAGGACAACACACAGACCGTGTGACGAACCGTTGCGTTGGACAAAGCTGGGGGAATCAAACCCACAACCATAGTGCAATTGGGATTTATTGCCTACCACTGGACTACATGAAGTTCTTGGATGATATAATGTAGTTTTTTTAAGGGTCTGATATGTGAATTATAAATTAATTATATTTGGAACCCTATACAATTAAAATAAATAGAGTATTTTTGAGTTGAATTATGTTTTGGGGTGAAAGATGAGTTTGTGGTAGAAATTAATTAATGGATAAAACTCTAATTATAAATTAAGTATATATCATTATGATCTTATACAATCTCATAAATAAATTCCTCAACATTAAGAAAAGGAACTTCGAACAAAAATGTTGTCTTAAATGGTACCTTAGATCATCACAAATTTATGGCTTTGGGATTTTTGGAATTTTCAAAGCCATGTTCTCTACCACTCTCCATCAGATATTAATGGTTATATTTCTCTTGAATATCCATATTTTCCTACATGGAATCCTTGTATGTGTTATTTTCGGCAAACTTCATACTTAACACTCTTTATTTTCAATAGAGGCCTCATTAATCCTATTTTTGATGTGGGATTTCAACTAAGATATTTTGAAATGCCAACCCCAAGTTTCCAATATCGGGTATAAATTGTGAGGATGCAATTTATTGAAGGAGGGTAGAATGTAACACCCCAAGCTTCTATGGTACTCTTCTCTTTAAATAATACAGTAGCATGTGTTGTACGCAACTTCGAGTTCTAACACACACAACGACCAATCAAAGTAGCCGTTATGAATAGTAATACCCACTTTTTGAAATTTTATAAATTTTATCTCTCAAAATGGACTTCATTTTTGGATTCGGAATATAAAAATTAGCCTTGGGTTAAATTTTGGTACTTTTCGGATAACTCTCATATTTTGATGAACAGTGAAAATTACTAAATTTTAATTAAAAATAAATTTTTTAATCGAAATAATTAATAGTGATAAATTATGAATTTGATTGGTTTTAAATTATATTTAGAATATATTTTTACCATTTAATACAATGTTGGTAATTGGACACAATTTCACATTTAAACTGAACATAAATAAATGTCAATCTTTTGATAGTTATTGTTTCTTAAAAACACGCTCTTTGTTTTAACAGCATGTATTAATTTTAAATTAATAAATGAAAATTCTATGATTTGAATTTGGTAAAATAGACTTTATTATTGAATTATTAATATCAAAATTATCTTAGGGTAAATTTTTGGTATTTTTCAGAAAACTTTCAATTTTTGATGAATAGTGAAGAACAGTGAGTTACGGTTTAAAACCAACTTTTTATTTAAATAATTATTTATATTATTTAAATTTATTATAGGTCAAAATATATACATAATACCTATATAAATTCAATTTAATTCATTGGAGTCAGTTTATAATAATTTTAGATATATAAAATTTTTATTGAATTTTTCACCGTCTTTTACCCACCACCTAGGAGAATTTGTAAATTCACATAAAACATAATTTTACCGCTTCTGTGAGTGGAATTTCAAAAATCTAGGAGACCCGGTTAATATCAAGGAGTAAAATTTGGTTCAATAAGATAAAAATAATTTTTGGTGAATAATAACTTTTTTACTTTTATTTACCATGGTAAAAAGTAGATAAGGTAATTAAAGGTAAAAATAATATTAATAATACCCTAACACATATCCTAATTCTATTGTACAAGTGTATAATGACCAAAAAGAACCTTAGAAATAAAATATTATCATTTATGACCACTTGGTTTAGATTAGGATATTTATTATTATTTAATTCAAAGAACAGTTAAAAGAGTTAAAATAAAAGTTTATTTACTAAAACATTTTTATTATAGGGTTATACATTAAATAAATTTGATTGTAAATATTTATTAGAAATCTAAAAATATTTCCTATATAATGGTATTTTATTTATAATTTTTAGACATTAAATCATTTAATTTATTTATGACACAATGGTGATGCAGTAATTACCAAATTAATGAAATATTAAAATAATTGATATTATAAATATCAAAATAAATGTATTATGAAACTTTTTATGAATTACACTAATTTTATAGGTTAATATGACATATTAGGATTGGTTATATAAATTTGTTTCGAAGTAATAATACTGTTATGAAATTATCAAAAACAAAATACACAATAGTGTCAAAATTGACATAAAAGAGTTTTTAAAAACAAATATTATATTATTAATTGATATTAAATTACTAAAAATATAAGGTTCTGCCAAGAGACTTATATCATGATAGGTGAATCATTAATGGACCACTTGGGTGTCTCTTGGAGGTATATAGTATGTTTATTATCTATATAATATAAAAATACAAAGTGACATGGTAAGTGTCAAACTAATTAACTAAGATTTAAAACTAAAAGATAAGGTTAATATAATGACCCAAACCTATCTAAATTCTATTGGTTGAGTGGCTTTCGACCCATACCCACATTAAACTTTAACTAATATACTTTGGAGCCATTATAAAAGGAATATTAATTTATTATAAAATAATATTTTTATCTTTTCCAATGGTGCCCCTCACCCCTCCTATAAAAGGGTACTCCCCCTTCTCACTAATTCACACATTTAAAGCCTCTTGGCTCAGCCAAACCCTGCCCAAATAATCTCTAAACTTCCCTCACTACAACCTAGAGGCCTTAGTTTGATCAGAAAGCCACCCTATGGATCCTTTTTGATCAAATCAAAAGAAAGAACCCGAAGAAGAGGTAATGTTTTCACCACCCTTTTTCAAGTTCATTTCTTCTTCAACTTCTTCTTTATTTGTTATTAACATTCTAAAATAATTAATCCATTATCTCCTATATAATGTGATATTATTATAAATATGGTACAACCATATTCAGTATTCTATCCATCCTTTGAATGACATGTCACCATACATGCGTACGTACAACTTACCATCTCCACGTCGTGGTGTAATTGTTATTCAATATATTATTACTTGGATTGGTATAATAATGATGTGTAATTCATGTAAATAATAAATATAACATTATAATTATTCTGTACATATTATATATCATCCAATTAAATATTATATTAGTATCAAAATAATGATATTTTCGCTCGTGCGTACGTATGGATTACCGTCTCCACGACGCGATGAGATTCCTTTCCAAGTTCACCATTAATCGACGATTATAAAAATATATATTACTAATAAGTATGTAATATATGAAATAATAATGCTACTGGAAATATATAATTTTATATATATAAGTATTTATGTACTTACATATATCTTATTCAATACTATGTAAAAACAGAAACATCGTTTATGCGTACGTACGGACTACCGTCTCCATAAGTGGTGTTTTCCATTTCATATATACGCCTATTATAAATTTTCATATTCTAAATATATATGATAAATAAATCATGTTTTATATTCTTGAAGTATTTAAATCATGATCTATGTGATACAATCAAGAGTAACAAGTTAAAACATGTACGATAAAGAAAGCGATTATTACCCGAAATATTAATATAACATGGAAATTATTATTAAATGGGTATTATAAAGTCATAAATTAATAATGTATGATATAAAAAATATTAATATGTTTCTGGTATAATTTAATAACATACTATATTCTTCATGCAGGAGGCTAAACGTACCCTCGACTAAAGGAAAGTGCAAGGTAAGGGGTTTTTATCTCACTCCTTATTCCCGTGAGATTAATGCCATATTGCCACTATTACCATTTGTGTGGTGTATGTACTGCCCATAATTGTATTCTCTGTGTAATACACTTTAATTTATGTGTATTTACATTTTTATTGTATGATACCTCTTTCATGGGTTGTATTTTTTATAAGTTACCAAATTGGTAAGGGTTAATTTCACAATCTCTTTATTATCTGAGGTTGTTTTTACGGAAGTACCTACTGGGACATATTTATTATCCATGTCCATGTTTTATGAAAGAGAATTCAAAGGGATTATTTTAAGGGACTTTTTACTAAAACATCATTTCAAATGTTTTAAATATTTATTCTTCTAAATCTTTCTCATTAATGTCCCTGTCTTCAAAATTGTTTTTAAGGATTTATTTATATAGACATGAATGTTTTTAAAATGTTAATTCCTTTAAAAAGTTTCAATGTGGTATGGGATACTTTTATTCATAAATTTATTTAAATTAATTATTTTCCAAAATGTGTGACTTTTAAATGGTTTAAAAAAAAGATATATTTCTCTCAAAGAGTTTCGATTTCATCTATGTCAACATCCATTGATAAATTTGACAATTTTTTGATGTTGATTTATTATGATACAAATAATCCATATTTTATTTATGGTTTTGTGATATATTTGACTATGGATTAGTTATTTTTATGCCATTAATGGTTTATGATTAAAGTTTTGACATTTCGTATGTTAGTTTTAATATGAATGTTTATGTTATATTTCGTCATCTTCTTAAGATGAATGTGTTGGACTAGTATGTTACGGGTTGGGGACCGGTAAAAGTAAGCCCTCCGGGTTGAGGTCCGGTTACCGTAGACCCTCCGGGTTGGTGTCTGGTTATTAGAGGCACTCCGGGTTGGTGTCCGGTTATTAGAGGCACTCTGGGTTGGTGTCTGGTTATTAGAGGCACTTCAGGTTGGTGTCCGGTTATTAGAGGTTCTTCGGGTTGGAGTCCAGTTACAGAGGCTCTCTTGGTTGGGTTTCGGTTATAGTTATCCCTTAGGTCTTGGCACGAGGCCTTGACACAGAAATTAAAGTTTGTCATTATGCATTCCATCATTATAAAAGTGGTTAGTGATATTACATGTGATTATTCAACTAGTAGAATATCCATGTGAATAAGTAAATGGAATTACTTCATTTTATTTTTTCCATATTATGCTGAAGTTCAAGTTTAAAAGGCTTTTCTTTTAGTTATACATTTCCTTAAATGTTTATGCTTATTTATGAAAGTTTCCACTGTATTGTTATCCTTACTGAGCATCTGAGCTCAACCCTTTCTATGTTTTATTTTTTCCTGGATTCCAAGAAGTGTATAGTGATTGATATACAGGGTTAATCCAAGGGAATAATGGCATTCATGAAGGATTATTTATGTTTTTTTGTATGTTATGAAGTGTAATGTAACATTCATGTATGTAATCTATTTTCCAAGACTGCTAAACTGACCGGTCCTTCGGGACTTGATTCCTTGTAATCATGCCAATGTATTAAAATAATGCACCAACTCTGGGTAACTGGGGTCGGGGCGTTACACATGTAAAGGAAAAGGGAAACATAAAAGACATATATAAGGGTAAAGAGAAACATTAATTAATAATAATGGGAATATGATTTGTGAAACATGAATTGTGATTATTAAACAAGAAATTACTTAGAAAAATCCAACATGTATGTATTTTTATTCACGTGTATGTATGTGGGTGTATGTATAAACTATATGTGCATGTATTTATTTTCAGACACACACACACACACACATATATATATGCATATGTATGTGCATCTATGTTTATATATATGTTTTGTGTGTATTAATATGTTTATGTGTATGTATATAGATGTATTTTTATATTTATGTGCAAGTGTATGTATTCATGTTTATGTATGTGTGTGCATATATGTGTCTGTATATTAATGTATGTATGTATTTTTGTGTGTGTCTGTGATTTTTCGGACGAATCACTTGATGTCAATATATATTGGAAAAGAATAATTTCATAGAAGTCTGTTAAATATCCCAATAAAGTTGTTTAAGATGATTTCCATTTATAAAAGTCCAAATTTCATATATTATATTTTTGGATGAAGTGGATTAGAATTGTGATGACTAATGAGATTATCTTTAATATAAAAAAATTTATAATGGATTTTGAAGTTGTAAATTGTGTACAACACATTGGAATTCAATAAAGTATGAGTATAGATGAACATGTGAAGGAATTTTAAGGTAGTATACTTTTTATATGAAGATCCACTATTTGGATAATGATTAACAGAAGAAGAATTTGTAATTTTTTGAAATATCTTATATAGAACTTATATTTCATACACGGAATAATTTTAAGTGTTTATAATGTTGGTTTTTATAAAAAATATGGGCCTACATGAGACATCCATAGGACTGGGCTGATCTACAACTTTGGTGAGCACTTGACCCACATTATCTAGACCAAGTGGGAAAAGGAAGTGTATATCTAAGGTTTAAGGGGAAATTAAATTAAAAAAGTGTCTTAGAGGTGTATACACGGTGGCTTATAGAGGAATCAGAGCTCACAACATTGGTCAAAAGAAAAATATGGGGTAGATGGAAGCTCATATTAGACCCAGATACTCATAACTAGGTGATTTGAGGTATGAGATATATTATTAAGTGGATCTAGGATGGATTTTATTTTTATGTGGGGAAAATGTGAATGATAAAATATTCATGTATGTTTGAAACATATATAAATAATGAGGTGAAATCATGTTTATATTATCTTCCTCTTCAAAAAAAACCTTTTTGTAAACTCTGTAAGCTACCTTATTACTTATTTTGATCAACTATACGTGTTTTTGTATAGTTCATAAGATCATCCACTCACCTTTATTCAAAGATAATGAAAACCTATCAAGTAATCTTCCATGTAAAGTAAATTATTTTTCATGTGTATAATGACCGACCACATGAAGAATTTATTGACCATGTCCTGATTCGATCGACCACACACTCTTTTTGATCAACTATATGAATATTGAATTGATTGTATGTGTTACTCAAGCTACCACATGTTTGATATGAGTAGATAATGATATTCAGATTGACTGCATGTTCAAAGGTGTTTCAATTATATGATTTGGATCGGTCAACTATGAGATACGAGACTGATCAACCATACAATAGGTACTGATCAACCATGAACCACAAGTGACCACATGGAGTTTAGATCTACTATGAGTTAATAATAATCTTTTTCCTAATATATTAAGCCCATGATTTTCATATTTGTGAAGAATATAAATTATAATGTTTTTATGGAATGGGTTTATGCATAACATGAATGAGGTCCTAGGGTAAATGGCTAGTAAAGTGCCTTCAGAAAAACGGAAGTGGAATCAATATGGTACATGCATACATCTTCACAATAAATACATTTAAACTGAATAATTTGGAAAACAATAGAAGATGTATGATGTATTTCTGTGAAGAATACATTGAATTTTCATGTTCTCAGTCACATAAAGAAGAAACGAATCTCATTTTTAGAAGAATAAATCACATAAAAATATAACAAGATCGATCAAGAGATCAACAAGGAACTACATGATACCATAGATGAGCCGAGAAACTAAAAATCATGAGAATGATTTTTCATGGATTAAAAATAGTTTATCTAAAAAATAAAATGAAAAGAATTTGAATTACAACCCATATGATATATTATATGTTGATTTGAGATTAAGAATTAGGATTAATATTTTTCATGGGTAATTTATAAATAAGGGAACATACATTCAACATCACTTTCATATATGTAATTCATGAGTTAAGATAGAGGCCATGTTTTCTATGTGTTAAACTAAAGACCCATCAAGAATAGTTAATTCCTAGCTCGAACTAGTATGTAATGTTCTAGGAAAATATGTTGTATACATTTTTCCATTCATTTTAACATACATGAAAAGGAGAAGCATGCCACTTATGGGATTAATAAATGCATTTATAAATAACCTATATTTCCAAGTTCATTATGAAGTTTTAATCATCTTTGAAGAAACATTATGGTTTCATACCAATCATATGGTGCATGTGACGTTTATGAATATATGTCAGGATATATTCTGTAAGAATTAATGATATATAAAATTAGTGTAAAACATTTTTGAAGCATCATGAAGAAATAATGAGGGTCATAAATGGGAAAGAACACCCAAGGCTTCAGCTATTAATATTAGTGATCTAAATGAGGAGTTACTGGATATTATGGATAAATAACTAAGGAAAATCAAGAAGGAATGAATTCATATGATATATTTAGAATAAATAAACAAGATAAGGTTATGATGATATTCAATTATAGTAAGAAATTAAATGTTGATTTTTAGGTGCATTTATAGAGAATAATTGCAATCATGTAAATGAAAACTAAAGACCGATGTTAGAAGAGTATTGATGAAAGTTTAATACTGGTTCTTTAGATTATTTAATTAATCATTAAATGATAATTAGATAATACTTCAATATAGAGATTTAAGAGCATTCAAATGTTGATAATAATATTCCCATATAGTGGATATAAATTTGGGAAGAATGATAATGATATGGGGTTGTTCAACACTATGATTTTAAATAGAAAAATGTTTGTGTTAAGATGTAGATTTGATATATAATTTATTTCAAACATTTATATATAGAAGTTAGTGACGGTGAATAACCCATTCTTGAAATAAATAACATTTCATATGCACTGAAGAATAAGATAAAAAGATATAGGGAGTGGATACTACAATTGATCAAGAAAAAGTCAATTTTTGGAGTATCCAAATGAAAATATATTCCTATATTATAGAAATTTGAAGTACATTGAGTCAGACATTCTGATTGATATTGGAGAAGAATAAGATCATTTATTATAGTCTAGGAATTACTCAAGTAAATACTTGTGATCATGATTCAAGGTTTTACCATCCCAATATATTGTACAAATTGAAAATAAGTCCACTCTTACTTTGTACATAGTTGGTGCCATGATAATGAGTCAAAACCACACCCTTGATCATGATTTCATTGATTATGAGAAGGATAATGTGTGTTCATGGTACAAAAACCACCATACAATGGATACATAATCATCAACATTAGAGGTGAACCTTGTTAATAAATAATAGTGTTCTTTGTGATTTATAACTTTATGTGCATGCTTAATAACTACAGGTAAAAAATGGAGAACCATTCATTGAATAATTGATGGAGGAATAAAAAGGGATAACAGTTTTAAATTGATAAAAAGTGACCCCATAGTGATTCACCCCCATCTCAGTGTGGTCATCCAAAAGTGATCCTAACAGTATGCATGCATGTGTATGTTTATGTAGTATGTGTATTTTTATATAGTAAGTGTATGTTTTTGTAGTATATGTATGTTTATTTAGTATTTGTATGTATGTGTATTTAATTTTATGTATGTGTATGTGTATATGTGTGTGTACATGTGTGTATGTGTATATGTATATGCTTGTATGTATGTTTATGTATGTTTATGTGTATGTGTATGTGCATGTATGTGTACGTGCATGTTTATGTGTATATATGTGTGTATGTGTATGTGTGTAATGTGTATGTCTATGTATATGTATATGAATATATCATTATATAATAGGAAAAGTAGTTTTTTTCAATTGGACATATCTCATTATAGTATATGTATATATATACACATATACGTATACACAAACACAAGAAAAGTCATTTTGTTTTTCAAATGTAATCATTGAAACTTTATATAGAAACACGCACACACCCATACATATAAATTTAATATTTTTGTATTGTTTTAAATTTTTTAAAATTTATTAATACTTTTTTAGATGTTAGTATTTATAATCTTTAATATTGTTTTTGATTTATATAATTAATATTTATTCATTTTTATTTTAACATCAATTGTATTTAAATATTTATAAAAGTATTATTTATTCAATTTAAATTAGTAATTTATTGGGAATCTCTTGCATTTAAATGTACTTTTAAAAAGTTGAGTAGTACACCTGGTTGGTATGAACTCGCTACCCGGGGGGACTGGCACAGGACTGAGTACCACCAGGCTCGGACACTTTTCATATTATGAACGTGGGAAATAAAATCTATTGTTTAGTTGGGGAATGTGTGGTGTGTTTTGAGATTGGTAGAACCCCCCAATGGGAGTCAATCATTACCCTACACACATTTTTGTTGTTGTTGGGAGATCACTGAAGTTGTAAAGGTTCCCCGTAATCCTACATCATACCCAAGTTCAAATATGGCTGGGAGTGAATCTTCATAGGATTTGTAGCAGGGCTATAGAAATGTAGCAGTGTGGGTACTTAAATAGAAGTACTATTTATCTAGAATGGGTTTTCATGCCACAAAAATCTCCCTTCTTTCCATCAAATTCGTTTAGGCCATAAGGCCTACAGGCTACAAAGTAGTGAAGATCTAGCTTGCAGGAGCAGCCTCAAGTGGATTGATAAGATTAGAAGTTGTCACCAAGTATGATTCAACCAAACCCAAGGACTGAAGGAGGGTTATGGTAGTCATGCCATTAGTGCGTGCAACTCTAAACATGGGCACTACAAGCAGGTAGTAATGTCAAGGTGGTGGTAACTGCACATGGGCTTGTTCCTCTAGGCATCCGAGCCATATAATTTAGGTTTTGCGCCTCTAGGACTTCAGGTCATGTAAGGGTTCCCTCTCAATCGAGTTAAAAAAGGGGTTATCTAGAAATAAAAATAATAAAAAATCTAAAGCATTTGACAATTCCATCCGAATATAATATTTATTATTTATTCATTTTTATTTTAATAGTTATTCATTTTTAATATTTATATAATTATTATAATAAATATTTTTTATTCATTTATAATATTTTTTTGAATTTATTTAATTTTAATTAATAATTTTTAATTATTTTTAATGTTTATTTATTTTTAATATTTCTCTATTTTTAATAGTTTATATAATTTATTCATTCTTAATATTTATTCAGTTAATATTTTTGAAATTTATTTATTTATAATAGATATTTATACATGTTTAAATATCAATATTCAATAATTTTAATATATATGTAATTTATATAATTAATATTTATTCATTTTTATTTTAATATATTTGTATTCAAATCTTTATACAATTTCTATTTATTCATTAATAATCAATTATTTATTATCAATTTCTTATATTTAAATTTAATTTCTAATATTTTTATATTAATATTAATTATTTTGTAATTATTTACTAATTTATATAATTAAAATTATAATTTATTTTTTTAATATTATTCAATTAATTCATTTTTAATTACTAAATTTTACTATTTTTATTATTTATTCATTTATTATTATTTATTCATTTTTAATATTTTCACTTTTAATATCTTTGCATTTTATTATATTTTAATATTTATTTGATTAATATTTATGTACTTTATTAATTTTAATATTTATTTTAACATTTTTATTTGTTAATATTTAATATTTTTAATATGTTTTGAATTTAAATAATTAACAATTATTCTTCTCTATTCAATATTTTCTTTTATTAATTATTTATGCAGTTATTATCTATTCATTTGTAATTAGTAATTTATTGTTGATATTTTTAATTTAAATGCAATTTTTGATATTTTTTGTTTTTATTTTAATATTTATTCATTTATATTATTTTATATATATAATTTATATAATTTATTCATTTTTATTATTTGTGTGGATACATAATTAATATTATTTATTTATTTATGATAATATTAATACTTTTATTTTAATATAATACATTTATCATAATATTATCACATTTATTAAGAAATTTAATATAAAAAATATTTTTTATTTATTTTTAATATTTTAATAAATTTTTTTCACTTTTAATATTTATTATTATTTTATTATAAAGTAATTTTTAAAATTTATTTTCATATAATTAATAATTTATTATAATCTTTATATTTAGTTTTTAATTTTCATTTCCCACTAGTATTTATCAACTATATATCAAGAGCTAATAAAAGATATATTTATCAACACTTATCAATTGGTACTAATAAATGTATGATTTATCAAAACCTTTTTAGCAGTGATAAATTCATTTATTTATTAGTTCTTTCCATTTTAGTGTTGATAAATATATATTTTATCAGTGCGATTTATAAGAGAAAATAAAACACATTCCCCTATTTTAAATGAACCATAACCAAGATCATCCATGCTCAAACCGTTCGAGCTCCCATATAGGCCAAATTCAGTTATCACCTCCTTTGAATATTTTGGACATACTAACCCTTAAACTGAAGCTATGTTATTCATTACTCTAATCTTTAATTGGTCTTTCATTATTTTTTTTCAATTTTTATCATTTTTCTCATTGGTTCTTCTCTTCTAATCGATGTTTAGAGCCTCACTCGAATGATTTTGGGGCGATGGTATTGAACACATGTGTGTTTCTAGAAATTGGAACATACCTTGTATTAAATATTATTTTATATATTCATGAGCTAAATGTAATCCCCCATACCCTATCTTTTTCAATTTGAGTGGCTCTAATTTGGATAAGATTGTTTGCTAAAGAAATTTTCACCATCTTAACTATACTGGGGATGTGTTTTTTTGTTTCTATTTTTAAATGAAATAGTTGTATAGTTATGCTTGTTCATTTGATTTTATAATTTTAAGAACATTCAACCCAAAAAATGTGGGGTTTCTAGGGAGGTTATCATTTTTTTAGAAAACTACCATCTTCTTATCTTCTATAAGATCAGAATTTTAAACTGAATTATTAATGTTAGAATATATTAAAAAGTGTAAATGTTAGTAGTATTACCAAATTCCCATAATATATGTATATATATATATGTGTAATAAAGTTTTCTCAAACAATGATAAACACAATAAAATAAATTGAAACAAATTAGGGATAAAAATAAAAAATGACCCATTAATCTTCATACCTGTTGTATATAGGAGATAACTGGGTGTGATGAACCTGAAAACCTATAATAAAATATGAGAACCAACATCCAAAATCACAAATTTCCACTTCATTACAAAAAGACACTAAAAATGTGTAGAATTATCAGTCCACTAATCACCTTTTTGTGAATTTTCTAACACCAACAACAAATAAAAGTATAGGAAAAAATGTCTTATAAATCATCCCAGGGAAATATAATGACAATAAATGAATGGGTAAAAGAAAAACCACCATAAGAAATACCCATGGGGCTCCTAATGTAACCCAAAAGTGGCCATTTTCATTATCATAAGTCATTATGCCCATCCCAAAATCATCCTGAATCATTGGTTCAAGCCATATAAGGAAGTGTAGATAATTGAAAATATTAGCAACATCATAGAAAGGGAGTCTATAAATATCCTTAGCACCAAACCTATTTAGAAATATGAAATATTCCCATCATGTCTAGATGACATGTTTTCTATCCGCACCCCAATGGTTATTAAAGTCACGGAGGTCTCCAACATTCTTCAATGATTATCAGGTGATGTGAGGTAATGTTCAATTCATTAAGCTGAATCATGAATTTTTTCCCATGGGGAACATCAGTCCAACTGCGAAGTGTATCATCAATTAAAGTTTATATTCAAAGGATGGATAGGGGGTATGCAACTTAGTTTTTCTGTAAAGACGCGTAAAATTCAAGGGAAATTTTTTTCTTAATTTTCTCTGGGATTTTACAAGATCATAGTTTTAGACGGCACTTGATTCTGAGGCTCGGTGTGCCCAGAATTTCTATCCAAAGTTTAGCTCGGGTACATTCAGTGAACAAACGAGCGTGAATTTCTAACTTTTGAACCGGTGCTAGGAATTGAATTTCGAGGGCACCGATGGAACCATAGTGCTGGTAATTGCTTAGGAATGCCTTTTCTGGAGTTGTGTTTGCTCGTTATGAATTGTTTAATTTTTGTGGATTAAGTGTTAGTGAAATAAAATTTTCGTTAAGAATTTTATTTCCCTTTCCATGAGTTATAACCTAAGTGTAGGAGTTAGGGTGGGACCCACTGTTTGTTAGTTTTTCTTGAGTGGATTAAAGGTGAGGTGGGGACCACACGATCCCCCACCTTTTCAAATCCCTTAACTCCCTAACTCCTCTTCACCCCCCACTTAAGTTTTGTAACGCTTATAACTTTTTAACTTCCCATTAATTGGGTGACTTTACCTCTCCTCTCTTAAAGTATTCCATCACCCAATTCAATTATTTAATTTAAGTTTTGAATTTTTGAATTGTGGATTATGTTAATAAAATAAGGGTGAGCCTTATTTAATTTTGGATGGATGTTGTGTGTGGAAAATTGAGGAGCGAGATCTTCATCTTCATCACGAAGAACACCAAGACTTCGACGAAGAATACCAAGACTTCGACAAAGAACGCCGTCACCGTAAGAAGAGATCGACGTGCCGTCTCTTCTCCTCTTCTCAGTTGGTGTGTTTCCGAAGATTGACGACGCACCCTCTTTCGATCTTCTTCCCATGTCAAAGAAAAGGATCTGCCACTTCCTCCTCGGGCGTTCTCCGTCAACTTACGGAGCTTCACCTCGCGACGTCTTTTTCTGCGGCGAACCCCCGTTCTAGCTACGCTCAAGTAGGGGTTTATTTAATTATTTTCGTTCGTGAATTCTACTTTTTCGTCCTTTGTGAATTTACGATCAGATGCTATCGATTAACGAGAGGGGTCCGGACCGCAAAAACACGGCCGACCCTCCTCCAGTTTGAATGTTGTTTCTTGTATGGTTGGAACAGAATGGTGTGGTGTCGTCGCACCATGCGGGATCGTACGATAAGTAATGCGCGGCGCCGTCACGTCGTGCCGTGAAGTTGAACAAGGACGCGACGCCGTCGCGACGCGTCGAAGAAAACCGAAGACACCGCGGCCCGAGCGGGGCCATGGCGGAGGGGTGCGGTGCCATCGCACCGTGCCGGACGAACCAGGCCACGGCCGGTTCCGGGCCGCGGCGGAGCAGGGTGACCGACGGCCGGTTCCGGGCCACCGGTGTCAGCGAAGGAGGAAGGACCGACCATCGCCGGTCCTTGGTGGCTGAACCGGCCGGCCGGTGCGGGCCTGCTAAATAGAGGGAAAACTGGGGAAATTAATTCCCCCGGCCGGCCAAGCCAGCGGCCCCATTAATGGGGCCGCGGTTATGGGGAAACCGGGGGGCGGGGGGGGGGGGGGGGCAGCGCCACCCCCCCGCGAGCCGGAACGGCTCGGCCGCTTGGCCGAGCCAGCTGGCGCCAACGCGCCAGGTCGCCAGCTGGGCCGGGCCGCCGGGCCGGGCCGCGCCGCGCCGGGCCAACCTGGACCCAGGTCTGGTCGACCCGATTCGGGCAGAACAGGGGGGTCTCGGGCCGGGTCGGTCCGGGCCTGAAAACCCCGTTTTCGGACCATCTTCGGTCTTTTGCCCATAACTTGGGCTACAGACCTCCGTTCGACGCACCTTCAGTTGCGTAGCGATCCTTTAATCGAGACAGTCGTTTTGGTATATCGCACTCAAGGTTTCAGAATACTTTGGGTTTGGCCGGGTTGCTTCGTACACGAAACCAACCGGGCCCTCGGAGCGGAAACGCTCATATCTTAAGCTCCGGACATCCGATTGACGTACCTTCGACTTTTTTGGATTCCTCTAAGTGAGACAGATCGTTTAACTTATTCCATCCGAGGTTTGGATGCAGGTGAAGTACGGTCGGGTTGGTTTTTCCTTAAAAACCAACCGGGCCCCTGGGACGAAAAAGCCAATAACTCTCAGACCGGGCGTCCGATCGACGTGCCGTCTGCGACGTTGAGTTCCTGTTGACAATACAGAACTTTTGGATACATCAACTCTGGACTATGTGTCAGTTGATGTATCAGACTCTCGGCTCGTGGATCGGACCCTCCCGAGCGAGCTTGCTGTGTGCGGGAACCCTAGAGCTGGCTGCGTTTGCTACTGTGATGACGACGACTGTACAGAAATCCTCAGTGGATTTGATGGTGACGACTACAGCACTCAGCGATCCTACGTGGATCAGTGCTACCAATGTTGTGTGGGTCCGATCTTGTGTGGGTCAGCGCTCAGCGGTTCTGTGTGAGACAGTGCCTATAGATCTTATGTGGGTCTGATCCCGTGTGGGTCTTTGCGGGGGTTAGTACCTATCGATCCTTTGTGGGTCCGACGACTTAGATGGATCAGTGATCATCTCTATCATCTTTCGAAGAAGTATACCTGTGTGTGCTGAAATCCTATTTTTCTTTCCTATGTGGATTGTGTTGAGCTATCCTATTTGGATTGACGTTTTGCTTTCCTGTGTGGACTGGGATGTACTTGGTCTCGGATGTTGGAGCCGAACGAGAATTGATGACTTAGGTATATGTATGGGCATATACCTAAGCCATGTCGGATGTTACATCGTGATTGTATCTTTCCTTTGTGGTTTTTCCTTTGTGGATTCTGGGAGACCTTCGGGGGTCTTGGGGTCCCTACTGAGTAGCATATACTCACCCCTGCACGGGCTATGCCCGCACTACGTTGTGTTGGTTGCAGACGATGGACATCGCTGATCGTGATGGAGGCCTGCGGAGCAGGATGGTACCTAGAGGTGGACCACAAGGTGGGACATACTCGGAGCAGTAGGCTGGACCCGAGGAGCAGTGGAGGCTTTCTGTACCCACCCTTCAGTTGGGATTTTTAGTGGACAACTCGACGTTGCGGCTTTACTTTTCAGTTGCTGTTTTCCCTTTCCAGTTGTACTTTACTTTCAGTTTGGGTTTGTATACTGGTCCACTTACTTTCAGCACAGCTTGTTTCAGTTTTACTGAGTGTTTTACTTCTGCTTGTACTATTTGGTGTATGTTTACTTTTATAAAGGAAATGTCTTCCCTGTTATCGGGATTTATGCCTTTGGTGCTAGTCGCCAACCCCTGGCCTATGGAAGGTGGGCTTGGGGTAGCCACGACACGGGCCCTGAGGACGGGTCGTGACAAATTGGTATCCGAGGAGTTCAGTTCTACCACAGAACTTGGGACTCTGATCTTTTTCTATGTGAAGAAATAGTGTTTAGCGTATTGGGTGTGGTTATCAGTCTAGGGAGTCTAGTGTTGGTGCGGAGGCCGACGTATCCGTACACCAGGACCCTGACTTCTGATTTCTGACTTAATGCACGAAAACATTGATTGCATGTGCGTTTCAAGTTTTCTTTGTGATTACTTTGTATCAGCTCACCAGTTATACTGTTCTGATCATGGTGCACCTGTTCCCTTTTCAGGATGGCCCCACGACGACAGCCAGCTAGGGTTCCGAGAGTCGAGCGTGATGACAGCCCACCGAGCGACGAGGCCTCGGTGCAGGTCCCTTTTTTAGTAGTGGCACCAGCGGTAGCTCTACCCGCCGAGCCACCGATGCTTCCAGCACCAGCCGCTGACGATACATGTCGCCTTAGTGCACTGTATGAGTTCCAGCGCCAGCGACCGCCCAGGTTCCGCGGGGAGATGGACCCCCAGGAAGCCGAGGACTGGTTGGAGGCCGTGGTATGAGTTTTTCGGTTAGTGAGGACACCAGCAGACCTCATGGTGATCCTCGCAGTGAGCCTACTACACACAGCAGCGGGCCGATGGTGGAGCTTGATGCTCTAGGTGCACGATGAGGCATCTCTTCTCTAGACAGACTTTGAGAGCCTCTTCATCTCGGAGTTCATCCCAGCCACCCTTCTTGTGGTACGCATCTAGGAGCTTTTTCAGCAGCGACAGGGCAGCATGACGGTCGCCCAGTACTCAGCGAGATTTACCGATCTCTCGCGCTACTCTACGGACATGGTACGAGACCCATTCATCCGGGCTTGGACCTTTGAACAGGGATAGAGACACGAGATCAGGGCATCACTGATATCCCACAGCATTCCGACTCAGACAGGAGTACTGGAGCGAGCCCTTTTGATTGAGAGTTTTCTTGTAGAGTCTACACCAGCGCCGAGACCCACCACAGGGCGGCACATAGTAGAGTCTTCTACAGCAGGCAGTTGAAGGATGACTCATGGGTCCAGGCAGACCAGACCCTCATGCAGACGACCTCAGGACACTGGCTCAACAGTGCGGGGCACACAGCATGGAGCCAGTCTTTCGAGAGGCAGGCAGTGCTACTCATGCGGCGGGCAGAGCCACATGGCTCGTGAATGCCCGACCCGCCGTGCCGAGGAGTAGCAGACGGTTGAGGGACCACTGAGGCAGAGGCAGAGGGTCGACCCTGTCGGTCCTCAGGGAGCAGGCGGATGAGGCAGAGGAGCTGGCCGAGTAGCAGGTGGTGGGAGACGCTTTGAGACCCTACCACCACCACCACCAGGAGGTCCACCCCGACCACAGGGAGCTGGCGGGCAAAGACAGGCACAGCTCCAGGCAGCAGAAGCCTAAGACCACGGTGCGCCCGAGATGATTCGAGGAATGATCTATGTCTATTCCACCCTTGATGCAGTATAGACACAAGAGCGAGTCACTCTTTCATAGCCACTGCCCTTGTTTGGAGCTCGGAGATTCCGACAGAGCCGTTGGCTCGATCCTTACGGCTATAGATTCCTACGGGAGAAGACTCGATGATTACGCACTGGTGCCGGCAGTGTGAGCTTACTCTAGGAGGCGAGAGCTTCGACTGGGATCTTCTTGTAGCGGCGTTGAGGCCTTACGACATCATCTTGGGCATGGATTGGTTGTCTACGGTCCATGCACAGATTGACTGTATTAGGCTCAAGGTGCAATGTGTACGCACCGACGGGAGCAGGTTCACCTTCACCGGCGAGAAGGGAGCCTTTGCAGCACAAGATGGACTTCCGCGGAGGAGAGGAAAACCCATCACTCACTAGTTGGCTAGTCTCATCCTAGGAGAAGTTGACATGTGGAGTCCTAGTTTTCCTGCAGTGGTGGATCAGTATACGAACATCTTTCCCGAAGACATTCCAGGGTTACCTCCTCGCAGAGAGGTAGACTTTTATATTGACCTGTACCCCGGGAAAACCCCGATATCGACTCTAGAATATCGGATGGCCCCCGCCGAGCTACGAGAGCTACGGGTACAGTTGGAGGACTTGCAGGGCAAGGGGTTCATCCGACCCAGTGTTTCACCCTAGGCTTCCCTGATTTTGTTCACCAAGAAGGCGGACGGGAGCTTGCGACTTTGTGTCGACTATCGTCGCCTGAACTAGGTGATAGTGAGGAACAAGTATCTGCTACCAAGGATTTATGACCTCTTCGATCAGCTCAATGGAGCATGGTGGTTTTCGAAGATAGACCTCAGGTCAGGCTATCATCAGCTCAGAGTTCGAGACGAGGACGTGTAGAAGACGACCTTTAGATGTCGATATAGTCACTATGAGTTCTTGGTTATGCCATTCGGCATAACCAATGCTCCAGCAGTGTTCATGGACCTCATGAAGAGGATCTTCCAGCCATACCTCGATTAATGATTCGTGGTCTTCATCAACGACATTTTGATTTACTCGACGACTGAGGAGGAGCATGCCTACCACTTACGGGTTGTACCAGACACACTCCGAGAGCACCAACTTTATGGAAAGCTCTAAAAGTATCAGTTCTGGATACGTGAGGTCCACTTCTTGGAACACATCATCTCTGAGGCGGGAGTTGCGGTGGATCTTGCGATGATCGAGGCAGTGCTAGCTTGGGAGCCACCCAGGAGCATGACGGAGGTGCGAAGTTTCTTGGAAATAGCTGGATACTACCGGAGATTTGTACCAGACTTCTCCAGAGTTGAAGCACCACTATCAGCTTTGACGAAGAAGGGGAAACCCTTTGTATGGTCAGACAGATGTCAGCAGAGCTTCCAGGAGCTGAGATAGAGATTGACCAGCGCACCTATCTTGAGGTTGCATGAAGAAGGAGTTGGGTACGTAGTCTACTGCGATGCATCAGGGACCCGACATGGATGTGTTCTGATGAAAGAGCGGGCCGTGATCGCCTATGGATCACGTCAGTTGAGGCCACATGAGTAGAACTACGCTACCCATGACCTGAAGTTAGCAGTAGTGGTCTTCGCTCTGAAGACATGGCAACACTACCTGATGGGCGAGTGCTTTACAGTATTTTTTGACCATTAGAGTCTCAGATACATCTTCTCTCAGAAGGATCTGAATTTGAGACAGCGGTGATGGATCGAGTTCCTCCAGGACTATGAATTTGATATAGTCTATACTCCTCGGAAGGGGAACGTGGTAGCCGATGCTCTCAGCAGGAGGAAGAGCATTCAGCTACTTGAGGAGGCAACAGAGCATCTAGACTCTTTGCAGATATCCTTTGTGGATAGAGATGGAGCAGCCTTACTTCAGTCTCTCACAGTCACTCCTCCACTAAAACAGCGGGTTAGAGAGGCACAACGTGGGGACACTGACTGTGAGACGTGACGTGCACAAATATCCTCTAGACAGGCACCGAATGGTTTTTCCTTGGGAGAAGAGCACGACATCCTTTTCAGAGGATGTACCTTGGTACCAGTTGCTTTATAGGAGGAGGTGATGAGAGAGTTTCACACTTCTCCTTTGGCGATACATCCTGGAGTGGCGAAGATGTACCAGGATCTCAGACGACAGCACTGGTGGCCGGGGATGAAGAAGGCTGTGGCAGAGTTCGTTTCTCGATGCCTCACCTACCAGCAGGTGAAGGCTGAGCACCAGGTACCAGCAGGCTTGGTACATCCCTTAGAGGTCCTAGAGTGGAAGTGGGATGGAATATCTATGGACTTCGTGACTGGACTTCCACGCACTTCCAGAGGTCACGACTCCATTTGGGTGATTTTCAACCGACTCACCAAGTTGGAACACTTCTTACCCATCAGAGAGCAGGGATCAGTGGAGAGCTAGGGACGACTTTACGTTCAGGAGATTGTACGTCTACACGGTGTTCCATTATATATCGTCTCCGATCGAGATTCTCCATTTACTTCCCGGCTTTATAAGGGGTTGTAGGAGGCATTAGGGACGCAGGTATGTCTGAGCACCGCCTTTTACCCTCATACGGATGGTCAGACAGAGAGGACCATTCAGACTCTCGAGGACATTCTCCACGCATTCATCCTTGACTTTGGTCATAGCTGGGAGGACCACCTACCCTTGGTGGAGTTCGCGTACAACAACAGCTACCACTCCACCATCGGGATGGCACCATACGAGGCATTGTACGACCGACCTTGTAGATCTCCTTTGTGCTGGACAGACCCTGGGGAGTCAGAACTTATGGGACTGGAGATGGTCCAGGCCACGAGAGAGAAGGTCCAGGTCATCCAGGAGCGGATGAGGACATCTCAGAGCCGGTAGAAGTCATACGCTGACAGGAGGTGGAGGCCACTAGAGTTCGAGGATGGTGACCATGTCTTCTTGCATGTCTCACCTCGACGTGGATTACAGAGATTTGGCCAGGGCAGAAAGTTGTATCCATGCTTCATCGGACCATTCCAGGTCTTCAGCAGGATTGGCGAGGTGGCTTATCGCCTGGCTCTACCACCTCAGTTGCACCGGGTGCACGACGTCTTCCACGTATCCCAGCTGAGGAGATATGTGCACGACCCGACGCATATAATTGACTATGGGGAGCTTGACGTTGATGATGGGGTGACTTTTGTGGAGGTTCCAGTGGAGATCGAGGATCGACAGAAGCGGGTCCTGCGTTGATGGCCGATTCCTCTAGTGCGCATTAGATGTCAGCACGAGAACCTCCAGGAGAGCACTTGGGAGCGGGAGGCTCAGATGCGTGCTCAGTACCCACATTTGTTTCCCTAGCTTATGATGTATCTTTACGGGGACGTAAATCCCTGAGGTGGGAGTAATGTAAACACCCATAAAATTCAAGGGGAATTTTTTCTTAATTTTTTCTGGGATTTTTCAAGATTGCAGTTTCAGAGGGCACTTGATTCCGAGGCCCGGTGTGCCCGGAATTTCAATCCGAAGTTTAGCTCGGGTACGTTCAGTGAACAAACGAGCGTGAATTTCTAACTTTTGAACCTGTGCTCAGAATCGAATTCCGAGGGCACCGATGGAACCGTAGCGCTGGTAATTGCTTAGGAATGCCTTTTCTGGAGTTGTGTTTGCTCGTTATGAATTGTTTAATTTTTGTGGATTAAGAGTTCGTGAAATAAAATTTTCGTTAAGAATTTCATTTCCCTTTCCATGAGTTAGAACCTAAGTGTAGGAGTTAGGGTGGGACCCACTGTTTGTTACTTTTTCTTGACTGGATTAAAGGTGAGGTGGGGCCCACATGAGCCCCCACCTTTTCAAATCCCTTAACTCCCTAACTCCTCTTAACCCCCCACTTAAGTTGTATAACTCTTATAACTTTTTAACTTCCCATTAATTGGGTGACTTTACCTCTCCTCTCTTAAAGTATGCCATCACCCAATTCAATTATTTAATTTAAGTTTTGAATTTATGAATTGTGGATTAAGTTAATAAAATAAGGGTGAGCCTTATTTTATTTTGGTTGGATGTTTTGTGTGGACAATTGAGGAGAGAGCTCTTCATCTTCATCACGAAGAACACCAAGACTTCGACGAAGAACACCAAGACTTCGACGAAGAACACCGTCACTGTAAGAAGAGATCGACGTGCCGTCTCTTCTCCTATTCGCATCCGGTGTGTTTCTGAAGATCAACGACGCACCCTCTATCAATCTTCTTCCCGTGTCAACGAAAAGGAGACGCCACTTCCTCCTCGGGCGTTCTCCGTCAACTTACAGAGCTTCACCCCGCGACGTCTTTTTCCACGACGAACACCCGTTCTAGCTACGCTCAAGTAGGGGTTTATTTAATTATTTTCCTTCGTGAATTCTACTTTGTTGTCCTTCGTGAATTTACGACCAGATGTTATCGATTAATGAGAGGGGGCCGGACCGCACAAACACGGCCGACCCTCCTCCAATTTGAATGTTGTTTCTAATATGGTTGGAACGGAATGGCGTGGTGCCGTCGCACCACGCGGGATTGTACGACAAGTAATTCTTGGCACTGTCGCGCCGCGTCATGAAGTTGAACAATAACGCGATGCTGTCGTGCCGCGTCGAAGAAAACCGAAGACACCACGGTCGGAGCGGGGCTGTGGCGGAGGGGCGGGGTGCCGTCGCACCGCGCCGGACGAACCAGGCCGCGGCCGTTTCCGGGCCGCGGCGGAGCAGGGTGACCCGCGACCGGTTCTGGGCCGCCGTTGTCGGCGAAGGAGGAAGGATCGGCCGTCTCCGGTACTTATTGGTAGAACCGGCCGGACAATGGGAAAACTGGCGGAATTAATTCCCCCGGCCGGCCAAGCAAGCAGCCCCATTAATGGGGCCGCGGTTACGGGGAAACCGGGGGGGGGGGCAGCGCCTCCCCCCCGCGAGCCGGAACGGCTCGGACGCTTGGCCGAGCCAGCTGGCGCCAGCGCGTTGGGTCTCCGGCCGGGCCGAGCCGACCCAGACCTGGGTCATGTCGACCCGGTTCGGGCCGACCGGGGGGGGGGGGGGGGTCTTGGGCCGGGTCGGTCCGGGCCCGAAACCCCCGTTTTTGGACTATCTTCGGTCTTTTGCCCATAACATGGGCTACAGACCTCCGTTCGACGCACCGTCAGTTGCGTAGCAATCCTTGAATCGAGACGGTCGTTTAGGTATATCGCACTCAATGATTCGGAATACTTTAGTTTTGGACGGGTTGGTTCGTACACGAAACCAACCGGGCCCTCGGAGCGGAAACGCTCATATCTTAAGCTCTGGACGTCCGATTGACGTACCGTCAACTTTGTTGGATTCCTCTAAGTGAGACGGATCTTTTGGATTACTCCACTCGAGGTTTGGATATAGGTGGAGTACGGTCGGGTTGGTTTTGCCTTAATAACCAACCGGGCCCCTAGGACGAAAAAACCAATAACTCTCAGACCGGGCGTCCGATCGATGCGCCGTCTGCGACGTTGAGTTCTTGTTGACGATACAAAAATTTTGGATACATCAACTTTGGACTATGTGTCAGTTGATGTGTCATCCTCTCGGCTCGTGGAGCGGACCCTCCCGAGCAAGCTTGCTGTGTGCGGGAACCCTAGAGCTAGCTGCGTTTGCTACTGTGACGACGACTGTACAGAAATCTTCAGTGGATTCGACGAAGACGACTATAGCACTCAGCGATCCTACGTGGATCAGTGCTACCGATCCTGTGTGGGTCCGATCCTGTGTGGGTCAGCGCTCAGCGGTTCTGTGTGAGCCAGCGCCTACAGATCCTGTGTGGGTCCGATCTTGTGTGGGTCTTTGCGGGGGTTAGTACCTATCGATCCTTTGTGGGTCCGACGAATTAGATGGATCTGTGATCATCTCTATCATCTTTCGAAGAAGTATACCTGTGTGAGCTGAAATCCTATTTTGCTTTCCTATGTGGATTGTGTTGAGCTATCCTGTGTGGATTGACATTTTTCTTTCCTGTGTGGACTGGGATGTACTTGGGCTCGGATGTTGGAGCCGAACGAGAATTGATGACTTATGTATATGTATGGGAATATACCTAAGCCGTGTCGGATGTTACTTCGTGATTGTATCTTTCCTTTGTTTTTTATCCTTTTTGGATTCTGGGAGACCTTCTGGGGTCTTGGGGTCCCTACTGAGTAGCTTATACTCACCCCTGCCCGGGCTATGCCCGCACTACGTTGTGTTGGTTGCAGACGACGGACAACGCTGATCGTGGTGGAGTCTTGTGGAGCAGGATGGTACCTGGAGGTGGACCACTGGGAAGGACGTACTCGGAGCGGTAGGCTAGACCCGAGGAGAAGTGGAGGCTTTCTGTACCCACCCTTCAGGTGGGATTTCTAGTGGACAGCTCGACGTTGTGGCTTTACATTTCAATTGTTGTTTTCCCTTTCCAGTTGTACTTTACTTTCAGTTTGCGTTTGTATACTGGTCCACTTACTTTCAACACAACTTGTTTCAGTTTTACTTAGTGTTTTACTTCCGCTTGTACTCTATGGTGTATGTTTATTTTTATAAAGACAATGCCTTCCCTATTATCGGGATTTACGCCTTTGGTGCTAGTCGCCAGCCCCTGGCCTATGGAAGGTGGGCTTGGGGTAGCCACGGAACGGGCCCCGTGGACGGGTCGTGACATTTTCTTCCTCGATATGTAAAAAAATTTAGGCTCCTAGTTAACAAAATGAAGAGCGTAAGTTTTTTTATTTTAATACTAATATATGTAGATATTGTAATTTTCCTTTGAATTACCAAAACTAGAATTTAAATTTACACCCACAGTCTAGTGACCATGGATATTATATTTATCCAATCAGATTCCATGAAATAAAGAAAGTGAATCATCACATAAGGAACTATACATAATAATATTTTTAGGATTGAGAGGGCATAGTGAGATTCAAACACTAATGAGAATGGGGGATAAATTATTGGTTAGTAAGGCACCAAACTTCAAAATAATTTTCTTATCACTAGTTATTATGAAGGAATATAGATTAAAAAATATAATAAAGAAAGATATATCAAGAAAGAACACACACAATACATGGGTTTTTATAAGGCTCACTCACTCTTTTTATTGAGTGCCTAATCCTCAGTGAACAACTATTGCAATCCTATTGCACATATTCTGATCTTATTATCTACAGGAACTAGGAATAGATTAGGAATATGGATTTTAACTCCATGTATAATATTGAAATAAAAGTGAAAAAAGTTAATTGATATTTGCTTCTCAACCTCAAGTGCCTCTAGAATTTGGATCATGTGTGAACCCTTTTTTTTCTCCTCAGTTCCAACCAAAATATCCCTAGAATGGGTATCTAGTTATCTCAATGTTTCCTCACACCATTTTGAATCTTTTGGGGCATATAGGAAGTATCAAAAAGGTTCCCAATTTTTTTGGTTTTATTATTTTCAATAGATAAAATTTAAATAACATGATGAATGCAACCCCATAATCTCTTAGAGAGGATATTTCACATTTAATTTATAATTAATTTAATGAAATAATTACCTCAAACATGATAATACCCTCAATCAATTTTTGTTTCTTCTCTAGTCATTTTGTCTTTGTGGTAAATAATATAAGTGAGGATTCTTCTAGGTGTATACACATGTGATCTAATAATCTCCAAGAAATTTTTATAGTATTCTGAGTGCTATCACAGAGGAACCTAGTCCTTCATGTTGTTTCCCTTTGACCAAAAGAAGGAGTTCCCTTGTTCTATCTTTGTTCTTGAGAGAGAGGATGAATGAATAATTTATCAAGCTCTTAAGATAATTCTAGAAATTTTTTAATTTCTCACAACAAGTCACACACTCTCTAAAACAATATAACATTGAATTATATTTAGGGTCAAAATAATTGAAAATTTCACACCAAACCTTTGTCAAATTATTTATTCTATGTAATATCCATTTTAGGTAATAATTTTTATAATGTTATTTTGATGATAATTATTTTATTAAATATAATTTCTTAAATAAAAAAATTATTATTTACTTAAAATGATATTAAATAAAATATATCAGTTCGATCGAACCATTAAAATAACTCATAAATCCTCCATGGAATTTATTAAACCCTAAAAAATAAAGAATTTATTAAAATAAATATTATTCATTCAATAAATTAGTATATATTTAAATTATATTAAATAAAATTTATCATTTTCTTCAGTCCATTAACTCAACCTATAAATCCACTATTAAATTTATTAAACCTCTAATAATAAAGTATTAATATAAATAAATACTATTAAATAAATAAATAAATAAATAAATGTTATATTCACTTAAATTGAGAATAAATATTTATTTTTAATATTAACATAACTAAATAATTATTTACTTTAATATATTCACTAATATAATTAATAAATAAATAATTTTTTATTGTGTTGTGAATAAAAAAATAGGTGATAAAATTCAACTCACGTATTCTAAACTCAAATATCTTCGAAATGGATCTATGTGATCTACTTTACTTGAATAATTATTATTCCACAAAAAATAATTATATTTATTCATAATATTAAATTAACTTTAATTTAATGAATTCTAGAAACACTTATTATGTGACCCTTTAGGCCTCTTTTTCAGCGGCATTAGGTGATATATCCTAAATTCCAAGAGAAACTTTTAGAAACATGTCAATACACACATAGAGAAAGAATTCAATGTCGCAATAATAAATATCATTCCTATTAATGTTAATGTGTAACATAATATATTTTTATACCAATATATCATCAAGAATGATGCATACATGTGTCATCACATTATATTATTGATTTATCTTTCTTGGAATTTCCAAAATTCAATCATCTATAAACTATAGAGACCAAGGATTTTTCTAGAAAATTCTATTCCAATAAAAGGACTATATATATCTTCTTCCATTAATACTAAAGGGGAAAATAATTTATTATCTTATTCTATAAATTATATATCAGTTATGGAACACCCAATGTATGCAACCTCCCCATGAGCATATGTGATTACATTTTTCATACATACATCAAAGTATGTGATTAATGATACCCATTAATAATAATATCAAGTATAAAAACAAATACACATATTCACATATAAGGATATCCAATGACACATAAAACCTAAAAAATTCATAATAGTTATTCTTTCCTCATGACCTCCCAACTCAGAGATCACCAAGTGTTAACTTCATGAGAATTAGTATCAATGTATTTTGGGCCCCTATTACTTGAAAGTTAAACATCATATCCATCTCATCAGAAAGATGTTATCTAAACCATATGAGAAGTTTATAAATATTTTCATAACATATCTAGGTTATCATTATAGTGAGTAACTTCTATAACTGATTAATGATACAAATAATCTAAGAATATAATCACATTAATGTTATACAGAATAACAGTCATTATGTGATAAGATATTAAATTATATCTTCTTAATAAAAATTGCAAAGTTAGTTGGTTCTAAGGAAAAAACTACAAAAAACTCTCACTTTCAGTAGATAAAACCACTAAAATTTTATAGCTTTTTAGCTCTCACATGCTATTCATTTTTATAATGATGTATAGTTATAGTCATTAAGCCTTTTGTATTCTTATCTATGGATAATCTACTTACTATGACTTCACCACTCTAAGTAAAACTCATAAGGGGTAATATACCCATGTATTCAAAATTTAACCTATGTCAAAAACTTGATATTTTTTCTTGTACTATAGTAAAAATATCATCACACACAAACATACACACAATGTTATAATAATTTACCATCTTGGTACAATTCAAAATTTTGGAACAAATCATTAGATATTTTATACCTATTTTTAATTACACCATAAGTTACAACATACTCAATATTTTTATATATAGACACCACTAGATTCATTGATCTTATATTTCTTTTTTTTCTTTACTTTGATATATGATCAAATTCTTTTAAAGGGTGACTAGTTTTTGAATCTCTTTATTAAATAGTATTCCCACTTATCTAAGTAAAATGAATTTAACCTTAATAATATCTCAAGTATTATTGTACAGTTCTAAAAACTCCCTTATTAAACTCTCTTGGTTCTATTTGATACTTCACTTATACAAAAATAAGTTTTTTATATCAGTTTTGAGCTGATGTCATTGTAAGAGATGTGGTAAATATACATTTTGACATAAATTATGAATCAAATGAATTTTCTAATATTTTCCTTAATTTTTAAAAACTAATAATCAAGATGATATTTTAGATGATTTTTTACATAACCAATATAGAAAAATAATTTTTACTAAAAAAATATATTTTTTTAAAAAAAATTACATTAGATCGAAAAAAACTACTTGTTTTTAGAGAATCAACTATAACAATCACAATTTCATATGATTAAATAGTTAGTTTACAATAATAAAATAATTAAAATAGTGAAATTTCAAAGATATCATGATAGTAATCAACAAATAATGTTAACAATGACAAAAAACAAAAATTAAATGAAAATAAAAGAGATCATTTCATGGATTTCATCTACATTAAATGATATTTGATAAATCATAATGGTTTTACAATTATCATCATCATCATAGAAATATTTGAAACTATTTCACACATAACTAAAAACACCCTATCTATCACCAAAAAGAAAATTCACTCACTATTTGGAATATATGAATCAATAATATAGGGGGAAATGAGAAATTAGAATAAAAATTTAATGAGTGTGATGGATTTGAATATGAAGGGAGAGATAAATTTTTTAGAGTAAAAAGGAAATATGGTGTGGAGGGTGATATATTTATAGATGATAATGAAAACTAATGTGAGTTAGATGTGAAAAAGATTAATTTTTTATATGTGGAGGGATGGATTGATATGTAGGAAAGAAATATTTCATTGGTGTGATTTGAAAAATGAAATTTTCATGTATTTTTAACACCAATTATTCAAATAATTAACATAAAAAATGTTTTATATAATATTTATAAAACCAATTATTTTAATAATAAAAATTAAAGAAACACTCTCTTTATGTTTTATGTTAGTTATTGTAATAAATTATGTTAAATGTTTTCAAGAAAATATTTTTAATGCTGGTTTTTAAAATAAATGACATTAAACATATCCATGTAGTAGTTTTTTACATATGTAATTTAATAATATATGTGGAAACTATTTTTATTTTCTATTATTTAATAATGGATGTCAAAATATTAATGTTATAATTATTTTTTATATTAGTGTTTTCCAACCATGATTTACGCATAAGAAATATAAAATATTAGTATATATCATGCAATATGTGATAGATTTGTTTTCATAAGTATATGGATTCCTACTTATCATGATAATTCCCTCTTATTCCTTAACAAGTTATCTTTAGTGGATTTATTTCATGTGATATAGGTAACAATTAAAACTTTAATTGTTCAATATTTTATTTACAATATATTGTAAATTTATGTACTTAAGACTTGATCAAAGAAACCACATGGATCCATCTTAGTATATCTTATTCCCAAGAACATGGATGACTATTTTGATTCATTCTAGGAGAAATAATAATTTTTAATATTCTTCTTAACTTATAGTAAAAAAGATATCCATTTTCCATATTCTATCAGTATATTTGACTTGGAGAACTATGACACTCCCACTAACCTCTTATAGAAACATGTATTGTATTATTTCTCAAAAAAACCAAAATTTCTTATGGATTGATCAAATGAATATTCTATGATCATGATTCTTGATTTTGAATGAAGTTATTCCCAAAAGACTTAAAATCAACAATCCATTTTCTTAAGAAGAGACTTTTTGGATAAGTGGGAACCATAAAATCCACCACAAGTCACCCATATATACCCCACATATCCCACATAAATGATCAACATAAAACATGAAAAATCAAATTTAAAATCCACTGTATTAAAACACTGCCACCACTATCTCCTTCCAAAAATAAAAAAATATTTAAATTTCAAAATTCAAGATATCATCATCCATCTTGAAAATCGAGTCATATCAGTTCATGCATCGCCTAGATTCTCACACCTAGCCATGAGTAACACACCAAACCCGAAAACCTACTTATACGCATCAAACCATATCATCGATGACCTCCACCGACATCTACTATCACCATCAAATGAGGTTTCATCATCTATTCCATACTTGAGTCACAAAACATCACATTATCATTCACTGATTTAGATGATTCCCAACACCAGACCATCGATGGCCTAACACAACTATCATCATCCTCATCTGAACACCACATAAAGCTTTAATCTCATATGATGAGTTAGGTCTATATCATATAATATGATATAAGTATATTATTTTTTATGATATATGATTGTTACTCTGTTCATTCCATATGATATGTTGGTATCATATCATGATGCTTTGATATAAATGAGATATCAAAAAAAGTATGTTTGATTTATCTTTTACACCTATCTATCATTATGTTTGAATGTTTTATATGATGAAACATAAGGAGGATCAGTGCATTAAATTGATGAATATGTGAGTGAACATATATTTTCTCATATGTTACAAAACATGTGAGTAAATTCATAAATATTCTCACAAGTCTTCCTGGTACATATATAAGGGAGAAGTACCCATTTTATGGGGTGTGCAATACTTCATGGTACATTCCTAGTGGGTACTCTCCCCCTATACCTCTCTTATTCTTCCTTCATTTCCATGAGGGGCATCAACATGACATGATTGAAGGAAGGTTTCTTCCAAAGTGTTCGTGTGATTATTCTAGAACATGAATACACCATATAAGAGGTATATCACTTGGATTTATCTTCTGATCTTCACCAAATACAGACTACGAAGATAAAACTACAATGTTCGTCAGTTCAAAGTACATAACATAGTTTCATCATTTTATAGTACACATATTTTGAGTATTATTGAATGGTTGATATTGGTTTGGGTTTATTTATTTCTTATACCACGATTAATGAGTGTAATTATAACCCATTAATCTTAATAGTGATATTAGATCCATTCCATGTGGATTGATACTCAAGAATAATCAATAATATTAAGAAGTTCACATTACTACTAATAAATTGGAATATGTTGTCAATATGATACATTGTGTATCAAAACACTAATCACGAGAACTCAAAAAATAGATTATGTTACTATCCAATCCTCACCGAGGATCACATAATAAAATATGTGATAACATAAATTGTGGTTGGGGTCATAGAGTACATTATAATATAACACAATATTCATTAGGGTCACAAAATATGAAATCTAACATCAAAAGTGGTTCCACACCACATGAATTTAATCTCACATAGTCAGTGGGTTAATTTCACATAACGCCCAAGTTAATGGTACACAATCCCCTTTTAGAACTAGTTTTACCTTAAAAAATAACCCATATAATTATCCATGCATTATCTCACCATAAAGAAGCTATCATGATAACAAATTAAAAATCATAACATAAGTTTCAATTTATAGAAACATGATTTTACTCTTACATAGGGTCTATGAATTATGGTGTGATAGATGGGTTACAATTAGTTATTATAATGCATGAACATGCATTATTCCTATGCGAGGAACTAACTTATTCTTATAAATATTTTCCTACATCACAGGTGAGTCATCAAATACTACTTAGAAAGAAAAAATGTAAATTTTTTCTCCCTAAAGATCAATTATGAATTGATTTAAATAATTTATAATTTATTTTTTATAAATTATAGAAAAAAGTTATTTGGGATATCAATTTATTTATATATTATTTTTAAATAAATTAATTATAAAATGTTTATAATTAATTAATACTTTGTTTGAAAGAGTTATTAAATAGATATACATTTTTAATGGTTAATATTAGCATATCTTTTTCCCAACTATATAGAATGCCTTATAATTTATAAATATAGAGTTTATTTAGAAATTATAAGAATAATTTATAAAGTTATTATAAATTACAAAAGGGAAGTAAAATATAAAATAGTTTATATTTATATTATCATTTTTTTTAATAATTGTCAATATAAAATTGTTCAAATTAAAAGGGTCTTATTTGAGAAAGTATTTAAACCACATTCGAATGATTGATTTCATCAAGATTTATATAATATTTAATATATAATATTTGGATTATGTAAATAGTTATTATAATATAAATTTTAATATAAAATGATTATATTTCATTAAATAGAATATTTTTAAATTAAATACCATATAACGAAAAATATGAAGGAGTTAATTTTGGGAAAAGAATATAAAGAATTTATATTCAAAGTTCTGAGAAGTCCTTAAGGATAGATAAATTATAAAATGTTAATAGTCATCTTTAATTTATGAAGAGTTCATACATGGTTTATCTCATGTTTAAATATATGAAATTTTCTTAAATTTAAAAACATATTACCTTGTTTATTATTCATGAATATAACTGTTATATTATGAATTATTATATGTAATATTTAGTTTAAAGTTTTTAAATCACTTATGAGTTATCAGACATGCATCTAAGGTGATACATTATAGGTATGAAGAGTGATTTAGTTTTTTCTATACCTTGAATTTGGAATAAATTAAGGCATGGGATTGAATTAAATAGTTTAATATTATTTTCACATATTAGGAGTTATAAATATGATGGAATATAGATCTCACTTGATTAAATTTTCTTATAGTAGAGGGACATCATTTAATGCCCAGACCCCAAAATCCCAAAGCTAGGGCATTATTTTAATATGTTGGAATTATTACAAGAAATCAAGTCCTAAATGACTGATCAGTTTAGCGGTCTTGGAAAATATATTACATACATGAACATTACATTAAAATTTGTAACATAAAATATATCATAGATAATCCTTTTAGAACACCATTATTCCCCTCTCTTGACCCTGCATAGCAATAATAATACACTTCTTGGCATCCTAGGAAGATAAAACATAAGAAAAGGGTGAGCTTAGATGCTTAGTAGGGGTAAATAATTCAGCGGAAGCTATAAACTTTTAAGGTAAGATGTATAATAAAAACAACATCCTTTTAAACATAAACTTGAACATAATATTGAAAAAATTATTCAAAAATTACCATATAAACATGTACATGTATATTATACTCGTCAAATAATCACATGTAATAACTAATTTCATAATTAAGGAATGCATAATTCCAGACATAATAACTACTATGTCAAGGCCTTATGCCAAGAACATTCACAAATATTCAGTCAAGTCCTTGTTCCAAGACACTAGTTTGTCTCATTAGACCTACCAATTCATTTAGGGGCTATAACAGGCCCCACCCATCACTTATTAAGTCCAATTCATTCCTCATATGAAAAGGGAGAGACATAACATAATCATTTGTATTAAAACTAGCATAAAAAATGTCTAAACTTTAACCATAAACCATGAATGGTATAAAAATATCACATCCATAGTCAGACATATCATAGCTCATTCAATACAATATGGAAGATTGTATTATAATAAATCAACCTCAATCAAGAATATTATCCAGTAAAGGATGTTGACATAGTTGAAAATGATTAGTAAAACTCTTTGAGAGAAATATCCCCTTTTCATGAAATCATTTAAAATTCACACAATTCATAAAGTAATTAATTTAAAATAAAATTTTGAATCAAAATGTCCCATACCAATTTGAAATGTTTGAAATTAATTAACATTTTAAAAAAATCATGTCCATATAAATAAATGCTTAAAATCATTTTGAAAACATGAACATTAATTAAATAGATTTAGAAAAATAAATATTTAAAACATTTAAAATGATGATATTGTTAAAGAGTCCCTTCCATAAAGCATGAAAATCTTGATTTTAAAAATATGTTTTTTGAAACATGGACATGTATGATAAATATGTCCCCATAAATACTTACACATAAACAATCTAAGATAATAATGAGATTGATAAATTAACCCTAACCTTAGATATGATACTCTTCGTACATGTCCTAAACTCCTATATAATGTTTTTAAACATATTATTAACTAATATCAGAATCAGAATAATATTTATTATATCATATATGATTCTTTTATAACTTTATATTACCCATTTTTTAACAATTCCATGTTAATGCAACATTTCAGGTAATATTGCTTTGTTTATCTTACGTGTTGTGACTTGTTATTCTTGATCATATCAATTAGATCATGATTTACTTACTTCCAAAATGTATAATATGATTTATATGTCATATATATTAATAATATAAATATATATAGTAGATATAAATATAAAATGTAATACACCGTTCATGGAGATGGTAGGCTGTACATACGCATGAACGTTTTTTCCATTTTCTTATCGTATTGAATGGAAGTTTTTGAATGAAATATATGTACACACACACATATATATCATTAAAGTAGACTTATTATATCATATATTTCATAATTATGAATAATATATATTTTTTATAATCATTCTTGGATGGTTAAAGTGGAGAATGAATGTCATCGCGTTGTGAAGATGGCAGGCCATACGTACGTACGAGCGACGATATCATTCCCTTAATGATTAAATGATATAGAATTGGATAGTATATTAATTATAAATAATAATAATAATTTCATATTAATAATTTATGACTATTATACTCATCATTATACACATCCAATAAAAGTAATATGGAATAAGAAATTACACCACGACGTGGAGACGATAAGTCATAACCACGAACACATGGTGATACTATTATTCGTAGGATAGATAAAATGATGAATATAATTTTCCCATGATTATATTAACATATAAGTATATGTATGATACTATATTTATTACTTTTTTATGGAAACAATATAGAATTAATAAGTAGAATAAGAAAATAACTTTGAAAGTAGGGATAAAAAGATTACCTCTTCTTCGGGTCTTTCCTTTTGATTTGAACAAAAGGGCTCCTTAGGATGGATCTATGCCCATAGTTAGACCTCTAGGATGAAGTGAGGGAGGTTGGGAGGATAAATTGGAAGGTTTTGTACTAACTAGAAGGCTTTATAGGTGTGAGTTAAAGATAAAGGGAGGTACCCTTTTATAAAAGAGGTGAGTGGGACTTTAGAAAAAATATTGAAATATTAATTTTTTATAAAAATAATTTCTGTTTCTCATAGCTCAAAATTAACTTATTTATAGGATAAGATGATTATGGGTATAAATAATCTAAAGAAATAGATTTTAGACATGATTAAGTCATAAAATTAACCTTATATTCTAGATTTAACCCTTTTTAAAATTGGTTAACTCTTACCATGCCCCCTTGTATTTTTATACTACATGGTTAATATATTTACAATAGAATTCCAAGAGAAACTAAACTGGATCATTAATGATATTTTTTCACTATAAAAGTCATTTGGATGAAATTTAGATTTTTAATATTTTTATATCATTTAATAAAATATTTTGTTTAAAAAAACCGATTTATGTCAATTTTGAAACTATTTAGTAATTGATTTTTTAAAGTCATAAAAAATTTATTCTTTAAAACCAAAGGCCTTAAATGATCTCTAATATGTCAATTTCATCTATAAACATTGTTTATGGAATCAAAAGGTTCAAAGTAGATTTATTTTAATATTTATAAATTCATTTATTTGAATCTTTCATTAATGAGGTAATCACTCCATAATAATTGTGTCATAAATAAATAAATTTTTCTAAGATCTAAAAATTATAAATAAAATATATATATATATATATTAAATATTTTAATATTTATAATTAATATTTATAGATAAATATATCAGTTATATAACCCTATATTAAAATTGATTTATTAAAAGATATATGTTTATGTTGTAATTATCCTTACTTTAAATTATTTCTTATAACATGTCATTATCACACCCAAGTGGTCCCATGGGGTACTAAAATAATCCTAAGGATGAAAATGGTTATAAATATCTCATAAAATAGTATTAGGACATGTTTTAGGGTAGTTTAACATTATTATAATATTATTTTTTACCCTTATTTACCTGATTTACCCTTTAACCATGGTAAATAAAAATAATTACTGAAGTTACTATTAATAATTTCAAAAAATAAAAGGTACCTATTTAGAAAATTTGGACCTTATGATTAGAAATTTTGAATCCATTTTTACAAATTAAAAACACAGATTTTTTAGAAATCAATTTAAAATTAAATCCCATTGTCAAAACTAGAAAGCGGAGTTTTAATAAGTAAAAATTATCAAAATGTTTACATGTGTTTATGTCCAATTTAAATGTGAAATTACTTACAATGAACTAAATTGTATTAAATTATAAAAATATAATCTAATTATAATTTAAAACCACTCAAGTTAATAATTTAAAACTATAAATTCTTTCGATTAAAAAACTTGTTTTCAATTAAAATTTAATATTTTTCACTATTCATTAAAATATAAAATTTATCAGAAAAGTACCAAAAATTTATCCAAACTAAATTTTTTATGTCCCAATTCTAAATAAGAATTTAATTTATTCAAATTGGATATATAAATGTGTCAAATATTGTATTTTAAAAGGGTTCACCATTAAAAGGCGGAAAAACTACATTTTTGGAAAATTACTTCTTTTATCTAAAAAAGTGAATTTGTACTTATATTATGTCTAAGAAACAAAAAATATGAATGTTAAAATTATATGGGATATATAAAATTCAAAATATGATTAATACTATTCATAAATGCTTTTAAAATGGCTAGTTTGATAGGACGTGATGCACTTGAACTCAGTGTTGCGTACGTCACATGCAATTGAATTATTTAAAAAGGAAGTATACCGTGGAAGCTTGGGGTGTTAAATTATACCATCCTTTAATAAATTGAATCATCTCAATTGAAACATAAGATTGAAAAATAGGGTTTTGATATTTCAAAATTTCTTATTTGAAATCTGACATTGAAAAATGGATTAATGAGACCTCTATTTTAAAATAAATAAAAGTAGGTATAATGGTTACCAGAAATAACACACAATAGGGTTTCATGTAGGATAAAATGGATATGGAAGAGAAAACTAACCATCATGTTCTAATGGAGAGTGATAGAGAATATCATTTGGAGAAATTTAACAATATAAAAGCCACAAATCTATGATTATTCAAGGGGCCATTTGATTCATTAAAAAAATAAAGTACTGAGATTTTTTTTGATATTTTCACTTGAGTTAAAGAATTAATTCATAGACTAAGAACACAATGAATCATACTTCATTTACATGTAAATTTTTAACCATTAACTAATTCCTACCACAAACTCATCTTTCTCATCAAAAGATAATAAGAATAAAAAAAATTATTTATCTTAATCATATAAGGTTCCAAATATAAACTTATACCATTTTAATAAAGGAATTTTTTTTATAATAACTAGGGACTTATTGTAGGCCAATGGTAGGCAATAAATCCTTGTCGCACTTTTGTTGTGGGTTTGATTCCTACAGCCTCATCTGACGCAATGTGTTATCACCCAACCTCCAAGTTTTTCTTTTTCTAAGAATATAGTATTATAATATTCCAAAAATAATATTAAGAAATATTTTAACCTTAAAAAATACTATCCAAAGTTCAACTTAATCCATTCCAACTTTTATAGTTATCCAAAATAATTCTGTCCAAACTCTCTCGAAAAGGTCTCTAAATTTCCAAAATCAATTGTAACATCAGATTCCCCAAACAATGTAATATTTCTATTATTGTCACATAATGAATATATGATTACCTTTATCATATTAAAACCTTAGGAAAAACAAAAATTACTGTAGTACAATCCTTATATTTATCTCATTCTTCTTATAACTGAAAAATAATTCTTTAATCTAAAAAAACTAATACATTAATTATTACACTTAGACCCTAATTACAATATAAGATTAACCTTGATCCATTTTCTTTTTATGATATATATTTCATTGAATCTTTGGACAATAATTTGCATAATTTACCATGTCTTTACAATTTTAATATTACAATGCTTCTTTCTTTCCCTTACAATCACGAGCCTGGTGATCTTTTTATCCATATTTGTAACAAACTCCAATTAATTTTAGGCAATTACCAAGGTGTTTCTTCACAAAATTATCACATAAGGGAAAATAATTCTTTCCCTTTTTCCCTTTATCTATCTCTTTCACCACCACTATCTTCTTATCTTTCTTTACTTTAACGTCATAAGACTTCGAGAATTCCTTTTCTGTTTTGATAGAACATGAGACTATATCTTCATATAATGAAAAATATTGTGAGACCAATGAATGTCTATTGACGCTCATTTCCGTCACAGAGTCTAAACGAATGAAAAAGGAAATACCTTGAACCCAAAGTGATTCATCCATTGAAAAAAATCAAAATTTGATAAAGGCATGAACAAAGGTTAAAATGCACTTGGGTCGCGCAAGTATACTTGCGCGCCACCCATTGGTCACGCAGGTGACTCGTGCGCCCTCATTGAATTTACCCCAGGGTCTTCTCCAGACTATAAATACTCTTGTGGGCCCCCCATTTCGGGAGGGGAAAAAATCCAGAAACTCAGATTTGAGCTCCCGGTGCCCTAGTCTCTTCTTAAAGCTTCTGAACACTTCTAAGGTAATTTCTTACCTAGAACGGGATACCTAAAGAAGTGGGGAAAGGCCTAAGTGTTGAAAACCATCAACAATTGTGTGCCTAAGTGGCCAACCCTTAAGGGAAATGGCCACACATGCATGCTGCCTTACCTCTTCAACCGAACATGTGCGCCTCACTTTTGGAAGCCTCTAGGGATAGTACTAAGGGCTTGAGTCAAGCCTCGCCCAAGTATTACCTTAAGGATTGACCGTCGCGCAAGTACCCCTATGTCGCGCATGTATACTTGCATGAACAGGACTTGCACGCCCACATAGGACTTGTGCACCACCCTCTTTTTGGGTGCCCCTCCTACCTATTTCACCTCTCCTATGCTTATCCACCTATCCACTTCACGATTAATCCTTCAGAACTCTCTCTAAAGAAATCCATGGAATTATTTCCTTGTTAGCTTCCTTATCTGAAAGGAATTCTATGAAACATCTCTTAAAATCTAGTGATTTACATATCTTTATGTCACTAAGGGTAGAGATTTCATTCATTCAACCTCATCCTTTAAGATGAGAGAATCCCAAATCTGGGCATCCTCCTTAGGAGTAAGCCCCAGGTTCTCAAATATGGGAATCCTCCTCAGGAGTAAGCCCCAACCATGGTTCTCTTAACCTGGGATTCCTTTAAAGGAGTAAGCCCTAGTCTCAAAGTCTACAAATATGGGAATCTTCCTTAGAAGTAAGCCCCAAGTCCCTTAACCTAGGCCTCCTCCTTAGGAGTAAGCCCCAGTTCTCAAAACCTTTTAACCTGGTCCTCCTTCTCCGGAATAAGCCTCAGTCATAATTTCTCTTAACCAGTCTTAATCTACTTTTGATTTGGGCTTCCTTATTAAGAGTAAAACCCAATCCAAGTCCCCTCCTAATTTGTGCATCTTCCTCAGGAGTAATCCCCAAGTTAGGGTATCCAAATATCCATAAAGCACATATGCCTGTATGGACCTTGTTCTTGGGTTTCTTCCCTAAAGTAAAACCCAATATTCATCTATTTTTGGAAGTCATACATACATAATCCCCAAATCATTGCATCTTTCGTGGCACAATTGTATGGTTTCACCAATACCTCTTGTTTCTCAAACTGAGCATGAATCACATGAGATTAGAGTATAAAATTAATCATGACATCTTTATTTGATCCATCAATCATGCATAAACATCATACTCCCTTACTTGAACTACACGAGTTATGATTACTTTTCCAAAAAAGGATATGTAGGTAGCCCATATGTGGGTACGATCCCAAATTTGAAATAATCCATGTCCTTCTGAATGACAACAAACTTCAAGTGCCCCACTGAGTGGATTTAAAACCAGTATGGTCATTATAATGACCAAGAGACTTTTATGTATTGAAGGATACCATTAACTAAGAATCTCTAACAAATACAGATGATTATCTATCGATGAAGAACCTCAAATACATATAAAAGATTCTCTAAATTTCCTACATTTCTAATCATTGATTGTCAGGTCTAAAGGGAAGCTCATTTTATACTTGGTAATGTAATAAGGATTCATTAACATAACTTAAATATATAAAGAGAGTCTCAGAGTAGACAATAATTCCCCCCAAAAGGGTGTGATGAGTCCGACCTCCCATCCTCTCAACCAATGAAAATTCTTAAGCCTCATCAGTTCACAACTAATGAGCACCTACCTTTGGAAAGTAGGTCCAAATAGATATAGAATCATTGGATGTTTCCGGTTCTACGAACAATACCATTAGAAACCGCTTGGAATGTTTGAACCTTAAATCAACGAGGTCATCCACAATTCCAGAGGAAACAAAAAAATGGTGAACCTGATGTGAATCCTTAACTATGTTGAAGTAATGTTTTACCTATTTGTTAGGACACTATTTAAACTCAATGAGAGAGACAACAAAAAAATCAATAATATACGTGCTCATCCAAAAGATGTAGTGGGTGAACTTATCTTGATTACGTCTGTTATATCAAACATGCACCCTTTTCCCGGATCTTCTGCATTACAGAAATTGCTTCTCTTAAGTTCACATCTATGAAGACTTCTGCTATGAAGACTTCTGCTGTGAAGGCCTTCGCTGCTACTCCAGCTAGATCGTCGTCCACTCTGAGGAAGAAATCACCTAGTCAGCATCTTCAACGATGGGTATCAAATGCGCTGGTTAAGGAGTACCGTCAAAACAGTACTATTTCGACTCTGGAGGCTGCTCGACAAGCCCTCCAAGTCAATAATTCACTCTGGTTGTCCGGATAGTGATGGAAAGTTATTTAGAAGTAAGTGGTGCCAACCACCATTTCCAACCGTTTCAGGTCGTTATCCCCAGAACACAATCACCATTCACTCCCGTATTCTGGGGAGGTGAATGAGCAGGTCCCTCAGGGCCTTAATTCAAGGATACATGAGTCCTTACTGAGGGATCCAATCAACATTCGCCGCCAGACTCGTGCGGTAGTGCACCCTCAACATGATGAGGGTATCATCTCCAGGCATTCGGCTCAGGTTCCTCGAACCTGAGCAGGAAAGACGAACCACCAGAGGAAAAATCCGGTCAACAGTGAGTAGGTTATCATCGTTTCCATCTCTGAAGAAGTCCACCAACCTAACATGGTGGGAAGGAATGAGTGGGCACACACACCCATCCATTTTAATTCCGCTATCCAGCAGACTCATCTGGAAGCAGCACGCCAATCCTGCCAGGTAATTCCAGCAGAGTACTATAGACACAAACATACACATATTTATAAATCATCAGCTAGTCAGTAGGATCGTCTAACTACATATGATGGAGCCCTCCAACCTAATGTGGTGACAACTGGTAAACAGGCACATGCATCTACTTACACTCATCAGTCCTACCAGCAGCCTCATCTGTCAGTATTTAAGGAAGCTCATCAACTACATTCGGCGGAGTGCAATTAGAAGGCACATACACCTTCTAGTATTGATCAAGCCTACCAACAGTCTCGTTTGGTATCATTCGGATAATTCAGTCAGAAAGCTCCGGTGACAAATAGGAGGCAGACTCAACTCTCTTCCCCCACACATAAGTACTGTCAGAATTCACTGACAGTAAAAGGAGGACAAGAGCAGGAATATACACCTACTCCAAACAAGAAATGGACGTATATCCCCGTTCTGACTGCTGAAGTCACCAAGCATGTTCTGTCAGTGGTGAAAGAGTAGAAGAAAATCCCTGCTCATATTCTGGATGGCAGCCAAGATATTATAACTGCTTTAGCAGCATCTCAGGGAAAGACACATAAATCTACCCCTACCAATGGAGTGACACAACAATAGTTCACTCCAGAATAGACACACACATATGTTCCAGTCCAAGAGGGTTGTAGGGCATACTCCCCCATCTAATACAGATAGCCAAGTCAGGCACATACACCTGATTTGAGTGGATACAATAAGCCGAACCTTATCATTTCTCCTGAGCAGGCACATACACCTGCCCATAATGACCACTTTCGTCAAAAAGTGGTTCCTAAAGCGAGTAAGAAGGCATCTAAGAAGAATACCCACCTAGAACAGTCAAGAAATTAAGAGCCAATCTGTAACAAGGCCTTTCTCGATGCTTGAGTTCTTAATGAACTCAAACAATTATCTGTTCCAACTCAAGATTCTACTCCCTCATTTACCAATAGTGGAAACTTTAATTCTGAAGCTCTTCATCAGACACTTCCTCATGAAGGCTTGATTCATGACAATTCGGTCGATCTCAAAGTTTCATCTTCAGATGGGAGCCACAAGAACCCTTTGTGTGGCCAAAAGACCAAGGAGCAAAATGTTTCATCTTTTGCTGTAACCCACCATGGGGGTCCTCCACATGATGATGAATTTATCTGTGAAAGTTCTCTCCGCAGTTATAATGCACATTACTTGGAAAATGCTCCAATAGACAATGTAGTGACGATAAATCCCTCTAATCTTGAGGCACTTGCAAATATGAAGCCAGTCATGTATGATTCTTTATAATTAGAAGGTGAAATACTTTCTCAATCAGAAGATAGTCAGGGGTGTAGGTCATTCTCCGAACCACCCCTGGGTCGTTCATCTTTTAATTTCATCAGTGAATTATCTACTAATCTTTTTGAATCCAATGAAGCAACAAAGAAGCACCAGCTCTGGTCTAATTAGGTAAAAGAATCTTCATTAAATGATAAAGAGGAAGTACTGAATAGGATAAAAAATGGAAAAAGGTGAAGTGCCAGTCATGTTTTGGTCTTCGGCTGACTCTTAATATGACATTCCATAGATTTTGACGGAAGAAGGAATTCATGATATTCGTGTCAACAAATGGAAAAATCTTTGTCAGTTGAAAAAGAAAATTTTATCTTATGATGAATATGAAAATATTTTCAAGATAATAGAAGGGTTACAACACCAAATTGACTTGGAATCTCTCTCAGTTTCTCAATATCTAAAGGCTGAAAAGCAGCAGAGAGCCCTTCAGCGTTCATGACTTGGCGCACTAAGAAGATTGCTCCAGTTAATTTCCAATTCCCCGTCTGGTATTCATATCTGGGGATGGGGTGTTCATGGCGCACTACATTTTATTGTGCTCTCCAGTCAGCAAAGCCCACCGAAAATGGTCTCATGCAATGTTATTGCCCATGTCCGGCCACAATCAATTGGCTTTGTTTGTAATCAATGGCTTGCCCAAGAACATTCCTCAACTAGTTCTTCTCAAAATCAAGCATACAGAGAACAAGTTGTTGAATTAATCCTTCATCAGGAAAATGAGAATATTGAACAGGCCTCTTGTTTGGAGAAATCACATCATCAAGTGATAGAAGTGTCAGAAATCATCCAACGGTCCTTTGAGCCAGGTGATAAGAGAGGATGTAGGTTGATGCATCTAGCTAATTTCCAGAATAAAGTCTGAAAGATCAAGATATATTTCAACAAGGTCTCATATATATCATGTCAAGAACCACCCCATCTTTCCAGATTGGGGACTCTTTTAACCCAACCCTCAGAATCAACAAATAGGATTCGAGGAGTTGAGTAGGAACATCAGGAACAACAGGAACAACCCCAGTCCACCAGATTGGGTACTTTTTCAAATCCTCAATCTCTACCTCAGAGAAAGTCAGTCATCTCTCTATTAGGGAAGAAGCCTCATGAGGAACGAAGATCCAAACTATTAAGAGATTCCCTCCAAATTACGGTTCGTCAAGAAGTTCCCGAGGGATCAAATCGACAAAAGGCAATGTCTCATCAGGGACATGGAAAAAGGCATTATCACAGAAATACCGATAGAAGGGATGAAATGAATTATGCATCAATTAATGTCATTAATGCCTTTGTTACTGATCCACCAGATGAGGCTCACTTAGAGGGATCAGATGAAGAGGTTCCTGCTCAAGAAGTTGTACGAACAGACACAAATGAAGAAGGAGTGCGTACACGAAATCAAAGGCTTACCTAGAATCTGGGTAATCCTTCAGGTAAACCACTTCCCCCTCTCCGAAAGGGATCCAACAAGGGGATAGGAAATAATCAGGTTTCATACCCATCCTCTGGAGAAGGCCAATCTCTCTCACTAGATAAAGTATCTTCACAACAAGATGAGGAAATGAAGGAATTAAGGAGGTTGAATACAGAATTACTTCAAGTTAGTCTTCCTCCTAAGCGTGCTGGAGTCAGTCAGTCAAGGGAATTTGTTGTGTCCACTGAGATGGATCAAAAATATCATCCTCTATTAGTACACCCTCATAGGTCTAATCCTACGGGTCAAGTGCAAAAAAAATTGGCAGTGCTACCATCAATTGCAGCACCAGCCACCGAATCTATCCAAGCACCAGTTATTGCACCGACTTAGGTCCAAGCTCAACCAAGTATTTCTCAAAAATTAATAACTACTATTAAGTCATTAATAGCTCGGTTGGAAGCTTTGGAGGGAAAATGAGCTCAAATTCAACCTGGAAAGAGAGCTTATCCTGAATGGGTTGATGCAATTCCTCCCTCATGAAATTTTGCAAGTACCACATTCCTAATCATTAATGGTTTAGGAGACCCAAAGAATCATTTAAAACATTTTGTTTCTTGTTGCGATACTATGATGGGAACCCCTCAACAATAAGAAGCAGTTATGCTCAGGTGTTTTGTACAGTCATTACAAGGGCCTACCTTTGTCTGGTACACAAGCTTGCAATCCCGGTCAATTACTGGATGAGAGGATCTCTGCCAAAGATTCCTTCTTCAATTCAGTTCAACGTTTCCAAAGAAAATATTTTTTTATCTTAAAAATTGAAATCAAATGGAAAATGAAAGGGTTTCAGATTTCATTTCTCTTTGGAAGGGATTAACATATTCCCTTAGCTAAGAACTCCCTCAAGAAGAATTGTTTCCAATCTGTGTGGAAAATATTTGTGATGAATTACGCACGCCGTTGATCCCTATGAAATACACAAGAGGGTTTTGAGACCTTACATCTATTTCTCAACAGATAGAGTATTCTCTTATGAATACTAAGGATAAAACTTTTGTAATTCCATAATCTCCCGGAAGGAGAATGGGTAAAGTAGAGACTGCTATAGTTATGCTTACACAAGAACCTGTACCTGCTTCTACTTCAAAACCTTCATCTTCTCGAAGGGCTCTGCCTCCTAAGTTCCAAAAACAGAGGCCGTTTCATCAAGATGATAAAAGAGATCAAAGAAAAAAATTATTTGAGGATTTCAAAAGAAAAGATTACTCTTTCCAAAATGAATAAGTTCCTGGATACTTCATTTCGGCTCTGGAAAATAATTTGGTCCAATTTCCAAGGCCCAAAAGGCCAAATAAGGAAGGAGATGAAGACCCTCCCAACTATTTCCCATTTCATCAGATGTTGGGGTATCCCATTCAGGAGTGTTTTGTCTTAAAAGACCTTATACAAAAAATGGTCGACTCAGGAAAAGTCAAATTGAAAGGTTCTTTAGCTCAGGTAGCATGTGTAACTGCTACAAATCCAGAGGAAGAGGGTGAGTGGAAAGAAGTCAAGAACAAAAATGCAAAAAAATATAATGATTGGATGGTCAGAAAAACGATTAACCGAACTCATTCCATTCTGAGAACACAATTGGAGAAACCAATTATGTCTTCTTCCATGAGTGCCACATCAAAACCCTCTTCATCAGAGGGAAAATCCTGAAAGAAATGGAATAATTAAAAGAAAGAGGAACAATCAGGAGAAGATGAAATTGTGTCAAAACCCAAGTTGTCTTTGACTCTGGAAGATTTTATTCCATCTACTTCAAAATTATGGGCACCGTCCCACCAAACAGCATAGCCTAAATAGGCTAATCGGGAAAAGTCTTCATCTAATGAAGAGTGAATCTTCAGTTCTATTAATATGATTCACTTAATAGATCCTTATGCCAGTTACAGTTTCTAACTCGATGAACCTAGGTTCCCTATGTCAAACAGAGGAATTAGAGGGAGTTCCATAGGTCTAAGATACAAAGGAGTATGTGGATATTTTAGAGGCCACTATTCTAATCCTACCTAGGATAGAACTGTATATGTGGTAGAAACTCGTGGCAGAGCCCTTCAACGAGCTCAACAAGAATAAGCAAGTTCTTCCATAAAGGGTAGATTCAGTCCTGGAATAGTTATTCTGGAAGATCGGTTGGAGGTTCCACCTTCTTCCTCTTAGAAAGTAAATAGACCTAATCAGTCTAATCTTCCAAATCCATGAGTATTTTCAACTCCCACCCCAATGAAAGATGCATCAACTTCCAAAGCATCAACTTCTAAGGAACCTATGAAACCACATGTTCCTGTTGGGAAATACAGACCTTTGGATAAAAAATATGATGTATTAAAACACCTGGACCAAGTACCGACCATGTTATCAATTTAGGATGCATTGAATCTATCAAAGGATATTTTGGAGGCACTCATTGAGGCTTTGTCAAGTCATCAGGAGTTTGAAACTGAAATTACTGTGGCTGAAGCCTACCATGTTGAGAATAATCCTACAGAATGTCATGCAGTGATATCTTTCACAGATGTAGATGAAGATGATGTCATGCATGGACATATTAGACCTTTGTATTTATCAGGAAAGTTTAATGGTATAGAAATATGAAGATCTTTCATTGATAATGGTTCATGAGTCTACCTCATCCACATTCGTACACTTTGTCGATTGGGCCTCACGAAATCTGATTTATCTCATTCTACTATGATGTTACAAGGATATGATAAAAATGAACAAGAACCACTGGGCGAGATTACAATAAGAACTCAGTTTAGAGATCTTGTATCCAATTCAGATTTCATGGTTGTTGATCAAGACTCAGCCTTCAACATCTTTCTTGGAAGACCTTGGCTACATCAACATGAGGATATCCCTTCATCATATCATCAATGTCTCAAATATTGTTTCGATGGTCAAGATGGGACATTGTCTGGTGATAAGGCCTCATTTAAGACATGTGAATCTCAATACATTGAGGCAGAATTCTATCACATGAAGGGAAAGGAGAAATCCACAACAAGGGAGGTTACCAAAGTTAATGCTCCATATAGTTTGGAAAAGATTCCAGTAAACACATTTACACATGTGAGTATAGATTATGTGTTGCCTATCAGTCAAATTGATAGGATAAACTAAAATCAAAATACTCTTATGGAAACTTTAATAATGTCAATTATGGAAATCAATCCAGAGAAAATGGGAGAAATTGGTGATTCACCAAGCAATGATGAAAGCTCAAATGGGGATGTATTCATTTCATCTGCTGAAATTCAGCAAGTCTATACTTCGCCAACCAGGCCAGAAGAAGTTATAACAATGCCATAGGTGAATGATGATGTCGATTCTTAATCCATCATCTCCTCGTTAATACCCAGGGAAGACCCGTCTTCATCAATAGGGTCAGAAATGGATGCTTCTTCTTCAAGATGTTAAAATTTTAACATCTCTTCTGATCATGAAAATTCTACATTATCATCTATTATACAAGTAGAAACAGAAGAAATAACACATATTTAATAAGAAGAGGAAGATCTCATGGATGGTCCTCTAGCATTTGAAGAGGGTATCTCTACCACCATGGATGAACTCAGAGAAATAAATCTGGGTACAAAAGAAGATCCACACCCCACATTAATTAGTGCGGCCATGAATCTTGAAGAGGAAGAGATGTATATTTTTTTTAAAGAAAAATCAAGATATATTTGCTTGGAACTATATAGAGATTCCAGGGCTTGATCCTGATGTTTCCACTCATCATTTGGGTTTTCCAGAAGAACATCGAGGATTAAAACAAGCCGCGAGAAGAACACACCCAACCTATGCTTCCAAAATTGAAGCTGAAGTGGATAAGATTATCAAAGATAACTTCGTTATAGAAGTTAAATATCCCAAATGGTTTGATAATATTGTCCTTATGAAGAACAATAATGGAAAAATTAGAGTTTTCATTGATTTTAGAAATCTTAATCGGCATTGCCTAAAGATGATTTTCTAGTTCTGATCACAGAACTGTTAATTGATGTAATAGATGGCTATGAAGTGCTTTCATTCATGGATGGATATTTAGGATATAATCAAATCCAGATGTCTCTCGACGATGAGGAATATATAGCCTTCAGAGCCCCTCAGGGTGTGTTCTACTATCGGGTAATGCCCTTTGGCCTGAAGAATGCAGGCGCAACATATCAGCGTGCCATGCATCGGATCTTCAAACCCTTTTTAGGGAAGATTTCTGAATGTTATGTGGATGATTTGGTGGTTAAATCTAGGAAACATTCTAATCACTTGGATGATTTGGAATTCATATTCCACAAACTTCGGCAACATAATTTGAAGATGAACCCCTTAAAATGTGCTTCTGGGGTAACCTCATGAAAATTTCTCAGCTTTGTTGTACGCCATCATGGTATCTAAGTCGACCCTGAGAAGAAAAATTCAATCCTTGGTATGTCACCTCTTTGAAATTTGAATGAATTGATAGGACTTCAAGGACACTTAGCCTATATTCGGCATTTCATCACCAATTTGGCAGGAAAAAGTTTACCCTTCACTAAACTAATGAAGAGGGAATCACTTACCAGTAGACTGAAGAATATCAAGAAGCATTCAATGTTCTTAAGAAGTATCTCTTGAGTCCACTGGTATTAACTCCACCTGTTGAAGGAAGGCCACTTATCCTTTATGTGACAGATTTAGAGCGATCATTGGGTGCTTTTCTTGCTTCGAAGAATGATTTTGGGAATGAAAACAACCTCTACTATCTCAGTCAGACTAGACTTGAAGCAGAAACCCGATATTCAAGTATTGAGAAGTACTGACTAGCATTAATCTTTGCAGTTCAGAAGTTGATACACTACCTGCAACATCACGAGGTCCAATTGGTATCTCGTAATAACCAGCTCAAATTCATCCTTAGCTGTCCAATGCTTACAGGACGTTTGGCAAGGTGGGCAGTTATTTTGCAGCAATTTGATATTCAATATGTGTCTCAAAAGGCAATAAAGGGCCAAGCTCTAGCTGATTTCCTTGCTGAACACCCTTTAGTGGAAGATACAACTATAGATATTAAACTTCCTGATGAGGAATTCTTCTTTATTCAAGATAGTCTTCAAACTTGGGAAATGTACTTTTATGGTGATTCCAAAAGTCCAAAAGGGGGGAAAATGGAAAATCCTAAATTCAACAAAGTTGTCTTAGGAATTTTTCTCATTTCTCCAGAAAAGGAAAAGTTACCCTATTCCTTTTCATTATTGGGAGGCGGTATAAATAATGAAGCTGAATACTGAGCTCTCATCGCAGGATTGGAGTTGGCGCTTTAAGAACAAGCGAATCACTTAAAGGTGAAAGGTGATTCAGACCTGGTAATCAAACAAGTCAATGGGGATTATGCCATCAGAAAAGAACAAATCCATTTGTATGATTACATCAGAGAATTAATGGCTGAATTTTCTACAGAACCGTCATTTTCTTATGTCACGAGATCACAAAATGCCCAAGCTGATGCACTGGCTAATATAGTCATAGCTCTGGTAGATCCAAATCAGGATGAGACAACCATCAGTATTTCCCACCGTCGTAGAATTTCACCTTATGTTCAAACCAGAATAGAAGAAATCAATGAAATTAATCCTATTCCTGAACCATATGGTCATACTACAGGATGGATGAAACCTATTAGGGAATACCTTCAAAATGGAAAACTTCCACCTAATAGAGCCGGGAAAGAACAAATCCGGAGACATGTGGTCAATTATACTCTGTATGATAGCCCAGTTCACCTAGAGAAAATTCTTTACAAGAATGGTTTTGATGGAGTTCTCTTCAGATGCATTGATGGTGAAGAAACAATGGCTTTCATGAAAGAAGTGCATGCAGGAGTCTGTGGTGCCCGTCAGTCTGGGCATAGACTATCTGATCAAGTTCAAAGGCTTGGATAATTTTGGCCTTCAATGATACAATATTGTGTTGATTTCAAGAAGAAGTTTCATTCATTCCAAGTACATGCCAACTTCATTCATCATCCCCTAGAGTTGCTTCATACAGCTAAATACTTGCGGCCATTTTCTCCATGGGTAATGGATGTAGTGGGACCTTATCCTTCAGCTACAGCCAAGCAGTTGAAATATATTCTTACTGCTACTGACTTCTTTTCCAAATGGACAGAGGAAATACCTATCAAATAAGTCAGTTCTAAATTCATTGTTTTCTTCATCTAGTCTAACATCATTACGATATTTGGTGTCCCTCATACCATATTTACGGACAATGGCACCAACTTCTATTCATCTGAGGTGAGGAAGTTGTATCAAGAATACAACATCAAATCTAATCATTCTTCTCTTTATCATGCAGTGGGAAGTGGCCAGATAGAAGCTTTCAACAAGACTCTATGAAATATACTGCAAAATATGATGGATAAAGATAAGAAGTAATGACCAGATAAACTCTTTAATGCTTTATGGGATTATCGGACCACCACCCGCACTACAACGCGGTAAACTCCATATTCATTGGTATATGGAACGAAAGTAGTCTTTCCAATTGAGGTTCAAATACCCTCGCTCAGAGTAGCCATTTGCGATCAGTCATCTATAGATGAACAATATCAAAAGCAATTGGATTAATTGGAACAGTTAGATGAGAAACGATTGTGCACCCTGCACCACTTGGAAGTCTATGTGAATCGAATAGCACGAGCCTTCAACAAAGAAATTTGTTCTTCATTTATTCGTTCAGGGAGAATTGGTATTAGTTCTCAGAACTCCAATGATACCAGGAAAGAAACCTCCCAAACATGAGCCAAAATGGGAAGGACCTTATTCAATACATAAGGTCTACTCCAATTGAGCTTATTCTTTAATCTCAATGGATGGAGAACTCATCACTACTCCAACCAATGCCATATTTCTAAAGAAGAATTTTGTATAAACACAAAATACACCAGGGGTCCATGCATATGACCTTAAACTATTGGAATTTCTCTTGTCCAGCAAGACGTTAAAATGCATCACCAGTTACAGTCCACGCATATGACCTTAAACTATTTTTATTACTTTCATCCCACATGATGTTAAACTGTGACATCCAAGATACATGACGATAAATTGTACAGAAGTCCCTTACATCTAGAAAGACGTTAAACTGAACCATTATAGTCCATGAATATGACCTTAAACTATTTTCACCATCGTCCAACATGACGTTAAACTGCAAAAAAACCCTAATACAACCAACATGACGTTAAACTATGTCCTCTTTTCTCCTTACTGCATGAAATTAAACTGCACAGTCCCCTTTTCGTCCAACACAACGTTAATGTGTATTGTCTCCATAGTATTAGCTACAGGACGCTAAACTGTACCGTACACTTATTTTCCAACATGATGCAAAACTGTGTTCACATCCAACATGACATTAAACTGTGTACCTATATTTGTCCTACATGATGTTAAACTATATTTTGTCCCTGTTACATAACAATAAACTGTGCATCACCAATAATCCTCACTGAAAGACTTTAAACTGCACAGTCCCTCCATATGTCCTACATGACATTAAACTGTGCATCTTTAGGGTTGTTTCTACCTCTTGTTTCTCACACCGAGTATGACTCACGTGAGCTTAGAGAAAACTTCAACCATAACACCCTTTATGGGCCGCTAACCATGTGTAAGTCCCAACATTTTTTTAGGTAGTTTTCCCTAAAATCAACTTGATCACAAACTCATTCTTTAATTGAACTACGTGGAATTTGATTCTCACCTTCTAGGCTAGGTACGTAGAAAACCTCCTGAAGTTCAATCCCAAAACCAATCTCTTCACATCGGTTCACCTCCATCTCATACAATGTTGATTCGTGAATCCACTTTGAGAATCAATATCTTTACATTGGTTCACCTTTGTCCTTTCTATACGACGTTAAACTGTACAACACCTTTCTCCTGTATGACAATAAACTACAACATTCTTTGATACCCTCACCTAAGAGGGAATCATTATTTACATTTATCTCCAATCATGTTATATTTCAAAGACTACGTGCATACAAGGTAATGCCTGAACCTTTTATCATGGGTCAAACCATCATTGCACTAAATTCCCCTTTTCACCCTTCCCCTGTACGAACTAAATCTGTACAAAGGGTATTTCTAGAACTACGTGGCCTTGATTCCCATCCTTATGGGATATGTAGGAACGTTAGAGTGTCCCTCAAATCCATCCCCAAATCTTTGGACCTAACCCCAAATTCCAATTTTAGTCTCCTGACTGAAAAGTCCCTATAACAATACACATTGTGTATTCATTATTATGGTCTGAGATCTATGACCCTAAACTAAGATCTCCAATACTTTCATCCCACACGATGTTAATCTTTATTTCAAGAACTACGTATGGCATGATTTCCATCATTATGGGATACGTAGTGAAGTCCAACATTTCAATTCAGGACCCATCCACAACATTATTATGGTTAGCATTGATCTGTGTATCTCTATATACATTGGAAAATTCCCATTTTTATGTGTCATAATCCTAACCTTAAATATTTTCAAATCTTCATAACCCTTTTCTTGACTTCTGGTCACAAAATTTCCAATTTTTAAGAGTTCTTTTGCTTGACTATGCAACATGTTCCCTTAGGTGTCCTTGCATAAGTAGTCTATATAATAGAATTGTCAGCGAAAAGGTACTATTATTTGACTATGCAGCCGGTGCCCTTAGGAAGCCTTGCATAATTCATCCCCCTAATGGGTTTCTTAATTATTAGTAAATTTATTCTTGGGAAGAAAACCTCTTTTTCCCTTAGTTGTCTTAACGAAAATATGTAGGGATCTCCAAAAAAACATAGCCATCCTTAATATATTTTTCTCATACTCTTTTTCATGATCTAAAAGTATTCAAGTCTATGGTTTATATTTCCCTTCACTACATTTGGGTCAGACCTTCGTAGGAGTGACATTCATCCAGTTTTTAGACAATCTTGTTTGGAAATATCTTTTCCATATTCATGTACCTCTCTCCATACAGAAAACTCTATGCTTTGGAAAATTTTAATCCCCATAAACTTCCACTGGATTTTTAGCAGTAGAAAAGTAAATTTCTGAAAGTTCTTTTGCCTTACTATGCAGCATGTGCCCTTAGGCGGCCTTGCATAAATAGTCTACATAATAGACTTTTCAGCTAACTGATACTATTATTTGACTATGCAGCTAATTCCCTTAGGAGGCCCCACATAATTCAACCCCCTAACAGGTTTGTTAAATAGTGGTAACTTCATTCTTGGGAACTGCTTCTTCTAATACCTTTTATCCCTTTTTTATATCATTCCTTAGATTCAGAATTTCTTAAATAATATTTTACATATTTTCCCTCATACTTGGGTGTGGTAATATGTTTCCAGATAAATTATCAAGGAATTGAGTCAATTATAATCCATCCGGTCAAAGATATTTTGATCTTAAATATTAGCATTTATGTTCGACGTGCATGACTTTAAACTGCCCATAAAAGACAAGGGAACTCTGAATAAAAGTCAAGTCCCATCTCACTAAACATATATTCGTTATGATTTATGTAATATTGAGAAATTAAAAGACTCAAAGTTTGTAGGGTTATTTATAATAATCCTAGTAAAAAATCAAACTATGCTTACTAGGCCTATTGGCTTAAGTAAAAATTCAAAACAGGTAGCAGGAAAATGCGGGCACAAATGACTGAAGATGAAAGTGTTTTTTCATTGATGCACAAGAGATATAAGGATATCCACATACTGGAGTCTCTTCTCTTTTTCGAGAATTAAAAGATGCATTCAACATAACTATTCATTTGATTCACGGAATATCGAGCTTCATCTGCAGCAACCTGGAATTCATTCATTTACCTGGATACAATAAGAGATGCAGTGATACCAGCTCTTCTTTGAACATTTTTAAAAGAATGTTCTTGAGTGCGGTTTGAGAAAATTTTCTACTAATCAAACAGTGACTCTGTTTATATCCAAGATACTTGGAATATGGATACATGGATTTGAGAATGGAGCATTGGAAGTAAAGATCCATTTGGAGAGAGTACTCTTTTCAGATATTGTTTTTAAATGTTATGATAATCTTCACTCCATCAACATTCAACGGAAAACATATCAGCCCATGCTTTTCCATTTTTATATCTGCAAGGAAATGGAAAGGAAGAAATATTTGAAAGTTCACACCATTGTTTTCACTCTTAATGCACAACATAATTGAAATAGAGGAGTAACAGTGTAGCTGCATCTTGAGCAGATAGTTCTTTACATCTGGAACGTTGACTCCTTGCAGATGACCATGCCCATACAGAGGCAAGTAAATACTCTATGGGAAATTAACATGATATTTCTTCAAGTACTTGGCCAAATTTGGGAGGGTTCTATCACAAATATCATAGTAATCATGTCCAACAATGTTCATCATGTCATCAATTCGCTTGCTCTCTAGTTCATCAGCCATTCCAATTCTTCTAGGAATCATTGAATCTGCACAAATGTCGAATAAACTAACTCTTAAGTAAGTTAATTTTTCATAAAATCTGTGAAGAAAAGTGAAAAAATGGATAAGGCATTAAGGCGCGCAAGTCCCAAGATGGCGCACAGGTGTAACTGTGTCACACAGGTTGTTCCGTGCAGGTATCAATGTGTAGGTCAAAATACCTCTACAGCAACGCGACAATAAAGAAATAAGGGAAAACATTGCAACTTGCGTGGCGAAGGAAACTTGCATGGAGAGAGCTCAAAAATTTTAAATTTGGTGCTTTGTGCGAGGAATGGCTGCATATATATAGGCCAGGAAGCACCCTTGTGTGACGATGCCTGCGCGGCTCAAAACTTGCACGCCACCCTCTGTGCGCTCAACACTTGAGCGCCGAAGTTTCCTTGGTTTTCCTCTTTCCTCAGAGTTACATCCTCATTTCTTTCAGATCCAACTCTGAGGGGGTACTTTTGTTGATGCTCCTTTCCATCACAGAGTCTAAACGAATGAAAAGAGAAATACCTTGAACCCAAAGTGATTCATCCTTTGAAGAAACATCAAAACATGACAAAGGCATGAACAAAGGTTCAAATGCATGTGAGTCATGCATGTTCCACCAAGGTCATGCAAGTATACTTGCGCTCCACCCATTGGTCACACAGGTGACTTTCACGCCCTCTTTGAATTTTCGCCCAGGGTCTTCTCCAGCCTATAAATACCCCTGTGGGCCCCCTATTTCAAGAGGAAAAAAATTCCAGAAACTCCGATTTGAGCTCTTGGTGCCCTAGTCTATTCTCAAAGCTTCTAAACACTTCTAAGGTAATTCCTTACCTACAACTAGAGATCTAAAGAAGGGGGGGGGGAAGTCCTAAGTGTTGAAAATAAACAACACTTGCGCGCCTAAGTGGCCAGCCCTTAAGGGAAATGGACACACTTGCACACCGCCTTACCCCTTCAACAGAACTTGTGTGCCTCTATTCTGGAAGCCTATAGGGATAGTACTAAGGGATTGATCCAAGTCACGCCCAAGTATTACCTTAAGGATTGACCATCTCGCAAGTACCCCTATGTCTCAAAAGTATACTTGCGCGAACAGGACTTGCGCGCCCACGCAGGACTTGCGTGCCACCCTCTTTTTGGGTGCCCCTTCTGCCTATTTCACCTCCCGTATGCTGATCCACCTATCCTCTTCAAGATTAAGCCTTCAGAACACTCTCTAAAGCCATCCATGGCATGATTTCCATGTTGGATTCTTTATATGAAAGGAATTCTGTGAAACACCTCTTAAAATATAGCGATTTACATATCTTTATGTCACTAAGGTCATAGATTTCATTCATTCAACCTCATCCTTTAAGATGAGAGAATCCCAAATATGGTCATCCTTCTTAGGAGTAAGCCCCAAGTTCCCAAATATGGCCATCCTATTCAAGAGTAAGCCCCAAACATGGTTCTCTTAACATGGGCTTCTTTTTCAAGAGTAATCCCCAGTATCAAAGTCTAAAAATATGGGCATCCTCCTTAAGAGTAAGCCCCAAGTCCCATAATCTGGGCCTCCTCCTTAGGAGTAAGCCCTAGTTCTCAAAACCTTTTAACCTGGGCCTCCTTCTCAGCAGTAAGCCCCAGTCATAATTTCTCTAAACAAGTCTTAATTTACTTTTGATTTGGGCTTCCTTCTCAGGAGTAAAACCCAATCACAAGTCCCCTCCTAATTTGGGCATTTTCCTCAGGATTAATCCCCAAGTTAGAGTATCCAAATCTCTATAAAGCACATATACTTTTATGGACCTTTTTCATGGGTTTCGACCCTAATTTAAAACCCAATATTCATCTATTTTGGGCAGTCATACATACATAAGCCCCACATCATTGCATCTTTCATGGAACAATTGTCTGGTTTCACCAATACCTCTTGTTTCTCACACCGAGCATGACTCACATGATCTTAGAGTGTAAAATTAATCATGAAATCTTTCTTTAAGCCCTAAATCATGCATAAACATCATACTCCCTTACTCAAACTACGTGGGTTCTGATTCCTTTTCTAAACAAATGATACGTAGGTAGCCCATCTGCGGGTACGATCCCAACTCTGAAATAATATATGTCCTTCTGAATGACAATAAACTTCAAGTGTCCCACTGAGTGGCTTTAAAACCAGTATGGTAATCATAATGACCAAGAGACCTTTATGTATTTAAGGATACCATTGACTAAGAATCTCTAACAAATACTGATGATTCACTATCGATGAAGAACCTCGAATACATATAAAAGATTCTCTAAATTTCCTACATATCTAATCATTGATTGTCAGGTCTAAAGGAAAGCTCATTTTATAATTGGTAATGTAATAATGATTCATGAACATAACTTAAATCTATAAAGAGAGTCCCGGAGTAGACAACAATTCACCCCAAAAGGGTGTGATGAGTCCGAACTCCCATCCTCTCAACCAATGAAAATTCTTAAGCCTCATCTGTTCACAACTAATGAGTACCTACCTTTGGAAAGTAGGTCCAAATGGATATAGAATCATTGTATGTTTCTGGTTCTACGAACAAAACCGTTAGAAATCGCTTGTAATGTTTGAACCTTAAATCCACAAGGTCATCCCCAATTCCAGAGGAAACAATGTCAAAGGAAAAGTCTCAACCCTTCTAATAATAGACTAATATTACATCTTGGGTTATTTATGCAGTCTATATCATTCATTTATAACCTTGTAAAGTTAGCCTCATACTGTGAAACATTCTCATCCTCCTTTTGCCTCAGGCTCAGAAGTTGCCTTTCCATATCAGCTCGCTGTTCACGAGAAAATTATTTCTCTCAGAAAAGTTCTTTAAACTCCATACATTCCATATTTTCTAGTTTATCATCATCCTTTGTGTTTTGAATTAATGACCACCATTGATCCGCATCTCCTGAGAGATGATAAACTGCAATTGAAACCTTTTCCCTTTCATCACTTCCCAATGCAATAAATATTTTCTCTAAGGAACTTATCTATTTCTCAGCCATAAATGGATTTGTAGTCCCATTGAATGTTAAAGGTTGTTGTCTCATAAAGTGGTCTAACATTGATCTTCCACATTTTTGATTAGGCTGCTCTATACGGGTAAGGTTATTATTCATAACATGAGTCAGCTGTCCCAGTATGGTTATAGGATATTCAGCACCAGTTGTGTCACCAGCTCTATTATCATTATATTTCATAGGAGGAAAATCCCTACTTGGATTACATGAATTGATACAATTTCCATTCCTTCCACTAAGTTCCATTTCTAAACAATGGTATACACTAGATTAGGTTATGAATCATAATTCATAAATCCAAAATAGTAAAACATTTATCATAAATTAAAAATTTTATACATATTTAATCTATAATCATAAATATGGTTCCATTGAGGATATATTTAATCATAAATCCTTCATAATGGTTTGTAAATAAAATATGAATTATGCTAAGCATATACCGTAGGAGTGTCAAATTAGGTGTGCAGTAAGGCCCATTTTTGTGTACCATGTTACCCCAATTCAATCCTGGAACAACTTGTTGGATTATTCACCCCAAGGTACATTTGTTCCAAAACCACATCCACTTTTAGTATTCATATAGGAATGTACTTCTTATAATTTCCACATGATCCCTACTTTACCAAAATTCTAGGGGGTTCTTCTATACTTATCCTCAAAGTCTATCTTATAGTTATGATCCTTAATCTAAATTTTCTAAATCTATTTCCAAATTTGTTACTAAAATTCCTATGATACTAGCTATAACACACCAACCCTAGAAGCTCAACCCTACTGAACTATTCTAATACATTGTCATGATTATAATGAATCATGTCCTGAAGGACCGATCAATTTAGCTGTATTGGAAAATAGATTACATACATAAACTTTACATTACAATTTATTACATAAAATATAGCATAGATAATCCTTTGAGGATGCCATTATTCCCCTATATTAACCCTACATATCAATCATAATACACTTCTTGGCATCCTGGGAAAATAAAACATAATAAAGGGGTTAGCTCAGATGCTCAGTAAGGGTAAATAATTTAGCAGAAGCTATAAACTTTTAAGGAAAGGTGTATAATAAAGAAAAACCTTATAAACATAAACTTGAACATAATATGGTAAAAATAAATAAAACATTACCATTTTAACATGCACATGGATATTCTACTAGTTGAATAATCACATGTCATAAGTAATTTCCTAATCAGGGAATGCATAATGTCAGAGATAATAACTACTGTTCCAAGGCCTTGTGCCAAGAAAATTCACAAATATTCTCTCAAGGCCTTGTACATAGATACTAGTTTATCTCATGATACCTACCAATGCATTGAGGGGATATAGCGGTTACTGCCCGTCACTTACTAAGTCCAAATCATTCCTCATATGAAAAGGGTGAAACATAACACAATCATTTGTATTAAAACTAGCATACAAGATGTCAAAAATTTAACCATAATCCATGAATGGTATAAAAATAGGACATCCATAGTCCAACATATCACAAATCATTCAATACAATATGGAAGATTTTATTATAATAAATCAACCTCAATAAAGAATAATAACCACTAAAGGATGTTGAAATAGTTGAAAATAATCAGTAAAACTCTTTGAGAGAAATATCCCATTTTCATGAAATAATTTAAAAGTCACACAATTTATAAAGGAATTGATTTAAAATAGATTTTTTAATCAAAGTTTTCCATAAAAATTTGAAACTTTTGAAACGAATAAAAATTTTAAAACAATCATCTCCATAAAAATAAATCCTTAAAATCATTTTGAAAACATGGACATTAATTAAATAGATTTAGAAAAATAAATCTTTAAAACATTTAAAATGATGATAAAGTTAAAGTGTAACTTCCATAAAACCTTAAAATATTCCTTTTTTATTCTTTTATGAAACATGGACATGTATGATAAATATTTCCCAATAAATACTTACACATAAACAATCTTGAATAATAATGAGATTAAGGAATTAACCCTTACCTTAGATCTAATACTACTCGTACATGTCCAAAACTCACATATAATGTTTTTAAGCATATTATTAACTTATATAAGAATCATAAAAATATTTATGATATTATATATGACTCTTTTATAACTTTATGTTACCCATTTATTAACAATTTCAATTTAATGCAACATTTTGGGTAATATCGCTTTGTTTCTTGTATGTTTTTGACCTGTTATTCTTAATCATATTACATAGATCATGATTTAATTAATTCTAGAAGGTATAATATAATTTATATGTCATATATATTCATAATATAAATATATAAAATAGATAGATATATAAAATGGAATACACCGTTCATGGAGATGGTAGACCATACGTATGCATGAACACTGTTTCAGTTTTCTTATCATATTGAATGAATGTAAATGAATGAAATATATGTACATACATACATACACACATATATATATATATCTCATTATATTAGACTTATTATTTCATATATTTCATAATTATGAATAAAATATTTTTTATAATTATTCTTGGATGGTTAAAGTGGAGAATGAATCTCATCGCATCGTGGAGATGGTAGGTCGTACATATGCATGAGCGACGACATCATTACATTAATGATTAAATGATATGGAAATGGATTCTATATTAATTATAAAAAATAATAATAATTTAATATTCATTATTTATGTCTATTATACTCATCATTATTATACAGACCGAGCCTTAAACATTACATAATCTTGAATTATGTCAAGAATTCACATTGAGGATCTTTTCAAGTTTAAAGTTTTAGAGAATTAGGCCATAAATATTACATATTAACTTGAATATTAAAAAGTATAAACTTCTACTATAACCGATTTTTCACAACAATAAAACTCCTTAAATAAAAAAAGATTTCTTTTCTTCTTATAAGTCTTATTGAATAATTCCTTTCTCTTACCCTTCCTTATAACATGTGAAAAACATTTCAAAAATTGGGATGACCATAAAAAGATCAGTAAGGGTTATAAAATAAGGAAAGTAAACATTATCCCATCAATAAATGTAAATCAGTGAAATTGTAATTTTCAATCATAACATACCATCTAAAATCATAATATTTATGAATAACACATAGAAATCAAAAACCATAAAGGTAACTTATGGCATCCATATCATACTTACATTGTATCTATAACAACTACATAGGGAGTTACACTTGGAATACCCATCACAATATATTCCCTAAATCTATTAGGAGAAATATCACGTTTACCTCTGTCACGTTACCCAATGCATTGGAGAGCTATCTCGGGCTCACCTGCCCTAGGTTTATCACAGAACCACCCGTATACATAAACAATTCCCAATAATCATAACATATTCATAACAAATAACATAATAATAAATGAAATATAACATTTCCACATTCCAATCACAATATATCAAATCAAGATATTAAAATAAACAATGCTTTATCGAATCATTTTCAAAACCATTTGAAAACATTTAATAAATAGATTTTTGAATCAAAGTGTTCCATACCACCTTGAATCATTTAAATGAATTATCATTTGAAAAAATTAATGTCCATATAAATAAATAAATCCTAATATCCATTTTTTAAAGCATGTACAGTAATGAGAAATATTTAGCGGAATAAATCATTAGAACATTTAAAACAATATTTTAGTTAAAGAGTTTTAAAAAAAATGAGAGACTCTTGAATACAAATAATTGAGGAATATCATTTAATCAGAACTTTATAATATCATGAGAATAAAGGGATTCATGATATAATATGCCAAAGGACAATATATACAACATATAAGAGTGAATTGGTACATAACAACAAAGAAGTCTCAATGGAATGTAAATTGAGAAAAAATTCCTTATAAAAATGGAATCCTTATATTAAGTTTAAATAAATTACATAATAATGTGTGAAAAATATAAATACACTCAATATGATTGGATATTCAGTGTAAATAAATTATAGGACATTCACACATGTTCTTTTTAAGACAAAACTAATGACTTGGATGTTTAACTCAAGAAATGGAAATTGAGATAAAATTACTCTTATCAAGTTCATATCGATGACTTGAGAATATATAAATGGAGTGATTATGTGTATCAAAAGTTTATAAAAACAAAGGGAAGTGGAAATTAAAACCCAAATAAACAAACAATGATTCCACACATAATCATAGCATGACATAATTATAAATTAGAAGATTAACCCAAGGAATGAAAATTGGGTCAAAAAGTTCCATTACTGATTTGGTAATACATGAAAGAAGGATCATTAAATGAAGATGTAAATACCCATAAATTAAAGTATATTACAGAGATATTACTAATCATGGGCATTACATACACCACACAAAGGAAATAGTGACAAATAAAGCATGAATCTCACGGGATTAAAAAGTGAGATGAAAAACCCTTACCACGTTGTAATAAATTGAGTCATATTAACAAAAGATAATAACCAAAAAATTAATCACATAATAACATGAATATAAATATAATCATGGTAATATATATCAAATGTCCGTACACAATACACCACATGCAAGAAATAAGTGGTGAACAATGGAAATCTCACAGAATTAAAAGTGAGATAAGAAATCTCTTACCTCATGTCCGTTTTGACTTGTTTGTTCCTTGTTCTTACTAAATAATAAACTTAAGTTAATTTAAAATTTATTAAGAACCTTTTTCAATTTTATTATTCCTTTTATACCACTTATTACAATGTTATAAACATTATGCAATTATTTAAGTTAATAACGGTCGTTTTTTCGATATTTGGTACTTGAGTAAAAAATGAACAACTTATATTTACAAGTTGTCCATGTTGTCAATATTCCATTATCTCCAGAATGATATTAATTATCTAGATATAATATATATCATATATATCCAGTATATATATTTATTTATAACAGTACATATCATTTGCGGATAAGGAATGAAATGCACCGTTCATGGAGACGGTAAGCCGTACGTATGCATGAATGATAATTTAATTTCTATTTTGTATTTTAGTGGAATGAAACCATAATTATTCATAGGTATATTATAATTACAGTATAATATCATATATATTATCATTAAATCCATCATTTATACATCCTACATATGGCATTAACGAGTCATATCACTTTGAGGGGGCGGTAGTCTGCACTTCCTCAAATTAAATTATCGCGTTTACCCATTATGGAAACCATAAAGGTATGCTATAAATGGAAAATACATAATAATTAAGAAAAAATAAACCTAATATATATCATATATAAATATTGTTCCATCCTAAAGGCCATTATCAGGGACGGTAGGAGATATTTGAACAATCATCGTTTTGTGAGGCGTTAGTTTTCCATCCACAGAAACATTATGTTGTTTACCAATTAGTTGGAGGTGTGTGTATGTTTAGTTCAAATACATCTCATAACAAAATCCTAGTATATTTAGGATACTTATGTTGTTATAAAATAAAGGAATAAAAAGAGTTTAGGGGGTTGGAGAAGTAAAATAAATGAAATGAATTTAATAGAAACTGTTACCATTAATTTGGGTAACACCTTTTAGTTTGAACCAAAAAGAATTCTTGAAGTGCCTTCTTCCTAAGTTAAGGATTATAAGAGGAGGATATGGATTTAGGAACCTCAATTGGGCAGAGATTTGACTACCCAAGGGGATTGAGAGTTGTGATGAATTGGTTAGAAGTGTGGGCTTTTTATAAGAGATGGGATGGGCTCTTTAGGAATGTTTGAAAATGTAATTTCATTATAAATTTATCTTCGGTTTAAAAAGGTCCAAAACACATTAACGTTAAATATAAGATGACTCATGTTCTAAATAAAACCATCCAATATAAATTTTATAGGTTTTGGATAATATTTTAATCATTATATTCTTATTTATTTAAATCCATTATTAATGAGGTTAACATTGCATCATTATTGTGTCATAAATAATATTATTTATTTTATGTCTAAAAATTATAAAACAACTACCATGATGTAGTAAATATTTTTATATTTACAAAGAATATTTATATTTTAAAATATATCTTATATTACCCTTTGTAAAAATTACTTTTCTAAAAGATATTTGATTGTGTCATTTTTGACTTTACTTTAAGTTAATTAAAATAAAGTGTCATTATCACTCCCATGTGGCTCCATGGGGTCCCAAAATCGACAAAAGTATTCCCTTGGTCAGATATGTATCACCAAATGGGATTAGGAAAAGTTTAAGGGTTATTTTATATTGTTATAATATTATTGTTTACCCTTATTTACCTGATCTACCCTTTAACCATGTTAAATAAAATATTTACTGAAGTAAATATTTAAAATGTCTAAAAATAAAAGTTACCTATTTACAAAATATGAACCTCATGATTCTAAATATGGAATAAAATTTTCCAAATTCATAACACAGAAGTGGCAGAAATTAATTTAAAACTAATTCCCACTGTCAAAAGAAAAAGTGTGTTTTTAAGAAACAATAACAGTCAAAAGATCGACACTTGTTTATGTCCAATTTCAATGTGAAATTAATTAAAATGACCCTAATTGGATTAAATGGTAAAAATATATTCTAATTAAACTTTAAAACCAATTAAAATGATAAGATAACCTTATAAATAAATTATATTAAAAGGAAGTTTTTAATTAAAATACAGTATTTGCACTATTCCTTAAAAATCGAATTTTATCAGAAAAAATTCCAAAAAATTACCCAAAGTAAATTTTGGTGTCCCAATTCAGAAGAATAATTTTATTTTGTCAAATAAAATATATAAAAGTGACTAAAAATATATTTAAAGAGGGTTTTCCATTAAGAGGTGGTAAATCAACCTTTTGAAGAATATTAGAGTATTTATACTTAAAATTAAATTAATTCACATTTTAACTCTCTAAATTTTATTGGATAAATGTAAATTTTTTTTAAAAAATGTATAATAATTTTGTAGTTTGTTCTATTCATTCCCTCTATTACAACGGCTAGGTGTTAAGTACCATTTAAAATAATATTATATTATTATTTTTTAGTATCACCAAACATTGTGTGCAACATAAGATTTCAAAGAAACTCGTTGTTGTGTATCAGGTACTCCATCGAACATAGAATCCCCTATAAAGTAAAATTAATATTTAATTCACAAATATTAATAAATATGAAAAATTTCATGTTCTTTATTTACTTGGGATGTTATATCCTTCCCCCTTTTGGGAATTGCGTCCTCACAATTTTAAAACTAGGCTTAGAAACTTCATTGAAAGTCCCACATCAGAAAAAGATTCAGTAAGACTATTAATTTAAAAGAAATAAAGGGAAGTACAAAGGTCACCAGAGATAACCAATACTAGGATTCCTTGTAGAAAAAACAAGGATATAGAATAGAAAAAAAAACATCATGTTTTGATGGAGAGTGATAGAAAACATGATTAGGAGAAGGTTAACCACCAAAAAATCACAAACCTGTGATGGGTTAAACAATCATTGATTCCCCAGTAGGAAAAGTTAATAGACAATATTTTTGTTATAAGTTGATTTTCATTGAGGAATTTATTTAGGATCTTAACTAAAAACATAAGGAAACATACTTACTTATCAAGTAGAATTTCATACTTTAGTAAATTTCTACCACAAACTCATATTTTCTCCAAATGATGAGTTTTCAAACTGACATGGTCACATTAAAATCTCTAGAATCAACTTCTAGAGTATCAAATAATCCACAAAAGATAAACCATATATTTCCTCTTTCTTTAGACATCAACCAAAACAAAAATGTTTAGTGAGAGATCATATAATACCCAAAAAGGATTTCCTTTGTAAAAATAAATACTAATCTTAATCTCCAAAATTCAATAAACAGTACCCAAAGTTCAACAAAGACCATTCAATACACAATTTTACTTAAAATTCTTCAAAATAATCCAAAATATGATTGAAACCCAAAACATAGAAGGATTTAATCACATAGTCTTTCACAGTAATTCTTAACTTTTAACTCCCAAAACATAGACTACTCTTAAGGTCTCATACTAAAGCATAATTAACCAAATCAAATATTCTCTCTGATAGGTTAATCATTTCCATAAATAACACAAATCTCTATATGTCAACAATAAAAATAGATATTCTTCCAAAATAACATTTCAACCATTACTCCATAAATGTAGTCCTATAGTATTTTATTTTTCTTAAGAATACAGTGTTCCCAAAAGAGAGAACATCTTCCAAAATCACTTTTATCACTTAATCACCAAATAATTTTCTTATACTAAGAATATCCATTTGATAAAACATAAGATCCCAAATCAACTTATTCTTGATCAATAAAATCATTTAACTAAAAAATAATAAGTCATACTAACCAAGGAATTCACGTAGTGTAGTGGTAGGCGATAAATCTCAATAGCACATTGGTTGTGGGTTCGATTCCTGCATCTTTGTCTGATGTGATGAGTTGTCACACGGTCTTTATGTTGTCCTTTTTATAAAACTCAAAAAAAACCATAACATGTATTAACCTCAATGGTTTACTTATACCTCTCATTTTCATCCCAAGTCATTATGATATCAAAATCTTAATTATTGAAGTCTTATATATATTGTCATTTTTTTATTTCACCACCAAATGATAAAATAAAACAATCCCCAAAATAACATCATACCTTGATCATGGTGTGCATTTGGTTTCATCGTCATATTGTACACATAGGTCCATGCATTGAAATAATGATTTATTGATCTTTCAAAATCATTTGCTTCTTTCATCCAAATAGATCGTTTAAAACATGGGTTATATGGGTGTTCATAGAAAAGTAGTTTTGGAAAATAATCATGAATGACAAATAATTGCAAAACATCTGATAAAACATGATCTATATAAAATAGTCGGACTGAATTTGAGTTGAAACTTTCAATTAATGGTCCTTTTAAAATAATATAGGTATGTGTTGAGAGACTATACTGTAAAAGAAAATATAAATAGGTTGTGAATGGGTCTCTTTCTTCAGATCCCTTTTCAAAATCATAATATGCATCAAAATCTCTTCAAAAAGGTATAATATTTGAAAATGCATTGATAAAATTTACCTTTATTGAAAAAAAGAGAATATAGTGAAAATAGTATTTGTTTAAATAAAACCCGTGATCCATGATGATAACGAGGTATAATGGTGGTGTTTGATATCTCAAACAACTCCTTTCAAGTGAGTTGTATGTTAGAAAAAGTTTCACAATCATCTGAACATGACTTTGAAATAATTATTGTAGCAAGTCATCAGGAAGAGATAGGAATTTCATTTTAGATCCTCCTCCTTCCATTTGTAACTAACTTTCTATGATCTGAAAAAGTTATAAAACAATTATTTAACTGAAATAATAGACATGGACTAACCATGTGTCTAATGAAGACTCTTAAACCCAAAAGTTGTCTAAACCGACCTATGATGCCAACTATAAGGACCAAGCCTTAAACATTACATAATATTGAATTATGTCAAGAATTCACATTGAGGATCTTTTAAGGTTTAGAGTTTTATAGAATTAGGTCGTAACTATTACATATCAATTTGAATATTACAAAGTATACACTTCAACTATAACCGATTTTTCACAATAATAAAACTCCATAAATAAAACAAGATTTCATTTCTTGTTATAAATCTTCTTGAATACCTCCTTTCTCTTACCCTTCCTTATAACCTGTGAAAAAAATTTCAAAACGTGGGATGATCATAAAAATATCAATAAGGGTTATAACATAAATAAAGGAAACATTAGCCCATAAATAAATATAAATCAATGAAATCATAATTTTCAATCATAACATACCATCTGAAATCATAATATTTATGAATAACACATAGTAATCATAAATCATAAAGTAAACTTATGGAATCCATATCAAAATTACATTGTAGCTATCACAACTACATAGTGAGTTACACTTGGAATACCCATCATATTATATTCCCTAAATCTCTTAGAAGAAACATCACGTTTACCTCCGTCACGTTACCCAATTCATTGGAGAGCTATCTCGGACTCACCCACCCTATGTTTATCACAGAACCACCCGTATACGTAAACAATGCCCAATAACCATAACATATTCATAACACATAACACAAGCATAAATGAAATATAACATTTCCACATTCCAATCACAATATATCAAATCAAGATATTGAAATAAACAATACTTTATCAAATCATTTTCAAAACCATTTTAAAACATTTAATTAAGAGATTTTTGAATCAAAGTGTCCCATACCACCTTGACGCTTTTAAATAAAATATAATTTGAAAAAATTAATGTCTATATAAATAAATAATTCATAAGAACCATTTTTGAAAACATTGACATTAATGAGAAATATTTTGAAGAATAAATCTTTAGAACATTTAAAACAATATTTTAGTTAAAGAGTTTTTAACAAAATGAAAGACGCTTGAATACAAATAATTGTGGAATAAAATTTAATAATAACTTTATAATATCATGATAATAAAGTTATTCATGATATAATATGACAAAGAGAAATATATATACCATATAAGAGTGAATTGGTGCATAACAACAATGAAGCCTCAATGGAATGTAAATTGAGGAAAAATTCCTTATAAAAACGGTATCCTTAGATTAAGGATAAATAAATTACATAATAATGTGTGAAAAATATAAATACACTCAATATTATTGGATATTTAGCATAAATCAATCATAATACATTCACACATGTTCTTTTTAAGACAAACCCAATTAATTGGATGTTTAACTCAATGAATGGAAATTGAGTTAAAATTACTCTTATCAAGATCATATAGATGACTTGAGAATTTATCAATGAAGTGATTATGTGTATCAAAAGTTTATCCAAATAGAGGGCAGTGGAAATTAAAACCTAAATAAACAAACAACTATTTCACACATAATCATAGCATAACATAATTATGAATTAGAAGATTAACCCAAGGAATGAAAATTGGGTCAAAAAGTTCCCTTACTGATTTGGTAATACATGAATGAAGGATCATTGAATGAAGATGTAAATACCCATAAATGAAATTATATTACACAAAGATTACAAATCATGGGTAGTACGTACACCACACAATGGAAATAGTGACAAATAAAGCATGAATCTCATGAGAATAAAAAGTGAGATGAAAAACCCTTACCACGTTGTAATAAATCGAGTCATATTAACAAAATTTAATAACAACAAAATTAATCAAAATATACCATGAATATAAATATAATCATGATAATATATATCAAATTTCAGTACACAATACACCACATTCAAGAAATAATTGGTGAACAATTGAAATCTCATGCAATTAAAAGTGAGATAATAAATCCCTTATCTCATCTCAGTCATGACTTGTTTGTTCCTTGTTCTTCCTGAATAATAAACTTAAGTTAATTTATACTTGATTAAAAACCGTTTTCATGTTTATTATTCCTTTTATATAACTTATTACCATGTTATAAACATTATACAATCATTTATGTTAATAATGGTCGTTTTGTCGATATTTGGTACTTGAGTAAAAAATGAACACATTATATTTACAAATTGTACATATGGTCAATAGTACATTATCTCAAGAATTATATTAATTATTTAGATATCATATATATCATATATATACAGTATATATATGTATTTATAATAGTACATATCATTTGGAGATAAGAAATGAAATGCACCGTTCATGGAGATGGTAAGCCGTACGTACGCATGAATGCTACTTTCATTTATATTTGTATTTTAATGGAATGAAAACATAATGATACAAAAATATATTATAATTACAGTATAATATCAAATATATTATCATTAAATCTATCCATTATATGTCCTACATATGGAATTAACGAGTCATATCACTTTGAGGTGGCGGTAGTCTGCACTTCCACAAATGAAATTATCGTGTTTACCCATTATGGAAACCATAAAGGTATATTATAAATGGAAAATACAGAAGTATAAAGAAAACAAAAACATAATATATATAATATATAAACAAATTTCCATCTTAATGGCCACCATGATGGGCGGTAGGAGATATTTGAACAATCATCATTTCGTGAGTCGTTAGTTTTTCATCCACAGAAACATTATGTTCCTTACCCATTAGATGGAGGTGTGTGTAAGTGCAGTTATAATACTTCTCATAAAAACATCGTAGTATATTTATTATACTTGTGTAGTTAAAAAAAGAATAAAAATAGTTTAGGGGGTTGGAGAAGTAAAATAAAATAAATGAATTTAAGAGAAACTGTTACCTTTAATTTGGGTAACTCCCTTTGGTTTGAACCAAAATGACTTCTTAAAGTACCTTATGCCTATGGTAAGGCTTCTAGGAGGAGGATAGGGTTTTAGATACCTTAATTGGTCAGTTATTGGACGATCCAAGGGGCTTAAGAGGGTTTAAGAATTGGTTATATGTGAGGGAGTTTTATAAGAGAGAGGAGGAGCTCTTTAGGAATGTTTGAAAATGTTATTTTATTATAAACTTATCTTCGGATTCAAAAGGTCCAAAACACATTAAAGTTGAAGTTAGGATGGATCATGTTTGAAATAAAATCATCCAATAAGAATTGGATAGGTTTTGGATAATATGTTAGTCATTATAATCTTATTTATTTAAAACATTTATAAATGATGTAAACATTGCATCATTATTGTGTCATAAATAATATTATTTATTTGATGTCTAAAAATTATAAAACAAATACCATAATGTAGGAAATATTTTTAAATTTCCAAATAATATGTATAGTCGAAAATATAACTTTTATAACCCTATGTAAAAATTACTTTTCTAAAAGATATTTGTTTGTGTCATTTTTGATTTTACATTAAGTTAATTAAAAAAAGTGTCACTATCCGTCCCAAGTGGATCCATGGGGTCCCAAAATCGACCAAATGATGACCTTGGTCGGATATGTATCACTTAATGGGATTAGGAAAAGTGTAATCCTAATTTTATATTGTTATAATATTATTTTTTACCCTTATTTACCTGATTTACCCTTTAATAATGGTAAATAAAATATTTACTGAAGTGAATATTTAAAATGTATAAAAATAAAAGTTACTTATTTACACAATATGAACCTCATGATTCCAAATATGAAATCCATTTTTCCAAATTCATAACACATAAGTGGCAGAAATTAATTTAAAATTAATTCCCGCTGTCAAAACAAAAAGCGTGTTTTTAAGAAACAATAACTGTCAAAAGATCGACACTTGTTTATGTCCAATTTCAAAGTGAAATTAATTCCAATTACCCACATTGAATTAAATGGTAAAAATATATTCTAATTACACTAAAAACCCACATTAAAAGATAATATAACCATATAAATAAATTATATTAAAAGGGAGTTTTGAATTAAAATACAGTATTTGCACTATTCATTAAAAATTGAATTTTGTTAGAAAAAATACCAAAAAATACCAAAAGTAAATTTTTGTGTCCAGATTCAAAATAAGAATTTTATATTGTCAAATAGAATATATAAAAGTGACCAAAACTATATTTAAAGATCGTTCTCCATTAAAAGGCAGTAAATCGACCTTTTAAAGAATATTAGAGTACTTATGCTTAAAATTAAATTCATTAACATTTTATGCCTCTAAATTTTATTGGATAAATGTAGAAATTTTAAAAAAAATGTATAATCATTTTTTAGTTAGTTCTGTTCATTCCCTCCATTACAACGGCTATGTGTTAACTACCATTTAAAATAATTTTATTTTATTATTTTTCCTTATCACCCAACGTTGTGTGCAACGTAAGATTTCAAAGAAACTCGTTGTTGTGTATCTGGTACTCCATCGAACATAGCATCCACTTTAAAGTAAAATTAATATTTAATTCACAAATATTAATAAATATGAAAAATTTCATGTTCTTTATTTACTTGGGATGTTACAATTATACCCATCCAAAAAAAGTAATGTGGAATTATAAATTACACCACGACGTGGTGACGACAAGTCATACGTACGCACACATGGTGATATTAATATTCGTAGGATGGATAAAATAATGAATATAATTGTACCATGATTATATTAACATCTTATTATATGGATGGTAATGGATTTATTACTTTGTTATGGAAACAATATAGAAATAATTAGTAGAAGAAGAAAATAAATTTGAAAGAAGGGATAAAATGATTACCTATTATTCATGTGTTTTATTTTTATTAGAACAAAATATATTCTTAGGATGGATATCTACCAATATTTTGTCCTCTAGGATTAATTGAGGGAGGTTGAGCGAAGAAATGGGTAGGTTTTGGGCGAACCAAAAGGCTTTAGAGGTTTGAGTTAAAGAGAAAGGGAGGTTCCCTTTTATAAGAGAGGTGAGGGGAACTTTAGGAAATATCATGAAATATTAATTTATTATAAATATATTTTCGGTTTGTAAGAGCTAAAAATTTATTTATTTAGAGTATAAGATAAGTATGGGTCAAAATCCTCTCAAAAAATAGGTTTTATACATTTTTAAGTCATAAAATTAACCTTATCTTTTGGATTTAACCCTTTGTAAAATAAGTTAACTCTTACCATATACTCTTATATTTTTCCACTACCTAGTCAATATCTTAACTATAAAATTCCAAGAGAACCTAATGTGGATAATTTATGACATTTTTATCACTATAGAATTTATTTTTCTGAAATTTAGATATTTAGGATTTTTATATCATTTAATAAAATAGTATTTGTTTTAAAAACACATTTATGTCAATTTTGACACTATTTAGTAATTGATTTTGTTTAAATTCATAGAAACTTGATTCCTTAAAAAAAATGAATTAAATCGTCCATAATATGTCAATTTCATCCATAAAATTACTGTATGGAATTTAAATGTTCAAATTAAATTCTTTTTAATATTTATAAATTCATTTATTTGAATCTTTTATTAATGAGGTAATCACTGCACCATAATTATGTCATAAATAAATAAATTTATTTAATGAGTAAAAATTATAAATAAAATACAATGATATAGGAAATATTTTTAAATTTATAATGAAAATATATCTAAATAGAGATCAGTTATATAACCCTATATTAAAAATTATTTAGTAAAAGATATATGTTTATGTTATAATTATCTTTACTTTGAATTAATTCTTATAACATGTCATTATCACACCCAAGTGGTCCCATGGGGTCCTAAAATCATCCTAAGGATGCCTATGGTTTGAAATATCTCATCCAATATGATTAGGGCATGTTTTAGGGTAGTTTAATATTATTATAATATTGTTTTTTACCCTTACTTACCTGATTTTCCCTTTAACCATGGTAAATAAAAATAATTACTGGAGTTACAATAAATAATGTCAAAAAATAAAAGGTGCCTATTTATAAAGTTTTTACCTTATGATTCCAAATATGGAATCCATTTTTACAAATTCAAAGCACATAGATGGTATAAATTAATATAAAATTAATTCTCGTTGTCAAAACTAGAAAGCGGGTTTTTAAGAATTAAAAACTATCAAAAGATTGACATGTCCTTATGTTCAATTTAAATGTGAAATTGCTTCCGATGAATGAAATTGTATTAAATTATAAAAATATAATATAATTATATTTTAAAAACACTCAAATTTATAATTTAACAGTATAAATTATTTTTATTAAAAAAGTTGTTTTCAATTAAAATTTATTATTTTTCACTATTCATCAAAATATGAAAGTTATTAGAAAAGTACCAAAAATTTATCCAAACTAAATTTTTATGTACCAAATCTAAATAAGAATTTAATTTCATAAAATTGGATATATAAAAATGTCAAATATTGTATTTAAAAGGTTTTATCCATTAAAAGGAGGAAAAACTATATTTTTTGGAAAGTACTTCTTTTATCTAAAAATTGATTTTGTCCTTATATTATGTCTATAAAATACAAAAGATGAATTTTAAAATTATATGAAATATATAAAATTAAAAATTTGGTTAATTAAACTAACAAATTAATTTTTAAATAGGTAGTTTGATAGGTTGTGGCTCCCTTGAACTCAGTGTTGCGTACATCGCACACTATTGAATTATTTAAAAAGGAAGTGTACCGTGGAAGCTTGGGGTGTTACACTTCAAGATATATTTATAAGGACCCATCCTTAATACATTAAATAATCCCAAGTTTTAGTTAAGAACATACATTCTTACACATTTAGTATCTTTTAGGTTTAGAGTTTTAGGTAATTAAGACATAAAACATAAATACCATTTCATAATCATACATGTGGATACTATTAAAATAATATCCATTTTTTTCAAAATATAAAACTTTTCCAATAAAACATAATTTCATTGAAAAATATTCTTGATATTTAAATATTCTTCCTTCTTTCTTTTACACATCCTTATAACCTATGAAAAACATTTAGAAACTTAGGATGATCAGAAAAAGATCTGTAAGGGATATAAAGAAAGAAATCATTAGTCAAGTGATAACATAAAAACAAATAAAAACAATTTCATAAAACTCATTAGCATGAATAGAAAAATCATGTAGTTTCCTTGGTAAATATTTAACATATCAATCATAAAATCACCCTTATAAATGGAATAACCATTTGGTCAGCTTCTATCTCCAGATAACCCTATGCATTAGAGAGCTATAATGGGGCTCACCCATCATATCTTGAGCTATAATGGGATCAACCCAACATATCTTGATCTATAATGGGATCAACCCATCATATATTGAGATATAATGGGATAAAACCAACTTATCTATGTATAAGGAAAATTTAATATTAATAAAGTATCATTAAATCAAGAGAAACCACTCATTTTATATATATAAAAGAACGTTTTTTTGAATTTCATTAAATAGAATTTTAAAAATATTTTAAAAGGAAAGTCCCTTACAAAAATAATTAGAGTGATAATTAATGGAATTGAAAGGATATATGTATACACTATAAATACACACAATACAATATAATATAAAATAAATTCATCACACAAAGAATATTAATGCCATATAATGAATAAAGTAGAATGTTAACCCAAAGAATGGAAATTGGTTTAAGAATTCCATTACCTCGAGTTTGTCTTGCTTAAAACATGTTTAAAAATACCGTATAATGGTTAAAAGAGTTTTATTAATATCTTAAAGAAACATATTAATGTTTATAACACCTTATATGATCATTTCATTACATCATTTCACTATTTAATTTTTAGTATTTTTGTTCCTTCCATTGTTTCAGGTGCATTCTTTACATGATTTCCACGAACATTTTATATTTGATTTTATTGTCATATGAAAAGAAATTATATAAGAGGAAGGAGATGTTATTAAAAGGATTTAAGAATATAAAAGGATTCCATAAATTATATTGGTTATTTTTTATGAGGATGAATCATTAGACAAATCATTAGTGATAATTGTTAGTTTATTTTGGTGAATTTTGATCTATACAAAACACTTTTGTTTATTAATTAATAGTTTGAATAAACATTGGTTATAGAACATAATATATCATATAATATTTATAAAAAAATATTATTAAACATATTATAGGTTTTATGAACATATTTGAATGATGTAAAGGAAAATGAAGACACATCATCTACGATGTCGGTAAATCGACACATCACAGACAATGTTTTTATTTTTAGAATAAGAGGATAAGGAGATCAAGAATGATGATGAGTTTTTACATAAACATGATAAAAATCCGTAATATATATAATACAAGAGCTTTCATGCCTCTTGGATAAGTGTAGGTGAAGAGATTATAAGAAAAGAAGGAATTGAAAAGAAAAGTGGATCTTTACCTCTTGATCTTTTCTCCTTGAGATCCTCCTTAAGGACCTTGGTTTTGGCCTTTTGGAGAGACCAGTAGCTATTGTATGTAGGGAAGGGTATTTGGAAGAATATTTGGTAGAAACTATAAAAGTATCAAGGCTTGAGTGGTGTGAGAGTAAGAGGGGGTGAGGGTGGTATTTATAGTGGAGAAGAGGAGGGGTTTTACATTATTTAAATCACTAGTTTAATATTTTTTCTAAATACTATGAATATTCTTGATTAATGTTCCCCAAAATAGTAATAAGTGCATTTGATTTCAAAAAAATGGTTATTTAAATCATCCATAACTCATGCATGATGCATAAATTCATTTATTTATCATATTTTGTTAATTACTGTATTTCACTATTCACAAAAATTTAAGTATTTTATAAAAATCTGAAAAACCCACCCTTACAATTTTCAATGTTTAGAATTAAAAAATGAACTCCTTTTTTTGAAAATAATTTTCTAATTATGATTAATTTAATTTATAAATAAAATCATAACTTGTTTGAAAAATAACAATCTCAAAAACTATAACTTATTTTATAACACCTTGAAAAATTAATCAAAGCCTCATAAAATTATCTTATAACCATAAGAGAATAAAATAATAATTTATGATTACATTTTATGATATTTTTTTATTTAAATTATTTAATTAAGCATCAATTTGTAATTAAATATATATGACTTACAAAAATACCAACACTAATATAATGATCACATTATCACTTATAAGATACCCTTATTATTATAAATTCATGGGTGAGGTTACTATACATTTAGCCTATTTACTATTTATAAGCATATGTTACTATTCATAAGGGTATGTTACTATTCACCAAAAATTAATTTGTTCCTACCAAACTCTAAATAACTAACTGATCACAATTGTGTATGTCGGTTTTTTGAAATTCCAAAAACAAAAATGGAAACATTATGTTTAACGGCTAGTTTATAACTATCTTCTTAAAAAAAAAGTGTCATTATGTGGAGACTAAGTGGTTCATGCATTAAATTTAATTTTATTTCCAAAACCTTGGGGTTTACGTTCTCCCCACCTTCTGGAAATTGCATTCTCACAATTTTTATTTACTTATTAAACAAGTGAGGGTACCTTTCCCACGTAGCATTTTCAGATTCCCATGTTGCTTCTTCAACCATGTGGTTTCTCCAAAAAAAATTACATGGTGGATTAACTTATTACACAATAATTTCTCTCTACATTCAAGAATATGAACATGTCTCTCTTCATAAGAAAGGTTGTCTTCCATCTGAACTACTTATGGGATCAAGACATGAGATGAATCTGGAACATAGTTTCTCAACATTGAAACATGAAAAAAACTGTGTACTTGAGATAAACTAGGAGAAAAATATACTCGATGGGAAATTGGTTCAACTTCCTCAAGGATTTCATAATATCCAATAAATATTGTATTTATATTTCCTTTTTTTACCAAAACACATAACACTTTTCCAAGGAGAGATTTTAGGAAAACATGGTCTCCGACCTCCAAAAAAATGTCTTTCCTTCTGTTATCTACATAACTTTTCACCCTACTTTGAGCTGTCCTCATGTGTCACTGAATCTTATGAACTTTTTCCACCACTTCCTCTACTAATTTTTGTCCCATCAACATCGTTTCATCAACTTCATCCAAGAATTCTAGAGTTCGACACCACTTTCCATACAATTCCTCAAAAGGTTCCATATGTATATTGGAATGAAAACAGTTATCATAAAAAACAAAACTAAAGAGAGATGCTGATACAAACATCCCCGGTAGTCCATTGAACATGCTCAAAGAATATCCTCTAAGGTATAAATTGTTCTCCCAGTCGGTACATCAGATTGAGGATGAAAAGAAGTGATGAAATTTAATTCTGTTCCCAATGTCTTCTGAAGGCCATTCCAAAATTTAGATGTGAACCTAGGATCAGAGTCAGATACAATGGAAATAGGAACTCCATGAAACCTAAAAATCACTTTGAGGTATAGTACATACATCTGATCTAAAGACATTTTATCTTGAATTGGAAGTAAATTTGTAGATTTAGTCAGACGATCAACAATAACCTAGATTGCATTATTACCTCAAGGTGCCTTTGGTAGTACTACAATGAAGTCCATGGATATATTTTCCCATTTCAACTCTGGCACTGATAAATGTTGAAGTATCCCTTTAGGTAACTACTTCCTTACTTTTACATGTTGGCATGTCAAACATTTCATGGTAAAATCAGCAATATCTCTTTTCATTTCATCCCAAAAGTAATACTCTTAAAGATCTCTATACATCATTATGTTGGGAGGATGAAATGAAAACAAAGAACTATGAGATTTACATAACAATTATTTCTTCAACTGAGAATCACAAGAAACACATAATCTCTTTCCAAACCTTAAAAAATACTTATAATGGTTAAATGTTGGAAACTTACCCATTTTAACCAATTCTACATTTTTCGGTAACTCGCCATCTTCTTTTTGCACTTTCTTAATTCTATCTAACAGAGATGACTATACTAAAACCTGAAAAAATAGAAGAATTTGTTACACGAAAAACATCCAATCCAAAGTTCATCAAATCATTCACCAAAGGGTCACATTCTAAAAATATCATGGTTAATGTAGCATTACTTTTTTGACTCAAAGTGTTGGCCACTCTATTTTCTTTTCTAGGATGGTAATGAGTTGTGTAATCATAATCCTTGACTAGTTCTAACCATCTTCTATATCTCATGTTTAATTATTTCTGTGTAAATATATAATTTAAACTTTTATGGCCAGTATATATTTCATATTTTACTCCATAAAGATGATTCCTCCAAATTTTTTATGTAAAAAAACAAAAGCTAATTCCAAATCATGTGTAGGGTAATTTAACTCAAGAGGTTTTAACTCACATGAGCCATATGCAATTAAATAATAATTATGCATCAAAACACAACCAAGTCCTTTTAGTAAAGCATCATAGTAGATGAAAAATTCACCACTACTGGAAGGTAGGTTCAGAACTAGAACATTCACCAATATTCTTTTCAATTTATGAAAACAATCATTACATTCTTTTGTCTAGATGAATTTAATTTCTTTTCGAGTTAATTTAGTTAGTTGGGTAGATAATTGTGCAATGTTTTCAACAAATCTCCTGTAATATCCTTCCAAAAAAAATAAAACTATAAATCTTGGTTATATTTGTGGGTATTTTCCATTATTTAACAACTTTTTTTAGTAATATCAACAATTATTCCATATTTTGAACAATGTGACCAAGGAAATAAATTTATTGCAACCTAAATTCACACTTTATGAATTTTCCATACAATTTCTTTTCATTTAAGGTTTTCAAAATAGACCTTATAATTTTTTCATGCTCCTATTTACTTTTAGAATATACCATAATGTCATCAATAAACACAACTAATAAATTATCCACAAACTCATGAAATAGTATATTAATAAGATCCATGAATACTGCTGGTGCATTAGTTAACCCAAATTTACAAATTCACAATGACTAATTGGACTATGAGATCCCTTCCTTCCTAAGTCAGATGGTTGCATTCAATCAAATTGACTTTAAAAAACTCATGTAACCTCTCTTCCTTCTCTATAAACTAATTGAGTTTTTCTATGAATCTTTTCAACGGAACTCTGATCCTTGGTTTATCTGAGGTAAGTTGGTCAACAAGATACTTTTTATTATCCACCAGAATAGATAATGGAGCACTATTACACTGTAAGTCCTAAAATATTTCATTCATATTGCTCATTACTATTGTAATGGCCTGAAATCTATTTATTAGATCAGGAGAAGTACCTGAGGGACCTACTTGATTGTCCCTGACAGCTGCAAATTTTTGCTCAATGAAACTCCTAAAATCTACAAAATCGGACTTCATTACTATTTCATATTTCAGTTTTCCAACATCAGCTAACATTTCATTCTTAAAAACATCCACTTCCATTTTTGAAACTGAACTGTATTTCAAGTTAGGAAACTTCAATCTCCCCTTTTCTAATGCTCTTCTTAAAGAAGCATTTTCAGCTTGAACTTTATCAAATTTTCAGATTAACTCCTCCACATGATCATTCTCATAATTAGATGCACCTTGTTCTTGATTCCTAGTCTGAGCTTCCACTGGGTTTATCATATCTAAAGGTAGGGGTTTAACATCTGGCTTCTCTTCATCGTTACTCTGTACTGGCTTCTTTACTGATTTTTCCTTCGAGTCCTTTCCTAACTCATCCACATAAAAATCCTCATTAATAATTTTAGTTTTAATTTCAGAAAGTTTCTCTTCTTTATTCTTAGTCACAAGTTCTTTCCCATACTGAGCATCTTCTTCATTGATTTCTTCAAAGACTAGATCCTCTAATACAGGTTCCTCTTGAGCTAATTCCTTGTGAACAATCTCAGTAGGCTGTACAATTTTAGAGCTAGACACTTTAACATCTACAAGATTTTTAATAGTTGGATGCAAAATTTCTTTTTCCACTTGAGGAGTTAGCTCAATATGAGAAATTGATGGTTGTGAAAGTTCCTATACTGCAGATTCTCTAATAAATCTATAGCTCAGAATAGGTTTATTTGCATCTGATTTTGTTTGAGTAGGCTTCTCACCAGCTTGAGCCACTCAATGCCTTTTCCTCTAAAGTCCTTGAATTTCCTCATCAGTAGGTGGATCAACTAACTCAAATCTAAGTCTTCTTAAGGTTCCACTAACTCTAGATTTTTCCATGCCTTCCTTGGATTTAGTAGGTTTCTCCCCCTTATCCGATTATTGGTCCTCCTTAGCTCTAACAGGCATAATATTTCCTTCTATAATACTCCAGAATAATCCAATATTACTTAGAGTTCCTTCATTGAAAATATTTTTGTGATGGAATCAAACTCTGGAATCTATTAATCACACCATATCAAACTTAAACAGTAATTTTGAAATGAATCTTCCATAGGGATATAAGTTTATTCTAGACTCTGGTTGATAGCAGTATTTGATATATCTTACCATATATCTCAAAAAATTCAACTTTATTTCACTCATAAGAAAAAACATTAAATACATGTCAGGAAAAAAATATTCTCTATCTCTGACATCCGAGGTGAAATTAGTATTTTCACAAATTTAGAAAGAATCTTCTGATCAGGTTCCAGAACCTTCACTAACATTTATCTTATGATTGTAGAACTAAATAAAAATGAAATAATGTCCTCTGACTTATGTTCATTATTTTCAATATTCTTTACATCAAAATGATAAACTCCCTCATGAGGGCACTTTAAGAATCTAGATATTTTTACAGAAGAAATTAAAAAATCCTTATCTTCATTTTTTGCATATATGTTGTCCTCTGTATCTCTAAGACTAAACTGGATGGATTTGAAAAAGTGAAAAAGACCTACCTCAAATAGATACTCTGTATTTTCTCCACTAAAAGTTTTCTCGAGATTCTGAAAAGTGAGGGCTTTCCACAGTATGAGATCCATTTGATAAAACCATTCTAGGTCGATTACCTTTCCCTGTAGAATCTTTCTTCCTATCATGCACTGAAACTTGGAATTACTAGCTTCTCCTTCCTCGATACTCTTTTTCTTGGACATTTCTGTTTCAAAGTTCTGAAGGCTCGATGTTTTGGGGTTTCGAAGGTTTAGTTGAAGGTAGACGAAGGCGGTAAGGGTTTTTTTGGTTTTCAAAGGGTTTGAAAGAAATAAACGAGTTTTAGAATTTGAAACGGTTTATGATATCCTTGATTCCCATGTCAGTTAACTAAATAATAATCATTACATTATTTAAATAAAATCATATGTGAAAAAAATAATAAAATAGAACTGACGAAAATTTTAAATTAATTTTAAAAAATAATAATTAAAATAATTAATTTTAAAAAAATTAAAATTTATTTAAATATAAATAAACCTAGATCCCCCTTAATAAAATAAAACCTTTCAGTGGGAAGTGGTTTAGTAAAAATATCATCTAATTGAATTTCAGTGCTTACAAATTATAAGAATATATAATTTTTAAGAACATGGTCTCTTAAAAAGTGATGTCTGATATAAATATATTTAGTTCTAGAATTATTAATAGGTTTTTTTGAAATATTAATAGCCCTTGTATTATCACATAAAATAGGCGAGTTATTAAGATTTAGTCCAAAGTCCATAAGAGTGTTTTTCATCCACAAAACATATGCACAACAACTGCCCGTAGATATATATTCTTCCTCAACTGTTGACAAGGCAACTGGGTGTTGTTTTCCTAAAAAGTGACAAGTCCCTGAGGTGATTTTTCTATATAATCTAAAACTTCCAAAGTCACCATATGCATATGAAATTAAATTAAAATCATATGTTTTTGGATAGAGAAGATATTGAAAAATCGTTCCTTGTAAATATCTAAAAATTATTTTGATAACACTTAAGTGAGATTATTTAGTATCAGATTGAAATCTTGCACAAAGGCATACTAAATAAATTATATCTATGCTACTAGTAGTAAGATATAATAAACTACCAATCACACATCTATATAAATTGTTGTCAACTAATTTTCTAGTTTTATCCAAATCAAGGTCTATATTAGTACACATAGGATTTGTGTATGTCTTACTATTTTCAAGTCCAAATTTCATTAGTAAATCAGTAATATATTTTCTTTGATTTAAAAAATTTCCAATATCTTTTTGAAAAATTTTAAGTCCTAAAAATAAATTTAATCCTCCCATAATACTCATTTCAAATTCTTTTTGGCATTAGATTGGAAAACTCATGACAAAGCCTTTTCTTTTTTGAACCAAAAATTACATCATCAACCTAAATTTGAACTAATTAAATATTAGAGTTGACAATTTTCTTAAACAATGTCAGATCTTCCATCCCTAAAGTAAAATAATTTCTTAAAAAAAGAACTTAATCTTTCATACCAAGCTCTAGGTGCTTATTTAAGGCCATAAAGAGCTTTAGTAAGATTAAAAACAGAATTTGGTTTTTGTGAATTTTCAAAACCATTAGGTTGGTCAACATAAACATCCTCCAATAAGTAACCATTTAAAAAGGTAGACTTAACATCTATCTAAAATAATTTAATGTTCATATGATATGCATAGGCTAAAAGATTACTAATAGATTCTAATATATCTACAAGTGAAAAGGTTTCATCATAATATATACATTATTCTTGATTATAACATTTAGCTACTAGTTCAATTTTATTTATAGTTATTATTCCTTGATCATATTGTTTATTTCTAAAGACCCATTTAGTTAAAATAATTGGATTGTTCTGAGGTCTTTCTAATAAATTCCAAAATTCATTTATCTTGAACTCGTTTAGTTTTTCTTGCATTGCTATCATCCAACATTCATCAACTAAGGATTCTTCTAATATCTTAGGTTCTAATATGATAAAATGGAAGATAATTCAACAAGATTTCCTACATTACTTCTGGTTTTTATTCTAGTGTCTAGGTCTCCTATAATAGTTTTTAAAGGGTGATTATTTAGGGTTCTAGACTATCTAGGTAGTGCATTGTTAGGTTCTTCAATGTCATGTCCTTTTGAAATGGACTGAATTTCATTTAAATCTTTTTTAAAATCATTTTTTAAGTTCTCAAGTCTTATGTTTTCATTAGAGTCAGATTCATCAATTTGGTCTTTCCTTTTCTCAAAGGTATGAGATTCATCACATTTTACATGAATTGATTCTTCAACAATCCGTTACTTTTTATTAAAAACTCTATAAGCTTTGGAAGTAGCAGAATATCCTAAGAAAATGCCTTCATCATATTTTGGATCAAACATACCAGGAATTTCCTTGGTGTTTAAGGTGTAATCCTTGCAACCAAAAACATTAAAGTAATTTACTTTAGGTTTTCTGTTATTCCAGAGTTCATAGGGTGTCTTTTTAAAAATTAGTCCGATTAAAACTCTATTTATTATATAGCAAGTTTTTCTTACAACTTCTGTCCAAAAATAGGTAGAAAGACTGTATTCATTTATCATAGTCCTAGACATTTCTTGAATATTCCTATTTCTTATTTCAACAATTCCATTTTTTGAGGTGTTATTGGTGCATAAAATGTGTTTTTAATACCCATATTTGATAGAAAGTAAATAAATTACATATTATCAAATTATCCACTATTATCACTTCTTAATGAAATTATTTTAGAACCTTTTTCATTTTGGAAAACTTTTCAAAAACTTTAAAATATATTAAAAGCTTAATTTTTATATTTTAGAAAACAAATCCAAGTAAATCTAGAATATTCATCATGTAAAACATATACATAAAATTTACCACCCAAGATTTCTATTCTTGAAGGTCCAAAAAAATCTATATGGACATGTTCTAGAGGTTAAGAAGTATCAATTTTGTTAACAGATTTGAAGAATGATTTGTGCTGCTTTCTAAGTTGACATGCATCACAGAATCTATCACTTTCAAATTTGAGACTAGGAAAATTAGAAACTAATTATTTCTTAGATAACCTATGTAAAGAATATATATTGAAATGTCCAAGTCTTCTATGCTAGATCCAAGTTTCATTTATCTTAGCAGTTAATTATTTTACTTTTTTATTGACATAAGGAGTTTATGTCCAGGGTATAAACATTATTAGTTCTGGGTGCTCTAAATTTAAGCAATTTATCTTTAAAAACAAGACAACAGTTGTTAGAAAAATCAAAAAAATAACCATCATCACAAAGTTGAGTGATACTTATCAGTTTGTGTTTCAATCCTTGTACATAGATTAATTTATTGATTGATACAACTTCTGGTTCTCTAACAGTTACAATTCTAATAATTTTACCTTTGGCATTGTCACCAAATGTGACTAGACAACCATCCTTTTGAGTTAATGTTTTAAAGTTAAATAAATTTATACTCATATTCCTAAAGTATCCACTGTCCATATACCATATTTTAGTTCGACTTCTATGACATGCTTCCTGCAATGGAATTTAAAAAAAGATTTATTTTGGTACCCATATTTTGTTGGGTCCAGTAGTTTTAGCCAGCAAAGATCTAGGAATCGATACTTGATTTATTTTTCCATAATGAATAGAATCATATAAACTGCTTGCAACATAGGATTTCTTAATACCACTTATTTGTGGTTTCCTTAAATAAGAGTTTTTAGATATGTGACCTTTTATTCCACAATAGTTGCACATTTTACCTTGTGTACTTGGGAAAAAAATAGTTCTTATACAGTTTGAGTTTCTCACCTTTATTACATATTCCATATCTTTCCTTTTTAATCACATTCTTTCCAAGAATTTCATTTAGAGTATTTTATCCTTTTGTAAAAATAAGATCTTCCCTTTTGAATGTTTCTAATTCTATTTGTAGTGTTTTTATTTTAGTTTCATTATCTGTACAGTTTGTGTTTGATGAGTTATATTTTTCAATTAACTCTTGATGTTGTTTTACTAGAGTGTCTCTTTCTCTTAAAACAACTGTGTGAATATTTTTCAGTGATTTATGTTTCTTAAATAAGGAATCATATTTCTATTCTAGCATACTACAGTAGGCTGCAAGTTTATTATTTGAACAACTAGAACTAGAATCAGAATCAGATGAGTAATAAGATTGTACCTCATCAGCTTCTACCATAAAACATATGTTTGCTTTCAGATTTGTTTCTTCTTTTTTTGAGTTAGACCTTGATGAGATGTTGGAGTCCTCATAAACACTCCAAGTAGCTTTCATTTCTATTTTTTCTTTCTGCTCATAATCATTGTTTTTTATTTTTTTTCTTTTCTCATTTTAATTTAGGATAGTCAGGTCTAATGTGACCCATATTTTTTCATTCAAAGCATCTGACTTCCCTTGGCTCTTTTTCATCCTTTTTAAAGGATTTTATGAATCCCTTATTCTTTCTGTAGAATTTACTAAATTTTATGGCTAGTTGAGCCAGTTCTACATCTAAATTAGATGAATCAGATTCTTCTGATTTCACTTTGATTTCATTCTTCATTTTTCTACTATTCTTTTGAGATGTCACCCTTAAAACAGTATTTTTCTTTTTGATTAAAACTTTATGCTCATTTTCTTTATCTTCCATATCTGATTCATACATCATAATAGTTCCAATTAACTCTCTCATTTAAAGATCATTGACTGGTGATAATTTCCTAATAACAGTCGAAATTCCATTCCACTTAAGAGGTAGTACTCTTAGAACATTCAGGGCCTGATTTTCTTGCTTGATAGGCTCACCCAAGGAAATGATATTATTAACAATTTCTGTAAGTATTCTATTCATCTGGGTGATTATTTGTCTTTCAAACATTTTGAATGTGTCAAATTTTAATTTAGAAGTGTCATACCTCATTTTTCTGACATTGTCAGTTCCTTCATAGGCAACTGCAATAGTCTGCCACATTTCATAAGCCATCAGGCACTAAGATACTCTTCTGAATTCAACTGGTCCAAGACCATAGATGATGGAATTCATAGCTTTCAAGTTTGTTTCGTAATTTGCTTCTTTATATACACTCCATGTTTAAGGTTTCTATGGAATCACATAAGGAGTTAGAATTTTCGAGTAGACACTACATCCAAGGATCTTTAAATAAATGATCATTCTTGATTTCTAGCATCCATAATTTTCACCATTAAAGTAGGGAGCTCGAACCATTGAAATTGTAACATCCCAGTTTTTTTTAAAAAAGAAATTGAAATGAATGAAACTTTGTTTTAAGTAGATATTTATAACTAGCCTTTAAAACATAATTTTTCCACTTCCATGTTTTGAATTTCAATAAACTGTCATCTACAATTGTGTTCAATATGTTATTTATAGTCTTTAGGAAACAACTTATTTTTTGGTGAATAGTTACATACCCTTATGAATAGTAATATTAATAGTAATATGACCCTAATGAATAGTAAATTTTATTATTATTTAATTTTATTAAGGATTTAAGATAACAACATCTTGGTTAATTTTTCATCATGATATATAATTAGTTGTAGAATTAGAATTGTTATTTTTTGAATTAAGTATGCTTTTATTAAAAAAATAAATTAACAATATTTAGAAAATTAATTTCAAAAAAATTGACATCATTTTAGAATTATACACATCGAAAAATGGTTTGGGTAAATTTTTGGGTTTTTTCTGAAATTCTTGATTTTTCGGTTAATAGTGAAGTCTGATAAAATACTGTATAATAAAATTATCAGTAAAATACACTATTTATGATATCATAAGTGATGCAAGGCCACTTGGTTCAAACTCAGATGAAATTATTACTATTTGAGGTCACATTAACTAATACAATTCATAATCTTAAGCAAAAATATTATTATAATGATTAAAATAATTAAAAATACCCCCTCTCCTTCACTATAAATACCACCCTCACTCCACTCTTCTTACCACACCTCTCAAGCCTTGTTTCATGCCTATGTTCATCCCAATACTCCTTCCAATTCTCTTCCCCACGTCCTAGAGTTTCTGGTATCACAAAAATACCAAAACCGAAGCCCTTAAGAAGGATCTCAGGGAGAAGAGATCAAGAGGTAAACATCCTCTTTTATTTTCTTTATTTTCTTTCATTTTATGTTATTCTCTTAATTTACCTTGGATTATGTTGGGATATTTAATTCCATATCCCCCATTACTGTCCATATTATGAATGTTTGATGAGATATTCCATTTCTCTCATCAAAATATTTTTATGAAATTTTAAGAGAAGTCGTTAGGTTGCCAAATTTTCGTGAGAAATTTCTCAAGTTTTCTTTTATTTCTAGATTCCTTTATTTATTCTTTTTTCCTCACCTCCTCTTAACCATGAAACATGGAAGCTCTAGAATCTTGTGTATTCTGGATGTTCTCATGTTCATGGAAAATTCATCACCAATCTTATTCTCTTCCCCAACTTTTTCATGGAATTAAAAACGTTGTTCGTGATGTGTCGAATTACCGACATCATGGACGATGTGATTTCAATTTGATTTAGTTATTTCAAGTCTGGTTATGAAACCATTTTTATGGTTGAAAAAAGTTATAATATATGTATTATATCTCATCCATGGTTTGGGAATTCTTTTTAACATATTATTTTAATTTATAAAATGAAATGAGGTCGATATTATCAAAGAACCCCTAAAATGATCTAAACTAACATCATTAATGTTTTAACTTATGAATCATCCTCAAGAAATAATTAAAATTGATAAATGGTATAATTTTTGTTACTGGATATATGTAAATACTACTCCATTCCAATTATAGAGTTTCACTTCCAATCGACAAAACGATTTATCATGAACCGATCACGAAAATCATGTAAAGAACTCATCCAAAACAATGCAAGGAACAAAGTACTAACAATTAAGGGGTGAAATGAGGTTATAAAATGACCATATAAGATTTTATTAACATGATAATGTTTCTATTAAATACTAATAACACTCTTCTAACCATTATATAAGAAGTTTAAACAAGTTTTAAGTATGACAAGCCTGAGGTAAGGGAATTCTTAACCCAAATTCCATTCTTTTTGTTAACCTTCGACTTCATTATTTATGTGATATTTAAATTGTTTGTGTGATGGGTTCTATTTATATTCTGTTTTATTATTTTAATTTACAGTATATATACACACTCCATCTACTCTATTATGTTTCTCTTCAATTGTATGATATATATAAGGGGCTTTTCTTTAAAATCCTCTTTTTAAATTCGGTTTTATGAAATTCCAAAGTAATGTTTTTATGGAATTATTCATGTTGTATGATTATGTTTTGGTTCTTGGGAATTAGTTATGTGGAAGGGTGGGACCAATATCCCTTTCCAATGCATTGGGTATGAGTAAGTTGGTGGTTAGCCTTATGGTTATTCCAAGTGTAACTACGATGGTTACACAAAGTAAGGTAGCCGTGAGGGTTACAAATTATAAGGTAGCCAATAATGGTTACAAGATTATGTAAGTAATTCCCCAAGATACCTTTATGATTATATTTATGTTCCCATGTTTGTGTGGATCTTGTGTAAATATCATGTTACATGAAGTAAGTATATATGATTTATAAGCATGTCTTTTGAAAAAAAATTCATACGTTACGAGTATTCATGGACTAATGTGATATTTCCTCCTTTTTCAACCCTTGCTGAGCTTTTGTGATCATCCCGAGTTTTTAAAAGATTTTAAAAGGTTAATGTATTTGTCATACGAGGAAGGAAGACATGTTAAATTTTGAAGAATTGTTAAGGAGTCTTGTTTTAAGTTTTAATGTTTTATATTTTGGAAAAAATGGAAATTGTTTTTATGGTATCCACTCAGTAATAATGTGTAATGTTATGAATGTATTTTCCTAATTTTCTAAAGATCTAAACTTGAAAAGATACTCAATGTAAAATGAAGTGTTTTCTTAACTAAATTCAAGATTATGTATGTAATAAGGCCGGGTCCTTATATTTGGTACCAGAGGAAAGGTTTATAAAACTTTAGGGATTATCAGTTTTCATTAAACATATGGTTAGTCTGTATGTCTATTATTTAGGTTAAATCCTTGTTTTATAACTTTTCAGATTAAGGAAATTCAGTTACAAATGGATGGAGGAGGATCTCAAATGACATTCTTATCTCGTCCTGATGACTTTATTGCAATAATTATTGCGAAGTCATGTCCAGATGACTTTGAAACATTTTCTAACATACAAATCACTTGCAAGCAATTGTTTGAGATATCAAACAACTCCACTATACCTCGATACCATTGTGGATCATGGGTTGTATTTAATCAAATCCTATTTTCTCAATATTATCATATTTTCAATAAAGGTAAATATTATCAAGGGATTTTCATATATTTTACCTTATCAAGATATTTTGAATCATATTACGATTTTGAAAGAGGTGCTGAAGAAAGAGACCCTTGAGAAAACTATTTATATTTGATTTTACAATATACTCTTTCAGAACATATTGTGGTATTTTAAAAGGACCATTTATTGAAATTTTCAACTCAAACTCGGTCAGACTATTTTATAAAAATCATGTTTTATCAGATGTTTTGAAATTATATGTCATACATGATTATTTTCTAAAACTATTTTTCTGTGAACACCCATATGACCCAAGTAGTACAAGGTGTATTTGGATAAAGGAAGCAAATGATTTTAAAGGATTTATAAATCATTGTTGCAATGCATGCACCTTCTATTTATGTGAGCCAGATGATGATGAGACCAGGTGGACACCATGATCAAGGTACCCTCACTTGTTTAATAAGTAAATAAAATTGTGAGGACACAATTTTCGATAGGTGGGGATAATGTAACATCCCAGTTTTTTAAAAAAAATTGAAATTAATGAAACTTTGTTTTATGTAGATATTTATAACTAGAATTTAAAACATAATTTTTCCACTTCCATGTTTTGAATTTCAAGAAACTATCATCTATAATTGTGTTCAGTATGTTATTTAGAGTCTTTAGGAACCAAATTTTTTTTGGTAAATAATGACATACCATTATGAATAGTAATATGACCCTAATAAATAGTAAATTTTATTATTATTTTATTTTCTTAAGTCTTTAAGATAATAACATCTTGGATAATTTTTCATCGTGATAGATAAGTAGTTGTAGAATTAGAATTGTTAATTTTTGAATAAAGTATGATTTTATTTAGAAAATAAATTAATAATATTTAGAAAATTATTTTCAAAAAATGGAAATCATTTATTAATTATACACATTGAAAAATGGTTAGGGTAAATTTTTGGGTTTTTTCAGAAATTCTTGATTTTTCGGTGAATAGTGAAGTCCGATAAAATACCGTATAATCAAATTATCAGAAAAATACACTATTTATGACAACATCAGTGATGAAAGGACATTTGGTTCAAAATCACACGACATTATTACTATTTTAGGTCACATGAACTAAGACTATTCATAATCTTGGGCAAAAATATTATAATAATGATTAAAATAATGAAAAATTCCCCCTCTCATCCACTATAAATACCACCCTCATTCCACTCTTCTTACCACACCTTTTTAGACTTGTTAAATTTCTAAGGTATACCCAATACACCTCCCAATTCTCTTCCCCACGTCCTAGATCTACTGGTATCCCCAAAATACCGAAATCGAATCCCTTAAGATGGATCTCAAGTAGAAGAGATCAAGAGGTAAACATCCTCTTTTATTTTCTTTCTTTTCTTTCATTTTATGTTATTCTCTTCCTTTACTTTGGATTATGTTGGGATATTTCATTCCATATCCCACATTACTGTAAATATTATGTATTTGTGATGATATATTCCCTTTCTCTCATCAAAATATTTTTATGAAATTTTAAGAGACGTCCTTAAGCTGCCGAATTGTCAAGAGAAATTTCTCAAGTTTTCTTTTATTTTAATATTCCATTATTTCTTCTTCTTTCCTCACCTCCTCTTCACCAAGAAGCATGGAAGCTCCATAATCTTGTATATTCGGGATTTTCTCATGTTCATGGGAAATTCATCATCAATATTATTCTCTTCCACAACTTGTTCATGGAATTAAACACATTGTCCGTGATGTGTCGAATTACCAACATCGTGGATGATGTGATTTCAATTTGATTTAATTATTTCAAGTCTGGTTATGAAACCATTTTTATGGTTGAAATAAGTTATAATATATGTATTATATCTCATCCATGGTTTCGGAATTCATTTTAACACATGGTTTTAATTTATAAAATGAAATGAGGTTGATATTATCAAAGAACCACTAAAATGATCTAAACTAACATCATTAATGTTTTAACTTATGAATCATCCTTAGGAAAGAATTAAAAATGATAAATGGTATAAATTATGTTACTGGATATATGTAAATACTACTCCATTCCAATTATCATGTTTCACTTCCAATCGACTATAACAATTCATCATGAACCGATCATGAAAATCATGTAAAGAACTCATCCAAAACAATGCAAGGAACAAAGTACTAACAATTAAGGGGTGAAATTAGGTTATAAAATGACCATATAATATATTATTAACATAAAAATGTTTCTGTAAAATACTAATAACACTCTTCTAACCATTATACAGGAATTTTGAACATGTTTGAAGTATAACAAGCCCGAGGTAAGGGAATTCTTAACCCGATTTCCATTCTTTGGGTTCACCTTTTACTTCATTATTTATGTGATATTTAAATTTTTTGTGTGATGGGTTCTTCTTACATTATGTTTTATTATGTGTATTCACAGTATATATACATACTCCATCCACTCTATTAATTCTCTCTTCAATTGTATGATATATATAAGTGGATTTTATTTAAAAATACTATTTTTAAATTTGGTTTTATGAAATTACAAAGTTATGTTTTTATGGAATTATTCAAGTTGTATGATTATGTTTTGGTGCTTTGGAATTATTTATGATGAAGGGTGGTACCTATATCTCCCTCCAATGCATTGGGTATGAGTAAGTTAGAGGTCGGCCGTATGGTTACTCCAAGTGTAACTGCGACGGTTACACAAAGTAAGGTAGCCGTGAGGGTTACAAATTATAAAGTAGCCAAGAATTGTTACAAGATTATGTAAGTAATGCCCCAAGATACCTTTATGATTATATTTATGTTCTCATGTTTGTGTGGATCTTGTGTAAATCTCATGTTACAAGAATTAAGTATATATGAGTGACAATCATATCTTTTGAAAATGTTTTCATACGTTACGAGTATTCATGGACTAATGTGCTCTTTCCTTATTTTTCAACCCTTACTAAGATTTTGTGCTCAAGCCAAGTTTTTAAATGATTTTCATAGGTTAGTGGATGTGTAATAAAATCAAGGAATCCATGTTAAATGTTGAAGAATTGTCAAGGAGTCTTGTTTTAAGTTTTAATGTTTTATATTTTGGAAAAAATGGAAACTGTTTTTATGGTATACACTCTGTAATAATGTGTAATGTTATGAATGTATTTTCCTAATTCTCTAAAGATCTAAATTTGAAAAGATACTCAATGTAAAAATAAATGTTTTCTTGAATAAATTCAAGATTATGTATGTAATAAGGTCGGTTCTTTATAGACATACCCTCCCATGCATTATCCATAGTGCTGTGTATAAAAAAACATACAGCTTGTTATTCTTTTACCAAAAGAACCACCTCTGATACAAATTTTTGGATTGGGTTATACAAAATACGCACAAGAAGGGGGTGAATTATGTCTTTCACAAATTATTCACGAATCATGATGGTGATATAATTAGTCATTTTATCTTTATCATATTGTTTATGCTGTGTAAAATAAATTGTTAATGAACTCAAGAATGTATAGTTGTTTGGGGAATAAAAGGCCCCTAGTCCACTCCACCAACACTCTACTGCACGAGCTTAGTGATTTTCACTATCTGGTCCTCTTACCAACAGACCGTCCACAACTGAGTACAAGAAGTTGAAACCTTTACAAGTTAAGGCTAAAATAGAGCCTTCTGGTTCATATACATAACCAAATACATAGCTTAGTATGACAAGCTGATAACTCAAAATAAAAAGAGTATTTGTCTTGAAATATTTTCCAGTTGATCATTATTTTTGCGACAACACGCAACTAACAATTGATGGGTCATCATCTTTAGAAAGAATGATCTTCAGGTAGAAGTAGTTCTGAGCAGATCTGGTTACAATAGATATAGAAATAAATTCTTCAACTCCAAAAACAATGGATTCATGAAAGATATTCAATGTAGAAGTGGGGAATCTTCAACATGTTTCTTCTTCTCCAGAAAAACAATGTTTAATATATCTTGGTAGCAGTAGATCTATAAATCTCAAATGACTATGTAAAACTGTAGTTGTGAAGAACTCAAGAGCTTGATATATATTTTTCTTGATTTTTGATTATTCTCCTTCTTTTATTTGTAATAAAAACTAATATAGATATATATAGAATAAAGATGATTGTTTTTATTTTAAATTTAGATCCACAAAAGTCACATTTAGGATCACGATATTCAAATAATTGAAAAAAAGAGCAGTTGTAAATCCCCTAAAAAATCGGCATGAAAATCTCCTCTTATATTGGTCATTTTAATCACAAATAAACAGCTTTGAATCAGTCAAATATGTTCTTTAAAATCAGGCTATTAATCTAGCTTGAAATCAGCCTGATAATCCATATAAATACTGTTACTCGATAAAGTTATAATTTTAATCTCTGACGCCAAACGTAGGGTTGAATTGCATAGCATTCTTTCTCTGAACATAAGGTTCACAACGTAAGGTTGATCAGGAAAATAATATTTGATGATCCATTCTCCTAAACTTAAGGTAGATCTCAAATGTACGACTGATCTTAAACATAAGGTTGATCATCCATACTTTTCTCTTCAACATTCAAATATACGATATATAATACATACTTTTATCGGCTTATAAACATATAGTACATGATCTAACATAAAGTTGTTTACAAAAGTAAGGTTGGTGAACCATAATTTTGGGAAACTAACATGACATTCCATACTAACGTAGGGTTCTTCTTCCATACTTCTCTAGTATTCCAAACGTATGGTTCCTTCCAAACGTAGGGTTCTTCTTCCATGATTTTTTTTATAATGTAAGGTTTATTAACCATACTTTTCTGGTTTTCTGTAACTAATTCATTCCATCCTTACACTATGCTCCACAACGTAGGATATGAATAGTGTTTCCAGAACATGTTAAAGTGATTTCAGAATATGTAGAGCATGAACAGTGTTTCCAGAACATGCTAAAGTGATTTATGATTACTTTTTCAAATACTCCACTTAGAATAAAATGCTTAAATATTATTCCAAGATAGAGAAATAAATAATATTAATTTACTAAAATATACTCAAAGTAAACTCATTATAATAATAAATAAGGGTATTTGTGAACATCATAATCATCATAAAGAGATAGATTATTGTTCTCAATGATCTCCCCTCAATAAAATAGAGTTTTGTTGAAAACAAAACTTTCTCAACAGATGAAACTAGGATAAATAAAGTCTTTCCTCAAAGGAATACACTAAAATCTAATATAAATACCAAACTAATCATGAAGGAAGAAGATTTATGGATGCATGGAGACTAGGTTATTTTAATGGAGATAAGAGGGTATGGGTTGGGATTAAATTATTCAAGGGAAATATGGTAATTGTTTTATTTCTAATAAAACTGGACCGAATGAATGGTTTGGCCACACTGTAAGGAAAATTGTGTGAAAACTATGTAGGAGCCACTAAAATAACCTAGAGAGATAACATAGTTTCCACTAATCATTCAACAACTATGTGGTCAACCCTTACATACAAAATTGGATCACAGAGTTACCTAAAGTCCCCACATGATTTGGTAAACCATTCTATAACTATGAAAAACCCCATTTGGATACCTCCTTCCCCAATTACATGGTTTTTTGGATGGTTAAAACTAATTTTGAACCCATGGATAGTTCCAAAAAATATCTTAATTTTGAATCACAACTACTAAAAACTTCAAAATAAATAAAATGAATATAAATATCAAAATAAATACATACTAATCACTCGATAGGTGTCATAATTATCCATACCATGACACTTACTACCTCTAAAAACTGTTTAAGGTTCCCAATTCTTGAAAAATTAAATCCACTAATATTTCACCCATCCCTCAAAATCCTATGTATTGTGGCCATAAATATCACCCTTATATAGAATATAAAATAAGGTAATCAATTTTCCATAAAACACCTTGCTATAAAAATCCATGATATAAATCGACTTCTAAACATCAACTGTGTTAGTATCCACTTCCAAATCCTTATACTCAATCACATATGAAGGTTGTTGATGGTACCAATTCATATGGGATACATGAAATACATCGTGAATGGATGTAAACCATTTTGGAAATGATAATTTGTATGACACCTTCTAAAGATGTCCCATGATCTCAAATAACCCAACATAATGTGGTTCCAATTTACCCAAACTTATAGTTGATAGTGTCCTAGTCTAGTAGAAACAATAAGAAACTCTTGATACCAAAACTCAAACCCCAATAGATGAAAATGATAATCAACATATGATTTCTGATGACTCTAATCCATATCCAACCTCTTTTGGATCAACTTGAATTTGTTTGTTTCTCTCTAGATGAGGTTTGAACCCAATAGGGAGCAATCAACCAATTCCATTCAATAAATATTTGACCAATATGACTTCCCATACAAGTAATCAAAGAAATCAGTATTAATCAATGACTGATAGTAGTTTTTATAAGAAAATTAAACCATCGAAAAATGCTTCTCTTAATAACCAATTAAATTTATCATGCATGATCGAATCATATCCTAATGTATTTGGATATCCTACTTAGTCTAGTCATCCATTTGGAGATGATACACCATACTCAACATCAAATGATAACCTACAAATTCTTGAATACCTTTCAAAAAATATGATGTAAATTAAGGATCTAGATAAAAAACAATGGTCTAAGGCACAATATAATGAATTATAATAACTTATATATATATACGTGTTCAAGATCATACACCTTTGTAGATTGTTTAAAAGAAAAAAAATGGATGACATATAAATTCAATCGATAATCACACACATTGTCTTTCCCACTCTGAGTCCTTCCCACTTGGAGTTTGAGACAACCTAATCATGAAACCCTTTGAAACATTATATCATATCCCATTTGGATAAGAAGGGAATATAATAGATTAGTAGGTCTCTACTAATTACCTTTAAACCCATGATATAAAAAACAATATAAAAAATTAAAAACCCACTACCTCATCCCAATCCACCAATACCAATGTCTCACTTTATAAAAAAACTTTTTTCCCTTGGGGAGAACAACTTAAGTCGAATGGTTCCCACCCTTTATAAAATCCAGCCTCAATGATGAATTAACAACAATCCCCATTAAAAAAATAATTGAACCATTATAAGACTAAGACCACTCGGTCAAGGTTTCCCCACAATTTAGAACTCATCAAACATACTAAAAATTATGGTCTACTACTTTCCTGAGATAAATCTCTTCATCCAATGAAGGCGTGACTTGAACACAACAGAATACCATCCAATATCCCTCCTATTCCAAATTCAAATTCATCTTAAAAAATATTCCCATTAGGAACTATCCATCCCATGATTCTTTCAATTAATAGGCTGGTAGTTTCTTAAAAAATCATTGGCTACCACATTTTACTTTCTAAGAGTATAAGTTATATCAAAATAAAAATTCTAGAGATACTATATGTGGTGTCTCTAAAAAATATCAATTCCACTCTAGATAAAGATATATTTTAAACTATTATGATATGAATACACCATATACCACTCAGTAAAGATATTGTGGCACTAATTTTTCAGGGAATTCATTATCTCTACTAAAATAATGGTTGTTAGTGGGACAAGTCTTCTCATGTGTGAACAATTGGAGAAATTCATATGCCATGGCATGGTCATGTTGTATTAACACAAACCCCAATCTCAATCATAAAGAATCATAAAAAACATAACCCTTACCCTATTATGGAAAGATCCGAACAAGAGTTTAATTTAACCTCACCTTTATCTCCTCAAAGGATCTTTAATGCTTACCATTCTAGTAAAACTTCACCCCATTTTCAATTAAAGCTATTAAGGGAAATGAAAACCTAGAAAATCATTAATGAATCATCTATAATATCAAGAAAACCAATAAATATGTTAATTTAAAAGATATTATTGGGCTACTCCAAATACACCATGAATTGGATTTTATTAGGGTTTATTAAGACACCATTATCAGATATTACATTCCCCAAGAATCACACCTCCTGAATCTAGAAAATACATTTATATATCTTAGAATATAATCGGTTCTCTTTAAAGGCCCCCAATAAAATTCCTAAATAGTCATCACATTCTTCCTTCAACTTGGAGTGCACTCAGTTATCAAATAAAAACTCCACCAATAAAGAGTCAATATAGTGAAAGAAGATCTCTTTCATGAAGTCCATGAAAACCAAAATATCATTGTTAAGGCTGAATGGAATAAATAAAATACTCATAATTACCATCCCTTCTCCTGAGATATATCTTAGGAACATTTTCTTCCTGGCACTTAACTGACGGTATCGTGATCTTAAATCAATTTTTTAAATCCACTAGGATACCCTAAGCTGATAAAAAAGATCATCAATCATGGGAAATGATATATTATTCTTAATATTTAATTGATTGATATTATAATAATACATGAAAAGGTAAAGGCTTCTGTCTTAATTTACTATAAAGATAACCTGTAATGCTCAATGTGTCAGAAAAATTCAAATAAATACCTTTTATTTAAGATATTCTAACTAGAATTTCATCTCATTTATCTCAACATGAGCCATACGGTATGATAGATAAGAGATGAGGCTCCTCCTGAGAAGTAATTTTATATATAACTCTTTTTTATGCTGGGGAAAAGACCTAGAAAAATTACCCAAAAATACATTGGGACAACTGACCACCAATTATAAAATATTACCAACTAAACTATGCTTAGCCATATCAAAGAGTAAATTAGATAAATGGCATGTGATCACAAAAATATTTGAGAAAACAAGTCCTAACCACCATGAACTTGGACACCACTCACCCTAAAACATGTGAGTATTCCCATAAGGTGTAAAAAACCAAGATCTATAATGGTAGTAGTTGATATGGGATTTAAAATTTACCATATAATACATTCTAATAATGAGATTAAAAAAATTGGGTCAAGGAAAAATAAATACCACATAATCTCAATATCGATAATCACAAACCAAAACTTTGGACACATGAATCCCTTATACTCCCACATTCCTAATAGAGTTGAAATTCCCACCTAAATTGCATAAAATCTAACTATAATCCTAAAGAATTATTTTTTTAGAAATAAAAAATTGGGATGTGCCTATATCAAATAAGGTAGAAGCTATAAAATAAGTAATAAATATTGTACCTCTCATAGTGTATATTACAACACAAAAATACTATATAAGTTGATAAAATACATATAGAGGCATATTCATAAGAACACTGTGTGCCTTTTTGGTTGAGTGAGAGTCCCCTTCATCTAAAAATGGGGTTATATTCCCTTAGATGCATCATACCAAACATGTTAGAATTTATTAAAAGAGGATCCAACATTACTACCTAATCGAGGGATTCTATAAAATCACTAAAGATGGCCAAGATTCCCACACAGGTGGAATGTCCCATGTATCTCTTAGTAATTTGGATTAGTATAACCTACGTTTTCACAATGAACAAAAATAACTAAATTCTACCCTAAGGATTTCACAAATGAAAATTTTTATGAGAGGTGAGTTAAATCACCACTACGTTGATAAAACTACCCCCATATTCTCTTCTATATAGATGAAGAGCTCTAACTATTCCCCCAAAACATAAGAGGCGTCGTTGAACCATTTCAATCCAACTAAATATGTATTTTACATCCATTTATTTACCACATCTACATAGGTTAGTTTGAAATAGAGAATGAATCCTGACCTAGTCTCCGGATTCAACCACATTTAAAATAATTGATCCTTGAGGCAATAATTCATGATGATATCGAGAGAAATAAAAACTAACACATTGAATTAAGTGGAATAATCCATTTTAAAAATAACCCCTTTCTCTGTGGTTATGAATTATTGGGCCTTATCCACCCTCAATGCTTCTAGGAAGAATAATTTGTTGAGGATCTTCTTGAACATGGCCCAAGAGAGATCCTCACACAACTTTGGTTATATTATGGACTCCCAACACTTACAACTAGTTATTTAAAATATATAGGTGGAAAATTCAACTTTCTAGGTATATGGGTTCTTGATAAAATTAACGACACACTGAATCCTTTCCATACACTCCCCAGTCTCATAACGTCTGTTTTTACCATGAAAAACTAGTGGGTTCTTCATACTAATTTCTTGACCATGACCCATCTTTCATGATTCACTCTTCCAACCTCTTAGAACGACAAAAATATATTTTAGATAAATGATTAAAAAATAACATGGTTTATAAGAGGTTTAGAATATGGGAGATGCTCATTATCTATCTAATTTCAGTTCATAAGGAACTTTGTCAGAGGAATTATGTATTAAAAACAAGTCATAAAAACCAAATTACTCTTAAATAAATAATAAACAAATCAAAACATTTTCCAATAAAAAATGTTTAAAAACATAAAAAATTTAATAATTTTCATAATATGTACTATTTTTACACATATTTTAGAAAAATATGCACCAACCATGCAATTTCCAATATAGGGTGTCTAGACCTAGCTATATGACTATTGTATGGTTTTCCAAACCATGATTCTGAATCATGAACTTCTAATTTCCACCCCCATTTCTTTACAACACTATAAATTATAATATAACAATGAATCAGTTCCTTAGAAAACTAATGAACAATAATAAACATCATTAAAGCTCCTAAAAACCCCTAAATCAACCTCAAATATGAGAAGCAATCCACGAACACCCATGGAAACTCATTGTTCAATACAAAGAAGTGTTGTTTAGGAACCCACCTCCATTACCTCTCAAGATCCACTATTCCTACCTCTTTTCTACCTTTAATACACCAAGAAAAAGAGGAATCTAATACCATTTTATAACAAATTGGTTCAGGTCGACTTGATACGTCACTTGATATGACTCTCTATAAGTTCCAAATCATTTTCCCAATCACTATAGCCTAGAGATAAGAACTGGGGTATCAAGATACAAGCATTGGGAATGGTTTCACCCTTATAATCTAATAAGAAATAAATATTCCTCCAGATAAATCTGGAGGGACTCATTTGATATGCATTATTCTCATGAACATACATAATCAACACTAAAATATATAAGGAATAAAACAGATCATAACACAATAACAACAATAATAATCCAACACCTTGTAAGAATTTCATCATGGATGTTTATAAAGTTATAATCAACATCCACATAAAAAATAAACCAAAACACTATTAAGGATGAACTATTTGATTGAAAATATACTAAACTCTATCAGTTATACCAAAACACTCCATAAAAGCTAAAAAACCTCATGACCCATAATCACCAACCCCACTATAATAATGAAGGACTATGAGCATTAAACAGATATGATAAACTACATGGTACCCTTTCCGTTACCTAAATCATACAAAACAAAGTCTATAAATACACCATGGGTATATGAATAATGTAAGGCAATGCACAATAAAATACAACCATCAATCTATATAATATATTTCACAATGCACTCATTAGTTCTAGTTTGAAAAGAATATTTTAATAAATTTCATTTAAAACATTTTTACTAAATAAATTGGTTTCTTTATAATAGGCCAAGTTCTATAAATAAAATTATAAAGTGACCATATATATAAAATTGATGGAAACATGACATGAATATCATCAAGGAATAAATAATAAAATTGGAAGTATATATTAATACATATAAATCAAGTACCATACATACATCATTAGATCATAAATAAGAGTATAAAGAAACTAGAAATCTATACTGGAATACTAACTGAAATATAAGTACCAAATAGTTCTAGGTGCTCACACTGTGTCACATGGGTAAATATCCATCGCATTAGCTCTATCAATATAATTAGTAGATATTCACTACCTAGAGTAGAATCTACACCAAGGGTGAAATCACTAGGGTTACCAACTCACCTAAGGTCTCCCATGTGTATTCAATCATCAAGAACATAACAAATTTAAATGTTACCACATAATCAACGTTACCCATAATCATTACTACATCCATACTAGGGTAAACCCCTTCAAAAATCTTATTTGTAACTAATTTGAAACTAAAACCTCCTTTGAAATATTTTTTCAAAAAAAATCTGTGCACACAACTGATTTCTAGGAATATTCATTTGAAATCAGCATTTAAATCCAAAAACACTAAAAATAAGAATTTATAAACATATAATAACCTGAAAAAAAAATAAAACAATATCATATAAATAAAACGGAATGAAATATCAATATCTGAAGGTATTCCATGGAAAATACCACTTAGTTAGAGTCACCCACCTCAAAATAGAGTAAAGCACATTTCCTTCACTTAAAAGCATATGATATGAGAGTAAAGGACCTTATAATGTATAAAAAACCAATAAATTTCATTAAACCTCCATCCCTATTACTAATTTCATCCCCATTTCAATACAGGGTTCAAAAACTGAAAAGAAATGGGGGAATATGGAATTAGAAGAAGGAAAGAGGTGGAAACAAGGGGAAATCAAGTCTCACCTCAAATGAATCCAGTAAAATTGAAAGTAAATCAACATGGAGTAAAGGAATAAGAATATTCAAATCTAGAGGTAGTATGGTTCATGTGAATGGGGGGAAGATGGGATGGGGAAGTCTTGAATTCATTAAAGGAAATAATGAAAATTTTTCATTTTTAAGAAAACACATTATACCACATATTTAGGCCCCATAATTAGGTAAACCATATGCCAACCATGCGAAAGACACTAAACCCACTTAGATATATCACATAGTTTAGACACATGGTTTCCTCTTACAATGTGAGTCAACCCTATATACACAACTGTGTCACATAGTTACACAAAGATCCAGCATGGTTTGGTAAATTTTACTCTAACCATGAAAAAATCCACTTGAATCCCACCTTCCCCCTTTGTATGTTTAGGTGAATGGTTAAAACTAACCATGAAATAATCATGTGTCTAGGGATATTTCCCCAAAATCTAATAACATTGACCCCATATCCCCAGAAATTAAAAATAAACTAAATGAAAATAAAACGAAAAATAAATACATAGCAGTGATCCATCACATGGAACAAATATAATTTATAAGAGGCTAATGGGAGTGTTTTTGGACTTAGAGAATTTAAAAGTTAATTAATAAAATATTATTCTAGTCCAAATGTAAATTGAATGTCACTTTATTTCATAATGCAATTTAATATATAATGTAAATAGTTATGTTATATTTCAAGGAAATAATTGATGGTTTCAATTCCAAAATATATTGATAATTATGTACTTAGAAAGCATTATAGGTAGAGAATATATGTTAGTAACACCATAATATTTGATTTTGTGGAGTTATGGAGTTAGAATATGTTCAATGTATTAAACATTAGGAATATGATTCGAAAATATCACCATTATTCAAAAATTAATTTCTTCATAGATATTATCCACTAACGAGTTTAGTGGGAGGGTTTTATCTTGTGGTTACATAGATATGTGGTAGGAATTTCATTGAGATATAATGTGTTTAACAAAAACCCCAAAAGTGAAGCAAACATAAGAATATTCTTGTATTTTATCATATATGATATGTTATATAGGCACCAATGTATATGGTTTTTGAGTTTTTTTAAGGGAGTTTAAGAATAAAAAATATATTTTTTCATACAAAATCTTATCTCTAATTTATCATTATTTCGCATTGGCTCCGTATATGAATATATTGACATACATATCATGAAGTGTAATGATAGTTATAATATCAAAGTATGAATTGATTTATCTATAACCAATGTTAGTCATTAGGTATTATAGGTCATGATTAAATTTTAAGGTTTTAATTAGTATGATTATCATATATAATACAAAATATTCACATGAGGCACAAAAAAATATTATGTGCTGGATGATCCATGAATTATATCACATAGAGTATTATACACTATGAATTTGGTATAATAAAGGTGAATGGTTCATAATTAGAGTCCCAACCACTTGAGGTTGGTGAGATACCTATCATGAGAACATTTATACTTTGATACCTTTCTTACACTAGCCTTGAGGCTTATATAATCATAGGGTGGTTGGGTATTTTATTGATCATGTAATCGGTTGGAGGTTAACCAAGATGAAAATTTCCTCTCATATGATAAGTATGACATATGGTCCCTTGATTGAGATAAACTAAATAAGTACATTAATATAACTAGATTGTATATATGATGGCCTTATTTATTTGGGTGTGGGGCATGTGATGTGATCATCTATAAAGATGAATGACATTTGATATATTCATTAAACTAGTAAGTATATACTCAAGGAATTTTGAATATATAAGTATTCAATATGGGGTTAACACGCTAATTTTACCATGATTAATCAATATCATAGACAAATGGATTATATGAAAATGCATGCTTGTATATGCTACATCTAGTGGACACATGTATAGAGATACATATGTTTGGTGGACATCACACCAGATATCTTTCTAGTTTGAGGAACATTGATTATTTTATAAAGTCTGTTCTTTGGTTATATTTATATATCTAGTGATTCAAATTTTTTTATCAATACTATAATGGGCTACTAGGTTTCACATTATGGTCGACTAAATAGGGATTGAGTTTAACTTAGTGTTCTTTTCTAAAAGTGTTTTAGAGTTTATCCAAAAGAGTTTCTGATAGATTTTAAACAAAGAAATTTTATATGTTATGATATGAGCTGTAATTAAAGATATATTTTAAAATGTGTTTTGGAAAAATATCCAAAAGGATTTTTTCATATGACTTCCCAAGTTATTTTATAGGATACAATATATGGTGAAATGGAATAAATTCTATGAGGATTTAGTGATAGTGTGATATTGAAATGGAATATGCCCTAAATCCATAAAATATATGATTATTAATGGATATATCATATGGAATGATATATATATATAATTAGTGATGATATATGATATTGTAACTCTATTACTGGCTTATGATAAATTATTATTGTGTCATAAAGCTTTGATATGAATGATATTTCAAAAAAGGAATAATGATCGAATTATCACCTACACATGGTTATCATTATGTATAAAATTTTCAAATAATAAAATATATTAATGTTTCATGCATTAATTTTTATGAATTCATGATTGAAATTATCATTTGTCATGCATTTCAAAACACATTTGTAAAATCATGAAATGACTCGAGATTCACCCTACGCACTATATAAGGAGGCGATACCCATTTGATGGGGTATTCTAGAATCCTTAAATATCTAAAATAAATCTCATATATCATACTAATATTTTTATTCAGTTTCATATTACTTAAATATAATAAATTAATCTTGTTATTTTAATGAGTTTACCGCTATATTCTACTTATAATAGTTCACACATACATTTTTGAACTGATTCTAGAATATTTGTTCCATTAACACCTTTTAAATTTAAAAGGGTTTCTTTTTTATTATAAAATTACAATAAACAATGAAAAATACCTAAGATAATTAGATCTAAATAGTCTAAAAACCCTTTTAGGTAAATACTTGACATTTAATTATAGACCATGAATTAGATTTCAATAACTGGGTATTATTAGAATATTAAATTTTATATTCATCAATAATTTCCAATATTAGAATATATATGATTCAAGTATAATTTAAAATAACAATTAATTATGACCTATAACTACATTAATTTCAAACCTAAAATAATTTCTCATTATGTATATAATTTAAAACTAAGATAAATTATTTGATAATACTCAATATAAAAAAAATAGTTTTACAAGAATCAATCCTCCTGGAAATATTGATGTTTTGATCTTATTTAGATGATTTATAAGTGAAGTTACATCAACATCTTAAAAGATTAACCTCGATTCTTTTAATATTCCTATTCTAACTTAGTTCCTATATCTGGATAGAAATATGTGAGTCACATATTATATTTAATACAAAATAATATAAATATAAATATTACTTGCAATGGTGAATATACCCGAAGTAGAAGATTCTTCTTACTTATTCAATTCATTGAAATTCCCCTTTCAGTGGTATTACTTTTGACATGTAAATTAGATAGACTCGTGTTCATTTATCTCCCTCCAAATATTTTGTTTCTTTGAAATAATTTTTAAATAATCCATCCAACATAGTCAAAAGATACTTGACTAGATTCTCAATAGTATAAATTTTTTAGTTTTTAGTGAACATGGATAATCAATATGGAATTGATGAAAATATGAGATTAATGGATAATTTCTTATCCTTATAGAATCCTAACTTACCTATATGATCGATATAATTTATTATTATGGGTACATGATCACTAGATAAGTATTCATCTACTAGTTTACAATTTCATAGTGAAATGACAATCTCATTTATATTTTACCTATATTTCTCCTCCTCAAGTTATTGAAGATGAGTTAATGTAGTGTATGAATCCATGTACTTATGTTGCATCTTAGCCTCTTTATACATTTGTGATTACATGATGTAATGAACATTTGATGCATTCTCAATGCGACTTCTATAAGAATCCTTTCCACCCAATGTCTCTTCTAGATGTCTGATCAGTAATAAAGGATTCTAGAACATAAAACATATATTACTATAGTATTTTAATGCATAAGTTCTTGTACCACTCTTAAATTTTTTTAATGGTGAGGAAATATTATTTTTTCAGGAATGATCAAAATGATTTCATGGCTTTTTTTTCAAAATTTTACAATAAATAAAATCATATTTTTGTACTTTATCTTGATTACTTGTTATGAATTAATTCTATCTCACTATTTAATTAAATCCAAACAACCATAATCATTGGATTCAAAATATCTAGTTGCTCAGATATTCTATTTGAATTTATCCATATTTCCCTTTAAATAATTGATACATAGTCCATATAATATTATTTGAAGGTATTTATATAAGTTTTATTATCCAAATACATTAATTAGCAGCTATTTTATTTTTTGAGTGGACTCTGTAATGCTAAATTTCTAAACTTATATTTCCTCACCTATTTACTCTAAGTTACACCTAGTCTTGTGGATAATATACTATTGATGCTGACATGGTTATTTCAACCAAATACATTCATTAAAATTACTCAATAATATAAAGTACCTTGATAAGAGCTAGACAAATTCTTTAAACTATAATTGCATTTTAACTGAAGTGATGAAATTTATTTTTTGACTTAATATATTGATCAAGGTATTTTTTTAAATTATGAGTAAATATTATTTATTTTATACTTTAGGTGCTTGTTAATATTATTTGTATGTTACATAATTAATTCACCATGTCTAGTAAAAAAGCTTACAAATATACTGTAATATGATATCTTATTTTATATTTGTATATCGATTAATTATTTAATTAACTATACATGATAAAATATATCTCACACCTTCCATATTATTTTATCATATCATGCTTGTTAATTGTTTTATGTTATGTGATAAAATTTAGATATACAAATAAACAAACCATACATCACATTAATAAATAAATAACCATTAATAGACATAATAAAATAAATATGTGATTTGATTATGAGTTTTTTATATTGGTTGGTTTATCGACAAGTTATAATCCACCCTTGAACCTAGGGGAAATAACTCATTGAAAATACACATGGCTTGAGTTATTCCATTTCTTTATTCTCCCATGTATCTCCTTTGTTTAATTCACCTCGGATCAGGTGTTAAACTATCTCCTCAAGTTGGGAACTACACCCCTTAAAAAACATTTACTCATGCATAGGTGAGTGATACAAGGGTTTTAGGGTTACATAAAATACATTTTGGATATACAGGTACATACATAATGAAGGTGGGAAGGATAAATAAAAAACCATTATATATTAATTTAATAAAAAATATCACATTAAACCGTATACTAAATAATTAAAATAAATAAATAGACCCAACACATACACTACTTAGTCAAGATCATGATCAATCAAAACTTTCAACAAAAAACACATTTAGTATTACTACCATTAATTTCATCCATTATAATTAAAAAAAATTAACTTTAATCAATATATTAATAAATAAATAAACTTTTAAATTATTTATCTCAATATATTTTTCCTATTATCCATTGAGATATAATAATCCCATCTTGTATAATTTTAAATTAATGAAATAAATTTTATATTATTTTAAAATATTTAAGAACATGGCATGTACCAAGGAGGCCATGCTGCATATAGATTTTATTTAAAATTAAAATTCCATTTTTATAAATTTAATACTTACATGGTATTTAAATCCACTTGACATATCATGTGACACATGATGTTCATAGTCCTTGTCATGTTCTGTGTGTTTATAAGGAATGTATCCCTACATGAAATGTTATTCTATTCATGGTGTGCAGTTCTGTGAGGCAATTTGTGTAGTCAATGGGGATTGTATGACCACACAACAGACTATAAATATACATGACTTGTACTTTTAGAAATATGTGTGTTAGTATAGGGAATGTATGATGACCGATACATGTCATGTAATGACAGATTTAATGCAATTTTAAGCATGTTGGCCCACAAAAAACGTTTGAATTTACTCAGTGCATAACTAGTGTATACAGCTCCTGACCCATGTAATGTACAACTAGTTACAAATTGTTTGGTTGTGTCTCAATTTAATTACTACATTGTTTGACCCACATTACATTTTAAAAAATCACTCGACATGTACCTTTAATGAGTTGAAACTTGTAACATGACATTTACATATCAACTACATCCCATGTAGTGAACTTCTAGCTAGGTTTCTTAGCCTGAATCCAATATAATGTCTGTAATTATGTTTCATATTAACCAAAAATATCACCATGATTTTCATTAGATAAAAAACAAGTGGGGTAACTTAGTATGTAAAAAAACTACACATCATGTAATACCTATCAAAATATGGGTTGTGTTGGTGGTAAATACTCAATGTGTAATTAATCAATGTACCAAAACACATGAGGATGTCAGATTTATGTGGATCTCTCCTTTTTTGAGTTAACCATAAGTAAATGGTGTGTAATTTACTATTACATTCTTTGTATCCAAGTCATGTAGTTAATGGCCTTTTCACATTCAAATATTATTTTTAATCATTCTTTAAGAACTTTTAGAATTTTATTATCCATAAAAACATGGATTAATGTGTTATCTCAACCATTGGATTAATAAAAAAATATAAATTTGAAAAATAACAAACCAATGCATTAAATTTATCAATTGAATTATATATAATAATAAATTAAAATTCGACTACTTTGATACATATTGAAGGTTCCAATGCATATTGGAAGTGTTGGGTGGGTTTCTAATTTTATGTTTTCATTGGTCAAAGAAATATAATTTCGAAAGAACATGATAAACAAAACCATAAAATCACATAGAGTGGATATTTCACATTTATTTTATTATTAATTTTAAAAAATAATTACTTCAAACACAATAATCCTCTTGATAAATTTATATTATCTCTTTATTCATTTTATCGTTATGGTGGAAAATCCAATTGAGGATTACTCTAGGTGTATCGACATGTTCTACACGAATCCCCAAGTGGTGTTATTGGTATTCTAAGGGATATCATGGAAGAACCTAGTGCTTCATGTCATTTTCCATTGAGCACAACAAGGATTTATCCTTTTCTCTATTTTTTCTTAAGAGAGAGGATGGGAGAATAATATCTCTAAAGATTGAGAGAATTATAGATATGATTTTCTTGTTCAAAAAATTTTTCACACTCTTGAAAATGTTATAACTTTAAATTTATAGTGAGGGATAAAATAACTGACAATTTCACAATGAACCTTTATCAATTAACTTATTTTAATTAATTATTATGTCATATAATAATAATAATAATAATAATAATAATAATTTTTTCATGTCCTGTTTAAATAAAGTGATCACTTCTCTGATTAATTAAATAATATTTTTTTAAATGATATCAAATTAAATTTATCAATTTCATCTAGCTATTGACTTGACCCATCAATCCTCCAGGGAATTTATTGAACCATGAATAATAAAACATTTATTCTAATTACCATTATTCATTGAAAAAATAATTCAATATTATATTAAATAAAATTGTGAGTAAATATTTGTTTTAATATTAATGTAAGTAATTAAATATTTATATTAATTTATTCATGATACTGGTGAATAAATAAAAATTTATTTATTACCTTATTAATAAATTAGAAAGTGATGAAATTCAACTAGCATATTTTGAACTTTAATATCTCATGAATGAAGTTATGCAATCAAATTTACTTAAATAATTATTATTTCATAAACTATGAATAATATTTATTATTAATATTAAATTGAATAAAATATAAAGTCATTGGTAATACACATAGTGTGTCACCCTCTAGGCCTATTTATTTGTCGAATTAGGTGATATTACCTAAAGTTGAATATAAATGTCTATAAACATGTGAATGCACCTATTGTTAAAGAAGTTAATTAAACATACTCAATCTTTTTATACATACATATTGCATCTTTTTAGATGAATATCAAATAAATTACACAAAGACATTCCTATGTATTATAATAGTTCAATGTCTTGGGACTATATACAAAATATTCTAATTTAGTGAATGATCTTTAATGTTTACCAAAAAGATATTCCACTTTAGTGCTCTTCATAGACATGACCTATAGAAAACCTTTCTTCATGACTTGGGGAAAGGAAACATAATAAAGGGTGATCTCAGATACTTAGTAAGGATAAGAAAAGGAGATAAGTAAGTATAACATCAATATAAGGGTATGAAAACATGAGAAAAACATTTTTAAACCACACCCTGTATATCAAAGATTATAATATAGAGTCATTGAATAAATATTGGAAGTTTATAAGACATGAATCATAATGGAATCCAAGAACATGAGCTACAAGAGCATAAAATTTCCATAATACATAGATTTATAGCATACACATCAGTATAGAAAATCTTATATCTATGATACCAACCAAGGCACTCATAACAGGTCAAAATTGGGTTAACAACCCATGTACTTGACTTGGGATTGGGATGACCTCTTGTGTACCCCATTTTGAGCTTGGGATGACAACCCATGTACCCTCCTTTTTTCCATTGGGATAACCAGCTGTGTACCATCATTTTTTTCATAGTATAACCACATGTATACCCTCTATGGCCATAAAACATTTATCATTACCCAATGCATTGTAGGTAGATATAGGTTCCACCCATAAAATATTAAAAATTATACATATGTGTGCCACAAGATCATAAAAAATTCATTATATCATAAATCATGAAAATAAATGGGTTTCATAAAAATCATGCCATCATAAAACTCGACCATTCAGAGAAATAATATGAATTGTATACTTGGATAATATCTCCAATAAAGCATAGGTAACATCAAAAAATGTAATGTTAAATGGAAAATAAATTTTAATGATCATTTTAAAAATTTATTAAGGAATATAACTTTTCTTATAAAATCATTTTAAAACCTAAAACATTTTTTGAAAATCATTTTTTATTAAAATAAACTTGGATTCTTATAATGTAAGCTTTAAAAAATCATTTTAAATATTTCTTAAGGAATTTATACTTTCCAATATGAAACAATTTTTAAAACATAAAACATTTTGAAAATATTTTTCTTTAAAAATAAACATGAAAAATTAAAAGGAATCTTCAAATAATATAATGGGCATGATAATAGGAGGTTTCGTTCATGCCATACACTTTAAAACAAATACCTCTTTTCTATTTTTAGTAAAATCCAAATCAGATTTTTTTGGAAAATGATCCTTTTCAAAAATTTAAAAATGGTTAAAAATTTATTTTAAAAATAATGGGATAAGAATAAAACATTTTTTAATACATTTTTCAAAAAAATGGTTTTGGAAGAAAATGAATTTTTGACCAAAGACATAACTAATGTCTGATTTTCTAAAAAACATTTTCTCAATTATTTTAAGTATAAAAGAGTGTATAAATGGTACTATTACAAGAAAATATCATTAAAACCATAGAAGAGTTAAAATCAGGAGTTTATTGAGAGATGGATCACAATATCTTATCACTATAAACATAATCGTAAATAATCCCGATAAATGAGGAGATTGTAAAATAAAATCATTACCACTTTGATATCATTAAATCATAATCCCAAAAAAGTAATAAAATAAAATCGAACTTAAAATATAATGAGACTAAATAAATTCATTATATTACATTTATTATGTGCTTTATATACACCTCGTGAAAGAATATTGGTACCTAACATAACATATGTCTCAAATAAGTCAAAGTGAGACAAAAATCCATTACCATTTTAGTAAACTTTTGAGTTGAAATCCTCAATAAATAATAAAATTAAATAAAACCTTAAATATAATAAAATTAATGTGATTCATGATATTAAATTTCAATGTGGTAGTATATACAACACAAAAAATTAATTAGTGGTGAAATTACATATGTCTCCTTAAAACAAAAGAGTGACTAGAAATCCTTTACCTTAAGTCTTGAAATCCATAATACATGTTCAAAATTCCTTTATAGTAAATATAAGTTTATAATAAACCTATTAAAAATATTCATATATATCATAACATATATGGTTTTATTATGACCTTTTATTACTTGTTTATTAACAATTCCACGTTACAGTCATGATTAGGAAAATAACTTCTATGTTTTTCATGTATGTTTTGAATGTTTATTTTTGGTACTATTAATTTAATCATGGTTTAATTATATATATAATTTTAAACATGATATAAATATCATATTTATTCATTATATATGTACTTAGAGTAATCCATAAAATATAGGCATAGAAAATGAAATACACTGTTCGTAGAGACAGTATGTCCAACGTATGCATGAACACGCTTTAAATTTTATTTACATATTGAAATAAATAAATATAAATGATATATTACCATTCTATAATCATTTTTATTTCATATATATCACACATTTTCATTAAAAACATCCTTATTACCTACCATGTATAGCGTGAATGAATCACACCGCTTCGCAAGGAGATAGTCCACCGTACACACGAGCGATATTATCATATTGCCACAAAATGGAAAAAATGAAGGTAATTGTGATATAATAATTAAAGTAGAATAATAATATAAAAAATATCATATATAAACTATAAATCATTCATTATTTCCAACTGTGATAGGTGGTAATGGAAAAATTAATGAAATCGATTCATTAGATGGTAGTTCACCGTACACATGAACAATGACTTGGTAACCCATTTTATGGAAGTGGATATGGTTGTAGGTAATTATATTATCAGAAAAAAATAAAAATATATGTTATATACTGATATTGTTATATTGAAATGGAATAATAATAATGAATGACGTGGAGGAAGAAATAGAATAAAAACACTCGTTGATGAATGTTACTGCATCTTGAGGTGTCCTCCTTGTGTTTGAATCAGAATCCTTCCTAGGTTTTTATTTTTTTCCAAACTAACACTTATAGTATGTGAGTAGGTAATTTTATATGTTATTTTTGCATTTCATTACCTAACCAAAAGGTTTTTAATGTATGAGAAATAGAGAAGGGGTGGCATTTTATGAGTGAGGTGAGTGGAACACCTATAATTTTTTGAAAAGAATGAATTCCACCCATGTATTTTCATGTCACAAGGATAAAAAATAGAGTAATATCAGTGATAAAAGGTATAATTTCTAAATATATCCATAAAATGGGTTTTGGAAATGTTTTGGTTAAATTTTTACCTGTATCTTTTTAGTTTAACCCTGGGAAAAACCATTTTTACCTTAACCACAATAAATAATTCATACTATTTTTACTATTATGTTTGATAAAAAATATGTTTAACTTATTATATAACATAATTAATTGTGATTATAAATATAGAATCATTTTTTCAAAATTAAATTCATATAATTAGAAAATTTAAATTTAAAAATAATGTCACATACGTGATGAGAAAATGAGGTTTTAAAGGGAAAATGTTTAAAAGATTGAAATGTTTTTAAATAAAAATTAAATATGAAGTTGATCCCAATAAAATGAATTGGATTAAAGGATTTATAATTTATCTACTCTTAATTTGAAACAAATTTAAAATATAATTTAACTTTATAAAAAAAATAAATAAAAAGTTATATTTAATTAAAATTTAGTATTTTACACTATTTAATAAAAAATGAAACTTTTTATAAAAATATAATAAATTAACCCTAATATAATTTTCACATGATGATTTAAAAAATTAAAGTTAACTTATCAAATTAATTTTTTAAAAGTGTCAAAAGTAAATTTTATTATTGTTCACAAAATGACATAAAAACATTTTTTTGATAAAATATTATTTTGAAACATATAAAGACCTTACCAAAAATTATATATTTTAATATAAATATTTTTTATTGGTATAAAACCATTATAATTAGTATTTAATAAATATTTATTACTACCCATATCACTAAGTTTGACATCTAGATTATATTGGATGTGTTTAAATAACTATAATTTTAATATATCGTGATTTTATTAAGACCTAGTGTTGCATGTAACGCATGCTAACCCAGTTTTGTGTGTGGAACAAGATTAAACTAGTGTTTTATGTAATTAAATATATCAAATAAATATATTTTATTCAAAAACAATTCATAAAAACTTTATTTGTTACATTCTACCACCTTAAAATGAATTTCTCCCTCAAAATTCATTAATTTGGTACCAAAAACTGAGGATACTTTAGCCTCATCTAGACATCAGGTTCCCATATAACATCCTAAAGCTGGTGGTTCCAAAACAAATACTATTTGGGTGAGTATATTATTTCAAATAAATTTATCTATTCAATCCATAATCACTACTATTTGTTCCTTTTAATAAATATCATTCTCTAATGGCACAACCTTTGAGTTCTGTAGATGTGATGGATCTGGTATGCACTTCATCAAGAGTAATACATGGAACACATCATGATCTTGAGATAGGTTTAGTGGATGTGAAAAATTATAATATACTATCATGATACGATAAATTATTTTAATGGGAATAATATATCTAGGTATTAGTTTTACATTCCTTCTTCCAATGATAAATTTATAGAGGGACCCTCTTACCAACTTCAAATTCTAGATCACGTTAATCATTTTTAGTATAAAATTTATATGAACATTATAAAGTTCATACATGATGTTTAATCTCTCTAACCTTATCTTCCATATCATCAACTTTTTTAGGTCCCAATAGCTTTCTTTTTATAAATTTATTCCAGTAAATTGGAGTTCTACACTTATTTAAATAAAGGGATTCATAAGGTTTCATATGGATGCTTAATTGAAATATATTATTGAAACAATACTCAACTTGAGGAAGGTTACTATCCCAACTACTTTTGAAATACAAAGGAAAAGTTCTTTTCATATCCTATAAGGTTTTAGTTATTCTCTCAAACGTACCATCTGTCTAAGGATGATAGATATTGATGATACTCAACTATGCATCAAGATCTTATTGAAGAATTTTCGAAAACATCAAGGTAAAATCCAGAATATAATAAAATAAAATTGAATTTAATACTCCATGCAACTTTACCACTTAATTAAGTGGATCCAAAGATAAATGTTCTATAATAGAAATGAAGTGTGCTGACATTGTAAGATGATATAATATAGCCCATAATAGTATCAACATCAAAGATAAGATAAACCCTAAATGTTACCAGTACCTTTAATCATATTTCCACAAAGTGTAAAGTCATTCCTCCTTAAATAAAATTTTCACAATATAAAAAACAAAATGGTTTTATTTCAATGAAAATATCTTAAAATATAATAAATATTGAAAAAATTCCATCACATAAATTATCAAAAGTGGTGTTAATGACTTTGAACTTAAAATAAATCTTAAAATAATAAACCCATGACAATATCCATTAATTTTAATTTAATCTTACATGGATAAAAAAATGCTTCCAAAATATAATTTACCCTTTATTTCTTAATTAAGATCTTATCTTATACAAAAACATTTCTATTCGAATCTTGGGTTCAACCTTGTATGTAAATAATATCAAATGTTATTTATTTAGTCCATAATTCTTGTATAGGGATGAAATCACCTAAAATTTCACCAAGGGATGAAGTGTGGGAGGTTAATTCTATGGAGATATCTCATTAATCACATCATTATATAACATCTTCCCATCACTTCAGCACTCATCCGTGGAATGACCTTCCTTTAGACACTTAAAATAGTTAGTAGTCCCCTTAAGATAATTTTCTACATGAATCTTCCCACACTTTGAGTATAAAGGGAAGCTCATATTATTCTCCACATGGTTCTTAGTTTTTCCTTTAAATTCCACTTTTCTCTTTATATCAAAACCATGTGATTGATATGTAACTCCAACATTTATTTCCACCTTGATAACACATCAAACAATCTATTCATAGCTACTAAATTATATTATGGATAATACCCTTTAGAGACTTTTTTTTAATCCACCGATGAAAAAATAAACCTTAATTTTAGGTTTGTTGATAATACTAGTAGTGTAACTTGAAAGTCTTTTAAACTTTTCCTCATAGGTACAATCAATTTTATCATCCTTTTGTTTTAGCTGAAGGAACTCCTTCTCCATCTTCATACGAATAACAAAAGGAATTCACTTATTAAAAAATAGGTTCTTGAACTCACCCCATTCCATGGATTAAATTTCAACTTGTTTCCTAGTATTCATGATAAGAGACCACCATTAATATAGTTCACTTTATAAATTATATAAAAACAAAATAAATTTTTCATGCTACAAACACTGGAGGGAAGAAAATATATTTTCAAGGGTGCTGATACATTTCTTAGAAAATAGTGTATCAGAATACCCATTGAAAGAAAATGGAAGTTACCTTATGAAAGACTCATCATAATGTTTTCCCCTCCCGTTCTCATTTTGAATTCAAGTATGATTCATATCTTGAGAAAGTTGTGTGATAAAATTGATAAGATTTTGAATTCCAGCCCGCATAAATTTTGGTTTCTTAGGAAGACAATCATTACATTTTCCATCATACCCAATAAAAATATCTTCCATTTGGGTTCAATACATCAACTAAAATCAAAATCACGGTGAGATAAACTCTAATCATAGTGAAAAAACATATAATCATAAAAAATTACTCATGGATGTCTTAATCATGAAAAATTATTTTTCATCTATAACACCTTATATTTTTTAGGTAATTCATAGTCATCATATATTCAAATCCTTTAGGATGATTCAAAAAGAGTTTGTAAAATTCCAAAGCATATCCCTATGAGAGTTTCAAACCAGGTTTGAAGTAAGGCTCATTGTCTTGCACCAAGTTATGATGGATTCCATATGAATAATCCCTTTTCAGAGTTATTACCCCTAAGTAGCCCTTTGCTAGAGCCATATCCACTTGTAGTATACATATAGAGAAATAATTTCTATGGTATCACTTTATCTTCCTTTAAAAAATTCAATGACATTTTATTATACTTTTAATCATCCTTGAACTTATCCTCAAAGACATCCCTAGAAATATAATTATAAAATCCCAAGGGATCTCAATAATATTTTGTCATCCCAATTTCCAAAGGTTATCTTAAACTTTTCTCTAATACCAGCTAATGAGTCCCATGATTTTCAAACATAGAGATTACATATTTTAGATTAATATTAAATATATTAAAAAAACACATGACTAAGGACCATAATAGTTTAGAGTATTTGGAAAATAGGTACACAATCTTCTAATTTGGTGGAAGATATTTAATGTTTCCTTCAAATATATTCCAATTTATTAATTCTCATAGACATAGATTATATAAAACGTTTCCTCGTCACCTAGGGAAAGGAAACATAATAAAGGGTGAACTCAAATGCTCCACAAGGATACAAAAGGTGATACATAATTATAACATGAACATAAGGTTATGAGAAAAAGAGCATAAAATTTGAAAAACATACCCTACATATCAAAGATCATAATATTGATTCATGGAATAAATATTAGAATTTCATAAGTAATGATTCATACGGGAATAAAATAACATGATACATGAGAGAATAACATTAGAATAAGACATATATTTTTTTTAATACACTTGAGTATATAAAATATTATATCAAGGATACCGACCAAGGAACTCATAACATGTTAGGCTTCGGATAACCACCCATATACCTAATTTGGGATTGGGATAACCTACCGTATACCCTCTTCTAGTATTGGGACAACCACCCATATACCCACATTCTTGGGATTGGTATAACCCACTGTGTACCCTTATTTTTGGGCTTGGTTTGACAACCAACGTACCCTATGAGCTCGTATACATTTATCATTATCTAATGCATTGGAGGGATATATATTCCCACACATAAAATAATAAAAATCATTCCTATGTGTGCTAAAAGATCATGAAAAATTAATCATATCACAACCAATTAAAATAAATGGGTTTCATAAACATCATTCCATGATAAAAAAAAATCCATATTGAGAGATAATAAGAACGGTATCCTGGAATCTTATCCCTAGTATGGAATAGGTAACACTAACAGATGTAATAATTGATGGAAAATGATTTTGATCAATCATTTAAAACATTTCATAAGGAAAATTAATTTTCTTCTAAATTTTATTTTAAAACACAAAACCTTTTTTGAAAATCCATTTCTATGAAAATAACCATGAAATTTTATAAAGAAAGATTTTAAAAATCATTTAAAAAATTTATTGAGGAATATATACATTTCAATTTGAAAAATTGTTTAAAAAACTCAAATCACTTTGAAGTATTTTTTTAAGATATAATTGAAATATTATAAAGTAATATTTAAAGAAAATAATTGTCACTCCAATGGGATGTTTCAGTCATGCCTTACACATTAAAACAAATATTACTTTCACATTTTCAATAAAATCGAAATGGGATTTATTTAGGAAATTAAATGAAGATTACATTAATTGTTTTTTGTAAAAAGAAAAATATGGGTAAAAATTAAGTTTAAAAATTATATGATAATAATATAATATTTTTATAAAATATGGTTTTGTAATAAAATGGATTTCTAACCAAAGAGAGAAATAAAGTCATATTTTCATTAAAACATATCCTCAATTATTTTAAGTTGTTCAGAGTGAAAAATGGTATTATTACATGAAAATATTATTATTAGATTGTTCATAATAAAATTTATAAGTTTATTGAGATATTAATCAAAATATTTTATCAACAGAAACATAATAATATAAAATATAGAAAAAACAATGAGATTGTAACATAAAATCATCAGCACTTTAGTATCTATGAATATAAGTCTAAAGAATGAATAACCTAAAATGGAACATAAAATATCATGAGAATAAAAAAATTCATGATATTACATGAGAAAGTTTCTGTATATACACCACATTAATGAATATATATTCATAATATAACGTATGTCTCAATAAAAGAAAAATTGAGACAAAAATTCATTACTGATTTAGTAATATTTTGAGTAATAATCCTGAAAAATAATTACATAAAATTAAACCTTAAATATCATGAAAATAATGGTATTAATGATATAAAATTCCAAAGGGTTAGTATTTACACCACGCAAAATAAATGAGTGTTGAATTTTCATATCTCTCAGAAACAAAAGAGAGACTCGAAATCCAGTACCTTAAGTATTGACTTTCGTATAGAGCATTCAAAATTCTTGTATAATAAATATGAGTTTTTTATAAATTTATTATAGAAAAATATTCATATAAATCATATCATATATTCGTGTTACTCTTTATTTCCTGTTTATTAATAAAACTATGTTAAAGTTATGTTTCTGGCAATAACTGCTTTGTTTTTCATGTATGTTTTAACTTGTTATTTTTTAACTCTTAATTAAATAATGGATTTATAATATCAAAAATGTTAAAAATGATATAAATATAATATATACTCAGTATATATGTTTTTATAGTTATTAATAAGATATTTATATAGAAAATGAAATACACCGTTCAAGGAGGCAGTTGGTCGTACGTACGTATGAACACTATTTCCATTTTCTCAATATATTGAAAGAAAGAAAGGTAAATTATATAATATCATTCAAGAATTGTTTTATATAATATATAACACATATGTTAATTAAAACCATCCTTATTACCTTCCATGCAATGTACGAATGAATCACATCGCTTCGCGAGGTGGTAGTCTACAGTACACATGAGCGGCGCTATCATATTTCCCCAAAATAGAAATAATTAAGGTTTGGGTGATATAATAATTACAGAAGTATAATATTATTATATATATTATATATAAACCATAAATATATCGTCATTTAAAACTGTTAGAGGAGGTAATTAAAAATGAAGGACATCGATTTGTGAAGAGGTAGACTACCCTATGCAGGAATGATGACTTCGTAACCCATTAGATGGAAGTGGAGATAGTTTCATGTCATTAATTTAACATAAAAAATAATAGTATATTGAGGATAAATATTTTATTATATGATAATTTTATAATAATAATTTAATGAGGTTTAGGAAGAAATAAAAAAAATTATCATTGATGAACGTAACCTCTTCTTCTTGTATCATTCTTAGATTTTCACAAAAAGACTTACTAGGTTGGATTTATGTATAAATTAATTATTATAGGGTGATAGAAGTTAATTTTTGAATTAATTTGGGTTGGTATTGGAAAACACAAAAATTTTTAATGTATGATTAAGAGAGGAGAAACGATGGCCTTTTATAAGTGAGGCGAGTGTCATAATTGTAATTTTTCAAAAAGAAAGAATTCCAAACAAGTTTCAGTCATGTAATAAGGATATAAAATAGATTAATCTATAGAATATAATAGATAAGGACTAAATATTTCTATAAAATTTGTTTTGAAGAATTTTTGATACATTTTTAACCCTTAAATTTTTTTAACCCCCTGGTAAAACAATTTTTACCTTAACCGTGGTAAATAATTTTTACAATTTTTATTATTTATTTTGGTCAAAAATTAAGTTTAAATTATTTGATAATACAAATTATGATGATTAAAAATATGGAATCCATTTTTTTCAAAATTACATTCACATAAGTGTAAATGTTTAATTTAAAAATAATTTCACTGATGCTATAAGAAATATGGTTTTAAAAGGAAAAATGTTCAAAAAATTAAAATGATTTTATATCAAAATTAAATATTAAATTGAACCCAATATCCAAAACTGAATTTATAGATGTGTAATTTAAATAATTTTTACTTCAAAAAAATTTAAAATATAATTTAACTCTATGAACAAACTAAATGAATTTGTAGGTTTCAATTAAAATGCAGTATTTTTGTACTGTTTCTCAAAAAATGAATCTTTTTATAAAAATATAATAAATTAAACCTAAAATAATTTTGAAATGCTACATTAAAAAAAATTAAATAAATTTCATAAAATTTACAAAAAATAATTTTATTATTCTTTACAAAATATCTTGAGAAACAGTTTTTTTGAGAAAATAGTATTTTTGAAACATATAATGGATTTACTAAAAATTATTTATTTTATTATAGATATGTTTTATTTATATAAAAACATTATAATTAATATTTAAAAAGTATTTATTACTGTTCATGTCACTAATTTTAATAGTTAGTTTATATTGGTTATTTTTAAATAAATATAATAATAATATATCATGGTTTTGTTAAAACATAGTGTTTCGTGTAACAAAAGCTAACCAAGTGTTGTTCATGGTGAATGTTTAACTTTTAATTTCATAGTACACAAGCTATCATAGAAATTTAATCTATTTTAAAAAAACAACTAATAAAAAACTTAAGGTGTTACATTAATGTTTCAATAACCAAGAACCTTCCAACGAAAATGATTGTCTAGTAAAGTCCCTTTGTCAACCAATATCTCAATATGCATGATTAATATTTTTTTCATCACCCAATATAATTGATTTATATTTCCATGAATTTATAAAATAAACTCATCTAACAATAACCATGGACATAGATTTCATCATATATTCTCATTTCAATAAAAGGGCCAAATATATATTCCTTAATTAATATGGAAGGGAAAAATATTTTCTTGATTTATTCAATTAACACCATGTCACTTATAACACACCCAATATATGATACCTCATCATTATCATGATTTATCATGATTTTTTTCCATACATTAAAATTACATGATTCATAATACACATTAATAATAATATCTTATTTAGGGACCAATACACATGTTCATAGATAGGAATATTAAATGGTAAATAAAACTTATGGAATTACTATTGGCGGTTCTATCCTCATGAAATCTATACTCACATATCACTAAGTGTATAATTTATGAGAATAAGCCTCAATGCCTTATGAACTTACAATACCCTATTCTTAAACATATTTGTTTCTTATATTTATATAGATATTATCTATCCCACATGACATGTTTAAGCTTATCATCATAGCATCTCTAGGTTATTATTATAATGGGGAACTACTATAACTAATCAATGTGAAAAATAATCTAGAGGAAACATCACATTAATTTTAGATATAATAAAAATCATTACATGAAAATATAATAATTTATATTTTGGATGTTTAAAGATAAAACTCAGTTTATTCTAGGGAACTAACTCTCACACTTTCTCCATTTGGAACAATTCATACTTATAGAATCTTCATGCTTGAAGATGTGGGGAATTATATTGCAACATGTTGGTCATATAAAAAAATATATAGATTATAGATCCACAAAAAAACTATCCCCCATTATATAAAGACCAAATAAATTGAAAAGTGAGATATTTTTATTTTAAGATAGTCGTACACCAAAATTCCATGGCTATATATTTTATAGAATGAAGTTATTTATTGTAGAGTGGTGTGTCTATTTATGACATGACCAAATTCATCTCCCATAGACAACCTTTTACCAAATTATCACCTATATTAATCAAAAAACATTTTTAATACTATAAATTTTAAAGAAAAATATTCATGAATATGGAATTACATGTCTACTTAAGAGTAAATTACTCCTCTTGTTTAGTCCATCATGGTTCAATGACATACTTCACACTGTGATTTCCTTCAACTCAAATATTCTTCATTCCATTACACAACATATATATATATAATTGTCCTAAAACTCATAAATGACCATTTTTTTAATAAATAAATCATGATCCCCTCCAAAACACATAAATTAATTTTCTAAAGAAACATATTTTACCATTCATGAATTGTAAAATATATCTATAAACCACATCATAGGATAGAGTGGTGTTTTTCAAATTTATCCAACTATTATTTTAAATATCAATATTATATTAGACATATATAAATTGAGATCAATATATATAACCCCATTATCAATTCACGTCATGATGGGATCTCAAATCTTATATAACTCATTAACTCCCCAATTTTAAAGGGAGATTAAATCTCCCTCTTTATATTTGTTGGCATGATGTGAATCAACACATGTGATCTTCTCCATACTTTAGCTACCAACTTAATAGGTATCCCACCACAAGGAAAGTTATTCATCAATTACACCCTTTAATTATCACATATATAGAGAAATATATTAGCTACCCATTTTAAAGAATCACACTTATGTATTCTCTCCCATTGTCAATAAATGTAAAGGAGTGAAAGAGGGAAAAAAGATTAAAAAACATAAAGAAATTTTGGGAGATAATTCACTAAAAAATATAATACCAATTTCTATAATGAATCCTTAATTAGGCTATTTTTCAATATATAAACAAATTTCTCCTAGGTTTACACATATTCTAATAAAATCTATTAATGTTCAACCTTCTTCTTGATAAAGCAGTATTTAATTTCAAAATGTTTTAAACTTGAATATTACACTAAATTATTTAACATATTTATTTCCATTCAACTATAAAACCCTATAAAAAACCTTTATTTTTGTTATTTATTTCACTTTAAATAAATTTGACTTCTTTGATATCTAGATTTATACACAACACCAAGTTCAAACTAACCAAAACATTCTATTGAAAATTAATATGTGATAATTATCGCCTAGAAATTGGATTGGAGAGTATGAATATGATTAATCACATTATGGAAAATATGTGTAAAGGTTTTATTTAATAAATATTTCTTTATTAATTCTTAGGGAATAGTTACACATCTTTTAGAAATCTATTTTATGCTTCAATTATATGTTTTATTCAAAAATGGTTTTAATTGAATTTTGTGCATGGATTTTATAATTAATTACTTCCCTTTTTTAAAACATAATTTTATAAAAATTATATAAATTTTTAAATAAAAGTATAATTATTATATTTAGATCAATTTTTGGGAATTTTATAAACAATTAGTTTTTTGGGTGAATAATGAAAATACTGATTTTTAATGAATATTGTCTTTTATTTTCTAGTATTTTAATATAAACATTTTTATTTGGATAGGTTTTAAATTTTAATTAGTTTTTTTTAAAAAAATAATTCAATTTATACCTATAGTATCAATATTATAATTGATCTTGGTATTCAAATACTTTTATGCATAAAAATGCATTTGTCAAAATATCATCTTTTAGTCGCATTTGAGGGTTTATTTTAAAATTAATTTATAATGATTAAATAAATTTCATATTTTATAATTTATTCAATAATTTAAATCAAGAAAATTGATTTTATGTAATAAGTGTAACTTATTTTTTTCATAATAAATAGTTAAAACATTACAAATTTGTCACCAAAGTAAAAGGTAAATTAGTTTAACCTAGGTTAAAAATAAGTTATGTGACCACAAATTTTCAACTTAATTCATAATTTATTAAGGTATTTACACCCTTATTACTATATTATTGATATTTAACATTTTATGGGGAACTTTTCCATGAATACAACTTAATAATATTTTAATGCTTTAAAAAATTTATGATGTGCCCCTCCCCTACTTATAAAACAGAACCCATACTTTATCTTCATTACACAAAATTGATCTATTTATATCTACCAAAACCAACCCAATTAACTTATTCACATATCTAAACATGATATAGAAGTCTTTTTATTCTTAACACTCCATTCAAATGCTCATTAAAATGAGATCTAGGGGAGATCTTTCAAAAAAGATGTATCTTAACTAGACACCTTTTCTATTCATCTTTAAAGACCTTAAATTATTTACTAACTATTGTAATATAATAAAAATATATATGTTAAATAATAATATTTTATTATTATCATGAAAAAATATTTACCCACTTCCTTTTCCTGCAAATTAGAAACAAAACCATCGCTCGTGTGTATAATGAAATATTGCTTCACAAAAAGATGTAATTTTTCCCATCCCCACCTCACATGGATTGTCAAAATGATAGAGATGATGAATGATTATAAATATTTATTAAATGAATATATTTTATATTTATATCATGATTAAAATTATAGATATTATTCAACCATGATAATTCTTTAAGGAATGAAGTTATCAAACTGAAACATACAAGAAAAACAAACAGTTAAGACTCAGAAATGAATATTTTAATAAATATTTATTGATAAATAGGTGATGAAATGTTGTAAGTAGATCGTATAAGATATTATAAGTATGTATATGGTCCTAGAATATAATTATAATAAAGGTAAATTTATTAAATATTAGTTTCATGTCACTTATGATGAAATTCAAACTTGAGTTAAGATATTTCTTTTACTATCTCATTTTATTTCAGGATTGTTTATGTTCATGTTTCATTTGGAAAATTTATAAGATCCTAATATTTTAAACCCCAAACATTTTAATCTCATATAGTTATTTTTTGGGTTTAAATGTTTATTGTCTATTTATTATTTTTTATCAAGAACCAATAAGTATGTTACTCTTAAGATACATTCTTTTAAAAATTTTGTTTTGACAATTTCTTTCAAACCATTTTTATTCCATGACCATATTTTCTTTAAAATGATTTCATGAAAGTTTACAATATTATATAAATACTTATTAAATTAATTTTTACCCATTTTTACTTGATAAAAAATATTTTATAATCAATCTTCTTTTCATTTCTTGAATAAGGTACTTTTTACCAAAAATGTTAATAGAATATTAATTTTAATAAACACCACACGAATATATTTCCCCACTATAATTATTAACATTTTAATTAAAGATTAATTTACAAGTTATAATGGTTATTTTCAAAAAAAATTAATAATATTCAATATATTTTTCTATTTTAAATAATTCATTCAAAAATGAAAAAGGTTTTTTCCTTAAGAAATGTTCCAGTGATATTTTGAATGCATCTTCCCCTATGACAACACCCATTTATGATACCAAGGATATGATAGAATCATACCATATTTATTTTTTCCATGGATGGTTTATGATGATAAAATATTAATGTTTCATATTATTGATTCAATAAAGATAATTTTGACCAATAAGGCATTTTGAGAATGAAATGTATTTATCATTTGAAATATGAGGAATGCGGAGGATGTGTAAGCAGTGGTTAGGGACTGGTTATATATATAACCTTTAGGAATTTATAATTCATATGATAAAAAACAAAATTCATTCCATGTTTTATAGCTAATTGATTACACCTACCATTTATTGACAATTAGATATTGGTTGAGAGGCCATTTTGGTAAGATTCATGATATTATGGTTGAGAGGTGTGAATTATCATTGTATAGAGTCATGTATTTCCATTATTACGACTTCAAATTTCATTATAAATGTGTTTTGTATATTGATATTATCCATGGATTATCATTGAATTAAAGTTTTTTATTGAATGATTTTTTTTAATCCACTCTACCATTTTTGTTATGCCATATTTACTCATGATAACTTCCACTATACATAACCCTTGTAGAAAATTTGATCGCACTCTTTATTTTTTTCCATTCCCTAGTTTTATAATAAGTATATTATTAATGAAATTAATGATGAAAGAATGTTTCTTATGCTATTTTTTTATATTTATAATTTATTAATTGAATAATGTATGTATTTAGTTTTCCAAGATTACTAAATAGAATTATCTTGCATAGTGAGATCTCTTATATTTTATAATAATGTAATAAAGTAAACACAATATATGTGTTACCAAATTTAGGTGGTTTTAGTTGGTATTATAGGAATTTTGTTAGGAACATTGGGAACTAGATACTAAATGAACAAAAATAAAATGAATATTTTGATAATCCCTTATAGTATTTGTGAACTTTTACCATATAGGGTTTTTTATTTTATGGATAAATATTAATGATTATTATGATACCATTTTTTTGTAAAAAACCTAATTGATGAAGGGTAATCAATTCTTGTAGTCAATGTTGGGATATCCCTACTAAGAAAACCAATATAGATGGTGTTGGAACTGAGTAGATCATCTCCATATTTAGGCAGCTAACTTTGGTAACAATGAATAACCTTTCCCATATGGAGAAACAAATTATTCAACAGTGTGATTCAATTATATTGGATCAATTTCTGTGGAAAATCAATCAATATTTTAATGTAACTAATAATCCATTGGTTGATGAATAACGGATTATGTCCCTTGGAAATATAATCCTAGATTTGGGAAGTAATGACAATGAGAATGTTATTCTGGCAGTGTATTATTTGAAAGGATATGTCACCAATGGTGCTCATTGATTCAAAAAACTAAAAAGTTTGAAATAATATAATTCATTCAAGGGAGAAAATTTTAAGAGATGTTATTTAATAAATGTTTACCTTGAGAATAGTGAGATGAAATGGAGTGGAAGTTTCTCATTTTAAATATGAAGGAAAAAGAATGGGTGGTATAGTATGATGCTAACTTTACAAGATTATACAGTAATTCTATGAACTACATACATAATTCATAAATAAATAATGATGATTTATTTGAGGTGATTAAGACGAGTCTTTAAATGGAACTAGTTTCTAAAATTGTTTCACCATATAATGATATAGTATCAAGTTCCATCAAGATATACAAAGAATTTTCTAGGTATTATATCACTAAGTGAAGTCAAGAAAATAAGAGGTTGACTAAGCTAAAAGAAAAAAGAAATGTGTCAAAGAAGTAGAAAAGAAGGATGAGTTTTACAACATGTTATAATTGTGTAAAGAAACACCAATAAACTTGATTAATGGGAACATGAGTTCGTTTCGAGTGTCAAGAAAGGTGACGTAAGGAACTTGAATTAAATAAATATAAATAAACCACAACTATCTTATGATTTAATGGTTAATATATGGGTATTTATTCAAACTAATACCCCAAGAGTCGAGGGATATTACTATAGAATGAGACAATGCTAGAAGGAAAAGCTTATGAAATCACTACAACCAATGTATAAGTTCCTAGTGATGTCGTGAATGATGCACTAGTCATCCAATGTTGAAGTGAAAATGTTTTATTTGATTTAGGTTATACCCACTCCTTTTATTTTTATAATTTTATAAGGTTATCAAATCACCACATCAATGATTGGATATTGATTTGGTAGTGGAAACTCTTAATGGTACGATGATTTCATCTTAATTCAATAGCTCTTCTCTATTATATGTTTGTGGGAATATTATCCCTGAAAATATTTTTATTCTTCCTCTAGTTTAAATTCATATTAGTTTGGAAATTGATTGGATATCTCAATATAGATCCCATATAAACTGTTAAGTAGGTAAAGTTATATTTGATAATACAAATCAACCTATGATCATTTATCGATGTGAGGAAGAACCTAAAATCCCGATGGAAATTACTTCTATCATATGAATTTTACAACCTATTCCTAAGGGATATTTTTCTTAGATTGTTGGGGAGAAACTCAACATTGAGGAAATTCCTATCTTATGTGATTTTGTTGATGTATTTCCAAAATAGTTTTCAAGTCTTCCCCAGATCACGAAATTTATTTTCAGATAGTAATCATAGAATCTACTACACCTATTTCAAAGAATACATAAAGAGTGGTCTCGATTGAGTTGTAGGAATTAAAGAAGAAACTCAAGGAGAATCTATATAAGGTTTCATTTGACTGAGTGTATCACCATGGGGTGCACATGTTCTTTTTTTTAAATAGAAATATTGGTCAATGAATATTTTCCATGATCATCAAGAACACAACAAGATCAAAATTAAGAACAGGTATCCTCTACCCCATATCAATGATCTTTTTGATCAATTCTGAGGAGCTCAATATTTTTCCAAGATTGATCTGTGATATGGATATCATCATCTGAGGGGAAAGAAAGAGGATATACTTAAGACGTCATTCTGTATGAGGTATGGTAATTATGAATTATTGTTAATGCAATTTGTACCTACTAATACTCCTTCCTTCATGGATTTAATGAATATATTCTTTAGATATTACCTTTATTAGCCTATAGTAGTCTTTATTGATGATATTATTATATATTTGAAGATAAAAAAAGATCATGAATAAAATTTTAGGATTGTGTTTATGACCATGAGGAAGAAGAATATATATTACAAATTTACATAGTGTGAATTTTTGAGACAAAAGTACCATTCTTAGGTTATATAATTTATAGTGATGGTATATTGATGTATCCTTCAAAGATGGAAGTTATTGAGTAATGTCCTAGACTGACCATGGTAATCGAGATCCGTACTTTTCTTTTATTGGATGGATGTTATCGATGCTTTGTGAGAGATTTATCATGAATTTCTAATCCACTCACCAAGTTGACTCCTAATGTGATTAAGTTCTTATTTATAGATGAATGTGAGTATAATTTCAATGAACTGAAGAAAAGGTTGATCAATATGTTTATGTTTACACTACCCTATAGTGTAAAAGGATTAGTGAAATACAGTGATTTATTAAATAAGGGATTGGGATTCTTTCTCATGCAGAATGATACGGTGATATCTTTTTCTTTTCACCATTACAAAATTTATGAGAAAAATTATCTACCTCGTGATTTGGAGTTGGTAGAGTTAATTTTTCATCGAAGATGTAGAGGAAATATCTATATGGTGAAAGGTGTGATATTAACAAGGAAGGTATTGTTCAGTACTATAGCAATCAGAACTATTCACCTTTGGGCCACCGGTTTGGTCCTGGAGAATTCAGGCCTTCAGGCAACTCATGCCTTCAGGTTAGTGAGGCTTTCAAGACACATTAAGGACTTTAGGCCACCTCAAGACCTTTGAACCTCTTTAAGGCCTTCAGGCCTCATGATTTGAAGACACAAACTAGACATATTCTACAAGGAATAAGATATAGAGGAGGATTTAGAGAAAATGTGCATTCAACATAGCAGATCGATCAGATTTGGAAGAATGAGAGGGTATTTCAATTTCTCTCGGTACCAGACTTATGCATCACTACAAAAGAAAGCTAGCCGAACAACACTACTAAAAAATCGTCCATTAGCGACCGCCATTGACGGTCTCTATAGGCCTATAGAGACAGCCCAGCGACCGCCATTGGCGGTCACTTCAGCTTCGTCGCTGTAGCCCAATAGCGACCGCTAATGGCGGTCGCTATAGGTGGCCGAAATGCCGGCCTGAAGCGACCGCCACTGGCGGTTACAACACTGGGAAAATTTTTAAAAAAAAAAAAATACTGAAAGAAATATATATATATATAAATATATTTATTAAATAATTTATATATATATATATTAAAGAAAATATTTATATATATAATATTAAATAAAATATTTTAAATATATATATATATATATAATATGATTTAAATATTTTAATATATATATATATATATTAAACAAATATATATATATAATATTAAATAAAATATTTTTCATTTTTTTTATTGAAATGTACGAATTGTGTTTTTCTTCTTCACGGTGAAAAATCAGAGATAAAACAAGGTAACAATCATAAAATATGGAAAAGAATTTCAAACAGCATAAACATCTAGATCATCATAAACGATAAACGTGCTTCAACGATCTGAGCAGGTCCATCTATTCAATCTTCTGCTTCAATAAACCTACAATAAGACAAAAATCAACAAACCAAAACAAACGTAAATTGAACATAATTATTCAGTTATTATTTAAATATAATAAAATTAAATATGACATCAAATCAAGGTGCTATAATAATTTTAAACCCCCAATTTATTAAATGCTATCATTTCAGGTCATTCGGAGCACGTTTGCTCCGAATTCGACCGTCTCACGCCGTTTTTGGTGTTTTATGACACCGGAAACGCGTTTTCGGTCACCGCGGTCAACGAAACCTCCGATTAACGTTCCGTATTCCATAACATTTCAAAAATCAAACAATGGATGATGTCGTACGGTTTCATGGAATTCTGAGGTCATTCGGGTGGTTTTGACCCCCCAACGTGCCGTTTTAGCGCCCGTCGAGCTGCTGAAAACGACACAATCGGCCGTACCGCACGCACCTCACGTCCGATGGGCATTTCGTCTCCTCCTACATGTCACGAATAATATTTATAATGTTTTCATGTGATTTCAGGTCATTCGGAGCACGTTTTCTCGGAATTCGACCATCTCACGCCGTTTTTGGTGTTTTGTGACACCAGAAACGCATTTCCGGTCACCACGGTCAAAAGACACCTCCGATTGACATGAAATCTACCCGACCATTTCAAAAATCACACAAAAGATGATTTCGTACGGTTTCATGGCATTACGACGTCGTTTGCGTGGTTTTGACCCCCCAACGCGCCGTTTTAGCACGCGTCGAGCTGCGGAAAACGACACAATCGGCCGTACCGCGCGCACCGCATGTCCGATGGGTGCGCCGTCTCCTCCTACACATCAAGAATAATATTCCTAATGTTTTAGTGTTGTTTTAGGTCATTCGGAGTATGTTTGCTCCGAATTTGACCGTCTCACGCCGTTTTTGGTGTTTTATGACACTAGAAACTCGTTTCCGGTCACCGCGGTCAAACGACACCTCCGATTGACATGTCATCTACCCGAACATTTCAAAAATCACACAAAAGATGATGTCGTATGGTTTCATGGCATTCCGAAGTCGTTCGGGTGGTTTTAACCCCCCAACGCGCCGTTTTAGCACGCGCCGAGCTGCTGAAAACAACACAATCGGTCGTACTGCGCGCACCGCACGTCTGATGGGCGTGTCGTCTCCTCCTACATGTCACGAATAATATTTCTAATGTTTTATTGTGGTTTCAGGTCATTCGGAGCACATTTTCTCTGAATTCAACCGTCTCACGCCGTTTTTGGTGTTTTATGACACCAAAAACGCGTTTCCCGTCACCGCGGTCAAACGACACCTCCAATTGACATGCCGTTTGGCCAACCATTTCACAAATCACACAACGGCTGATGTCGTATGGTTTCATGGAATTCAGAGGTCATTCGGGTGGTTTTGATCCCCCAACGCGCCGTTTTAGCACGCGCCGTGCTGCTGAAAATGACACAATCGGTCGTACCGTGCGCACCGCACATCTAATGGGTGCGCCGTCTCCTCCTATAAGTCACGAATAAAATTTCTTATGTTTTTGTGTGCTTTTAGGTCATTCGGAGCATGTTTTCTCCAAATTCAACCATCTCATGCCGTTTTTGGTGTTTTATGACACCGGAAACGCGTTTCCAATCACCGCGGTAAAACGATACCTCCGATTGATGTGCCGTGTACCCGACCATTTCACAAATCACACAACGGATGATGTCGTACAATTTCATGGCATTCCGAGGTCGTTCGGTTTGTTTTGACCCCCCAACGCGCCGCTTTAGCACGCATCGAGCTGCTAAAAACGACACAATTCGTCGTACCGCACGCACCACACGTCTGATGGGTGAGCTATCTCCTCCTTAACATCACGAATAATATTCCTAACATTTTCCTGTGGTTTCAGGTCATTCGGAGCACATTTGCTCTGAATTCGACCGTCTCACGCCGTTTTTGGTGTTTTATGACACCGAAAACGCGTTTCTAGTCACCGCGGTCAAACGACACCTCCGATTGATGTGCCGTCTACCCGACCATTTCAAAAATCACACAACGGCTGATTTCGTATAGTTTCATGGCATTATGAGGTCTTTCTGGTGGTTTTGACCCCCCAACGCGCCGTTTTAGCGCGCGCCGAGCTGCTGAAAACGACACAATCGGTAGTACCGCACACACCGCACGTTCGATGGGCACGCCATCTCCTCTTACGCATCATGAATAATATTCCTAATGTGTTCCTGTGGTTTCAGGTCATTCGGAGCACGTTTGCTCCGAATTCGACCGTCTCACGCCGTTTTTGGTGTTTTATGACACCAGAAACGTGTTTCCGGTCACCTCGGTCAAACGCCACCTCCGATTGACGTTTCGTCTGCCCGACCATTTCACAAATTAAACAACGGCTGATGTCGTACGATTTCATGGCATTCTGATGTCGTTCGGGTGGTTTTGACCCCCCAACGCGCTGTTTTAGCGAGCGTCGAGCTGGAGAAAATGACACAATCGGCCGTACCGCGCGCACCGCACGTCCTATGGGTGCACCGTATCCTCCTACACATCAGAAATAATATTCCTAATGTTTTCGTGTTGTTTCAGGTCATTCGGAGCACGTTTTCTCTAAATTCGGCCGTCTCACGCCATTTTTGGTGTTTTGTGACACCGGAAACACGCTTCCGGTCACCGCGGTCAAACGACACCTCTGATTGATGTGCTGTCTAGCCGAACATTTCAAAAATCACACAACGGCTGATGTCGTACGGTTTCATGGCATTCCAAAGTCGTTCGGGTGGTTTTTACCCCCCAACGCGCCGTTTTAGCGCGCGCCGAGCTGCTGAAAACAACACAATCGGCAGTACCGCGCGCACCGCATGTCCGATGGGCGTGTCATCTCCTCTTACACGTTATGAATAATATTCCTAATGTTTTCATGTGGTTTCGGTCATTTAGAGCACGTTTTCTCTGAATTCGACCGTCTCACGCCGTTTATGGTGTTTTTTGACACCGGAAACACGTTTCTGGTCACCGTAGTCAAATGACACCTCCAATTGACGTGCTGTCTACCCGAACATTTCACAAATCAAACAAAATCTGATTTTGTATGGTTTCATGTAATTCCAAGGTCGTTAGGGTGGTTTTGACCCCCCAACGCGCCGTTTTAGCGCGCGTCGAGATGCTGAAAACAACACAATCGGCCGTATCGCACACATCGCATGCCCAATGGGCGCGCCGTCTCCTCCTACACGTCACGAATAATATTCCTAATGTTTTCGTGTGGTTTCAGGTCATTCGGAATACGTTTGCTCTGAATTCGACTGTCTCACGCCGTTTTTGGTGTTTTATGACACCAGAAACGCGTTTTCGGTCACCGCGGTCAAACGACACCTCCGATTGATGTGCCGTCTACCCGAACATTTCAAAAATCACACAAGGGATGATTTTGTACGGTTTCATGTCATTCCGAGGTCGTTCGGGTGGTTTTGACCCCCCAACGCGCCGTTTTAGCGCGCGCCGAGCTGCTGAAAACGACACAATCGGTCGTACCGCACGCACCGCATGTCCGATGGGTGCTCTGTCTCCTCCTACATGTCACGAATAATATTCCAAATGTTTTCGTGTGGTTTCAAGTCATTTGGAGCGCGTTTTCTCCGAATTCGACCGTTTCACTCCGTTTTTTGGGCTTTATGACACCAGAAACGCGTTTCCGGTCACCGTGGTCAAACGACACCTCCGATTGATGTGTCGTCTACCTGAACATTTCAAAAATCACTCAACGGCTGATGTCGTACGGTTTCATGGCATTCCGAGGTCATTCGAGTGGTTTTGACCCCCCAACACGCCGTTTTAGCGCCTGTCCGGTGTGCGGGAGGGATGTCCGGGGTGCGGGGAGGGTTGTTCGGAGTGCGGGGAAGGTTTTCCGGGGTGTGGGAGGGATGTCTGTGGTGCGCGGAGGGCTTTCCGGAGTCCAGGGAGGGTTGTTCGGGGTGCGGGGGGCCTGTCCGGGGTGCGGGAGGGCTGTCTGGGGTGCGAGGACGGATGTCCTGAGTGCGGGGATGGTTTTCCGGGGTGCTGGAGGAATGTCCGGGGTGTGGGGAGGGTTGTACGGGGTGCAGTGAAGGCTGTCCGGGGTGCGGGAGGGCTGTCCGGGGTGCAGGGAGGGCTGTCCGGAGTGAGGGGAAGGCTATCTGGGGTGCGGGAGGGTTGTCCGGGGTGCGGGGAGGGCTGTCCAGAGTGTGGGGAAGGCTGTCCGGGGTGCGGGAGGGCTATCAGGTGTGCGGGAGGGCCTGTCCGGGGTGCGGGGGGGGGGGGGGGGGCTGTCTGGGGTGGGGGGCATGTCCGGGTGCGGGGAGGGTTGTCCGGAGTGCGGGGAGGGTTGTTCGGGGTGCAGGGGGCCTGTCCAGGGTGCGGGGAGGACTGTACGGAGTGCGGGGGGCCTGTCCTGGGTGCGGGAGGGTTGTCCGAAGTGTGGGGAGGGTTGTCCGGAGTGCGAGGAAGGCTATCCGGGGTGCGGGAGGGCTGTCCGGGGTGTGCGGAGGGCTGTCCGGAGTGCGGAGAAGGCTGTCCGGGGTGCGGGAGGGCTGTCCAGGGTGTGGAGGGGATGTCTGGGGTGCGGGGGGGGGGGGGGGGGGGGGGGGGGCTGTCCGGGGTGGGGGGGGGGGCTTGTCCGGGGTGCGGGGAGGGTTTTCCGGAGTGCAGGGAGGGGTGTCTGGGGTAGGCCGGGGACTACAAATAGTGAACTCAGCTCATTCATCAAAAACAAGATTAATGATTTATATTAGGAATCACGTGTTTTTTTTTTCAAAAATATTATAGAACATGCAATTCTAAACATTGAAAATTAAATGAACAAAAAATATCCAAATCAATAACCAGTTCCATGGTTACTTCTCAATTCGTGCACACAAACATTGAATGAGGCCAAAACACACATGATACCCCCAAATCAAAAAAAAAACTCACTACAAACCCAACATAAATATCAATAACAACCCCACCATTAAATGCAGAAACACACCTCATGAATATGATGCGTCATGCGTGTTCATCACTGACCTCCATCCGGTGGGCCAGGGGCCTACAACAAATAAACATTATGAATATTTTCAGAACAAAAATAATTTAAAATAAATAAATAAATACAGTATAAACCTGCATCGTGTGATCCCCTGCACCGTCACCTGGATGCACATATTCCCGTAGTGCTCTAACCTCAGCAGCAAATTGCGTATTTGCCTCCTCTGAAGCCCGCAGTCGTGCCTCGAAATATGACAACTACTGTGTCATCTGAGCAACAGCATGACCGAAAACCGCAGTGTGTGACACTATAGAACGAGGAATCCCTATTCTATAGGTCAAACTATATCCATGCCCTTCCCGACCAATGATGCGATGAAAGATCTCATCCCTTCGCATGGGAAGTTGTCGCTGGTCCTCTGGCAAATGTTCTAATTCAGCTTCAAATTGAGCCTATGAAATATTTAAATATATATACATATATTAATATACAGATTTTATGTAAGTATTGGTAATGAGTACAAGCACTTACTATCAATGCTGCAGCCTCTGAATCATTGCGATCACGAGTCCTCATCCACACCGACATTTTATCTGTTGGTGCACCTTGCTCCCGCAACTATATATGAATAGATTGTAAACACAATACCGTATTAATTAAAAAAATTAAAAAATTAATAATAAATACCTCATGTCAGATCTGAGACACGTGACGAGTCCCGAGCCTGTGAGGGGGTCCCTGCAATGCTCGATTCTCAGAATGGCGTGTAGACACCTCCTACATTCAATTCATTAAAATATCAAACAAATCACACATTCTTGAAAATATATATACCAAAATAAATATACAAACCGAAACACCCTCAGTAGACCAATATGAAACTAAATCACGCCACTGATCTGGGAGGACACCTCTTGGGACTTTTTCCAGAATGGCTGGGGCACCCACATTTGGTACCCAGTGGTCCCTTTTGACTTTGCCTTTATAGTCTTTCCACATCTTACGACATTTTCTCATACACACTGGCCAAAACTCATCGGGACATACTTTCAAATTTTTCTATTAAAGAAAAAAATCACATATGTTATTGTTGTTTATATATAGGGAATAAAGTAAAATGGTCTTCTTACCTGAACCTCCCTCCAAAGATGATCTAATGTGTCCTGAGGGATAGAAGCCCAGTCACGCATGGTCAATGGAAATCTATGTGGATCATGTATGATATGACCCAACTGACGAATAAATGCAGGGGAATTCCATCCCACAGGATGAAATATATCATCAAATGAAACATCAAAAGTTGTGTCAAAATTCCATGATAATATGCCACGACCAGGGCCTCTCGTGCGAGAGGAAGAAGCAGTCGAGTCTGATCCTGTTGAAAACAATTTTATATACAAATTGACAGATGTTATATATATATATATATGTTTATTAATTACATAAAAAATAGAGACAATGACATTCCAACATACCTCGACCCTGAGACATAGATGTCAGATGGATGATGTGGATCTTCTGCCCCTTTCCCTGACATGCCTGCAGTCATAGAAAACATTAGTAAGGGGACTATCCAAAGTGTCCAAATGATAAATTGGATTGTTTTTAAAAAAATCAAACTTGTACAGTTTTTAATCAAACAAAAAGGGATTGAATAATTAGTTGTGAATGAATTTTAAAAAATCATAAAGTTCACAAAACTGATATACAAATTATGTACAAAACCAATCAATGTATAGCCAAATTTCAAATTGAATTAATAAAAATTCAAGCAGCACATGAACCAAATGAAGAATACGTCAATTGGAAGATACACCGACAATATCTTAAATATAACATGAGTTAAATCACCCTAAATATTTATAACTGAATAAACTTCCAAAAGAGAGGATTAAAACATACAATGATTTATAAATTGTTTAGATAATTTATGATATCTTAGGCTGAATAGTGGGAAAAAAATTATACCTTTCATTAAGAATGAAAATCGACCGTTTCCCCTTCAACAGCCACTATGACCCAATAAATATCTTCTTCATGTTGAACTACGGTATGTTGATCAAGCTGTTGGGAAACAAAAGGAAAAGTATCAGGTTCATCTTGTTCAAATACAAACACTCCTCGCCGAGAAATTTTGACAAAAACTTTCCAACTTGGATTCGAAGGAAAAGTAACGAAGAATACTTGTTCCACTTGTGATGTCAAAATGAAAGGTTCATTATCAACCCGTTCATTTCTATATAACATATAGTTAAAATTCACCAATGAAAACTGATATTGATCGACTTTACATCCACACACTGGATCAACCCAATTACACTTTAACAATATGTACTTCAACCCATGTGTGTATACAACTTCAATGAGGTCTATCAATTGATCATTGTAATAACCAGAATCGACAAATGGACAACTGATGCCACTGTTTTGTGTTTCTCATTTGTCGTCAACATCTTTAATGAGAAATCGAAAACCATTAGCATCTATAGATTTATAACGACGATCCGTTATAGATGGACCCTCATCCAGTTGGATAAATTCTTCAGTTAGAGTGGGGTCCCCTAACTCCCTCATCATATGAACCTACATAATTCATAGAATTCAATAATGATACATGATGAAATAAATTAGTATAATACTTCACTCATAATGAAAATCAATTTATACATACATAATCCTTGAACCAATCATGAAATGACGCATAATGAGACTGTTGAATTTGCAACTCAGTCGCATGATACATCTCTTATTTTATCTCATTAATGTGTTTTCTGCAAATGATAATGCAATTTTTAAATGATCAACTTATGAAAACAAAACATGTAAAAGTTAAACAATAAAACTGATAAGATACTTCTTACATTAATGGTGCAACTGATGGAGTATTGAACAAGATATATCGATGTGCTTGTATCCACTCGATGTTGTCCATATCATATGTGGTTCCTTCTCCAACTGGATCATCCTGAATCCGATAGGTCCTATCTAATTTTTTTTCAAAATCCATATGATATTCTGCACAAAATGTAGTACACTCATCCATAAAATAACCATTGGTTATTGATGCCTCCAGACGAGCTCTGTTGCGTACAAATCGTTTCAATGTACTCAAATACCACTCAATAGGACACATCCACCTGAATTGCACTGGATCAGCAGCCATTACTTCATCAGTTAGGTGCACTGTAAAGTGGACTATAACATCGAAAAATGAGGGGGGAAATAGTTTCTCAAAGTGACAAAGCGTAAGTACAATTCGATCTTGTAAACTTTTTAAATCACTCATTCGTTGATTTCTTAAACAAATCTGTCTAAAAAATTATTCATCTCAATCAACCGTTGAACAACATTAGGGGGTAAACAATCACAAATTGCGATTGGAATCAACTGCTGAAGTAGTATGTGATTGTCATGACTTTTCAACCCTTGCAATGTCTTGCTCGTCAGATTCACACACTTTGAAATATTAGAAGAGTAACCATTAGGCACCTTGAGCATCTTCAAAATGGAAAGAAATGTATCCTTCTCCTTTGTAGTCATCATATACTGTGCAGCAGGCATATATGCCTTGTTTCCCTCAGCTAACTGTAAATGAAACTGTTTCCTTAAACCCATTTCTTCCAAATCACGGTGTGCATTAACATGGTCCTTTGATTTCCCACTGACACCTAAAATGGTCCACAATATGTTATCAAAAACATTTTTTTCAATGTGCATGACATCCAAATTATGCCTCAGCATGTTAGTTTCCCAATACGGAAGATTGTAAAAAATACTTTTCTTTTTCCAATTGTGACTGCGCTTCCTACCCGCAGCTCGAATATTACATACCGGAGGAGCCACCAAATCCTTAATTTCACATACCGTGTGGATGTTTTCTTCCTTAATCTGCGATAACATTTCGACTCCTGTCATGATCTTTGGTGCTAGGTTGAACTCTCTAGAACCATCAAATGCCACTCAATCATTTCTGAACCTGTGCTGAGGGGGGAGAAAACGTATGTGACCCATGTATGCCCATTTTCTGGAATGATTAAGCCATACAGATTTTTTACTTTTTTTGCAACAAGGGCAAGCAAATTCTGTTTTCGTACTCCAGCCTGATCAATTTTCATAAGCTGGGAAGTCATTGATTGTCCACAATAAAGTAGCCTGCAGTTTGAACATTTCATTCGTTTCACAGTCATAAGTCATCACACCATCGCCCCAAAATTCATTCAACTCATCACTCAATGGCTGAAGGTAAACATCAATCTTATCCCCCAGACTTTTAGGTCCATCAATAAGAGTGGAAAGTAATATAAAGTTTTGCTTCATACAAAGCCACGAAGGAAGATTATAGAGAACCAACACCACGGGCCATGTGCTGTGAGTTTCACCAACCATAGACTTGAATGGATTGAAACCATCTGCTGCCAATCCCAATCGGACATTACGAATATCTTTGGAAAAGTAAGGATGTCTTTTATCAAAATCCTTCCATGCATGAGAGTATTTCGGGTGGGTTAACATATAACTTTCATGAACTCTTTCTGCATGCCATCTCATTAAATTAGAATCTTTAGATGACATAAAAAATCTTTTCAACCTTGGTTTAAGGGGAAAGTAACACACTTGATTTACGATAATCAGTTTCCTGTGTATCACAATCTAACTTTGATGAGTCTGATTTCCCCTGTTCTCTTTCCACCTGGAAGCACCACAAACCATACAAATATCCAAATGGGAAGTTTCCTTTCAATACAACATACAGTTGTTTGCACATGCATCTATGGTCTCATATGTAAAACCTAAGTTCTCTGTCAGCTTAAGAGCATGGTAATACGACTCGGGAATCTTAGCGTCGACAGGAAGAACCTTTTTCAATAACACCAACAACATGTCAAATTATCTGTCTAACCAATTATTCAAAGTCTTCAAATGCCACAACTCCACGATAAATGACAATTTATTGAAAGAAGTACATCCAGGATATAATTCTGTTTTGTCATCATCAATTGCTTCATAAAACCTCTTCGAATCATGATCTGCACTAGAGCGAAGATTTATCTCACCGGTCTCAAGATTCTGGATTTCAATTCCTTCAGTATCCAACCCACGTACCATTTCAGTTAGCATTTCATGCATTGGATCATTCATACTTGCATCAACATCTATATGAACTGTATCCGTATTTTCACAACGAACATATTCTACTCCATGATGAGTCAAACTCTTATAATTTCTCAGAAATCCATTAAAGAATAGGTGCTCCCTCACAATGTCTCGTGTGAATTGATATCTGTTAGCACATTTTCTACATGGAAAACTAATATAGTCACTTTCAAATCCTCTGTTGAAGTCAATAAACTGCATAATGCCATTGAAATATTCTCTAGACGTTCTATTTGGAAGATCAATCCAACTCTTATCCATAATAAGATCCCTATAACAAACATTTACACAAGACTTATTACATTTTCATTTTTCATATCAAATATATTTAAAATAAATACTAATTAATTGTTTATGAACCATTTATAAAATAATAATGTAAGAGAAAGCCCATGTCATACCTGATTGTGCTACAAACCTGGAAGGGAGGGGGGGCGAAGTTGGTGCTGTGAGGGAGAGGAGAGGCAGTGGTGGGGAGCCGGAGCCGAAGCTGGTGCGGTGAGGGATGGGACGGTGAAGGAGGGGATGGGTGGAGGTGGTGAGGCAAGGGAGGGGAAGAAGATGAAGGTGACGGGGGTTGGTGGGATGCAGGGGGGTGTTCGGGGTGTTGGGGGGGAGGGCCGAGGGGGCGGAGGGCCGAGGGCGAAGGTCGAAGGCCAGAGGGGCTGGAGGCCAAAGGCCAGAGGGTGGCTGGAGGGCTGCCCGAGGACTGCTGGGCTGCCAGAGGTGGGTGCTGGGAGGCACGAGGGCAGAGGGAGGCCGCAGGGCGGAGGGAGGAGGGTGGCCGGAGGGCGGCCTGAGGAGGGCGGGGCCAGCGGAGGGCGACCGGGGGGCGGAGGGTGGCTGGAGGGTGGCCGGCGGAGGGTGGGGCGGAGGAGGACGGGGGTAGCGGAGGGCGGGGCGGTAGAGGGCGGGGCGGCGGAGGGCGGGGCGGTGGAGGGCGGGGTGACGGAGGGCGGGGCGGCGGAGTGCGGGGCGGCGAAGGGCGTGGCGGCAGAGGGCGAGGCGACGGGGAGGGCGGGGCGATGAGGAGGGCTGGGCGACGAGGGGGGGGGGGTGATGGGGAGGGCGCGCGGTGACAGGGAGGGCATGGGCGACGAGGAGGGGGGAAGGGATCGGGGGGGCTTCACGAGATGAGGGAGGGTTCGTGGGGCTCAGATGCATTTTTTTAGGGAAATGTAGCGACCGCCACTGGCGGTCGCTATAGGTAAAAGGACTGAAAATCCCATATTTCTAGAAGTGCAACCATGACAAGGTGTAGAGTTGATCAAGATGCAAATTCTAGGGAGGGTTGGTTTCAATTAGTGATAGTTTTGGGTAAATTCATCATGTAATGTCACAAAGCCTATGGGAAATGTAAGGGTTCCCCTTCAACCCTTAAAATGGGGATTATCAAAAAATGAATAAAAATTGGAGGTATATTGCATAACATGTATCTTGATTCTTGTTATGTCAGCAATTTAAACTTCAGTTAAGAAATTATAAGGGGATATTACAACCATTACCCATACTAGAATAGAAATAGGAAAAAATAACATGGATTTTACCATCAGACTCCCCATAAAGACTAAATGAAACAATGTTATTTTGGTTATATTTTATTACCATATGAAATTAGTAAATTTTATTGATTTTATAGAAGATTTATATCTTTATCACATTACTTGGTTTTAAATTAAGTAATTTTTGTGATTTCATGATGTTCCACTGTCAATCGTATCTAATATAGATCTTAGGATTACCATGATGTTTGTGATAATTATTCATTATGCTCTATATATAGAGTTGACCTTCAATACTACTTATCATCCTTCTATAGATGGTCAATCAAATAGAGTTATTCATACTCTAAAAGTAATTTTGACATATTTCTTTATGGATTTCCAATTTGGTTGGGATCAAAATATATCTGTTTGGTGGAAATTTCTTACAACAATAGATTTCACTTGAGAATTCAGATGATGCCTTATGATTGCCCCTATAGAAAGAAGTGAAGAACTCTATTGTGATGGGGTGAAGTTTGAGAAGGAAAGACTTTGGGGGTCTAATCCTTCTAAATAAATGGAAGAAAAGTTTATATCCATTCAAAAAAAACATAAATGAATCAGTAGAAATCATATTTATACTAACAATAGTTGGTGAGATCTAGAGTTTGAAGTTGGTGAAAAGGTATTGCAATGAATTTTTCCTTGGGATAGGGTTATGATATTTTTACGAAAATGGAAATCCGAGCCTTAAATTTATCAATCCCATTGAAATTATTGAATCTATTAGGATGGTAGCTTATCATTTTCCACTTCTACCTATTCTCTATCAAGTTCATAATTTGTTCCATTTATCTCTCCTAGGGAAGCACATACCCAATCCTTCACATGTACTAAACTCATATGTCGTATTACTATAGAAAGATCAATGTTATGAGGAAAAAATGGTGGGTATTCTAGATCATAGTGAGAAAGTGCAATGTAACAATACCACTCACCTATTCAAAGTTCTATGGCGATACCATAAAATTGGTGAAGATATGTGGGAACATGAGGATGTGATAAGGCAGAAGTATCCTTATTGTTTTACATGAAAGGGATGGAATTTTTAGGGAGAAATTATTATAAGAGGGAAGAATTTAATACCTTTATATTTTATGATATATTTATCTTTAAATAAATTTAATTCCATTGATAGTGTACTTTATATGAAACATATACTTTAAAAAAACTATGATATACCATTGAAATATTACTATATGAGTGTTATCTCCTAACCATCACTACTAAAAATACGGCTTTTATCAGCACTAAAAATGGCCTTTATCAGCGCTAGAAAAGCGCTGATAAAGCCGGAGAAGATAAAGGGGGGTCCCCTTTATCAGCGCTCCAAAAAGCACTGATAAAGACCCCTTTTATCAGTGCTTTTTTTAGCGCTGATAAAAATAAAAATAAAAATAAAAATAAAAATAAAAATAAAAAATTAAAAAAAATTAAAAACAAATACTGCCAATCTTGGGGGGGCTATTTACAGCGCTTGAGCCCCCCTTTATCAGCGCTTTCCTGCACCTCCTACGCCCTCCCGCACCACCACCCTTTATCAGCGCTAGCCCTTTAAATCAACCTTGCGCGCGCACCCGTGCCTCCACCCGGATTTGATCTCGAGACCTCCCCCCTACGCACCTAAAGCCTTTGCCACTACCCTATATTGATTTGTTCTCTTATTCATGATATATCTATTTATTTATATATGTATTTAGTTATATTTATTCATATAGTAATATATAATTATATTAATATATATAGTTATATTAATATATAGATATAGTTATATTAATATATATATATATAGTTATATTAATATATACGTATAGTTATTTTAATATATGTATAGTTATATTAATATATGTATAGTTATATAAATATATAGTAGTTATATAAATATAAATATATTGGAATTTTAAATAAAATGGATATTAGTTATTATTTAGATAAAGCTAATATATTTTATATGTAAATATGTTTAATTATTTATTTAAAAAAACTAATTTTTAGTTATGAATATATAAAAAAATTGTACATATAGTTATATATTTGATTATAAATAGAAGTGCATTATAAAAAAGTATAAAATTTCAAATACATAATATCAATATGAATGTAATAACTTGGAATAAATTCAGTCCCCACCCAAAAAATCCATTAATACCCCCATAAACGAGGCTGAAAATCCACAAAATGTTAAAAAATCTAGGTACCTTGACAAAAAAACTCAGTTTTGGAGGGCTTCTGGGCCTCTTTTGTCCTCGAAAAATGCTTGACAGGGATCCCCCCGGGTCACAACGACGTAGAGCTCATCGCAGGCTTCGATTTGATATGTGGTAGAGCTCAAACGGACACCCGGATCAAAGGTTATGGCCATTTGAAGTTTGAGTTGCGTTTTCAACATATTTTGGATCTTTTTTAAATTTTTTTAAATTTTTTTATTCTTCAAATTGTTATTAAATTACTATTACTCCATAATAATTATCAAATTATTAATTAAAAATATTTTTTAAATTTTTTAAGAATCCATTTTCACTAAATATCTTATATATTAAGTATATTAAGTGTAAATGTACATTTATACTTATATAAAATATATTTAAAAATGTTATGTTATATTTATATCAATATAACTATATAACTATATTTATATATTAATATATATATTTTTTTTAAAATTCATTATCAGCGCTTTTAAAAAAAGCACTGATAAAGGCCCCCCATTTATCAACGCTACCAAACAAGCGCTGATAAAGGGGGTCCCGTTATCAGCGCTACAAAAAAGCGCTGATAAAGGGGGCCCCTTTATCAGCGCTTTTTTTAGCGCTGATAAAGGCACCCTTTATCAGCACTTTTTTGAGCGCTGATAAGGGCCCCCCCCCTTTATCAGCGCTTTTTCGTTAGCACTGATAAAGGGGTGGCACTGGCCTTGCCCAGTTTTGTGGTAGTGCATTGGATTATTGAGTATGATTAGGATTAAAAATATTATGAAATATATTTATAAAGGTTTTATTTAATAAAAATTTATTTATTAATTCTTAGTAAATAAGTACTAAATTTTTAGAAAATCTATTTTATTATTTAAAGATATGTTTTCTTTATAAATGGGTTTTATTGCATTTTATGCATTGATATTATGATTATTTTCTTCCAGTTTTAGATAAAAATTTTCATAAAATGTTAAAATTTTTAAAAACATCATTTAAAAATTATCTTTAGGTGGATTTTCTGGAATTTTTTAAATAGTTCGTATTTAGTTTTATAGTGAAAAAATGATTTTTAAAGCAAACTCTATTTTCTTTTTTAGTATTCTCATATTTCAATTTTGATTTTAATCAGTTTTAAAATTTAAATATATTATTTTTTAAAAAATTAATTCAATTTATAACTTTCGGTTCAATATTATATTTGATCTTGGTAAAAAATTCTTTTAGGCTTAAAATGTATTTTTTTGAAAACCAACTTTTCATCGCATTTTGAGGATTTATTTAAAAATTAATTTTATAAACTTACATAAATTGAATATTGAAAAATATAATCCATATTTTTATTTAAAATATTTAATATTATTTAATAAAATCAACTTAATGTTTTTCATATTGAATAGTAAAAATAATAATATTTTGACTACGATAAATGGGTAATTTAGGTTAATCTTTGCTAAAACTTAGTGAAAAAGCCATAATTTATTATCTTAATTCTTATTGGATAAAGGTATTTAGAAAATAATCACTTTATTATTGACACTAATTTTTATTGGTCACTTTTCCCTAAATATGAATTACGATAATATTTTAGTCCTTTAATGAATTAAAGGTGTGCCCCTCATCTACTTATAAAAGCACATACCTCCTTTATCTTATTTACACTACATTGAGCCATTTAGATCCACCATAACCTTCCCAATTCCCTTATAAACATCCCAAACCTTGAATGAGATGCTTTTTCTTCTTAAAATACCATTCTAGGGGTCCTTAAGGGGAGATCTAAAGGGGATCTTTCAAAGAAGAGGTAATCATCTTAACTGAACACTTTATTTTTTCTTCATATTTTATCACATTAAATTATTTCCTAATAATTACTATATAATAAAAACAATATTTACTACAGACTTTGATTATATTATGTTTATGTTATCATACTAAATCACCAAATTCTCCATCAAATGAGAAACAAAACCATCACTCTTGTATACTGCGAACTACTGCCTTGCGAATTGATGCAATTTGTTTTCCAAAACCACCCCATATTACTATCTATAATGATGAAAAAATGAATATATATATTATTATTATAAAATAATTATGTTTCTGGAAATATAGGATTCCATTTAGCATCTTACCCTTCCACTTGTTAAGAAATAATGACATCGCTTGTGCATACTTGATAACTACCACCTATATGAAGCGATGTGATTAGTTTTTCATGTATGAATTTCATGGATGGTTATAAATATCTATATAATGAATATATAAAAGAATTATATAATTATTAAAATTATGTATACAATGGAACTATGATAAATATACAATAAAAAACCACTGAACTAAAACTTGCATGAAAAATTAAATAATTAATACTAAAAAACAATGATCTTAATAAATAATTATTAATAAATATGTATTGAAATATTATAAATAGATTATATATGATATTTTATGAATATATATAACTATATTATAGAATTTAAATAAACCTAAATTTATTATATAGGACTATAAAATCACTTTCAAGGCAATTCCAACTTGGGGTAAGGGATTTATTTTACAATATCATTTTATTTCTGGATTATATATGTTTAGGTTTCCTTTGGAAAAATTATATGATCCTAATATAAGAAACCAAAACTATTTTCCTATAATCCAATTATTTTATGGATTTACATGTTTATTTTTAGTTCTTATCTTCTTGGATTAGGAATAAATAATTAAGATAAATGTAGGAGACATTCTTTTTAAAATCATGTTTTGAAGATTTCATTCCAATTTTTTTTCATCCATGTCCATATTTTTTTAAATGATTCTGAGAATGTTTTTACTAGTATCCAAATATTTATCGATTTATATTTTACAAATGTTTTAATTTTTGAAGATGTTCTAAAAGGAATCATCTTTCAATTTTTCAAATGAGGTAATTTTTACCAAAAGTATGAATGAAATCATTCTTTTAACATACACAACAAGAATAAAATTTCCCACCACCATGATTATGATTTTAATATAAGATTCAATTATCAGTTTCCAAGGATATTTTCAAATATTTTCCCCCTATATTTTACAAATTTCTAAATTTTAAATAAGTTATTCTAAAATGAAATGTGTATTCTCCTCAAGAAATGTTTCTGTGATCTTTTAATGGTATTTTCATCTATGAAAACACCCATTAATGTTAGTGGGGATAAAATCCAATGATTCCATATATATTATTTATCTAGTTGTTTTATTATTATGAAATATTGATGTTCAATATTATTGATTCAATATAGATATATTTTTTCCCATAAGGAATTTTTGAGAATGAGTTGTATTGATCATTCAAAATATAGGGAAATGCATATGAAATGAAAGTGAAGGGTGTGGAAAAGTTATATATATACCCTCAATTAATCAATAGATATAATGAGACCAAATATTAGGAATGACATATTATATGGGTATTTAGATACATGTACCCATTTATTAAGAATGATGTCTTGGTTGAGAGACAATGATGGTAAGATTCATGGTATATTTATTGAGAGGCATTGATCATGAATGTCAAGAATTATATATTTTATTTATTAAGAATTCAATTTTAATTTTCCATGTGTTTTCTATACTGATATTATCCATATATTATTATTGAACTCAAGTTGTTGATTGAATGTAATGGGTTTTTATTATCCACTTCATCATATCAATTATTCCTTATTTACTCATGAACGATTATGTTGTATGCAACCATTAATGAGAATCTGAGATCACCCCTTATGTATTCCTTTCTCGATGATATTAGGAAGGATATTATGAAAGATATCAAGTGTGAAATAATGTTCATTATTCTTTTATTTTATATTTAAAATGTATTATGTGAATCATGTATGTATTTTGTTTTAAAAAATTGCTTAATTGATCGATCTTGTATGGGGAGATCCATTGAATCTTGCACCAATATAATAAATTAAATATAATATCTGGCTTAATAGATTCAAGTTTCTTCACCAAAAATCAATAATGGGTATGGAAAATTCACCCTCATTTCTTTTATCTTTTTATTCAAATAAATTATTTTTTAGTTGTGGCTTATGATGTCACCATATACTCAACTTCTATTGTTCATGGAGTAACTAAATATTTATTCTTGGAGTTCAAAGAAAAAAATATTTTCCCAATTAAAAATGAAACTAATGAATTTTAATTTCAATCATAAACTTTAATCACCAAATATTAATCAGAATATACATTAAATTGAAAAATGGGTTTTATTGTACCTTAATAAATAATCAAGAAATTATTTTAATATTGTGCAATATATGTTTCAATGCGGTAAGAGGCCACTGATTAGGATTTATTTAGAATCATTCAAATAGATTAAAAAAAATGGTTTTTGATATAAATGTTGTTTGGTAAATTAGGCTACCTATAATACTTTGAAAAACTATTTTATCAATACTCATTCCTTCTTAATCCAAGGAAAACATGGTCCCAATTTCTGAAGGAGTAAAAGAAACTCTCGATTCTTTAATTCCAAACTCATTCATTAATTTAAGATAATACTTTTATTGTGATGTGAAGATAAAATATGACATGTTTTTTAATTTAAATAAATAAAATAAGGTGGTAGTTGACATTTCAATGAATTTTCTCTTTTGGGAAATAATTTTTTCAAAAGCACCCTATATTTTTATTAAAATAGAGTCATAAATATACATAATCACAATGAGTGATTTCGTTTCTTCTCACTTAACATGTAGATTTATATCCACCTCACCATTCATTAAACACATAAACCTAAAGTTTCTTTTCAACTATTAATATCATTCTCAGGGTGCTTGTTTCATTCCATAAATTCCATTCTTTATATTTTACACTCAAGAAAAATCACTATGAAGAATAAATCATTCCGATTTTCCAATGTATACCTCTTCATAAAGTTCACAATTATAAAATGATAACTTCACATATAATAAATCTCTTATTAATATCTATATGGTTTTTATATTTTCCTTTGAATTCAATTTTTCTCTTCTTATAAAAATAAAGAGATTGATACATAACTCCAACATCCATTTCTACAATGATAGAACATGGAAAATTTTCTCCATTCCTACTGAAGTCTCTTATATCTAACTCACTTTATAGAGTCAGTGTTAACCCATAGAAGAAATCAAAAACAATAATTTTATGTTGGAAGATAATACCAAATGTGTACCTTAAAATTCATGTTAGATTTTCAAAATAATTACAAAAAGAATCATATTTTTCTCAAGAAACTCCTTCTCCATATTCGTATGGAGAATACATTGAAATTACTTATTAAAAAATGATTCTGAGAATCATCACAATCCATTGATACAATTTCATCATGTCCTATTTGGATTCCACCATTGATCATATTTGGCTTCCAAACTATTGAAAACTAAAATGGATTTCTCATAATTTAAACACTGGATAACATAAAATATCATTTCAGTAGTACTGATCCATTTCTCAGAATCTATCACATCAGTTGATCCACTAAAGGAATGTGCATGTTTCCCCATGAAGGACTCAACATAACATTGTTACCTCATTTTTTGGTTTATAATTAAATCGTGATTTATGTCTTGATAAAGTCAGGTTAGTGTAGAAAACAAAATTTTTCATTCAATATCCCATATTTTGTTGTGGCTGCAGAATAAAATAATTATTTTTTTGTCACACTTGGAATTAACATGGTTCCTTTAGGTTCCAACCAATAACTAAAACCTAAACATATAGTGTGATAGAAAACTAATCATAATGGAAACCCATATAATTTTGAAAAATCAATTAGGATATCTAAATCAAGGAAATTTATTTTAAATCTATAAATCATTAGGTTTATCCAAGTACATTCATAGTCACCATCTATTTAATTCCTTTATGATGGTTCTTAATGAGTTTATGAACTTCCAAATCATATCACATGGGAGTGTCAAACCTTGTGTAAATCGAGGCCCATTATCATGCACTAAGTGATGTTTGAGTCTATCTCAATGTTCACTTTTTAGATTTATTGTGCCTTGGTACCTATGTTCTAGACATAAATCCACTTATAGCATCTATATGGGGAAGTAATTTCATGAAGACCACTCACTCAATCTTTTACCAAAACTCTAGGACATATTCTTATACTTTGAATCATCTTTGGACTTATCGTAATACATTTCCATATGGATATCACTAATATTTTCTCATCCTAATTTATAAAGTATAACTAAACCAATCATCTGATTCCAATTATAGGGACCCAATTTTTTTATAAATAGATATTATATCATTTTTTATGATCATTCATTGCAATATAAAAACACACGCCTATCTCATTTGTTAACTACATCATCTCCCACTAATTTCATTATATATTGAACTATTATTAGAAATATCATACACAATATATTTCTTGATAACATGTGGAAAAGAAACATTGTAAAGGGTGAGATAAAACACTCAGTAAGGGTCAACACATGAGATACTTATTCATAACTTGAACATAAGGATATGAGAACATGAGAATTAAATTTAAAATCCATAACCTATATATAAAAGATCGTCATATTTAGTCCAAGAATAGTGGTTGGTAGTTCATAAGACATAAATCATAAGGAAAACAAATAGCATGATCCCTGAGAGCATAATATCAGTATAATATATGTATTTCAATCTTACACAAAACCATAGAAAATCATTTATAAGGTATTCAAGTCCCACTTCAAAAGATATCATAGTGGAATTAGATCACTTCCCAAACCATCATAGTATTCAATGTTGACTCCCAAGATCATTATAGTTGAAAATTTCCATTAATAAATGGGGTTCACTCCCTATTCCAATTCTATCTATCACATGAGATATAAATATTCACCCAATGCGTTGCATATAGATATAGGTACCACCCATCACATAATGAAAATCATATGTATGTGTGACCAAATATCATATAACATTAATCAAATCATAACCCATGAATTGGAATGGGTGTAATAAACATTTCATCATTTCATAACCTATGGAAAAGATGTAAGTTTCATAATCATTTTATCACATTATCATAGCATAACCCATGAAAAGAAGCAGGTTTCATAATTATTTTTTCATGATATAACCAATAGAGAGATAAATGGCTTTCCTAAATATATTTTCATCATAAAAATAAACCATTTATATTAATAATATAAATGGTAACATTGGATTATATCCCCAGTAAATTATAATTAACATCAATTGATGTCGATATAGATGGAAAATGATTTTTGAAGCTAACGTGGAAATTTTAATAAGGAAAATAAAATTTCGTTTAAAATCAATTTTTAAACTTAAAATTCATAAAATATTTTGGAAATAATTTTATTTTAATATAACCTTGAATACTTTGAATGAAATATTTTAAAATCATTTAAAAAAAATCAAGAGGAAAATATCCTTTGCACTTTGAAAAAATATTCTAAAACAAAAAATTTCAACATCCTTTTATTAGAAAATAACCATGGATTATTATAAAGATATCTTAAAATTAATTATTGCTCATGGCGGTGGATAATTACATTAATGTTATACTTGTTAAAAAAAGGTTACTTTCATATTTTTGGTAAAAGTAAAACATACATTGTTTGGAAAATGAGATGAAGATTCATTTCAAAAAAAATTGAAAAAATTAAAAAATGGGTAAAAATTTATTTAATAAATTGTTTGGATACTATAAAAACATTTAAAGACATAGAAAACATTATTTGGGAAGAAAAATGTTTTTTCAACCAATCAGAGAAATAAAGATTATTTTTCTTAAAAATATTCTTTTGAACTGTTGAGTACATAAAGAGAAAAAAAATAATCGAAAACAAAGGAGAAGAAAGGATATTAGTTTCTTAAGAAATGGTTCATAATATTTTATCATCGGAAACATAATCATAAACATTCCTGATAAAAAATGATATTATAACATAAATGTTTTTAACACTTTGGTAACATTGAATTATAATCCCCATAAAATAGTAGCGCTAAATTAAACATTAAATATAATGAGAATAAATAAATTATTCATTTGTCCTGTAAAAGGGGTTGTATATATATACCTCATGAAAGAATATGGGTGCATAACATAACATATGTCTCATGGATGGAAACTTGATACAAAAATCTATTACCTTAAGTCTCAAAATATTTTTTATGCGTTCAAACCTCATATATAATAAATATAATTTTATTATACATATATTTTAGAACCAAAAATACGTATAACATACCATATATGATTTAGATATAACCTCTTATTAATAATTCCATGTTAAATTCCCATTTCGGGTAATAACTGCGTTGTTTTTTGTGTATGTTTTAATTTTTTATTTATTGTCTTGTTGATTTGATATTATTTCCACAATATTCATAATATATACCATGATATAAATATCATATATATTTAGTATATGTAACACCCAAAGTTTTTATGAATTAATTTTTATCAAATAAAATAAATTTCTTTGATGGATTGAATTACCATCCATATCAAGATATGATTTCTTTATATGATACCCCATGTTATGATATATAAATATGAAAAGGAAAATTAATATTTCACTATATGCAACACTTATATTAGCTTTCGGTATGTAGAACACTATTTTTGGATTGTTTTATACACATTTCCATGTTCCTCTAACATCTTTTATTTCACATAAGACTGAGTTTTAATAAACTATAATACACTATAAAAATTATTATTATTATACCCTAAGATTTTATAGTATGTATCGTATTAAATAAATTCAATTTATTCAGTATATTATATTGAAATAAAAAATATTTCATATAGTATGAATCAATTAAAATTAGATATAGAACACAAAAAACATTATAAATGAAGAATGGATGAAATAATAGGCTATTCCTAGAAATTAAAGAACATATTCCAATGAAATAGTAACTTGAACTTTTGAATATCAATGCAAACCTTAGGAATAATAATTTAGAAAATAAAATAATAAAATCACCTATGAACATATAAATAAATTTTAGTCATCTTCTAATTGGTAATATGATATAATTATATCATATTATAAGTAAATAAATATTTTAGAAATTATTAATTAAGTGTTGATATTTTTTATTAAACATAAATATTTATTTTAAATTTAATAATTAATATCATTATTTAAAATAAAATTTATTTTCATAAAATAATTATTCAATTAGTATTTTTTTCTTCTTATTATAAGATAATTATTTGATACCTTAATTAATTCTTAAAAATGTTATAAAATCATATATAATTTGAAAATTAGTATTCTCCAAGTAAATGATGATTTTAATTGAAAATTAAATTTATCTTATTTAGAAAATTATTTTCATAAAATGGACTTCATTTTTTAATTTTAGAAATCTAAAATGGTTACGGTGAATTATTTATATTTTTCTAATACACTTGAATTTTTGTTGAATAGTAACATATGGAAATTTATGGAATATATACCGAAAAAGCCCGAGATCCAGATGAAACCTTCTCCCATAAGATTAAATAAGAAAAAGTTTAAACAGTACAAACCACTCAAGAAAGGGGAGCTTTACACAGTCTTGTATACGTAGTACCAATTCTATCATTGCACACAAGATCATTGCAATACTCAGGAAGAACAAAGGACCAACTAGAGCTCACCTCCAGAATTGCCCTTTTTGAGAGTGCATCCACCACTTGATTTGCTTCCCTGAACACATGAGAGACTTCAAGGGTAAGTTGTTCAGCCATCTTCAAAGAACCAGTCCAAACAAGAAGCATCCTCTATAGTACATTCCTGGACCACTCTTTGAGGATCTGTACAGCAACAGAAGAGTCTGATTCTATCCAAATCTTCCTCCAACCATAACGAGTAGCTTACCTGATTTCCTTTACCATAGCCCAGAGCTCCACCTCACAAGTGTAGGTATTGCCAATGTAATGAAAGAAACATCCCATTACAAATCCGCGAGATGTCCTGAAGATGCCTCCACATCCAGCAGGACCCGGTGTGCCAGAAGCAGCTCCATCAACATTCACCTTTAAGTAGTCATTGATTGGGGGGATCCATCTAATATATTTCATCACCTTAGGCTTCCTCGCTCTGCCACTCACACCAAGAGCTCTAAAAAATATAAAATCAAACATATTATTGTTCATAAGACCATACTGTTTCACCGATGTAAGTTTAATGCTTTGGTGAATCGCTATCATCCCCTCCTAGAAGGAGGGCCTTCCACCATTGAAAACAATATTATTCCGGGATTTAAAAATATAAGAGATGATAGAAACAGCAGAAACAATGAGCAAGGAGTGAACCTGCTCACTTTTCTCTTCATGCATAAAAAAATTGAGCAAGGATCCAACAGAGTTAAAGCCAAAGTGACAGTGAAAAATATCCATCAAATACCTCCAGAACCGAGCAGCAAAGGAGCACTTGATAAAGATGTGATCAATAGATTCATCAACATTTAGACAGAAAAAGCATAACAGGGTCAGATTAAAACCTTTTCTTTGAAGGGTAGATTGGATTGGCATCCTGTTTTTTCAAATGCACCAGATAAGAAGGGCATCAGCTGGAAGGATGAAAGCCTTCCTAACCCCCACCACCCAAGCAGGAATTAATGACACATTCCCACATTACATGATATATGATAGCTGGCTGGAGAATAACCCATTAATATCAGGTTCCCAAATCAGAGTGTCTTGATCCATATATTCATGAGAAGAGAATTCAATTTGCAGATTAGGAGGAAGTACTCCTTGAGCCAGTGCATTTCCCTACAGATCAGAGACAGTAATGTTTCTCAAAGATAATGGTATATTAGTAGTATTCTCAATAGGACAGGATAACCACTTTTTTGTCCAGTAATTCAATTGGGAACTGGAAAAAACCAGCCATTTAGAAAGTGCCATAAGATCATTATAAGTGCTCCTAATAGATTTCTAGACAGAGGATCTCAGATACATCCTCTACCTTCTATGTAACCTATCAGTAAATCTTTCAGAAAGAAATTCCAGGGAGAAGTCAGAACCTGCAACGAGTCTCCATTTGAATTTTTTGAGCAAAGAATCATTAAAAATCATGACATCCTTAACTCCCATTCCACCACTTGAGAGATGCTTGATACAGTCCATCCATTTCACAGTAATCAGTTTCCTTTGTTGAGTAGAGCCAGTCCAGATAAAATTTATGATCATGCCATCTAGTTCCTTGATCAAAGCAGTAGGCCACTTGTAGAGTGAAAAGGAATACACAAACATTGAAGTGATGACTGAATTCACAAGGCAGATCCTACCAGCCTAGGACATTGATTTCCTTTTCCAACTAGCCAATTGATTGCTGATTTTAAGAGAGATACCTTCCAAGTGAACCCTCTTCACCCTTCCCCAAAACATGGGCAGTCCAAGATAAGTAAAGGGTAATGCACCCTTTTTAACACCAAGCCTATTAGCCACTCCATTTTGTTTTACAGCTCGAACCCCTTCACCAAAGATTACAAAAGATTTACTCCAACTTATAACCTGACCTGAAACATTCTCATAGTTATTGAAAATAATCTTAATAGAGTTGATAGTTTTCCTATTAGCTTTAGATAATATAAGAATATCATCAGCATAAAAAAGGTGTGAAGGAGTGAAGAAATTACTCCCATACATCATTCTTTGATAAATCCCATAATTAAAAAGGTCATTAATACAAATGATCAATTAATCCTCAACCATGGAAAACAATAATCCAGATAAAATATCACCCTACCTTACACCCCTGGAGCACTCAAAGAAACCCCTTGGTGATCCATTGATCAAGATGGATAATCTAGCACTTTCCAAAATGGCTTTAACCAAGCTAATAAATTTACATGAGAAACCATGCATATTCAAAACAGTAAAGATAAAGTCCCACCTAATAGTATTAAAGGCCTTTTATATATCCATCTTGAGTTCCATATTGCCATTCCTGGCCTTAGTTTTCATTATATTGACACATTCTGATGCAGTGAAAAGAAGATTCTCTATATTTATGCCAGGTACAAAACCAAATTGGTTAAGGGAAATGAGAGATCTAGAAATACCACCAAGTCTTTTTGCCATGATTTTGATGATAACTTTAGGGATAGAATTACCAATTGAAACTGGTATGAAGTCTTTTATATCAGGGGCATTTTTTTTCTTGGGTATCAGAGCAATAAAATTTGAATTCATTCCAAAAGGCATATAGGAGTGATAAAAGAACTCCCTTACTACTTCTGTCACTTCCTTATGTAAGATATCCCAGTAGAACATGAAAAATGTATTGGAGAAACCATCAGGTCCAGCCACACAATCCAGATTCAAAGAAAAGAGAGCATCATGAATTTCCTTTGTGGAAGGGATGTCAGTATATTTTTTATTCTGCACATCATACAAGCTTGGTTCAATACATCTTAAAACTCTATCTGAATTATCCCCCCAGATTCAAAATAGAGATTTTCAAAATAGTGTGTCACAGAGTCAACAATATCATCTTCAAAATTATACAAGATATCACCAATTCTTAAATCCTTGAGATTCTTTCTTACTTTTTTCTCCCTGTACATGCAGTGAAAAAAACGAGAATTCCTATCACCTTTTTTCAGCCATCTAGCACTGAACTAATTCTTAGCCAGGTTTTCCTTAAGATTTAACAAGTTATCAAGGCTTGAGACTGCCTGTACTTCTTGTGCATATATACTATCTTGGGACATATTTCCTTGTTGACAATCATACAGGTGTGAATCAGCCTCTTTGATATCCTGATCAAGTGTGGAGAAATATTTTTTACTCCATTCCCTTATTCGATCCTTAACGATTTTCAATTTTCTAACCAGAATATTCAAAGCACTACCTTGGACAGACTCCATTCATGCCTCCAAAACAGTCTCTCTACATCCATGAACCATCAGCCAAGCATTGTTAAACTTAAAGGGCAGGGGTGTTGACCTTAAAGTATTCACACATATATCAATTAAAATCGGATGATGATCAGAATGTAATCTAGACAAAGTGATTCCAGATACTTCCATTTCATCACATTGCTCATCAATTTTCACCAAGAATCAATCTAGTTTACTAGCTTTCCTTCCATTGTGAGTGTATATATGCCAGGTGTAATTAGCACCCAAAATAGGAATTTCAATAAATCTACATTGATCAATACAAGTGGAGATGTCCCTGGATGAAGCACGACAGATGTTACTCCCAGTTTTCTCCTCTAGACTCAAAACTGTGTTGAAATCACCAATAATGATCCATCTTTTATTCATGTTCTTAGCAACACTCAAAAGGTTATTCCATAAACTTCTTCTCCTAATATACTAGTTAAAAGCATAAACAAAAGTTACAAAAAATGAACCTGACTAAAAAAGGAACGTTAGAGAAACAAATTGGTGATCAGTTAGAGAGGATTCAATAGTCACAGTGTTATGATTTAACACCCATAAATCTTCTGTATCGTAATTAGAATGATTTGCAGCAACAAAAGCGTATCCTAAATTTGACCAATTGAAAGACATCCAATTGGAAAACTTCATTCTGGTCTCAGCTATGCCAATCAACATTGGTTTACTGGTCAAAATGATATGCTTCAGGGCCTTAACCATAGGGGGATTCCCCAGACCCTGTCAGTTCCAAAATAGGGATTTCATTGATGAAAAGTATGTTGTCTAGTCAAGGGACCAGCATAACCAGATATTAAACATTCCTTTGGTTCTTCCACACTATCCTCTACTTCCTTATTTGGGGAACCTCCATCATGGGCACTGGCAATGTCATCACCAGAAAATGATAAAAACCTATTATCTGATCTGATTGGGTCTGTTAAGGTGGCATGGAGCTTCCTCCTTGCAACCTTTTAGGATTTCACTTGGGAGAAAATCCTAGCAGTTTCACTGGTTTCTTGTATTATCATCATCTTAGTCCCATAATTACTGATTTTCCCCTGATCAGCCTGCACATTCACTTGCTCTTTAAGCACAGTTGTAGCATTAGATTCAGAGGAAGTCACATCAAGGGGCCTATCAATAGCTTGAGCAATTTCAGAGTTCCCCTCAACCCATTTTTCCTTCTCGTAATCATCTAAACCTTTCCCTTCCCCATCATTCGTAGGGGGTCTTTAAAACTAGCTTGTTCCAGAACAGGAGCCTCCACATCCACTACCACTGGTTCTTTGTGAACCTCATCCTGTTCACCATCAAGGGTCTGCATAGTAACCTCAGGCTATTCCAGAGTAGGATCCTCCATAGTCACTACCACCGGTTCTTTGTGAACATGATCTTGTTCACCATCAGGGGCCTGCACAGTAACCTCAGGTAAGACCATGTCAACCCCTTTCCCTTTCCTTATACATTGAAAGTCATCATGCCCCTTGATGTTGCAAGATAAACAGAATTTATTTCTGTTACACTTAGGAAGTGTGTGGCAAAAAATTTGACAGTTTAAACAAAATTTGGGTTTCCTTTCATATCCAATCTCTAGAGTGATACTATCATCCCTAGTAGTGAAAAAAACTTGTTCAACTAGAGTACTAGCCATGTCAACCTCTACCTGTATTCTAGCATAATGACCAAAGTTGGGATTATCAGTCTGTTTATCTAATCTAATGGGATTTCCAATAGATGAAGCAATGTCCCAATGAATCTGAGGATGCCAGTATAACCAACTAAGCTTATGAATTCTTATCCATACATGTGTGAAGGTGTTCCTAACAGCGCTGAGATCAAAATTTCTGTCCCACTCATGAATCCGAAGATAACCAGGGTTCAGTGAGACAGACCCCAGACTCCACGCACCCCTCTTGCATGCATCAGTAGGGAAGACGATATGATAAAACCCTTTCCCCATGGCCGTCATCTTCCAGTCACTGAATCCCCATATCTCCGCCAACCTTCCTGTCAATTCATGAAATTTCCATGGCCTAATACCTTTTGGAATAATCACCTGTGAAATAATTGATAATTTTCATAGCCTGACGCGCTCCTCAAATCCAGCTTGATTTGTAGATACATGTGCAATTCTCCCTTTTCTGATGATTCTCCCAGCTCTCTCAGCATCACAACCCACAAAGGAAAAACCCCCATTTTTCTTAAGCACCTCTGCAAAGCTTTTACACTAGTTCAAGACATCATTGCCACTCGATTTTCAAATATTCCACTTCGCACAGAGTGAGAAAAGATCACGATGCCCTATTAGATCCACATCCTTCTCTTTGGCATCAAATTTCCCCACTTGAGAAGCATAACCCTAGCTAGGGTTTTCACCCCTCGCCTTATCGCCGCTCGCCCCTTCGAGAGTAGCCATCTTTATGGAATATATACATTATAAGTTTTATTCAATATTTTTTAAGTAATTTATGATTTAATAACCATAATATCTAACTCCCCTTCATTAGTTTAATATATTTAGTGATAATTACAAAAATATTCATATTCTTGAAGAAAAATAGTAAAATAATGAATAAAATATTGATAAAACACACCTCTCCTCCTTTATGAATATCACCCCTCAAAAAATATTCTCCTTAGACCTCTTATACCATGAACCTTGTACAATTCTTACCCAACAATCTTACCAATTCTCTTACCCACGTTTGTTATCCTTTGGTATCACCAAAATACTAATCCCATTCCCCTTAAGGAGGTTATCAAGGAGAATAAATTCAAGTGGTAAAATCCGGTTTCCTTTTCGTTTAGTTAATTTTAAATTTCATTTATTTTGTTATATTTCACTCACCTCCTATATACAAACCTGAATAATAAATAAAATATATTATATATGTTGTTATTTAATTTTATTAATGTAAAATCCATCATAAATTCACTTCCCCTCTCTAGTTTTTTATAATAATGAAAACAAAATCTCCCATGATGTGCCAATTTACCACCATCATTGAAGATGTGTTTTCATTTTACATTACCTACTTCAAATCTGGTCACAAAACCATTATTATGGTTAAATAAAATTTATTATACATATTATATTTTTTTTAATGTTCTATAACAATTATATATACATAATATTAAATAATAAAATAACATTAGTTCATGGTAATTGAAAATTCACCAAAATAAACTAATATTTGTCATTAATGTTTTTTTCTACGGAATCAACCTTAAATCTAGAAAAAATTAAATATAATACAATTTAATATTACTCCAGTAAATTAAAAAAATTATAATTATTCCCATTTTACATGAACTTCCCTACATGCGTACATGTGAACCAGTCATGAAAACTAAGGAAACTAACACTCCTAATGAAAAAAATGAATATTATAACTCATAAAAAATTACATTAATAGGCTTCATAAAATTATACTAAATAAATTAAATTTTAAGTGGTTTTAAATTAAGTTATTAATGATTCAAATTTCCTTATCCAGGACATTAACTGCATGTGGAGAACACTTTCACACATAAGGTAATATATTCTCCCAAACCCATTATTTTTCTTTTGGGTTACACTTTCTCTATCTTTACTTAAATTCAATTCATAGTTATTCTTATTTATTTCACCTAAATTTTTTATTTATTATATTGATATATATAACTAACTATATTATTCTTTCCTTGATGTTAAATACATGTTTAATAATGATCCATTTTCAATTACTCTTGATAAGCAAGCCCAATTAAAGGAAACTTCCCAATTTCTTACCCATCATCAAGGGAAAACTATAATATGTTTTAATATAATAATATTTCTATAAAAACACTAATTTTATCATGAAAAACAATATTTGTTCATTTATAGTTTTATATAAACAATTGTTCCTTTTTGTTTTAAGGTCTCTTTGGTATTTCCCTTTAAACCACACTAAAGAGGCTCATTTAGAAAGTTTCTTAAACACCAATTTTACATGTTTTCACTCTAGTTTGACTTCATTTATCATGATATTTGACTATATTACATATGAATGTCCATGTTTTATTTAAATCCATTCTTTAGTTGACTCTATTATGATATTACCTTTCGTTATGCCTTATTAACCACTTATTCCTTATTTGTGGTGTATGATTACTACCATTTTATTTATGATCATCATTCATTAAATATCAATATTTCATATAACATGGATATTAGTTTTGTCATATCAATATACCATTTTTACAAATAATTTTGTTATTGAATTGAATCTATTTATTAATAATGCTTTGGACATGCAGTGATGGGTGGGGACTGGTTATGGATAGCCCCTCAACGCATTGACAGGTCTCATGAGACAAAATAGTTAGTGAAAACCCTTAATGTTTATTTCTAAAGATAATAAGACATGTTTTCTCCCACAAACATAACCCTTCTTAAAGTTATAATGGTTCATGTTCCAGATACATGACATCCAATAAATAATCATTTTTTCATTCAATATTAAATTATTACTTTCAATGATATTTTAATAAGGACAAAATATATGGATGCATCTAAATTCTCAGTTTATTGATGAAAATATTTTTTTAGTTATTTACCTTTCCATTATGTATATACCTTATTGAATTTGATTCATTTATTAATGACATATATAACCATTACTGATCATTTTAGCTCGCTATTTTATTTCTATTTTCTCCCCCAAGGTGTGAAGAGAAAATATTTGAATAAGTGATAAGAAGAAGTTCATTTTACATTATTATGTTCTATATTTTATTAACAGTGTAATAAGGGAATCATTTATGTATCTAGTTCTTCCAGTGTACTGACCTTGTAGATCTGTGGTGATGTGATCTCTCATATTGATTCCATTATAATATAATGACCGCTAAATCTAGGCTAATCAGTCTGGGATTTTTACTGATGGTATCAAAGAATGCTTAGTAGAAACCTTTTGAACATAATGTTAAATAAACATGAGAATTAAAATAATTACTTATATTTAAATTTTTAGCTCAATTACCATGATTATTATGAGATAACATAGTGTGTTCCACTATTTAATGAGAGAAAATAATGGAAGGAAATAAATCAATACACACTTATAATGTAGGGATTTTCCCACTGAGCATGACAACTTAGTTAGTGTTGGAGCTGAACATATCGTGTCAATATTAGTAAGACATACTGAGGATATGATGAATAAAAATACTACACAAATGTTGGATCATTTCATGTGGTACAAACCCCCCATTATTTAGCAGGACTTCTAATCCAGTGGTAGCTGAGTACTGAATCAAGCCCCTTGAAATGATATTTAATGCATTTTGATGTGATAAAAAAGAAAATTTAGTCCTTGTAGTATATTGACTTAAGGGTGATTTTGATCAATGGTGGCCTTTGATGTTTGCTACTAAGGAGGAAGATGAAATAAATTACATATAATTGTGATCATTTAAAGAAATGTTCATTAAAAAACATTTCCCATGTGAGAAACAAATTGAAATAAAGAGAAAAATAATTAGTTTAAAGACAAGGGAAGAAAAAAATATTGCAGAGTACGAGGATACGTTCATAAGACTATCTAGGTATACTATATATTACATACATGATTAAAACGATAATATTTATCATTTATTTTAAGGTCTTAAACCAAGTCTCCAATGGGAACTAGATTCTCAAATATTTTCATCATATGAGGAAATAGTGTTATGTGCTATCAAAACGGGGAATGAATTTTCTTGATCCTATTTGTTCAAGAGAAATAAAGAGAATAAGAGGTCCTATAATAAACATGGAAAAAGTGAATCATTAAGTAATAATATGAGAATGCGGTAATTTCTATTATAAAAAATTATGGAAAGAATCATCCTAGTAAATTCTTAAAAGGCATGGAATTCTTCTCTATATGGGAAGAAAAGGGCCAATGAGATAATTATTTCAAGGGGAGAAATAAATCAATGATGTTCAATTATTTAACTATAATGAAATACATAATTATTCAAATCAATCACCCAAGAATCATGGGAGTCTACCACAAAAGAGTCCAAGGGGAGATGACCATGCTTATGTGATCACTACAACTGAGGTGGAAATTCATAATGATGTGGTGGAAAGAACATTAATCATAAATTCAAATATATAAAATTGTTTATTATATTCTAGATCATCAAACTCTTTTAAATCTACCATGTTTTCCATGAAAATTATACATTACTCTTCTGATTTAATTAGAGAGTTTTTAGTCAAAACACATAATGGACGTCTCATTGCAACAAAAATGTGTCGATTATTCCCCTTTATGACCTATAAATGTGATTTAGCTTCATATAATATAATTATAACCAAGGTTTACATTGATATAATCCTTGGTATAGACTATCTTTCAAAATATTATGTGAAAATTTTTTATAAAAAGAAGAAAATTCTGATCTGTGAAGAATATGTAAAATCCATTGCCTTTAGAGTAGAAACCCCATCATCTGATTCTTATCAAATCCACCCCCAGAAGTTTTATTGAATGAAATTTGTGAGGAAAATAAAAAAACCTAGGTATGATGAAATTAATATTCTAAATGATGTTTTACCAATTGTGTAGGAATATGTTAATGTATTTCCTAATGAATTACATAGTCACCCCTAGAGCATCAATTTTCATTTACTATTGATTTAATCCCTAATAAATGACCATTATAAAAAACTACTTATAGAATATTCACTATAGAATTAGTAGAGGTAACGAAAAAAATATTGGAGTTGAGTAACAAGGTTTTTATTCCCCACAGTGTTTCTCCATTGGGAGCCCATGTTCTTTTTATTAAGAATAAAGACAGATACTTGAGGTTAAGCATTGAATGTAGAGAAATCAATGTTATTATATTAAAGGAAAATTATCCCTTGTATTTAATTGATGATTAATTTGATCAACCTAAATGAGATCAATATTTCTCAAAGATTGACCTTCATTCTGGGTATCATCAGTTGTGTGTAATGAAGTAAGATAATCTAAAGACATCTTTTCATATGAGGTATAAAAATTATGAGTTTACATTAATTCCATTTGAATTGACTAATGAACCCTCTTTTCTCATTGATCTAATTACTATATTATTCAAGGAATATATTGATGATTTTTTGTAGTATTCATTTCTAATATTGTAGTTTAACCTAAAAACTATGAAGACCATGAGAATAACTTGTGTATTTTTCATTGAAATATCAGAATGAATGTGTTATATGGTAAATTAAACAACTGTGAATTTTCACTTTAAGAAATATCTTTTCTTGTCCAAATTATTTCTATGTATGGAATCTCATTTGATCCAACGAAGACAAAAAAATATCTAATAATGTAATATACTAACGAACATAAATGAGTCATGTTTTTTTATTGGTTCAGTAGGTCACTATCGGTGTTTTATTCATAATCTTCCCTGAATGGATAACTAATTAATTAAGCTACCACATAAACAAGTTAATTTTATATGGATAAAATAATGTGGAATTTTTTTTGATTAATTAAAGAGAATATTATTCAATGCTCCAATTTTGACTCTACAATCAGGAAATTATGGGTTTTTGATATATAGTGATGCCTCAAAAAATGGAATTGGTTGTGTACTTATAAAAAATGATAAAGTTATTTCATATGCATCAAGGATGTTGAAGGATTAGGAATTTTTTTTTCCAACACATGATCTTGAGTTTGCAACCATAATTTTATCTCTGAAGATATGTATACAATCTCAATATGGTGAAATAAGTGAGATATATATGGATCAAAAGAGTTTGAATTAAATATTCACATAGAAATAACTCATCATGAAGAAAAGAAGATGGATTGAGTTACTCAAGGATTATGATTTCTCAATACACTACCATCTCAGAAATTGAAATAAGGTAGTATATGCATTAAGCGTGAAATATCATGGATTCCTAACCAAGATGATAATTGAAAAACATCCAATATTCTAGGATTTAATAAAGATATATATGATCATTTTGAAGGATTGTTAAAATTAAACCATTTTCAAATGATTTTCAAACCATATTTACTGATAATATAAAAATTTATCAATAAGATGATGAGAATTTTGAAAAGAAAATTAAATCCATTAAAAATGGAAGAATGAAAGACTTTGTGTTTTAAGATGGAATTATGAAATTTGGAAAGAGGTTATGTTTTCCATCAATTCCTGAGCTAAAAATTGAACTATAAAATGATGTTCATGGCTCAAATTTCATTATACACTAGGGTAGTACCAAGATGTATACCGACATAAAGGAATATTTTTTGTGGGATAACATGAACTGTGAAATTTCTTACTATGTGTCAAGGGGCCTCGTTTTTAAACAAGTGAAGGTCAAGATACATAATTTTATATGATTCATGCAGCATATACCAATTCCTCTATGGAAGAGGGATGAAAATGTGATGGACTTTGTACATGGATTGTCAAAGACTCCAAGAAAGAATGATACAATATGGGTAATTATTGATCAAATAACAAAATACGCACATTTCCTTGCTATAAGTGATGATTTTACACTCGATCAATTTGAAAGACTATATATTAATGTTGTTGTAAGACTATATGGTGAATGTATTTTGATTGTGTATAATCGTGATTAACGATTTTCATCGAAATTCTAGAAGCGTCTTAAGAAGTCTTTGTATACTAAGCTCCATTTGAGTATTTCTTATCACCCTCAAACTAATGGATAGTTAGAATGAACTATTAAATCACAATAATACATGATGAGATCTTGATCACATTAATTTCAAGTTATGTGGAATCAATATTCACCTTGGTGGTATTTTCCAATAGTAATAGTTTCCATTCTAATATTAAATGGCACATATTGAGAATTATATAGAAATAGATATTGAACCCTAACTAGTTGGGATGAATTTAGTGAGAGAAAACTTATAATCCTAGAACATATTAAAGAGACACTGAAAAGGTAAATACTATTCATGATCTAATTAAAGAAGGTCAATATAGGAAAAAGTGTGATGCTGAATATCAGATAAATTATTTAGAATTTCAAGTGGGATATCATGTCTTTTTGAAAGTATCTCCCTGGAATTGTGTCTTAAGGTTTGGTAAGAAAGGTAATATATTCCCCAGGTACATCGGACCATTCAAAATTATTTAATGATTTGAAGCTATAGTGTACTGATGATAAATGCTACCAAGTCTCTCAAATTTTCATGATGTGTTCCACATATTATTGTTAAATATGTAAATTCAAGAACAAACAGACGTACTCACCTAAGAAGAAATAAAAATGGAAGCTGGTTTTTTTATTTTGAAGAGCCTATCGAGACTCTTGAAACAAAATAGAAAGTATTAATAAATAGGATGAATCGACTGATAATGGTTCCCTATAGAAACCATAAAATGGTAGAATAAACGTTGGAACCTGAGGATATTAAGATGAAGAACCACCCAAATCTATTTACAGGGAAATATTTAGGAAAACTTTTAAGGATGAAATTTCTCATACAGGGAAGAATATAATACACCAAAATCTTGTGGTATGTTTCCTCTAAAATAAATTCAATTCATTCAACAGCTTAAATAACACAAAAAATTATTTAATATAGTATAAATTAGGTAAAATCACATAGAGAACACAAAACAATCATTATTAATGAATAACTAATGAAATAAGATTATTTTATATAAATTAATGAACATATACCAATGAAACAATAAACATGACCTTTGGAAGATTAATGTGACCCTCAGGAAGGGTATGTCGGACAATAGAATGGTAACCTCACCTATGAATGTATAAATAATATTTTGGCATCTTATAAATGGTAATATGATAAAATTAAATCATAGTATAACTAAATAAATGTTTTAGAAATTATAAATTAAGTGATGATATATTATTATAAACAAAAATATTTATTTTCAATTTTATAATTAATATAATTACTTAAAGGAAAATTTATTTTCATAAAATGTATTCATAAGTTATTTTTTATGATTATAATATAATTTTATGTGACCTTAACTATTTTTTCGAAATTTTATAAAATTGGTTTTAAATTTAAATTGGTATTTTCCAAGTAAATGATTATTTTAATTAAAAATAAAATTTCTCATATTTAGAAAATTATCTTCATAAAATGGAGTAAAACATTTAATTTTACATTTTGATAAACTGTTAGGGTGAATTTTTTGTATTTCTCTAAAATAACTGATTTTTTAATAGTTAAATGTTGTGATTTACTATATATGTTTACATTATAAGTTAAATAAACTATTACTTGAGTCATTGATGATGTAATCATCATAATCTTGAACTATCAATCATTATTTTAATATATTTAGAGATAATTGTCAGATTATTCATTATCTTGAGGAAAAATAATAAACTAATGAATAAAATAATGAGAAAACATGCCTCTCCTCCACTACAAATACAAGCTCTTATCCTCACACATTATAAGTAAGATACTATTAAAATAAATTCTCAGTCTTATTCCTTTGTCTCTTCCCCACATATAGTAGCCTTTGGTCTCACAAAAACACCAATCCCAATCCCCTTAAAGAAGGTTCTGAAGGATACGAAATTCAAGAGGTAAAATTCTCTTTCATTTTACTTTATTTTCTTTTAGATTTCATTTATCTTATTATCTTTCCCTCACCTAATATTTACAAACATGTATGAGAACTAAATTATATTATATATACTATTATTTTATTGGGTTACTGTAAAATAAAACATCAATCCCATTACCCTCTACCTTTCATTCTATAATTGAAAAAACCATTCCTGATATACCAATTTACCGCCATCGTTGAATATTCATTTTCATTTTCCATTACCGCCTTCAAGGATGGTCATAAAACTATTATTAGGGATATTTAATAATTCATTATATGTATATTATGTTGTGTAATGTTATTTAAATGGTAAACATACACAATAATAATTAAAAAATAAAACTTGTTTGGGATAATAAAAAAATTTCAAAAATAAACTAACGTTCATCATTAAAAATTTATCTGATGAATCATCCTCAAATATAAAAGAAATGATATATAAGATAATTTAATATTCACTACTACAAATACGGCTTTTATCAGCGCTAAAAATGGCCTTTATCAGTGCTAGAAAAGCACTGATAAAGCCAGAGAAGATAAAGGGGGCGTCCCCTTTATCAGCGCTCCAAAAAGCACTGATAAAGACCCATTTTATCAGGGATTTTTTTTAGCGCTGATAAAAATTAAAAATTAAAAAAAAAACTTCCAATCTCGGGGGGGGCTTTTTACAGCACTTGAGCCCCCCTTTATCAGCGCTTTCCTGCACCTCCAGCGCCCTCCCACACCGCCACCCTTTATCAGCGCTAGCCCTTTAAATCGACCTTGCGCACGCACCCGTGCCTCCACCCGGATTTGATCTCGAGACCTCCCCCCTGCGCACCTAAAGCCTTTGCCACTACCCTATATTGATTTGTTCTCTTATTCATGATATATCTATTTATATATATATATATATATATTTAGTTATATTAATTCATATAGTAATATATATTTATATTAATATATATAGTTATATTAATATATACATATAGTTATTTTAATATATGTATAGTTATATTAATATATGTATAGTTATATTAATATATAGTAGTTATATAAATATAAATATATTGGTATTTTAAATAAAATGGATATTAGTTATTATTTAGATAAAGATAATATATTTTATATGTAAATATGTTTAATTATTTACTTAAAAAAATTAATTTCTAGGTATGAATATATAAAAAAATTGTACATATAGTTATATATTTGATTATAAATAGCAGTGCATTATAAAAAAGGATGAAATTTCAAATAAATAATATCAATATGAATGTAATAACTTGGAATAAATTCAGTCCCCACCAAAAAAGGCCATTAATACCCCCTTAAACGAGGCTGAAAATCCACAAAATGTTAAAAAATCAAGGTACCCCGACAAAAAACTCAGTTTTAGAGGCCTTCTGGGCCTCTTTTGGCCTCGAAAAACGCTTGACAGGGGTCCCTTGGGTCACAACGACGTAGAGCTCGTCACAAGCTTCGATTTGATATGTGGTAGAGCTCAAATGGACACCCGGATCAAAAGTTATGGCCGTTTGAAGTTTGAGTTGCATTTTCAACATATTTTGGATCTTTTTTTAATTTTTTTTTTAATTTTTACATTCTTCAAATTGTTATTAAATGACTATTACTCCATAATAATTATTAAATTTTTAATTAAAAATATTTTTTAAATTTTTTAAGAATCCATTTTCACTAAATATCTTATATATTAAATATATTAAGTGTAAATTTACATTTATACTTATATAAAATATTTTTCAAAATTATATATTATATTTATATCAATATAAATATATAACAATATTAAAATATTAATATATATTTTTTTAAAAAAAAAATTCATTATCAGTGATTTAAAAAAAATCACTGATAAAGGCCCCCCCTTTATCAGCGCTACTAAACAAGCACTAATAAAGGGGGTCCCTTTATCAGCACTAAAGAAAAAAGCGCTGATAAAGCCCCCCCCCCTTTATCAGTTCTTTTTTGTTAGCACTGATAAAGGGGTGGCGCTGGCCTTGCCCAGTTTTGTGGTAGTGCATTGGATTATTGAGTATGATTAGGATTAAAAATATAATGAAATATATTTATAAATGTTTTATTGAATAAAAATGTATTTATTAATTCTTAGTAAATAAGTACTAAATTTTTAGAAAATCTATTTTATGATTTAAAGATAAGTTTTCTTTATAAATGGGTTTTATTGCATTTTATGCATTGATATGATGATTATTTTCTTCCAGTTTTAGATAAAAATTTTCATAAAAGGTTAAATTTTTTAAAAAAATCATTTAAAAATTATCTTTAGGTGGATTTTCTGGAATTTTTTGAATAGTTTGTATTTAGTTGAATAGTGAAAAAATGATTTTTAAAGAAGACTGTATTTTCTTTTTTAGTATTCTCATACTTCAATTTTTATTTTAATCAGTTTTAAAATTTAAATAGATTGTTTTTTTAAAAATTAATTCAATTTATAACTTTCGGTTCAATATTATATTTGATCCTGGTAAAATATACTTTTAGGCTTAAAATGTATTTTTTTGAAAACCTAATTTTCATCGCATTTGGATGATTTATTTAAAAATTAATTTCATAAACTTATATAAATTGAATGTTGAAAAATATAATCCATATTTTTATTTAAAATATTTAATATTATTTAATAAAATCAACTTAATTTATTTCATAATGAATAGTAAAAATAATAATATTTTGACCATAATAAATGGGTAAATTAGGTTAATCTTTGTTAAAAATTATTGACAAAGCCATAATTTATTATCTTAATTCTTATTGGATGAAGGTATTTAGAAAATTATCACCTTATTATTGACACTAATTTTTATGGGTCACTTTTCCCTAAATATGAATTAGGATAATATTTTAGTCCTTTAATGAATTAAAGGTGTGCCCCTCACCTACTTATAAAAGAACATACCTCCTTTATCTTATTTACACTACATTGAGCCATGTATATCCACCATAACCTTCCCAATTCCCTTATAAACATCCCAAACCTTGAATAAGATGCTTTTTCTTCTTAAAATACCATTCTAGGGGCCCTTAAGGGGAGATCTAAAGGGGATCTTTCAAAGAATAGGTAATCATCTTAACTGAAAACTTTATTTTTTCTTCATATTTTATCACATTAAATTATTTATTAAGAATTACTATATAATAACAACAATATTTACTATATTCTTTGATTTTATTATGTTTATGTTATCATACTAAATCACCTAATTCTCCATCAAATGAGAAACAAAACCATCACTCCTGTATACTGTGAACTACTACCTTGCGAATTGATGCAATTTGTTTTCCAAAACCACCCCATATTAAAATCCATAATGATGAAAAAATGAATATATATATTATTATTATAAAATAATTATGTTTCTGGAAATATAGGATTCCATTTAGAATCTTACCCTTCCACTTGTTAAGAAATAATGACATCGCTTGTGCATACTTGTTAACTACCACCTATATGAAGCGATGTGATTAGTTTTTCATGTATGAATTTCATGGATTGTTATAAATATCTATATAATTAATATATAAAAGAATTATATAATTATTAAAATTATGTATACAATGGAACTATGATAAATATACAATAAAAAAACCACTGAACTAAAACTGGCATGAAAAATTAAATAATTAAAACTAAAAAACAACGATCTTAATAAATAATTATTAATAAATATGTATTGAAATGTTATAAATAGATCATATATGATATTTTAAAAATATATATAACTATATTATAGAATTTAAATAAATCTAAATTTATTATATAGGACTATAAAATCACTCTCAAGGAAATTCCAACATGCGGTAAGGGATTTATTTTACAATATCATTTTATTTCTGGATTATATATGTTTAGGTTTCCTTTGGAAAAATTATATGATCCTAATATAAGAAACCAAAACTATTTTCCTATCATCCGATTATTTTATGGATTTACATGTTTATTTTTAGTTCTTATCTTTTTGGATTAGGAATCAATAATTAAGTTACATGTAAGAGACATTCTTTTTAAAATCATGTTTTGAAGATTTCATTCCAAATTTTTTTCATCCATGTCCATATTTTTTTTAAATGATTCTGAGAATGTTTTTACTAGTATCCAAATATTTATCGATGTATATTTTACACATGTTTTAATTTTTGAAGATGTTCTAAAGGTAATCATCTTTCAATTTTTCAAATGAGGTAATTTTTTACCAAAAGTATGAATGAAATCTTTCTTTTAACATACACAATAAGAATGAAATTTCCCAGCACCATGATTATGATTTTAATTTAAGATTCAATTATCAGTTTCCAAGGTTATTTTCAAATATTTTTCACCAATATTTTACAAATTTATAAATTTTAAATAAGTGATTACAAAATGAAATGTGTATTCTCCTCAAGAAATGTTTCTGTGATCTTTTAATGGTATTTTCATCTATGAAAACACCCATTAATGTTAGTGGGGATAAAATCCAATGATTCCATATATATTATTTATCTAGTTGTTTTATTGTTATGAAATATTGATGTTCAATATTCTTGATTCAATACAGATATATTTTTTCTTATAAGGAATTTTTGAGAATGAGTTGTATTGATCATTCAAAATATAGGGAAATGCATAGGAAATGAAAGTGAAGGGTGTGGAAAAGTTATATATATACCCTCAATGAATCAATATATATAATGAGACCAAATATTAGGAATTACATATTATATGGGTATTTAGTTACATGTACCCATTTATTATTATTGATGACTTGGTTGAGAGACAATGATGGTAAGATTCATGGTATATTGACTGAGAGGCATTGATCATGAATGTCAATAATTATATATTTTATTTATTAAGAATTAAATTTTAATTATCCATGTGTTTTCTATACTGATATTATCCATATATTATCATTGAACTCAAGTTGTTGATTGAATGTAATGGGTTTTTATTATCCACTTCATCATGTCAATTATTCCTTATTTACTCATGAACGATTATGTTGTATGTAACCATTAATGAGAATCTGATCTCACCCCTTATGTATTCCTTTCTCAATGATATTAGGAAGGATATTATGAAAGATATAAAGTGTGAAAGAATGTTCATTATTCTTTTATTTTATATTTAAAATGTATTATGTGAATCATGTATGTATTTTGTTTTAAAAAATTGCTTAATTGATCGATCCTGTATGGGGAGATCCATTGTATCTTGCACCAATATAATAAATTAAATATTATATCAGGCTTAATAGATTCATGTTTCTTCCCCAAAAATCAATAATGGGTATGGAAAATTCACCCTCATTTCTTTTATCTTTTTATTTAAATAAATTTTTTTTTGTTGTGGCTTATGATGTCTCCATATACTCAACTTTCATTGTTCCTTGAGTAACTAAATATTTCTTCTTGGAGTTCAAAGAAAAAAATATTTTCCCAATTAAAAATGATACTAATGAATTTTAATTTCAATCACAAACATTAATCACAAAATATGAATCAAAATATATATTAAATTAACAAATGGGTTTTATTGTACCTTAATAAATAATCAAGAAATCCTTTAATATAGTGCAATATATGTTTCAATGCGGTAAGAGTCCACTGATTAGGATTTATTTATAATCATTCACATAGATTAAAAACATGGTTTTTGATATAAATGTTTTTTGGTAAATTAGGCTACCTATAATACTTTGAAAAACTATTTTATCAATACTCATTCCTTCTTAATCCAAGGAAAACATGTTCCCAATTTCTGAAGGAGTAAAGGAAACTCTCGATTCTTTAATTCCAAACTCATTCATTAATTTAATATAATACTTTTATTGTGATGTGAAGATAAAATATGACATGTTTTGTAATTTAAATAAAAAAATAAGGTGGTATTTGACATTTCAATGAATTTTCTCTTTTGGGAAATAATTTTTTCAAAAGAACCCTATATTTTTATTAAAATAGAGTCATAAATATACATAATCACAATGAGTGATTTCGTTTCTTCTTAGTTAACATGTAGATTTATATCCACCTCACCATTCATTAAACACATAAACCTAAAGTTTCTTTTCAACTTTGAATATCATTCTCAGGGTTCTTGTTTCATTCCATAAATTCCATTCTTTATATTTTACACTCAAGAAAAAACTCTATAAAGAATAAATCATTCTGATTTTCCAATGTATACCTCTTCATAAAGTTCACAATTTCAAAATGATAAATTCACATCCATTTTTAACAAATCATAATTTCTTTAGACACATATATCAAGAAATATTCACATGATTTCAAGCCTTTTTACCAGATAAAAAGTCAAATTAATGTCTATACCCTCAATGTGAGAGTACCCCATTTTTACAAGATAGTATTTATTCTAATCCACTTATTTTTTCTTGGTGACCTTATTTTTAAAAACACACTATGTACCTATCTAATTATTTTCATTTGGATATGACAATAATTCCCAAGTATCATTATTCTGAATCAAATTCATCTCTTCTTCCATCATAGCTTTCCAATACTCATTTTTGTATTAATATTAAACACTCTTTAGTTTAACTTGTGAATGAAATATAGTGTGATAATAAATTATCAGACTTCTCTTGGTTTTCACACCCTTTCTTATAACAACCCGCGATTTTAGTATGCATTTCCCTTTAAATAAATAATATGTGTTTGATAGCGTGTGATAGAAGCAACACTGAATAAAAATGAATAATACCTTATTATATTATAATATAATATTACAATATAAAATGAATTATATTACAATGTAACTAAATGGATCATAATTAGTAAAATTATTAATATAATAAACCCATAAGTAAATAAAAATATTACAGGGTTGAAGTTATCATCATTATAATCTCTCATGATGATCGTACCACTGATGATAACTATAGAAAAAATACATCACAATAGAAATATGATAAACATAATGACATAAAAATTAGGTAATAAGATGAATTATTTTATATATGTATTTAATGATATATATAGGAATGTAATATCACTCTTATATATATGGTCATGAGACATATGGTCATCAAATATGTGTCATTGGACATATGACCGATGGCTATATAGTGATTGCATATACTGGTATCCAATATGCATTTTGAAGTTGTGTAATTTTGAGTAAAAAATTAATAATGATATAATTAACATATTATAAATAATTATAGAATGAAATAAAAAGATAATAATTAATTAGAGTATTTAATATATTTTTATTCATTATATTTTATTATTAATAAAAATAATAAACAATCATTTTATGCATTTATAAAACTCAAATAAAGATTTTAATATAAATGGAATGCAAAAATTGAATTGTTAGAAGAAAAATATATAGTTTTAATGGGATGTGATTCAAATCATACAATACTAAAAAGATATATTTTCAAAGAATTGTTTTTTATAATTTATATGAATTTAGATCCAAATAAATTAATTTTATCAATATTAAAGTATGATTATAATAAGTAGTAAAGTTTTTATTTTTAAATAATTAATTAATTCCCATTTAATTAGATATTTATGTGAAATAAATTTAGAAAACTTAATGTTTAATAAACCCTTATTATATAAAAATAGTTTTTTCTATATATTTTATATTTTAATCAAAAAGTAATTTTATAATATTTTAAAATTTAATTTGATTAAGTGAAGTTATAATTTTTATTCAACACTTTAAATTTTTTCAATAGGGGTAATTTTTTATTTTCGTAAAGAAAATAAGTTGTTGAGGAAAAAATTGAGTTACCATGATAAGGGTAAAATGAGGTAAAAGGGTTAAACTATTGGGAAATGGATGAATATAGCATTAAATTATCTCAAAATTATGTGTATGAGGGGATTAATGAACCATATTCACTATTTTAACACTTTGGATCTACATTACATGTACAAATAAATTCATTACACATTAAGGAATGAGTATTTATGGAAATGCCACCCAAAAATCACCTATAAAATGACCCATCGTATACACCTTCCAAAATAATATTTACCTTAGGTTTTCACTATAATAACATAAAAAATTACATCTATTAAATCCTTATTCAAATTTTTTTAGCCTTTAGTTATAATAATGTTTTTCAAATCCTTTTTCTGAAGGAACTCGTGTCGAGGCGGAGCGAATTCAAAAAATTAAGTATATAGTTCTTCACCATCTTCTTTAATTACTATATCAACTCTAATATTTACAAATCTCATATACCAATGAAATTATGTTCTATTAATATCATTATTCTTATTTAAAAAATATATTTCTATAACGTAACTCAGTAATCTTACTCATTCATTAGTACAACATGTTCTTGTTTTGGTCTTTTGAACCACCTACATGATCGATGCTACACTATCTTCACCATTTATAAAAGAATGAGTACTAGGAAATTAAAAATTATAATATAATATATTAAAGATTAAATTATTTTATGAATATTTTTCTATAATGGTGACACAAATATGAATGGTCATTATAAAATAACCTTTTTTATTAGTAAATTACCTGAAACATGCCCTTCGGGGATTCCATTCCCACGAATGATACCCATACATTCCATTAATGAAAATGGAAATGAATAAGTGAATAAAAATAATAATTTAAATACCATTAATAATATTGGAATTTTAAACTTTTTATCAATGAACAAGTATCGACATCTCCATTATAAAACATGTATGAAATAATCAAAATTACTAACAACTAATGATGGAAATAAACAATAATTAACTAATATATATGTAATAAATGATTATAATTTAGAAGTATAAAAGGTAATAGATATGAATGAAATTATTATTTAAGTGATTGTGATGGTTATGTTTATAATACATGTGGTTAAAGTTTATTCATCAAAATCAAGAGTAAGGGTAAGTTTTTTTTTCAATATCACTTTGAAATCGAGTTTTTTTTATTTCTAAATTACCATTTTTGGAATTTTTATGTAATTTATCTATAAAATCCCACATATTTTTTAATAATATTATATTTTTTTCTTTTAAATGTATTCTCATAATTTATATTCCCATTGAATCATAATTCACTTAGAATTATGCATGCAAGTAGAACTGACCTTAGCACTTTGTTTCGATCAGTAAAATCATTTTTGCCTGTCTATGATTATTCTCAAATTTTTTATGGATGTTCATATACCATATTATATGATTTATTAAGTTTATTTTATTCTGTATTTGAATTTATTTTAAAAAATTTAAAATGAATATTTTTTAATTTTTTATCCATGGTTAATTTCTCCGACTATTTTAATCAGTTTTCTTTACAAAGCATCATTTAAAAGAATTCATGGTTCCCTATTGTAATTTTTTTATTTCCCATTATTCTTCTAAGAAAATTATTTTATATATTATTTTTTTAAAATATAATTTATCAAAAATCAATGGATATTTCTTCAAATTTTTCAAAATAATTTTAGAATTATCTTATGAAATGTATTTCATATATGTCAGTATCCTTTAATGTTTTTTTTTGATTCATTGGGTCAAATGACTCTTGTATTCCAATAAAAAAGTATTATATCATTTTTATGCTTTGGAGCCCTAGGCCCTTGAGCAGGGTAAAATAGTAATTTTTCCTTATAAAATGGCCTTTAAAAAATCATCTATGCATTTCATTAGATTGGGGGTATGTAATTTACCACTGGGATGAGACAATGAAAAATTGAGGGCAGTACAGAGCCTAAAAAGTAATATTTTAAGAAGAAATATATTTTCCTTAGTCACTCATTCACTTCATCAATAATTATGAAGTTCTTTTTAATTGTGTCATTTTATTGGAAATCAGAGAAAAATATTGTGTTATGAAGGATGGTTTACCCTAAGAGAGATATAATTTGAGTTTACATTGGGGTTCTTAGGTGAAATACATCAGATTTATAAAGCAATTAAATAAGTATTTTATTTTATTTTATTTTTTTTATTTTTTCCTACCTATATTCTATCCCCATGTGCATTCTAGGGTGGAGACCTCGTTGGTTGATACTGTAGAATAGATATGAAATAGAGGTAGAATGATAATGATCCATGTTAAAGAAGGATAATAAAATCTTTATTAGGACACTATGTAATTAGATAGATAATAATTGTTTTGTGACCTTGAAGATTTAGCGACTACCCATGATGTTTGATTCAATCTTAATTTTGGTACTATTTTGAGTAATTCTTGGTTCTTAGTAGTGATGTGGGAAGGTTCTATGTATCATGGAGGTGTGGGTTGGATAGTGGAAGATGATTAGGGGACATCGTTCATGGGGTATCATGATATAGTAAGGATCCATGAAAAAATGGGGGAAGCTTCGTGACATTGGTGTTGTTTGAAAACAGAAGTGGACCTACTACATCTAGAGTCTAGTGGTGATTCTTGAGGGCTGACTTCTTAACTGGATGGTGGTGGAAGAGGTTAATGGACCATGAAACCACTAAATCACAAGTAGAATGTGGGAGGGGGTATGTTTTTTCTTAAGATATATTATCCTATAAGATATAATGAAATACATCCCGCCATATAGTGAGAGGGGCTACATTGGGATTGACCCTTCGCTTCGGCCAGATAGCATGGGTTGGCCCAACATGTGGGCCAAAATTCATCATTCCATGTCTGAAGTTGTCTTGGGAACATTCCTTGGGCAGGGTCTATATGACCTGACATAACTAGGTATGTTCCCCCAAACACCTAGTTAGCATACCACATGGCATGTTGAGAGTGCACCATGTGGTCATGGATCCACCTATGTGGTGTTTTCACCATTTTTTCCTACTGTGTATTTTGGATAAATAAAGATCCCATCCTAAGTATTTTTATATGTATATTTTAATGGTGTAGTCTGTTTACCCATATGAGTATCTTTTTATAGAGAGATATAAATATTTTGTATTTAGCAATGTATGACCAATTTCAAAGTTTACCTTAGTCTTCAATAGTTTCCTATGTACTCTAGGGTACCCTAAAAGGACTTATGGATGGGTACAGAGATAGAAGGGATTTTATTCATCCCATAAACCCCTAATTTAGATTTTTTTCATGTATTTTGGATTTGAGGATGTAAAGTTGGTCATTAAATCCCTTTCTATGTTATCCTTTGAGATTGTCCTACATTACAGATAGTCAGTGTTCTCTCCCAATCATTTTCTTTAGAATATTAACATAGAATTTAGAGAGTGGTGACTATCAAATATTCTTGGTCTCTCTTTCATCGAGACCACTGGTTACAAAGACGATGGGGAGAAATAAGTTTGGGGGTGAATTTTGTGTATTCCCTCACCTGATTTAAATTAATAGGTGAGGTGTGAGTTCCAAAATTTGAATGAAAGTGATGAATTGATAGTTTCAGTGATACATTAGTAGAAATGGCTTGAATACCCGAGTTTGGTATCACCCTAAATTGGTTAGAACTTGATGGAGAGGTGTGAGACCCATTGTAGAGGTTTTGGATTAGTGATATAATAGTTGTGGTATTGATTCTATATGGGTAGGTTTAGATACATGGGGACCATTTTGTTAAGGATCTCCAATTTCCCCATTTATATTCCATTCCTATAGAGCTGGGTGTGGTAGAAGAGGATCATACTTGTAATTTGTTGATCATTCCCATGATGAGACTGATTGAGTAGGAAGACTTCTTTATGTCTTATCATGGTTGAATAGGGATGTTTTTACCTCATGTTGGATATAATGGGGTGTGGATAATCCATATATAGGTTTGGTATCCCCTTATACATAATATCATTTTTTATGGTGTATACTCCTCTTTTCAATTACATTATCATCTCTAGGCATTAAGTGTGATGTGTGTAGATTGGGCCCTTATAACAAATAACATTTGGATAACTATGTATAATGGGAAATTTCATGTGTTCTTCTATATATCGAGTGGGTTTTGATTATACTAAATAGGAGTAGATAATTGTTGGTGATCACCTATGGTTTATATAACATCATCCTTCAATCCATAGCCACCGAGTGGTGCCTATATAAGAGAATTAATTTATGGACCTCAGGTGATCCTCCCAATATTCTAGAGGCTTTTGACTAGAAGTGGGGGTTTAAGGTTGTACCATGGGGAGACTATATCACCATACCAAAGTAAATGACATATCATTAATAACTATAATTAAACCCTACCAAATAAGTAGGGTACACAAAATGATAACAAAAAATCATGCTATTTAAAATGAAAAATATGGAAGAAAGAAGTCATACAGACACAAAGTTTTACGAATATAAAAAACTAACCACCCACCAATTTTCATCCATATATAACATAAATAAATGAAATAATATTGGAGGATATCCTACCATCTCTTATTCCCATCACATATGGTCTCCAACTTCTATATGAGTTATTCCACTTAATCATGCTTAATCAGGCCTCTGTCCTACCTAAACTCATTAATAGTGATGTGTACTTGGGAACCCAAGTTCCATGGTTTCCCAAGAAAAGAGTGATTAAAACTTAGTAGGGAACCATCAATGAAATCCTTAACATAACTATTAATAAAGTGTTTGTACATGTGATGTGATTTGAATATGAATAAAAAATATAGAAGTATAAATAATTTATCACCATTGATTCTCAGATACTATCACGACACTCAATATTGACCACACTTGCTTCATCCAAAACTAAATTTTCTCAAACCACATCATGTAACCTACAAGGGAATATGTGTCTCAAATTAAATAATTGGATAGTGTAGAGACCCGAATCATGACGCACATGGACATTACATTACTTTTTTGGAATACTTAATACATAATGAAAATAGACACACAAGGACCATAATAGTTTAGTGTCTTTGGAAACTCGGAAAAATAATCTTCTAATTATGGTGAAAGATCTTTAACATCTCCCATAAATAACTTCCCCTTTTTGTTTCCTTACCTAAAATATTACTTTTAATCCTGGGGGAAAAGAAAACATAAAAAGGGTGATCTAAAATTCTCAGTAAGGGAAAACATATGGAACATAAAACAACCCATAAACATTTGAAAGAAAAAACTTGAACATGAAATTTAAACATCAAAATCTTGAGCAAAGACCTAAATCGTGGAAGTACGTAAGGCATATATAATAATGGAACATCAATCATGATAAAATATAATGGTAATAAAACATGTAATTGTGGCAACCATTCAGCACCTGTTATGATTTCCATAGTAGCCAAGGCATTTCTTCCAAGACCATCTTAGTGGACTAAGTCCCTTTCTGAATCGAGTTCACTCCTCGTTTCTGTCCTGTAACACTGAACCGGATTAACTTACCATTCCAGCCTTGGCTATCTCATGAGATATAAATCTTTACCCAATGCATTGGATGGGGATATAGGTCCCACCCATCTCATAATTAAATCATTCTTACTTGTGCTTTAAAATAAACATACATCATTCATAATAACCCAACGAATAAAATGGGTTTCAAAAACATCATCCCATCATCACATAATCCATATAAAATAAATAGATATAATTTCATAATAAGAAAAGTGAAACCATGTAAATCATAGAGACATTATACTTGTAACATAAACATATGAAATAATGTCATCTTAGATGGAAAAATGGTTTTGAGAAAACACTTGAAATGAATTCTTGAGGAAAATATCATTTCTTCTTCAAAATCAATTTCTTTTCACAAAACATCATGCAATTTTATAAGAAAGAGATTTTTTTGAAAATAGTCATGAAATCTGTTGGAGGAATCTTCATGAAAATAAGGATTTATAAAACCGTAAAAATCCTTTCATGTCGTATAAGTTAAAAAAAACATTCTTCTCGTACTTTTGCCGAAAAAGTCAAAAAGTACTTTGTAAAAGAATGATTCCATACATACCATGTATTAAAAGTAAAAAATGTATAAAAATAAATTAAACATACATGAAACCATTTTTAGGAAACATGGACATGGATGAGAACAATAACCCCAGTAAATACTTATGAATAAACAATCTCAGATAAGAACGAGATTAGAAAAGTTGTCCCTTACCTTAGGTCCGATATGCTTTGTATGGATATGAACCTCCTGTATAATGATTTAAATAATTTCATTGACTTATTACATAATCATATTCATTGTTATTATATCTTATATGTTTCACTTATGACTTTATATTACCTGTTCTTTTGTAAATTCCATGTTAAAGCAGTGTTTTGGGTAAAATCATTTCATTTATTGTATGTGTTTCAACATGTCGTTCTTGATATTATTACTTATATCCTGATTTAAAGAATTCCATAATTTAAAAAATGATTTATATATAATATATATTCATAATATACATATATATTATATATCTATAAAAGGAATTAAATACATCGTTCATGGAGACGGTAGGTCGTACGTATGAATGAACGATGTTTTCATTTCCTTGTTGAATTGAATGAAACAAAATAGATGACATACATATATATATATACATAAATCCAGTAGCATTATTATTTCATATATTACATTATTATTCATTATATAAACATTATGATCATTCATTTATGGTTAACATGGAGAATGAATCTCATCTTTTCGTGGAGACGGTAGTCCGTACGTACGCACAAGCGATGATATCTTTCTCGGAGTTCCTCCTTTAAACTTTCTATTAGGGTAGTAGAGTTAGTCTTTTGAGAATACCAGTACCTCTAGTAGGTTTCTAAGGATGTGTGGAAGTGAAATGGGCAGGGTTTGGCCGATATTGAAGGCTAAAATTGGTGTGAGGAGGAGAGGGAGGAGGTTCCCTTTTATAAGAGAGGAGAGGGGCACCTTTGGAAATACAAGAAATATTAGTTTATATTAAATCCCAACCCCACATAAAATCTTCCAAAATGACTCATATACAAGGATTAGATTATATAGGGTTGTAATATCATCAACCAATAAAATTTATACATGTTAGGAATTTATTTTAAACATTATCAACTTGGTTAATCCTTATTTATCAATTTTATTTTATTTGTGGTAATAATATTCTAAATTTTGAATTATTATAAATAATTACATATGTGTTGTGAATTTTCCATAATTTGACACTTTATTAAATTTTAGACCATATGAATTTAAATTTATAATTTTTAAAGATGTTTGTGATTTTTAAAAAGTTTTATAATCTGTTATTTTTATAAAATAACAATAGTGTCAATTTTGACACTATTCATTTATTTGAATTTAAATAAACAATATACAGATTATATGTTAAAATTAAAAGATTTAATAGATTCATAACTTGTCATATTAATCTATAAAATTAGTGGAGCACATGAAATAGTTCATATAATATTTATTTTAATATTTTTAAAACCATTTATTTTATATTTCTCTTAATAAAATAATTTCAACATCACTATTATGTCACCTTTAATGATAATTATTTAATCCCTAAAAATTATAAATAAATTCATATGATGTAGATAATTTTATTTTATTTCTAGAGACTATTTATATCCGAAGTTTCATGAAGTTAATCACTAAACTAAAATTATTATACTTATTAAATTTAAGAAAGTGACATGTTGTCACTTTCTATGGTTTTAATAATAATTAAATTATTTTCACGCACAAAAGACCATTAAATGAATCTAATACGACCCTTAGGTGATATGGGTCGACTTTTAGTAATCCAATAGGATTTTTTCAAGTGTTAGGATAATTTTATAATCTTATATTTACCCTTAATTACCCGATTTACCTTTGACTATGGTAAATAAAATTTATCGTAGTTACTATTCATAATGCCCAAAAATAAAAAGTAGCCTATTAAAATAATTTTTACCTAATGATTACAAATATGGAATCCATTTTTCAAAATTCAAAACAGATAAGTTTCAGAAATTAAATTAAAATTAATCCCATAGTCGAAAGAAAACGGATTTTTGTTTAAAACATTACAAAAGATTGAATTGATTTAACCTACGAATTCAATGTAAAATCAATGATAATGAAATAAATTATATTAAATGGTAAAAATATATTATATTTATACTTTAAAAACATTAAATATTATAATTTAACCATATAAATTATTACGATGAAAAAAGTTGTTTTTAATTAAAATATAGCGTATTTTTACTATTCATTAAAATATGAAAGTTATCAGAATAATATCAGAACTTTATCCAATGTAAATTTTTATATCCTGATTCAAAAGAATAAGTTTATTTTGTAAAATTTAACTTATAAACATGCCAAAAACTAGATTTAATGTGGGTGCGCCATTAAAAGGTGGAAAAACTGCATTTTTTGAAAAATACTTATTTTACCCGGAAAATTTATTTTGTTCACATACCATGTTCTAGAAAATGTGTAAGATGAAATAATAATATTATAAAATTCTAAATTTAGTTAATAATATTCATAACGGCTAGTTAATAATAATATTATAACCATATGTCACTGTTTAGTGAAACCTGATATTGCGTACAACACACGCTATCGAGGAAAGTCGCGATTGCGTGTAATGCAAGCCATGTCAGGGTTGCATGTTGTGAAAGACTCCTTTATTGTTTCATATAACAAAATACAACCATATTTCATTTATACACTGAATATATATATATATATACACTCAATGTTGCGTAGAATAACTACTATCAAACAAACTTGAAATTTTTTGTAACACGGTCCAAGATTAGTGTTGCGTATACTGCAAGCTAATACGGTGTTGCGTATAGTGCAAGATAATCCTAGTGTAGCGTACAATAGAAGATATGAAATAAATTAAAAATAATATATCTTATAAAATCTCTGGGTGTTACATTCTACCCCCCTTAAAATAAATTTTGCCCTCAAAATTCGTTGGGGTTATAACTGGATTAATACTTGAAAGTTTCTTTAGTAGAAACCCCCATTGTAAAAAGGGAATACTAAAACGTATCTTTAAAAACTAAAGTATGAAATTTAATGGTTTCCCAAATTAACTAATCACTGGGTTTCTACATAGGAGAACATATGTGAAAAAATATGGATATGGAAGAGAAATATAACCATCAAGTTCTGATGGAGAGTGGTAGAGAACATGGATATGAAAAATCCATCAATCACAAAGCCATAAATTTGTGATGATCTAAGGTACCATCTAATTCATCATATTTAAGATAACTATGAAAACATTTTTGGTTTTCAATATCATTTCCCTAAAGTTGAAAATTTTGAATTAGAAGAAATACTTGCTTGATTTTGGTACAATCTCACTGTTTTTCATGCTTTGAACAATTTCCACTTCATCTATTAAAGAAATGAAGTTGAATTTGTTATTTGTGTAGTGTTAACCAATCATGTGATATAATGATGGGTCATTCCATCTGTTTCAAACAAAAGGTTAGAAAAATTTATCAAATATACATAAGTACATCTATAGTGAGTTTAATCCTATACGATTCCAAAAATGAACTTATACATCATGTATCATACAACTTAATAAAATAAAACTAGTTTCTACTAACCAGGGACTTCATTTAGGCCACTGGTAGGCGATAAATGCCCGTCGTACTTCAGTTGTGGGTTTGATTCCCACAGCCTTGTCCGACGCGATGGGCTATCGCCCGTCCTCCAGGTTGTCCTTTTTCTAAAACTACATTACTATAACATCCCATCAATAATATCGAAAAAGGTTCTATCCCTAAACAATACTAACTTATGTCCAACATAATCCATTCCAATCTTTAGGCTTATCTAAAATACTTTGGTCTAGGATCATAGTATAAAAAACAATTACTAGAAAGGTTATCTACCAAGAATGTGAATACAATCATTTATCTCACATGTATCATAAGATATATCTTGTTGGTGGTATTCCAAACACATGAATACCTTAGTCATATATTCTCTTGAAACATAAATTACTATAGTACCTTAGTGAAAACATGAATACTGTCAAAAGGTAACTCTTTCCACATACCAAAATCCCAAAAAAAATCTATATAATCAAACCATAATATCACTTAGTACTTATATCAGTCATGAGCTCATGAATACAATCAAACATCTCATTGTCTTCTTATCCCTTCATTATGAAAATATCATCTACTTTCCAAAAATATGTGAATAACCTTCCATGGTTACCGGTACCATTCAACATATACTTTCAAATACTTTAGGAAAAACAATAGTGTAACATTCCTTAGATGATTCTTTATTCCATAGTACCATACATTATTCTTTATAAACATACAATCATTCCACTAACTTCTTAAAACACTGACTGAACTTCATCATTTATTTCATCTCATATTTCATTTGTAGTCTCTTCGTCATCATCCTTATAAATAATACTCATATGACCATGATGATTCTCTTCATGAGATTTTCCCTTAGGGAACTGGTTTGCATAATGCCGCTACATTCCACATTTAAAACATCTAATCATTGTTGATGTCTTAGCAATACCGTTATCCTTGTCCATGGTGTTAATTGAACCTTTTCCTTTGCACTTACTGGCTTTGTGTCCTTCTTTTCCACACCCAAACCATCTTCTAGTTCCTTTGAAATAATCTCCCTGATGCCTCTTCCCACATGATTTACATGAGGGAAATTGAACATTCATTCCTCTATAATCATCATGAAACTTCATCTTTCTCTTATTATCTGATTCGGGAAACATACCAAAGTTGAGATTATTTATCATATTATGAGATTGCTGATTAGGCATAATAACGATGTTTGGACTTCCAAATCCAGTTTCATTTGGTTGCTCATGAATAATATCATTCCATTGTCCGTCATATCCTCCATTATCGTGAATCTTCCTGTTTCTAGCCATTTTCTAAAACCCAAAAAGAATAGTGTCAGAGGAAAAAATCATTCTAGGGAAAAAAACATAGAAAACGGGGAGTACCCTCAATATCTAACATCTTAGGTTAAATTATAGGATCGTTACCGTAGTTCTAGGACTATATCCTATACGTATACTTATCGTTATGGACATCCCTAGACATAGCTTAGAAATATATCTAGGGATCTCACTAACGTTTTTGAATCCTAGTTTCCAAAGGTTGACTAAACCATTCCTCTGATACCAACTGTAGAGACCCGAAGCCTGACGTACATGGACATTACATTACTTTTTCTGAATACTTAATACATAATGAAAACAGACACACAAGGACCGTAATAGTTTAGTGTCTTTGGAAACTTTGAAAAATAATCTTCTAATCATGGTGAAAGATCTTAAACATCTCCCATAAATATCTTCCCCTTTTTTTTCCTTACCAAAAATATTTATTTTAATCCTAGGGGAAAAGAAAACATAAAAAGGGTGAACTCAAATGCTCAGTAAGGGAAAACTTAGAGAACATAAAACAACCCATAAACATTTGAAATCAAAAACTTGAACATGAAATTTAAACATCAAAATCTTGAGCAAAGACGTAAATCATGGAAGTACGTAAGGCATATATCATAATGGAACATCAACCATGATACAATATAATGGGAATAAAACATGTAATTGTGGAATCCATTTAGCACATGTTATGATTTCCATAGTAGCCAAGACATTGCTGCAAAGACCATCTTAGTGGACTAAGTCCCTTTCTGAATCGAGTTCACTCCTCGTTTCAGTCCTGTAACACTAAACCAGATTAACTTACCGTTCTAGCCATGGATATCTCATGAGATATAAATAATTAACTTATTAATTGGAGGGAGATATAGGTCCCACCCATCTCATAATGAAATCATTCTTACTTGTGCCACAAAATAAACATACATCATTCATAATAACCCAATGAATAAAATGGGTTTCAAAAACATCATCCCATAATCAAATAATCCATATAAAATAAATGGATACCATTTCATAATAAGAAAATTTAAACCATGTAAATCACAAAGACATTATACTTGAAACATACACATATTAAATAATGTCATCTTATATGGAAAAATGGTTTTGAAAAAACACTTGAAATGAATTCTTGAGGAAAGTATCATTTCTTCTTCAAAATCAATTTCTTTTCACAAAACTTCATGCAATTTTAAAAGAAAGTGATTTTGTTGAAAATAGTCATGAAATATTTTGGAGGAAGCTTCATGAAAATAAGGCTTTATAAAACCATAAAAATCTTTTTAGGCCGTATAAGTTAAAAAAACATTCTTCTCATACTTTTGCCGGAAAAGTCAAAAAGTACCTCGTAAAAGAAAGATTCCATACATACCATGTATTAAAAGTCAAAAATGGGTAAAAAGGACATTAAACATACATGAAACCATTTTTAGGAAACATGGACATGGATGAGAACAATAACCCCAGTAAATACTTACGAATAAACAATCTCAGATAAGAACGAGATTGGAAAAGTTATCCCTTGCCTTAGGTCCGATATGATTTGTATGGATCCTAACCTCCTATATAATGATCTAAATAATGTCATTTAATTATTACATAATCATATTCATTGTTATGATATCATATATGTTTCACTTATGACTTTATATTAGCCGTTCTTTTTTAAATTCCATGTTAAAGCAACGTTTTGGGTAAAATCATTTCATTTATCATATGTGTTTCGACTTCTCGTTCGTGATATTATTACTTATATCCTGATTTAAATAATTCTATAATGTAAAACATGATTTATATATAATATATATTCGTCATATACATATATATTATAGATCGATAAAAGGAATGAAATACATCGTTCATGGAGACGGTAGGTCGTACGTACGCATGAACGCTGTTTTCGTTTCCTTATTTAATTGAATGAAACTAAATAGATGACATGCATATATATATACATAAATCCAGTAGAATTATTATTCATATATTTCATTATTATTAATTATATAAACTTTATGATCATTCATGTATGGTTAACATGGAGAATGAATCTCATCGCATCGTGGAGACGATAGTCCGTACGTACACACGAGCGATGATATCGTTCCCAAAATTATTGAATAGAATTGGAGTGGGTGGTATAATATATTAGAATCAGTATGATCTTATAATAACCATATATAGTTATTATTTACACCATTATACCCATCCATGTAAGGTGTTGGTGAAAAAACATATTACACCACAGCGTGGAGACGGTATTCCGTACGTATGCACGCATGATGATTTTGTTTTCCGTAGGATGGACAGAAGGTTAAATAGGGTTATTTCATATTTATAATAACATATCATTATATGAGGGATACTGATTTTATTACTTCATAATGAAACAACTAAAGAAGAGGGAGTATAAGAAGAATGGAACTTGAAGAAAACAGTAGAAGGTATTACCTCTTTCTCGAAGTGCCTCCTTTAAACATTCTCTTAGGGCACTAGAGTTGGTCTTTTGAGAAGACCAGTACCTTTAGTAGGTTTCTAAGGAAGTGGGGAAGTTAAATGGGCAGGGTTTTTCCGAGGTTGAAGGCTCAAATTGGTGTGAGGAGGAGAGGGAGGAGGTGCCCTTTTATAAGGGAGGAGAGAGGCACCTTTGGAAATATATGAAATATTAGTTTATATTAAATCCCAACCCCATTTAAAAACTTTAAAAATGATTCATATCCTAAGCTTAGATTATATAGGGTTGTAATCGAATCAACCAATAAAATTTAGACATGTTAGTAATTTATTTTAAACATTATCAACTTGATTGATCCTTATTTATCAATTAAATTTTATTTGTGGTAATAATATTCTAAATTTTAAATTATTATAAATAATTACATATGTGTTTTTAAATTTCCATAATTTTACATTTTAGGACATTTTAAACAATGTAAATTTAAATTTATAATTTTTAAATATTTTTGTGATTTTTAAACAATTTTATAATATGTTATTTTTATAAAATAACAATAGTGTCAATTTTGAGACTATTGATTTATTTGAATTTAAATAAACAATATACAAAATATATGTTCGAAATAAAAGCTTTAATAGAATAATAACATTTCATATTTATCTATAAAATTAGTGGATAACATTAAATAGTTCATATAATATTTATTTTATAATTTTTAAAACCATTTATTTGATATTTCTCTTAATAAATTAATTCCAACATCACTATTATGTCACCTTTAATGATAATTATATTGTCCTTAAAAATTCAAAATAAATTCATATGATGTAGATAATTTTATTATATTTCTGGAGATTATTTATATCCGAAGTTTCATGAAGTTTATCACTAAACTAAAATTATTATACTTATAAGATTTAAGAAAGTGACATGTTGTCACTTTCTTTGGTTTTAATAATAATTAAATTATTTTCATGGAACAAAGTCCATTAAATGAATCTAATCCGACCCTTAGGTGATATGGGTCGACTTTTAGTCATAAAATAGGATTTGTTCAGGTGTTAGGGTAATTTTATAATCTTATATTTACCCTTAATTACCTGATTTACCTTTAACTATGGTAAATAATATTTACCGTAGTTACTATTCATAATGCCCAAAAATAAAAACTAGCATATTAACATAATTTCGACCCACCGATTCCAAATATGGAATCCATTTTTTAAAATTCAAAACACATAAGTTGCATAAATTAAATTAAAATTAATCCTGTTGTCGAAATAAAACGGGTTTTTGTTTAAAACATTGCAAAAGATTGAATTGATTTAATCTACGAATTCAAGGTAAAATCAATGATAATAACATACATTATATTAAATGGTAAAAATATATTCTTTTTATACTTTAAAACTATTAAATATTATAATTTAATCATATAAATTATTACGATGAAAAAAGTTGTTTTTAATTAATATATAGCGTGTTTTTACTATTCATTAAAATATGAAAGTTATCAGAAAAATATCAAAACTTTATCCAATGTAAATATTTATATCCTGATTCAAAATAAAAAGTTTATTTTGTAAAATTGAACTTATAAACATGTCAAAAACTAGATTTAATGTGGGTGTGCCATTAAAAGGCGGTAAAACTGTATTTTTTTAAAAATACTTATTTTACCCAAAAAAAATATTTTGTTCACATACCATGTTCTAGAAAATGTGTAAGATGAAATAATAATGTTATAACATTCAAAATTTTGTTAATACTATTCATAACGGCTAGTTCATAATAATATTATAACCATATATCATTGTTTAGTGAAACCTGATATTGCGTACAACACACGCTATCGAGGAAAGTCGCGATTGCGTGTAATGCAAGCCAAGTCAGGGTTTCGTGTTGTGCAAGACTCCTTTGTTTTTGCATATTACAAAATCCAACCATATTTCATTTATACATTGAATATATATATATATTTACACTCAATGTTGCGTTGAATAACTACTATCAAAGAAACTTGAAATTGTTTGTAACACGATCCAAGATTAGTGTTGCGTATACTGCAAGCTAATACGGTGTTGCGTATAGCGCAAGATAATCTTGGTGTATCATACAATAGAAGATATGAAATAAATTAAAAATAATATATCTTATAAAATCTCAGGGTGTTACAGATAGTATTAGGATCAATCGATGATTCCTATTTCAGATATCTGGGTAATAAAAGAGTATCATAGTCAATTCCTAGGAGGATAACCTTGCATATCTAATAGTATCAGGTGCAAATTACAAAGTAACAAACCAAGAAATCCATAGAGGCTCATAAATCAATTACTAGGTGGTATTCCTTGGAAACCTAGTTGGCATAGAATCCAATTACTTGGTAACCACCTAGGCAATCCATGTAGACTCATGGACCCAATCCCATGATGTCTTCTAGGCATTCTATATAAACCAATATGTCAAATCCTAAGTAAATACATATGCATTCTATATTTATCAATATAAATATCTCGGAGGGTGGCGCATCCCACCTATACTATCCCATTTGATCATAACACTTGGTGGGTTTCATTTCCCAACCATATTATCTCATATAGTCATAATTTTTGGTGGCTTGTGCCACCCACATTCACTGTATCATAAAAATATATATTATAAAGGGTTGTTAATCCACTCAAACCCATATCATATAACTGAGGTCAACCTATCTAGTTCATAGACCAATACATGTCACTACATCCCTATTAGGTGAAATTTATTTATTTAAGATCTAAGGTGACACTTTCATAATCTCTAGTCATCTTCTATACAACCCCTCCATAGGGTCAACATGGTAAAGGGGAACCCACAAGTTCCCCCAAGTCACATCACAACACGGAAACCCTACATGGGTTAAATTTTACTTTTATTTGTCGATCTGGTCATTAACCATCACATAGAGGGAATATATACCCTCTTAAAACCCATAATAATATCATGAACTCACTAGAAATGCCACACTGGAATCCATCAGGGAGATGGTGCAACACCCATCTCACATCCAAAGTCACCCTAGGCCGGTCTTCGTACCTAACCTAACATAAAATTCTACCCATGTAATACCTACATAGTGATCATATGAAAGTGGGGGAGGAATAACCTCCCCACATTCATCTAAAACATCCATTTTTCTCTAAGTCATATCAAACCCCACCTGGTATATCCCTGGGTTCTAAGGTGACACCCAAGGTTATCTTACCTAGTCCATCTCTACTCTCTGCTTTGAGGAGCTAAGGGACCCTATCTTGATTTTCACTACATTCAATCACTTCATTCTTATTAAACCAATCTAGGTTATTTATGTCTCATGGAATACATTTTATAAATATCCCATAGCTATCAGTGAATAAGGAATCAACAAGTGTTTGAGGGCTCATTGTGGCCCTTGAAACTTGAATAAATGCAAGGTATTTCATTTTTATTGAAAAAATTCATTTAATTTAAAAACCTCAATCACACATATTGGAAATACTATATATCAAGTTATATATAAATATAATCCATAAACCATAAGTGCATACTCAAGGACTAACTACCTCAATCAAATCCATATCCTTTAAGTCATAACTTGGACCTCATAGCCCATGCTCATCCATGGATCCCTTCAAATCTCAAGCACTTATATCAAGCCAAAAATCTAATAATTAATTATAAAAAATTATAATTAATTATTCAAATAATTAATAAAAATGATAATTAATTAATCAATTTAATTTTAATAGGTGTAAGGCCTAAAATCTCACTGGAAACATTCACTTGACAAAACCTTAAGCAACGGGGAGCAGTCCACCCCTAAAAAACACTAAAACCAAATCTATATTAAATAAAAAACTATTATGAAAAATTCAATAACCAATATTTTCCAATATAACCATAAAATTTGTATAGATCTATATAGAAACACACCTTAACCAAATGGCATGTGATGATGTGTGATCATCTTTTTGAGATGTCCTCCAGATGCACCAAGCAAAAGCCCCATCGATTAGGATTATTTCCACTGTTATCTAGTGTAGATAGATAAAAACGCTAACCTAAAAGAAAAAAAATTAAAGGGAAATAAAGGGTAAATTAAAATGATTATAAAATGGACGAAACATACCTCTGACCCTGATAAATCAAACCTGGATGTATCCCTTCGCAAGGGGGATCCAAGGGGAAACAAGGTAGTGGGAGAGATGGTTGAGTGGCCTATCCCAAATACCCCAAACCCCCTTAAATTATACAACCACCCACCCCAAATAATAAAAGATACAATTTTCCATATGATAAAAAATACACCCAACACTAGATCATGGGATGAACTAGGAGGTTCATTGTATGAACGCTTCCATGGATAGGGCCCTGTAAAACAACCCCACACTTTCATGGTGTGAATACCTAGTTGACGATGTGAAAATACCAAGGAAGAGATATCCTCCCTAAACCAAAACTCAATAATGATGTGAACCACAAATCATGTAATGCATGAATATATATAGAGGGTTACACCATCGACCAACCCTCCTTCACATCGTGACTAATACTCATCATGATGTGAAGTGTTTCAATAGATAAATTTTATCCTCACAAGTCACCTTGAACCTTCACTAATTTGAACTTGAGAACCCATGGAACCTTCCAAGCCTCAATAAAAAATCCAAAAACATATCTATAATAATTTTAAACTCTCATAATTATATAACAAATCACATTTCTTGAAATGATCCCCTCTCTATAGCCAAAAAAATAAAATTCACTATGAATTTTATACCCCATCCAGACATAGGGTATTACGATATCCCCTTCATATAAATTCTCATACATGATAAGTATAAATGGTTCTCTAACCATTATATCAAGGTATACCTTTCTAAAAATCATAATAAACTCATATTGTTCTACTCTTTAGCAACAAATGAGATTCCACTATGAAACTCCCAACATGAGGCACCTTATTCATCAAAAGATGAGATAACACTCACCACCACCACTGATTCACTAAGATGTTTATTACCCATTCCCCTATATCCAAAGAGAACACACTTTTGTCGATTGATTCACCACATAGACTATGGTTCTCCCCACTATAAGGCTTAACATATTAAGAGTTGATTCTCATCCATGGTGCTCCCCACAACTGGAATCACCTAACAAAAACAGATTTCCAGCAGTCTAGTGAAACACTTGCAGTGATTTCTATCTCACTGATCCCAAAATCCTATTAAAATTCCAATCAATCCTTCCATTGTTGGATTTTTTAGAAAGTTCCTAACTCAAAACACCACCATGCTACCATAATACATGATCTCATTGACTCAAATCTCAAATGAATCCCAAGATCATTCAAACCCCCACACTATTGTCTGGTCCTGAATCCTAGAAAAATTCCAGTTTTGAATCCACATCTAGAAAAACCACCTTTGTACTTCACTAACAAACATCAACACACCTTCAATCCGACTCGTGCATAGACCACATCAAATTACATCGTGATATTGATAAAAATGTACATAATCCAACCAACACCACATATGAATCTTGAATCAGGTATCTTACATAGAACTGGATAAAATAGAACTCATCTACTCAATAACATCCAAATTATATTTTGACCATCCAATAATCTATCTCTTCATGCCTTTGACACATTGAATATGATTGTCATACCTATGCAACTGATCTGATGCTCCCACCATGGGGGTATCCTTATCGCATCTCCTCTAAACCAAACACCGACCTTTATGACCCACACTCCATATTTTACAAAACATTTTTTTTTTGAAATTTACATCCTTCTTATACCTGAGTGTGATAATATAAAATACTAACCACTACCCATTCCCGACTAACTAGTAATTTCACCCTTGGACTCCAATGAGATTCCTTGCATAATAGGGGTTACACCCTCCAACGACCAATGGTGAAATATAAAAAAAATTGATTTAATTATACTACACCTCAATAACAACCGTAATAGGTTCCAAAAACACACATTCTTGAAAATATATATCAAGGAATACACTCGGGTGAAAAAACCATGGCACCCCAATCAATATCCAATGACACCTATCAATATAGTGACATATATAATTTCTATAAAATCTTTAAGAAACTATACCCACAATAAATTTAATGAAAACCTCCCAGTCCTCAGCTACAATTATAATCTCACTAATCCAAAATTCAATTAGGTATTGCACATAACCAGTGCATACCACCTCGATCTCACCCAATGCCCAATGGGTGTACTCTCTTATAATACCTGATCACATAAATTAAGTCATTATCAAATGAGTCACATATCAACGAACCTAATCTCAAACACTTAATTAACTAGATATCCATGCCTCTTAACATGTCATCCATATCTAGCCAGAAGAACCATCGATAATCATCTTTAAAATCAAGTCATTTCACCCATACCAAGATATATTAGATGATTTCCTTCCACTCAAACATCATTATAAAAATCACCAGAATCTACGCATGTTCTCACCACACTATTGAAAGTGAACCAAGAACTAATAAGCTTAGGTATCTTATTGGTCCTCCCCTTAAAAACCAAACCATTAAACAAAATCACCTCATGTTCGTTTCATCATGAAAACTCAAGACATCACCATGCCTATAAAACATTCCCAATAAAACCTAAAATGAATCAATCTCATTACTTGAATCATAATCATGATAGTCACATATCTAAGGCACTGAAATTACTAGGATAACCCATTTCTCAGGTTACCCTCACATATATCACCTCACTAAATAGTATCCTAAGGCTTGTCCCATAGACACTAGGTTCTCCCACCAATTTGAAACATAATATCTCACATATATAAAAGCTCATGGAAAACACCCCTCTGACCCCATCTCAAATATCACCCAAAACACTCATGCACTAAAACACCAACTCTAGGGTCTTACATATTTGTAAAAATATTAGGAATAAAATTAAAATTCATTAGTTTACTAGGGATCTAATCCTTACTAGGAATCTATATATGAGAATACCCCCTCAAAGATCATGATCTTATCCACTAGCATTTAACAAAATATTCTTAGTATGATCCATGATAAGTATACCATAGTCGCATCAATTATTTAAATAAAATTTTACTAAGAAGCTATATGAGAAGAAACCATATAGGTTGTTGTAGAAACACTATGAAATATAATGCATTTTATTTAATGGAACCAACATCAAAGAATTAAATTCTAGTATATAACCACTAGGGGTCACTATACATCCATTTACATGGAGGGACTATATAATCATTATCAAGGGGAAACCATACATATAATCCACATGACCTATCATTTGAAAAAATATAATATGGTTAAACCATATATATTACTACCAACAAGTCACATAGTAAAACAATTTACAAGTAGTTGTTGACACTTTATACAACTGAAACCGCATAATTAGTAATATCAATCACATACAGAGACAAAAATATCATGTGAGTCCTACATTCCAATAATGATGCATGTACATTATCCTATTTCCAACGAGAACAAAAATATAAATACCAATAATTCATAGATAAAAAACACTATATGCAACATGATAAATTATGTAATAAAACCATATAATAAAAAACTAAGAATAGAAATCCCACACCCCTAGTAACCGATAATTTCCATTGGAAAATGTGTTTGTGATGCACTAGTCTAAGGTCCCTTAAAATCCCTAATACATCTCTAATTCTCTTCCACTATCTTGAAAAATAGATTAAAAACAAAAAATCTCTGATACCAAATTTTAAAGTACTCCATCAGTCTGTAACTACTGAGAATATACTAGATTAGAGAAGTCATTACTGGACCTTAGGTGATCCTCCCTATATTCCAGAAGGTTCCAACTACTAGCTAGGGTCTAGGGTGGTACCATATGGAGACTATAACCCATATTAGAGTTCATAAATTAGTATAAATAACTAAACATAATCCTTCTAAAATAATTTTTTTATGTGGCATAATAACCAAAAAACATTCAATATCAAATGAAAAATGAAAAATAATGTAGTCATATTGACACATAGTCATACCGATATTCAATTTCAATCACACAATAATCATATCACATATACGAGATAAATAAAATAAATAAGTTAAGTGACTCTCCTCACATATCCAATACACTTAAAGAAAGTATTCAAATACTATCAGATCTATTCTGATCGATCATGCTACTCCAAGACTCCACCCTTCCTAAACATGAAATTAGAAAATTCCGCTCAGGTACCCAAGTGTCATGGCTACCTGAGTATGGTGTGATTATAACTCAGTTAGGAAAAAACAATGTGGTACCTATAATAACTAGTAATTAAGTGTATGTGTAATAAATATTATCTGAATATTAATTAATTGTGTAAAATAATAAATAATTATTCATCATCAATCCTTAGGTTCTAATGTGACACCCAGGATTGATGAAACAGATTTTATTCAGTGCTAGAGTGTTTCTAAGTATACCATGTTACTGAAAAGTGGATTCATGTTCTACCCTATAAACATGAATCATAATAGTATCAATAGTTTATTCATTGTATAGAACCCTAGGCAATCAAATGGTATCATAGTGTATTCCTTGGAGGAAAACCCAAGAAATCCAATAGTATCAGGCTCTAATTACTATGTAAAAACCCACACAATCCACAATCCGATATGTCGAATCCTAGGTAGCATCCCTAGGAAATATAGAAGTCATAAAATTTGATTCTTGGGTAACCATCCAAGTAATACATATAGTCCCATAGTCTGGATCCTAGGATGTTTCCTAGGCATTTCATATGGTCTAATAGACTAAATCCTAGGTAACCACCCAAGAATCCATTATCATCAATATATATATATTGGATGGCCTTGTGTCCCTCCAGTAATGACCAATTTGATATTGACTCTTGGTGGGAAGTATATATCACCCATAGTATCCCATATATTCACATTGTTTAGTAGGCAGTGTGTCCCACCGAAATAATCTCACAAAAGACATCTCATAAAGGGTCAACCATCTACCCGAACCCATCTCACATAACTGAGGCCAACCTCCCAAGTGAATGGCCAAATCCATATTACTAAATCCCTATCAATCTCATTTCATTGATTATGGTTTTAAGGTGACACCTACAATCATCTCTACCCATTTTTTATACTACCCCTCTCTAGGGTCAACATTGTATAGGGACAACCTCCATGGTCCCCTAAGTCACATCACAACACAATCACCCTATTTTGGCTTCATTATCCCTTTATAACCTCTTAGGTCATTAACCACCACTTGGAGGGTATAAAATACCAATTTAGAACCATAATATTTCCATGAACTTACTAGACACTCCAGAGAATCCACACTGGCATCCATTGAGGAGATGATATAACAAACATCTCACATCTAAAATCATCCTAGGATGGTCTGATCACCCAAACTAACATCAAGTCTTACCCTGGGCACACCAACATGACTCTCATATAATATTAGGGGAGGAAAAATCACCCCACTCTCATCTCAACCATCCCCCAGCTCTAAGGAATGTTAAACCCCATTTGGCCTTTCCTTAGGTTCTAAGGAGACACCTGAAGCTATCCATACATATTCTATCTCTACTCCATACTCTATGGATCTAGGGGAACAAATCTTGAGGCCCACTATGTTCAATCATTTCATTTTATTTAAATAAATCATAGGTATTTAAGTATTAGCACATAGATTTTATAAACATGCTTTTATCCATTAATTACCAATGAATCAATTAGTTTCCAAGGGTCTGTCATGGCCATTGACACTTGTATTAATACATGAAAATTAATTTTAATTCAAAAAATCCAATTAATTTATCAAGGTTAATAGTCCATGGTGGTAATAAATCAAATCATATACCACATAAATAGAATATATGAACCAAAGGGGCGTGCTCAATGACCATCAGCCTCAATCAAATACATATCATTAAAGTCACAACCTTACCCTCACTACCTAGGCCCATCCTAGTGTCACATCACCACTCGAGCAACTATCTCAATAAAAAATGTGCAATAATAAATTATAAAAAAATAAAATAAATTATTCAGATCAATTATATAAATTAAAATTAATTAATAAACTTAATTTAAACGAGCATAAGGCCTACAATCTCACTATAACATCTGTTTATCGATACTTTGAGCAACAGAGTGTAGTCCACCACTGTCATGCACATGAACCTATTTTATAAGAAATAACTAACTATTATAAATGAATAAATTGAAAATTTCATCAAATTTAACCAATAATATTAAATAAATTCATATAAAAAAAACTTTAACTGAGAAGGAATGTGAAAATGTGTGCTCATCCTTATGAGACTTCCTATAGCGATGAACATAAAACCACCATTGATCAGGATGATTTCCACCCTTATATGGTAGAAACCATTGATAAAACCCAAAATAAAATTACAAAAAATAATTGGGCTATAAAGGGGAAATAAAAATGAGGACAAAATAGAGGAAATGCACCTTTGACACTAAAAAATCACACTAATATTTATCCCTTCTCAAGGGGGATTGAAGAAGAAAAAAGGTAGAGGGTAACCATTTAAGTGGCCTCCCCCAAATTCCCTGAGACCATAAAATCCCAAAAAAATAAATCCTCCATTACTTAGAATAGTCTTAATTTCCCCCATCTAAAAAACACACACCCATGATTGGTTCACTACATGAACTAGGAGGCTTATAAAATTAATTCCTCTAGGTAGCGGGTGATGAAAATTATCTTGAGACTTTTAGGGTGTGAATTCTTGATTCATAGAATGGATTACCCAAGGAATGAGGATTATCACTTGAACAAACATCATTTAAAGTGTAAAACATGGTTCATGGAATGAATTTATTTAAATATAGGGATCCTTCCTCAACCAAAAGTTTTTCAAAACATGAACAACACCTATCACACCATGAAGTGGTACTCCAGATGAATTTCAGCCCCTTGGGTCACCCTGACCCTTCTTTGACTTCCACTTGAGCACCCATGGAACCTCCCAATCCTTACCTCACATCCAAAAATATCTTCCCAAGATGTTATAACTATTTAAATTCTTTTATGAATTCATGTTCTCAAAACAAACCTCTCTTTAGATCCTAAAATGCAAATACCCTATGAATTTCATAACCCATCTTGACATGGGGTATTATATTTTTGGAGTATTCAAAATTAGATCCCTCTATTTAATATATGGTGGTTTCAGTTGTGTCTGCCCACGTGCCTACCTATGTGGTTGGGTCACCCTTAAGGAAGATGTGCAGAGAGGTGTCCCCCCCCCCCCCCGAGGATGATGAGTATGTATGTTTTTCCCCTAGGGAATGAGGTGTATTTATATAATTCTTTTTCTATGGAGTGTATGTACTATTAGGGAATACCTTTTCCCCTATTACATTTTTTAATAGTTTAATGGGATGTGAATTCCCAAATTTGTTTCCATATAATGTTCTCTCCTATTGGATTTATTTGGGAAACTATACAGTTCAACACTTGATTGTTATTTAACCTACTATCTATGGCACTTTTGTGTTTTAAGTAATCATACTAGGATTTTTTATACTCACCACTATATTAGTTTTTTACCCCTAATTTGTTTGATTTTGTAGATGATGTAGATGTTTGTATCAATGGGTGGTGTGATTTGGAGCTAGTATAGCTCATGGAGATAGAGAATAGTGGGATCCTATAGGGTTTTATGGATAATAGTGGTGGATATGGAGTTAACATGACGTAATGATCCACCTATTTTCTAATTCTTTAGTTTATTTTTATTTTGGGGTGTTGGGAATTTTATTTTTACCCTTTTTATAGTGGAATTTTTAATTTATACCTAAGGGATGTTTAACATGTGCAACATGCATGATTATATTTCAAATATTTTTGTCATGGATGGTTATTGTCACTATGGTTGGATAAGGATTCATGTTGATAAAGGTTTTATAGGATATTTCCTCTAATTTGTGTTTCTTTCTTTCTTGGTGTTAGTCACCAGACCCTGCATTATTGTATATTGTCTAGGGGTGGAACACTTGACTCACCATCAACCCAAGTGGAAACCTAGTGGGTCGGTTTATGTCAGAGATGTATTAGAGTGAGATGGGATCTACAAATAGATTTTTTATATTGGTGTTTAATGAGATTTATTTCAAGGCATATAGGGTGAAAATTCCTAAAAGTGATATAGGTTGGGTAGAAATACCTGAGAAACCAGCTAGTTTATGGAAATAGACACATTCCTGTGTAAGGAATATGAGGATTTGTTGACCAAATTGAGATAAAATATAATTGTTTATATGGTATAATTTAACAGATCCATGCATTACATAATATCCATTGAATTATTGATTTCATGAAGTGACATCCTTCATTTCTGAGATGTGATTTTGCAATTTAGATAAAATAAATTTCCCTCATGGAAAGGATTTTTCTATAGGTGGGATATAGACCTTCGATGGAAGATGTTATCAACAAGATAATTCATAGATGTGTGGTATTATTATGTTATACTCTTTATATATTTTTAATCCCTCAACTGAGGTGTCTTCCAAGGTGTCATGAGTCCTTTATCCATGGATTTGGTTCTCCATTGACTGAGGTATTTTCTAGTGAGGTGTGGGTCCTCTATTATATTTTTAGTGAGGTTTTGTGGCTTTCTAAATTTAGGTGGCTAAAATTATTAGTGTAACGTTTTTATTTCCTTCTACAACTAGGCTATGTAGATATGGACTCTTACCTATGTTTCTGGTTCTATATTTTACAACATGATTGGGATTTTATGATGGAAGGGGTCCATACACCAACTTGGATGATAGATACTCTAGTGATGGGTAGGTCCTCCCTCTTTTGAGGTTAATGTAGTATAGATTTAGACTTAGTGATGTTAGTTTCTCCCTCAATCACTTTAAAAACCCTTAGTGTGGTGTGACTCCCTCACCATCCATCCAAATTTAGATTTTTATTATGAATCCATTTTTAGGAAAAATGCAAAACAAAAGTTCACAAAGGGTACCACTACGTGCTGAAAGAACTCAAAAAACGGTTAAACACAAGACTAATATTACTGGACCCAACTACTCTATAGAGTTCCCAGTGCAGCGTACTAACCTAGGTATCTGGATCCTCTCTAATAATCTCTTCAAGGTGAGAGATCATCCTTTACATTGTCTGAATGAATTCCTCTGAGTTGATTTTACTCTGATTGAAGCCTCGGGCTAGTATTATATCTTGTTTATATAACCACACTTCTTGCTCCTCTATGGCGTCAACTTTTAACCTCCGTTCATATATTCTGTTGAGCTCCTCATCTGTGACATTAGGTCTTACAGCTTTCTCAAGCATTTCTTCCTTAGAGTGCAGGATAAGTTTCAAGCACTCCCCATCCTCTTCTTCTTTGTCTCTTGAATGCCTACATGATGGTAATCTCTTAGTTGAGTGTGTTACTCCAAGATAATCCTTTAATAGGGGTTTCTATATACTATTAATATTATTCATAAAATTGATAATTAGTGTGATGAGATATATTATGGGAATGAGAGACTTAGATTGATGGGATGTTCCCATTAATGTGTTTGAGGAAACTTTTGTGTAGAGATATTGTCTCATAGGTTGCATAGAAAGTATGGGTGATGATCACCGTGATGATTATTTTTTGATGTGAGCTATGGATGGGCTTGGTGAAGCAGTTCCTTGTGTAGTCTAAAATGAAATATGTGGCCTGAATCCCTAAATATTGTAATTGTATGGTCATCAATCTGTGATTTACCTCATTGTTTCATTAATGATTAAGTGCTCAGGATCCTAATGAGGTATTTAGGACAAAACCATTTTACTGGTGAATCCTATTAGAGGTGACCCTCTACATCATTTCCCCCCAGTTTCAGATGGATTTAGTATAGAGGTATTTTTAATATTTTTATAGTATAGCGGGGCCCAATGATGATATTTTTTAGTGATGGTTGATCACCAATGGTCTGATTTTGGTTTGATGGTCATCCTTTGGGATTGTTCTATGATTTAGAAGGTAAATCGAGTCCCTTTTTAATTAGGAAGTGCGACTCTGGTGATGATTAGGGGTAACCCCTAATAAATATTTAACATCTAATTGTATGGATAGATTGAATTCATTCATTTTGGTCATGTTGGAGGATCAGTCTGGTAGTTATAGAGTGGGAATGGACCATTTACCCCAAGATATGTATTAGACAAACATAGAGAGATGTATTCTTAGTTTGAGGGAATTCCCAATTTCTGTGGTTTCCAAGTATCTAAAATAGAGGATGAGTTAAAATCCATATCAGTTTATGTCTAGATGATGGAGTTTCATGGATGGTTCTTTGTATTGTTCTTATCACTAGGCTTATCTATGTACTAAGCTAGAGATGGTACATACACTGTGGGAATGGCTATCACGAGTGTCTAACTGAATGACAGTCAGTGGTCTCAACTATTTATAAACCATTTTTTCATAGTGAGGGGGTTTTGGGAATCCCCAATTACCACTCGTGATATGTAATGGGTGTGATCTTCCTCAGGATAGTTGTTCCAAACATTGGATTTGTTTAGATATTGGCCTCGGGTCCTTGAGCGGAAGATCATGTCATCTTCAGTGGATGATAGCATGGTGAGGCAGTGGTTTGGGTTTTTATCCTTAAAACATTTAAAATGAAGGGATAAGAGTGATGATGATATCCCCATACCCTACTCTAGATAATTATGATTTATGTTCATTGTTGGAAGATGATGAGGAGTGGTAGTGGGATTGTGTAGGGAAACATAACTCTCTTGTTAAGAGGCCTGATGGTGGAGTTTGATGCGGTTATACTATCTTTGTAGGAAAATATATAACGACTCTCATTTTTTAATGTGGATATCATGATGTTCCATGCTAAATGGATTGGTAGATAGACCATATCTGAGGGATGTTGATGGACCATGGAAATGCTTTGTGTTGGAGTTGATGGATGTATCATTGTTGGAGGTTAAGAATTTGCTGGAGAATATTAGGGAGATTCATAATGTGTGAGTTTCACTTGTGTTGGGAGCTTACCCTACAATGGATTAAGGATTTTGAAATTTTTTGAGGAAAACACTCTCAGATTTAGTGTTTCTAACTTGAGTGATTGAAAATGAATCTGTTCTTGAGTGGGGTTTCATTATGGGTCTTAGTGGATATATGGAAATTTAGAGGGTAGGGGACCACATGCACTTGTGTGTTACCTTCCCACATGAGGGCGGTTTATGGGCTTCTTAGAGATTCATTTTTGTTGTTTTATTTTCTAGGATAAAATTTCATAAAGGTTGGGAGGATATAGCAATCCCAAAATTCCCATGAGAAAGGCTTAGAATTTCTTTTAGTTATAGATCCTTGAGAACATAATAAGATTAAAATAATAATTTTACCCTATGGAACAACCTCATAGAAACTATTTTAGGGTTCTTTTGAATATACGGTGTAGCATTTACACCCAATTTGAACCAGCGTGAAATTGTGGGTGTTATAGAGCCTCAACAGTAATATTTTATGTATTTTTTGTGTGTGTATGATTCATTGAGAATTTATCTTTTCCATTTAATTGATGTCTCTAATGAGAAATTTGAGATGACTATTTTTTTTGTAAGTAAATGTTTAACCTAGGAATGATATAATTTGAGTTCTCATTGGGGTTCTCATGTATGGTACATAGTGGGAGGAAACAAGTTAAATGAGTATTAATTATATTTTTAATTTTTTTTTATGTTCTCCCCTACCCCAATCCTCTCCCCTTGTGCATTCTGGGTTAGATACCTCATTGGATGATTCCACAGAATCGAGTAGAGGTGGAAGAAGAGGTATGAGGAACCATATTAGTGGATGATGATGGGAGAATAATTAGGACTTAAAGACCATGGATAATGGATCATTGGTGTGAGACCATAAATCTCCATAATTTCATAGTGAGGTGGGATTATTTATTTATTTTTTCATGTTTTTTATGATTTTTTGGTTCTTGGTGGTGAATAAAAATAGATTTTTGTGGCTTAGAGTCATGGGTGGTCCATCATAAGATGAAGGGGGGGTTTTGCATAGAGTGACATGGAATGGAAGGGATCTATGGAAAATGTGGGGTTTATCAGGAACCTTAGAGATAAAAGATATTGTGAAATGGGTCCGGCCGCATGTGGCCACCGATGAAGGTTCATGAGGGTCTATCGCTTAAGTGACTGATCGTGGCCGAGGGTGGAAGCCTATGTGGAAACCACAATGTGAGTGAGAGGAGGGGGAATAGGTTTCCCCATCCCATACCATAATTTAGGAGTAGATAACATCTCCCCCTCCACATATTAGGATGTGTTGCCTTGGGCCTGATACCCATGTGAACTGGGAAGTACAAGCTAACTGTTTAGGCTGGACCATCATGGGGGCCAAGGTATAATAGATTTTACATGGAGTGTGCCAAGATTTGTTTTCCATGTCAGATCTTCCAAACCTGATTCAGTTTAGTGTGCATTCATGAGGACATATGTGAGTTCCCCCTCATACCCAGTGCACCACATGGTGCATCAGGAGTGCACCACATGGTCCTAGATATGTCTATGCATCATTTTCACTAATTTTTATACGGTGTCCATTTTGGGAAATTAAATAACCTATTATTATTATATTTCTTTATAGATCACAATGGTGAAATATTTTTTCCTATCTGATGACATTTCTATAGAGGGGGAGAGATATATTTTTAATTTAACTTTGTATGATCGATATCATAGTTCAAGTTGGGCTTTGGAAGTGTATTCTATACAGTTAGGTAGCCCAATGGGATTTATAGATTAATGTAAAGATCAAATTGATTTATTGTATATTGAGAACCCCTGAGTTAGAAAATCTATGTATAATTTGGAATAGAGGATAATAAGTTTTCAATTCACTCTCCTTACAAATTATCCTTTCTAGTAAGTTTTGTTGGTGCTAAGTTTGAGTGTTGAAGATTGTTTTTAGTATTAATGATCGTTTATTTATATTTTTCATATTTATTTACATCATATTTATTTTATATTTAATCATTTATTTTTAAATATTTTATGTTTATAATATTTTATGTTAAATTCTATAGTTATTAATTTTAATTGTGAAAAAATAATTTTATGATTCAATGTTTACGCTTTTGTAGATCATGTAAACTTTCAATTAACTTTATGTTACATGATTTTAACTTTACATAGCATGATTTTATTTTTATATAGCTTAATTATTTTTATTCCACCTTTATGATATTTTTATTTTACCCTTACATGACTATGATTTTAATAATTTCACATTTATATGATATTTTTGTTTACCCTGACATTGCTTAAAGAAATTGTTGAATACCTTTATATAGCTATGGAATAATATTATGACCATTATATAGTGTGTAAAATTTATATTTACCTTTCCATATATATCCTTACTACCTTTATAAAACATATATAATTATTTATTTTCCATTATGACCTTCAAAATGACACTTATACTTATTTAAAAATGAAACTCACACTCATTTCAAAATGAAACTTACACTCATTTAAAAATGGAACTTTTGATCAATTAAATATAACACTTACACTCATTTAAAAAGGACACTTATTCTCATTTAAAAATCATAATTACAGTCATTTAAAAAATTAATATTATGCTCATTTTATAATAAAACTTACAAAAATTGGATATGAAACCTAAATTTATTATAAATGGAACCTCTGTAAAAATTACTTTGCTTCAAAATCATTCTTTTTATACTATGTTTCTATATATTTTTGATATTGCAAATTACTACAAGTTATACTATATTGTTTTAAATAGTTTTTTATTTCTAAAATACATATTATTCATAATGAATTCACTCTAAGTAGTTTGAATAAAATCTTTATATAATACATGCAATATTAATATGTGTATGATATTTAAAATATTAGTTAATGATATTATTATATTGAATTATTATTTATAACTATGGAATATTGTGACTTTTCTATAAGAAATATCCACGTGGTTTTGGATAACTTGAAGTTATTGATCAAGGACTTATTGTTAAAATGAGACTACGAGATATTTATAAAAGTGTGACTTTGTTTATTTTAGTTGATTAAAGAGAAAACTATCAATAATATAGGATAATGACATAAATTATTCATGATAGAGAATTAAAAATATATAGAACATTTTTTAATCCTTCATAATTCTACATTCATTTTGAGAGTGCTAACCATTGGGAGGAATTTCATTATACTAATTTCTTTCATAAGTGATCGAGCTACTGATAATTCTATGCTACATCTATTGTTATACATTTCATTATTTGTTTCATAGTTATAATCTTTTTCTTTTCTATTTTCACTTTACTAGATGATTTATTGTTTTCCAAAAACATTAGGTTTGATTTATTGGGTATACATACACTTGAAAAAGTAGGTTGTTGTGTTGTGAATCCTATGCTAAAAATTCAGGTCTAATAGGTTTGGTATGTACAAGTAAAATGTTGGGTTATTTTCTAAAACCATTAAAGACAATGGTATTGGTTTGTTCCTATAGTTTAGATTATGGAATGTCTATAAAGTATTGTTACTCCTTTTAAAATAAGTTTTTATTTCTTAGTGAGTTCTTCTTCACTCTAGGAGAATATTGAAGTGAAGAGAATATATATGTTCACCTTGAACTGAACTACTATAAAAAACATGCATTCATGTTTTCATTTTTCTCTGAATTTAATTTGATTTAATTGTTTTATTTGTTGTTCATAATTAATAATAATACATGTTATATTACCAATACTATTTTGTAAGTGAAATTTTTATATATTTTTTTCATCGTTTCTTGTTGTTAAATTGTTTTATTTCTGGAACCAACACTGTAAATGCATGAAATATTGAATCTATATGTGTTGTTATTTCTGATTATTTTAGTTACTATGAAAATATTGAAAGGTAAATTAATCCCCTCCAGACATATCTTCATATCACTCTTGGATAACTATTAGTATCAGAGCTAGTTCCTAGAAAAACAATTAGTTTTTATTACTACATTTCATTGTTTTTTCAACACTTATCCTAGACCTAACTATCTATAGAAAAAGATTATCTTTTGAGATATAAAAAATGAATGTGAATGATGGTTGGATTCCAAAAAATCCACCATATTTTTATATAAATGATTACGGTTACTGAAAGGGTAGAATAGATTCATATATAAAACATTTAAGTGTTGATTACTAGATATTCACAATGAAACCATATAATATACCTGAAGTAGGTCTATATTCTCTTGTAGGTAATGATATAATAAAGTATGTTTTGAATTATAAATTAATAAATATACAATACTATTCAACAATTAGAAGTTTCATTATCCATGTTTCATCATGTAAGATATACTAAGACATTTGGAGGATTCTTCAAGTCAATCACCATGGCTCAGACAAGTTAAAAAATAAAATTTGGGAATAATTTAGGTAGAATATTGGGAATTTGTGATGGGAAATGATGAATTAGTGAACCATATGTTTTAAAAATTTACAATCATCACAACTAATATGAATTTTTTTTAGAGTATTTGGATAACACTGTAATAGTTGAAAGGGTGTTCTGATCACTACTAAAGAAGTTTAATGAAAATTAAGTAACAATCAATGATAGTCAAAATTTTAAGGAGTATACTATAGATAAACTATTCAGTAATTTTTTGAGGTATAAAATTGAACTAAATAATATTGCTGATAAGGATTCTATATATAAGAATGGTATTGTGTAACATCCCTTTTTTTAACCGGAAAAATTTTCTGAAGGGACTTGAATTCTCAATTTGGTGGGAAAACTAAATTGTAAACCAAGAATTTGAATGAAATTTTGAGAGTTTTAACACTTAAAAATTTTAGTTTTAGACTTAGTTCAAGGACCAAGATTTACCTTAGGTATTATATTCAGATTCAGGGGGGTAGACCTTGAAAAAAATCAAATCTAGAAGAAGTTGATAGAGGTGCAAAATTTGTTTGAAACCATGTATCTCTCTAGGGAAAACCGTGTAGCCTGTTCAGAGTGGATAAGGGTGTCATACATTTTTGTCTAACCATGTACACCCAAACACATAGCCTTGTAGTTATTGAATGTTTATTAATAGAGGAGAAACATAGTTTTTCTGTATAGTTTCAAAAATCATGTGCATGTACCATGTGATCGATGTTCTTAGGTTGTGGTCCATTCACAGTTGTTGCACGACTTAGCCACCCATAAAGCTAAATTGTGTGCCTCATTTAATGGCTTGAAATTATCTTTTCTCTTACCCTATTTTATAATTCCTCCCTAATTTCTCCTCCTCTACACACACAACTCCTTATCTCCTACATGATATCCTCCTCCTTCCAAGTTAGTCATGGTGATATATCCTCCATCCAAACTCCATTTTAAGCACTATCAGGGGCATTGAATAACTCTTGGTGAGTCTATAAATTCACATTCCTCCTTTTTAAATTTCTTTATCCGTATAAAATTCTATCTCTATGCGAGATAATTATACCGATTTTCAGGGAGTTATTCTTTTTCTTCAATTTCTCTTGAACCGGATCGATTCAGGCCTTGATATTTGTTCAATGGACCATCCTTGGTATAAGGAAGGTGGTCTATAGATTCTCCCTTAGTGTATTTATATTTTTTAGTGTGTCATTTTTCCGCACACTAGATTCTCTATGTGTTTCCCTTTAAATGTGAAATTAGTTATGTAGACCCTAAACACTTAAATTATATTACCATTAGTTTTAGAATTAAAACATTAGTGGATTTTTACCTTAACCAAAACTACTCCCTTGGGGTGAGTTTTTTCATATTACCTGAAACTTATGACTCATTAAGCAATTAAAACACCCTCTTGGGTTGTTTTATAGATACCCTTGTTTCTATACCTTGTTTCTAATTAATATTGATCATGTTGTGTTAAATGATCCCTCTTGTAAGGGTAAACTTAAATGAGTTAAATTGATTTAACAGGATATCCTAATCCTATTTTATAATAAAACCCCCTTTGAGGTGTGATATATTCATTAATAAAACGGGGAAATCACACCAGTTAATGTAATTGATTAATGTACGTTGTTGTCCTTCTTTATACGTAGTTTTTTTATAATGGCAGGTTTACGATATGGAATTATTAATTATTTCTGAGTTGAGACATGATGTGGCTTTATTAGGTACATGGACCTTATTATTATTTAATCAAAATGGTATATGGTCTTGGACCTCTTTTTATATACTTGAATTTGTGTTATAAAATGTTTGTGAAAAAGTCCACTTTTGTAATCAAAATTAATTTTTTAAATGAATCATAATATAAAGGATCCACTGTGGATTGAGGGATGTTGGTTACCTATTTTTGGAACGTCGAGCTAAGGGGTCATAGGGAAATTTCATTACCTTTTATTGATTAATGTCTAATGGAACATCAAGTAGGGTCATTGTCCATGATGTGTCAAACCCCCTTGATTGAGGATATTGGCATGGAATCAACATCACATGTGTTGCTGGTCATGACATTCCACACCACCTTGATTAAAAGGTTGGGTATGAACCTTATTGTTATTATTAATGATACTCAACATGGAATAATATAAGGATTTGGATACTTGGAATGGATTACTTTATTGATTATGATCCTCATGCATTAAAAACTTATTTTTTATTATGATAATCTTATTATTATTATAATTAGTATTATGCAGAGATGGCTGAGTTACACCTTGGGTCCTAAAAAATAATATGTATTTATATATATATGGATATATATGTTCCTATGGTTATAGTTTATATTAAATTAATATATCCTTATTTATAAATACATATGTCTAGAGACATTATAACTTAGTCCAAAGAAGTTATGGTCTGCTAGGTGTTCCTTAAGAACCTAATCCAACTTGTATACTTTTATTTATTTGCTAATTTATTGATATACCTACACACTACTGTACATTATATTCATAAATAGGGTTATTATTTAGAAATAATTGGTAGTGGAATACTGTTTATATATCACACCCTGTTCATGCTTCCATTGCATTGGGGTACCCAAACAAACCTTATTGGTTATAGGATCAGGATCCTTGGATTGTGCTATCATGATTGTACCTGGGAGTTAGGAGGAGAAGATTGAGATGGAGTTCAGGATTCTCATATTTCTAGAATGAGGGTTTATTGTTCATTTTATTTAGATATATATTATATTGTAATTATTATTTTATTTTCTTCCAAGTTTTACTTTGAAGTCACATGGATATGAACCATTTTAAACTTGGTGTTGGCCATTTTTTATTACTTTTTTTAGTTTTTATTACCCTTTTCTAGTTATATGTTTGATGTATAGTTCTTTAGTTGTTGGTTGATTATTATTTATAACTTATACCACTATGATAATATAATAATGATGTAATAGTCTCCCCACCTACCATCATTAGAACCTTATTTTTAGTTTATAGCCTTTATCATACATGGAGGAACGTTTGAGGCCATGTGACCAACCAGCTCAGGGCACTATTTTAGTGGCTCCTGAGTTGGGATGTCACAAAGTGGTATTATGTGTTTTATTATTCATTTTGTCTTAATTATTTGGCCATGTATATATGAGAATAGGAATTTTTTGGTGCTTGGTTAATTGTCATGCCAAGGAGTGATCAACCCATGTATGGGGAAAGGACCAAGTGGTTAGGGGTGGAATTTTTGTTCGTGGTGTTCATTGTTAAGGTGGGCTATGATTTCAACTTTAGTGATTGGAATAATTTTTATAAATTATTGAATTATAATATTTTCATCATTTTATAATTATCCCGGTATGGGAAGGGAGTAGCATTACATGCATCATGATAGGCACATGGTGATTCACATTCCATGCATATCCCATGCCATATAGATTGCATTGCAAGGCTGTCTAAGATCTGTTGATGTGCCTTGTGTGTTTATTAGAATGCTTGTGATATACCATGTTAGGTATTTTAGTAACATTATTAGTGTTAGACTGATTATTTATTTTATTATAATGCACATTTGTTTAATGTTCCTCAATTATTTTATTAGTATGCTTGTTTGTACAACATGTTCTCATGATTATTATGCCAAGTTTAACATGTTTACCTATATTTATTTCTTCTGATAGCATGATTTTTTATAGTATGACTAGTTATAATTCTAGATATAAAATTGAATATTAAAGTGTCAACATCAATATAAACTGTGTTTTCCTGCATAGATTGATTGTGGAATAATTACTAACAAATCATGGCATGTTTGAGCAATGAACCATTGGTTTCATGGGAAAAAACATAATGGTTGTGATTAAATGGGAGCTAATTTGTAATTTACAAAGTGTATGGGTGCTTTATAAATTGAAAAATGGAAACCAATATAATTGAACCATTGTATATGATATTTATATACTTTGAGAAAAATAATATAAATATAATTAATGTTAAATTTTGACATTAAATAAATTGATTGGTTATGAATATTATCATTATATTTACCCAAGTGGGCCAACCTCAGATTGTTATGTTCATGTAATAGAAACCAAAAATATTTTTTAAATATTAAGGCTTAATATGAATTGAGTTTCATTTAGATGAACCTATAATGATTTTGGGGACCCTCCTAGGCTGTCTTTATCTTGTTATGCCTTAATACTTAACCATATGTCTATATAGGGGTGGTTATTTAAAATATCCACAGCCATCCATATGGGTTCACACACACACACACATATATATAAGCATTTAAATAAAATAAATTCATGATAAATGGAAAAATAGTTATACAAAAATAAAAATAACATCAATAATAACATTAACATGTGTCTACAACATTTAATTTATTCATTCATAAATATATAACCAAGTTTTATCACTGAGTTGTCATAAAAAAATTACCATGGTTATTCACCAAGGTATCATAAAATTTGTCATCTATAGAGATTAAATTCATTACCCAATGAATTGGAGTGATATTAAGGTGAACCCTTAATATGTATTAAGTAATTTGAGACACATATATCATAATAAAATAAATCAAAAATAACGTTTGGATAATAAAAGAAAGGGGTTTCATTTCAAAATCATGGTGTTTTAGAACGTGCTAAAAAATAGGATCCTTTTGTCATTTTAAACCCATGAAAAAGGAAGGAAGGTTTAATGTAAGTTAATACCAAAATTAAAATATATAATTTTGAAATATTTGTAAATATACCAAGAGAAGATAGAGGTTTGGGCCATTAAAAAATAAAATAAAATAATTTCTTGATAAAAAGTGAGAAATTTTGAGACGAAAATACAATAGAATAATGGTATGAAACATGGTTTTAGAAAATATTAAAAAGATGGTGGAAAGGGTATAACATTAATAAAGGACTCATTATATAGTATAGGGATAAAATAAAATGTAAATAATAACATGGTATAAAAATTTGAGTGATATACCACACAAAAAAGAACTTGAATGGAAAATAGAAGTTTTGAGATTTCCCTTTCCTTGAACAGTGACTCATTAAACTCAAAGATCGGGACCTTTGGGGATTGAGGACACCATGAGATGACTACTATGGAGGTAACACTATCATATATTAGAGTATAGTGAATTTTGAATGAAAGCTAATGGAATAATGGGTGGGAATTTATAGAAAATTGAAAGAGTCTTTATTAATTTCTGAGGACTTCTCATCAGTGGTATTTGCAAAACCATAGGCTTTCCCAAGGTATTTAGCCATGATATTAGCCAATTGGGATACCTTATATAATATTTTAATCCTCAATATTATACCAGAATTATTACATAATTATTACATCATTAATGATTTCATTAAACATATCGAAAACTCAAAACTGTATTTTTTAATATTCATCAAAAATTAAATTATTTTAGAAAAATCTTAAAAAATAACCCCAACCATTATTATATTTGTATAATTAAAAAATGAACTCTAATTTATGAAAATAAATTTCTAGAAAAATGAGAAATTTAATTTTTAAGTAAAATTTATATTTACAAAAAAAATAATTATACTTAACTAATAATTTCTAAAACATTTATTTACTTATACTATGATATAATTATATCAATACCATTTAAGGTACCCAAATTATATTTACACTTCCCTAGGTGAGGTTACTATTCCATTTTTTATATTACTATTAATAAGGGTAATATCACTTTTTCAAAGGGTTATGTTACTATTCACCAAAAAATTAAGTTGATCCTATCAGACCCTAAAAATATTACTGATCGCAACTGTGTATGCCTGTTTTTCAAAAATCATTTCACAAAAATAATTATTTAATGTATAGTAATTATTTAAATGAAAAGTACAGTATTTTTAACTATTCATAAAAAATATGAAACTTCTTATAAAAATACTAAAATTTCACCATAGATTAATTTTGACATTTGAAATTCAAAAATGATGTTTTCTTTACCATACTAATTCTCTATGTATGAGATATATATGAAATTTAATTTATCAAATTTGTATCAATTAAACATAAATTTTATCACGAAAATCTATTCTTAAAACGAAAATGATGAAATAATAATTTATTTAAAAAAGGGATTATATTTTAAGTAACTAGTGCCTCAAAACATAACTCCTTAAAACACCAGCATACGACCTAAGAGTAATGTGTGTGATGGTGATGGAATATTGGAGCAGATTAGATAACATTTCTCGAGTGTTAATCTCCTCTAACATGAACTTCTCCCGTAGATGATTTCGTTCAAGATTAACATATTGAAGCTTATATTGGGATTGGTCCAGATAGAATCACAGTTAAACTAGCTTCTTCCCAAGATCTAAAAAATGGGATTCATATGGATCTATTCTACTGGATGAAGCCATCAACTCTTCTTTCTGCATTAATTAACCACTATTATTTCTATTTATAATAAATAATCATAATGTTACAAGTACAGATTCCAATGTTCATATTGACCAATGATCATATAATGGTTGAAAACAAATGTTATCATTGTAATTATACTCACTTAATTAATAAATGTATTTACTATTATTGAGAAAAAAATAATATAAAACACATTTTCAGAAAAAAAAAGAATTTATTATTCAAAAATTTTGGGTCATTACATTCTCTCCCCCTTAAGAAACTTCATCCCCAAAATTTCAACTCATTCTATCAGTTGTGAAAGGGTGAGGGTAATTCTTCCTCATTGTCTCCTATAGATCCCACATAGATTCTTTGTATTTCTAGTTCCTCCAAAACACTTTAACGACGTGGATAGTCATTTTGTGTAGAACCTTGTCTCTACTATCCAAGATCTCCATCGATTTCTCCTCATAAGAGAGGTCATGTTCTAGTTTCACCTCCCCAAGATTTAGTACATATGAAGGTTCAGGTATATACTCCCTCAAGAGAGATATGTGGAAAAAATCTTGAACATTTGCAAAGTTTTGAGGAAGTCCAAGCTGAGAGGCCACTACTCTTATGTGATCAAGGATTTGATAGGGACCAATGTACCTAGGGGTGAGCTTCCCTTTCTTCCCAAACCTCATGAATCTCTTGAAAATTGAAATTCAAAGGAATACTTTGTCACCAACATCAAATGCCAAGTCCGTTTGACGGTTTTCAGGATTACTCTTCTATCGACTATTATCACCATGTATGTGTTGTTGGATGGAATGAACCTTTTCTTTCATCTCTTGAAAAAGATTAGGCCCAAGAAGCTATCTCTCACTAGATTCATCCCAAAAAGTATAAGTTTAACATCTCTTCCCATATAAATCTTCATACGGTGCCATTTGAATGCTCAAATGGAAGCTTCTATTGTACAAGAACTCAACTAATGGAATATGTTAATCCCATCCACCTTTAAATTCCATTGAGCATGTTCTCAGAATGTCCTCAAGTGTCTTAGTGGTCCTTTCAGATTGGTCAGTAGTTTTAGATGATAGGTCGTACTGAAATTCAATTCTGTACTCAGAGAATGTTGAATAATTCTCTAGAATTTTGATTTGAACCTTCAATTATGATCAGATACGATGGAGAGTGGTACCCCATACAACATTACCACTTTCTTTACTTATATCTTGGAAAGTTGGTCAAGAGATAAATCTTTCCAAATTGAGATAAAATGGGTAGTCTTGGTGAGACAACAAACTATAACCCATACCACATTGTTTCCTTTGGATATTCTCAAGAGACCAGTGATAAAGTCCATCATGCTATTATCCCACTTCTATGATGGTATGAGTAGTGTTTGTAATACAATTTTAGGAATTTTTCTCTTTGCCTTTACTTATTGACACACTAGGCACCTTGTAGTGTAGTTGGTGATCTCTATTTTCTTGTTATCCCATCAATAATGATCACAAATTTCTATATACATTTTTGTGCCTCCAGGATGTATAGAGAAAGTAGATCTATGAGCTTCATCTAGCAGCTCATTCTTTATTTCTGGAATAGATGGAACACATATCCTTGTTCAAAATTTCATTACACCTTATTGATCAATATTGAACTCAAGAAACATCCCATTCTTCACAGCCTCTAACTTCCTATGTAACAAAGGATAATATATTTGATATTTATTGATATTCTCTAGAAATGATGGTTGGGAAATCATTTTGTATAGGGTTTAGTTATTTCCCTTCCCTTACGATTCCCATATCCAGTTTTATTGGGTCTTTGATAAAAATATCTCATTGAATCCTCATCAATTCCAACACAACATGGTATTTCTTACATAATGCACCGGTGAATTTTTTTTTCTTCAAGGATGATAATGAATTGAAAAATCACAGTCCTTAAGAAGTTCCAACGATATCCTATGTATCATGTTCAATTAATTTTGTTTTAAATTACAATTTAAACATGATGGTCTGTGTATATATCAGAATTATTCCTATAAATATAGTGCCTCCATATCTTTAGAACAAAAACAATCACAGCTAGCTCCAGATCATGAATAGGATAATTCTTCTCATGAGGATTCAACTATTGAGATTCATAAGCAATCATGTTTTCATTTTTCATGAGGACACACCAAATCCATTTTAGATATTCATCGCTAAAAATAACAAATCCCTATTCGATAGAGGGTAGAGTTAACACGTGTGAAGTAACCAATCACTTCTTCAGCTCTTGGAAATTTTCTTCAAACTCATTTTTCCAGAAGATCCTGATCCCATTTTGTGTTAATTTGGTTAATGTATTAGAAATTAGTTATTTTTTTCACAAACCTCCTATAATATATTGCAAAACTAAGGAAACTATAAATCTCAGTTACCGTTTTAGGATTATGCCACTCCTCCATAACCTTTTTCTTTGTAGGGTCAGCAGAGATTCCTTCATTGGATACAATGTTCCCCAAGAAAGAAACCTTTCATAACCAAAATTATCATTTTTTTGAACATTCCAAAAGCCTATAATTATGTATAGTTTGAAAAATAACCCTTAAATGATCCTCATGCTCCTCGTGAATTTTAGAATATATTAGAATATCATCAATAAAAACTACCAAAAATTTATCATGTTAGTCCTTAAAAACTCTATTCATCAAATCCATAAAAATAGTTTGAGCATTGGTCAAACCAAAGGGAATAAGAAAAAAATCATAATTCCCATATGTTGGTCTAGGAGGTCCTTGTAATATTGTCTTTATTCAACCTTAATTAATGATAACCAGAATTAAGACCAATCTTGGAGAGAAATTGTGACCCACGAAGCTGGTCAAATAAGTCATCAGTTCCTGGAAGAGGGTACTTATTCTTCAATATGATCCTATTAAGTTCTATATAATCAATGAATAACCACATTTATCCATCATTCTTCTTATAAAATTGACAATTTTCCCCCAAGGAGACACACTTGGAAAGATAAACCCCTTATCCAAAGGATCTTGGTGTTTCTTCTTAAATTCCTCTAGCTCCACAATATCCTTTCAATATGGGTTTTTTGAAATCATCTTGGAACTATGAAAATTTTAAATAGATTAAACTAAATCTCTTTATGGGGGATTCCTAGGTAACTCTTTAGAAAATAAATAAATGTATTACAGAATGATGGGAACATTATCTGTTTGTATACTGTCATTTCCTTCTTTATCTTCACCAATAATCTCTATAAAGATGGTTACAGGTTGATCTTATAGATAAAGCTTAGGTCAATATATCTACCCTTTGAAAACAATCATAGGTTTTCCATTCTAGACTACTAATATTTTCTTTTATAATGTAGTTTATTTTAGCATTATAATTTGAGAGCAAGTACATCCCTAGTATAATATAGAATTCCATCATGGGAATAGATACCAGATTTTTGATGAGATTTTTCTCACTAATGTGAATACTAGATTATTTATACATTTTTTATTCTTGGATAATCCCTATAAAAGTATTTGATAAAAGTTCTACTTATAGTTGTTTATGGATTGATTCTATATTCTTAGCAAAATTTTAGAAAATAAATGAAATTCATAAAACTAGAATTAAACAAATTACTTTCTAGCTATGAGGGAACAATCAGTGTACATTCCAAAATATCATTAAGAGCTTCAAATTCGGCCACCATGATAGAAAAAAAATTACCTTTCTCTCATAGCCTATATTGAGGTTGATGGTGATTCCCCTCCACTACCCTCAGAGTTTGATAATAATTTGAAAAGTTCCCAAAATTTTACACTTAAATCATTTTACTTAAGGTAGGGACTACACCATATTCTTTTTTTCATTAGTGTTGGGATGTTGAGGCTTAACTTCACTACAACAATTCTGATCAAGATGGAATTCTCTTCCACAATTGTAATATTTCCAAATCCTAAGAATACAATTCCTTGAATTCTTCTTTCCACATTTACTGCATGTGGAAAGTTGCACTTGGTTTCATCCTGTTACTTGGTTAAAGATCCTCCCATGTTTTTTCTCAAAAGATATTTTCTTTTTATTAAACTTATGAGACCATTGAGTCTCACCAAACTCCATTTCAACTATCATAGAAATCCTCATGATCTCCTCATAGTTTTCATAGTCTCAAATGGAAATATTATTCTATATATAATGACTTAGGCCAATGAAGAATCTATAAACCTTCCTATTAGGATCCATGATAATACTAGAGGTATAGAGAGATATAATTGTGAAGTTTATATCATATATCCCCATAGATTCATTTTCCTTCTACTTTATCTCATCTAATTCCTTTTCCATTTTATTTCTCATTTAATAGGGGGAATATTTTTTGAAAAAACTTGTCCCATTCCATAGATTCAATTTCCTTTATTGGCTTATAATTTTTAAATAGTGTCCACCACTGATCAGCTTCACCCTCTAAAAGTTAAATAAATTGGGTGAATTTACCTTGTTCTAAACAATGGAGTATAGAAAATATCTTTTCATTTGAGCTTATCCACTATTTAGTAATGAATTGGTTGGTAATTCCACTAAAATTTGGTGGTCGTTGACGTATACAGGGCTCAATGGAAATTTTTTCCCTTCATGGTGAATCCTATCTCTCAGACTAATTTAAGTTATTTCCCATAACTTGAGTTAGTTGATTCATAATTCTCAAAAAGGTTTCCATTATGGATTCCATCAGAAGGTTGTCAGCACCTAATCCATTGCATTCACCATCTACGCGGTTTTTCCATTTTTTCCCCATTTTTTAAAAGAAGAAAAACTTAGTGAGAAACCTGTTTTATTTAATAATAATATATTTCCAAGGGGACATTTATGTAATATAACATCATGATTAAACAAGTTATTCAAAAAAAACAATTTAAATTTTCTATAAATCCTTCTTAATGATTCATAAAAAGCTTGTGATTAACCAAAAATATCTCTCAGGAGTGTCAAACTAGGAGTGCGGCAAGGCCCATTATCATGCACCAGTTCATGTTTGAGTCTAGTTCAAAGTTTTTTTTTGGTTTTACCTATATATACATATATTCTAGATCCACATCCACTTTTTCATATCCAGATAGGGATTTATTTGTTCAAAAACCACATACTTAATATTTCACCAAAATACCAGGATGTTTTCCTATATTTAAAATTTTTATAGGGTTCTTCCTAAAATTTTTATATCCTAATTTCCATAAATAACTAAACCGTTATTTAATACCAACTCTTTCATCCCACATTTTTATTACATATCTCTTCATTACATTTTAAAAATAGAGGATCTTTAATGTTTAGTGTCTTGGAAATAAGGTACATTATACGTGAAAACATAAAACATTATTATAATCTATTTGAAAGGCTTATCCATTTGTTCATACTATGTAAAATGTTTCAAAAACATAACCTAGGTAAATCCATCAAAGGAAATGGTGAGCCTATATCCTATTAAGGGTAAACAAGTGAAACAATTTACTAGTGATCTTAAGGAATATACATATGAACTTGAAGAATATCATAATGTAATGAAAAAGGGAAGAAGAAGAATATAAAAATAAAACAAACATGAATAATAACATGTAAATTTGGATAAAACATTTAATTGAGTCATTCATATGCATATTACAAAGGTTTATCATTAAGGTGTCATTAAAAATCACCAAGGCTATTCACCAAGGTATCGTAAAACTTTTCGTCTCTAGAGATTGAAATAATTACCAAATGAATTTGATATATATCAGGGGAAAAACTTCATATGTATTTATTAATATGATCCAAATATATCATAATATATAATCTCATAAATAACCTATGGATAATAAAAGAAACGGGTTTCATTTCAAAAACATGGTGTTTAGAAAGTGCTAAAAAACAGGATCCTTTTGTCATTTTAAACCCACAAAAAAAGTAAGGTGGGTTTCATGTATGTTATTAATAGAAATAAAATGTAAAATTTTGACATATATTTGAATACCTTTAGGGAATATTGAGGTCTAGTCATTCAAAAAATAAAATAAAATAATTTCATAATAAAAAAATGAAAAATTTTGAGACGAAAATATGGCAGCATAATGCTATGAAACATGGTTTTAGAAAATATGAAAAAGAGGGGGTAAAGGGGTATCCAATTAATAAAAGTCTCATAATATAGTATATGGATAGAATAAAATATAAATAATAACATGTTATTGAAATTTGAAATGTATACCACACAAAATAGAAATTGAAAGGAAAACAAAAGTTTTGAAATTTCCCTTACCTTGAATAATGACTCCTTAAACTCAAATATCATTAACATGGGGGATTGAAGAAACCATGGGAGGACTCCATGGTAGGTAATAATATCATATATTTTAGTATAGTGAATTGGGAATGAAAACTAATGGAGTAATGGGCGGGTATTTATAGCAAAAGTGGAGTAGTTTTTAATTAATTTTTGAGGACACCTCAGTAGTGGTATTTACAAAACCATGGGCATTACCAAGTTATTTTCCCACAGTATTGGCCACTTGAGATACATTATATCATATTTTAATCCTAATGTGTTTACCATAATTATTACATCATTATTACATCATTAAAAATATTATTAAACATACCCAAAACTCAAAATTGTATTTTTTTATTATTCATAAAAAAATCAATTATTTTAGAAAAGTCCAAAAAATTCAACCATACCATTTTTTAATGTGTATAATTCAAAAATTAACTCTATTTTATGAAAATAATTTTCTAAAAAAATGATAAATTTTATTTTTAATTAAAATCAATTTTTACTTAGAAAATAATAATATTCACCTAATAATTTCTAAAACATTTATTTACTTATACTATGATATAATTATATTATTACCATTTAAGAAGTAAAAATTATATTTATAATTCCTTAGGAGATTTTAATATTATATTAGCCATATTACTATTCATAAGGGTAATATCACTATTCCAAAGGGTCAAGTTACTATTAACCAAAAAATTATATTGATCCCATCAAAACCTAAAAATATTTCTGATCACAACTGTGGATATCCATTTTTTGAAAATCATTTTATAGAATTAATTATTTAAAGTAGAATAATTATTTAAATGAAAAATACACTATTTTTACTATTCAAAAAAACTATGAATCTTCTTTGAAAAATACAAAAAAAACACCATAGATTAATTCTGACATTTGAAATTAAAAAATGATCATTATTTTACCACAATAATTATCTAAGTATGAGAAATACCTAAAAATAATTTATTAAATTTGTCTCAATTAAACATACATTTTATTTAGAAAAACTATTATTAAAATGGAAATGATGAAATAACAATTTTATTTAAACCGAGGGATTATATTTCAAGTAACTAGGGCCTTGATACATAACTTCTTAAAACACCTGCATATGACCAATTGGTAAGGTGTGTTATGGTGATGGACTCTTGGGGTGTCTCAAATAACATTTCCCAAGTGGTAATCTCCACTAACTTGAACATCCCCCATAGATGATTTCATTCAAGCTTAACATATTGAATCTCGGATTGGGATTGGTCCAGAGAGAAGCACAGTGATGATACATCCTTCGTAAACTCTATCAAATGGGCTTCATATGGTCCGATTCTACTAGATGAGGCCAATGACTCCTCTTTCTACATTAATTATAAATTATTATTTCTATTTATTATCAATAATCTTAACATTATGAGTTTATATTCCAATGATCATATTGACCAACGTTCATAATTGACCAACGGTGATATTTGACCAAGGGTAATATAACGATCAAAAATCAATGGTCTTATTTAAATTAAACTAACTTCATTAATAAATGTATATAGTTTTGTTGAGAACAAAATAATATAACACACATTTTAATAAAACAATTATTATTTAAAAATTTATTGTTGTTACATGATATGTAATCTTCTTGTTAGTGTTCTTGGGTCCTAAGATTCACATTCCATTGTGACCTGTTATCCCTTAGAGGGAGAGTTCACATGACTTGTGATAGTGATGATAATGAAAAAATGCACAAGGTCGGTATATGCCATTTCTGTGGGGATGTTGTGTGACACACTCAATGACTAAGGGATTATAACTAACTCTCAATCCCTAGTATGTATTCAATGAACTGCAGATACTAATTAGATCTCAATCCTTATTATGTTACTAAAAACAATGGGATCTTGACTAGATCATTGTCTATAGTATATGCATCGATGGCCAAGGGATGATGATTAGCTCTAGATTCCTAATATGTCAATTGATGTATATAAGGGATGCTTATTATCTCTACATCCTTCCCATATATAGAGAACATAATCTTCTTAAAGAGAAATAATATTGAGTTTCCCGATCACACAATTTCAAGAAGCATGATTTTATTTTCCTTGTGGATAATTCTTGATTAGTATGACACTTTGATTATTTATCTAGCATAGTGCCGAAGTAGGTACTGCTAGGTGTTGTGGTAGCTTGGTTAGCACACGACCACTTAGTTTTTATTATGTGTTATTACACATTATCTTATTATGGCATACACATGTATAAATGAGAACATTAGTTTAAGGATGCATTGGTGGTGTCCTACTGAGTCTTGTACTCACGCGCTACTGGGGTAATCCGATGTGCTTATAGATTTCAATAGAGATCCTGTGAAGAGACATGGCCTAGTGATGGATGGATGAGTAGTGAAGTGTAGGTATAGTGGAATAATATCACGGAATCTAGAGTACCATAGTTATATTTTATTTTTTTACTACTTATTATGTTGGTTTTATTTCAACTTTGGGAGTTTCTTTATTTTTTGTACATGTATACCATCACCACTTTTCTAAATTCTTTACTATGATTATATATTCATTGTTTTATTATTGTTTATTATTTTCCTACTCAATGACATGATATAGTGGGTATAATATCCCCATGGTTCCAATTGATACCCTTGCTTCTAGTTGATAACCTCTTGCATATGGGGATGTGCACATGAGGCCACGTGGCATTCCGTCTCGGCCCCTATGGTTTGCGTCAAGATATTACCAAATGGTATTAGAGACATTGGGATTCACTGACTTTTTTCTTCTCTTTTACTTGTGTTGGTATAGGTTAGGCATGATATAGTAAATTGGGACTTGGGAAGGGGAACTATTTCAGTGCATGTACAGTACTATGCAGTGCACCTACAAGTTTCCATAAAATGGAAATTTTTTGTTTTTCTCTCAATATTGATTAAATTCACCTTGGGTGATGTACATGATGTTTATATGTGAATAATGAGTCCTTATGTATGTTCATGAATCATGAATAGGCATGAAGGTTCACATGCCATATATATATACATAAATGTTATTGTGTTGCATAGTAGTTCATTAATTAAATTCCATGATATGTGCTATCAGTTTGGGATATTTTGTTCTATATGATATATCTAAGTTTTAATGTTGTGTGATATGTATATATTGGATTTAATTATCCAAACTAATCATGTTTTTATATATGGAATAACTATAGCTAACATGGAGGGACAAAGACAAGGGTTAATGCTAGGAGGGTTATACCTTGTGTTAATGGTAGACTCTTAGGAAAACCTTGTGTGATTCTATATAATGGTTAGGATATGTTTATGTTCCTAATGTTCCTTCACATTATAGAATATGTATCCTTGATGTATTATTATCACATAGTGTTTTTACTAGGAATGGGAATGTAGAAATATGGTCAAATATTCCATTAATTCTACTCATGACTTATTCATCCTTACAAGGCACCGAAATCCCTCAGGATGTTGAGTAATGGGTTGAAATTATTGTGGATCGTTGACCTAGTAGAAACTCTGAAGGAAGAGTGGGTTAAATTTAAAGGAGATCATATCAGGTGCCCAACCATTTCTATACCCCTATATCTTATGGATCCAAAATTTATAAAGAAACTAAAGGTACAACTAGATAACTTGAAGAGAAATGGTTTTATTAGACCTAGTATTTAACTGTGGGGTGCATCTGTTCTATTATCCAAAAGTGTAGATGAGGTCTTTAGCATTGAGTTGAATTCTCAAAGCTAAACCATGTTATGGTTAAGAAACAATATCCATTTCTTTGGTTCAATGATCTTTTCGACCATCTACATAGAACCTGATGTTTCTCCAAGATTGATCTTTGGTCGGGATACCACCAATTGTGAGTTAGGGAGTGGGATATTCTAAAGATGATGTTTCAGAGAAGATACATATTATATCTGTACTTTGTGAAGTCTTTTGGGATAAAAAATTTACTTCTAGTGTTCATAGACATCATGAATAATATCTTTCATCCATACTTGGACTCTTTCATCAAAGTGCTCATTGATGATATCCGTATCTACCTTTAGAAACTAGAGAAACATTCTAGGAACCTAGAGAAAGTCCTAATTATTCTTTGAGAACACATTATCTATGTCATGATATAAAAATAAAGGTTTTATATTAAAGAGGTGAAATTACTAGTATATATGGTGTCTAAGACCGGTATATCAATAAACTCGAAGAAGGTTGAGGCATTCATGTTTTGGACATGTCCCCAAAATGTGTTTGATATTAAAAGATTTCTGTGATTAGTAGGATATTATAAGAGGTTTATCTAGGACTTCTCACAACTATAAGAATCCATGATATAACTGAAAAATAATGGAGTAAATTAAAAATGATAAGAATAACGTGATGATGATTTCCTTGAGCTTGATGAAAAATCTAGTAATAACACGCCCTAATCATGGGATTGGTTATGAAGTGTACTGTAATGCATCAGGAGTTGGTCTGGGAGTGGTGATAATGTAGATAGAGTAGGTAGTGGTCTATGGTTCTCTTTATCTATGACCCTATGAGATGAACTAACCTACATACGACTTAGAGCTAACAAAAGTGGTTAGTGCTATGAAGTGTGGAGACACTATCTACTCAATGAGAGATTTATTATTTATGGGTACCAAAAGATTCTTCACTATATCTTCACCCATAGGTACCTAAATATGATACAGAGGAACTGGTTTTAGTTTCTGAAGATGTTTGACATTGATATGGTGTATGCACCTGAGAATGGAAATTTCTTAGCTAATTCCCTTAGCCGTAAGACACAGGCTAAGTAAGAACATGGTGAGAGGTCCTCAGAGGGGTGGTGATTTGATGCGTTTATTGGATAATTGGAGGATTGATGCCATAGGGGACCATGGTGATATGACTATTTCTACCTTTATAGTCACAACCTCACTTATGGATTAGGTAAAAATTGAACATTAGTTATACTTAGAGTGTGTTGTAATGATTGAACAACTAGCTGGTGATGACTCAATGTGTAGATGGTCAATAGATTATAGTGACATGATCTTGGTTCACAGAAGATTATTAGTACATGATTCCATCAGAGAGGTTCTAATGATGGATTAAACTACCTCTAGATAGGTAGTACATTCTTGTTTGACCAAGATTCATCATGACTTCCGGAGACAGTTTTGGTGGTCCGGAATGAAGAGAGACATTGCTTTTTTTGTCTCCCGATGCCTCAATTATCAGAGGGTCGAGTCTCAGCACCATCATCCTGGTGGGTTGTTATAGCCACTCCCGATATCTATGTGGAAGTGGGAAGACATTGGGATGGACTTTGTGATGAGATTACCTAGGACCATAAGGAGTTGTTACATAGTTTGGGTGATTATTGAACAGATAAAGAAGTCTACTCACTTCTTAGAAATCAGAGAGTCTCACTCAGTTGAAGATATTGGGAAGCTCTATGTCCCAGAGATAATGTGTCTGCATAGATTTTATTTGACCATTGTTTCAGATAGATACGCATGTTTCACATCATACTTTTGGTAGGGTTTACAGAAATCCCTAGTTACTCAACTAAGATTGAGCACAGTGTACCATCCTTAGGATAAGGGACAGTCTCAATAGACTATATACATATTGAAGGATATTACTCGAGCTTGCATTTTAGACCATGGTAGAGTATGCGATGATTACCTAGAATTGAGTGAATTTTCATAAAATGTCATTAATTAGTCCTTGATACATATGGGACCTTATGAGGCTATTTATGGGAGGCCATGACACTCACTTATATTTCATCTTGAGGAAGCGGTTATTGGATCTAGTATGGTTTAGGAGACCTCTGAGAGAGTGCAACTGATACAATAGAGATTAATCACTACTCAGAGTAGAAAGGGATTATATGCTGATTGTAGGAGTATACCATTGTAGTTTTATGTGGGGGATCCTGTTTACTTGAGAGTGACTCCTCTGTGAGGGAATATACGTCTAGGGAAGTAGGTCAAATTAACACCATGTTTTTTGGGACCCTTTGAGATCAGTGAGTGGATAGGGGAAGTGTCATATCATTTGGACCTCCCTTATCACTATCGAGGTATGCACGACATGTTCTATGCATCACATATTTAGAGGTATATACTTGGTCCTATGGCTGTTATTGAGTTTAGTATGTTGAATGAGAGACTGAAGAATGTAATAGGGAGTTTTTGGTAGGAATCATATCTTGAAGAGATAATGTGTTTTGAGGAAAGATCGTACAACTAGTCTGGATTCATTGGAAGCATGGATGGATCCAGGATGTGACATGGGAACATGAGTTTTATTTTTGAGCTTAGTGGCTTTAGTTGTTTGAGGGATACCTCTAGTGACACTTCTCAAGGATAAAAAACCAAGAGAGGGGGAGAATTGTATTACCCTAGATTTTATAATGATAATAAAACCCTCTTGTTGAAAAATTTTTAGCGTCTTATGTGAAAAAAAATGATTTATCAATGGAAATATCTTAATAAATGAGTTAAAGGACTTTTGTAATTGTAAAATCCCAATTAACGTTTTGGAATATACAATTGAATATTTTTCGAGCTACAAACTAAGTTGGAGTGAGATTCTGAGTCCTATGAATCCTTAAAAAATACATAATAAAATTATTGAATATATTACATTAAGTGTGATACTTTTATTCAAAATAATTGAATAACTCCAAAATAGTGAAATATATGAGAAATATGAGATCAATATTAGGTTCGGGACATGCTGTTTATGTTGGGTGGGGTATAACATTTGTAAGCATTGTATGTTTATATTCCTCACTCATGAAAATAATTTATTTTCTAATTTTTATTATATTATTTTTTTTAGAAATAATTTATTATCTCTAAAATGGTGTGTCGTGTGAAAAATATGAGAATGCTATTGCGTATGTAATGGTTATTTTACCATAGGCAATGTATAATTTTTTTATGAAACCAACATATTTGTCAGGTCACAAAATAATTTGAGTTATTTGTTAGTAAAATTAAATAATAAATTTAATTAATTGATTAATTAATAGGTAGTATTAATTTTTCCCCCAATTGACATGTTCCACCATTTTTGAAGGCTTAAGGAATTTGAAATATTGGTTTTGAGCTGTTTTTAATGATTTAATTTTATAAATGCATTAAGAGGGTGAAATTAAACACTACCTACTAAAAATATAGTCAAATTGTAAATTAAATTGATGGATTTAGTAGGGTTTTAAATCTTTAGAATTTTCACATAGGGTGACCTTCTATAAATCATCAGGCCCACAACCTGTTGATCTTAGGTTTCCTCTAAAGGTGTAGGTGAACCACTATAGACCCCTTCCAATTGCTTATCCCTAACCCATGTGGGATCTCCTCCTTCATCTCCCTTAACCAAGCATGGTGACCCTAGGTTTGTTTTTTATCCTTTTTATTGAATAAAAGGAAAATGATAGTTAAAAATTAAGATTGAGAAAAAATGAAAAAAATGATAAAAGTATAATTTGTAGATTACAAACTGATAATTTGTGGAAAATAACTATCGTAAGATAATTATAGGTGTATGTTTTTATAAAACAAATTATTATAAGATAATTCTATAATTATCCAAGGGTAATTATAAAGGATTTTTCAAGTAACAAAAATTATCAATTTTGAAAAAGGATTATTATCATATTATCAAAAATAATTATCATGAATTAAATGATAATTTCAAACACATGTTTTTTAAAATGGAAATTTCAAAATTATCTAAGAAAGAAAAATTCTCTTCACATGTGATAATTTAGATAATAATTTAAAAATTTTCCAATATAGATAAATTATCATCATATGTGATAATTTTTAATAATAATTCAAAAATTATCCAGGAGTGAGATGGTAACATCAATTATGATATTTTATTTCTTTTTGAAATATAATAGGTGTTTTGGTTATAGGAAACCTTGATAAACCTTGAGTACTGAGGATCCTTTAAAAAGGCCATGAAGAGGTGATCTTGGCTGGTGTTTTTCACTCCTTTCTACAATGAAAAATTTTGAGGTTGGAAGTTCCTTAACCTTTGGGAATCTTTAACACATTACTTCCATTAATATGAATATGCATTGACATATTTCGATGACCATGATAGACTATGATCACATGTGGGTGTGTGTAGACTTGTATCCCCTATATTACACTTGATACCCCGAGTAATTTTATCTTATTAATCATGTTTGATGTTTGATGACATGTATTGTGTGTGAAAATTTACTTATGATGATATGTTATGATTTATCATATATCCTTCCATTCTATGTATTCCATGTGGTAATGTTCTTAGAGACAAAGATAATGGGATCATCATGACATGTTATCCCTTGGAGGGGGAGTGTGTATAACTTGCAATGGTCAAGATGAGGGACTGATAGACGATGTTGGTATACGATGATGCCTTGGGGATGTCGTGTGATGCAATCAATGACTAAGGGATGTTGACTGACTCTCTATCCTTGGTATGAATTCAATAAAGAGGGGAAGCTGGTTGGATCTCAATCCCTAGTGTGTTACTCAGAAAAAGCGATGTTGACTAGATCTCGGTCCCTAGTATATCCTTTAATTTATAAGGGATTATAATTATCTCTCAATCCCTTTTATATATAGAGAACATAATATTCTTAATAACCATTAATGATAGGTTTCACAATCCCATAACACTAAGAAGCATGATTTCATTATCCTCATAGATAATCCTTGATTCGTCTTACACCTTTATTATCCATCACACATAGAGTCGAAGTAGGTACGACTAGGGGTTGTCGTAACTTGTTTAGAACACTACTATTAGGTTTTGATTATATGTTATTACACATTATTTTATTATGTAATACACTTGTATACATGAACACAACAGGTAAAGGAAGCATTTGTGGTGTCGTACTATGTATTGTACTCACACATCACATGGGAATTCGAATGCGGTTGTATATTTCAAGAGGGATCTAGTGAAGGGAAAGGTCTCAGTGATTGATGATAGAGTAATAGAGCATAGAGATAGAAGAAGACCGAGATGGAATTTGTAGGACTAAAGTTAACTTTCTTTCTATCTACTATTTATTACATTGGTTTTCCTGCCATGTTGGGTATGACTTTATTTGTATTACATGTATTCCATCTTTACATTTTCGTATATTTTAATCTGATTTTTTATTCATTTTTTATTGATTTTCATTATTTTCTTACATGGTGAAATGATATGTAGGGTATAGTCTACCCATGGTTCCACTTGAGACCCTCACTACTAGTCAGAAACCTCTTGCATATGGGGAGGGGTGCATGAGGCCATATGGTATTCCAGATTAGTCCCTATGGTTCAGTATTGGATGTAACACCCCTTGTATGAGTGGCCTCAGAATGAAGAAACCAGTGTGTGTTTCTATTTTAACATCTTCTCATATTATTAATTAAGAAAATCCATCCATTCTTCATAGCGTGACATATGAGGTCACACCATGAAATTATAAGACAACCATTAAACTAGCCCCTTTTTCCATTCTCATGGAATGGAACACCCCCTAAATTTCATTCATAGTGTGAATTAACCATTCATGCTTTCAATGACCAATAACAAGTATTTTAAGCCACTTCACCAATCTGGATCATACATGAAATCATCTCAAGCACCCAGGTCACCATTGAAGTCATAAATGCTTATTAAACTATACATTTTAATGATGTTAATATTTTAAGAACTATATTTCAATTCTTGGTTCCAAAAAAAAATTCACGAAGTAGGAAATTCAAATTCTCTCAGGAATTTTCCAACCCGTATGGACATTGGGTATTACAGGTTGGGTCTGTAAATGTTTTTCACTCCTTTAAAATTTGAGGTTTCTCTTAGTGAGTTCCACTACTCTCACATAATAGATATGAGTGAAGAGTATATTTAGTATTTCTTCTATTTAACATGCAATAAAAATGTGGGGTTCATATATTTCATTCCACATTTATTTATTATTTTGAACAATGTTTCACTGTACTTGAACCATTATTTTTTTAATGTGTTAATATGTTTCACTTATATATTAATAATTTACTCTGATTTACCATTTCATTTAATGAATTATTAAGAGTTCTATTCAACACCCACTAGACCAAACTGATATATCAATAAAAAAATTAGGGTATTCTATAAGATCACTGCATAGTTGAAGAAGACGATGATGATTATATGAGGAATACATGTTAAGATTTTTAGGGACATGGCCTATAGAAATATGATGGATTCATTAAAAATAAATATACCTAAGATTCATTGGATGTGGTTAAGATTTAATTCAATTTGATCTATGAAAGGAGGGAGAAATAAGTTTTTTTGTTGATACAATTCTATTTGAGGATGCTCAACAGTGGTAGTTCATGTTCTTCAGTAATCATGATGAGTCAGTTGTTTTTTTGGGTGAGGTTTCTTGATCATTTTCATTATGATATAATTTCATCATCCATGATGTTCGATTTTTGGTTGGAGTTTTTACTATAATCAAGGGAAATTCCAATGTATAGATTTTCTGTGTTTGACATATGAACCTCTTGAGTTACGCTTCAAACTAATATCTAGATAAAGAGGCTTGACAGTGTCATTTTGGAGATGGTTTTCATCTAGAGATTCATTTCTAGGTTTCCCCATTTTTTCTGAACATATCATGGGGTACTAGGAAATTTAGATGTTATTGAGAGGATACTCGATATGAGAAGATCATCTCAATAGGGGATTCTCTAGGAATACTCATTGAAAAGGGTTGTATTCAGAGGTTCAAAATAACCTGGTTAGATAATATTTTAATTTGTTAGAACCTAGTTCCATCCTTATTCATCTTGTTTATCTAAATTTGGTATCATACCCCCACTAGAGAATTAGTATTATTTTTTTCTTATAGAGGTCATAAAACTCAGAATATTTGATTCCTAAACATCCTAAGTATTTATCATAGAGATGGTGGTCCTCTTCAAGATCAGTTGTTGTATTAGTATCCTAGAATTTTTTAGAAAAATGATGTTCTAGATTTTGATTATTAAAGAGGAGATAAAATAGGAAATGAAAACCCCCTTGATGCTCTAATTATTTAATGAATATATCTCGACCGTGGAGGTGGTCTGCATCAGGTCTAGAGTGGTCGTGGAGCTGGTCGTGGACTAATCCATGCCTTAGAGTTTCCAATAACTGGATATATATACATCATACAAGGTATCATTTTCATATTTTCTAATTTGGTGTACAATTTAATTAATGTAGGAGCTTCATATTCATCTATTTCATAATCCCTAGTCTATGATTTGGGACTTGAGATACTGAGAAATTTATTTATCTTGGATTTGGCTACACCAGTTGAAGGTCGAGCTATCTTATTCGATATGTGAAGTGATTTAGATATGATTTTGGGGAATCATTACTCTTGAGGATATTTTCTATATTTTTAGATACATATATATGACGTTATCCTCAAAATGGAATGAATGTATTGATTATTGAAAATTATGAATTTTCTCATGAGGTGAGTTATATTCTATAATATTGACAGAGAGAGATTTGTGTTCCTTGGAAATTGATACTCTCAGATGGGTTGTAGAAATGTTGAGACCATATATTCCTTGATGACTGAGCTGATGTTGAGTTTAGTGGAGGATCAACAAATGGTGTTTCCTTTGATCATAGATTAGTATCTAGATGTCTTTCCTAAAGTGGTTGTTATCCATCCCATTTAATGTGAGATTGATTTCAGATAGATTCATTACTAGGTATTTTTACTATATTGATGTCTCCCTATAGGATGATTCTATCATAGTCACAACATCTATGAAATTAGATTGATGATATTATATAGTGAGGTTTCATTCAGTGCAGAATTTCACCATGAAAATATCTAATTCTATTTATGAAGAAGGCATATGACGGTGTGTGGGTGTGTATTGATTATCATCATTTGAAATGGGTGAAATTGAAGAAACACTACCCTATTCTACTGATCGATGATTTGTATAATCAGATAAAGGGATCTTGTACTAATTAACTTAGCTCCAAGTGCCTCTTAGCGGCATTGTCTTCCCCTTGCCCTCTCCCCAGGGTTTTCCTCGGCAGAGATTTGGAGGGAGAGGTTTTGGTGGGCCTTCTCCGGTGCCTCCCCCTCCCTCTATTCCTCTCATATCTACCTCTCCTTCCCCATTATTTTCTCTTTACATTTTTTATTTCTCGATGATGTTATGTGCTTCAGACATGATGAATATGACTCTTTCAAGTTGGTGGTCTTCTCAGGGCGACAATTCTCATTGGCGTTTTTGGTGGTTCTGATGAAATTTGTGTTGTCGAAGCCCTGGGCCACTGATTCCATACTCTGACCCCTTATTCTTCTATGAATGTTTAGGTTGGAGATGGAGAGGCTCAAACTTAAAGGTTTTGGGTTTCAATGCGGTGGCTGAGGGTTTTATTAGCGCTACAAGAGTCAAATCAAGATTGTCAGATTTCTTGTGTTGGCAATCTTTGATTCCAATTTTTGTGATGTTTGTTTCTGGAGGTGGTGGTGGAAGTTATCATTGGGTAACCCTCGATACGTGGCCCTGTTGAGGGCATTGTTTTCTCCATACATTTCTCTTACACCAGGATTCCACCAATATTCTCCTATTTGGATCTTCATGGTGGTTTCCAAGGTGTTTTGGGATGTGATTTTGAGCGGTTGACGGCAGTACAGGTGATGTATTTTATGTTGGATTCATATCCTTCTATTATGCCGGGTTGATCATCCTATTTGGTGTGGTTATTACTAGACTAGAGATATGTTCATCGGTTGTAGTGGGTTTCAGATGAAAATGTTGAAGGTGATGATGTTCTTGATGATAGTGGGTGGAAGTTCTATCTTGGTTCTGCATCTCAGATATCTTTCACTGACAATCAGCTCCTCTGGTGTTAGGGTGATGATGACGATAAGTGGTAAGGATGGAGTTTCTAGTTCATTTGGTTTTCTCCAGTCATAGGCTCTAGCGGTTTGGGCGGTGTTGATGTTGATGATAGTATCGTACCTTGGTGATGATGACATGTGTCAACGATGTGACTCCAGCTAACGTGATGATTCTTGGATTGAGGTCTTTTTAGGTTTGGCGTGGGTTTTTAATCTCAAATTTTCTATAATCATCATGTAACTTTGGATTGTTGTGCGGTGTAATGTGGTTTACCAATTATCCATAAAGATACATTCTTGAAAATAAAAAATAATTTTCAGTCAGTAAGCTAAAGGGAGCTTGTTAGTTCTTGAAGATTTATTTGTGGTCATGATTTCATTAGAAGTGAGAAAAGGTTAAGGATATTCCAAAGAAAAATTTCAGATATTGTTATGGGATGTATGAGTACATCAATAATGTCTTTTAGAATCATGAATGTTCTAGTAGTGTTTGTAAGACTAATTAATTATGTATTCCATGATATTCATGATTCTCATGGTTTTAATCAATGACATCCTGGTGTATTTAGTGTTTTAGGAAGAGATTTCAGGTCATATATGATCTAATTTGGGAGTCCTTTATTATAAAAATCCATTTTATATAGTGTCAAAGTGTGTTTTCTAGGTCCATGATGTTCCTTTCATGTGGTATGTTGTGTCTTTCCATGGATTTTTCAGGAATTATTTTAATATTGAGTTAGTTGTTTATTAGGTAACTGCTAAGAATATTAGGGAAGTTCTAAGTTTCCTTAGTATTATTGGATATTACTAGAAACTAATTTATAGATTATATTATATTTTTAATCCCCTAAAATCATTTACTAGTAAAGATCATGATTTTTTATGTATTGAACAGTTTCAATAATCTTTTTTTGAATTTAGAAGATAATGCAATCATCACTCATATTCTTTATTTTCTTGAGGAATGTGCTGAATTAAATGTTTTTTATGATACTTAACATATTAGTTTGGGACGTATTTAATGTAGAAGAGTTATGGGTCTCTTTAATTATTACTACATGGATGTAACTATACCACCCATGATCTTGATTTGGTAGTAGTGGTGTTTCCTAAATGTTGTGGTAGTATTACCTCATTGGAAGAGGATTTACAATCTTCCCAAATCACAAAATATTGAGTTATATATTCTCTCAGTGTGATTTTAATTCACAGTAGTGGTGCTGGATATAATTCATGCTGGATTATGACTTAAATATTTCCATTTAAAGGGATAAGGGGAAGGTTTTTGAAAATGTTTTGTGTAGATCATTTTATGATGATGTTTTTTGTGAGTCTAGATATTCTTGTAGATAGATAGAATAATTTATTCCAATTCTCCTTTATATGATACTAGTTGGTGGAAGAGGATGTTTCTCTCATATGATTTTTCAATCATATTTAGTGAAGTAGGAGGAATCCTAGTTTGGGGATTCTGAGGTGGTGTTCTGAAAATATCATGTTATATGTGGTGATGAACATGAGGGATTTTATGAGGAAGATCAACATTAGTTGTTTTTATAAGGGAGTTTTTTTGTTTATTTAGAGATGCATGAGGTTGTCCTCTATATGTTCCATAGTTCGCCCTTTTTAATGCATCCATTTGTGGATAAGATGTATCATAACTTGAGATGTCAGTTTTGGTTTCCTAGTATGAGGAGATATGTTGAATATTTTTTTCACGATGTTTGGTTCTCCATAATGTGAAGTCAGAGCATTGTGTTTTTGGGGTTATGATTCAACAACTTGATGTTCCCCAGTGAAAATGGGAGGAAATCTCAATGGAATTAATCATTGGTATTCCCTAATCTTAGGTATAATGTGAATCTATATGGGTTATTGTAGACCACTTGATGATATTAGATCACTTATTAGTGATTAAGGATTAGAGTAGAGTAGATGTTTTTTTGTGGTAGTAGTTGAAGGAAGTGGTGAGGCTTCTTGGGTTTCCTATGGTGAGAATCTCTAATAATGATCCATGTTTCACCTATGATGTATGGGGATGTATAAAGTGTTCTATTGGATGTCAATTATTTATTTGCACCAAATTTCATCTATATAAGTATGGCTAGGATAAGAAGACTATCTAAACTCTGGAAGGCATGTTATGTGCATGTGTTCTAGATTTTAGAGGACTATGGTTAAATAAATTACCCATGATAGAGTATTATTATAACAATTGTTATCAATATACCATTGATATGGATTATTTAAAAGTGTTGTATGTATGGCCTGGACAATATATGTTTTGTTGGACCAAGGTTAGAGCATAATTTGTTCTTAGAACAGAGTTTTTTCAAATCACAGTAGAGTAGGTATAGGTGATTTAGGAGTATATGAAGGTGAAATAGGATATTCAGAGGTTCTATGATGATCATAAGATAAGACCATTGAAGTATGATATTTAGATCATGTGTTCATGAATGTATATCCTCATCGTTGGTTCATAAGGATTAATCGTTGGGGTAATACTTATCCCATATTTATGGGAACTTATAAGGTGTTTTGTGTGTTGGAATCATTGTGTATCTATTACCCTTCCCCACTATAGATGGATCATATGTATGATTTTTCCATGTATCAAAGATTCTATGGTATCTACATGATGATTCACATGTCTTCGACTGGGGTGAGTTGGACATTGTAGATGGTGTGACCTTTGAGGAATGATATATTGATATTCAAGATCATCTAGAGAAGGTGTTGTATTGGCATTCTATTCCCTTGGTTTTTATCATATTGTGACATGGTTGTTTAGAGGAGAGTACTTAGGATCATGAGTCGTGGATTCATGAAAAATAACCTATGTGTTTTATGTTTTATTTTTATATAGATAATATTTATGAACCTTCATGATTTATGAGATTGTTGATGATTTTATGTGTTTATGTTCTTAGTTCATATGATATGTTAGTTGTGCCCTCATTATATATATTCCTCGAAGAGTTATCAGATGCGATGGTTATTTGGTTTACCCATTTTCTTTACTTCCTATTTTTTTGTATAAATTTTCAATGATGAGAATTTTTTTATAGGTATCTAATGTAAGGATTAGGTCCTTCCCAAGACTTTACATTGTGCTTTTTAATGATTAGATGTTCTCGAGAGGAAGATGGAGGAGTGGTGGTGTAGTTTGAGATGACATTTTATCCCATAACCCATTCTATGGTCTGGTTCTTGAGGTTTCAACATAGTGTAGTTCTATGAAAGATCCGTATGATGTAGGGTGTGGGTTGATTGTATTTCTATATATTAAATTTTAAAAAAGGACTCTTCCAAAGACCTATTTTTTCATATCCATGGTCATTATGGTGTGGAATATGATTATAGGTGTTTTAGTTTCTCTTCTTATTTCTTGGATAATGTTTAAGATTTTGTATCGAGGTAGGGTATTAATTACTTCTTCTCATTTTATGTGTAAGTGTGGTATTACCATGATTTTGATTATTTGTATAATGGTGGAATTGATTTAATGATGATAATAAAATTGGAATTGAAATAATGGGAGTAATTTCATGGTATGTAATGATCTCATATGATTTATGCCTTGTTGGATTCCTCTTGAAATTTTCATGATATTGTAAAAATGAATGATGAGATTATTTTTGTTCTGTGGAATATATGATAATATTGAAATTGGATAAACAATGTAAATATATTAATTTGATGTTAATAATGAAAGAGTCATGTGAAATTATTCACTATTATTCCTTGATAATTTCTGAATATTAATGTGATGTGTGAATTATTTCTATAATTTTTTTATAGACATGGTTAATCATTGTATTCTGTTTCTTATTGGGGAAACCTACTCATAATTAATTGATTAATCCAATATAGTAATGTAAAAAAAATTCGTAAATTAAATCTTTTTAGGGATGTTTTAAGATGAATTTATTTGTTTTGGTGTGATATAATTAGTTTACCCAAAGATTTTTCCACTGAATATATGTTTTGTTATCAAGATTATGATATAGGTTGTTAGATACTTTTCCATGTTTAGACATGTGTAACCTAGTGTTGTTGGGTATGTAGGAATAGGTTGAGAGATGATTTATCCAATTTCACAATTGTTTTTGGCTTTGTCTATAATTTGGTGTGGAGAATTTTTTGATAGATAAAACAAGTTTAAATATAAACTTTATTATATCCCATGGTGGGTATGGGTTGAGACTTGGGCATAACTATTTTCTTGATATATTTATTTCATGAAGGCTACCTTGTTTGAAGTTATTTTTTGTGATTTACAGTTGGATGATGTAGTTGGCCGATACACTGTGAGTGCATCTTCCTTGTGGTAGTTCACGTTGTGTTCTAAAATATCCTGATTATAGATTGAATAATGAATAGAATAATGATTTGATTTAAATTTGTGTTTGTGATGGAAATTTTGATCAGAAATCATGGAATTGGTTTGGATGAATACTCTAAGAGCATCTAGTAAAAAAAATTGATGGTAAGAAAATGAATGATTAAAAGAAATAAAATTAGGATTGGGTTGGAATAATTATTTAGGATTGTGGGATAAAATCATTGATTTAAATATTAATTATTAGATATTTTGGATTGATAAATGGATATGAAATTATTAAAAAAGAATTTATGATGGTGTTTAATGAATAATTGGTAATTTATAATTAATTAGTGAATTTGGTTAATAATAAACCACAATTCTTGTATTCCTTTTGGAGAACTATATTTCTAGCCTTATCATGGATATCTAGGATTTCATGACGAATGATTGATATAGGTTTCCTTTAAGGATAAGTGGTTCCCCCCAATGTTGTTGTGTGGGATATCTTTTTATTATATTATCTATTAATTTCCACCACCTGAGTATGCAGGGGTTGCCAATGCCCATAATCGTGATGGGTTCAGGTTTTTCTTTCCTATATCTAGGTCATAGAGGATTTTTATGACTGACTACTCTCCCACCCCACACTCCCTTCTAGATATAGAAAATGTGTATGCATATCCATGATATAATGGATTAAGGCATTATGTATGTGGATACATGGGCTGTGATAGATCTCAGTCTTACTATAGGTGTTTGTGTAGGATATAATGTCTTGAGGTATAACAAATACATGTATTCCAGCTGTTGTGATGGTTACTATAGGTTTACATGCTTGGGATATATTGAATCAATGTATAGTTCATGATACATGGGTTGTTATGGATTTCAGACTTACGAATTGGTTATAGATATGGTTTTGATGTGTGCACATGATGTAGTATGCGATGAGGACATGGTTGTGGTATGTTTAACAGAGTGTAGTATGATATGTGGAGGGTATGAGATCATCATGATATAAGATTTTTGGGTGAGGTTGAATAATATAGTGGGAAGAGTGGCTTCAAGGTATCTTTCACAAGCGTACACACACACACACACACATATATATATATATGATTTGGTATTATGTCACCTATTTTTTGGGTTACATGGTGGGTGACATATGTTGAGGATGGGAGTAGATTACCTACATAGAAAAAGAGTAAGATTCATCTATTTATTCACTGATCCTTAGTATGATTCTTTCATATTTGTATAAGAGGTTCCAAGTAGGATCCTATGAGTTCACCTATATGCTAACCTCGTGTATATAGAAACTATTTTTTGCTCTACATGAGATAATTTGTGATCAATCTTGGTGTTACTTTCTCTGGGAGTTGTTCAATAACAGTATGAGTTTTTGGTCCTTTCCTAGGCATTATCTTGTAATTTTATTTGTTTCTGTTTGAATGAAATTACATTTGTTTATTGTGATTGGATATTTATTTATGATACATTTTTTTAATGGATAATATCTATCTTATTACTATTTACTATATGTATGGAAATTCCTACCATTTCTAGTCAATTCATACCCTCGGTGTTGTTCACAAACCTGTGGAATATTAGAGGTTGAATTCCAAGGATATCCTCATCTTCACCATCATCCTAGGAGGGAAACTAATGAAGGGGGTTATCATGAAACATGTACTCCTAACCCTTATAATTATATTTAAATACTTTTATAGTTGGCCACTAGGAACCTGGAGTGCAAAAAAACTTATTGGTTGGGAATATTTGTGTCCATCTTGTCTATATTCCCTAACCATTTTGAATGATAAAGAGGTATTTTCTTTAATAATAAATTGAGTATTTGGACCCAACCTTTTTTTTAAAAAATATTCACACCCTAGAGGCTTATCCCAACCTATTTAAGTATAAATTATAATGTATTTACATCTGCGAACTACCTAGTGATTAAATAAATAATGATTTTTATATTCTAATAGGAAAATGATTAAAATATCCTAACTAATTCAAATAATCCTACTTCCTTGAGTTCCCTTTCAAACTTTTCACATCTTCAATGCACCTAGGTGGGCCACCCCTTTCGTATTGAAAAGAAACCTCCGGAGATAATCTTCTAACTTGAGTTACAACATATCCTTTATTCAAAAGCTTCTCTTCACATAATGGACATGTAGTTATAGACCTTTGATTCTTGAGTACATGGTCATTCCTAATGGTTCTATGGAGTATACCCTAGGACATACCCATCTTTAAGACCTATCTCCTTGTTAAAGTTACTCATTATAGATATGTTGGATCCAAAAAACATGTGGTGAGGGTTGATCAAATGTTCCAGTTGGTTTTTTCCCTCAAGATGATATGGGATGTGTTCATCACTCAGTAACCCTAGCTGATAGAGAGGTAACCTCTCTCGCATTGGGTAGTTTTTAAAACAATTTTCTTTCATCTATGGGATAGGTAGTTTTCTTGGTCATATGCACTATCATTGGCTATTGTTTACAATTTTGATCATCTCCATCCACCTCACACTAATAGTCCAATTAGCGTGTTCCAAATTAATTTCACTAAAAGAGTAGACAACATGGAATGGATATTGAGTTTTATCAAAAGAAGATATCAAATTAAATAAAAAGAAATAAAATTTAAAAACGTTAAAAATTATACATTGAAATAATAAAAGTATATAACATATAAAAAATGTGTTTTCTGATGAGACCCACAAGAATGGTTTGTTAAGGAATACATTTTCATATATTATATATTTTTTCCTATGTATTAAAAGTATCACATGATTCTTATGTGGATGGATTTAATGTGAGAAGCATAGAATAATTTCTATGTTAATGGGAAAATATCATAAGAACATCCAGTGAAACATGGTGTAATGAATGGGTGGAACCTTATAGAAAATTTATAGGGGTAAGCATGATCATTTGACTTTTAATTTATATAGGCGATTTAGATTATATATGAAACACTATATTTTACTTAGAATTAAAATACTCTTCATTCTGATCATATGTAATTCTACGCGGGGGGGGGGGGGGGTATTCTTGTAAAATAAAACTAATTCTTTTTCTAGAATATTAAATTGTACACTTTAAAGGGGATGATTTAAAAAAAGTGTACATGTCTCGCTATGTAGAAATAACCAGACTATGTAAAAGTAATACAGTTCCTAGTTTTACACAGCCACATGAACTAGAAATCATATGCAGTCATTCTCAAAGAAAACGACTTAGACATTATTTTTGATAACTGAGAAGTAATTTTTTGAAGCCACTTCATTTCTTTGTAGTGATTTGATCATTTATAGAGACAAGGCAATGATCTTTTGTGGATGCATAAAATTATTACAAAGGTCTAGTAATTTAAATCATGGTGACAGATATATGTTGTGTCCACATGATTTATATTTGGTGGGTTCATAATTTTCAATGTTGAGGAGGAATATCAAAGAATCAATGAACATTAGTGTTATAAATATGTGTTTTTTCTTATCTTAGGTTAAATGATCACAAAATTATTATATATAAAATCCCAAAACTCATTTTAGGAAATAAGTAATTTCCCTAGGGAAGAAGTTTGTTAAATCATTTCATTTTAAAGAAACTCTTTTCCAATAAAGTCTTTGGAGAAAAATTCCCTCCTCTAGACTTTAGATTTATATCTTAATAGGAGAGGTTTTATATCCCGTATATTTTATATATTCATGAATCACCCATATTAAAATATTACAGACCAACCTACAAAAGATCACCATGATTCTACCTTTTTTACCCCACATAGCTTCTTTTCAAAGGTCTTCTCATGTAATTATTATACAATGGCCATCCTCAACACTCTATATCATTTTTGGACCCCACCCAATCACTTATATAGATAGAATTTTATATGAAATATTGGTTTACTATATTTTATATGAAATTATTCTAAATATACCACCTCTTCATAAAATTTTCCAATGATCACCCCTTCTGCAAAAGAATCATTCTATAGGTTTTTAAAGTATCCAATTTACCCAAAAGGTCTTTTTATTCTTGGTTTATTTAGATCAAAATCTCTAAAATACATTGGTATCCAAGCCTTCTCCAAACCAATTAGACATACATTACTAGTCCACCACACATTAACTTTGATCATGTATTCCATTGATAATTATAATTAGTAATATTATAGAAAGTGTCCCACTAGATATTATATCTAACAGATATGATCCTCAAAGTACTAACAATAATGTATTCCTTTGATAATTGTGTCTCTCTTAATTAGGAACCAGTGAAATCTCTTAAATATTAGGACACTAATGCTAAATGATATATACCAGACTCAATATATTCCAAAAATCTAGTTAGGTATATTTTTTTAATCAATTAACTACCGACACTCACCTTCTAGCTCCACCTAGTTGGTTTACCTAACATAGTTATTTAAATTGAAACAAATTCCACCAAGTTCCCAATTAATTTTTTGATCAACATAACTTATGTAAAACTAATGATCTTGATATATAAATGGGATTCCAATTTAGTATGCATCCCAACTCTTATTCATTGGATCACATCACCCATGAGTCCATTCATCCTCTCATTTCCAATTACCAATAGATAAGATACAATCATAAATAGATGTTCATGTATAAGCCCAAACAAACCATTATTAGGTACCCTATACCTAGTTGTATATTCCCTATGAAATTAAAAATCTTATAATTGTTCAATTTAATAAAAACTTAAATTATAAGACATAATACTATTGTATGTATGTACAAAAATGGAACTTCATTGGTCTTGTATGCACAAACCTAAAAGGAACAACATTGGTCATGGATAAACAACCACAAATAGAATCTAATAGACCTTTTCACTTGACCAAAATAGGTAATATTTGTCTCTTTAAAAAGAATTGATCTATTTGGGTTTTGATTCCATTTACTGGGATATATTTGTATCTCTTCTTATGAGAACAATACCAACTCCAAGACACCTACTCTCTCCCAATATGGTGATAAATTCTAGTGTTTCAGGATATATGGATTTAAACTAAAATGTAACTATAAAAACCCATATATTTAACACACATTATCTAATGATTTATTATATTAAAAAAAGATAGTGAATCCCAAAAGATCATAAAGCCTATTTTATTTTTGAAATTATGTACATTAATTATGAACTTGATACATGACTACAAAAATATTATTGAAAAAATCCTTAACATGTTTCTAAAACTATAAATTTTTTTAAACTGTATGGGATAGCTTGAGGATATACATAAGAGAGGGGTGAGGTATAAATCCAAGTAAGGGAATAAGAATATTGTAACATGGTGAAATTATTACATGTAAGTCAAAAGGAATATCAATGGTACATAAATGTGTTGATAATCATAAAGATGAACATTGAAGCATGATATATGATGTTGACATGAAGGCATCATGGGAATGTGGAAAAACATTAAACCTAACATCATAAAAATAGGTCAAGGCTAACCACCAAGAAAACATAAAATGGAGGAAGAAGTCCCATAATGGATTTGGATTACTCCACAATCCCATACATGATGTCTCATGAGGATAAAACATCACCCAGTTCATTGGAGAACAATATAATTCTAGGTGTACCTATCACTTCATATCATGTACATGCATAAGTGTGCCACATAAATCATTCAACATAGGATCATATTTTATCAAATATAATTCCCCTATTAATTGATGTGGAATAAATTCATGGAATCCCCAAATAAAATAAGGATAGACATGTCTAGGTGAAAACCCTTAAGAGTAAATAGTGATGGTATTCAAAATACAATGGTTTGACATGGAAAGATCATAGGACAATTTCGGCAGCATAACGATATATAATGAATTATAGGAGAGATTAATGATATTTAAATGGGTATATCATCGATTTTAAATTTTATGGACTATAAGAGGGATATAGAAAGTCATATTCTATGAATAGGATTGAAATTCAAAAGGAATTACATAAATAAGTTTATTGAATTAACAAGAGAAGAAGAGGATCTGTTACTTTGACCTAGAACAACTTAGGTAAAGGTTATAAAAATAGGGGATAAATGAAATATCATTATATGAAAATAAATTATAAAATAAAGTAAAATTTATAAATTTTTTATGACATAAACAATTGATTATCAAAAGGACAAATAAAAAAAGGTTCTTGAATGGAAAAGGAGAAAGAGAGGTCCCTTACCTTTAAATGGTATTTCCAAACTCTTGGTTAGAGCTTCTTGAGAGATTGAGGGTACCTTGGGAGGGTTCTAGAGAGGAAATATAATAGTATAGTAATACTCCATTTATTTTTAGTGAAGTGAAATGGGATCTTGGACGGTCTTATATATAAAAATAGATGGGATTTCTTTATTATTTTCCAAACATTAGGTTTAGACTCTTTACAAAAAAATAATCAAAACCACAAACTGTATCATGGTTTCTCCCATGGTTTATTCTAAATAGGAGTGGTTTTAATTATTTTATAAGTCCATGAATTGACCAAACATAGGTTTTGGACTAAACTAATCAAAACCACAAACATTCCCATAGTTTTTTACCATGGTTTCTGCTAAATAAGAGTGTCTTTCATTATTTTATAAGTCTATGAACTAATCAAATTAACACTACACCCTTGGTGATGTGAAATTGAGTCATGTTTACGAAAAATGGATTTTAAAATATTAAAATATAATACTGGTTTTGGAGGATTGATAAGGGTTTAATAAAATTAATCAAATAACCTTAATAACACATTATTGTAAAGGTGAGATATATATTTTTCGATGGATACCATTTTATGGAATAAAATACATCACTTTTGACTCATTATAATGTCATAATACATAATGTATATTGATACCGTATTTAATTTTTACTTTAATATTTTATTGACTCAGAAAATTATGAAAAATTCAATTTTAGATAATTTCAACATGATGATTATAGAAATAATATTTTTTTAATAAAAAATCCTCAATATTAAAAAATTATAATTTTAAATTAAAGTCCCAATTTATTGAAAAATACTAGATATTTTGACAAAAACAGTTATTTGACAATTATAAAAATTATATTTTCACTTTATAAAAATATATTATAATTTATATTTAATATATATTATGAATAATAATATTTTATTAATTTTTTTTCAAAAAATCATGAAATAATTATAATGTGTCTCTTAATTGAAACTATATATTACTTAGAATACAATTTTTGTTTTATCATATCAAAATATAGTTTTTATCAAAATCATTTATTTAATTATTTATAAAGTAAAAAAATAAGGAATAAATATAATCATTATTTTAATGAAAATAAAAAATATATATTCATACTATTATTTTTGAGATACGTACCCCTTATCACACTAGAAAATTCCATAAGGTTAAGGTGAAATATAGTGATATTCTTGTGGGGTGGTTCAACAAACATGGTTTAGGTTGTAAGCTTGATGAGATTGAAATTCTCACATAAATGTTTTTTATTATTCTTTATTTGTTGGATCATGGATTGGGATTGGTAAAGGGAAACTCCTCATGATGTTATCTCCCTCAAAACCATTGATAAATGGGCTTCATATGGTATAACCCTACTATTCTAGGTCATCACTTCTTTCATCTATGTCAATTTGATTTATCATAACCCTTGATATATATTAATCACATGATCACTATTCAAAGAATATATTATCAATTGTTATATTGATTAAAGCTTTTTGAAAATTAATAAGATATAACCAAATAAGTGTATTTTTTATCTATAACCACATTATATAATATAACATTTAATTCAATCATAAATGAAATTTTAATTATTATTGTTTATGTCATTACATTTTCCCCCATCAGAAGTTTAGACATTAAAATCTTCATTTCATACATTAAAATAGATAATGGTACTTCTGTTTCATCAATTCTTCAGGTTCCCATGTGACTTCTTCAAACTATTTGTTATTCCATAATACTTTGACTTGGTGATTTTTCTTGCTTCGTAGAACTTTGTTTCTATGACATAATATATTCATTGGTTCCTCCTTATGTGTAATATCATTCTATAATGGAACCACCTATGCATTTAGTACCTATGAGGGGTATGGTATGTACTTTCTTGAGAGGGGTACAATAAAAACACCATATACTTAAGATAGTTTATGTGGGAGTGCTAGTCTATAGGCCAACACTCTGATGTGATCAAGGATATCAAAGGGGATTCTATATCTTGGACTATGATTTCCTTTCTTCCCAACCCTCATGACTTTATTCCATGGAAATATATAATGGAGCACTGTATCACTAACCACAAACTCCAGATCTTTTCAATTATTATTTGCATAGATTTTTTATTGACTTTGTGGGTATTTCATGTGAGGTTAGATGGTTTAAGTATTTTCTGTCATTTCTAGATAACGTCATGTACAATCATCTTTGGATCCCCAACTTCAACATGAAATTTTAGAGTCTGAAAACTCTTCCTATATAGAGCATTATAAGGAGGATTCTAATACTATAATAGAAACTTTTGTTATATGATAACTTCAATAAGAGAATGTGATAATCCCAAAATACTTGGAAATCCATTTAACATGTTCTTAGAGTATCCTATAGAGTTAGAATGATCCATTAAAACAGAACATCCATATGAGTTTGATAAGTACTGATAAAGCTCAGTTCGATATTCAATAATTTCTGATGGATTCTCCAAAACCTTTAGGTAAGCTTCATATCTCGACTAAATACAATATCTAATTAAAATCCATGTTGTATTAACACTTTTATTACATATATATTGGCTAGTTGGTCAAGTTATAAATCCTCCATGATAAAAATGAAATATGCTGACTTGGTAAGGTGATCGACTACGAGCCAAATGGTGTTATTCCCTTTAGGTGTCTTGGGGAGTCCAATTAAGAAATACATGGTTGTTTTTTCCATTTCCATAATAGTATGGGAAATTGATGCATCATACCCATAGACATTAGGTTATTCATCCTTGACTTTCTAGCATATCCAACATTAAGATACAAACTGAGAAATATCTCACTTCATGTCATCTCACAAGAAAATTTGCATCAAATAAATATACATTTTAATGATTCCTAGATGAATATGTAAGGATGAGTTATTTGAATCATCCAAAAGTTCCCTATTCAATTATATTTTTGATGAGATGCATACATGAGTTTAAATCCTTATAAATAAATTTTTTGGAAAGTTAAAATCCATAATATTCACTACCTTATTATGTAGCACCTAGTAATCTTTTTTAGCATCCTTGATCATCTCATGAATGGATGGTTTAGAGGTTATTTTATAAAGTTAGGGTGAATATCATTTTCTTTTTCTAATATCCATGCTTTTCATGTCTAAGAATATTGGATCCAATGAAATCCTCATCATGGATATAATCATGGTATCCTTTATAGTAAGATAATTCACCACTTTGTTTTGTTTCCTAGGATTTTAATGGATTGAACAATAGTAATCCTTGATCATCTCTAACAACTTCCATTGGGACATATTAATATCCTTTTTTAATATATAATTGAGCCTTTTATGATTTTTAAATATGTTACACTTCTCCCCGTAGATATAATATCACAAAATCCTTAACATGAAGATCACTACAGCCAATTATAGATAATTATTTGGGTAGTTTTTCTCATGGATATTTAGTTGTATATAGGAATATACTATAACTTTTTCATTTTAAATGATAACACAAACCAATACCCTTTTAGATTAACCACTATAGATCATAAATACATCCGCACTGGTGGGTAATGTGAGAATACGTTCAACGATTAACCTCTTACATTTATTTTTCCGCACTGGTGGATAATTATTTGTCCATGTTGAAGGATCTACATATATCCATTTGTTGGTTATGACATTCCCTAGGAATATTACATTCTCCAACTAGAACTCACTTTTACTATACCATGTATGGTTTTTTTTGAAAAGGTCCTCAATGTAGTATTCAAATTCTCCACATGTTCCACCATTCTTTTGGAGTAGATAAGAATATCATCTATAAAGGCTACCAAATTTTTTTATAGGTAATCCATAAACACTCTATTAATCAAATAAAATAAGATTGATGGATAATTAGTGAGTCAAAATTTTATCACTATGAGAACATAGTTCCCATACCGTATATGAAAAGTAGTTTTGGGGATATCCTATATCATCAAATTCACTTGATAATATCTCGACCAAAGATATATCATAGAGAAATACTAAGCTCTATGTAGCTGATCAAACAAGTCATCAATGTGTGGTAGAGAATACTTATTCTTTATTATGATCTTTTTGATCTCATGATAATTAATGCATAGGTGAATTTTCACATCCTTCTTATTTAAAAAGAGGACAGGTAAACCCCACATTAAAGCACTTGGGAATATAAACCCTTTAACTAAACACTCCTTTAGTTTTTTATTCATATCCTTGAGTTCAGAAACAACCATTATATATAGATTTTGGGATATTGGAAAATTCCCAAGTATAATATCGATTAAAAATTCATCCTTTCATCTAGGATGAAAACTTTGAAATTCATTTGGAAATGCACTAGTGTATTCCCTCACATTGGGCATGTATACAAGGATGGCCTTTTTCTTAGAGTCAATAATTTTAGCTAGATATGTGTACTCATAGGGAAATAATATCCATTCATGAGATGTTGTTACAAAACAATATTAATCCTAATAATTACACTTCTACAGAATTAGAGGGTGATTTATGATATGAATTATAATTTTATTCTATTCATAATTTATGATGGCTCCATGTAAGGAATGATAATCCACACATATATTAACATAAATTCAACTAAATAAGTATCAAAAGGTTTTCTACAATGTTCAGTCCAAAATTATTGACAAGGTAGGAGTTATATACATGGTATACAATAATTTTCCCATTTTTCATTTTCACCAACAACTCTGTTTCCATGATTTGCAGTGGTGTTTTCATAGTTTTACTAAACATGCAAAACATGAGACAATACATAGAACCATGAAAGAGAATCCTTCCTTTCACTATTTAATTCTAGTTCTAATCATTTACATCATCCAAAAAAACTTAGGGACGATAATTTTAAAACTATTAAACACATAAATAGGAGACTACAATCATTAAATTTATTTCTCATAAATGAAACATATTCCTTAACCTATGAATTTCTAGGATTAAATATAATTTATCCATGATAAATTTACTTAAATACAATCCCATTGGATTTTTTGTTCCCATAATAATGGTTCGTAATAATTTTGTGAATTTACTAAAGAATATACCCTTGTATTTTCATACAAGGTGTGAAACAAGGACAATTATTATACACCAATTATCGATCGAGTCTAGCTGAATATGGTGTTTTTAGGGATATTACCCCTAGGTACATCTATTTCAGAGCCACATCTACTTGTAGTATTTGGAAAGGGATTTATTTTCTTACAAACCACTTTCTATATACTTTACCAAATTTTAGGGATGTTTTCCTATGTTTTATATTCCATCTCAAAGGCTTTCTCTACAGTTTTCTAGTCCAAATCCAAAAAATAAATATAATTTCCTTTGATACCAACTATGATAACCCTTATCTTCAATTCACTTTATTTTTTATTTATTATATAAAAATTAACTTATTAAAACATTGAAGATCATTAATCCCAAAGTATTTTAGAAATCAGGTATATATAACATAAAATTGATAAATAGATACAACAAAATTATTGAAAAATTCCTTAGCATGATTCTCAAATTCCATACCTTTTAAAACTGAATGGGATAACCCGGGGACATACATAATAAAGGGGTGAACTATAAAGCCTAGTAAGGGAATAAATAGAGAATAACATGATAAAATTATATCATTTTAGTCAATATTAATTTCAATGGGATATAAAATTGTTAAAAATTATAAACAAGAACATCAAAGCATGTTATACGACGTTAACGTAAATGAATCATGAGAATGTGAAAATAACATTAAACATGAAATAATAAACCTAGGTTTATTATAACCACCACGATGCCATACCATGGTGTAAAAGGTCCCATTATGGATTTGGTTTACTCCCAAATCCCTTACGTTAAGTCTCATGAGATTAAAACAATACTCAATGCATTGGCTAGCTATAAAATTATGGGTTCACTTGTCTCTTTCATATCATATACATAAATAAGTGCTCCACACAGATAATTAAACCCATGAACATATTTCATCTCATTTAATCCCACTGATAAGGATTCTGGAATAAATTCATAGAACTCCGTAATCAATGAATGATAGGTATGTGTAGGTGAATACCCTTGAGTGGAAATGGTGATGTTATTAATAATATAAAGTGTTGACGTAGAGAAATCATAGGATAATTTCAACATCCTAACATGGGTATATAACTAATCATGTGTGGGGTTAATGAGAGTAAAAAGGAGATCTTTCCTCACTTGAAAATCACAAGGGATGTAAAAAAGGATGTGGAAAATCACATCACGTTAATATGAATTGAAATAAAAAAGGAATTACATAAAGAATGTTCTTGAATAGAGGAGAAAGAGAGGATCCCTTACTTTGACAAAGTAACGACATAGGTAATGGTTATAATTAGAGGGTATAAATGAAATAAAATTATAAGAACCTAACTTTTATAAAAAAGAGATATTTATAAAGTCATGAAAACTTAAATAATTTATATTAATATGGCTAAATACAAAAAAGGTGTTAGAACAGAACATGAGGGAGAGAGGTCCCTTACCCTGAGATGGTGTTTCCAAAAGATTGGTAGAATATTCTAGAGATATTAAAATAACCTTAGGAGGGATCTAGAGAGAAGACAAGATCTTGTGTGGGTTTATATGGGAAAATATAGGGGAGTTCTTAATTTTATTCCAAACATAGGTTTTTGAATCTATACAATAAAGTAATAAAAACCACACACATTCCAATGGATTTTCCCATGGTTTAACCAAATATGAGTTTTTTCAATATTTTATAATGAAATGAACTTAGTAATTTAAAATAACACCCTTGGTGATGTGGAAGTGAGTAATGTTTACAAAGTATAGATTTTAAAAGCATAAAATACAATATAGTTTTTAAGGATTAATAAAGGGTTAAAAAAATAATCAGATAACCAAAAAAGACATTATTTTAAAGTGAAAATATAGATTTGGTTTTTCATACCCTTTTATATATTATACTACATCACTTTTTAGTAATTAGGATGTTATAATAGATACCTTATTTTTATAACATATTTAAATTTTACTTGAAAATTTTACTATCTCAGAATCATATGAAAATTTTACCATTGGATAATTTCAATGTGATGATTCCAAAAAACAATATATATTTAATCTAAAAAATTTCTATAAATATTAAAAATTATATAGTAAAATTAAAATTGGAGTTTATTAAAAATTCATTACAATAATAGTTTTCTACCCTTATAAAAATTACATTTTTTTACTTTGTAAAATTATATTATCATTGGTATATAATATATAATAATAATAATAAAATTTTATTAAAAAATAAATTAATTTAAAAAATTCATGAATTTATCAAAATGTTTGTTTTTATTGAAGCTATATATTTCCCAAAATAGAAATTGTGTTTTACATAAAAAATGTCTTTATTATCTATATAATTTATTTAATTACTTATAAATTAACTATAATAAGGAATAAATATAACCATTATTTAATTTCAAAGACAATATACATATTCATACTATTTTTTTGAATATACTTAACCCCTTATTTCACCAGGTAACGCCCTGAGGGTAAGGTGCGCTATGGTGAGATTCTCAATGGGGGGTTTAGAGAACATGTTTTGGCTCATGATCTTGATGAGAGTGAACTTATTATATAAATAGTTTCTCTCGTGATTTTGTTGTTGGATCTTAGCTTGATATTGATCAACAGAAAATACCATTGATTATATATTCCTCAAAATTTCAGATAAATGGGATTTAAAGGGTACAATCCTATTGGTCGAGTCCATCACTTCTTTTGACGATGACAAATGGATTTATCATAACCCTTATTATATACAAATAATATGATCACTATTAAATGGATATGTTATAAAATGTTAGTATGATTAATGTTATTTTAAATTTTAAGTGATATAACCAAAGAAGTTGATGTGTTTTATATTACCACATTATATAATAGTTCATTTAATCCAATCATAAATGGAATTTTATTTATAAATGGTTGGGTTATTATATTAACCAATAAATAAGTGGTGATAGAGAACCAATCTTAAATACAAAAGGAGAATCTATGATATATATTTACAATCGTGTCAATTTATGGTGTTGATCGATTTTTTTCACAATATGTGTTACCATTCTTATTATTAGGATGTATTTGAAGAATTTATCTTGAACATATAAGAGAGTTCAAACTATGAAATATGACCCTTTATGGGAAGATATGGCCTCCCATATTCTCAATCTTGAAGCACAATTTGAAGCATTATTAGTACATTATAGTGACCAAAAACCTTTGGAATGTGGATCTACCACTAAACAATGTGGGTATAAACACATAAGTCAATAACAACATCAATAATTACCCTATATATCTTCTAGTTTGGAAGTGTCTCACTGAAGTAAAATTAAACATCCTAAATGTGGAAGCCCTAGAGATATCCCTTGGTGATCTTTTAGTCTATAAGAATATTAAATACAAAATTTATCCTATATTACCTATGTCATGTAATTTTTAAGTAACATGATAAATATAACTCTTTTGAGAATAATTGCCTTACCTTTATTTTAACAATTTATAAGTAATGTCATTACATATTGTACTAGGAATTTTTATAGATTTATAATATTGATTCATTAAATCATATTCTAAATTAGACCATAATTTATAGATAATTATAAAATATGATGGAAATACTTTAGATATATGATATCCAAGATAACTATGAAAATTAAATCAAGGGGAAAGAAATAATAGATTTATTGTAAGCTCATCCAAAAACTAAGGAACAACCTCTAGATATATAAGTTCACAATGAATATGTAATATTTTTCAATAAAACATTACAAATGTGGGAAATTTACATCGATGGCATCTCTCTGTGACTAATTAGAAACAAAATAGAGAACCCTAATAATAATAAGTTTTCTCTGCGAGTAATCTTTATCTATTTAATAAAGGAAATAATACCTTAATCATTCTGCTTATATGAGAGTGATGCCAATATTATGGTAGAATACTAAGACCTTATCATATCTCTTTATTTAGATCTTGAACTTCTGATCTATCAGTTCCATGTAAATAGAGATTTTTATTTTGAGATGAAATCATCAATAGATATTATATTATCAAAAAGAATAGCTAATACTATTTATTAATTATACATAAGAGTTGATAACATATTTCCCCACTAAACTAAAGTTGTATTATATATCAAGGATCTAGAATTCCAAATATGATTTTTTGTATATTTTCACATCATCCCTTACTAACAAAAACCTAGATGATTTAGTCATCTATATATAATATCAGATGATGATAATCCATTTTAATATTAAAAAGTGGGAGTAAATAGGTCAGAACAATAAATTTTTTCCAAAAGAATGATTTTTCATCCCATATTTAGGAAATAACCCATTGGATGATACAAGTGGTAACCAACCTTCTAAATGGTAAACTAAAAATGATTAAGTGGCTAATGAGAAAATATTTATATTGAAAAAAATATATATCATTTATATAATCCAAATACATAAAAGGTCCCCTATAAATGCATCTTTGGGAATATTTCCAGTAACGAATAATTATTTTGTTGGTATATATGTTTTCTTTCAAATAAGAACCAATATATCTCATCGAATAAGGAGGATTCATCATTAATAATCTTCCATGGTGGAAGATTTCATGGTTTTAGTATAGATTTTTTATGTTTTCTAGATATATCCAAACATTTTCCATCAATCGTCAATGTTAATACATGCTATAATGAAATCTTATCACTTTTATATTAGGGTGAAAATGTTATGGGGCATTATCCTCTATCAACCATCTAATTGTTAAAACTCATTACTATTACCTACAATATTTTTTCCGAAATGGGTTAAAGCTGTAACAACAAAGGAAATCGGAACATGATATGTAGTCACCTTTTTAAAAATAAAAACAATTGATAGAGTTGGAGTTCCTGTAACTATATGTAGTAATAATGGAACAAATATTTTTTCTTATGAGTTGAAAAAATTAAAACAAAAGTATGTGATAGTTTCTAACCATTACACTCACTAAAAAATATATAACTAATGTATCATCAGAGTTTTCATAGAAACCCTCTTAGTAATACTTAAATGATGGTGGAATAAAATAAACTTTCCTTGCCTTTAATACTTGATCCGTGATCAAACTAATGTACCACATGACCTCATACAAATCTCCCCATATAAAAGAGGATAACTACTAACAACAAGGGTATGATAATACCCCATGGGGTGACTATATCCTCTAATATCATAATAATAATAATAATAATAAAATCAAACATCCATAATAGGAATAATATCAGAGTAAAAAATATGGAATTATATCAATAAAATCAATATAGTAAATAACATATTTTGTGAAACAAAAAAATGTATACATGCATGTCACATATCCATACATTAATGCAAGGTCACCCTATAAGATTACCATATAAATTAAATGATATTGGAAATAAAATAAATAAATAAAAGATACACAACCATAGTCCTCGTCCTTGACTTGACCTCATCTCCACATATCCCACTTACCTCCTCAAGATCATACACCTATACTCTAGTTATTTCTTAGACCTATAATCCAACCATCAATCAATATACAAAATAAGTAACCCATGCATGGTGGGAGTATAAAACCTATTAGAAATCTACTAAGATTATCCCAAATAAAAATAAATATATATGTTATTACAAATATTGAATGAAAAGTAAACCATAACCACCATCTTCACACACCTTTCATGTCATGGTTACTCAATAAGCCACCCTTCTAGTCAATTAATACCTATATCATATAGCACCAGAGTGTCTCTAAACATATCACTAATAGTATCCTAAGGTCAACATATTATCAACCTAGGTATAATAAGATATATGAATAAGGAATTAAAACCTAATTTATATTTAGTGAGAATAATGTCCCATCATAATTATAACAAAGAAAATATAATATAGGTAGTATATCCCAATAATTAATACATAAGTTGGAATCCTTTATAGTCTACATGATAAACATCCCTAATAAATAGTGCACAAGTGGCCCTCATGTCCTAATGATATAATACACACATGAGCTTCACATATCTTCTACTTGGAATAAAATCCTTATGATAGAATAAACAAGTGGGAATCACATCCTATCTATATAGAATAGTGTCCTCAAGTAGAAATCAAAAAGTGGGAATCTTATCCAGACTACAGGGCACAATATCTCAAAGATAATAAACAAGCTAACATAACATTATAAATATAGGGCATGGAAACCCTATCCATAGAGTAATAACAATAGGTTAAATCATCCCTATACCTAGGCATAACATAAGTGTATATACCATTCTCAACAATATAGATAACCTTGAACATGTGGGCATGTCATCCCTATTGACATAAGTATCACATAATTTGAAAAGTATCCCTCCTACCCGGATAATAATTAGAAAAAGATATGTAATCATAAATAGTATATAAAATGGTTGAGAATTTAATATCATACCATACCAAACCATATAATATGAATTTATTCCCATGACATTATTTTCATCAATAATAAATGGTAACATTGTCACATGCCATAGAAATGATTAATAATAAGTGTGAATGATGTCCCAAGCCACACAAAATAACTAAGTGAATTTTTAATTCATCCCACAACTGAGAAATAATATTGTGAACATTACATTTCATCCACCACATCTTTATTACAACATAATTTGGTGTACAATACCATTACATAACCATAGCCTCAATATGAGATATTAATAACTAAAACAACATAATATAAACCATTATCATTAGGGTTGGAATATCATCAAACTCCTTTAAAGTATGAACTATGATGGTCCATGATTCCTTATCTCCATAAAAAATACACTTTAAATAATAATAAAAAAATAATTAAATAACCAAAATTAACCCATATTAATACAATTAGACATAAATGATGAATGACTCACTTGATTGATTAATAATTTCAAATCCTTATCCAATAGGTTGTGGGTTATACCCGACACCCCCATAAGATAACTATACACAAGACCCCATCGAACAGCACAAAAAACAACAAATTAATTTCTATTTTGTTATAAAACCAAATAACCACTTGGTAATAAATTTACCTTAAGGTAAATGACTTGTAAGAATGTGCGAACATCCTCCCTTGGCATCCTCATGTGTCCGCATGTGAAAGACCTATCATTCTTGGATGATTTCACTATACAATGGTGAAATAATCTCATAAAATACTATACCATGCTAGAAAAATCTAGAAAGGAGGAGTAAAAAGGATATGAGATGACAAGGGATATACAACATACCTCAATCTATGAAACAAGTTTCTCTAAATCTCCTTGGGTGAATGGAGAGAAAGGAGAAATAAGAGAGGGAGGGGAAGTTAGTCTCCCCCATTAATGAACTAGACACAAAAGTGGAAATATTTGTGGGTTTCCAAATGATATTATTAGATAAATTTAATGTTTCTCATATTTGAAAAAATTCCCATTTTTCTACCATAACATTGGTGGATACCACCATACATATAGTGTAGGGGCAGAGGTGTGGTACCACTGTCTAACCAACAAGAACTATAATAGAATATCATTGGGTTTATAAGGAATATATTATACCACCAATTATTATACCTCCATCACTCAACATTCAATATTATACTTTTATAATTTTAAATTAATAAATATATATCAATTTTTTTAAAACATTCTAAATTTGTCTACAAACTCTAAATTTTTATCTGAATCCAAAAAAATTATATTTGGATTAAGTTCCACCTCCATAAGAACTTAAATATTCTCAAATTCTACCAATAAGAACCGGTGCATGCAATTTCAAGATCCCTCAAACAACACTTCCCATACATGATAATCCTCTATGTGATTCTCCTATAAACCATATTAGTCTTTGAGTTTGGAAGAAAACTCTAATTCTCAATAGTACATTGGTTCAACTGTTCCATTATCACACCCAAGGGTATAAAAATATCCATCAATCCCAATTCCCCTAACTATATCCCAAAACAATTTATAGTCATTCCCTAATCAAGTGAGTTTTTACATTAAAACACCATCATTTTTTATCAAGCATGAAATGCACTAACTGATACCCCACCACACTGACTCCTTTCTAAAGCCCAATGAACCATACATCATAGTGATAATTATTTATACTAAATATAGGATATCATAGTGATATATAATATATTGTAACTATTCTAAAAATCATTGAAATTATTCATTGGTTTTATCATCCCATTATTAAATCCTTTTTTACTCAAAATATATATTGATTTCATTTGTTGAAAACATTCAAAAAAAAAGAAATTACATAATTATCCAATTCGATGAAATTTTCATATTTTTTCATAAAATTATAAACCATGATCCAAAATTGTAAAATTAATTTATTAGGATTATGGAATCATTGAACTATAATTCTTTTCAACTAGACCCAAATATAGATTCAACTATTAGATTCTAGATGGGCACCCATAATGAAAACAAAACATGGTCAAGGAAGATTGATAATCCCATATATATTTTGGCTATATCATGGTATAATGTCATTAAAATATAATTAATCGATATACATTAGATATATAACTTGAATATGAACCATCCAAATAAATATTAGGTTTTAATTAAGAGATTAATTCAGTCATCTACACAGATCAATCAGATGAGAAATTCTTCCACAGATAGCTCACCACTACACATAAATAATTGATATCTACTTTTATTATTTTGTGTAAAATGTTATTAAAAATTATTTTATCCCTAATTATAAATAAATTATTAACAAAATTTAGATTTTATATTACTTGGTAAATTCTTCTTATTCATCAATATTTTCCTCCACTTTCATGGAGTTCTTAGATCCCTATGATCACTCGGGGAGGAACATGGTGTAATTACCTTGCTACACGTTATATTTTATGAGTGATATTTTTAATTATAGCTATGTATTTTGTTTTTATACATATTATATTGTTATTTAATTTATTTTTATTCTTTTATATTAAACTCACATGATCATGATCATGTTTTGGGCAACCCATTAACAGGTTGGTTAACTCATCGTTCACCACTCCCTCTTCCCCTTTTCAATCATAATGTTTATGAGGTAAATAAAAATATATTTAAATAACATAAAATTTTCAATGAACATGAACATCTATGTCATGGTATCATAGTAACATAATAAATTGTACAATATAATGAGTTTGTTGTACGTTTAATTTGTGATTTTTTTGGTTATGTAGTCAGAAACAAATTACTTAATCATCAATTATAATAGGTAAATCATTTTTTATTTTTGACTAAGACCTAGAAGTTATCCTAGTACAATATTACCAAAATTATAGTTCTAGGTGTCTAAAATATGGGTTTTTAAGATCTAAATCCTATATATCCAAGTGATAAAGGATGAGCATCATGATATTTCTTTGATTTGACCACACTTGGTCCTCTCATTAAATTTTCATTCCCATTTAGTATTTTTTCATACATGAATTATACATGATCCCCAAAACATTAATTAATTAAAAATATATATAATTTTATATAATTAATCCTTATTATAATGTTTGTGATTTAAGTATCCATCAATAAGTTACCAAGGGTTCCTATTATACTGCAGAAATTCAAGTAAAAAACATCCAATTTGATGTGTTTGACAACATACAAAAAAATTGCAACATTTCTAGGGAGACATAATATTTTTTTTATTGATTGATTTATTTTATATTTATATTATATTTCCCCTTTATTTATTTCCTTCCCCTTCTCCTTTCCCACTCTCATTTTTATTTTTATGTATTTTTTCATGTATTCTCTCTCTCTATCTCTCTTTTATTTTCAATATTCTCTATTTTTTTGTAATATAGTATATTCATGTTTTTTATTTCCTTATCCCTTCTAATTTCATTAATAAATAATGAAACAAATTGACACCATTGTTCCATGAAAATATCTAGAAAAGGAAAATTACTTGAACTTGACCTAAAAATTGGAAAAAATATACAAACTAACATTAGATCTTTAAAATTAGTGAAATAAAGTAATATTGAGGAACCCATTGAAGATCCTCAATAGGTGTTAAAATAATATAAAAGTGAACCTAATATATTCATAGAAAACATGGTTGTGAATAATAGGAACGTAATATAATTGACCACCCCTGATGTAGAGTACCAATGTGTGTACATCCAATACCTTAAAGAGGAAAAAAACCTTGAGTTGTGGTTGAAAAGTTGATCCTTTTCTTTGAATTACATGGTATTCCTGGTGAATATCCCCCTAAAAAATATTTATGAGTTTCACATAGTGTGAACCACCCTAAAACTCCTAGGTGTTTTAGAAGACCTCATAAAATTTAGGTATTTCCTATCATCCCTTGATGGTGTAGCCAAATAATTGATATAATATCATCCTACAAATGTTTTTTTATAGAATAGACATAAACATCTATTTCTAGAGATTTTTTACCCTACCTCTTGAGCTACATTTACTTTAAAATAAATCTTTGTAATTTGGGAAGCAGATGGAGATACCCTTCATTAATTCCTAGAGAGATTCCAATGTGGTTTCTCAAGTTTCTACCACCATTAAATTAGTGAAAAAATTCAATTCAGTACTTCTTTGAGGGACTCATGCCCATGGATCATAGAATGATATATGATTCAGTTAGTGATGATCTATGGAAAAACATAATTCTACTAGTCATGAATTGATTTCCAAAATGGATCAAAGTGAAATAAATGTCAATTGAGTAATAAAACTCACTTGATGAGTTCATAATGTAAATAGTTATTCCTTATATTTAAATTTTGATAATAATCTTAATGAAATTCATAAACTATCAAAACAATTAGATCAAGCTCCAGGTAATTCAAAATCTCAACAAGTTCCTTTATATTGTATAATTTCTACTAATAACACCCATTTCTATGATCAATGGCCCAAAATTTAGGTTACATTGAAGTCTTGTGCATCATTATTTATTTGGAGTCCATTTTTGAAATCACCACCCATAAAGTAAGAATATTTCATGATAAATCCAACCCCATGGTTGAACACATAACCAAAGTAATGCCGAAAAGGTAAGTCAAACTATATGAGAGAGAACTAATATCATCAGGGCCAAGGTAAAAATCCTTTTCTTCCTTAACCTTCATAAAGTATAGATCCAATTCCTCCAAAATATGATCTAATCCTCAAGGAAATGGTAAATAAAATGGAATCCTAGAACCTCTAATTCTAGAAGACCACTCAATCAGTAATTAAATACCTATAGATTCAAATTATAAATCTATAAAACACCATCTATGATAGAAATATGCAAGTTTCTATATAATTACCATCCTAACATATTATTAATCCAAAATATAAATTAAATGTATTTTCCATTACAATTTATTGTGGTAAATAAATTTCTCTTTCTAATGAATCTATACAATAGATATGTCCTCCTTTTGAAAACTATGTCACTAAATCCTCAAAAAATTCAAGTGAATATAAAAAAAATATAAATGTTAAAAAATTATCATTAAATATTCCCCTGATAATTCCATTCCTCTTCCATTTCCCCAATGTATTTCTCAATCCAATAAATAATTTGGTAATGAAATTGATAAAGAGATCATGGATAAATTTAAAAAGGTACAAGTTAACATTTCTCTATTAGATTAATTTCAAAAAATACCCACTATTCAAAATTTATAAAATAGATTTTCTCCCACAAGAAAAAACTATTGATAAATTAAATATTCAACCTTGGAAGGAATGTATTGTCCTTGATATAGTCTGTGATGCCAACTAAATGGAAGGATATGGGAAAATTTAATATTCCTTAAACAATAGTAAAATCTTTATTTTCTAATGAAATAATTTATTTTAGAACATTTATTAATTTCATGCTTTACTTTTTTTATACTTAATTATAGTTTGAATAGAATTAACCAACTAGAATCATTATGTAACATGAAAACCAAAGTAACAAACCCAATTTTAGTGATTAAGGATGTCATCATTCTAATGTTGAATCTTATATTCTTTTCGGACTTCTATATTCTCTAGATGTAAGATACCCAAAAAAATGGACATGATCCACTCATAATCAAAAGACTAATTCCAAAAATTGTTAAAAAATAATCAATTTTAACAATGAAAAACTATCGATGGTGTTTTGGTGAGAAATTGTGTGTTTAAATATCCCTAATGTAACAAAAACCCCAATTGAGAAAAATTACACTCTTCCTAAGTCTTTGATCAAAGTGATTCCCAATGAAACACACTCACTACATTATTCTCCTAACCTCCATTCATACTCTTATTTACTTTTTTAAATAATGGGTTTTGAGTGAATGATTGATTATTGTTTGGGTCTAGAAAATTGTGATTTTTTATATTTTTGTTGAAGAGTTTGTTCATTCTGATATACCCATGACAATTTATGATTATAAAAATATGATTTCTATTAATTATATTTCAATATAAAAAAAAAAATAATATATAGACATCATCATTGACATCACTGCCCCTAAATCCCTTCCATTAATCCAAACAACTACCACTGTTATAATTAAAACCACTTACCTCTAATTTAAAATATACCTATCTTGAAGGTTTTTACCAATTTTCTATATTTATTTCCAATAACCTCTCTACAAAGTAAGAATTAAAACTACTAGACCTTTTGAGAAATTTTAAAAAGGTGCTAAGATGTATATTGTATGATATTATTGGGAATATCCCATCTATTTACATTCACCACATAATGTTTATGGATGATTATATACCTATTATGAAAGATCAATTCCAACTAAATCCCACCCTCCTTAATATTGTAAAAATATAAGTGAGACAATTACTTTTTACTGAAATCATTTATCCCATATTTGACATTAAATGGGGTATCCATATGAAAATTATGCATAAAAATAGAGTATTAGGGGAGTCAATTGAAAGTAATTAATTGGTTCCCACATGTGAAAAATATTTTGGGAGTCTGTATTGACTATATTCAGCTAAATAATTCCTTACAGAAAGACCATTATCCTATACATTTTATTGAAAACAATGATACAATTATTTGTTAGTAAGACCCATTATTGTTTCCTTTATGGATTTTTAGGTTATTTTCAAATATATATAGTTTTTTAGGACCAAGAAAAAACAACATGTATATATCCATTTATCACATTTTCATATACGAATTTACGTTTCAGTTTATGCAATGCTCCTCTAACTTTTAAATATTGTATGTTGCATTTCTTTTCTATGTACCATGATAATTTCATGGAAGTTTTCTAGGATGATTTTATAGTCTATGGGTCTCCCTTTGATGAGTGATTTTCACACCCAGGTGTTGTCCTCCATCCTTTTATTGAATATTATCTTATATTAAATCATGAGAAATCCCATTTTATGGGTGAATGGAGGATAGTTCTTTGGAATTTTATTTTCAGTGAGGGAATACATGTTGATAAATAAAAAATTGACATATATCCCTTCCATCCATATCTAAAATGTGTTCATGTTTTGTAGTCTTTCTTGGGTTATGATAGTTTTTATTGTTGATTCATTACAGATTTTAGTAATATTACACTTCCCTTATCATGATTGTCATAAAAGATGATGCTTTATTTTAATAATAAATCAATGTATGTTTTTAATTCTCTAAAAAGGTGTCTCACATCCCATCCCATTACCGGAACACCAATGAGGTATTTCTACTTCGAGCTCATGTGTGACGCATCTAACTATTTATTTTGGTATGTTCTATTGAAAAGGGTTGATAGGGATCATCATGTCATTGACTATGCCTCACAAACCCTATAAAATTCCCAATAAAACTTCACCACCACTTAAAAATTTCATCTTTATATTTGTTTTTACTTTCATAAGTTTTATTCATATCTTTTTGGTTATAAATTCATTGTGCTTTTGGATAATTATTACCTTTGGTATCTCCTTAAGAATCTTAAGGATAAGCCCATCCACATAAAATATGTTCTCCTCCGCTAAGGGTTTGAACATGTGATTTGAGATAAGTGATGAATGAAATATGTGGTAGGTTTCCACAATAATTTACCTTATACACCATGTTGACCCATACCCCCCCCCCATTAGAGGGTTCTTCCATGATAAGAACTTTTTTGATGTAGTGGACTTAAACCCATTTTATATGGATATTGTAAATTTCTATTATCATATAGAGTCTGGATTTATTTTATCATTGTACAGTCCTAGAAGATTATGCGTGAGTCATGTAGATAAATTTTTCATCACCTATAGTAATAGAGGATTTGTAGTGTCCTTGTTATTTTTCGGTGTGTTTTTAATCATGAGTTCACATATATTTTGATCTTATTCCACACTATGGATTATGTGGGTCATATTAGATCTCAATGTACAACTTGAAAGGTACTTTAATATAGAATTTATTATCAAAAATTGTATATATATGCTTATCAATTTTATAAGTCTTGTATATGATGTCAATTCACATGAAACATCTTTATGTGGAATGAGATTCCCTAAAACCATGTTATTTTATGCGATATTTGATACATGTGGAATTGAATTCATGGGAATAAACTATATTTTATTTAATTACATCCTGTTGGTTTTTATTATATCTCAATATGGTTGAAGTAAAAGGAAACATATAATTATGGTTCTATTGTGGTCATTGAATTTTTGAGATCCTAATTTTTTATAAGGTTTGGTTTTTTTAAGGTTTATCATTAGTGATCGAGGTTGTAATTTTTGGGATCACAACATAAAGAACATTCTATATAAATATGGTGTTATTCATAAATTATGAACTAAATATCACCCTCAAACTAATAGAAAGAGTAAAATCTAAAATCAAGAAATTAATAAAATATTGGAAAAAATGTTATAATCCAACATGAAAGATTGTAATTTTATCCTGGAAGATGCACTTTCAGTATATTATATAGCTTTTAAAACCCCCATTGGAATTCCACATATTATGGTTATCTTTGAAATGAATTTTTATATCCATATGGATTTATATCACCATTCATATTGGATTGTTTTATATTTTATTGTGAATATCTCATATGAAAATGAGAATAATAAATTATAGATTAGGGAGTTGGAAGAAATTAGGTCTGATGTATATGAGAAGTCTCATATCTAAAAAGAGATGAAAAGGAATATCGAATTATGATTTGACTCATTATAAGTAGTTACCTATTATTGAAACTATCCTCATGTATAATTCCTTAATGAAGGTCCTCCTAGAAAAGAATCATTCCCAATGGATTGGTCCTTATACTATTACTAATTTTTATTTGTTGGTTCCATTTAGGTTTTGTATCATTAGAGTGGATAAAAATTTATCTATAATTGGTAGTGACCTAAACACTCCGATGGGTATTTTTCAAATAATCCAGTGGGGGAACTCCAGTTGAAGTATTCCACCTATGAAACAACTTACAAGACTATCCATTCCCCTCAGCATTGTTTAGTTATCTATTTTTCAAATTTGTTACATTGTGCAAATTTTAATTTTTATGTATAGGGGAGGGAGACATAATATTCTTATAATTTCTTCCCATAAAAAATATACAACAACTGTCATGTTACCATTTTTTTCTTTTTCACTGTAATATGGTTTTAGACAAAATTTTAACTAAAATAGAATATCCAAAATCATTTTACATGAAGTAAATTCCTTGGTTTTTTGAAAAATTATATTCAAATGAATGTTGATATGGAATATTTTTCATTACCTTGTATTTTTTAAACATTATAATAATTTTAATTTTGTTTAAAATACATTCCACATTAGTACTAGAAAATATTAATTTTCACCAACCTGAGAGGTAATCTAAACCAATTTTTCATACTATTCCCATTAAATAATTTTATTGAGTGAACAAAAATTTTGTTTTTAATCTAGAACTTTGTTTTATATTTAATCAACTCTTCTGAAGATAAGGAAATGTGCTCATGTGATTAAGGTGTTTCTTTGATATTTTTCCCTAGTATTTATCATTTTATTTAACATACCATTACATTTTATATTGGAATCACCTAGAATTCATGTAATTCATTATAGGTTACCCACATTACAATCTAATATTCCCTACATACCTTCAATATTGAATACATTCCATGATCATATCTCCCTGTGAGTATGGGGAAATCTAGGTATTTTTTATTTTATATTTGGGATGCTTTACATTGTATGAAAATATGGGGTAGAAATTTCTTTTTATGGATGGTATATGAGTCATGTATATTTCACTATAATTCATTTGATTACTCTTGGAAAAAGGCAAAAATGAATTAAAATGGAAAATGGGATTGATATCTTCATTATACTAATTTTTAGGACTCATGAAAAAAATAAAAAAAAGAAGGGGATGAGTAATTATTCATTAAAACATTTCAAGCGCATCTAATCCCTTAAATATAATAAAAGGTGATTTTTTTTTCAAAAATGTAAAAAATAAAAAAATGAAAAAATGAAAAAAAAAGAGGAACAATCATTCATTGTAAATTATTTAGTATAACTTGTGTACATTGATTTGAATTGGGTATATCGATTTGGATAATTTATATTTAGGTACTTTCGGTGAAGAGACTTCATTAAATTTTGAATGATTTGTCAAAAATTGTATCTTTTGAGAAATAAATTCTCTTTATGGCCTTAATTTTTTTGTTCTAACACAAAAACCATAAGCCTCTGAAAAAAGTTATGGGAATATACATTTTTTGCAGAAACATATACTTTTTATTATGTGTATACTTATGATTTAACCAAGACTATTGTCTAAATTGAACTATTTTTAGATGAGTATAACTTTCCATAAATTTTACATTTGGGATACAAGTGATTTAATTTTTTTTGTGAATTAGTCTACAACACGTAGTATGGGTGAATGAATAATGTTTAATAAATTACAATGTTAGAGACAAAAAATAATAAAAAATTTATTTCATAAATGGGATATGATGGATTTCACTTTGAAAATAATTTTAGAGATTTTATCACTTTTTATTTATCTGTAGATCTGGATTCGGAAATATGAATTTATGCAAGAGTGAAAAGTTTTAGGGGTAGGTTTCTAAAAAAATTACATATCATATATTTTCACACTTATAATTTTCCTTTATATTGCATATTCATTTTATTATCCCATTATTACATCCTTTTGTATTCAATATATATTTTGAATTTATTATTTGAAAACATGTTCAAAAATTTGAAATTATGATATTAATCAATTGGTCAACATTTTTATGTTTTTAAAATAATATTATATACACAGATCCAAATTGGAAAATATATTTTTGAGGAAGAATAATACATTGGGATGAAATTTCAATAGTCATACCTAGAGTTGGATCCAACAACAAGGGGACCAATGGGCCCTGCAAAGTGAATAAAATATTTTTCAAGGTATATTAAACATACCTTAATTATTAGGCCATATCATGGGATACCTACACTAAAATGGTCTAATTATACCCATATTAGATAGATAAATTAAATAGATACTTCCCCAAAGAATTCAACATCAGGAATCCAAGTAGAAATCATTCATCCATTCCAATCAAGTGGATGGAAAATACATACATGGACAACTCACCTCTACCCATAGAGCGTTGAATTATTTTGTAATTATCATCCAAATAGAGATTTTGTAGTTCTTAGTAAATACTTCATCTTCATCAATGGTTTCATACACTTCCATGGAGTCCTATGCTTCTTCGGATCATTTAGGGGGGAATGTGATTTAATTCTTAAGATTCACATTGTATTATGTGAATTTTATTTTTAATTCAAGGTGTAGATGTTGTTTTTCTCCATATTCATTACTTATTTAATTGATTTGTGTATATTTATGCCACACTAAAACCCACATGATCATTTTTTGGGGGTACACACTCATTTATGGTTTTACAAAAAAACTAACCACTCATTACTATATTGAAATCATGGTGTTTATGTTTTTCAAATAGGTAGATTGAACTCACATAAACTATTATATGGCCATGAAAATTTATTTCATGGAATAAAATAAAATAAAATACAAACATGGTCAGTACGATTAGTTTATTTTGTGTTTCATTAATGATTTTTATGAAGTCGGAAAAAAATTACATGATCATTAGCGGTAATTAGTGTGTCATGTTTTGTTTCTATGAAAATCCTCTGAGGTATCGTAGTTTAAATATACCAACATTATGGTTCTAGGTGTTACAAATCAAGGATTGAAATAAATAAACCTTATTTCTTGAAACAATTAAATATGGACATCATGAGATTTTCCCAAGTTGATCACAATAAATCATCTCATTAAATTTTCATTCACATTTATTCTCATTTCATGAATTCTTTACAGTTGATCCCCTGAACCCCAATACATTCAAAAGCATTTCCTTTTTTCTAAAATTAAACCAGTTTATATTGTTTTTTATCTATGTATCTATCTAGGTATGACCTTGGGTTCTTAATATATTATAAATATTCATGTGAAAAAATATCTAATTTGACATATTTAGTAGTGTGACCACTCCATGTAGATACCCCAGTCCTTGAGGCATCCATGAATTCTCCAAATCACCTTTGTAATACACCATTATTTTATATTTATGGTACACATTAGACCATATCCTACCTGGTTCCAAATACAAATTCCACATGATTATTCCCATTAAAAATAATAGTCTTGACCCTGAGTTCATACTCATAACAAGAATCCTCACTTTATCAAACTATCATCATAGTTCTTTTGAGTACCAACATTCATCACACCCGAACACCCTACAAGACCATTCAATAATATCATACCTAGTGCTCCTATATGACCACAAACCCCAAATCATATCATCTAGTACTAAACATATTGACTATTAATGATTGATAAATTTCAATGCCTGAATATGGGTATTTCCTGATCAAAAACATCATCTGTGTGGCTTATATCCAAAAAAGAAACATGAAACCTCAACCACATCTGTTCAAGTTCTTGAGATTAATTATTCCCAATTCTCTCTATAATTCACCAAAAACAATGGTCAAAATCAAAAACATATAATTATTCACTCCCCACCATAATATTTTCTTTATTATCAGTCGATGAGAATCAACCTACTCATATATAATCATTCACCAGATGTTGATACACACAAGACCATGTTTTCATAACCCTATAGATCTACCTATGAGACTCTCCCCATTGTTTATACTACTTTGGTGATCCAAAAAAATTTGTCCCTTTTCATATAATTGATTCATTACTTGGATATCCAATATTAACAGATATCACTTATTGTCCACAACCACATTTTTCACCCTCTAATACTCACATCCCAACACACTACTAAGAACATATCATATAACTAGTGACTCGAACACATGTTAATGTTTGAACCACCAATCATACCATGATTCATTGGTTCTTACTATTTAATAATATCTGACCATACATACATAAAACCTCACTCTAACCAATAATTGATATAATGTTAATGACCAAAACTACTAGACATAATAGGTTGTCACACACCTCAAACATTATTAATACTCACAATAAAAACCTAAGGGTGATCATTCAATTTTTTTTCAACATACCATGACTTATCTCCATGATTCAAGGAACATTTTAGGGTCTTAGACCACTTCAAAAAAGAGAGGAAAATATCAAGGTCTTGAACCCATAAGTGTTTCTAAGGACCAAAAATGCATGCTCAAAACCAACATAACCCATACACTGGGAAAGAAACACGTGAAATAACCATGAATAAATAACACCATAATGATATCATTAAGAGTAACATGGCCCTTATAAACACTATCCCTAACCTAGAGTGTTCCAAAAAAACCAATCATTGGCATACCTCAAATTTTATATAAGGCCAACCTTACTTATACACCCACTAAGTCAAACATCTTAGGTCCCTAATTAATATATGCCATCCTTCATACATCACATAAAAACTAAACACTCACTCTCTTATACCTAAAGAAAGAGATCATTCAATGAATCATTACAAAATTTCATAATTTCCCTCATTATCGAAATGATTCACATCTGAGAAGGTGTACAATATATCTCTACCTTTTATAATAACATAATTCATACCATTTATAATTTCATCCCTCATTTTAAGAACCATATACAATTTTCATATGTAATGGAATCCTAGTTCCTGGGTAACCCATCTCTCTATAGGGATAGCCTCATATGACACAACCCATACTGGGTGAAAGAAGGAAAATCACCCTCATAGAAAATAAAAACATGACTCACCACTATCCTTGTTTAAATGCCATTATCTCAAAGATCTCCAAACTATTTTATGCACCATATCTCATATATTTCTCAAAATGTTAATTTAAACCTACAATTCTATCTCAAATACTTTATAGAAACCCATGAACTATCACCCAACTCAGATCTCTCACACACATCATGTATTGCTATACCAATTCATAACTACCCAATATAGGGTTCAATCCTCACTAGGAATCCATATACTTGAATACCCTATCAAGGATCAATTTCACATCCATTAACACATCAATTCCAATAATACAAGTAACGTATAACACTATTACCTTATAAACACTAAAAAGGCAGAAATGGAAACACATCTCAGTGTGCCACATGCCCCATGGCCCAAAGGTTTCACAAAACTCTAGTGATATCTTTATCCAGAACACCAAATATTAGGGGTATACATCAAGACACATATAGAATTAAAATAGTAAATAATCAAATTGAAATGACATGAATTGAACTATAAATTTAGTTATTTATAGTTCCAATATCAAGTTATACATGAATAATCTATATAAGTTGTCGCTAACTAGCATCGAACCCTATATGAAAAAAGGAGTGCTCAATCACAATTATTCACACAAATTTCATGTAAATACTACATGTATAAGACAATTAAGACACAAACATCTTGAAACCATGGTTCAAGTTAAAATTTAAAAATCATTAAATCCACAAAAATCATACTTAAAAAATAATAAACTCATTTCTATAATTGAAATGAAATAATAATAATTCTATCTCCCCTGAAAATTTTAATTTATCTCATGTAAGTACTGTCCATGCCCAAGAAATAGACTTTATCTCAAGTTATGACCAATATTATTTCCATATACCATATCATAAATAGTGAGGTAAGTAAAAAATTCTATGATACCACCTTTTAAAATCCTTCACCTAGCCTACATGACTTGTGACTATACCAAAGATACACATGACCTTAAACACACCTACAAATATTCTAGAGGTTACAAAACAAACAAAATTGGTATAATAATACCATGTTGAGTGACTATACCCATTGGTATCATCAGAACAATATAAAATAACTCAATATCCATAATAAGAATCATATCAAAGTATAGAATATATAATTCAATAGAAATCCAACCATAATAAATTTCGTCTACCATGTGATAAAAAAATGTTGACATACATGTCACATAGTCATATAGAATTGAATTATTTTCTAGTGGGCTAATTATATATAGTAAAAGAGATAAAAAGTAAATAAATAAATATAATTTACAATACCATAGTCTTCATCCTCACCTTAGAGTCATCACAAAATCCCCTAATATTCTCATCAAGCTCATCCACCTGTAGTTAGGATATCACCAAGAACTACATGTTAATCATCAGTCTACATGGGAACCAAGTTACCCGTTTGGGTTGTGAGTAGAAAATAGAGTACACCACAACCATTAGTGTCTCTAATAAAAACCATTATATTTGTCCCTTCACATATTGAATGAAAATTAATCTCTAACTATAGCTTGGAGACAACTTTCAAATCATAAGTACTCAACATGGAAACCTTTCGGTCGACTCATGACTTCTTCTAGGGTTTAAATGTATCTAAATATATCAAAAATAGAATCCCATGGTTGGTATATCATTAATTAGATAGATAAAGATATATAAATTGGAAATAACATTCCAAGTCATATTCTGGGGGAATAATGTCCCATAATAAGTATAACAAAGGAAAAAAGGGAAGTAACCCCTAAATAGTTATACACAATATAAAATCACTATAATGACCCATAATTTACATATAGATTTTACTTAAACATTGAAGATTATTTATTATATAACATAACAGAAACCATGGCATGACTGTATATGTTTAGTGCCTTTAGAAATTGGGAAACATAAAAAATTGGTTCATAAAACATCTATATTGTCTCCCACTTATTTCTTCATAACTAGACTTGTTTTTGAAATATCTAAGTTAAAATCCTTATTCATGACATGGTGAAAATAAACACATGAAATGGTGATCTCAAATGGTTAGTAAGGATAAATAAAGGAAATATTAATCCTATCATAATCATAAGAACATAACATTTGAAAATCATATCTTGAATATAAAGGATCATAATATCATCTCATGGTATAAATAATAAAAGTTAAATGTAATCCTAATATTCATATCATAAGACATGAAATTTTGTGGCATAAACATATAAGAATAGAAAATCATTTCATAGTAGTCAAGTCTCATTTCCCAGACCATCATAGCAGACAAAGTCCACTACTGAACTGAGTTCACTCCTTGTTTTAGTCCTATATTACTGAACCAGATTTAATTTCCATTCCTATCATGTATATCTCATAAAATAGAAATATTTACCAACTTAATTGGAGGGAGATATAGGTCCCACCCATATCATAATGAAATAATTCTTATATTTGCCAAAAAAACATAAATCATTCATCATAGCATAACCCAAGAAATAAAATGGGTTTCTTAAACATCATTCCATCATCACATAATCCATATAAAATTTCCTTCCATCATTAACAAAATCAAATATTTCTAATAATAGTGATATATATATAACCCTATTTCATCTTAGATGGAAAATAAGTTTGATAAAACACTTGAACTTAGTTCCTGAGGAAAATATCCATTCTTTTTCAAAAACATTTTATTTTCTCAAAATGACACACAATTTCAAAAGAAAAATTTTGGTTGAAAATAATATTGAAATCATGTAGAGGAAGATTAATTTAAATTAGGTTTCATAAAACCATAAAAATCCATTCATTCTATATTTTTTAAAAAAACATTTTCCTCATACTTTTGCCGAAAAAGTCAAAAAGTTTCCCAAATCGAATGGAAAAAAAGACTCCTTTCATACTGTTTAATAAATATTCGCCCATGGGTTAATTTGACATTATAAAATAGTAAAATTATATAAAAAATATTATATATATTTTTGAAAAATGGGCGTGGATGATAAATACGCCCCAGTAAATACTTACGTATAAACAATCTCAGATAATAATGAGATTGTAAAATTATCCCTTACCTTAGGCCTGATATGATTTGTATATATATGAAACTCATATATAATGATTTAAATAGTATTACTAATTTATTCCAGAATCATAATCATTTTATGATAACATTTATGATCATATTTTCATCAGTTTTTTAGTAACATTTCATTGTTACTCATTATTTGGGTATTAACTGCTTTATGTTCTTATGCATGTTTTGTCAGATAAGATATTATTCCTATTTTTTAGGTTATAGTTATATAATTTATATCATGGTATTAGTATAATATATAGCTCATTTATTAATTATATTTATTTATATAATCATGATTTAATTAATATTATGTAGAACAAATCGCATCGCACCGTGGAGACGGTAAGTCGTATGTACACACGAGCGACGATATCATTCTCATAATTGTTGAATGGAATTGAAGTGGATGGTGTATAATATTTCATAATAAATATAAATTTATATTAATCATATATATATATATAGTAATTACATCATTATACCCATCCATGTTAGGTGGTGGTGAAAAATGGATTACACCACGACGTGGAGACGGTAAGTCTTACGTACACACATGTGGTGATTTAATTTTTCATAGGAATGGTATAAGGTGTAATATGGTTGATTCATAATCACAATAATGTATCAGAATATAATTACTACTTTATTTATTTATTTATAATGAAATAACTCATTATGTGGAAGTAGAAGAAGAAAGAAGTTTGAAAGAATCGGTAAATGATATTACCTCTTCTTCGACGTGCCTCCTCTAAATCTTCTCTTAGAGCACTAGAGTTGGTATTTGAGGAAAAAAAAGACTTCTAGAATTTTTTTAGGAATGTTTAGAAGGTAAATTGGAAGAGTATGCTCGAGATTGATGGCTCCATATGAAGTGAAGATTTGAGGGAGGAAGTGCCCTTTTATAATTTATGTGAGGGGAACTCTTGAAGACCTCAAAAATATTAATTTATAATAAAATAAAAACACACTTAAAAACCTCCAAAATGTCCCAATTTCAATGATTATATGAGATATGGTTATAATATCATCAAAAAATAAATTTTAGATAAGTTTTATGTCAATTTAAGCATTATCATTTTAATTAACATTTAATTATTTTATTAAATTTTTTACTAGGGTAACAAATATTTCAATACTAAAAGGGGGAAATATTTACTTATTTGAAGTCAATTATACCATAAATGAATACTTTAGAAAATTTTATACCATATAATAGTTATTATATAAATTTTTAATAAATTATTATTTTTAATAATTTAAGAAATCCTTATTCTGAAAAAATATCAATTGTTTCAATTTTGACACTATTTATTTCATGGATTGTTAAAAATATAAAAATGAGAATTCAACCTTGATAAAAATATTTTATTATATCCCTATGGTGTTGAGGTCATCTAAAAAATACATTTTACATAATAACTATCCAAAATTATATTTATTAAAATATTTTTAATAACATGTTTTTGATCTCTTCATTAATAAAATAATTAAAACCTCAAAATTTTATAATTATTTAAAATACTTATCTGTTGAATAAAAATTAAAAATTAAATAATATGATGAATATAAATCCATTATCTTTCAGATGAATACTTTTATTCCAATTTTTATATTTGAAAAACCCAACATTAAAAATTCTATACTCTTTTAAAACATGAATATGACAAATTTATCTTGACTTTAAATAAAATAATATAAGTGTTATAATCTATTCTATAAGATTAAAAATGGTCAATAATTATAACCCTGGATGCTTATGACCGAGATATAATATACAAATAATGTTTAGTCAAGTGTTTTTGTAACATCCCAAGTAAATGAAAAATAATATATTTTCATATTTATTAATAATTGTGACTTAAATATTAATTTTAGTTTAAAAGGGTTGCTAGGTTTCATAGCGTACCCGATACGCAACAAGAGGTTTCTTTGAAATCCTATGTTGCACACTAATAATATAATACTATTATTTTAAATGGCTGTTAACTCCTAGCTGTTGTGTTGGCGGGAATGAACAAAACTAAATATAATATGATTATACATGTATTTATATTTATCCAATAAAGGTTAGAGGCTTAAAATGTGAATGAATCTAATTTTAAGCATAATTTACATTAAAATAGTCAATTTACTACCTTTTAATGGAGAACCCTCATTAAATATTGTTGGTCACTTCAATACATTTTATTTGACCAAATAAAATCCTTCTTTATAATGGAGACATAAAATTTTACTTTGGGTAATTTTTGGTATTTTTCTGATAAAAATCATTTTTAATGAATAGTAAAAAATATTGTATTTTAATTCAAAAGTACATTTTGATATAATTAATTTATATGGATATATTATCTTTTTAATTGGTTTTAAAGTGAAATTAAAATATATTATTACCATTTAATCCAATTTTGGTCATTGAAATTAATTTCACTTTGATATTGGACATAAATGAGTTTCAATCTTTTGAAAGTTATTGTTTCTTAAAAACACTCTATTTGTTTTGATAATGGGAATTAATTTTAAAATTAATTAATGACACTTCTATGTTTTGAATTTGGAAAAATAGATATAGTTTTTCAATTCGAAATATCGAATATAGCTTAGGCTAAAGTTTTGGTATTTTTCTGAAAAACTTCAATTTTTGATGAACAGTGAAACCACTTAGTGGTAGTTAAAAAAATGACTTTTTCATTTAAATGAAATTTTACCACTTCTGTGAATTGAATTTCCAAAATCTGAAAAACATGGTTGTTATCAAGAATTAAAATGTGATTCATTAAGATGAAAATAATTTTTTGTAAATAGTAACTTTTAACTTTTATTTACCGCGGTTAAAGGTAAATAAAATATTCAGGGTAAAAAGAATATTATAATAATTGAAAATTACCTTAACACATGTCCAAACCTAATTGGTTGAGTCATTTATGACGATGGGAATCTTTGGGTCAATTTTGGGACCCCATTGATCCACTTGGGAGTGATAATGACAACTTAGATTAATTAACTTAAAGTAAAGACAAAAATGACAAAAGCAATTATCTTTTAGTAAATTAATTTTTAGAAGGGGTTATATAAATTATCTTTTCGACTATAAATATTATTTATAAAGATAAAAATATTTTCTACATGATATTATTTTTTTATAATTTTTAGACATCAAATGAATTAAATTATTTATGACACAATAATCATGCAATGTTTACCTCATTAATAAACCATTTAAATAAATAAGATTATAATGATTAAAATATTATCCAAAACATGTCCAATTATAACTGGATGATTTTATTTCAAATATAATTCATCTTATATTCGACTATAATAATTTTTAGACCATTAGAAACCGAATATAATTATATAATAAAATAATGTTTTCACACTTTCCTAAAGAGCCCCTCCTCTCCCTTATAAAAAGAGACCACTTCTAACCAATTTATCACACCCCTCAAGCCATTTGGATTGTCCAAAATTTTCCCAATTAATCTCCCTACATCCCTATCCTCCCCTTAGAAACCTTACCTTAGGCATAAGGCACTTCAATAAGTCATTTGGTTTAAACCAAAGGGAGTTACCCAAATTAAAGCTAACAGTTTCTCTTAAATTGTTTTTATTTATTTTACTTCACCAACCCCTAAACTCTTTTTATTTCATTATTTTGTAACAAAAGAATTATCCAAAATATACTAGTATTTTGTTATAATAATTATTTGAACTACAGTTACACACACCTCTATCTAATGGATGAATAACATAATGTTTCTGTGGATGGAAAACTAAAGCCTCACGAAACGATGATTGTTCGATTTTCTCCTACCGCCTCTCATGGTGGCCATTATGAAAGAACTATATTTATATATGATATATATTATGTTTATTATTTCCTTATTCTTCTATAATTACCATTTATATCACAACTTTATGGTTTCCATAGTGGGTAAATACGATAATCACATTTGAGGAAGTACAGACTACTACCCCTCAAAGTGATGTGATTTGTTAATGCCTTATGTGGGATGTATAAAGGATGGAGTTAATGATATTATATATGATATTATACTGGAATTATAATATACCTATGTATCATTGTGTTTTATTTCCATTAAAATAATAAATATAAATGAAAGTAGCGTTCATGCGTACGTACGGCTTACGGTCTCCATGAATAGTGCATTTCATTTCTTACCTCTAAATGTTATGTACTATTATGAATACATGTATATACTGGATATATATAATATATATGATATCTAAATAATTAATATCATTCTGGATATAATGGACTATTGACCACATGGACAACTTGTTATAGAAGGTGTTCATTTTTGACTCAAGTACCAAATATCGACAAAACAAACATTATTAACTTAAATGATTACATAATGTTTATAACATGGTAACAAGTGATATAAAAGTAATAATAAAATTGAGAAATGTTCTTAAGAAAGTATAAATTAACTTTAGTTTATTATTCAGGAGATTATAGAACAATCAAGTCAAGTCGGACACGATGTAAGGGACTTCATCTCAATCTCTTTTAATTGAGGCATATTTTGTTTTAATAAACGAATTTCTTTTATGTGGTGTATAAAATCCCTTGACTTTTCAAAGTTAATCTTTTTCTAAAAAGTGTTATACTAAAAGAAAAAAAGGATTGTTTCTTTTAACGTATGCGGTGACAACGTTCTTTTCCGCCACCAGGAGTATTATTTGTTCTTTGGCTTCCTCAAAACGCCATAATGTTTTTAAAAGATAATAAATACCATATACTTTTTTATGTATTTTAGTATTGATAATGGTTTTGATAATTTATTTTTTATGTCAATATATTTATGTGATATATTGTGATTGAAATGTGGAAATGTTTTCTTTCCTTTATATTTATTGTATGTGTTATGATTTTATATTGGTACTTGGAAATTTGACGAGTTGTTATGTGATAAACCAAATGATGGGTGGTGCCATGAATACCACGATGGGTGGTTGCATTATAACCTCCAATTCATTGGGTATGGAAGTCGGCCGTATGGCTATTCCATTTAGTGATATGTGTGGAAGTCGATGGTATGGTTATTCCATTTAAGTATATTTATGTCCCAAGTTACCTTTATATTTTAATTTCACTTTAAAACCAATTAAAAAAGATAATCTAACCATATAAATAAATTATATTGAAATGCACTTTTGAATTAAAATATAATATTTTTCACTATTCATTAAAAATGAACTTTATTAGAAAAAAACCAAAAAATTACCCAAAGTAAAATTTGATGTCCCCATTATAAATAAGGATTTTATTTGGTCAAATAGAATGTATTAAAGTGACCAAAACTATTTTTAAAGATGGTTTTCTATTAAAAGGCGGTAAATTGACCCTTTTAATGTAAATTACACTTAAAATTAGATTCATTCACATTTTAAGCCTCTATATTTTATTGGATAAAAGTAAATACATGTATAATCATATTATATATATTTTAGTTCAGTCTCGCCAACACAACAACTAGGAGTTAACTTCCATTTAAAATAATAATATTATATTATTAGTGTGCAACATAGGATTTCAAAGAAACCCGTTGTTGTGTATCAGGTATGCTATCGAACATGGAAACCCTTTTAAACTAAAATTAATATTTAATTCAAAATTATTAATAAATATGAAAATATTTTATTCTTCATTTACTTGGGATGTTAAAAAGAAACCACTTCTAACCAATTCCTCACACACCTCAAAACAAGAGAATTTCCTGCAATAACAACTTCTATGCCAAAGTTCATCAAATAAAAAACCAAAGGATCACATTCCAAACGTAACAAGGTTAATGAAGTATTACTTTTTCGACTCAAAGTGAAAATAAATTGAGAGGATGCAATTTCTAAAAGGGGGGATGGATTTAACATCCCAAGTAAATGAAGAATAACAGATTTTCATATTTATTAATAATTTTGAATTAAATATTAATTTTAGTTTAAAAGGGTTGCAATGTTCAATAGCATACCTGATACGCAACAACGGGTTTCTTTGAAATCCTACGTTGCACACTAATAATATAATATTATTATTTTAAATGGAAGTTAACTCCTAGACGTTGTATTAGCGGGACTGAACTAAACTATCTATAATATGATTATACATGTATTTACTTTTATCCAATAAAATTTAGAGGCTTAAAATGTGAATGAATCTAATTTTAAGTGTAATTTACATTAAAAGGGTCAATTTACCGCCTTTTAATAGAGAACAATCTTTAAATATAGTTTTGGTCACTTCAATAAATTCTATTTGACCAAATAAAATCCTTATTTATAATGGGGACGTCAAATTTTACTTTGGGTAATTTTTTGGTATTTTTCTGATAAAGTTCATTTTTAATGAATAGTGAAAATATTGTATTTTAATTCAAAAGTGCATTTCAATCTAATTTATTTATATGGTTATATTATATTTTTAATTGTTTTTAAAGTGAAATTAAAATATATTTTTAACATTTAATCCAATGTTGTTCATTGGAATTAATTTCACATTGATATTGGACATAAACAAGTTTCAATCTTTTGATAGTTATTCTTTCATAAAAACACGCTATTTTTTTTTTGATAACGGGAATTAATTTTAAAATTAATTAACACCAATTATATGTTTTGAATTTGTAAAAATAGACATCATTTTTTAATTCGAAATATCAAATACAGCTTGGGCTGAATTTTTGGTATTTTTTTGAAAAAACTTCAATTTTTGATGAATAGTGAAACCACTTAGTGGTAGTTAAAAAACTGAATTTTTCATTTAAATGAAATTTTACCAATTCTGTGAATTTAATTTCAAAAATCCGACATACATGGTTGTTATTAAGAAGTAAAATGTGGTTCATTAAGATGAAAATAATTTTTTGTGAATTGTAACTTTTGACTTTTATTTACTGCTGTTAAAGGTAAATAAGGTAATTCAGGGTTAAAAGAATATTATAATAATTCAAAATTACCTTAACACTTGTCTAAACATTATTTTTAGATTCATTTATGACCATGGGGCTCTTTGGGTCGATTTTGGGACCCCATTGATTCACTTGGGAGTGATAATGACAATTTAGATCAATTAACTTAAAGTAAAGATATAAATGAAAAAAGCAAATATCTTTTAGTAAATTAATTTTTAGAATGGGTTATATAAATTAAATTTTTGAATATAAATATTATTTTAAAATCTAAAAATATTTCCTACATGGTATTATTTTTTTATAATTTTTATACATCAAATGAATTAAATTATTTATGACACAATAATGATGCAGTGTTTACCACATTAATAAATCATTTAAATAAATAAGATTATAATGATTAAAATATTATCCAAAACCTGTCCAATTATGATTGGATTATTTTATTTCGAATATGAGTCATCTTATATTTTACTATAATGATTTTTGGGCCATTATAAACCGAACATAAATAAATAATAAAATAATGGTTTCACACTTTCCTTAAGAGCCCCTCCTCTCCCTTATAAAAAGTGACCACTTCTAACCAATTACTCACACACCTCAAGACATTTTTCTAATCCAAAATCTTCCCAATTAATCTACCTACATCCATCTCCTACCTCTATAAGCCTTACCTTAGGTATAAGGCACTTCAATAAGTCCTTTGGTTCAAACCAAAGGGAGTTACCCAAATTAAAGGAAACAGTTTCTGTTAAATTATTTTCATTTATTTTACTTCTCCAACCCCTAAAATCTTTTTATTTATTTCTTTTGTAACAACACTAGTATCCTAAATATACTAGGATATTTTTATAAGAAGGATTTGAACTACACTTACACACAAATCCATCTAATGGATGAAGAACATAATGTTTCTATGGATGGCAAACTAAAGCCTCACGAAACGATGATTGTTCGATTTTCTCCTACCGCCTCTCATGGTGGCCATTATGATGGATCTATATTTATATATGATATATATTATGTTTATAATTTCCTTATTCTTCTGTAATTCCCATTTATATAACTCCTTTATGGTTTCCATAGTGGGTAAATACGATAATCTCATTTGAGGAAATGCAGACTACCGCCCCCTCAAAGTGATGTGATTCATTAATGCCTTATGTGGTATGTATAAAGGATGGAGTTAATGATATTATATATTATATTATACTGGAATTATAATATACCTATGTATCATTCTGTTTTAATTCCATTAAAATAATAAATAGAAATGAAAGTAGCGTTCATGCGTACGCACGACTTACTGTCTCCATGAACGGTGCATTTCATTTCTTACCTCTAAATGTTATGTACTTTTATGAATACATGTATATACTGGATATATATGATATATATGATATCTAAATAATTAATATCATTTTGGATATAATGTAATATTGACCACAGGGACAAATTGTAATATAAGGAGTTCATTTTTGACTTAAGTACCAAATATCGATAAAACGAACATTATTAACATAAATGATTACATAATGATTATAACATGGTAATAAGTGATATAAAAGTAATAATAAAATTGAAAAAGGTTCTTAAGAAAGTAGAAATTATCTTTAGTTTATTATTCAGGAGATTAAAGAACGATCGAGTCAAGTCAGACGCGAGGTAAGGGACTTTGTCTCAATCCCCTTTCATTGAGGAATATTTTATTTTAATACACCACTTTATTTTATACACTGTATAAAAACCCTTGACTTTTCAAAGAGAATATTTTTCTACAAATTGTTTAACTAAACAACAAAAAGGATTGTTTCTTTTAACATACGCAGTGACAACATCATTTTCCACCACCACGAGTATTATTTGTTCTTTGGCTTCCTCAACAAGACGTAATGTTTTTAAAAGAAAAATAAAAACCATATAGTTTTTATGTATTTTGGTATTGAAAATGGTTTTGATAATGTATTTTTTATGTCAATATATTTAATTGAAATATTGTGATTGAAATGTGTAAATGTTTTCTTTCCTTTATATTTGTTGTATGGTTTATGATTTTATATTGGTACTTGGACATTTGACGGGTGGTTACGTGATAAACCAAAAGACGGGTGGTGTAGTGAATACCAGGACAGGTGGTTACCTTATAACCTCCAATGAATTGGGTATTGAAGTCAGCCGTATGGCTATTACATTTAGTGATATGTGTGGAATTAGACCGTATGATTTTTCCATTTATGTATGTTTATGTCCCAATTTACCTTTATATGTTATGTGTTCTTTATATGGGGTTTATGGTAATATTTTGGTTACAAAAGGGTAAGTAATGATCTTTTATTCAGTGAATAGTATTTTCTACTTCATAAATGTGAAAAGTATTACTTATGTTAAATTATTAATGGTTTACTTGTTGTTATGAAAAACTAAGAGTTTTCCTTCTTTGTGTATCCCTTATTGAGCTTTTTATGCTCATCCCAAGTTTTTTGAAATGTTTTTCACAGGACATAATATGGAATAGGGTCAAGGATGGGATCATGGAAAAGTCATGCTATCTTAAACATGGAACAATACATGACACTTTTTTTTTTCAAGAGTTCATGTTTTGTAAAAAAATGTAATCTCTGTAGAAGTGTCTACTTTTTAAATCTTTTGAGATGTAATAGTTATGTCCTAATTCTCTAAAACTCTAAACCTGAAAAGATCGTCAATGTGAATTATTCATTTAATTCAATATTAAGCAAGGTTTAAGTCTGGTTCCTTATAGTTTGGGCCTTTTTTATTAATATTTTTTAAAAAAATTGTATTATTGATTTCTCATCAATTAATTAATTTTTTAATCATTAAAGTATAAGTATTTCAGGTAATTATTTATTTCATAAAAATTACAAACAAATTGTCATGTTAAAGAAAAACATTCTAGATTTAGAATATTTATTTATAATCAAATTTATCTTCTATATAACTTTATATTAAAAAAAATTTAATTTATAAAGTTTGAGTGAGACATATTTTAGTTTTCTTTAAAGAAAATAAACTAAATGTCCTAATCTCATCCAAATGGGTTCTAATGGATACCATATTGACCCAAATATAATTTAGGGATAATTATAATCATCAAATTATATTATTACACAAATTAGGGTAATTTTAGAATATTATTTTACCCTTAATTACTCTATTTACCCTTTTATCATGTTAATAAAATTTACTGAAGTTACTATTCATATTACCCAAAAATAAAATAAATATATTTAAATGATATGGACCTTCTGATTCCAAATATGGAAGACATTTTTCAATATTTAAAACACAAAAGTTATAGTAATTAATTTAAAATTAATGTCATTGCAGAAATGAGAAAACAGGTTTAAAAAGTTTAAATATTTCAAAAATATTGAAATGTTTTTACGTCGAATTTATTGTAAAATTGATTCCAATGAACAAAACTATATTAAATGTTAAAATTATATTATATTTATAATTTGAAAAAATTCAATAATATAATTTAAATATATAAATTATTTCAATGAAAAAAGTTATTTTCAATTAAAATTTAGCATATTTTTACTATTCATCAAATCATTAAAGTTATCAGAAAAATATCCATTGGATGAATATAAAAAATATTTTATTAAGTATATGACACATATATATCTCATTAATTTCAATACCAAAATTAATTCACTCAAAAATAAAAAATTATATTTATATTTTTCATAAATAATTGATAGCCATTGAATTCACAATGTATTTTCATAAGCTTGTTATAATTAGTCATGATAACCTAATGGCGATGAATAATAGTAATGTTATAATAAGGGCATCTCGTAGTTTTTTTAAACAGATGATTGTGTGAAAATCAATCTACAAGGGAATAAAAATTATTTAAATAAAATATTTCATAAAAACATTTGGTCATTACATTCTACCCCCCTTAAACTGAATTTTGCCCTCGAAATTTGGCACTTGGAAAAAAATGAGGATAACTCTCCCTCATCATATCCTCAAGTTCCTATGTAACTTTTTCAAATTGGTGGTTGCTCTATAAAACTTTAACCAAGAAAGTGGTCGAGTTTCGTAGGACTTTTTCTCTACGATCTAGAATCTCTATCAGTTGTTCTTTATAAGAAATATCTTTCTCCAACAGTATGAATTTTGATCTTAGTACATGTGACGGATCAAGTATGCACTTTCTATGGATAGATATATGGAACACATCATGAACTTGAGAGAGATTTGGTGGAAGTTCCAATCGGCAAGCTACCTTCACAACACGATCCAGAATTTCAAAAGGACCAATATACATATGGATAAACTTGACCTTATTTCCAAATCTCATTACTATATTCGAGGGAGATATTTATAGGAACACCTTATCACCCACTTTAAACTCTAGGTCTTTTATTCAGTTGTCAGCATAACTTTTTTTTAAACTCTGAAATTCTATTATTTGTTGTTGAATGGATCCTACCTTTTATGCCATTTAATCAACAAGATTATGTCCTAATATCTTTCTTTCCGCAAGTTCATCCCAAAAATTTAGAGTTCTTCAATTATTTCCATAAAGGGCTTAAAAAAGATTCATCTGCATACTAGAGTGAAAGATTTTTTTGTAAGAAAATTCCACCAAATGTAGGTGTTGATCCGAACCACCTTTGAAATCAAAAGAGAAAGCTCTCAACATGTCTTCTAGAGTTTGAATTGTCTCAGACTAACCATCTTTCTAAGGATGATAAGCATTGCTGAAACATAACTCTATATCCAAAGTATTCTAAATATTTCCCTAGAACATTGAGGTAAACTTTGGATCCCAATCAGATATAATGGAAAGTGGTACTCTATGAAATCTTGCTACTTACTTTACATATATCATGGCAAGATGATAAATAGATAAATCATCTCTAATAGCAATGACATGTGATGAATTTCTAAGATGATCAAGTATAACCCATATATCATTATGGCCTTTAGATGTTTTGGGAAGTCTGAAAATAATGTCCATAGTGATTTTCCCATTTCTATTCTGGTATGGTTAATGGTTGAAAAATCCCTTTATAATTTTGTCTCTTAACCTTAACTTTCTAACAAAAAAAGCATCGAGAGACTTATTTGGTGATATATTTTTTCATGCAATCCCACCAGAAATACTTATTTAGGTCCATGTACATATTTTTACTTCTAGGGTGAATGTAGAATAATGAACTATGAGACTTATCCAATAGATCCTTCTTTAATTCTAGAATGGGAGGAATACAATCACTATTCTTAATCCTTATTATTTCATCACAATTGAGTTTAAATTCAAGAACTTTTCTCACCTTGTTTTGATACTCTCCATATTTATTCTGTGCCTCCTTAATATTCACTTGTATATATGGTTGAACATTCATTTGAGAAAGATAATATTTCCCCCCTTCCATTAAAATTTCAAGATCAATCCTTTTCAAATCCATTAATATTGGATATTTTGAGATCCTCGTCATGGATAGGCTAGCATGGTCTTGTCAATTCAAAGCACCTGCCACCTTGTTCTCTTTACTAGGATGGTAATATATTGATCATTCATAATCATTAGTCAAATACAACCACATTTTTTGGTGCATATTCAGCTCCTTTTGTGTGAAAATATACTTTAAACTTTTATTATTAATATAAATATCACACCTTTCACTATAAAGATAATTCCTCCACATGTTTAATGAAAAGATTACTCCACTTAACTCCAAATCATGTGCTGGGTAATTTTTCTCATGGATTTTAAACTAGAACAAGGCATAAGCTATGACCATATCATTTTTAATGAGAACACATCCCCTGCCCTTTTTGGATGCATCATTGTAGATCACAAACCTTTATCTTCTACAAGGCAGTGTTAGCATAGGTGCACTGGATAACCTTCTTTTTAGATACTTAAAATTATATTCACATTCATCCATCCAAACAAACATAACTCCTTTAGAAGTAAATTTGGTAAGTAGATTAGATAATATTGAAAAATATTTCACAAAACAATGATAATATCCATCCAAACCATGAAATATTCGGATCTTAGTTACAATTTTTGGTCTCGACCAACTTTCAACAAATTTTGTTTTTGATGGATCCACAGATATCCCTTCTCTTAAGATTATGTTAACCAAACATGAAACTTTCTAAAGCCAAAATTCACACTTGGTAAATTTCACATAAAGCTTCCCCTTTCTCAGGGTCTTCAATACAATTCTCACATGGTCTCCATTTTATTCCTTTCTCTTTGAATAGTCAATAAGATCATCTATAAAGACTACCACAAATTTATCAAGATAATCTATAAAGACTCTATTCAATAGATCCATGAATATAGTAGGGGAATTAGTAAGACCAAAAAGCATCACGATAAATTCATAGTGTCCAAACCTTGTATGAAATGTTGTATTTGGTATATCCTCCTTTTTTACCATTAATTAATTATATCCTTAATGAAGATCAATCTTGTAAAAGTATTGGGCTCCACATAGTTGGTCAAATAAGTCATCGATGCAGGGAAGAGAATATTTTTTCTTGATTGTTCTCTTGTTAAGTTCTCGATAATCAATATAGTGTCTCATTGATCCATATTCATTATTAACAAATAGAAAAGGTTCCACCCAAGGTGACACACAAGGGCATATGAATCCCTTATCAAGATTATGTTGGAGTTTCTTCTTCAATTCCTGCAACTTAATTGGGGCCATTTTATAAGGTGTATTTGAAATAGGAATAGCACTCAGTATGAGTTATATTAAAAACTCAACTTCTTGATTTGGTGGATGACCTGAAATTACTCCTGAAAGACATCATCAAACTCCATAAAATGGGTGTATTCATAACCATAAGTTTCTCCCCAACTATTTGAGATAAATAACCTTCATTTATAGGAATCAAGACCCATAAGATGGATGAAATTTCTACTGGAAGGTTATATTCAACCTTACATAGATAGATGATCATAGATTGATCTAGATTATAAAATGTGACTTCCCTTCCTTGGAAATTGATATGATATCCATATAGAGAAATCCAATCCATGCCAATAATCACATCAAATTCCAATATATGAAATATCACAAGATTTTCAAGAAGCACTTTCCCACAAACTTCAACCTGAGAAGAATTAAAAACTTTTTATCTGACCACTATGCCATTAGGAGTTGTCACAGCTAAATCAACTATAATTGTTGAGGTAATATGTATATACCCTTATAAATTTCTTCAGAAATAAAAGAGTGGGTGGATAAAAAATAAAATTAAACATTTTCTACATTCAAGTGGATTGTAGGTGTACCTTTCACCACTTCATTACCATACTCCATGTCGCTAATAGTGATTTCACATGACTTTACTTTTTCTTTTTCCTTAAGAGTTTTTTGACGTCAATAATCATAAATAACCCTTTGATTAGGGCATTGATTGACATAATTCCCCATTTCCTTGAACTTGTAGCATTGAAGTGTATGAGGTTCATTATGTGTAGCCTTTTCTTTGTTCGCATCATTAGACATCTTTTTTCTATAAATTCGAGATTCAACTACTCGATGACCTTCCTTTACACACTTAAATATTTTACTAATCCCTTTAAGAAAATTCCCTCGATGTTTCTTTCTACAATTTGAGCATAAGGGAAAGCTTATTTTCTTTTTAGTGTGGTCTTTATATTTCCATTTGAATTCCATTTTTCTCTTCTAATCAATCCCATATGATTAATGGGTTACTCAAATATCCATCTCAACCTTGAGAGAACATAGAATAATTTCCTCGTATCTATTGAAGTCCTTTATGGAATATTCCCTTCAGAGACTTGGATTTAAGACACTAAAGATTCGATCAATTTTACTCTCAGGTTGGATAATAATTTCAGAAGAGTACCTTGCAAGTCTTATAAAATTTTCTTCGTAGGTACTAACGGATTCATCATCATTTTACTTAAGTTAAAGGGACTCATTCTCCATATTTTTTCAAAGAATAGAAGGAAAGTACTTGTTGAAAAATAATTTCTTGAACACGTCCCATTCCATGGACTCAATTTCATCTCTTTGCCTCGTATTCTTGATAAGATTCTAGTATTAATCAGCTTCACCTTCCAAACGATATACGACTCAAATGAATTTATCATGTTTATAACATTGTAGAATGAAAAATATCTTTTCAATAGTGTTGATCCATTATTCATACACTAATGGATCAGAAGACCCATTGAATAAAGGTGGACACTACCTCATGAAGGATTCAACAGAATATTGCTCCCTCATTTGCTCATTTGGAATTAGGACATGATTCATAGAGAAATTTGTTTGAGAGTGGATACAATATTTCTCATTACAACTCCCATAAAAATTGGTTGCTCAGGGGGACAATCATTTCATTTCTTGTCACATTCAACATTAACGTGGTTCCTTCAGGTTCCAGCCATTGAATAAAACCATGAAGCATTGTGTGAGAAAAACAAATCAGAATGGGAAAACCACATAATTCAATAATAAAATTTCAATTTAGGACACATTAGGTTTTATCCTAGGTTATTCATTAACATCTCTAAAACACTAGGATAGGATTGTAACCTATACTTAGACATATCCTTAGGGTTTTTACTGAGGTTCTCTCATCCAAGTTTCCAAATCTTAACTATATCTTTTCTCTGATACCAACTGTAATAGCCCATACATTACATATATATTTTACTTAAACATTGAAGAATAGTTATTACATAACATAAAATAAACCAAACTAGGACTATATAGTTTTAGTGTCTTTAGAAACTGGGAAACATAAACAACTGGTTCATAAAAAATATACATTATCTCCCGCTTATTTCATTATAATTAGACTACTTTTTGACATATCATACTTAATAACATTATTCATGACATGGGGAAAATAAACATATGAAATCGTGAGCTCAAATTCATATTAAGTGTAAACAAGTGAAATATCAATCATATCATAATCAAAAGAACATAACATTTGAAAATATTATCTTATATATAAAATATAATAATATCATGTCATGGTATAAATCATGAAAGTGAAATTTAATACCAATAGTCATTGCATAAGATATGAAATTTCATGGAATAGACCCATAAACATAGAAATTAATTTCATATTAGTCAAGTCTCATTTCCAATACCATCATAGCGGACATAGTCTATTACTGAACCAAGTTCACTCCTCGTTCCGATCGTATATTACTGAATCATATTTACAAGACGTTCCAGTCATGTCTATCTCATGAGATATAAATATTTACCCAATGTATTGGATGGAGATGTAGGTCCCAACCATCTCATAATGAAATCATTATTACATGTTCCATAAAAACATAAATCATTCATCATAGTATAACCCATGAAATAAAATGGGTTTCTTAAGCATTATTCCATCATAGCATAAGCCATATAAAATTTCATTACACTATTAACAAAATATAATCATTTTAATAACAGGGATAGAAGCATAAAAATATGTCATCTTAGATGGGAAATAATTTTGATAAAACAATTGAACATAATTCCTGAGGAAAATGTCCATTATTTTTCAAAAAATGTTTTCTTTTCTCAAAATTCCACGTAATTTCATAAGAATAGAATTTAGTTGAAAATAATATTGAAATCATCTAGAGTATTATTCATGGAAATAAAGTTTCATGAAACCGTAAAAATACATTCATGCTGTATAAGTTATGAAAACATTCTCATTTTACTTTTACTGGAAAAGTAAAAAAAGTACCTCAAATCAAATAAAGAAAAATGATTCCTTTCATACTGTTTAATAAAAATTCATAAATGGGTAAAATTCAATTTAAAAATAATAGAATAATATAATTAGTATTATATATATTTTTTAATCATGGAAGTAGATGATAAATACACCCTAGTAAATACTTACATATGAACAATCTTGAAAAATAATGAGATTGGAAAATTATCCCTTACCTTATGTTCGATATGATTCATATGTATTTGAACCTATTTTATAATGATTTAAATCATTCTAATGATTTATTAAAAAATCATAATCATTTTTATGATAACATTTATGATCATATTTTCATCCGTTTTTTAGTAACATTTCATTGTTACTCATTATTCTCGTATTAACTGCTTTATTTCTTATGCATATTTTTTCGGATAAGTTATTATTCATCTTTTTAGGTTATAGTTATATAATATACATCATTTTATTAGTATAATATATATCATATTTATTCATTCAATTTATTTATATAATCATGCTTTAATGAATATTATGTAGAACAAATCACATCGCACCGTGGAGAATGTAAGTCATACGTATACACGAGCGACGATATCATTCCGATAATTATTAAATGGAATTGAAGTGGATGGTATATAGTATCTCAAAATAAATATGATTTTATATTAATCATATATATATTTATTAATTCCATCATTATACCCATCCATATCTGGTCGTGGTGAAAAACGGATTACACCACGACCTGTAGACGGTTAGTCGTACGTACGCACACGTGGTGATTTCATTTTTCATAGGATGGGTAGAAGGTGGGATATGGTAATTTAATAATAATAATATTCTTTCAGTATATAATTATTATTGTATTTATTACTTTATAATTAAACAACTCATTATGTGGAAGTAGAATAAGAAATAAGTTTGAAAGAATCCGTAAAATATATTATCTCTTCTTCGACGTGCCTCTTCTAAATCTCCTCTTAGAGCACTAAAATTGGTATTTTAAGAAGAAGATAGAATATAGAATATTTATAGGGAAGTTTATAATGTAAATTTTCATGGTATGGTCGATATTTAAGGCTCAAAATGAAGTAAATAGTTGAGGGAGGAAGTGCCATTTTATAATTGAGATGAGGGGCACTTTTAGAAATCTCAAAAATATTAATTTATAATAAAATAAAACCCCACTTAAAACCCACAAAAATGTCCCAATTTGGAAGATTCAATGAGATAGGGTTCTAATATAATAAACTAATAAATTTTATAAATGTTTTTATGTCAATTTAATCATTATCATTTTAAGTAACACTTAGTAATTCTATTTAATTTGTAACCAGGGATACAAATATTTCAATATTAAAAGGGTTAAATATTTACCTATTTGAAGTAAATTAGACCATAAATAAATAATTTAGAACATTTTAGACCATATAATAGTTATTCTATATTTTTTAAAAAAATCGTTGTTTTTAAATAATTTAAGAAAATGTTATTTTGACAAAATATTAATAGTTTCAATTTTGACACTGTTTATTTCATAGATTTTTTAAAATATAAAAATAAGAAGTGAACCTAGATAAAAATATTTTATTATATCTATAAGGGGTCAAGGTAGTCTTGAAATCCATTTGACATAATAATTATCCCAAATTATATTTATTAAAATATTCTAATAACATTTATTTGATCTCTTAATTAATAAAATAATTACAGCCTCAATTATTGTGTAATTATTTAATATACATATTTTTGGAATTAAAACTCAAAATAAAATATTATAATGAAGATAAATCCATTATAATTCATAATAATACTTTTAGTCTAATTTATCTTCTAAAAACACTATATTAAAAATGATATACTCTTTTAAAACATGAATGTGACAAATTTATTTTCACTTTAAATAAAATAATATAAGTGCCATAATATCTTATATAAGCATCAAAATGGTAAATAAGTCGACCCTTGGATTATTATGGTCGAGATATACTTGACCAATAAGTTTTGGTCAAGTGTTTGGGCATTTTGGTTGTTATTAATATTTTAATAAATAATGTTTTATTGATTTCTCATCACTCAAATAATTTTTTCATCATCTATGTATAAGTATTTAAGGTAATTATTTATTTCCTAAAAATTAAAAATAAATTATCATGACTAAGAAAAACTTTTATCTTGAAAAAGAGTATTTATAATCGAATTTATATTCTGTATAACCTTATATTATAAATAATTTAATTATTAAAGTTTGAGAGAGACATATTTCACATTTTTTAAATAAAATAAATTAAATGTCATAATCTCATCCAAGTGGGTTCCAATGGTTACCATTTCATCTAAAGTATACTTTGGGGAAAATTATAATCATCCAATTATATTAAGTCAAGTTTTAGTGTAATTTTATAATATTATTTTACCCTTAATTACTAAATTTACCCTTTTACCGTGTTAATAAAATTCACCGAATTTACTATTCATATTGCCCAAAAATAAAATAAATCTATTTACATTATTTGTACCTAATGACTCCAAATATGGAATCCATTTTTCAAAATTCAAAACACATAATTTTCATTAATTAATTTAAAATTATTCCTAATGTTGAAATAAGAAAACAAGTTTTAAAAGTTAAAATATCGTAAAAGATTGAAATGTTTTTACATCTGAATTCAATGTAAAATTAATTCCAATAAACTAATTTCTATTAAATGGTAAAAATATATTCTATTTATAGTTTTAAGACATTCAATTATATAATTTAACCATATAAATTATTTGAATGAAAAAATTTATTTTTCATTATAATTTAGGGTATTTTTACTATTCGTCAAAACATGAAAGTTTTCAGAAAAATATCAGAAATTAATCCAAATGAAATTTGTATATCCTGATTCAAAATAAAATTTTTATTTTTTTCATATAAAAAATATTAATGTGTCAAAATATTAATTTAAAATGGGTTCTCCATTCAAAAGAGTAAAATTAACCTTAAAAACAGGTTTTTATACATTAAATAGAGTTTTATTCATACCCCATGACTAAAATGTCCATTGATAAATATAAAAAAATATTTTATTTTGTATATAACACATATATATCTCATTAATTTCAGTACCAAAATAAATTCACTCAATAATAAAAATATCTATTTATATTTTTCATAAATAAATTATAGCCAATGAATTCACAATGTGTTTTCATAAGTTAATTATAACTATTACTGATGACCTAATGGATAGTCTATAACTGTAATTTTATAATAAAATAGTTTTTCAGTTTGTTTAAACTCATGATTTCATACAAGCAAGATACTGAAGAATTAAAATTATTTGAATAAAATATTTTCTAAAAACATTCAATTATTACAATCACATCCCTTCAATAGTACACAACATATTTAACAATAATACACAAGTGGTAATCATGTCTTGAATATATGGAATCACATTCTAAAGTGATTATACAAATGTAGGCTTTACATATCATCTACAAGGCATAGTGTCCCCAAGAAATAATACATAAGAAGGAATCACATGGTGTCTATAGGAAATAAACTCCCAAATAAATAATACATAAGAAAAAATCACATCCTAACCATTATCATATAATCTCAATGAAATAATACACAAGTGGGATCATATCCCAAATATAGGGCATGATGACCCTAGGCTCAACATAATCATAAGAGGTAAAAGAATCCTTATACACATGCCTCACATTATTGTTGAAACCATACCCCATAACATAGAAAACCATATGAACATTGGTATCTCATGCACTATTATAGAAGTATCACATAATGAGAAAATATATCATCCATTGTGGGTAACAACGGGCATAACATCACACACCATTAATAATATAGGATTCATGATAATTTAATCTCATACTATACCCGACTATACAATGTGAATTGCAACCCATTCTATTGACATCATCAATAGTAAATGGTCATGTCCTCTCATAAGGTAAGAATCATCAATAATAAGTGGTAATGACATCCCAATCCACGTGATACATTGAGTTAATTCGATGGTCATCCCACACACAAGAAATCATATCGGGCATGTGGAATTTCATACACCATATATTTATGAAAACATAATTTAGAATCATATCCCATAACAAAAGTATAAACTCAATATGGAATACAGAATACTCAAAAAAAACCTAATATAAACAATTCCTATTATGTATAGTATATCATAAAACACACTTTAATGTCTGAACTAGGTCATTCCACACAAACATAACCTATATACATGTCTAAAACCAAGGTTTAACCTACTAATAAATATCCAAACCATTGGGAGAGGAATACTATCCCCATATACTAGTCATAATACCCAATATGATATAAGTAAACTCGTAGGGTCTATGTGGGTTATGCAATAATTTGACCACTCATAAGTGTTACACCTCTCCTATTACCAAGGATGCTAAGAGATGTTTTTAGAGGTCCTTTATGTCATAGAATAACTCAAGGAATCCACACATAGATCTTGAATATAAGGTATACATACCCTGGTTTAGTACCTTGGCCATCGATAATCAAGGAATCAAGGCATAAAAAAATAAGGGTGTATCTTGTCCAGGATATCCATAACCAGGTTGCATGATCACTATTAGGATAGCCCCAGTTAAGCTTTAGGGTAGGCACACATATCCTATTTTGAGTAGGATATAGACACCTAACAAGGACTACTAAAAATTTCATAACACAAATTCCCCCATCAAGGTTGAGTATAACATTTAACACTCCTCATTTAAGCCCATAGACTTTAGCATACATATAAAACTAGAACATTTCAAAAGGGATTTTTATGGACCAATTCATCACTTTAATGACCATTATTCATAAAGAAAATGAAGTTTTTTTATTCCATGGAATCGAAACTTGTCTAAAAACACATATATCATTAAGAAAACAAATTCTTAGACCACAGTCTCACTAATATACACCACTATAGGCGAGTGTTATACATAAAAAATACATCCCTTTGTTGTTGAACCCATTTTTCTAAAATTAAATACCATCCTTAGGTTTCCATACCTATATAATAAGGCCTTATATTTGGGAAGAATAATCATTAGTGGATAAAAAATAATTTCATAACTTTGGGGTCTTTTTGGTTGTCTAACAACACACTTGCCCAACCTCACATAATGCAACCGACAAATGGTTCTGTTTATGGTCACAAATAGCTAGACACTCATGATTACCATCCATACAATATATATAACACATTTAAAGTGGAAATATTAAATACCACCAACCTCAATCCGAATTTACCCCATTTAACAAATCAGTGGATACAATTTACCAATATTGATTAGTATCTATTAGCCATTGATCACATCATTTTGTCCATTCATTTCACAAAACTTACTTTATTTAAATGTAAATAATTATTGTTAATTAACCAAAATTAACCCGTATTAATTATTTTTTATATAAATAATGAATAAATCACTGTATGATACATTAATTCCAAACCCTCATTCAATGGGGTATGAGTCACTCCCAACACACCATTAGGCCCACTCATGAATAGGGAAAAACTTCTTCAAATGGAACTAGATTATCACAAAATACATTTCAAATTTTGTAGAGAAAAAAAATATGGGAGTGTCTTAACTTGGTTTAAATGACTCAAAAATATATTTGAATATACTCTTGTAGCCTCATATTGAATATTCATGTGAAATCTATATAATGTAAGATCTTGTGAAGTCATTTCTGAAAACCCTATCCCATTCTAGTGAAATTTTCTGAATAAGGATGATAGGAATAGAGGTCAGTGAAGGGAAACCCATCCTAAATCTATACACTAAAATTAACTATATTAACTATAGTGAAGGGGAAAAAATGAAGAGAAATATAGATTGGGGACCACGATATTGTGCACCAGTGTAATACCTAAGACCCTATTGGAGTAGCTAAACAACATATCCTAAACTATCTCACAATGAACACTCTTATGGCCCATTATTATTAAGAACAATTAAAATTGTAATTTATGAATGTTATAATTTTATTCTAAAAAATTAAATTTATTTTTTTGATTCTTCATAAAGATAATGGATTAATATTAATTTTTGGTATTTTTCTAAAAAATATTTTGTTTGGAAAATATTTCAATACAATTTTTTTACTAATACTACAACATTTGTACAGTAATGAGTATACAAATATGAATTAGGAATTTATAAATCCCTTTTAATTAAAAAATATGTATTTTATAATATACAATATACATTTAAAAATATTTATTATATTTTATAAACCTATTATTTTTATTTTAGATCTCAAGTGATATTTTTCATAAAAAATGTTTTAATATATTATATATTTAGAATATAAAAATTAATTTTTAAAACATATACAAATTGAATCAGGAAAAAATTGTTTCTAATTTTAAATCAGTAGGTTCAAATTCTTCAATAAGGTCCACTTTATTTTTAGGCATAACAATTATGTTACCTTAGATAAAAACTAGTTACCATGCTAATAGAAAAAATGGTAAAAGTAATAATTCAGTGGGTAAGGGGATTGAAACATGATAAAAACACACCTATAATTTAGTGTTTACGGTTTTTATTGACCTTATTTATTTTCCACTCCATTATTTATATTTTTTTGATTCAATTCACATGTTTATCTTGTGCTCCCATTATATTAAGTAAAGATATTTACAAATATTCCATTATCACCACTTATAAATGGGGCCTCGCCCCACCCCTTCAAGGAACTCCTAAAAATAAATTTTACTCCTAAAATCCTAATATTTTACCTTAAAATAGAATAATATTTCAATCTATTGATATTATGTTCATAAGAGACAATCCTATGCCCTTCCTTTCTAAGTAATTCCCCAAGAGGAACCTAGAGTTCTCAATGTAAGTTAAATATTTTAACTAACATATTTTCCATTTATATTATCATTAAAAAAAATATTTTTTACAATATTATATGATGAATATAGTATTTATAGTAAATTTATTGTTGTTAAATTGTGGAAATAAACTCTAACCACCTTTCCCCACCCCCTTAAGAAAAATGAAACCATCATTCATGTGTTGTGTGAACAACCACCTCCACGATGCAACATGTTTCATTTTCTTTCACCACCATACAATTCGGGGTAGAAGGATGATATTAAAAGTTAAATATGATTTTTTGATATAATTAAGGTTTTATTATGAAATTATGGAGAAAATATTAATGATATGACCAACAAACAATAATCATTAATTTAATTATTTAAAACAAGTGTACTAATAGGATAATATTTTTTTAACATTGTGTAATATTTTCATATCCATTACATATTCTTATACATACTTAAAATTATGATATATAAAACAAAAAAATAAAATATAAGACTTTTATTTTTATGGTATAATTATATTTCAAAATGACCACCTCATAATGATTCATTAAATAAGAGTATGTTCATGTTTGGGTAAGTTTAATCACTTACTTGAACAATACTATGAATTTATATCATGAATGACTATGGAAACATAATGAATAGTATAATATAATATAAATTTACAAATAATGATTTGTTTTTTTATTTTATATATGTTATTTCAATATTTAATTCATGAATTAGGAATACACCCTTGTATCATCAAGAATAAACAAAGGATGCTTATTATCAGTTTCATATTCATTTATATTGACTAAAACACTAATGAAAGGAATATTAATGACCATAAATAATTATAAATAATCCCTAACAATAATTTTAATTACCTAGTAATGAATATCTTGGGAAGATTAATGAAATTGGATACCACTATTATGAAACCAGTACAAACTATCAAAACTATAAACACCTCACGTGAAAATTAGGTAGAATCCATGGAGAGAATAAATGTTTGTATAGAGTATAAATGAAGATAGATATGGGTATGGTTATAAATTACATGATATAGATATATTTTTTTGTGATAAACAATATTAATGTATGTTCATGGATTTTAGGATAAGTGGTATGGGTTTTCCATATCAAATTCCTCTCTTTAAGACATGTTTTATATTATGAACATAATTACATTTATGTTTTATATATAATTTCTAAGTGAGATATTTTATAATGAAATTAATTTTAGTAATACTATTTTAAGATCCATTTGAAACTCTCTATTTCAATTCATTTTTATTGAGTTTATACCAAATCCAGAAGTGGAGTTTTTCATCTCAATTTTAAATCTTTGGGAATCATGTTATATTCAACACTTATTTCATTTTGTGTAGGGAATAAATTTACATTGATTTTTTTATCATATTCAACATGAATTTAAATGGATTGAAAAGTATATATTTTTATCCCTATTTTTTATTATTTTGATTTGTAAGTTACCAAAGAAGTTGTAAAAATAAATCTATTCCTTAGGGGAAGATCCATCCTAAATTTTTTCTAAAATAAAAGTGTGTGTATTATACTATAAATATATCAATGCATGGGTACTAAAAACTGGATGAGACTATAGAACATAGGTGCATATGGGTAATAACAGAAAAATTACTTGGGTGTGAAGTGAATCAATGATCACTCTGATGCCTAATGAATGGGCCTAATACTATAAACATGGCCAGAAAGTATTTGGAAATATTATTTGTAATATCCAAACACTCTTTATAAACCATGAGGAAGTATTTTAACTATTATTGCCTTGGTATCCTTCCAATACAATCTATTGAATCCAATTACAATATTCCAAAGATAACTGAAAATAGTGTATATACCCTCACCACTATATTTAATTGGTAAGGGTAATTTATGTTACTTTGATGATACCCTACACTTTATAAGATGATCAAGGTATTTTATCTTAGACATCCACATTATTATATTGAGTGGGAAAGTATTTATATTCAATATTTATCATTATAGAGATAACCATGTTTCTATTCAGATGGAGGTTCCTTAAGTAGTTCTATGAATGGTCTTGATGGATCTTATGGTGAATGAATTGGGATTAATCAGGTGATATATGGGCCCCATAATTGTATAGATCATTGGTGTGTCGATAAGTATCATCAGAAAAAATATATTGGGTTTTGTGTATGCCTATCTTATATCAGTATAGTGTATTGGAAAAATGAATTGGAATACTTTTTTGATATTTGAAATTATTTATTACATCAGTATGAGATCAGTGATTATTGTTATCTATGTTTTAATTTATTATAATGTATATCAAATATCCACATTTTTATACTATTACAACTTTATTTTGTTTATTTATTCCTACCATATCACTTATTCAATTTTTATTTTGTGATAGATTCCAATGTATTCTACTAATTACTAATTATCCAAGGTCACCATTATTTTCATTCTGTTCCCCATGAATCCTATAGAAGGACTATATGTACTTTTCTAGTACATAGTAGAATGGATAATAATATCTTCAAGATATGTTCATGTTTTATCTTATGGTTTAAATTTTAATGTATGTATGTATCAGACCATAAAATACAAATAAACTATAATATATTTTGAGATATCTTATATTATATACCAAAAATATAATATAACTACCAGCTCTATGTTTTTGGAGTCAGTAATATAGAGAAGCTACTTTTCTTACTTGACTATTACATAATTTTAAAGATAAAAAAACTTGCATTACAAATCTAGGATCAAACAATTTTGTGTCATATGAAAATGAGGTGCATACATAAAATTTACATAAAAAACATAAAAATTATTTAATTCCTTCTTCTCTTTATTATTTGCGAACCATGTTTCCTCCTTAGTATAAGTAATAACTAGAGGATATACATCAATGAAATGGGTGATCTAAGAGCATAGTAGGAGGATGGATAAAGGACATGAATCAATATAACATGAGTGAGAATAATCAACATAATTATAACATAATCCTATTGTTATCATCAAAATAAATAGGGAAACATTTTCTAAAGGAATGAAATATGGAAATTTTTAAAAATGAAACACCATGTCATAGTGGTAAAATACTACACATAGTTGTCAACGAAGCTAGCATCATGTTCACGAAAAACATATGTTCATGATCATAACATCATAATTGTGAATAAATATAGAATCATGTTCATGAATATTAATCATTATCTAATGAGATACATCAAATTGACTAATTAATTGGATGGATATAAAATTTTGGTCCCACCAATCACATCATAACATTTACATAATCATGAAATCCACATAGAACATATATCAATCGATGTCATGAAGTAAACACAAAGAAGAGAATGGGTTTTATAAATATTTCCTAAATCATTCATTCATGAATAATTTTTTTTTTGTTCTCAAATGAATAATTTAAATCATACATGGATATATAAAATCATAATTATTGAGTGGATAAGAAGTATTTCAAGATGAATAAAATATGATGTTTTGGTAATTGATGTCTCTTTGAAAAAAGGAGGTTTTTATTATAAAATATTTTTGACATAGTAGGAAAATGTATATCCATAAAAAATGGAAATGAAATTTTCATAAAATAATATGAATATTCATACCATGTAAGAGAGAATAACCAAAATAAAGGTTTTGGGTTCATGATTCCCTTCACCTTAATTACCGCTTTATTTCATTGCCTTTTCACCTCCTAAATAATAGACATATATTTATTAAAACATTGATACATAAGTGAATTATAGTTATTAATACAAATATTTTTCAATTATATTCATTGTAATAAATTTATTAATTAATGTCGGTGAGATTTAAGTGTTTTGATATAATTTTTTACTTAACATTTCCAATTTTGGACTGATTTCTATATTTTATTAAATGTAATTTATACATTAGTATAATTAATTCCAAAAAACTATAATGCATGTAATTTAATTTTTATATATTATATATTGTTTATAAAATCCATACATGATTATGGTTATATGTGTTGACATGTAAATGTCTCCGTAGGTGGTTAACCGACCATTGATGGGACATTGTTGGGAGAACAGGAAGGAGAAGTTTAAAATTTAAATATATATATATATATATATATAGTATTGTGATACTTAAAGTAGGTTTAAATCATTAATATAATGTTAAATTACCACCTAATTAATTATTTTAATGTTTTTTGTGAAATGGATGCTGGAAAAAGAAATTTAAGAGGAATAAGAAATAATAAAAAAGAGAAGTGGATCAGAACTTATTTAATCCTCTATGTAGCTTCTCTTTTAAGACATTATAAATACTTGGTGATTTGAGTTGGATTATTCAAAAACAACAATATGGATTATAATAGGCTTAATATAGAATATTTTTGTATACCATGGCTTTATAATGGGTGGGAGTAGTAGTTTTCCAAGGGGAGGAAGAGGGGTTTCTTATACTTTTGGAGAGGAGGTATTTTTTGAATAAAATACTGAATAAAATAATATGTCAATGGAAAAACTATTAATAGTGATTTTTTAAAATATAAATAATATATTAATATAATATAAAGTGTTTAAAACTTCAAATATCTTTTATAATTCAAATTAATAATCTTATTAAAATGGAAAGGTAAAGGAAAGAAAATTTTCATTTTAATGAATCACTTTTGACATTAGGTTTTGGAAAGTTCTTCTTAGGTTTGGAAATTGAGTTTATTGTATTTTAATGAACCATTTATAAAATAAAATATATCATTTCCAAAAATAAAGATCTAGAAATTACGATTTAATTATTAAATCATGAATTATGTAATTCAAGATACACAAGTTTTATGGAAAATTATATTTTTACTATTAATGCAGAAATAAAAGTATTTTAGAAAATTTCCAAAAAAATCACCATTGTATAATTTTGAAGAGATGATTTCAAAAATAATATTAATTTTATCTAAAAAAATTTATAAAATAGTTAATTTTAAATTTTAATGTAAAAAATATGAATTTTATGATATATTTTAAACTACAGTTTATTAAAAATGTTCTTATATATTCTTTGAGTTTCTCAATCATGATATTTAATTTTTTTGGCACTATAAAATTCATAATTAAAGAAATTTATCATGATAAATATTATTTTTATTAAAATTTATTATTTTAGGTAAAATTAATATTCCAACAGTCCTGTTACTATTCCCAACATTCATGTTAATATTCCCAACGGTCACTTTACTATTCCCACGGTCACATTACCTCCAATATATAATACAATATTCCTTAACTCAATATTCACCTCAATTTCTATCAAGGTTCTATATTTCCATAATATTTTTTGGTTTACTGATATTTTCCTCATTCTTTGTAGTGTTTTCAATGGGGTGATGATTCTGGTAAATTGGGGTGATCTATATTTCTCATTTTAGACTTTATATTTTATATTTTCATTCTAGTTGTTATGTTTATAATTTTAATTAGTTTCATTTCTAATCAATGAAATAGTATTTAGTAATTTAAAAAAATTATTTTTTGGTTTCTCTATATTTTTTATGTGTGTAATATTAGATAATATAATACAACACATTTTTATTCAGGAAAAAAATATTACTAAGAAGCATTAGGTCGTTACATTATTCCCCAATTTTGAAATTTCATACCCAAAATTTCAACTCGTATTATCAGTTTGGAATATGTGAGGGTAATTTTATTTCATCATTTCCTCTAGTTCCTAGGTTTCCTCTTCATACTTATGCTTCCTCCACAAGACTTTAACAAGGTGAGTTGTATTATTGCATAGAACTTTGTCTCTAAAGTCCAAGATCTTCACTGGTGGTTCTTCATATGAGAGGTCAATCGCAAGTTGTTCCGCCTATGGACTTAGTACATGTGATGGATAAGGTATGTACTTTTTCATGAGTGATACATAGAACATATCATGAACATGAGATATACATTGTGGAAGTGTAAGCCGAAGGCCACTGCTCTTATGTTAGCAAGGATCTCAAAGGGATCAATGTACATTGATATAAGATTCCCTTTCATTCCAATCCACATGAATCTCTTCCATGGTGATATTGGATGGAAAACTTTTTCTCCAACATCAAACTCTATGTCCTTTCAATAGTTTTCAACATAGTTATTTTTCATCTTTGAGCAGATTTTATATGTTGTTGGATGTCTTGAACATTATTTTTCATCTATTGTATAAGATCGGGTTAAAGTAGTTTTCATTCCCAAACTTCATCCTAAAAAGTTAGAGTTCTACATCCCTTCCCATATAGAGATTCATATGGATCAATTTGAATATTCGAGTAGAATCTATTATTATATCAGAACTCAACTAATCGGATATGTTAATCCCATCCTCCATTGAATTTCATTGAGTATGCTCTTAACATGTACTCAAGAATTTGAATAGATGTTTTAGATTGGATATCATTTTGGGGGTGATATGTCATGATAAAATTGAATTCAGTACTAAAATATTTTTGAATACTTATCTAGAATTTATAGGTGAGCCTTGGATCATGATCCGAGGAAATATAAAGTGGTACCCCATATAGCCTAACCACTTTCTTCACATATGTCTTAGAAATTTTATAAAGAAATAAATATCCCTAAAGAGAGATAAAGTTGGTAGTTTCTTATATTTGACCCACCACAACACATATCTAATTATTTCCTTTAGATGTCTTTAGGATACCAATGACAAAGTCCATAGTGACATTCTATGATTTCCACATTGGAATATGAAATGGTTTCACCATCCCTTTGTACTTATATTTTTATGATTTAACTTTCTAAAATATCAAACACCTTGATATGTACTCATTAATATCCTTCTTCATGTTATCCCAATAGAAGTGTTCATGAAGATCATAGTGCATGTTGGTGCTTCCAGGATGGATGGAGAAAGATGAGCTATGTGCATTATCCAATAATTCCTTTTGTATCTCAGCTGATGAAGGCACATAAATCCTTGTTCCCAACCAAATCACACCATCATCATCGATATTTAACTCATGTATCTTACCATCCTTTACTACTTTCAACTTCTTTTTTATCTCCAGATCATCCCTTTGTGCCTCCCTGATCTTATCTTCGATGGATGGTTGGAAAATAATTTGGGAAAGGTAGGATGCATTTCACACTATTATGATTTCCATATCCAAACTTTTAATTTCCATGAATATAGAGTCTTTCTCAATTTGCATCATGGATAGACTAGCAGGTTATTTTCTACAAGAGAATTAGATACCTTATTTGCAGAAACCTAAGGATTTAAAAATAATTTTAATATTGAATGTGTGAAACACTGAGTCTATACAAAAAAAACTTTTTTACAACCTAACTAATAAACATAATTTTTCTTCTTCTGTGATTTGAATTTATAAAAATAGACATACTCGGTTGCGTTCAGTAAGATATTTGGAGTTTTATTGGATCAACTTACATTTTTGTGAATAGTAACTTGCCCATTATGAATAGTAATGTTCTCTTATCAATATTAATATGAACCTTATGAATGGTAACCTCACCCATGAATGTTTAAATAAAATTTAGGCACCTTATAAATGCGAGTGGATATTTTAAAAATTAATAATAAAGTGTTGGTATTTTTGTGAGTAATAAATATTTAATTTTAATTTTAAATTAAAAAATTGAATTAAAATAAAACTTGTTTCATAAAATGTATTCCTGAATAAATATTTTGTTTCCCTATGATTTTTTAATAATTTAATAAGACCTTAGTTAATTTTTCAAGGTATTATAAAATCGGTTTTTGTTTAATAATTGTATTTTTCAAGTAAGTGATGATTGAATTTAAAAATTAAATTTCACATATTTAAAAAATTATTTTGAGAAAATTGAGTTTATTTTTTAAATTATATATGTAAAAAAAATAGTGTGAGTTATTAGGATTTTTCAAAAATACTTGAATTTTTATTGAATGGTAAAATACGATAATTAATGATAAATGTTAAATATATGATTTATTGCATCATAGGTGATGTATGGATGATTTAAAACAATTCGTTACAAATAAAATATTAATATAACTATTTTTAGTCACAAGAATCAAACATTATTTCTTGTCTTGAGCAAAATAATAAAATAATGAATAAGATATTCAAAAATCACTCCTCTCCTCCACTATAAAAACCACCCCTCACTCCCTCTTATTTTCACTCCTATAAGCCTTGAATATTATCAAAGTTCTTCACAAATCCTCTTTGTTATCCTCTACCTACTTATGGGAGCTCTTGGTCCTTCAAAAATACCAAAACCTCTTCCCTTAAGAAGGTTCTCAGGGAGGAGTACTCAAGAAGTAAAATCCTCTTCCTTTTTTCCTTTTAATTACTTTTAAGTTCCATCTATTATTATTATCTCATGACCTCCTATATCCAAATTATCATGGTAACTACATTATTAATTATATACTATAATTATATCATTCAAATTGAAGATCTATCATCAATCTTCATACTCTCTCTTATTTTAAAAATGAAATCATCATCCTGGAGGTACTTATTCATAACCTTCATGGATGATGAAATTTTATTGTTTAATTTCTCATTCAAACCCAGTCATGAAACCATTTTTATGGTTGAACCATATTATAAAATATGAATTATTTCTTATTTAATGTTTTATAACCATTATATATACATAATATATATTCATATGATAAAACTAGTTCGGGATGATCGAAATATCTCCAAAATAATCTAAATGAAAATTGCTAATATTTTATCTAATGATTCATAATAATACCATATAAGGAAATAATATTTATAACCATTTAAACTTATTTATATTAATAAAAACATATAAAATTAATTTTGGAGAAATATACCAATTCCACATAAACATCCGTACTCATATACAATTATATTAATTGTGAAAACTGAGAGAAAAACACCCCCGAGCGATAAATTTGTATCTTATAACTAATAAAAAGGCCATAAATAAACTTAATAAAATAATGAAATATAAAATAAATGTATATAAGTTTATTAATTAAATAATTAATTGATTTAATTTGATTATAGAGTATTTTAAGGTCAAGTGTAGAATACATTCAGACACAAGGTAAGGGTTTTATACATGAACATCCATTTTCATTCAAGTTACTCTTACTCTTTACTTAACTCGATGAAATTATTATTTATTATTATTTAATCCTAATAAATTAATTTTTTATGTTCTATATATATGCACCAACTGTGATCCTTCATTATTTTATGGGTAGAGACATATTCTAAAAGGATCTTTCAAAAATTCTTCCCGGAATACAAGCCTGAATCAAGGGAACTTCTCAAATTCTTACCTATTTTCAAGGGAACTCTGTAATCTCTTTTTAGCAACAATTATTTTTATAAAATAAATCATTTTATTATGAAAAAACTACCTTAATTAAATTCTAGTTTTATGTAATTATTTTTCCAAAATAACTCTTCTTTTCAAAGTGATAGTGTATTTATCCCAAGAATTACTCGATGATTTTATAAGAGTATTTTCACATATTTCAACACTCTTGTTGATTATTATGTTAAAATAGGGTTAATTTTTTATGATATAATACAAAATATTTTATTGAATGGTTTATTATTGGTTTGATGGTGTATGTGCTATCTTGATACCATTCACCATATTACGCTGAATGGTCAGTGTTTATGTTTAATGATTAGGGAAAGGTATTTATATTTCATATGTTAGTTTAAATATGAATGTATATATTGTTTATGTTTATCCCCATTTATATGAGGAATGCATTGGACTTATTAATCTATGGTTTGTTCCAGCTATAGCCTTTTGATGCATTAGTAGGTCTCTAGAGACAAACTAGTTTGGATTTTCACCTGTTTATGTATAGTCTTTACATGGGGCCTTGACATAATGATTATGATGTTCGAAATTATGCATTAAATCATTATGAAACTGTTAATTTATATTCCATGTGGTGATTCTACTAGTATAATACCCATTATTTTTTTTATTATGGAATTATTTATTCAGCTTTTATTTCTTCCATATTATGTTCATGTTTATTTTTAGTGGCATGTGTACTTTTCGTTATTCACCATGCCTTATTAGTTATGTTTATGCTATATTGTTTACCCTTACATAGAACTTAGCTCACCCATTTCTTATGTTTTATTTTTTCCCAATATATCTATAAGTATATTATGAATGAATTTCAAGGATAATCTTATAGTTTTTGATGTTCCAAATGGGATCCATATGTCATATTTCATTTCTAGTTGTAATTTTAAACTTATGAATGCATATAGTTTTCCAAAACTACTAAGATATTCAATCCTTTGGGATACAAATTTCTTGAAATCATTTCAATGTAATTAAATTATGCACTAGCTCCGAGAAACTGGGTTCAGAGCATTACATTTGGTATCATAGTAAGTTTAGTATAAAAATTGGAAACTAGATTTAGAATACATAGATTACTGAAAAAAAACGTAAGGTTGACTTTGAGGAAAAACACACAAGAACATCCTAAAATTTTGTTAAGGAAGACATTTTGTTGATATTCCTAGAAATAAATCTTTTTCTGGATACTACAAGTGGGCATGGTTCTCACACATATGTAATAAGGAGTAACAACTTCAATAAGGTATTCTAGACCTGACTCGGTGTATCCTTGTACACAAATATGGGACTTACTACATTCCTAGTTTGACACTATTATGGGATATGATTAGGATAATTCACACTGTATTTACAATCCATTATGAAAGATTTAGAAGTAAATATCTCCTCAAAGAAACCATGTTTATGATTTTGAGATCAACTATACATAGGATTTCAATATTTGAAAAGTATTTTTCTAGTTGAGATTATACATTATAATTCATATCATATTCTACTATATTCCATTATTTAGAAATGGAACCTAGTATAAGGAATGTAAAACATATAAACATGCATATCCCATGTATGGATTTCCCTCTTATTAAAGATAATGTTGTTGGTTTTGAATCTATGACTGGTCCATAGTAGGTTATAAATATACTGGGATAGTTGAATTGGGTTATTAATAATAACCTTACTCATATGGATCATCCTAATCCAAAATGTGAAAAAGAAATGTTATACTAATTTATGTGACAACAACCTATATAAATTAATGGGACTACAAACCCATTCTTAGAATATTAGTGGATAAGTTCCTTAGAGAATATATTTCTCACATTGGGTAGTAAAAAAAGGAAAAAGGTTGTCATGGTAGTTTATTATCTATCAGAAGATAAAGATAAATGGTTGTCGTTGGTTCAAAACAAAAATTAGGAGGAAGATATTGAAAATATGTAATGGAGGGATGCTAAGTAAATATTCATAGAAAGATATTTCCCTCATGAATAGCGAGAAGATATGGAAATGCAGTTTCTGAATCTGAGGAAAAATGAGGATGTGAATGTTAAAATTTATGAAACAAACTTCACAAGGTTATCAAGTAATTCTATAGAATACATATATACTCCAAGATCAATATTGATCGATTCATTGATGTCTTAAAACCATTCTTCTGAAGGGAACTAGTCCCCCAAAGTTTTTCATCATATGAAGATATAGTCTCATGTACTATCAAGACGAAAAAAGAATTCTCAAATTATTATGAATTTAAAGGAAATAAATTGAATAAGAGGTATGATAAAAACACTAAAAAAGGAAATAAGGAAATGGGGAAGAAGGGAAGAGTTGAATTCCAACCCTGTGATAATTGTGGGAAGAAACACCTTGGTACTTGCCTAAAGGTTATGGGTGTTTGTTACAAGTGAGGAGAAAAAGGTTAAAAATCATGTGATAATAAGGGAGAGAAAGAGGATAAAAATGTTCAATGCTAAAATTGAAAGTTGTGGAGAAATTATTCAACTTATTTTCATAGTTTTAAATGAAACATTCCCCAAATAAGGTGAAGAGAGTAAGGACAATCTTATGCAGTCACAACTATTGTGGTCTAAGCTTCTAATGATGTGGTGGCATGTAGATTAATAATTTCCTCAAATATAGCCAATAATTGATTTGACTTTGGATCATCACATTATTTTAAATATTCTAAATTTTACAAAAAAATTAGATATTTTCAATTTGATTTAATAAAGGTATTGAGTCAAAACTCCTAAGGGAAGTATCATTTCTACAAAGATTAGTCAATCAGTTCCCCTTACGAAAAATAAATGTGATTTAGTTTCTAACCTTATCATAATATCTATGATTTAGTTTGATATAATATTTGGAATTTATTGGATTTCAAATTATGATCTGAAAATCTATTGTAAGAAAAAGGAGGTTACAATTTTTGAGAATGATGAATAATTCCTTATCTTTAGAGAAGAAGAATCATCATATAATTCTTATCTAGATCCACCTCCAATGGATCAACTACATTCAATTACTGGGTACAATGAGAACTCATTATATATGGGTAAGGGAATCTTTAAATTGATGGTGTGCCTATTGTGAAAGAATATATTAATGTTTTTCCAGAGGATTTACCCGGACAACCTTTGGAGTGGGAAGTTGAGTTATTTATTGATTTAATTCCTAGTTCAAGACCTATAATAAATAATCCTTAAAGAATGTCCATTGTGGAATGATTATAACTGAAGAAACAACAAAAATAATTGACTGATAATGGATTTATTCTACCTAGTGTTTCTCCATGGGGAGCCCTTGTTCTTTTCATTAAAAAGAAATATGGATCTTGATTCTATGAATTGAGTATGGGGAGATCAATGCCATTATAATAATGAATGAGTATCCTCTTCCTCACATTGATGATTTATTTGATCAAATTCATGAAGCACATTTTTTTTGAAAATTGACCATCGATATTGATATCATCAATTGCATGTGAAGAAGGAAGATATTCGAAAGACAACATTTCTAACCAGGTATAGGAATTATGTGTTTACAGTAATTCCTTATGGACTAACCAATGAACCCTATATTTTAATGGATTTGATGAATATAGTTTCCAAAGAGTATATTGATGAATTTTTGGTGGTATTTATTGATGATCTATTGGTATACTTCAAAATCTACAAAGACCATGAGCATCAGATGAGATTTTTATTGAAGAATCTTAGATTAAATGAATTTTATTGTAATTTTATCATTAGTTAATTTGGAATTCAATAAATTTATTTTCTTGGACATATTGTCTCTCAGGATGGAATCTCATTTGATCCTACAAAGAAATATTCTATTTGGGAATGGCCAACTCCAAAAAATATAATAGAGGTGGGTAGATTTATTGGATTAGTAGGTTATTATCATCATTTCATTCAAAACTTTTCCCGATTAGCCAACATGTTAACCAATATTACTCATAGAGGGGTTATGTTTTTATGGAAAAAATAGTGTGAAGAATTTTTTAAGGAATTTAATGAGATGTTAGTAAATGATTTGATCCAAAATCTACCATCAGGAAATGGCAGATTTGTGATTTATTGTGATGCATCAAATAAAGGTCTTGGTTGTGTCCTTATGCAGAATGATACAGTTATTTCCTATGCATCAAGGAAGTTAATAATTCATGAATAGAACTATCCAACTCACGATCTTGAGATAGTAGAGATAATATTTTCTCCAAAATTATGGAGACAATATCTCTATTGAGAAAAATATAATATATATATAGAACACAAGAGATTGAAATTTATCTTCTCATATAAAGAACTCAACATGAGGAAAAGGCGATTGCTTGAGCTACTAAAGGATTATGATTGTTCCATACAAAACCACCGAGAAAAGGAAAATAAGGTAGCTAATGCATTGATCAATAATCATAATAGAGTTCTAAACAAAATTACAATTGACAAGGATCCTCTGTGCATTGATCTAGTGAGGATAGATATTGGAATTATCAAAGAAGGTGTAGCATCATTACTTTTTAAATTGGTTTTCCAACCATATTTATTAGAAAGGATTAAAAGTTCTCATCCTGATGATGAGAATCTACAAAATAAAATTAAAGGTATGAATGATGGGAAGTTTCCAGACTTCGTATATGATAATTAAATTCTAAAATTTGAGAGGAAGTTATGTGTTCCCTCTATCCCTGAGCTAAAAAGGGAGTTATTGGATGACGTCCATAGCTCGAATTACTATATACACCATGGTATTACTAGGATGTATATAGATTTGAAGAAATATTTCTGGTAGGACAATAAAAAGAAGGAAATTGCTGATTATGTATCAATATTTTTATTTTTTCAACAAGTAAAGGCTGAAATGCAACATCCTAAAGGAGTCATAAAACCTATTCCTATCTCTAAATGGAAATAGGATGAAATTACTATGGATTTTGTCATTGGATTACCCAAAACACTAAGAAATAATTAAATATTATGGGTAATTCTTGATCTAATCATCAAATATGCATATTTATTGCTATAAGGGAGGATTTACCACTGGATAAACTCACAAGACTTTATATTAATAAAGCTGTAAGACTTCTTGGAGAGCCTCTCCCAATTGTTTCTGATCATGATCTATGATTTACATCAAAATTTTGTAAAATTCATCAGAAATCATTGAATAATGAGATTAATTGGAGTACTTCTAGTCACCCTCAAACTGAAGGGTAGTCATAAATAACAATCCACACTTTAGAAGACATGTTGAGATCATTATAACTTGATTTTAAAGGTATGGAGGATCATTACTTACCATTGGAAGAGTTTTCCTAGAATAATAGTTTCCATTCTATCATTCAAATGGAACCATATGAAGCATTTTATGGAAAGAGATGTTGTACAACAACATGTTGGGATGAAGTCAGTGGAAGGAAGCTTATGGGATGAGAGATTGTGGAGGAAACAATAATAAAGGTAAAGGCTATTCAAACCCTTATCAAAGTAGATTAAAGCAGGAAAAAGTGTTATGATAATAATCTAAGGAAGGATTTTGAATTTAAAGTGGGAGATCATGTTTTTCATGAATGTATCTCTATGGAAAGGTGTTATTAGAATTGGGAAGAAATGGAAATGGTGCTCTAGGTACATTGGGCCTTTTCAAATTCTAGAGAGAATTGCAGTTGTGGATTATCATTTGGAAATGTTTCCTAGACTTTATATAGTAAAAAATGTGTTCCATTTCCCATTATTGAGAAATTACATTCCAGTTCCAACACATTTACTCAATTATAAAGGTATATAATTGGAACCTGACTTATCTTATTGTGAAGTGCATATCTGGATTTTGGACCCTAAAGAACATGTGTTGAGGAATCGGAGGAATCAACTGGTAAAGGTACTTTGGAAAAATCATAAAATTTAAGAGGTTACATGGGATCCTAAGGAACTTATGATGAAGAACTACACAAATCTTTTTATGAAGTGACATTCTGAAATTTCGAGGATGTAATTTTTTTATGGATAAGAGAATGTAACACCCTAAAGATTTACAAAACAATTAATATTGAATGAATGGTACACTAAGCCTCTACAAAACAATACTTTTTTATAACCTAGCCAATAAACATAATTTTTCCTCTTATGTGATATAGATTTTGAAAAACTCACATACACATTTTCATTTAGTAAGATATTTAGAGTCTAATAGGATCAACTTACATTTTTGGTGAATAGTAACTAGACCCTTATGAATAGTAATGTACACTTATGAATAGTAATATGACCCTTATGAATTGTAACTTCATTCATGTAATTATAAATAAAATTTAGGCACCTTATAAGTAAGAGTGAATATTTTAAATATTAATAATTAAGTGTTGGTATTTGGTGAGTAATAAATATTTAATTATAATTTTAAATTAAAAAATTTATTTAAAATAAAGTTTATTTAATAAAATTTATTCCAAAATAAATATTTAATTGTCCTATGATTTTTGGATAATTTAATAAGACCTTAGTTAATTTTGAAGGTATTATAAAATCAGTTTTAGTTTTTAAAACTGTAATTTTCGATTTAATGATGATTTTATTTAAAAATTAATTTTCTAATATCTAGAAAATTATTTTAATAAAATGGATTTCATTTTTTAATTCTACACTTTGAAAAAAATTAGGGTTAATTTTTGTGATTTTTCTAAAATACATGAATTTTTAGTGAATTGTAAAATATGATAATTGATGATAAATGATAAATACATGATTTATTAAGTCATAGGTGATATATAGATGACATAACCAGACATGGTTTGAAAAAAAATCCGATTACGTTTTTTGGTCACAATAATCAAACACTATTTCATTTCTTGAAAAAAATAATAAAATAATGAATAAGATATTCCAAAATCACTCCTCTCCTCCACTATAAAAACCACCACTCACTCCCTCTTCTCTTTACGCCTAAAGCCTTGAATATTTTTAATTTTCTACCCTCATTCTCTTCCCTATGCTCTCTACATATCCAGGAGGTCTTGGTCTTGCAAAATTCTAAAACCCCTTCCCTTAAGGAGGTTCTCAAGGAGGAGTACTCAAGAGGTAAAATCCTCTTCCTTTTTTCCTTTTAATTTCTTTTATATTTCTTATTTTATTATTATATCCTCACCTCATCTATAATAATGATCATGGTAAATACCATATTATATATTTATACTATAATTATATCATATTAATTGAATATCCATCACCAATCTCCTTACTCTCATTTGTTTTAAAAATGAAGTCATCGTCTCTGAGGTGCCTAATTACAACCATCATGGATAACGAAAATTCATTCTTTAATTTCTTCTCAATGTATGGTCATGAAACCATATTTATGATTTAAAGATATTATAAAATATTAATTATGTCCAATTTAATTTTCTAGAACCTTTATATATACATAATATAAATTCATATGACAAAACAAGTTTAGGATGATTGAAATATCGCTAAAATAATCTAAATGAAACCATATTTATGATTTAATTTTTTTTAATAAATAGTCAGAGGTTCTTGCCTCTGACTGAACTTTCCTGGTATAATGATTCAAACTCATACCATATAACCAAATGATATGTATAAAAATTTAAACTTTTGTATTTTCATAAATAACATATAAATTCAATTCTATAGAAATATACCAATTCTACATGAACTTCCGTACTCATATACAATCATACCGATTGTGAAAACCAAGGAAACGAACTCTCCCAAGACGTAAATTTGTATATTATAACTTATCAAAAGGTCATATATGAACATAATAAAATTATGAAAAATAAAATAATTGTATATATGGTTACTAATTAAATAATTAAATGATTTAATTTTATTATCTGCAATGTTAAGGTCATGTGAAAAAATACATTCAGACACAAGATAAGGGTTTTCTACCCGAACCTCCATTTTCATTTGGGTGTATCTTATTATCTACTTACCTCAATAAAATTATTATTCACTATTATTTAAAACTCTTAAATTCCGTTTGTATGTTCTATAAGTGCTTACCAACAAGAAACCTTCTTTATTTTATGGGTAGATACATTTTCTAAAAGGATCTTTCAAAAATTCTTCTCAAAATACAAGCCTGATTCCAGGGAATTTCTTAAATTCCTAACTATTTTCTAGGGAACTCTATAATATATTTTTAGAAACCACTCATTCTATAAAATAAATAATTTTATTATAAAAAATTACATTAATTTACTTTTTGTTTTATTAAAATATTTTTCCAAAAGAACTCTTCTTTTCAAAGTAAAATCATATTTATCTCAAGAATTACATGATGGTTCTATAAGATTATCTTCACCTATTTAAACACAATTATTGATTCTTATGTTTAAATGGGGTTAATGTTTTATGATATCATCCACCATATTTTATTGAATGGTTTATGATTAGTTTTATGGTGGATGTGCTATCTTGATAACATTCATCATAGTACTCTGAATTGTTAGTGTTTATGTTTAATGTTTGGGGAAAGTTAATTACATTTCATATGTTAGTTTCAATATAAATGTATATGTTATTTATTTTTATCCAAATTCATATTATAAATTCATTGGACTTTTTGAGTGATGGTTGGAGCCCTCTATAGACCCTTGATGTATCGGTAAGTCTCATGAGACAAACTAGTTTGGGTTTTTACCCATTTATGTATGGTCTTGATATGATTCCTTGATAAAATTGTTATGATGTCCAAAATTATGCATTACCTCATTATGAAACTAGTAATTGATAGTCCATTTGGTTATTCAACTATTATAATACCCATGGTTATGTTTTATTATGGCATTATTTATTCATCTCTTATTCCTTCTATATTATGTTCAGGTTTATTTTTAATGTCATTTGTTTTATTAGTTATTCACCTTGACTTATTATGAATGATTCCACTACATTATTTACCCTTACTAAGAATCTAAGCTCACCCCTTTCTTTTGTATTATTTTTCCCCTGGATGTGAAGAAGGATATTATGGATGACTTTCATGGATAATCTTAGTGTTGTGGATGTTCCCAATGTGATTCATATGTCGTATTTCATTTCAAGTTGTATGGTTGAACATATGTATGCATGCATTACTATAAAATCATAATTCCCATACCATGTTTGAAATTCTATTTCTAGAATATTTTCATCCACACACACAATTTATGATATATAGATAAAAGGTCATCCTTTGAAAAATATTGGGCTCTGTGAAGTTGATCAAATAAATCATCAATGTGAGGAAGATGATACTTGTTCTTTATTGTAATTTCATTGATCTCTCTGTAGTCAATGAAAATCCTCATAGATCTTTCTTTCTTATTAAGGAAAATAATAGGGGATCCCCATGGAGAAAAACTAGGGCGAATAAATCCTTTATCACTCAGTTATTCTAGTTTTTTCTTCAGTTATACTAATTCCACAATGGAAATTATATAATAAGTCCTTAATATAGGTAACCCATATCTTATGTTTTATTTTTTCGTTGTAAGAGAAGAAGTATATTATGAATGTCAGTCAAAGATAATCTTAGAGTTTTGGATGTTCTTAATGGGATTTATATGTTCTATTTCATTTAATGTTGTAATGTTGAACTTATATATGCATCTAGTTTTCCAAAACAATTAAAATATTTGGTCCTTTGAGATACGACTTTCTTGAAATCATGATAATGTAATGAAATAATGCACCAGCTCTGGGAAACTAGGGTCAAGACGTTACATTGTTTACCTTTCCCATATCGTGTTTAATACAGAAATCATAGTCCTTGATTAGCTCTGGACATATATTTTGATTCTTATTGAGCTTCATATGTGTGAATATATACTTTAGACTCTTAGGATCAGTATATATGTCACATTTCTAACTATATAGACTGTTACAACAATTATTTAGAAAAAAATATTACAACTTCTTACTCCAAATCATTTGTTAGGTAGTTCTTATCATTTACTTTCAACTATCGTAAGGCATAGGATATCACTTTATCCTTCTATATGAGTACACAGCCTAAGAATTTCATTGATTCATCACTATATACCATAAAACCTTATCCACTTGTTGGTGATTTGAGTACAGGTGTGTTTATTAGCATCTTCTTGATATCCTTCAATTTTTCCTCACATTGTTCAGTCTAGACATACTTTTACCCTATCCATGTTAACATAGTTAGGGGGATAGACATTCTTGAAAAATTCCCCAGAACACATTTATAGTACCTAGTAAATCCAAGAAAACTATGAATCTCTATGACCGTAGTGGGTTTGGAACATTCCTTAATTACCTTTGTCTTTGAATAGTCCACATAAATTCTTTCCCATGTGATCACATGTGACAAGAACACGAAATTTTGCATCTAAAAGTCACACTTGATGAACATAGCATACATTTTATTCTTCCTTAATGCTCCCATAATAATCCTTATATTCTCTTAATGTTCCTCCTTTATCAAGGAGTAAATGAGGATATTGTCAATAAAAACTACCAATTTTTTGAGGTAGTATCTATAGACTCTATTCATCAAATACATAACTATTGCAGGGGAATTATTAAGTATGAAGGGTGTCACTATGAACTCATAGTGCCCAGAACTTGTACAAAAAAAAGTCTTCTGAATATATTTCTTCTTCACCTTCAGTTGATGATATCCAAAATGAAGATCCACCATTGATAAGTATTTATATCTTAATATTTGACTGAACAAATTAAATTCCTTGGTATATTATACATGTTCTTTATGGTTATCTTATTGAGATCCCAATAATAGATACACAATTACATTGATCCATCCTTTTTTCTTGACAAAGAGAACTAGCAAACCCTAAGATGATTCTCTAGGGAGAATAAAACCTTTGTTAAAATTATCTTACATCTACTTCTTTAACACCTTCAACTCAATCAAGGAAATCTTATAGGGGAATTCAGATATAATAGTAGCTTCTATGTAATCTCTATTAACAAATATACCTCCCAATATAGGGGAAGTCTAGGTAACTCTTCAGGAAATATAAAAGTGTATTCCCTAACAATGGGGATTTCTTCTAGGTTGATACCTTCCTTTGACTCAACCATCTGAGAAAGGTATTATTATTCATAGGGTATCACTACCCACACCATTGAGGTATATTAAAATGTAGATTAATGATATTCATTTCATTTTTAGAAGAGCTTTAGATGGTTCCGAATATGGAAAGAGATTTACTTTTCCCAATAGTTGGTGTGTGATATACATAATGAGATGCAATCCATGTATGGTATAGCGTTGAATTCCACCAAGGGAATTATTAGGAGATTCACTATAATAATATTCCCACATACACCAAGAAGATAAGAGTACAAACCTTGTGTTTCAATGATTTTACCACTAGTTATTTTTATAGATATCCTTACTTCAAGGTATTGAGGCTTTGATTTAAACATTTTAGAAAACCTTCAGGATATAAAGGAATGCGTAGAACTAGAATCAAATAAAACATTTTCCATTATTGTGTGAATAGGATTTTTACCTTGTATGACTTCATTTTCAGGATCCACTTTAGTTTTAGTGGTGGCATAAGATTTCCCTTTCTCCTTTGGCTTAAGTGGAAGCTGGTGCTGATTACCCTCAAAGACTTAATGTATAGTGAACTAGCTTGTGTAGTGCCTTTTCTTCCTATGGTTGAAGCATTGAACCATAGGTGGTGAATTATGGGGTTCCCTCCTTTCCTCCGTCATATTTTCTATCTTCATCATGATTCATCAACATTCTTGAGATAAGTGTCCTTCTCTCCCAAACATGAATCATTTCCATGTCCCATTAAGACAATTTCATTTCCTATTCTTCCCATGTTTTTGATATATGGGTAGATGGATTCTCTATTCTAATTTTTCATTTGACACACCATATTGAAAATAAATTCTTATATTCTTATCTCTATTACCCTTGGACTATTATCCGAACACCATCACTACTTTGAGAGTACATCAAACAACTTCTTCATAACTCCCAAAGTCTCGGATTTCTAGAGTCTTTAAATGGTGTTGTTTTAAACAACTAAAAAATCTATCTATTTTGGTATCAATGTTGAAAAAGAACCCAAGGAATATCCTTAAATCCTTGTTAGGCCTACCTCAGAATTCATGATAGATTCACCTTCCTTTTACTTTATCTCTATTAATTCTATCCTTATATGTCTTCTATGATTTCAAGGGAAATAATTGGTAAGAAATATTTTATTAAAGAATTTACATTTCATCTATTCTATTTAATCCTTATAGTTGTTATTCTTTATAAATTCTTAAAATTTATTGGCTTCTCAATCTAAATTAAAAATATATAGAGTCCCCTCCTCATTCTAAGAACAATGGTTCACCAAAAATATCTTCTCTATTGAGTTAACCCACTGTTCTATGATAAGTGGCTCAGAAGTTCCACTAAACGTCAATGTTCCTTACCACATAAAGGAGTAGATGTGTAGTCAATCCTTCTTAGTTTAAGACATAAATTTCACATGGTTTAGGTTATTATTCATGGCTTGAGAAAACTTAGTAATCATTTCGATAAAGTTTTGATCTCCACCTCCCATGGAATTGGGGATGTCGTTCGGGAAATCATTGCATTGTCCCTCACACTGGTTTTGGGCATGGTTTCTCATAGTTAAAACCATGTTTTAAAATAGAAAAGGTATAAACAAAAATTAGTTCAACAAATAATGAATAAATAATTTATTCTTTTGCGCAATTATCTGTAAAGGCATATCTTATTGGATACCTATGTTTTTAATTTTTATTAAATAATGTTTATTGGATGATTACATATAATTTGTCTTATCCTAAGAGTTTACACTGATGTTTTCTAATCCTAATTCACAAATTAACAAAAACATTCTCTAATACCAACTATTACGATCCTAATTTTTCTTACTTTACTATTACATCATTTTAAAGATTAGCAACATAATAGTGTTAAAAATCTTGGATCAAATAGTTTAGTGTATTGGAAAATTTTGGTTCATACATATCATTTTAAAAATAAAAAATAAAAAATATTTAATTCCTTCTACTTTATCTTCTCAATGGCCCTTGTGTTCTCATTAGTACAAGTAATCGCCTAAGGATATACATCAATGAAAGGGGTTATCAAATATCCAAATAATAGGATTAATAAAGACATGAATAAATATAATTTGAATGATCATAATTATCATCATCATAAAATAAGGATTGGATTATCAGAAAATTCATGAAGTAAATAATGGATAAATTCAAGGAATATGGAAATGCATAAAAATGAAACATCATGTCATAGTGGTCAAATACCACACATATTTGTGAATAAATGTAGCATAATATTCACACATAACATTTAGGCATAATCATAAAATCATAATTTCAAAAAAAATATAGAATCATGTTCATGAATATTGCACATTATCTCATGAGTTAAATCTATTAACAAATGAATTGGAGGGATATATAATTCCAGTCCCACCAGTCACCTAATAATATTTAGTAAATCATGCATTCCACATAAAAGGTATATCAATCAATGTTATAAAGTAAACCGAAGAAAAGGAAAGGGTTTCAAAAGGATTTAATAAATAAAAAATCCATGAATAATTTTTTTTGTTCCCAAATGAATAAATGAAATTATATTTAGACATATAACATCACTATTCATTAGTGGACAAGAAGCATTTCAAGAAGAGTAAAATATACTGTTATGGAAATTGAAGTAAATTTAAAAAAATAATTTTTTATTAGATTTTTTTAGACATGGTAGGAACATATTTTTTACCCAAAGGAAAAGGTAAAGGTAATTTTAAGGAAATAATTTGATAATTCATACCATGGAAGTGGGAATAACCCAAAGAAAGGTTTTGGGTTTGATAATCCTCTTACTTTAATTCCCCCTTTATTTCATCATTTTGCACCTCTTATCTAATAAAATTATATTTATTAAAATATTGATCCTATATTTAATTATATTAATTTATAAACAAATCTATAAATTATAATCATTGGACTATATTTATTATTTTTTTTAGGAAATTGAAGTGTTTTGATATCATGTTTTACTTAAAAATTGCTCGGTTTGCATCAATTTTTCTATTTTATTAAATGCAATTTATGCATAAGTATAATTAATTATAGAATATTATAATGCATATAATTAAATGTTTATATATTATATATATTATAATATATATAAATTATTGTGGTTATATGTGTTAACACAAAAATGTCTCTATAGGTGGTTAACCTACCTTTGGTGAGATATTGTTGGGAAAGTGGGAAAGAGAAGTTTAAAATTTATATATACATAGTAGTATGATACTTAAAATTGGATAACATCATTAAAATAATGGTAAATTACTTCCTAATTAATTCATTTAATGTTTTTTGTGATTGGTTAGGTGGAGAAATAAATAGAATAGGAAGAAGAAATAAAGAAAGAGAAGAGTGGGTCCGAACTTACTTAATCCTCAGTGTAGATTCTCTTGTATGACACTATAAATACTTGGTTATTAGAGTTTTATTTCTCTAGAACATCCCTATGGATTCTAATAGTCTCAATAGGTATTATTTTGGTAGATATCCATCTTTTTATTGGGTGGTAGGGGTTTTTATTAATAAGGGAAGGGAGATGGGTTATTTATACTTAAGGAGGGAGTATTTTTTGAATAAAATATTGAATAAAATAATATATATATATATAAGGTAAATCTTATAATAGTGATTTTTTAAACTATAATTCATATATTAATATAATATAATATGTTTAATACTTAAACCCATCTATAATTAGAATTAATTATTTTATTAAAAAGTAAAGTTGGAAGAAAGAAAATTAACTATTTTAAAGAATTACTTTTAACTTTAGGTTTTGGAAAGTTCTTTTTAGTTTTGGAAATTGATTTTATTTTATTTTAATGAAAAATTTGTGGAATTAAGTAAAAATTGTCTAAAATTAGAGTTCTATAAAGTATTGTTTCATTATTACATCCTGGATGATTTAATTTAAGATACACAAGTTATGTGAAAAACTGTGTTTCTACTATTCACCAAAAATTGAAGTATTTTATAAAATTTCCAAATAAAATACCTTGGATAATTTTGAAATGATGATTTCAAAAAAAAAATTATTTTATCAAAATATATTTCTAAATGTTTAATTTTTATTCTTAACATAAAAACTATGAATTTTATGAAATACATTAAAATACAATATATTAAAAACATTCTTATGTTTTGGTTTAGTTTTTTAATTATGATATTTAATTTTCTTGGGATTATAAAATTTTTATTTAAATAAATTAATCATGATAAATATTATTTTTATCATAATTTTTTATTTTAAAATTAGTTCTGTATTCACTCATTCATTTCAGTAGAATTAGAACAAAACCTAAAATAAACATTGATATTAGAGAATAAACACCGAAATTTGGAACCCAAATGGGAAGAACCCATCACTATGAAAAAGGTTTTAAATAATTATTTATATTCCCTAATAACATTAGATTTATTGAACATATCACCCTTAACCAATGTGAGGTTTCTCACGAAGATTCATGCATAATCATTCACATATGAGTTTATAAAAGTTATTATCACGTGATCTAGAACTACAGAGTATAAGGTTTCTTGTCACATGACCTTAAACATCATATATTAATTTCATTCCTGTATAAGGATAAATTGTATGCAGTGATCCTTATGATGAAAACCTAAACTATAAGGAATAAAATTTAACCCTTGTACATGATGTTAAATGGTAATAAATATTATCATCATTACCTCATGACTTTAAATTATATGGATTCATACCACTTTAAGAATAAGATCTTATTCTATGAGAATTTTCTATGGGATGACCTTCTATATTCATATTTCTATTTTCATTTTTTAATTAAAACCAAATTCCTTTCCACATAAATCAACATGTGTATTGATATTATAGTATTCACTATTCCACTATTCACATCATGGTTCACTAAACATATGATAAAATTACCCTCATCTAGATCTATGTTTCACTAGATTCTTGTTCCCAAAATATATATAGTCATGTATGAACTTCTTATATTTGACCCATATGTGATTCTTTAACACAATATTTCCCATTTTTTACTATGGTTTTCGTTTAATCTATAATAAACTAGTTATAATTTATCCTTTTTATTCTAGGGTACCCTTCATTATTAAATAATTTGGGTTCTCTTTCTTGTTTGAAATACATGTTCTTGAATTACATGTGTCTTGATTCTATTTTTATAGGTTTTGATGTCTTACCTCCTATCTTGGACTCATCATTATTTATTGTACACATCATTACCAAATTACTAGGGAATTTTAATTATTCATTTTTCATGTTGGTAAATAATAATCCCTTTTATGCTAGATGTAACATTCCCCGTCCAAAGACCACTCTGTAATGTCTTGGTTATGGGTTTCATGTTACCTCAGGTATGCATCAGATTATACCATAGACTATCATCTATCAGAGAGGGTCTAATGTGTTACCACATGGAGACTATATCTTCTTATTATAGGAAACCAATAGTGGGAAATATCTAAGAAAATATAGCTTAGAAAATAATATTATGAAGAAGAAATCTAACATAAGAATTCTATAAAAAATGAATATATAGTCAAATAAGAATGTATCATGACTAATATCCCGCTAGGATTATACACATATAGAAAATAAAAAAATAGAAATAGAAATATAGAATAGTCTCTACTTCCATAGCTGAGCCTCACCTAAATCCCAGTCTCTAAATCCCAATTTAACTTCTCTATACTAGTCATCCAAGACTGGGTGTCTACCATATTTGGACCTATAAATAGTATGTTATCTCTATGTAATAATGCATCATGTACTTCTTAGTAAGGTGTGAGTATAGCTTTATCGGCCACCACTAATGGTATCCCTAACATAACTATTTATTAAAGTGTATGTAAATGTGAAATAATAATCATAAAAAACTATGGAAGCAAAAAAAATAACTACCATTAATTCATAGGTTATAAGGTGAAAAATACGATTGAACACACCTTTTTGTACCAGTTCCTAATGAATTTGAGAACATCACATAATTATTAGGTTGATTGTGTCCTACCCTTGAATTTGTAGGCACATATCATCGGGTAACTTGAGGGTGTACATTCTCCCTATAAGAAATATATTTCATATTATGTTGAAAATCATAGGCATACTCACTCCTCAATGGGAAAACAATTATTATATTTTCAAGAAGACAGGGGAACCCACACTTCCTATCTAAAATCATATCTCATATCATTAAATTACATAGAGCAATACTTTATACCTTCAAAAAACCCATCTCATATCATCAAGAAAATTTAGGGGCATGCATGATCCCTACTTAGAAACATATAAGTCATATCCTTAGGAGACTCACTATTTTAATAACTCCTCTATTAGAAACACAGACACACACACACACAGATATATATATATATACTTATATATCATATAATTAGGATCATATGGGAATCCATGCTCTATATATTGAAACATAAATCATATCATTAGGAAACATAGGGGCGTACTAACTCCCTACCTACAAACATATTTAATATCACCAGGAACTCAAGGGAATCCAAACTTCCTACTAGTAAACATATTCATATATCCCAATATTAGGTTGATGAAAATTCTTATCACATGGCCTTTTCAAACTAAATTTTCATTACTCTAAATAGCAAACCAGGGTCGTCTCACAAGGTGTAGGGTGTGGGAATTTCAATTATCCTAACTAGTATGTATTTTTATCTTAATTTTGAAATCATCACATAGTTATATTTTTTTGAATTTTAAATTTATGGTGTAAAATAAAATAATTAGAAAACACAAAAATTTTGGATTAAAGGGGTTTGATCAAGGTTTAATTACATGGGTTCTTCATTATTAACCATTATTCTCATCTCAAATTCAAATAAATATCATTCATTAATTGATTTATTCTATATAATTTTTAGTTCATATATATTCATAGAAATGAATTTCATTGAAAATATTTTTCCACCTAATCTATACTATTGAAGTTATGAACACACTTAATTGTGTCATCCACTATGTCCACACCAAGATCCATCATAGGTAGTTCACCCCCAGTTAGCATAGTTCCACAATTATAGTATATTAACTGAGATAACAGTGGGAGAATTGATTATATAGATTGAATAACACAAAAAAGTCCTCATAAATATAATTTGATCATTATCAATGTACTTCTCTGTATTTTATTATCACATAAAGGATCAAAATCATAAAATAAATAATTGAGGAAATAATAATTATGAATTCCCATGTTTTCTCCCCTAATGACCTATCCCTCGAGTTAGTTCTCTATAATTATGGATTGATAGAGATCAATGAAATAATATGTAGGTTGGAAAAAAAGTATAATTGGAGGGAAAAAACCACACAACACAATGAACAAAATAGAATGAAACATTGAGTTAAAATACATGAATTATAGATTATTCCTACACTATTAATTGGAAGGACCAAATAATCTTAAAAATGGGTGAGTGGAATTATTTATATATTATATAATGTTTTCATAATTTTTTTAATGAATTATTAAGAGTGATATCCTTCTTTGATCAGAATTATTCCATCTTTACAGCTTGGATGGATTCAGTTGGCCATCATCCTGATTCATCCGAGTTCATAAATTTTCTCTATGACTAGTCTCAAATGTATTGAAGAGTAATCAAAGAAAATTTATTATTTTAATTTATATATCCAATGGAAATTAGGTGTAGAAGAAATGTGTGGGATGTTAAGAAATTATTTTATCACAACATGTGCTGGAAAGTGGACTTTTAGAATTAGATAGTCAAGCTTGGTCTTGTACTTGGAAAATTGGGTTGGTTTCTTCATTGGGTCTTGAAGTGGGATTTAGATGAGCATGTATTATATTTCGGGCCTAGAAAATATAAAATGTTTTCCTGAACTGTCACATGGGTGGTTAGAATTTTGACATACTATTATTTTTTGGGATTTGATTTAGAATTCGACATCTACTATAGATATTTATCATCCACTAATTTTTAGATGAATCGAGTATTCTTATTTGAATGATATATTTGGTTTTGACACTAACTTTAAAATAATTTTCCATTAATTGAGTTTAGGTGATTATTTTTTGGTGAAGTTTAGGTTGAGGTAACAATTCCCTTCATAAGTGTATTCATCCTCAGTTTTAGTCACCTATTCCTTGAAAAATTATGGTAATCATTTAAACATTTTTTTGAAACAATTTCTCAGTGGAACACCCACTGGTTCATATTATTATGGTATTTTTTCAAAAATGGTGTGTGTATCTATTTTTTATCCTTTAAATAGTGTTTTGGGAAGAAAAAATGAACCCACCATCTTTAAATTCCTACATAAGGAATATATAATGAAATATAGCAAACATAATTTCTCGAAACAGCCTCCTTAGATTCAACAATCCTCAGTTGAGGCTTCTTTGTAATAATATCATAAAGATTTCATATCTTACTAACAGAATATAAATGATATGGTGACCTTTGGATTCAGCCCCATGAATTGGACTTTTAATTCTCTACCATTGATCTCATCGATGTTCTCTATGAATATTTATATTCAATTATCACCAGTTTCGATTTTATCAGTATCGTGGAACCCATTTTTTAGCTCTATGTTGTGCATGGAGGCTTAAATGATGGATTGAAGTTGACCTTGGGTTCAGGGGTTGATGTGTTCGGTGAATGGAATGAGGTACTATCATGATCTGTTTGGTCAAGCTCAAGTGGAGGGAATATCAGAGACGACTCAATGTTTTATATAATAAATCATATCATTGGTGAGGTGGGTGAAATGAGATATGGGATTAAATTATTTATATGGTTTTGTATTTGGGTTCATGTGTTTGATTTTTCTCCCCCTTTGTGGTTATCCATGGATGAGGGTGAACAAAAACAACTTTGAAATGCAGAAGATCCTTTTTTTCCTTTGCAGTAGCTTAACCTACTATGAAGAGAGAGTATGGCTATTTTATGGGATAAAGGTGTGGTAATTTGAGGGGAGATGACCACAGTCACTTAGAGGAATCACGATCACCTAACTAATTATGATTAATGCAGTGTGGTAGGTTCATCAGGCCAATATTAATAGGCTATCAATGGTTATTTGAGTAACCATGGAGATAAATTGCATCAAGTTTAATTTTTCTCTCTATTATGGATACTATACTAACCATGGGGATTCCTTATGGTATATTCATTGTGGGATTCCATTTTTAGTTTAATTTTCACATAAGGACATGTAAGAACCCAATTTTTTCCATAGAAATAGATCCTTTTAATTTCGGCCTAATTCTTTATTATAGATCTAATATGGGTGCCTAAGGAGGTTGTAGAGGGTTATGAGGGTTATCATGGATTGTTTGGAGATCCAAACCTTATCTTATATGAAAATTAGATTCGTTGCATGGTTAGAATAAACTGTTTGAGTAATTCCACACTGTTACTTCAAAGAATGAATAGCTAAACAAGAAAGTTTTATGGGGAACATGTTCTACCATAACCATACGTCAGGGCTACACGACTTTGTAAAAAACAATAAACATATAGAAGAGGTGTTTTCACATTAGGCACACATTTCTATAATAGTGTAGCCTAACTGTGTGTTCCACCTCCCTATAATAGAAGGTACACATTTGGCACATGGTTTGTAAAACAGTGCAGTCAAACCTTGTGATGCCTTATATTGGGTGATTTTACCAAAATACCCTTAATTGAATATTTTTATCTTCCGTTATCCCCTCATTTTTTCATTCCATCTCTAGGAGCTCTTCTTCATCCATTTAAGAGTCCTCGTAAATCCTATTATATTAATTGATCATGTTCATCAGTCCAGATTCCGATCAAAAAAAATTTCATCTCATTGGATGTGTGTCAATAATATCTCAATTAATTTTTGGTAATTTTTCAATCCTCTTATCCTTGGTTAAATTATTGAGGTACAGGACCATATGCTGTATTTTTAGGGAGTTGGTCAATTTTTTAGATTTCTTCAAATTCATTATAAACCGGTGGATGATACGGGACAAGGAGAGTCATATGAGTACGAGGTAAGTGGTCTTTGAAATATTCTATATGTTTCTATGTTTCATAATATGTGTTGATGTCATGCACATTGGTTTCGACATGCATTTATCCTAAATTATATATTCCATAAATTGGTTCATTGTGTGGATCCTAATAAACTTTTTACACCACCCTTCACTTATCATTAATGGACAACCTTATATACATTCATCCCTTTGTGGTGTTCCCTCTTGTAATCTTAATTTTAATTTTAATATTTTACACCCAAAACACCTAATGGTGTGTTTTTCATTAATTAGGATAATTATACCATTGTGTTATGAGATGGAAATAGTGGCATTGCATAGCCAGTACCCTTAGAAATTGGAAATAATTGAATTGAATTGAAATGAGTGGTGAGCCTATGTCACTTTTTTTAAATTTAATAGTTTTAATTCCCTTATTAATGATGAATGTAAAAGAATTATGAATTATACATTGGGTCATATTGAATCAAATGGTTATTGAACACTGATATGACATAAGGTAATGGATACCATTAATAATTAAAATGAATGGTCATGATGACACTTATGTAATTATTAAATGAATTGTACATGATGACCCCTATGTAATATGAATATAAATGGGAAAGGAATCACTTGTAATTACATGCATGGTTTGCCTTGTGATACTAATGTGATATGGGTAAGGATTACCTTATAATTATGTGTATGACATCCCTTTTATACTATTGTGATACTATTGTGATGCGGTCATGGTGTATCTTGTGATTACAAGCATGGAATCCCTTATGATACTATTGTGATGGTTAGGGAATCCCTTGTGATTATGAGCATCGAATACTTTGTGATACTATTTTGATTTTAGGAATGGATTCCCTTTTTATACTATTATGATAATGGGCATTTCATCCCTTGTGATACGAGCATGGTGACCATTGTTATCATATTGTGATATTGTTCATGAAGTCCATTATAAATTTGATAATGAGAATTGCAACCCTTGATACTATTCAAAGTTATTCTAGCATGGGCCGAAGAAGGTAGTGTCATCCTGGATACCTTTTAGGGAACATAGATGATCCATTTATAGTTTTTATTACTTCTTTACATGATGTATCTGTACACTTCCATATTGCAAACATGACTAGATAGCTATAGAACATTGGATGGTTACCTAATTAGACTGTATCTCACACCCTATTTTGGATACCATTGGGTACCTGAATAGAGTACATGGTTGTAGGTAAAGATAAGGTAAATATTCAACTTACGGATGCATTAATTCTTACATGACATAGGATGGATCTAGTACAAGGTGACTAGGATGGAACTTAAGATACTAGAAAGACTTTTTTTCCTTTTTTACCTTTTTGTATAGTACTACTAACCACTTTTTATACCCATGTTTTCCTAATTTTTATATACATTCTATACATTATCATTATATTGTATGTGATTCCATTTACTTAATGGTTATCGGAATTAGTTTCTTGGTTATTTACATTTATTTCCTCTACTTGTTCATTGTTATACTACTTCCTCTATTTATCTATTGATTGTACCACTTTGTAACCCTAGTATGAGGTAATAGTCTCCACACAAACACACCCAAGGCCCTTGATGCTAGATGGTAGCTTTTGTAATTTTAGAGGACATGATTTGGGAACACATCCTTGATTTCAGTGGTTATTAGGAGAAACAAATACCTATCATCGATTTCACCAACAATAATAATTTTCATGAGACAATTCAGATGTCTCCTTATGAGGCACTATATTGTAGGTCATTTAATTCACCCCTATGATAGTTAGAGGTAGGAGGGGCATCACTAATGGGTCCTAATATTTTTTAGGAGACCTAGGATCTAGTTTATCTTGTTAGGAAGAATATTTATAATTCTTAGTCTATATATAAATCGTATGAAGATCTCTATTGATTACATATGGAGTTCGAGGTTGGGGATACTATATTCTTTTGGGTCTCACCCATACATGGGATCAACAGATACAGATTCAAGGGAAGTGGGCACTATTCTTTTTTGGGTTGTTTAAGATTCTTGAAAGAGTTGGTCTAGTAGCTTATCAGTCACTATTACATCAATGGTACTCTTCCATGCACGAATTATTCCACATTTCACAACTTTTCTAATATCATGTCAACCCGTATCATTATTTTGATCCCAATCATATTAAATTAGATGATTATGCTTTTTTGAGGACTATAACTTATGCATCATTGATCAGAGCATGAAATATCTCCAAGTCTAGAATGTGCCTTTAATAATGGTGTAATGGAAACATGGCTAGTTACAAGATGAGACTTGGGAGTGGGAGGCTGATGTACATTCTCAATGGCCAGAGTTGTTCTCATATGAAATTTTATTCCCTTATAAGGGTAACTTGAGGAAAAGTTCCTTTAAGGGGGAAGATTATAAGAACCCTATTTTTTCCTCAGGTATATATCCTTTAAAGTTTGGTCTAATTCTTTATTTCGGACCTAATGTGGATTCCTAAATAACTTATACAGGTTACAAGGGCTTCCAGGTCTTTTCGTATCTTAAATAATCAGTTGGTATGAAAAATGGATTGGCATCACTGTTAGAAGAAACCATGTGATCCAGGCTTCATGGTTACTTCAAACCATGAAGAGATGGAAAATGGAGTGGTATGAGGCCCACCATGTACCCAAACCATGCGTCAGGATCAAAAGAACATCAAAAAAACTATAAAAATTTTGTAGACGTAATTTTCATGGTTAGCACATGGTTTCCCTAAATATGTGGCCTAACCATGTAGATGCTCCCTCCCTATAGTATAAGGAACACATTTGGTGGAGGGTGTGGCCAACTGTGCGGCCAAACCAAGTGATACATTGTTTTGGGATAATTTATTAAAATACCATTAAGGAATCCTCTTCTACTTTTCTCATCCCATTTCCCGAATCTATTCTTATTCCATTTTGGAGACTTCTTCAAGACCATAATAGGAGTTAATATTGTTCATCTATTTGAATTCCAATTGAATCACAATTCATCTGGTCATATTTGTTCTATTAAGCTCTAGAATCCTTTTTTACATTATTTGTTCCCCTTATCCTTGGTTAATGTATTGAGTTAAAGGCCCATTTTCCCTATTTTCAACACGTTGATCCATTTTTTAGGTCTCTTATGATCCATACCAACTAGAGGATGATACTATATAAGGAGTGTTTTATGAGTATGAGGTTTGTGATCTATGAATTGTTTTCCTTTAGCTTAAATGATTCATAATATGGGTTATTGTGTTGTACCCTAGTTTCACCATGTGTTTCTCTAAAACTATATCTACCTTGAATTGGTTTCCTTATACATAAACTCATGAACTTTTTAGACCCCCTTTACTTATCATGAATGGACTAGATTAGATGGACCCATCAATTTGGGGTGTGTCATATTATAATCTTAATTGTCCTTTTAAGATTTTATGCCTAAAACATCTAATGGTGTGTTTTTACCTTAATTAGTATAAATATAACATGTTTTTATGGAATGAAAATAGTGTTATAGCATGGATAATTACCTTAAAATTGTTAAATAATTGATGGGAAGTGATGTGAGTGGTGATCCCATGACACATGTTTAAATTAAACAATGGTCATTCCCATTTCATGTTGAATGTAAATGACTTATGAATTATACATTGGATCATATTAAATCCAATGGTTACTAAACATTGATATGACATAAGGGAATGGTGAACCTTAATAATTAAAATTAATGGGTATGAAGAACCTTATGTAACTATTAAACCAAATGGGCATGATGAAACCTATGATGTAGGTATATAAATGGGAATGGTATCCCTTGGGATTATGAGCCTATAATCTCTTGTGATACTATTCTGATATAGGAAGGGCATCCCTGGTGATTAAGGAAATAGAGTCTGTTATGATAGTATTGTGATACTATTGTAATATGGTCATGGAATCCCTTATGGTACCATTGTGACACTAATGTGATATGGCTAGAGCGTCCATTGTGATTTCGAGAATGGTGTCCCTTATGATACTATTGTGATTAGGAGCATGTAGTCCCTTGTGATATTATTATGATTATGGTATTGGAGTCCCTTGAGATATGGGAATATAGTCCCTTGGTATACAATTATGATATTGGGAATGGCATCCCATATAAATGTGATAATGGGAATTTCATCCCTTGATATTATTCAGAGTTATTCCGGTATAGGATGAAGCAAGTAGTGTCAGCCTAGTTACCATTCAGGGACCATATATGACCCATTTATACTTGTTATTACTACTTTCCTTGATATATATACACTGCGATATTCTAATCATGACTGAATAGTTATAGAACTTTGGGTGGTTACCTACTAGGATTGTATCTCACACATTGTTTGGGCCACCGTTGGGTACCTGAAAAGACTATATGCTTGCAGTTTTAGATAAGGGAAAGTTTCATCTTACCAAATCAAGACTTATTACAAGACATAAGATAGAGTTGTTAGCAAATGATCGGGCTAGATCATGGGATGCTAGATAGAATTTCTTTCTTTTTTTACCTTTTTGTATTGTATTATTTCTTTCTAGTTGTATACATTTTTTCCTACTTTTTAGATACATTCCATACATTATCATCATACTGTATGTGATTCCATTTTCTTCTTGTTTATTGATATATGTTTCTTGGTTATTTACTTCATTTTTTTACTTCGTATTAATTTTTATAATACTTTCTTTATTTATCTATTGACTGTACCAATGTGTTACCCTGGTATAACGGTATAGTTTCCCCACAGACACACCCAAGGACCTCAGTAATATTTGGAAACCTCTGGAATTTGGGGAGATGCACTTGAGGCTATGTAGAACACTAGACCTGGGGAACCTTTGAGTGGAACCTAGGTCTAGGATGTCATAGGCCACATCAAAAATTTTCTTGATGTCAGTTTCCTTTGCAAAAAAAATCAAGTATCAAACCATAAATTATTTAAGAAAAATTCTCATTTAAACATAGAATTCAAATTAAATTCTCATCCAATGATTAATTAAAATTCCACAAATATCTAAATCACAAAAAATAAAATTAATCCAAATTTTCTTCATTTACTTTTAAAATTAAAATTAAAAACCCAGATGTGTTGAACTATTTTAGCTCACACAATTCAACCACAAATAAAATTTATCTATTTTTTATGGATCCCTATTTCATAATTACATTATAGATTAAAATTTTCAAAATTATAACAAATTTATAATTTACCTACTATAAGGGTATTATAAACTTCTAAAATAAATTTTCATTATTTAAAATTATCATATCAGAGTGTTGGTTTTGATGTAGATGATTTCTAAAAAAATAATGTCCATATCACTAATCCATTTAATAATGTTATTCCAATTATCTGAAAATATAATTCATGGATTCTTAATTAAATAAAAAAAATAAATATTATATTAAAAATTTATATTAAATAAAATTTAAATTAAGACATGATTTGAGAAAAAAATATCCAATTAACTATTTTACCTATTATTTGGATTGTTATTGTGGTAATTATCAATGAAAAACAATTCAAATATTTTATAAATTTTGGATATTATCCATCATCTACTCTTGTGTTATTTTACTCTAAAAAATCCCTTGAATTTTATTATTCAAAAAGAAAAAAATTTATGGTCCTAAATTATTTGAAAAACACCTACCAAAATTGTAGAAAATTAAATATTCATTCATTATATAATTATCATGCCTCATCTATGATTTCAAATCAATACCTCACTTCAGTCCAAGTAAAAGTACCATGTCTAGGATTTGAATAAATTATATTTAAGTGGAATCAAAATTTAAACAAGAATCACTTACAATTATCCTTTCCCCCTAAATTAGAAAATCTGATGTTTAATTTTAACTTCATTGATACAACTCAAATTAATTCATTAAAAGTCAATTTCAACCTTTTTCATCTAGGTTCAATATTTTACTCACTTGAATGAATTAAAATTTTAACATTAGTCACTTAATTAATTTATTAATTTTTTATAACTTTTCCATCCATGAATATGTGAATCACTATGAAAAGGAAATTATTGGGTATCTAAAAATGGAATTACCCAAATAGCTAGATCCTAATTTCCCCAAGATTCTTCATGGGGACCCAATTTCCCTTTTCACTATTATTTCAAAGTAATAACAGCAATTTAATTTGAGATCACTCCCAAAGGTGTCTTTTCATAGAGACCAAGTTACCTCATATTCTGTTCACAAATTATATTAAACTCATATTATAATTATAGTTCCATAAATATATTTTCACTCATGATCCATGTATTATTTCTAATACCAAATTTCCATGAAAGTGGTGAAAAATTCACTTATCATCCATTTAACTCTTGAAATTAAAGAACCAATGATTTTCTCAACTCAAGTATAAAATTTTCAATAGGTAAGGTGTCATTCGGTTCAGAGAAAGTAGAATAAAACACAAAAAACATAAAGTAGATATATGTACAAAATTTAGAAATAAATTTGTTTTTATATATTTTTTAATTTCAAAAACATATTTACTAAAAAAAATCTGTGAAATGAAATCATATTTGTAATTATATATTCTAAAATAGTCACTAAAAAGAATTAAAAAATTAAAAATGTTGGGTTACATTCCCTTACACTTAATCCTGATACTACATACAATTATTTTTATACATGAATTTTATCAATGAAAGGAATATTAAAATTCAAAAGTGTCAAAAAGGATAGAAAAAACCTTGTATTTGTTGTTCAGAATATTTGAGGTAAGCACTCCCCTGGGTGAGCTTGTAGAAAGCTTTATATTTCCTCTTAGGTTATGTCCACTTTGGTAAATCAACATAAAATATAATTAAAACAAAAAAAATTATTCTAAAGAAATGAAAATGGAAAAAAAATTCAAGGGAGGAGAGTCGTAGATTTTTACCTCCCAAGAGGGGATATATTTAGGTTTTACATGGCTAGATAGTCTTGAGATTATCCCTAATACTCCAAATTATTTTATTTTAATTATTAACACCACTACATATCTTTTTATTCATATATACTCAACCATACTTCTTTTGGAGGTCCCCTTAAATATAGTTCTTCATTTACACCCACTCAACATTGTGGTGTGTTCCGCTAAGTGAGTGTGGTAAGATGATGTATGGGGTATTCTCATAATATACCAAATCTATTATATACGACTTTTCTTCCAAGGGTTTCTCCATTAATTAATATTCACAATCAACTAAAGGGGACTCATTAAATAATTCAATATGAGTAGAATAAATTCAACTTCAGTTAAAATCAAAAAAAAATATTTGTATGCAATAACTTCTACTTCTATTTTCTCATGAGGTTCTATTGGGGATTCTTCCTCAATTATTCAGATCAATAATTTATATTTTGGGTGATTTTGAGGGAGTATTTGATTAACTATATGTCTTGGAGATTCTTATTTATTTATCAACCACTTCCAAAGTGGTATTGTTTTCGTCTAACTAGGATGGTTGCCTTAGTTCTTCAAATTGTTCAATGTTCTAGTTCATTATATGTTGTCTATCAAATGGTGAGTCATCCTCTAGAGAATATTTTAGTAGGTTTTAAAATTATTCCTCATCTATCTCTTATTTATCATATTGGTATGAATCTTCTTCAATTTCCATATCTAATTTCTCTTCTAGGGTGTCTTTATTAGGTTTACCTTTAGTTTCATCCAATATGTCAATTGGTTGAGATGATTTTATAGAATTAACATATGGGATATTAACTGGTAATTTAACTTACAAAAATTTAGAATAAAATGATTTCAAATCATTTTTATATCCATCTTTAATTACAGCATGTATGTTGTTTTCTAAGTGCAATTCCACTTTAATGTTTTCTAATGTGGATGGGGGAATCAATGAACATTCTATTTTCTCTTAAAATTTCAATCCATATATTACCTCACATTAATCATTAAATGCCTTCCAATATCCTTATGATCATTGATTTTCAGTAAAATAGAAGGGGATCAATAGACAATTGGCTTTCAATAAAATTAGATAAAGTTTAAAAAAGGACCCCCTCAATTGTTTCAACTTGTAATTTCTTTTTAAGGTACAAGAACATAGGGTATAAGTCTTAAATGATATATAGTGGATGATATTTCTCTTTTATAAACTCTACCTATTCAATATTTTTTTTGAAAAAAGACTATGGGAACCAATTCCTTACCTTTTCATTTTTCCATTTCTCTATGAGTTCTTAAAGAGTGATGACTATTAAAATAACAATTTTTCACTATCTATTTTAGTGTTTCTTCACATTTTTTATCATTTACATAATGGTCCTTCATAATAGAGTAGTAACGTTTAATATCCTCTAATGTAGGATCATATTCCGTATGATAGAGTAGGGCATATATATTTTATGGTAGTTGGGTCTGTTCATGTAGTATCTTTTATCCTACCACTCTTTGGTGTATGACAATGATTATTATGGTGTTTCCATAAAAAATAATATCCTCGAGCTTCTGTCAAACTATAAAATATGTAATAAATTGGTGATATTTTATTGTGAAATGTTGACCCTATTAATTATCATACCAAAGTGGAAGGAAATAAGAAAGTATATACAAAAATAAAAATAGGAAAAGGAATATAGGAAACACATGAGTTATAGTGGTGTTTAGACTATGAAAAATCAGACCTAATCTTTGGAAACAACACCAATTTTATGGAAATGCTGATCGTGGAGACTCATCATACAAAATTTTTATTAATCTTAATGAAACCTAGTGAATGTCAATGTTTATCTCTCATGTATTAGGTTGTGGGAGTTTCACTTATCCTAACACTTAGGTATTTTTGTTTTGTTATCTTAATTTTGAAATTAGCATAGAGATGGATTTTTTTTAATTTTTTTATGACATAAAAGAATAAAAAAAATATAACAAGTTTGGGTGAAAGTAGTTAGATACATGTTTTATTACTTGGGTTATTCATTATTTAATGTAGTTTCATTTGAAAATATAATTAATATAATTCATCTATAGATTCAGTATACCTATTTTGTTGTTATAAACATAAAAATAAAGAACTCCTAATGAAAATAAAGTTCCAACTCCTCCACATTTAAGAGGTAATAAACACACTTAATATTGGAATCCACTATCTCTACATCCAACTCCATCATGGTTTGTTCATCCCTTAATCCACACAGTTATAAAGGTATACAGTGTAGACTAAGATAATGTAGGGATAATTTATTTCCGAGATTGAATAATGAAATAACTAATTTGAAAGATCATGTGATCATTATCAATTTGATTCTCCCCAATTTAATGTTTCATCAAGGATGAATATTAAAAATAATTAATTAAAGAAATATAGATTTTTAATGCCTATGTTATTTACCATGCGGACCTATCCCTTGAGTAAGTTCCCTATAGTTATGGGGTTACAGAGATTATTTAAACTATATGAAGGTTGTGAAAACCACGAATAATGGGGGAAAAGGAATCAGGCAACATAATGAATATAAAATAATAAAAAATTTAATCAAAATGTTGAAATTATATAGGTTTATTATATAATTATTCAATGAGAGTAGAATAATATTCAAAATAAGGGAGGGGAATTATTTATAATTTTTTGATAACATATTACTCCCCCTTATTAAATAATGCTTTAAGAGTGATATTTGTCTTATATAAAATGAATTATATGTGTATATTTTGTATTGATTCAACTTGGAATCTTCCTGATTATTCCTAGTTTGGAAATTTTTTCTACAATAAATCCCATACATATTTGAGAATAATCTTAGAAGAATTTATTTCATTCTTTATGAATGAAATTAAAATTAGGTATGGAAGTAACACATGAGAAGTTGAGGAATGATTTTCATACCACATGTGTTATTAAGTGGGCTTTGATAATTAGAGAGGTAGGTTTGGGAATGGACATGGAAAATTGTTCTGGTTTATTTCTTGGGTCCTGAAGTGGGATTTAACTGAGTGCATATTGAATTTCAGGCCAGGACGTCATTGTATTTTGTAATTCACTAGAACTTGGATGGTGGAAATTTTGATACACTATTCTATTTTAAGGTAGTGATTTAGAATCCACGATCTTCTACATATCATTATTAGAAACTCATTCTTAGAAGAATTAGTTCTTCTTATTTGATTATAATGTATTGGTCTAATGTTGACTTTAATCACATATTATATTAATCAAATTTATGTGATTCTTATTCAGTTGATCTTAGGATGAGGTCTTTGTTCCATTTACTAGTGTGTCCCTCTTTAGTTTTAGTTGGCTCTTCCTGGAACAATTTGGGTGATCTTTTATACATTTTATTGTCAAAACAGCTCAGTGTCTCACCAACTATTTTAGAATATTTTTGTATTTTGTTGAACAAGATATGATCATTTATTTTTTATACTATATATGATGTGTTGGGAAGAAACCATGTCCCCATCATCATTGAATTCATGCAGAGAGAACACATGAATAAATGTAGTAAAAAAATTCTTAGATCAACCACATTAGTTACAACAATCCTCAATACAGGATTCTTAAATATCATGTTTTATTGAATTAATATTATTTGGTAACAATGGTCATGTCACAAAAAGCATCATATTTAGTCACATTCATTATACTTGACCTTCTATACTATATTTATCATTGATGTTCTTGGTAGATGGTTGTCTTTGATTAGCATGAGTTTCAATTTTATCACCATCAGGTTATCCATTTTTGAGATCAGTATTGTGTAGGGGTTGTGCATCGCTGTATTGGAGTTGACATTGGATGGTTGGAATGAGGTTTTTGGTCTTTTTAGGGAGTTAATGTCATGCTTCATGTGCCCTAGATCAAGTGGATGTAATGTTGAAGAGGATTCATGAATGGATTTGGTAAAGAGGCACAAGGGTGAGGTGGTTTAAAAGAAAAATGAGATTCTATTCTATATGTGGGTTTGGGTTTAGGTTTATATGGTATATTTTTCTTTAAAATTAATTTAACCTTAGATTAGGGTGAATCATGCCAACATAGAAATGAAGGAGAGCATATTTTATCATTTTTGGTAGATTATCCATTCATTAAGAGAGGGCATAGTCAATTTGTCGAGTGAAAGTGTGATAACTCGAGGGGAGATAACTAGAGTCACTCGGAGGACTTATGGTCATTTGACTAATCATCAGTGATTCAATGCAATAGGTTTATAAAGCCATGTATCATAGGTCATCCACATTCATTTGAGTGAACATGGAGAAATAGTGAAATAGGTTGATTTTTTCTCTCTTTTACAGTTAGTATACTGACCGTGGGGATTCCTTGTGGTATGTTAATTTTTTAATTCAAAATTCAGTTGAAAATGTATATATGAATACTTTAATATTCTTGCTTCAGTAAATTTCCTTTTCAAAAAAAACATGTATTAGGTTTTTCATTTTATAAAATCAAATTTATATATCGAATTTAAATAAAATTTTTATGTAATGCTCAATTAAATTCCTCAAATATTTAAATCATATAAAATCAAATTAAAAAATATATTTTTTTTCCATTAAATTTAAAATAAATTCCTAGATGTATTAAATCATTTTATCTTGCACAATTCAACCACAAACTAAATTCATTGATTCTTAATGCATCATCATTTCATAATTACAATTCATATTCATATTTTTCAAATTATAACCAATTTTCAATTTATCTCCGTCAAGAAAATTATAAACTTATAAAAAAAATTTATTATTTGAATTTTCAGATAAAAATTTTGGATTTATTACTGATGATTTATAAACCATGAATTATTAGATCACCAAGCCATTTAATAGTGCCATTCCAACTGTCCCAAAATTAATTCATGGATTCTTATTTAAATTAAAATATGAATATTCTATTAAAACCTGATAGAAAATCCAATTCTCAATTAATCCCATTTCAAAAAATATTTCAAATTCACTAATCTACACATGATTTAGTTTAATATTATGGTAACTATCTGATAAAAAAACTTGAAAAATTTCTGAATTTTGTCTCTCATCACAGGTTGTCAAGTGAATACCCACTCTTATATAGAATCATACATAATTTTAGGGAATTAATGATCCATGAAAAGCCTAAAAACTGACCACTCTCTATGGAGGTCTCACATAATCATCCTAGATCCTTACCTTTTCAATCTTGGTTTTCCTAAAATCTATCTCATCCTCTATTATCCGCAACTGATAATATGCATAACATCAAAAATCACGTACCATAGGCCATCGAACATGCTCACTAGATCATCACTAGTGTGATAGTCACTCAATACCTAGCCCTACATCTAAAAGTATGTATCTACTTCCATCTTGAAAGTTATGATAATTTTCTATATACTATCTTCATCATTCTTTCACATCATGAAATACCCATTGAAATTCTCATTACAACCTATAATATGATGATTAATGGTTGTTCAAGAACCCTCTCTAAAATCTTAAACTAGAGGAGGTTCTGAACCCCCACTATTTCATTTCAAAAATCAATTATATATATATAAATATATATATATATCCAAATGAATATTATATATATATATCTCCACAAAAATATAATATAATATATAGTGCCACTAATTATTAAATTAGAATCATATTTGACATAAAATCCTCTAAAATCAAACCAAATACTAAAAAAATAATTGTAAAACATTTCGAGGTGGTTGGTCATAACCCCCTCTAAAATGAATTTAGAGGGGGTTTTACGTAACCCCCTCTTAAAACTACCATTAATCTACTGTTTTTTGTAGTGCGAGATCATGTATCATTCCATAACATAAAATTAATCAATTATAATAATTTATAAATAATTTCTCAATTTAACTCAAATAGTAATAATTTCATTGAAACTCACTTGTAGAATAGTGGTGCTGAAACAACGAGAGAAGGGTTGCAGTTCACTCTTGAAATGCGCTAGGACCTAATCCACATAAATTCCTTGATATAGTTACTTGAATATATGGTCAATTAAACCTAATTTATACAAAACCCCCAAAAAAATATATTTGGTGATGTACCACCAATGAAACAGTGAGAAATGATTTGTGATAATAATTACAAGATATCCTCTATCCACAAAGATAAAAATCCCCATCATTATGGGATTGATCCACTATGATCTAGTGGAATCCTCAATGAAAACCTAGCAAGAAACATCATATATTTAGTTCATATAAAAGATGATATGGAAAAAAGAGATGAAGAGGAAGGACCTACCTCCAATAACCATTAAAATCACTGTGAAGTCACCCCTATTAATTGGGATCTGGAGGGAAAGGGGAGTAGGGGAACCAGCTATATACAAGGGAAGGGAGGGATGGGAATAAGTGTTATTGGATATTGGGGAAATGGTAAAATCACCCTTTTTAATGAAATTTGGTCGACCTCATGATTTATCCAAATAGTTTTCCAAACCATGGGAAAACATTTTGTCCCACGTCTTCATGAGTTTCACCCCCTCACATGTTCTATAAGTGTGGTTTATCAAACCCTACACTAACGATGCACCTACCTCTGTGATATTGATCGATTTGTCATGGTTCCCTCGAACGGTTTCTCTATAACCATTCACCAACACCCCCAATGAAAAAAATCATATTCATTATATCATCAAAAAAAAATCACTTAACCATGAGGTAATTAAGTGATAAGTGAGACCCCTTCCCAAAAAAAATTAACATAAAGATCCAAACATTCACCCATACACCCAAAATGACTCTTGGACCTCAATCCATATATAGAAACATATCCTCTAGATATTCCAACTCTTAAAATCCCTACATTGATCCTAGTTCATTATAAACTCCACACCATAGAACTTATAATCCTTTATATGTTTTAGGGGCCCTCCACTAGCAGTCCCAACCTACCTTGGGCATTGATTCACAACTATCCCATCATGTTATATCCCAGAAAATCAAACTATCTACCACTTTGAAACTCTAAATACAAGGGGTTATATCTTCTAAATTCAAAGCTACTCACTGACCATTACCATTAAATCACTGATACAATGCTCATCTACACCCATCTATATCGGGGCACTGAAGTATAATCAACTAATTTATCCTTAATCTTATAGTTCTCCCTATAAAAATAATCCACTCATAAAGGATGAATCTGAGTTAGGGTGTTGTCCACCAAAAGAATCACATACCATGAATGAACATACAGTGGTACACAAACATTATGAGTTTGGTTTTAACCTCACTACACCCAATATCACATAAAAACTAAATATTCTTTATTTGGTAGACTTATCCTAAAAAGGATCGACTGCACCCATGGATTTGCTATCAAATTTCTAGATCATGATTCATTAACTCTATAATGTATTTTGAGATCATCCAAACATCCAAACTAAAATTTTAAGTTGATGATCAATACAATTCCATGGTGGTATCCCCAAACACCTGCACCAACTGTCATTCTATCACTCTAAACACAAACAAATCACCTATATAACATACACTCAAATCCTATAAATATCATATCATGTTTAATTCCAATACTCAAACTCTATCCAACACAAGATATAAATAAAAAATATATTTTCCACTATAAAAAATTTAAATTAGGTCAACCCACTCACTATAATCCTACTACCATCTTGAGCATCCATCGACAAATCTCACTGAATCGATAACCCCACCCATTATAGGGTCATATATATATTACCTATAGGATGCTCCCTGCTATAGATGTATCCCCATCATCACACCACTAAATCTAAATATCATTTTCTACAACCCATGATCTATCCATAACCAAGAATAATGACTCCATGAGGTTATCTTGCGTATACTCATGTGCCAATACAGAACACCAAATTCTTCTCATTACCAACTCACTAGGAACATCATCCATGGAATATATTGAAATATCATATATAGTGAGGGACACAGCCTCTAATTGATAATGGTGTACTACTCACCTTATTAATTCCCTTTCACCAATCCATTAGAGAAACATTAATAAGTTCCATTATTACATGTGTGTCACCCCTATTGAGCCACACTCTCCCATCCCTGATAACCCATTTCAAGGATCAATCATGGACTTATAATACAATGAAACTTCCATCCTTGATGTCATCATATGTAAAAAATTGTGCACTTCTCAACCTCTTCCAAACATCATACAATTATCCCATCATGTGTCTCATTGAATCCATAAGTCATCAGCCCTCAAATGGTTTCTCACCAATCCACAGTCCAAATAGTCACCATGCATAACCAGTGTGCACTTTCCCTCTCATAATGACGCTTTCCCAAAATTTATGCTATTACACATTTTACTTTTCCTAGGTTATATTAAATCAACAAGAACCATATCACATGTTCTAATCCACTATTCATCTTAGATTCATCTAAATCCAATAAGTGTAAACTCCCGTACAACCTGATTGTACAACCCTACTCACAATCCCATGACCTAATATTTTATCAATTCAATTTTTGACTTATAATTGTATCATATTTAGAAATGTAGCATAATAAACATGTACCGCTTGGTGAAATTGATAAGATTGTATTATATTAATTTAAAATTTAAATTTAGTGTATAAAAAACCCATAAGAATATAGAATATTATAATGTAATTAAAAATAGAAAATAATATAACTAAAATATGAAAATTTGGACAAGATCGATCCTCTAAAATAACTAAACTCACAAAAAATGTTATAGAAATGACAAAAAATATGAGTAATGAAGTATGAATTATAAAATTTTAAATATAAAACCTTTAGAGAAAAAAATAATTGAATGAAAAATTAATGGAATATTAGGTATTTATAGAAAGTAGGGAACCCACATAACCATTACAAATATGATCATTGGAATAATAATATGACCATTAGAATAGTAATATAACTATTAAGAATAGTAACATGACATCTATAACAGTAATCTCACTTATAGAAATGTAGAATAATATTTATGTATCTTATAAAATGAAAACATGATATATTTATATCATGTAACAAGTAAATAAATGTTTTAAAATTGATAAATTAAGTGTATCGATTAATGTAAAAAATGTTTTAATTTCATTTTTATAATAAATAAAATTATTTCAAAGAATATTTATTTTTATAAATGGATTTATAAATTTATATTAAGTGAATTATAATGAAAATACAATTTTTTTATACCATAATTAATTTTTCACAGGGCCAAAAAATTAATCATAATATTAAAATTTCTATTTTTAAAATCAATGAGGATTTTATTTAAAAGATAAATGTATCATATTTAAGAATTAATTTATATAAAATGAGTTTTATTTTTTGAATCTTCAAATTGAAAGATGTTAAGGTATTTCTTTTTTAAAAATAGTATAATTTTTGGTGAATAATAAAATTCTAAAAAATATTATATTTAACATTATAAGTAATATACATGAATTCTTGAGTCAGGGAAGATATAAGAATCCATTATTTCAAACTCCCAAACACCATTTACTTTATTTAATCACAAGAATAAATAATTTTGATATTCATAAGCCAAAAATAATAAACTAATAAATATAATATTCAAAAACACCCCTCTCCTCCAATAATAATCACCACCCCTCCCAACCCATTATCCTCACTCCTTATAAGCCTTCTATATTTCCAAAATTCTACCAAATTCAATTTAAAATCCTCTCCCATATGTTCTATTTCTTCTCATCACATCTAAATACCAATCCAAGGTTCCTTAAATAGAAGCCCAGTGGGATATATCCAAAGTGAAATATAATACCTTCAACTGATTCTTTTATTTTAATTTCCCTCCTCATCATCCAAAAAAATCCATTAAAAAGGAATAATAACTATGGTATCATATATATATATATAAATATATGTTGTAATTTTATTATTTTAATGTAATATATATCATATATAATATTTTATTTTCCTATTATTGAAAGAAAAAAACAAACGTTCGTGTTTTGTCAACTCACCGCCTTCATGGACGATGAGTTTTTGTTTCCCATTACCACATTCATTGAGTGTTTAAATTCACTCATTATAATTTAAAATGACCTAAATATTTATAATATAAACTTTTTCACATTATCAAATAAATATACGGCCATAATAATCAATAAATTGAAACTATTACATGATGGTTGGTAAAACTACAAAAACAAACCAACCATATAGCATTAAAGTTTTACTAAATAAATAATCCATATATAGTTACACATATGGATTCATGAGACCATTTAAATTTATGGACTTTTATGAATACCATTTCATTTCACTTTTATAGTTGTAGTACTATTTTATAAGAACTTTCATAATTATCCACAAGTGATCCGACCATGGAACCACAAAGCGACCACCCTCAGAATAGTGAAATTAAACCTTATATCTGATAAAAATGGTTATAAATGAACATTATAAAATTATAGTCAATAAAATATAGATGTAAAAGGTTATTAAATAAATAATTATTTATTTTAATTTGATTATTTAGGATATGAGGTTCAGGTGAAGAATGATTTTGTAACTTGAGGTAAGGGATCTCTCTAAGCCACCATTTTTCTTTGGTTTATGGTATTTCTCTATCTAACATACATTATATCTCATTGATGTTATTAAATTATTCAAAATAATGTATATATGTATCATATGTAGATACCATGATTTTTATCCCTTCTTTTGATGGGTTAATACATTTCTTAAGTTCATTTCTCAAATGCCATATGTCTATGACTTATGATTGATTTCCTTTTGTCTATCTTATGATGGGTACACATAGATAGCACTCCAATTCATTGGATTTTGTTTTTGTATCATTATATGTTATGAATGTGATTAGGTTGTTGACCTAATCCATTATAGGTCTATTTCCACCATGTGATGTTGTCTCTTTTTTTCCTTGACTTATTCTTATGTCATGTTTTATGTTGATTCCACCTTCATATGTTCCCATGATCATATGATACCATTTGAATTACGTTATATGAACATATGATTATTCATGATCCTTATCTTTTATGATATCATTTTATGTCATTTGAATCACATGTTCTGATTCATTATCATTTTTATTCCCTTACTATGAATTTTAACTCACCGCTTTATTTTATGTATTCCCTTGGTTATCCTATATAGTTTTGGAGATCAAAGGGATTTATGTTCTCTTTTTGTAGATTAAAATAAATTCATTTTAATTTACTTTAACATTGATGTATTATGAACCTAGTATTCTAAATATGTTATATATTTATATCATTTGGCTGTATTTAATGGAAATTTATGTAAAAATCATGTAATAATATATGTAAAATGTTTAGGTTAATATAACTATCTCATTATAAATAATTTCTGAAATTAATAGGTCAAGGAGTCCAACTGATCCTACCCTCAAAAATATAGACACAACTCATGGAATAAAGTATAGGTATCCACCTTCTTTGGTAATCATACATGCCATCAACCCCAGTATAGGATCACCATGTACACATATCATGCATCACATGCCAAATCATCATCCCATTCCTGGTCACCGATCATCACTAAGTATTCTCCCCCAGGCTATCCCCTCAAGCACCATGATCTTATCGATCAACATATAATGGAATCTCCATATGATGATCTTACCCATCCATTTCTTTAAATATAATTACTCAAATAATCTATATGAGAAAACATCATATAGGTTTTTGTTGAAACTTTATGTAACCATGAAATGAGAGGCCTATGAATCTTATGAGTTTCATGAACTAGAAGGGAATGCATATATAGAGAAATTATTATTCCTTTATACTACTTCCAATGTAGACATGTTCAAAAACGAAATTGAAAGACAAGAAGGTTGGCAATGAAACCTCTTGTCAGTAGCAGAAGTCGAAGGTGGTGTTCGAGAAATCCATGGAATTGATTATGAGTTTAGAAGAAGAAGTGGTTGACCAGGTTCTAACACTCAATGCAACAGAAGAGTAAACTACTAAAATGATGGTGATGTGACCCTCAGTGAGGGGAAATATTTTGGGATCGACAATTAGGATATGATTCTTTTTGGGGGATTCAATAATAGGAAGATCATCCTTGAAGAATACATCTAGAAATTGGACAAGCTTTCCTTCAGGTTTCTAGATCTTTTGTTGGATAAACCAGAAACATAGGTAACCAATATCTCTTGGAAACTATCTAGGGATATCAATTTTAGTTAGCTTAAGATTTTTTTCAATGGTTATGTTATATGTTTTTGTGGTTGAATTCATAGTCTCACACCTTTTCCTCAATTGTGTTTTAATACTTAAAATATTATTTTTAGTCAATAACTATACAAGGATCACAAAAACCCAAAATGGGTCCACCACTAAGGCATCCATTACCGTCACCAACCCACTAAGTGTCACTACACATACCTTACATGAAGGGACTGTATAACCTCCATAATAAAAAACAACACAATGGGATATATATTACTTATCATTAGAGATAAAATAATGTGGATCATATATATATATAATTCCACCAAAAATTTATATAGAAAACCACTATATAAATATTTGACATGTTAAAAAGTCAAAACCTTTATTTTCAATGAAATCAGTCACATGTATCCATACAAATTTCATTTGAATCCTATGTTTACAAAATGATGCACATACATAGGCCTCTTTCCAATAGTCCAAAATCAAATACCATAAATTAATAAATCCTTAGACATCATATTTGAATAACTATCACAATAATAATAGTAAAAAACCAAGAACAACAATATCATAAACCAAGTAATTGGGACTTACCTAAAAAAATTGTTTACGATGAAAAAGTTCATAGTCCATCACTATATCTGACACATAATCAATACATGTATACCATATACTAAATAGTAATATAATTTAAATATGCTATGATAAATCTTTATAACATCCACCATTCATAGACCACTAACCAATTTATCATTTGGGGATTCCATGTGACCTAAGGCATACCTAGCCTTATGCTAGAGCATTCTAAATAGTAGAAAAGTTTTAAGGTGTTACCATAGAGATACTATAATATTATATTATATTGAAAATAATATTATAAAATAATCAAGAAATATCCATCATAAAAAAACAAATTACACAAAAGTAATAATATATAGACTTACTATAACAAATGAATATGATTTCATAAAATTCTGTATTATGAATAATATCCCATTGGGAAAATCACACATACAAAAAATGATAAAAATATAGAATAGTCTCTAATGATATCCTCAAGTCTCTCTTAAATACCAATATCTAAATCCCTATTGAGCTACTCTATCCTGATCATCTAACATTGGGCCTCTATCCAACCTAAATCAATGAATAGAGATGTATTTGTGGGTACCAAAATTTCGATGCTCTCCCAATCAAAAAGTGATTAAAACTCAGAAGGACACTGCCAATGGTGTCCCAAAAAAATATTAAATACAATGAATAAACATGTGATTCACTCATCATAAATAGATAAACCACAAAAATGTAATAACCTCCATAAATTACTGATTTCTAGGGTGACAATCGAGATTGATTATATGACTTTGATAAATGTTGGATGTCTATGATCATGTAATGTAACCATCAGGGAGGACCATGTCATGACCTGTAATTATTAATAAGATTTCATTAGGTATCTTAGGGGTTATAATCCCTTCATTAGTAGAAATATATATTATAACTTCTAGAAATTTTAAGTTGTGCTCGCTTCCTAATGGTAAAACACATTTCATATCATCGTGAATTTAGTGTCATACTCACTACCTACCTAGAAAAATATATTATATCATATGAAAACCCATTATAATACCCTCCACTTTCATGGAAATATATATCATATAATCAGGAAACTCAGAGGAATACCTACTCTCTGGCTGGAAACATATATTTCATATCATTAAGAAATTTGTGGGCATACCCGCTCCCTACCTAAACAAATATATACCCTATTAGTGGGAAACTTATGGGAATAACATATCCCTATATAGAAACATATAAATTATCATCATGAACTCATGTTATTCTACTCTCAATACTTGGAATCATATATTAAATCACTATGAAACTTTGAGGCAAACTCACTCCCTACCTAAAAACATATAACTCATCATCACTCTAGAACACAATGTCAAACACATCGACATTGTATTCTTACCCATGTGAGGATACATTAGGGTCCTTTAGAACCATATTAGTCTTTTTTTTGTAGCCCAAAAGTCATATCCAATACCCCTCAGTGTTTTCTTATCCTGTGTAACCACTTCAAACTAGGCCTCTAATGGTTAGTCCACATCCTCACCACAACTCGGTCCCACTCATCAAGGACTATCTCGATCCCATTAAGATTCGTAACATCCTTATGTCATGTACTCTAAATAGTACCATATACCCACATTTGGATCTCATGTCACATATCTAATGTAGATCTCTCAATCATATCAAATGTAGGAAATCCTATCCACCACACTATATATATCCCCAAAGGGCTCATCCAACTCATAACACTTGTTAAGATAATCATCCATCTCCCACGATGGTGTTTAATTCCATGCATGATATTCTAGATCATCTCACCCATAATAACTAGTCCTAATAATTTTAAACCTAAACCACTATCCCCAGGAAACTAATATAGCCTATGCACACCACATCTCAAGAATGAGGACCAATCTTTGTCCACCTGTAAATCCAGTCAAAATACTTTCTTCTTGGCTACATTTTTTGTGGTCAATTAAATTTCCAAAGACATCACTGAAGCACCTGATTCAAACTAATAGAATCATAAACACCCTATATCCATTATAATATATTTATTCATTCCAATTACATAATACCCTTATGGGTCCATCTATCTCTTAAGACAAGTTTTGAACCAACCTCTTATCCACCAGCATCCAAGGAATCAAGCCAGCGCTCAAGGGTCCATTGAGACCCTTGGAACTTTTTTCACTTCATGAATTTTATTTATAAAAATTATTTTGATATTAAAGGCCAATTAACCATCAAATGTTTTTCCACATAACACATTCCACAAAATTCATTTGATCTAAAAAGTAGTCATTCCTTTTAAATACAAACTCAGACAATGCATAATCTCATCCAAGTTTGTATCATCTCCTAAAATCCAATCTCTGGAAATAATACCCAATTAATAAATTATAATAATTTAAAATTAACATCTCAATTCAATTAAAATACAAATAATTTCCTAAAAATTCACACATAAACATAACAATATTGAGAACATGAGCAACAAGATGTGGTCCACTACCAACACACACCTATACCTAACCCATTAAAAACACCAACTTAATTACTTTAATAAATGATTAATTAAACCTAATTTCACCAAAAACAATAAAAAAGATTAATAGGGAAATGTACCTCCAACAAAACAATAAGAAACTTTGTGGAATGATCTATACAGGATTACCTCTATCTATTTTGAGAAAAGTCCCATCATTATGGAATAATTCCACCATGATCTAGTAGATTCATAAATGGAAACCTAGTTATAAAAATCATAATATTAGTGGCTATAAGAGAGGATAATAATTGGGGAAATAAGAGGAAGTAACAAGCTCAAATCAACACAAAAATCACAAATAAATCACCTCTCTTGAGGGGATTGAAGGAGAAAGGGGAGGATGAGAGATGGCCATTCATGAGGGGAGAGAGGGGTGGAAATAAGGGTTAATGACCATGAGGGAAATGGTAAAATAATAATTTGGAATAAAATCTATATAGCCTCACTATTTCAGAATGTGAACAATCATGCATCCCACACTATCTCAAATTACTCCCCCTCACACGACCTCATTACATGTTTTTCCAAGCTATGTAGTTTTCTCTAAAATACGGATGCACTATGCATAGTTCCCTCTCATGGTTTCTATGAAATTATGTGCAATCCATGCACCAAATAATTGTGGAAAAAATCATCTGGATGGTTTCCTCACATGAATTCCTCTAATTGTGTGTTAAATATCATATAAGGTAATCCACTTTACAAAAATCAAAAAAATCAACCCAAAGATCTAAATATTCTCTCAAGAACCTAAAATGCATCTTCAACATCAAACCATAAATAAACAAATCTATTCTGCATATTCCATCTCTTATAATCCATATCTGAATCATGATTCCAAAAATGTACCATAATTCAAGACCAAAAATCAAATTCCCCTTGAATTTCACAAAAACAATGATGTGTTCCATTACAAATGAGTTCCCATTTTTATCACTCATTATTGTGTATTACACCTTTCTCTTGGGTGGACCTCATCCAAAACTATGTCTGGATTGATTCTTATTTTCATGAGGCTTATAGTAACACTTGGAACTTCTATTATGGAACTATCCATTCTTCTTTTATATTCCTTTCATATTTCATTATTCACATCAGGGTTCTCTTGTCTTTCCCACATGGAACTAAACTTCATTAAGAAAACCTTTTTTATATATTTAAATTACAAGTTATTTTTTATAACCCTTACACGTGACATTATATTACAATATAGATAATCATCCACATCAGAAGATGTGAATATTCATGGGACCATGTTCTTTACCTATAAGAATTATTTTCATAGTGATCCCTTATAAAGCCTAATAATATATTTGAGTCACCACTCCTCTATCATATTAATGTCACTTTTTCCTTAAAATTAATATTTAAACAAGTTTTTTGAAGCCCTGAAAATGTATAATTTTTTCTATATCCTAATATCATGAACACTTATTAACAATTTTGGTCAGTGTTAATTTCACTATTTTACAAATGATTTTTATTTTCACAAATTTAAAATGATATTTAATCATATATGTTTGATATTGTTTATTATATACTAATATACCTGATACATGTTGGAATCGACTTACGGTTCTTGAATCCATCTTGAATATCTGTATTTCTTTCAAACCACCTCATTTCTAAAATTATTGAATAAACATAAACCTTTTAGGGATATTACTATTGGGTTCTTTTTTTCTTAATGGACAATATTATAATAATGATGGTACTTTGGCCATAATATAGACTATTAATACCTATTTTTGGCATAAAAATATCTTAAAGGAAAATACCCACAACCCCATATGCGTTTGAAAACATAGCTATGAGAACATGTGTTTTTAATTTTTTCAACAGTCAACCTATGTTTTATAATATAATGGTATGGTAATAGACCATTTTTTAGAATATGGTAAGAAGTTTTCCTTTATTATTAATCATTAACATTCCATTTTTCATTTAAGTATCTCAATATGTAACTTAATTTGTACAGTTTCCCACGTTTACTTGGATTTTCATAACTATGGTTTAATGTATTCATATTTCATTTATTCTATTGAAGAAATTTAATATCAAATTCACACTGATATTATCTTCACTTTTCAATCTTGTTAGATATTTATAGTAATTTCCCTTTATTTTCCCTTCCATGGGGAGTATCATACCTCTTGTTTCAGTTGGATCATCCTCTAAATCATAGGTTTAATGAATTTATGGACTATCATTCTAAATCGTAAGTCCTAAAGTCACACAAAGAGTTACAAAACAAATCCACACTAATAACATATAAAGGTAAGACTAAGAAATATTTAATTATTTTTTCATAAATTTTATTCAACATGGATTATAAAAAATTGAGAGTATAATGTCAATGAGGAATAAATATTATGAAGTTGATAATTCCCTTAGTAAAATATATTCTATACTCAGCAATGGATTTAGAAAAAAATTAAAGAGAATCCCTAAAAAAATTTATTACACAGCATGTATCAGAATAATCTAAGTGAAGTTCCTCTTAATAGAGACAATTATCATTAAATCATAATCACTTTTATTAATTGTGGTTTCTTTTTAGTGGTAGAAATTTTTACACAGTTTATTTAGAAATATAATGATATAAAAGGATTGTGAAAACATGGTAATTTCATTAATATATAAATTGGGAGGCACAATCATAACTTAGAGACTCTCTTTATAAATAAAGGCAAGAAGATGATATCAATAAGGCAAGATTTGATTTATTGAATTATCTAATGTGATCAGTGATATATGATAATATTTAACAAGATGTAATAGATTTACCATGTACGAAACGTTAGATTCAACCATAGTTTGTAGTTTATTATCCTTTTCAATCTATTCTTACTCTCTATTAATGAAATTTTCTATCCTATTTATTGTATTTAATAACTTATCCTAGATAGAATCTGGTTTTTGTTATATTTATTCTATAATGGTAGTTTTTTAAATGATCATAACATGTAATATACACATCACATTTGTATCTTAATATGTTATATATAAAACTTGTACCAGATATTTACCATCTTGTACTTCATATTACTTTCTAACATGATCCATAACTATGATTCCATATATCCTTGGGAAATTCCCACATTCTAGACTATGGAATGAAGTACACAGTAGTAAAACCCCCTATTTCCCAAGAAACTAATTCCTATCATAGATGTTCAATATAATTTACCACCTCACTAGAAGGATTGTGGATGACCAAATAATGAATATCTCATTGATACATCCACTTAGTTACCCATATTTTTACGATAGTATTGATATCTGAATATACCCTATCCTTTTGAATTATTTTTACATGGGAATATCTCACTTAGATAAGTATTTTTTTCATCTATAATCATTGGTAAAATTCATTCATTGATTATCTATTGATGGATAATTTCAATTATTGGACTGTGAATCCTAACAGATAGAATTTTTTTAAAAGATTCATTTATTTTATCATAATAAATAAAATTATGGAAATAGTCATCCACCAGTTAATATGTTACTCTTAAAGATAAAAAATATGATGTTTTATCTTCACTCTAAAAAATCACTATTGTATTTTACCTCTGTATATTTCTTGATATTTGAATTTTGGAAGACTTGTGATGAGGGTGTATTCCCTTCTAAATACCTTGGGTTAGATTTCATGGTTTCTCATTCCTAGAAGAAATTAGTTATGTTACCTCTTGATGTTATGAATTAGTTAGTTTATCCCATGGTAAAACATGTAATACTACTTCTTACTCCTTTGAAGTTTTCAATTCAACTCTTCATGATACTAGTAAAACTAATTCCTATTCTAGTGAAGTTCCCTTATTATGGAAGAGTAGTTTTCTACTCATATAAGAAAATAGATTCCATTTATGACTGATAAAAATATAATGTAAATAACAATAACAATGATCATACTCTCTTTTAAATGATAAGTGTATTTTTATAGCTATAGTTTTAACATCATACCATTTACTTGTGTCATTAAATCATCCTAGTATGTGTTTAATTTTGTTTCAACAAGTATTTTGAGACCTAAATAAAAAATATGATCATAATCATATAGAATTGGAAGATAGAATGTTTGATAAGTTACCTTATTAAGATCATTTTGATGAATATTTATCAAGGGAGTAGTTATTATTAGTAAAATGGTCAACTTGAGCAATGGGATTCTCTATTTTGTCATGGGAACTTCTATGTCATAATAATTTAATAATATGATTCAAAAATCACATTGATAGATTGATATTTTCAAAAAAATTATATGTGAAAAGAAGGTTTTCAATACATACCTTGCTTATTCATTTATCATGAAACTCTAGTCTCAATGAATGGAGGTTTCTTCTAGTTCATAGAGTTTTTTTCTTAACAAGAGAAGAATAATATACTGGATGTTTTACCAACTCTATTACCAAAAGGATTTAATATGTTATTTATATTGTCAGTAATAATACATAAGTTAATGTAAAGTTTCCTACCAAACTAGATACCTATTGTAACATCCCATTTCTATTTTTAGTTATTCCTAAACCCTTTTTTATCAAGCTTTGGGTGGGTTTCATTTGGGGTTGTTTTGTGATGAAAATTTAAGAATCATGAAAATTCTAGGCTAGTTCATGGTTGGCACATAGCTGGAACAAGGTTTTCCAAACTATGCACCCTGCTACAGGAAAATGGAGAATTTTTTAATAGAGAGCTCTGCACAACCTGCACACAGTTATTCAACTTGTTTATCTCCTTTGGAGAAACCATTTGACCCATTTATAATGGGAACACGGCCTACACACGGTTTTTCCAAACCATGTGCTATTTCCCAAGAAACCATGTCGATGGGTTTTTTAGATATTCTATTTTTTGTTAAAATTTACCGATCACTATTTTTAGGTCCCGTACATACCTCCTTCGAACCAAACAAGTTTCTCCCAACCTTGAAACTCCCAAGGAGGATTATTGTCCCATCAAACCCCTCTTAGAAGTGATCCAAATCTAGAATACTATTGATTGATCCTCTTCTGGTTAGTTTCCTTCTCTCATTCTTGATCTCCAAAAATCTATATATGTCTCCCTAGGGTTTTATAGATCTTCATATGTCTTTGAGGGATCTAATACCGGATATTAGGGATCTAAACCTTGGTTTTATTCTTGTTTCTTCTAGAACTTCTTCTTGTTGTTCTTCCTCGGAAAATCCTGATTATGGTTTGATGCTTCATGATCTAGTAGCTCTAAGGTATGTGGTTCCATTATGATTCCAAAATTATATTAACCACAGTGGATTTTTTTAAATTTAATTTTTTGGAATTTATATTCAATTCTTTGGATTTGGATTATATATATTTAAATTGATTGTGGGAAAAACCCAATTCTAGTGAATTGAGTTTTTTTGAGAAAAATATGTTTTTGGCATGGAATTATAAATTTGTGAGATTTAAATTTTATAATTTGAATTTTGGTTTTTGATGGAAATTGAATCAATTAAATTTTTTAATATAATTGTATATTTTGATTTAATTATTTTTTTTAAAAACCCAAATTCTAGTGAATTGGGGGTTTGTGGTGAAATTGATGGAATTATTTGAAAATTAAACTATTGAATTTTATTATTTAATAGATTTTGAAATTGAATAGATTGGTTTCAAATCCTTGTTTATGAGAAATGTCTCAAAAATGTTTTGATGGAAACCTTAGGGTCTCATCTTGGTGAAAAAGCATGTTTTTGATTAAAAACCTTCTATGGTTTTTAAAGGGAAAATTGGAATATTTGAAAATAATATGGGATTTAATTGTATTTTATGAAATCTAAAAATAAATTACCCATCATTATTTTGTTCTAGAGAACATGAAATCCTTATGAAGTTAGTGTGCTATATTGGACAACACTTAACTACTTGCAATGTTTTAAAATATCATATCAGCATATCCCATCCCTTTGGTGATGGTGATGAATCCTCTTAGCCTTGGTTCATGAAATGTATGTGCATACCTTTACATATTCACAGTTTTGGATCCCTATAGCCTGCAAGTATCATACATATTTGCAACATGAGAATGTTTCTTGCTTTTTTATATTTAAATTGTATATATGTGACTTTTTTGAAAACTATTTTACATTCCTTGTATATTTATATAAAATAGTTTATATAAAATGTGTCTATTTAATCCATTTTTGTGAAAAGTTCTATTTTTGTAAATAAGACTTTGATTAAAGGTAAATTATATCTGTTGAAATGTATTCCCTCAATTGAAATTTGAAGCATAAATTTCTAATATATTTCCATATTTAAAATTATAAAGCATGATTTGTTTAAATATGATTTTTTATATTGAAAACCTTTTTGTTTGGAAATTTAATTCACATTATTGGTCAATTTGATATTAGAATCATGTTATTGAATCTTTGGTGAAATCCTACTAGGCTTTGGGTCACACTATACTTGTTCCTTCAGGTGTTTGTAGATTATCTCCTTCTAGGTTTTAAAAATGGAAAGGATCTCTTGGAGGTGGATCCAGCTGTTGATCCTTGGACTTTGGGAGTTGTTTCTTTAGGGAAATGAGGTTTTTTACATGTTTGGTATTGGGGTTTTAGTATTTTTGGATTTAAATTCGTGTTTGACTTATGGATATTTACTCCTAGTGGAGTTTATATTGATATGCATACTATCTTATTTTTACTTCCACAATGTTTGTTGAAAAATTGTTGTTGTTTTTTATTTGTATGATGTCAGGTTCTTGTCACCAACCCATGGAAATCAGGAATACCATTCAGGATATTTTAGGACCAGCTCAGTTATTAGGTTACCATTGTACCTAAGTTGGTTCATGATGAAGTCATTTCAGATCTCAAAGTTCTGATTTTGTCTTCAAGCTCGTATGTATTGTGTAATAGTATTGGGACATAGGAGGTAGTTGCAACTGTGTTCTTGGCTAGATCTCACCACAAAGAACATCAAGTCACCATGGGTGGTTAGGGAAATATGTATTGTGGATTATTTTTAGTCCTTTACCTAATTTGATTTGGATAGATTGAAATAAAAATCATGTTTTTTATCTATTGTGATTAATTTCATTATATCTCCATTTGAGTGTAAATATAAGGCCTTCCTTGTTATCTGATAATGTTTTATAGAATCATTACTCTAAGAAGATGTGTGAATTGGATCTATGTGGAAGCTACTACGGAACCTTATCTAGTGAACCCTCTTGAAGACCCAAATCTGGTACAAGTGATCATGTGTATTGTCCAAGCATTGGGACATGAATCACCTCTAATTCCAATTTAGGCTCCGACTATGGAACCTCATATGGATGTTCTTAATTTTTTTTCTCAATAGTTCCTTCTCAAGAATCCAGAACTATTCAAAGGTTCAAATTATCTACAAGGGTTTAAGGAGTTTTTAAGTAGAATGGAATGTTTTTTTTTGGTTCTTGGACAGACCCGATGAAATAAATGTAAAGTGTTCCACCATCATGCTTGAAGGACCAGCCAGGAGATGGTGGGACATAATAATAATGTCGAAGAACCACGAGGGCTTATGGTTGAAATATATCAATTTTTTTCATTGACCAGTTTTATCAAGAGTCAATGTTTTTATCCAATCCATTGATTTCTTCAAACTTGAGAAGGATGACTAAACCATGATAGAGTATGCAAACGGTTTTTCTGAGCACATGCATTTCGCACTTGAAATAGTATCGAATTATAGAATGAAGGCTATAAGGTTTGAGATGGTACTTCATCAAGATATTCCTTATCATTTTTTCTTGCTAAAGCTACCTTATTTTTCTGATGTACTAGATAGAGCACTTATGGTTGAAATGGACCTGTATTTCAAGTTAGGGTTATCAGGATCTTCTTTCTCTCCCGGTTGCATCATGATTTCCTTTAAGGGAATGATTAATCATGATTATTCTTTTGGAATTCATCGATAGCAAGGTCATTCTAGACCTCCTTCAGTACCTATAAGAGGTCATTTGGTTTTCTACTTGTTTGTAAAGGTGGGACATTCGATGAGGGTCTATACTATGGAACCCAATAATTGTAGCTCATGCGGTTGTTTAGGGAACTTGTAATGATTCTATCATATATATTCCACTGCACGTAGTAGATCAATATCATCATATCCTCCAAAAACTACAAGGAAATCATATGATCCACATGAAAAAGGGTTCCAGCCATAAGCATCCAAAATGATGCTTCTTCACACAGTGTAAGAGTCTCTAGAAGAAGTGGATCTACATCTTGTGATCATGAGAGTTACCATTACTATAGATTCATAATTAGTGACTACTCTATTTGATACTAGTGAATCTCATTAATTTATTCCAACCTGGGTTTCTAACCATCTTAATCTTCCTATGGAGCATTTATCTTGTACAATGGATATTACTACACCCCTTGGTATGAAGAGATAGAGAATGGTCTTTGTAGTCCCTCTTGTGTCTCTTATCTATCAAATGCTAAGATTTATTGTATTTTTATGGTTCTTGAAATGAAATTTCTTGACATCCTTTATGGTATAAATTGGATAATTTATAATAAAGACTATATTGATTTTTATCTATGATGGCTCTCCTTTACTACACCTAGTGGTGTGTGTCGTGTCATTCAGGTTGAATGGGACCCAAGGTCGAGTAAATCTAGGACTTCTTATTTGGAGTTGCGAAGGTGATATTGGTGGTTTCCTTTAATCTGGAGAGATAATATTTGAGTGTCGATCTCCCTCCTATCGTCTTTGAGTTTCCTGACATGTTTCCTTAAGACTTATATAGGTTTCCCCATGTAAGGGATGTTGAGTTATCTATTGAATTAATTCCTAGTACACAAATAGTTTATAATCCTTATTAGTTGATTGAACTAGCTGGAATTAAATATTTGAAGTCCCAATTGGATGATATTATTGATAAAGACTTCATATACCCATGGGTTCTCCTTGGTTGGTGCATGTTATCTTTGTTATGAAGACTGATGGTTTAGTTATCCTGTGAATTGATTATCAAAAAATCAATTGATTGAAGATAAATAAAATGTATCCTTTTCAATATATTTAATATCTATTTGATCAGTTGAAAGGGGATTTTTTTTCTCAAAAACGGACCTTCAATCTGGTTACCATCAGTTATGGATAAAAGAGTCTAACATCTAGAAAACTGACTTTTGAATAAGGTATGGTCGTTTCGAGAACCTTGTTATTCCATTTTGTCTAACCAATGCTCCTATATTTTTCATGGAATTAATGAACCTAATTTTCCATGAGTTTCCTGATACCTTTGTGGTAGTATTTGTGGATAAAATCCTCATTTTTTCTGAGTCTAAGGAGGATTATGTGCATTATCTAATAATAGTTAAGAGTTTTTCAAGAAATAAAAAATTTTATACAAATATTTCTAAATGTTATTTATGGATCCGAGATGTGATTTTCTTGGGACATGGGGTGTCGGAACAAGTAATATTAGTTGATCCTAAAAAGGTAAAGGTTGTTATGACTTGGGAGAAACCATGAAATGTCTTCTCAATTTGGAGCTTTTTGGACTGAGCCGGATATTACCATTGGTTTGTTAAGGACTTCTCAAAGATGGATTCTTTTATGACTGTTCAAACTCAGAAAGGAATGATGTTTGATAGTAATGGTAAATTTTAGAATTATTTTGTTGAGATGAAATTCCTTTGGACTACTACATCAGTGTTTACTCTTCCAAAGGCCAGACAAGGCTATGTGGTCTTATGTGATGCATCGAGTTCAGTCTTGGTCTATGTTATTATTAAGAGAATCCAAGTTTTTTCCTATGGATATTGTCATCTTAGGAAAATGAGAAGAATTATTTAACCCATGACCTTGAACTTGCAGTTGTGATGCGCGCGCTAACGAGTTGGTGGAACTACCTTTAGAGAGAAATTTTTATCATGTTTTCAGATTACAAGATCTTGAGTTGTATCTTCTCTCAAAAATATTTGAATATCCACAAGAGGCATTGGGTATAATACCTGAAATATTTCTTCTTTAACATCATTTATACCCTAGGGAAAGGGAACTCTGTTGCATATGATTTGACCAAGAAGCTACTGACCTAGGTAGTGAAAGAGTCATCAAAAGAGTGGAACTTGATGGTTCTCTTTTCACAGTTTCTTATTGGAGTTCAGGAGAAATGGGTTGAGGTTTCTTTGGACAATGTTCAGTTGAAATCCTCTCTTCTCAAATTGATTCTATTGGAACATGATCCTGATGATGAGTTCCATAGCATTAGAGGCTCGCTTTATGGTCGGGACGTAGTTTCCCGGTGGTCATTCTCCAAAGATGTAAATCAATTCTATCAGAATTTTTTTTTGGTACTGTCTTCAGTAAATAAATATATGATGGGTGATTTCCATAGTTCCTCGTGGGTAGTGAACCTTAGAACTACAAATATGTTCAATGACATGAAGTAGTAGTTCTGGTGTCCAAGTATGACACATGGCATTGGTGAGTTTGTTTTTCCTCTTTATAAATGACACCAGGTTAAGGATAAGCACCATAAACCTTTAGGTTTACTTAAGCCACATCCAGTACCTACTTGGAAGTGCGATTATGTCTCTATAGACATTGTGGTTTGGTTTCCACGTACCCAAATAAAGAAAATTTGATATGGGTCATGATCGATGCGTTGAAAAAATCTTCTCACTTCTTACCCATTCATGATATAACCAAAGTTGAGGATTTTTTAAATCTCTATATGAACTAGATTATTCATTTTCATAGAGATTAATATACTATAGTCTCTGATAGGATTGATTGTAGCACGATTCATTGTTTTATTCCACCCTTACACCGCTGTTTTAAACTAGTTTTGTAATGAATATTCCAAATATAATAATAAACTGCACTTTATGTTTGAATAAATTAATTAATGTTAATCAATATTGGAATGGGAAATGTTACTTGTTTTTAATATTTCAATTTAGGTGGAGATGATTTGGAGGGCCTTTGATGAAGTGGAAGAAAAATGGGCCAAAATTGCATGGATCCATGGACATCTGTCCACTGGTTTGAATAGTACGTGAAATCCGTGAATCCAAATGGTCTGATATTTTGTGCACCGATCCATAATTGAATAGGATACATTTCATATCAAGGAACCCAATCCTGGTTTGGCTTCAAAGGGGCACATCCGAACTGATCTGTCCAAGACACCGAATATGAACAAAGTCAAAAGTTTTGTTCTGTATTTTATCAATATCTCGAGAATTATTTTTCCAAATGGTGTAAAACCTTCGGTGGTGATATCTAAGACATGGGGCTACAACTATCCAGTTTTTTCAAAAGGGATATTCGACTGTCTAAGAGCCAAAAACCTTTCTCCAAATGGTTTATCAAAATCTGGGTGCCCAAAACCACTTCTCATTTTGTCTTTAAAAAGACACCTTGGGCACCCCATTTGCATGTTCGGCCAGGAGGCAAGGTGTTACCATTTTGGAGCCCCCAAAAGAGTCTTCTCAGCATCCCTATCATTTCTAGAGGCTATGTGAAGTTCTACCCCAACATCATTCTCTTCCTCATCTCCCATGGGTTTTTAAACCCCTTGTGATCACCTGGGGAGGAACGTGATGTAAATCCCAAGCTTCATGTTTGTAATATTTGAATGATATTTGGAATTCCATGTTGTTGTGTTGTTTTTAATCATCCTATATTTTTCTTTTATTGAGTTATGTACTAGAATGTCATGCTCAACTCATGTGATCATTTTTGGGGGTACCCATTCATTTGATGTTTCACACATCGTTCTCCACTTGCTTTTCCCCCTTTCAATTGCGGTGTTTATGTGGATCATATTGGTCAATTGAACTCACAAAAGCACTATCAAGGCCATGTAAATTTATGTCATGGTACCACAAAGAAATAACATACAAACCTGGACAGTGCATTCAGTTCTTCGTGTGTTTCCTTGGTGAGTTTCGGTTATGAAGTCAAACACAATTCACCCAATCATCAGCGGTGTCCGGTGAATCATTGTGTGTTTTCGACTGAACCCTAGGAGGTATCCTAGTATAAACTCTGTAACATTCTGGTTCTAGGTGTTACAAACCAGGTATTAAAAGATCATAACCCTATATCATGAAGCGATGAAGGATAAACATCATGTGAGAACCCCGGGTTGATCAACCTTAATTAATTCTGTTAATCTCTACATTGTTTTATCACTTTCATTTTCTATTTTCATCTTTAATCACCAAACCCCCACGTTTTAATAAACCTAATTCACCTTATAATTTCATAATCAACACCCAATTTTTGAATTAATGATCTAAGGCTCCGTCGAGAGACGACCTAAGGTTGCTGCTATATTTAAAAAATTCTAGTCAAAATTAAACAACTAATTTGACGCGCTCGACAACACGATCAAGGATTCCTCAGTTCACTTATCTCTTTTGGAGATTCCTTTAGGAGTCCCTAGGATTTCAAATCCGTTTGAGTATGACATATCATCTGTGGTAGGATGGTCAAACATAAAGATTTATTTAGATTCTCAATGATATTCTATGTTCTTATGTTGTCTACATTGGTGGGGATTGGTATGATCATTTGGGGATGGTTGTGTTTTCTTATAATAATAGTTACCGTTATATAATTAAAAGGGATTATTTTGAGGCCTCGTATGGACAGACTTGTAAATTTCTACTGTGTTAGTCAAAGATTGGTGAGAGTTCCTTGGTCAGACCATGTTTGGCCCAAAATATGCGAGAAAATATTAATTTTATTTGTTAGAGGATGTTGATGGCATAGATCGGATATAAATATTATGTTGATCATCATTATAGACCTTTATAGTTATTAGTTTATGATTAGGTGTACTTGAAGGTTTCACCTCAGTTGTCTCACCGATGGCTTGGGTGGAAAGGGTAACTTACTCATCATTTGTTTGACCTTTTGAGGTTTTTTAGAAGGTGGGGAAAGTTTCATATCATTTGGAACTAACACTATATCTAAAGTTCATACAAAATATATTTCATGTATCTTAGCTTCAAAAGTGTTTATTTGGTCCTTCTCGCGTTTTGAGTTGGTGTGATCTTAAAGTTGAACATGATTTATCTGTGACTATAAGGATAGTCAGGATTATTGATTATGATACCAAGGTACTTCATGGGATTATGAAACCTTTGGTTTGTGTGCTATGGTATCAGGGTTCTAATTCTCATGAGATGTGGGATATGGAGGCACTGATGAGAGGGAAGTGGCCTCATCTTTTTGACATGGATGATTCTTCATAGGCATTTTGAGGAGAAAAATATTCTATGGTGGGGATGTTTTAACATCCCTTTACTATTTTTAGGTATTCCTAAACAATTTTTTATCAATATTTTGGTGGTTTTAGTCTAGGGTTGTTTTGGGTTGACAATTTAAGAATATTGAAAATTATTTCCTAGTATATGGTTATCCCATGGTCGTCGGATGGTTTTACAAACCGTACCCATTACTATAAGAAATTGGATAGTTTTGGATAGAGAGATATGCACAACTTGAACAATGTTAGTCAATTATTTATCCCACATAGGAGAAACTATGTGACCCATTTATAATGGGTGCACAGCCTGTGCACGGTTTGTCCAAACTATGCACCATTTCCCAGGAAACCGTGATGGCATGTTTTTTAGAGATATTAATTTTTGTTAAATTATCCCTAACAAAATTTTTAGGTTCCATATGGACATACTTTTATCCAAACAAGTTTCTACCAACCTTATAGCTCTTAAGGAGTATTATTGACCCCTCAAAACCCTCCCAAAAGCGATCTGAATCTAGGTGAACATCAATCGATCCTCTTCTGGTTAGTTTCCTTCTCTCATTCCTGATCTCCCACAATCTCTCTCTTTCTCCCTAGTGTATTATGAATCACCATTTATTTTTAGAGGATCTAATACCCACTGTTATGGATCTAAACTTTTTTTTATTCTTATTTCTCCTGGATCTCGTTGTATTTTTATTCCTCCAAAAATCTTGATTATGGGTTGACGCTTCGAGATCTAGCGACTCCAAAGTAGGTGGTTCTGTTACGATTCCCAAATTATAGTAAACCTAAATTATTTTTTAAAATTTTAATTATTCTAATTTAAATGATATTCTTTGGATTTGGATTATATGGCTTTCAATTGGTTGTGGGAAAACCCCAATTCTAGTGAATTTTGGTTTTTGAGAAAAATGGGTTTTTAGCATGGAATTGGAAATTGGTGAGATTTAAATTGTTTAATTGAAATTTTTGTTTTCTCTATAAACTGAATCAATTAAATTGTTGAATTTAGTTGTAGAAATTTATTTATTGAAATATTTGTGAAAACCCCCAATTCCAGTGCATTGGGGGATTTTGATGAAATTAATGGAATTGTTTGAAAATCATATTGTTTAATTTAATTGTGTAATGGATTTTGAAATTTTAAGAATTGGTTCCAAATCCTTATTTATGATAAATGGATTTAATTATTTTTTATGGAAACCTTAGGGTATCATCTCAGTGAGAAATGTATTTTTTTATTAAAACCTCATTATGGTATTTAAAGAGAAAATTTGCATATTTAATATGGAGTATGGGATTTAATTGTATTTTAATAAGTATTAAAATAAATTTCCCAAAATTGTTTTATACTAGAGCACATGGAAGACTTAAATAGTTAGTGTGTTATATTGTATAACACTTCACAACTTATAGATTTATAAAACATCATATCAGCACATCGCATCCCTTAATAGATGGTGATGAATTCTCGTAGCATTGTTTTAAGGGATGTATGTTTATACTTTACTATATTCATAGTGTTGGTTCCCTATATACTAGAACTATCATACCTATTTGGAACATGGCCATGATTCTCTCTTATTTTAATTTAAATTTTATATATATTCTATTCTTGAAAACTATTTTACATGCCTTATAAATTTATATAAACTATTTTATATAAATGTGTTTATTTAAGAAATTTTGTGAAAGGTTCCATTTGTGTAATTCACCCTTTGTTCAAAGGTAAATTATATCTTTTTAAATGTATTTACATCAATTGAACTATGAATAATGAGTTGCTAAAGTACTTACATCTTTTAAATTGTAAAGCACAATTTTTTTTAAATATGATTTTGTAAATACCAAACCAGTTTATTTAAAAATGAAAGAATATTATTGGTTAATTTGATATTGGAATATTTTTATGGAATCTTTTGTGAAATCCTACTAGGATTTGACTCACATCATACTTGTGCCTTTGGGTGTTTGTATATTATCACCTTCTAGGATTGAGAAAAGGGGAAAGATCTCTTGGAGGTGGATCCAATTATTGAACCTTGGACTTGGATAGTTGTTTCCATACAGACTTGGTCTATTTTCCCTATTTGGTACTTGATTTTTAGTAATTTGGGATTTAAATGTCTATTTTAATTTTGGAACTTTACTCCCAATGGAGTTTCCTTTGATATACATACTATCTTATTTCTTTTTTTACTTATACAATTTATGTGGAAAAATTGTTTCAACTTTTTGTTTTTATGATGCTAGGTGCTAGTCGCCGACTCATTGGGATCAATAATTCACTTTGGGATATGTTAGGACTAGATCTGTTATTGGGTTACCATGCTACCTGGGTTAATTTTTATCTCGAAGAGTGTTTCACCTATGAATCAATCTATGGCGGAACTATAGAATTTTTAGGAATATTAATTCCAATTAGAGATTATTTTCACCTCTAACCCATATTTTGGCAACTTCACAGGCCTCCCCCTACCCACATATATCCTAGAGAGTGAGTTTGAGGGGGGATACGAACTAGTTCCTATAAAAGGTATAAAAAATAAGTTAAGGTAAAATGAAAATAAAAAAAGAATAATTAAGGATATCTTAACTTTACCTAAAAATAAAGGATTTCTTTAGCATCTTCAATGTTACCATACCATTCATCAATCTCTCTATATTCCTTGTTTTAGGTTTCTTCTTCTTCATATTTACCTCCTTAGGTTTATTTAGTTTATATAGTGTCTCCACCCTCCTCTAGGTCAATTAAACTGAATTCAAATACATAAATAATATTAATTTTTTCATTAATATAATAATTATCTTGATCTTATAATTTTTAAATTTTGTCTTTGGACTTAGATAGATTGATATTGAACATTATGTGTTCTCAGGATATGATATACACATTACTTGGGAGATCAATTCCAATTAAAATAGTAGTCTATAACTATTTTGGTTTCCAGTTCACCCCATGTCTCCATGTTACCTATTTTTTATTATCCCTCAATGCTATGAAAATTTCTTATATAGATCACTATTTCCATTAACATCCCATTTGTATAATAATATATACATGTTTCAACATATTCAATGAATAGGTTGATCAAAGAATCAATTAGAAATAAATTGGCTCTAAGAAGCGTGTATTTTTAAAAAAATATGATCTAAAATTGAAGCATTACCATTATCTATTTTTTCACATAAAATTTTACAGTAAGGTAAAAAAATTAATTTTTATTAAAAGAAAATTTATAAATAATACCCACATGAAGTCTATGATTCATTTATCACATGTTCTAAAATATGTTCCATAAATACTATATCCTAATACAAAATCATATATAATAATTACTCATAGAATCTACAACTATAATCAAATATTTTTCTATTTGATAATTCATATTGAATGAAATTGAACTTTGAGTTTCACACTTGAGTACTTGTGGGTTTCAAATAACCTATAGATAGTGATCAAAACCAAATAATATTCAGCATCGTTAGTCTAAATCTTAAGTGGATCATGTATATTTAATTATAAAATTCAAGGCCTACAAGGATTATTGTCAGCTATATCTATATAAATTGAAATGGGTTATAGATTTGGAATTGATATTCCACTTTATGAATGTGTCTCAATATCCAGAAAATCATGAAATGAATAATAAAAACATGTTGGATTAGTTTCCATCATTCAACTATACAACCATAAAAGTGTTTTTGGATACAACATTATGTGTATATATTATACAAGTAGTAATCACCCACATAGAAATTTTGTGGGCAAGGAAAAAATATTCAATATAATTTTAGGCTGATGTACATATCCTTATTCAGTGTGTGGGGATTCAAAAGTTATTCCTAGGAAATATAATTATAATTGATTAAATATATAACATTGTAAATAAAATGCATGGTGGTCTTTAGATTTATATATAATGAAAAAAGATGTAAAAAATTATAAGATTTACATATACAGATTAGATAGGTTCAATGGATGATAGGAAACCTGATTTTGGAGGTACATTATATCTTGGTAGTGTGTGGATTTATTATCTAGGAAAAAATTAAGATGTCTTATTTTTGAGTGTTTTGGAAGATAAATATACTTATACTACTCAAGATTACACTCAAATGATATGGATAAAGAAATAACATTAATAAATCATTGAGAAAGAAGTTTCTTCTATTTTTATTATATGTGTTAACTCATTTGATATAAATTTTAGAAAACATCCATTGCATCATTGATGAAAAAATAACATTGGAATTCACTGTAAATTTATCAAGGAATAAGTAGAGTAAGTTATAGTGAAATTAGATTATGTTTCTATACATGATCAGATTAATAATTTAATAACACATGCACATCAAAAGGAATGTTTTGATAAACTTTTATTGACACTTGGGGTTTACCGATCTCCCTACATTTGATGTCCCAGAAAAAAAAATCACTCTCTTATTGTTTTTTTGTATATATTTTTTTGTCATGATAAGTGTTTTCATTATTGAATAAGTGGTATAAGAAATGATGTTTCATTGATTAAATTAAATAATTAGGTTTATTAATTTGTTAAATAGAAATGAATAAGTGATCTTTGAGTTCATCTGTTGAGGAGAGATAATGGATGAAAAAAACTACCTATAAATTTTAATTGATTTTTCTAGTCATACTCAGATTAGTTTGGAATGTTTCATTTAGATTTGGAATTATTAAATATTAATAATAAAATTGTAAAATTATGTATAATCTACCAAAAAATGTTATTAATTGATTCACTAAATATTTTGAATCTATTTGTATGAAAAAATTTATTTTGCAATGTTTTGATATATATTGGTGGAAGAAAATAGACACTATATGATTAAAAGGGAGGTTAGTTATTATATATAAACCTAATCATTGGTTTCATATGAGTAACTCCATATTTGTGTTAGAAAAACTATCCAAACATGTATGAGTAACTAGGAAATTGTTCTAGGTACATATAATTAATCAACATCCAAAAAAGGTTATGTTATGTCATGATTAGGATACATTAGGATTCCCCCTTTAATTTAGAGTTTATGAATTGGAATGGTCATGTAAGAATAATATTTTTCTATATAAGTGTATCCAATCTTTTTTAAGAGTGGTGTAAGGATTTATACTTTTCAAGAGAATTTAATGAGTGGGGAAATCTATGTAAAAATAAATTATTAATTTTCCTATGTATATATGATTAAATCAATGTTAGGTATGATTAACCAGAATCTATGTGGGATAATACAAGAAACATAAGAGGTTGTGTGAGGTTTTTTAATTAGTTGAAATAATTTAAAGAATGATACTGAAAATAAAAACACATTTGAAATACCAAGAGGAATAATTCAAAAGAAATGAAAGTTGAAATGAAGTTGGTAATGCATTGATGAATAGGGGGAGACATGTAGGTGACATAAAGCTTAAATAATCTCTTCATACAATCAATAACAACAATATAAAATCCTTAAACCTAATGAAATGGGGTCAAATACATGGATAAATTATGACTAATTAGATCTATTAAAGGAAAAAAATTTATTGAAATTATTTAGAAATTTTTTATCTTGAATGATTAGTTTAAGAGTACTTTTAAGTCTACCTCTATATCTACCTATTTAATAAGTGAATTAGTCATTAATCTTGCCCTATTAATAGGTGAATCCCTAGGTCTTATTATAATATATCTAAAACATATTTATCTATCCTCATTAATATTCTAATAAATCAGATCTATTTCAATTATCTCTTGAATATATTTATTTATAATATTATTTATTTGTAATTCACGACCCATAAAAGTGATGAAGAAGTGGGAATCCATTATTGAATAAGGGGAGACATGTGGTTGACACATAAAATGAATAATATCCCCATAAAATCTATTTAGCTAAATTGATAATTGTAATAACAACTTATTCATATGAGTTACAATCCCAGTGATATAGAAGAAGATACATGTAGGGAAGGATAGTGGAGTTCAAAGGGTGTAAACATAAATATGATGTATGATTAGTACTTATCTAGTGATCTTGTTGTATGTGACTACATGTATTGACCATGTTGAGTGAATATAAGTGAACATGAATAAATACAATAAGAAATTGCATTTAAAATTTTATATACTCAATCTATGAAGGAGGGACTTACATGAAGAGTTATGGTTGAACGAGGAGTTGGATATAGAGCTTCACAATAGAGAAGATCATTTTCACTCTTACATTTTCAATTAGCATGATTATATAGATACTTGTAGTGTGGATAGAGAATATATCACCTTAATATTTATTTCACTTATTCAGATCCTATATTTTTTAAAATTCAGACTGTTTTTCTTAAGTATTTAATTACCTAGTCAAAAACTCGATAAATATAGTGAGAAGGTGATACAGAAAAAGTGGAAACCTAACATGATCACTAGGTTATTGGAAATTAACTTATAAGGAATGATAGTTCCAATGATTTCTATTGCAACAATATAACATATCACTTTTTGAATCACGTCTTCCATGACACATAAGAAACCTTATTAGGAATATTAATTCAAGGAGTATGCTCATGGTGACTCTGATGGAACCATCCATGGAGTAGGTGATACTATTTACACATTTATATTAATAATTCAACTAACATGCAATGAATGGAATTGTTACTACAATGATATCCCCACTATCACTTCTCATAAGTTAAACTATGTTGTCTTTTATTATAGTTCTTGTACTACATACAGAAAATAATAATTCTTTATTGAGAAAATAAATTGTTTACCATGTAAGACAAAATCCACTATTCTCATTTTATTTTCATTCTTATAATTAAGTTATCATTGTTATAAACCATGGATGATCCCTATGGAAATGACCTAATAACATACTAGTATTAATACTTCAATGCCAATGTTGAATGGAATGAATATTATTTAGCTCACATGAAACATGTATAATAAGAACTGAATTGGTGTTGTTATTATGTATTGTCATGGTTGAGCTACTAATTCACTTCAATGAGACATTAAAAATTAAAAATAATAATATACTTCACACTAAATTATATCGATTATAAAATTAACTATACACTATTGATAATTGTTGATATTGTTATTTCTATACCATGTTCTTGTGAAATAGTAGATCACAGGGTGGTGATCGCCTTACACTGATCCCCAAGTAGTGACCTACCTAAGTAAGTGTAGTAGGGAATCATGGGAATAATGAGAGGGTACACATGGGAATATTATCATGGTTGAAAAAAGAAATTGTAAATTTTTTAGATCATTGAATGTTGATATCCTTACACTGATCCTTGGAATTGAAAGATATTTCCCTCAAGGTTTGTCCAAAACTAACTAATAGAGGATTATCAAGTGAGTGTGATACCTAAGAATAAATATCTAATTTTTTCTGATCCTTTAGTGAAACATTAATAAAAATAAGTAATAATTGATGATTTATAAGTTCCAAGGGCCTTTGGAAATACCTATTATATAATATTGACACAAAATGGATGGAAATATAATTGAAACATCCATATTTTAAATATCTTACAACTTTTAATGAGAATATAGATGAGGGTTATTTAGAATTCATTAAGTATTTTATAACTATTTTATAACATATTACTTTCAATAGTGTATCAAAATATGATATGAGAATGTGATGTTTTCCATATTATATGATGGATCAAGCTAGAAAGTGTAATCTAATAAAAAGAGAAGAATTCATCCTGAAAATGGGATAACATTTATAATGCTTTAATCAGAAGTTTTTGTTCCTCAAAAATAACTATAGACCATAGGACAATGATTTAATCCTTTTTAAGTGGTAGAAACACCAACTATTAGGGTAGTTTACATTATTGCACAACCATTAGATATTTATCCCTTAAAAAATTTAAATATCAACTTGGTATGTCCATTAAAGGTACTACAAGAAAAAATATTTCAATCATAAAATATAATTATATAATATAAAAAACATTAAGCGAAATAAATATGAGAATATGTGGTAATGAATCTCCTGACCACTAATAAATGAATTATTGTTTTAGTGTGAAAGTTGGTTTAATTTCAACTAAGAAAAGGAAATATATATTTAACTAGGTCAAGATTTTCAGTAGAACACAGGGGTGAGATATTTCTAAAAAATGAAAAGTTGAACCATGGGTTTTCATCTACTATATAGTACTATATTTTAATTATTTAGCTAGAATTTCTCAAATAAATGACTATCCATGATCACTTGGAGCAATTAACTTCTTATAAATATTTATTTAATTATTTTTCATGGAAAATTTATTAAGATAAATTGCATTTTTCAAAACACAAACCTCAACTAAAGACCTCCAAAATTCCTTTATAAGAATTAGAATTAGACTATAGTGCACCTCTATTTTTACGCCTAAAATTTAACAAATATGCCTAAAAGGGATGTTAATATCCTTTAAAATTCACCAACATCACAAGTAATTTCCACATAGTATTCCATCTCTCAAAACACATTACATTTCATCAAACAATCTATTAAATTCATCCAATGAAAGAAAATTCATCTCAAAAGTGAAAAATTGCAATGACAACCAATATGTGATTTTCAAAATAAATCCTCAATGAATTCTCTCTTATAATTTTTTTTGTTTTCTCTCTCAATAAAAATATGATGTGGTTAAAATTTAGTTTCTTGTTTTTATAAAAAAGAAAACAATTCAATATTTTTAATGGATTTTAACTAACTTATCTTTACATTTAATTATTATTCCAAAATTCTCATTTTCTCCTTGGTGAAAAAACACATATAAATAGAATTCAAAATAATTTTACAAAATTTATGTATTAGAGAGTTTAATAATTAATAATCTAATATTATTAACTCGCCTAATATTTTTATCATGAAGAATAAAATTATTAACTCTGATTGAGCATTCATTTCCAGTTTAGTTGAATGTAAATTTTACTGAATTAAAATCGGATAAAAAAATTTAAATTTGAATTATGATTATAAATATTACTCATAACATTTTACCAAAAAATATGTGTTTTTTAGTGAAAAATGAAAATTATGTTACCCAAATTATCTTTTTAGGAAATAGAACTGATTAAACCCCTAAAAGTGGAAGAACAAACATTATGATTTATAAAACGTTTCAACCACTGAAAAAGTTAAATGAAGCATGAAAAAAGATAATTTTTAATAATTTTGAGTTTATTTTAATTTTTTCTTCATGAAAAAAAATTTATTGTAGTTATAGATCCCTCCCACAAACATAAAACAAAACCTTTTACAAAATTTTGAATCTTATAGTGGGAGAAATGATGAAATTTATTTTAAATCATGGTGGTTTTTAAAATCAATAGCACAAAATATATATTCAAGGTTAAAAAATATTTTGAAATAATTATGTTGACACAAATAAAAGATATTTTCCCAAAAATATTTTAGAATTTATAGTGAAAATTTAATTTAAAGATAGTTTAAATAAATTGAATGTAATAAAGTTTTACATCCAATAGAATTATTTTTAGCAATCTTTAAGAAAATTATAGAAATTAAAAGTAGCGTTAAGGGTGAAAAGATAATATTATAAAATTGATTTAGAATCATTTTCAACAAAATATATTTAATAAAGAAAAACATCCATTAGTGAATTAAAAATTTATACATCGATTTAATGAAAAATATTTGAAAAATTCCCCCAAACACATAATATCTAGAAGTAATTAAATTTTAAATCAATATTAACACCCTTTTTAGCTCAATGTCACAATCAACGAAACATTAAATGAGATTAAATGATTAAAATACCAATCAATAATCAAAAATATTAAAAGTATAACACCAAAAATAGTTGGTGTTACTTTGGTAGACAACCACATGATCTCTCTCTCTCTTTAAACATTTTAGGCTCTATGTGGTACCTAAATTAAATTTATTATAAGGATAAAATAGATCAATAATTAAATATAATAATATAATTTCATAAATATATAATCAAGTAAAAGTGAGAGTATACAATAATTAATATCCTTTCTATTCATGAAAAAATTAATATTTTAGTGGTAAACTTGGTTTTATTTCAACTAGGAAATCACACTAAATTTGTAACAAGGTTGGGATGCTACATAAAGATCATGAGTGAGAGATTTTATTAAAAAAATTAAAATAAAATCATAATCATTGGGTTTCCTCCCATGAAACACTAGGTTTTAGTTTATCAAAAAGACTTTCTCCATAAATTTTCTAAACAAAATCAATATAACGGAGTTACTTATTAAATAAAGTCATTTAATTTGTTTTCAAGGGGACATTTTTAATATCACATAAACTTTTCAAAGAAAAAACATCATGTTAAGACTTCCAAAATCCTTTTTAACAATAGGATAATGTTTATTTTTGACTTCTACTTTTATACAAAAAATTTAACAAATATGACCAAAAAGGGATGTCAAAAACCAAGAAAAATCACCTACATTATAAGGAACGAGGATTTTCATACAAGGATATTACATCCTTTTTCACAATATTTCATACATTATACAATCACATTCTTAAAGAGAATATTAGTTTAGTTACTTTGGAAACTTGGAATGAAAAATTATAGTATGGTGGAAGATTTCCAATGTTTTACACAAATATAAATCCCTTTAGTACTCCTACTTAAAACATTTCCTTATAAATTGGGGAAAGGAAATGTAAGAAAATGCTGAGCTAAGATGATCAGTAAGGGTAAACAAGGAATATATATAATCATAACCATTAGTATAAGTGTATGATAATGTGATCATAACATTATAAGATCATACCATGCATATAAAAGATCATACCATGCATATAAAAGATCATAAAAATTAATCATGGAATAAATATTGGCTAGTAATTAGACATGAATCATAAGGAAATAAAATAACATAATCCATGAGATCATAACATCAACATAAGACATGATATTTTTTTAAGATGCATAAACATGTAACATAAATCCCTATAAGTCAATGTGAATTTTCAAAACATAATAGGGCATCTCATGGGGAGTACACCTATTGGGTGGGACTCAACACCATCCGAAATCAGATTCCTTTCCTTTTAATGGATTAGGTTTCATCATATTACCATAGTGGATCTGGTTTCCCCATCTTCCATAGTGGATCAAGCCTATCGACATGATTACCATCATTATCTCATGAGATAGAAATCATTACCCAATAAATTGGAAGGAAATATATGTCCCACCTATCACATAATGAAAACCATATATATATTTTCCATAAGAATATAAATCATTCATCATATTAGAACCCATGGAATGAAATGGGTTTCATACACATAATATAATCATAACATAACCCATGGAAAATAAATAGGTTTCATAAATATCATTTCATTAAAAACATTAACAATTCAGGAAATAATATGAATGGTGTTCTTGGATCATATCCCCAGTAAATCATTAACTATGACAATGTATGTCATCTTATATGGAAAATAATTTTTAAATATCTTTTTAAAACATTTTTTGAGGAAAATATCATTTCCTCATTGAAAAATTATTTTAAAATAATAAAGCATATATCAAACCTTTTTCATTGAAAATAACCTTGAAAACTTCTCAAGCCTAATTTGAATCAATTTTTAACATCTTTGAAATCCATTTTCTTGAAATTGTTTTAAAGAACATTTAAAACACTTTTAAACATTTTTAGAAAACATTGTTTTGAAGGAACGTCGATTTATGATCTAAGAGAGAATAACATGAAATGAAATGTATAATATCATGAAAATAAGTATATTCAGGATAGAACATGTCAAAGGTAATTATATACACCGTATAAAATAATATATCTATATAATATAACATGTGTCTCAAAGAAATAAAATTGAGACAAAATTACCTTAAATATTTGGTAACTTTTTAATTGTAAACCCCATAAAAGAGATATCATAAAATGAAAATAAAAATACCAATAAATTTTCATAATAAGTCTCATAAAGGATATTTAGGGGTTGTACTTATAACAAAAAAATAAGTATTGTATAAAGCATGCGTCTTATAGAAATTAAAGTGCCACAATAATCACTTACTATTAGAGTAAATTTTCAATAATTATCCCCAAAAAAGAAAAAAATAAATTGAAACATTTAATATCATTAAATAAATTTAATTACTATTATAAAATATCCTAGAGAAATTTATACACCACACAATAAGAATAAGTAGTGATAACCGTATATATCTCACATAAATAAGGTGAGATAAGAAATCCATTACCTTATGTTTTAACTCTCATATTGCTCATGAGAACCTCCTGTATAATTAATATATGTTTATTATACATATATTATAGAACCATATTAATATATATAACACCATATATTATTTAATTTTGACTTTATATTACCCTCTTAATAACAATTTCAAGTTTCAGTTATGTTTTATGTAATGACCACTATGTTTCTCATACATATTTTAACTTGTTATTCATGATACTAATACATAGATCATGAGTTAATTATCTCCATAATGGTAACCATGATAAATAAATACATATATATATATATTCAGTATATAATTATTCATGGTGATTTATAAAAGTCAGAGGTAGAAAATAAAATACACTGTTCATGGAGACGGTATGTCGTACGTACGCATGAACATTATTTTCATTTTATTGTCATATTAAATGAAATAAAATCTCATGGTATATTATATATATCATATATATTGATAAACTTTATCATTATTACCATCTTTGTGAAACATAGATGAAAAATAAATCACATCGCATCCTGGAGATCGTACGAGCGACGTTGTCATTTACTACAAGATTAGATGGTAAAATTTATATATTATATATTCATTAAATAAGTGTAATTATTTCAGAAATATAATATATATCATAAAAAATAATGTTTCCATCATAATTCCCACCATGAGAGACGTTAAAGGAAAAATGAATAATTATCGTTTAGCGAGGCGGTAGTCTGCCTTACACATGAATGGTAAGTTTTTTACCCATTAGATTGAAGTGTGTGAATGTGTAGGTTGAATAATTAATATAAAAAAATCTCAGTATATTTAGGAAACTGATTTTATTACATAAACATTAAATAAAAAATTAGGGGGTTCAAGGAATAAATAAAACAAAAACGTTCATTGATGAATGTTACCTCTTTTTGGGCATCTCCTTTAATTTTTCACAAAGGAATTATTTTTTTTGGATTAATTAACAAATTAAGGATTATTTGATTAAGGTAAGGATATTTAGAGGATATTTGGGAATATTTTTTCTAATCCAAAGGGTATTAGAGGTCATAATAAAAGAGAATATGTTCCCTTTTATAAGAGAGGGGACAGACACTTTTTGAAACACTCAAAATTATTAATTTATAATAAATAAAAACTAAAACAATATACCTAAAAATTTCATATATTATAATATGATATTTTACAATGTTTTAATCTCATCAACCAATAAATTTTAGATCGTTTTTGATGTAATTTTAAACCTAGTCTTTTTTATTAACCCTTAGTTAACCAATTTTAATTTTAACTATGGTAATGAAGATTTTAATATTAATATGATTTAATTTTTACATATAAATTGTCAATTGGACTATAAATTCTTCATTTATGATATTTTATACCATAATTTATCATATTTATTATTTTTAACTAATTTAATAAAATTTGTTTTTAATAAAATTTCATTAGTGTCAATTTTGACACTATTCATTACATTAAATTAAATAAAATCCATACAGTAATATAACTTAGAACCTATTCATATAATACACACCTAATATGTTATATTAACCTATAATTGTTTTTAATCACCTTAATTAATTCATATAATATATATTTTAATATTTATAATATCATTTAAATGATTGTTTCATTAATTATGTAATTAGTGCATCATCATTTTGTAATTATTTAAGATAATTATTTCTTAACAAAAAATTAAAAATAATATTATATGATTTATAAAAATGTTTTATATTTCCTAATATTTTATATATTCTAGAATATCTTCCATTTATCCCCATTTAAAACATAATATACTTATTAAAAGTAAGAGTGTGACACTTTGTCACTTCCTTTGAGTTTAATAATACTAAAGTCATTTCTAAGGAAAACTATTTATTAAATTATTAAATTTATATCCTTATGTTTTAATGGTATAATTAAATTAATCTAACAAAATTTGGTAACATTTTAGGTCATTTCTATAGTATTTATAATATTATTTTTACCCTTAACTACATGATTTACCCTTAACCGTAGTAATAAAAATTACTAAAGTGACAATTCATATTGTCCAAAAATAAAAGGGACCTATTTAATATGTTTGGAAATAATTATTAAAAATACTAAATCCATTTTTCATAATTCAAAACACATAATTTCATTAAATTTATTTAAAATTAATCCCATTGAGGGAATGGGAAAACAAATTTTTAAAGTGAAAACCCCCAAAATATTGAAATGTTTTTATATCTGAATTCAATAGTAAATTTATTCCAATAACATAAATTAGATTAAATGATAAAAACTTTATCTAATTATACTTTAAAAAAATTAAATATATAATTTAACACTATAAATTATGTTGATGAAAACTATGTTTTCAATTAAAATTCAGTATTTTTCACTATTCATCAAAAGATAAAACTTATTAGAAAATTTAAAACAATTAAACCAATGTAAATTTGGATATCAAAATTTAAAATAAGTCTTTAATTTTTTCATTTTAAAATTATAAAAGTGTCAAAAATTAATTTTAAAATGGGTTTTACATTAAAAGGTCGTAAAATTACCCTTTTGAAAAATGTCTTTTATTCATAAAATAACATTTTTTCTTATATTATTACTATAAAATCTATTAGATTAGTGTCAAAAAAATGATTGAATATGTAATATAGTAATTTTATTAAAACAATTCCAATAGTTCTTTGTTTAATTTAAATATTTAAAATGGTTTTTTTACATAGAAAAATAGTTTTCCTAGAAAAAGAATTTCTTTATTTAATAATATATCTTACTTTCATTTCAAGATAATCGATGACCATAGATTCATTTTATAAACATTTATAAATTATTTTTTTTATTATTTTTTTAATATTATTTGTAATTTCCATTCTAAAATCTTGGTGGTATCTATAATAATATTTTAATAACAATATTAATAGTGTATTGTAGTTCAGTAAACTTAGTGTTGTGCATAACATAAGGTATCAAAAGAACTAGGAATTGTGTGTAGCACATGCCAAACATTATATTGTGTGTAATTCAAGATAATATAAGTGTTTTTTGTATCACATCCTCAAATTTTTGTTATGTACAAATCAATAATAACTTGGTTCTTTTATATAACACAATCTATATTAAGTGTTGAGTGAAATGAAAATATAAATATCTAAAAGATAAAATTAATTAAAAAAACATATTTCAAAAAATATTGGGGTGTAAGATTGTATTCCCCTTAAAATGAATTTCACCCTAAAAATTCATCTACATTATCAATAGTTTAATACATTAAAGTTACTTTCATAGAAACCCAAATAATAAAAATGAATACTAAATCTTCCTTTTAAAAATGGAAAGTTTGAAACTTAACGGTTACCCAATGTAACTCATAACTAGGAGAACATAGGTGGGAATTAAAAACATGGACAAAGAAGAGAAATCTTAATATCACATTCTGATGGAAAATTATGGAGAATATGGTCATAAGAGGTTAGTGACCACAAAACCGTAATACAAAGAGGCTTAAAAATGGTCATTGGTATCACAGAAAATGATGATAATGGGAAAAAATTTAAATTTCAAGACACTTTTACTAATGTTTAAGAATTTTCAAAAGAAGTTATACATACTTTCCTTGAACACAATATCATCCTTTATTGTGTCTTGATCAATTTCCACTTTATCTCTTATTCTAAGAAAATAAGGTGAATTTTTCATTCCTAGAGTATTAGTAGATCATGAGATTCATAAATAGAATTATAGGTCACTCCATATATATATATCATAAAAAGGGTAGAAAAAGTTATACAATATGTATAAATCCTCATATGGTGTGATAATACTTTAATCTCTAAAACCTCATATGAATTTTATTATAAATCATTCCATAAATGGTTATCCATAAAACCCTTTTGAGAGATGAAAGTATAAAAAATTAGAAATAAGGTTATGAAATTTCTTGAAAATAGCTTATAATTGATCCCTAGTAGGTCATAAAGCATCTATTATTTGTCACATACCTAACGTATGAATACATTCATCGTTTACTATTTTAAAACATGATAATAAATTGAATTACCATAAATATTTATTGAAAACATGCAGGTTTCCTTATTCAAAATAATATTGAAAAAATTCCTTATGTACAAAAATTCCTTAAAATCAATCATTGATAACATAAACCACTTTATCAATAAATCCTTAATCAGTTATTAGGTAATAAGTACCATTCAATTTATTTTTTCATATCCAACATATATTTAACCAAAAAAATAACTCAACATTATATGAATATTAAGGGTTATCTTTCCCTTAATATTGTTTTTCCCATGAATATCACATGTCCATTAAGTCATGTTTCAATGTCTTTATCACTATTCAACTTTCCTTCTGAATCCTTAAAGAAAAATTTAATCTTTGAATTCCAAAACATATACACTTTAATCATACAACTTTATTCTTCGACCATTACTCATTATTCATTATCTTATTCTTTCCAAGAATATGAATTATGAATCATGTATTAAGGTTACCCAACCATAATATAATCCTAATTCTTACTTTTAATGTAAAAAATGATGTTAAAACATCCCACACATTTCACATATCCTTTTCAATCTCTTTATCCTCACCATTATAACCAATACCCTTACCACCTTCCTAATTCTCTTAATGATATTTCTACATTAGATATAGATTTATATCATGTTTATAATTTCCACATATGAAACATTCAATTTTAAATATTTTCATTCTATTTCCCTCTATTGACTAAGACCAGAAACCATAGTGTGAGAAACACTTATCATATTAAAAAACACATAATTATGACATATTACTTATAGGATGCCTAAATCATGGCCCCTGATTTTAAATATATTACACCTTAGTCTTATACTTAGATAGATCCATATAAATATCCTTAAAACACATCTAGGTATCTCATTAAAGTTTTCCCATCATAGTTTCCAATGTTTTACTAAACCTTTTCTCTAACTCCAACTATAACAAACCAGAATTTTAATACATGGGTATTACATCCTTTTTTTGAACATGTCATACATTATACAATCACACGACCAAAGACCATATTAGATTAGTGCCTTTAGATACTTGGAACAGAAAATTATAATCTAGTAGGAGATTTTCAATGTTTACCACAAAGACCATTCCCTTTAGTACTCCTACTTGACACCTTTCCTTATAACCTGGGGAAAGGAAACATAAGAAAATAGTGAGCTCAGATTCTCATTAAGGGTAAAAAAGAATGATGTATAAGCATAAACATGTTCTTGTGGGTATGATAGTGTGAAACTTATAGTGGAAGATCATATGATGTGTATAAAAGAACATAAAAATGAATCATGGAATAAATATTGGTAGTTTATAAGACATGAATTAATAGGAAATCAAATAAAATAATCCATGAAATCATAACATTGACATAAGACATTAAATTTTTTTCATACACATAAACATGTAATATCATTACCTATAAGTAAAAGCGAATTTCTAAATCATATCAGGGAACTTCATGGGGACTAAACTTTCTAGGTAGGACACACCAAAATCCCTAGTCATAGTCCTTTCCTTGTAAGGGATCGGGTTTCCCTATCTTCACATAGTGGATCAGGCTTCCCTATCTTCCATAGTGGATCAATCTTGTAGAATTGATTCAAATAATTATCTCATGGGATATAAATCTTTACCCAATGAATTAGAGTGAGATAGAGGTCCCTCCCTTCACATAATGTAAACCATAAATATGTGTTCAACAAGAACATAAATCAATCATCATATTAGAATCCACAGAATTAAATGGTTTTCATAAAAAATAATCAATCATAACATAACCCATGGAAAATAAATAGGTTTCATAAATAACATTCAATCATAAAGAGAAACCATTAAATAAATAAAATGAATGGTATTCTTAGATCATATCCCCAGAAAATCATAATCTATGATAATGTATGTCATCTTAAATGGAAAATAATTTTGAAATATCTTTTGATAAAATTTATTATGGAAACTATACTTTCCACTTTGAAAAAATATTTTAAAATAATAAAACATATATCAAAACTTTTTCATTGAAAATAACCTTTAAAATTTATAAATTAATCATTTAAAACATTTTAAACATCTTTGAAATACATTTTCAGGAAAATGTTTAAAAGATCATTTAAGATACTTTTAAAACATTTTTATTTTTAGAAAACTTCATTTTAAAGGAACATAGATTTCCGAACGAAGATAGAATAAAATTACATGAAAATTTAATAACATAAAAATAAGGATATTAAGGATACAACATGTCAAAGTTAATTATATACACCTCATAAAATAATATAGTCTCATAATATAACATGTGTCTCAAATAAGGCATATTGAGACGATATTACCTTAACGATATGGTAAATTTTGAACCGTAAACCCCATGAATGATAGATTATAAAATGGATATAAAAATATTGATAAATTTTTGTAATAATAATAATAATTTAAATTCATTGGAATTATATATACCACATAAAATAAATAATTAGTGTATACGGCATGTGCCCCAAAAAAAATAAAAGTTATGCAAAATCCCTTACCATTAGACTAACTTTTCAATCTTGGTCCCCATGAAAGAATAAAATAAATTGAAACATTTAATATCTTTAAATAAATTAAATAATTATATAAAATTTCATAGGTCAATATATACACAATACAAAAATAATACGTGGTTATTATTGCATATATCTCATAGAAATGATGTGGGACAAGAAATCCCTTTCCTTATGTATTGACTCTCGTCATACTCTTAAAAAAAGTATTATATAATAAATATAAATTTATTATAAAGATATTATTAATCAATATCAATATATATAATATCATATATGATTTACTTATGGCTTTATATTACCCTCTTATTAAAAATTCCTTCCTTAAGTTATGTTTCGATAATAAAATATTTATTTATCGTACATACTTTAACCTGTTATTCTTGGTCCCCATAAATAGATCATGATTTCATTATCTATAGAATGGTAACCATGATATATATATATATATATATATATATATATATATTCATTATGTATTTATTCGTGGTGATTCTTAAATCTTAGAGGTAGAAAATAAAATATACCATTCATGGAGACGGTAGGTCGTACTTATGCATGAATGCTGTTTCATTTTATTGTCATATTAAAATAAATAAAATAATATGATACGTTATCATTATAGGATAATTTTTATGTTATATATATCATATATATTAATAAAATTTATCTTTATTACCATATATGTAAAATATATATGAAAAACGAATCGCATCGCATCGTGGAGATGGTAAGCCACACGTAAGCACGAGCAACGTTATTACTTACCAAAGGATTAGATTGTAAAATGGTATATATGATAACGTCATTAAATAAGTATAATTATGTCACAAATATAATATATATCATATAAAACAAAGTTTCTATCATAATTATCACCATGAGAGATGATAAAGGAAAAACAAACAATCATCGTTTCGTGAGGAAATTCGTCTTATACAAGAATGATAAGTTCATTATCCATTAGATAAAATTGTGTGAAAGTGTAGGTAGAATACTTAATATAACAAAAAAAGTATATTTAGAGCAATTATTTTATTATATAAACATGAAATAAAAAGAATTTAGGGAGTTCACCGTATATATAAAAAAAATTGTTGTTGAACGTTACCTCTTCTTTGGGTATCTTCTTTTGATTTCCCCAAAAGGACTACTTTGGTTGTCTTTATGCCAAAAGTATGTCTTATATTATTAAAGTAAATACGTTGGGAGTATATTTGTTCCAATGTTATCTGATTCAAATGGCTTTATAGGTGTGAATAAAATAGGATTGGTTCCCTTTTATAAGTGAGGGGAGGGTCACTTTTGTAAACTCTAAAATATATTAATATATAATAAATACAAGATCAATAAAAATACCTCAAAAATGTTATATATTACAATATAAGATATTATAAGGTTTTAATATCATAAAAAATAAATTTTAGACGTCTTTTTATGTAATTTTAAACCATATCTCTTTTATTAACCCTTAGTTAACCTATTTTAATATCAACTATGATAATAATGTTTTTAAACTTAATTGGATTTAATTTTTACATATAAAATGTCAATTAGATAATAAATGGTAGATTTATTATATGTTAGAAAATTTTTTATCATATTTTTACATATTTAGTATTTCTATTATTTTTACCTAATTTAATAAAATATTTGTTTTGTAAGATATCATTTGTGTGAATTTTGACACTATTCATTACATTAACTTTAATAAAATTCATACAGCAATATAAATTCAAATAAATTCATTTAAGATTACCCTAATATGTCATAGTAACCTATAAAATTTATTTATTAGCTTAATTAAGTAAAATTATATTTAGTTTAATATCTATAATATCATTTTATTGATTGTTTCATTAATTTTTTAATTACTTCATCATCATTTTGTAATTATTTAAGATAGTTTTATTTCACTAAAAATTGAAAATTAAATTATATGATGTTTAAAAAACGTTTATATTTATTAATCATATATATATTTCATCATATATTCAATTTATTTCCATATTAAAAATATTATACATATTAAAATTAAGAGTGTGACATTTTTTCACTCCCTTAGAGTTTAATAATACTTATGTAATTTTCATGGACAAGTGTCCATTAAATTATTCAATTTTGATCCTTATGTGTTAGGGGTCGAATTGAATTCATATAATAATGCTTTTAAAAGTGTTAGGATGGTTTTATAAAATTTATAATATTATTTTGACCCTTAATTACCCGATTTACCCTTAGTCGTAGTAATAAAAATTACTAAAGTTACTATTAATATTTTCAAAAAAAAAAGGGTCCTATTTAATAAATTAATACCATATGATTCCATATATTTAATCCATTTTCCCTAATTAAAAATACTTAATTTTATAAAATTTATTTAAAATTAATTTCATTGATGGAACTGGAAATGCGTTTTGAAAGTGAAAAAGTCCAAAAAGATTGAAATGTTTTTATATCCAAATTAATTGTGAAATTAATTCCAATAAACTATATTAGATTAAATTATAAACATTTGATCTAATTATAATTTAATCGAAAATAAAATTTAACACTATATATTATTTTTATGAAAAATCTATTTTTAATTAAAATTTATGATTTTTCACTATTCATCAAATGATGAAACTTCTCAAAAAATTATCAAAAATTCAAAAAAAAAGTAAATTTTGATATCCTTATTTCAAATAAGTAGTTAATTTTTTCATATAAAAATTATAAAAGTGTCAAAAATTAATTTTAAATTAGGTTCTCTATTAGAGGGAGGTAAAATCACCCTTTTGAAACATTTATCTTTTTATTCATAAAATTGGATTTATTCTTACCTTATTCCAATAAAATATATTGGATGAGTATAATTTTTTTATTGAATATTTAATATATAAGTTTTATTAAAACCATTCACCAATAGTGGATCTTGTAATTTATTAAGATAAAATGGTGTTTGTTCATAGAAAAATAGTTTTTTTAGAAAAGAAATTTATTTATTTTCAAATAGCTCTTACATTAATTTATATCTAATTGGTGAGATAAAATCCATTTTATATACTTGTCTAAATTATATTTTCATAATTTAGTTAATCTTATTTTCAATTTCCATTTCAACATCTTTTTTGTAGCTGTAAAAAAAATGTATAACAATACTATCATTGAATTGAAGTTTAGTAAAACTCGGTATTGTGTGTAATTAAAAATATCAAAAGAACTCGACATTGTCTGTAACACAAGATAAACATAATTTTGTCTTTACTACAAGATAATATAAGTGTTTTTTGTAGCACAACCTTGACTTTTTGTTGTGTATAAATCAATAATAACTTGGTTCTTCCATATAACACAAGCTATATTAAGTGTTGTGTGAAATGAAAAAAATACTGAAAAGATTAAATAAATTTAGAAAATATATTTCAAAAAATATAGGTGTTTTAAAAACATGGAATTAAATTCTCTCACAGTTTTCCAACACACTTCAGTTATAAAAATATTTATAGATACATGAATAACCAATAGAAAACTTCTCACCATTTCTAGAATTATTCATAGCACTATTCATAGAAGGTGATAAGCTTTTAAGAGAATAACTATCAAAGTTGAACAATATCTTATTTTTCGACAGTGGGGTTTAAAGCACAATTTTTCCACATTATTGAGTCTTTAAAACTCTCAATATCAAGTGATTAAAACTAATAATCATGATCACTAAACCCAGGATGAAATATTTTTAACCCTAAAACCATTTTGGGATCTTCGGAAAGTGTTTTCCCACAAACAGATGACTATGAGTGTTGTCCAGAATTCTAAGAAACATTTTATACAAAATAACCTTGTTCATATTTAATCACTTTATGGTTCATAGTAATAATATATTTAGTATTATCTCAATAATACATAGCCTTTTATGTTCACTATAAGAATCATATTCCATAAATTTTATAATAAAATTTTTGTTAAATGATTATTGAATTATTTCCTCATAAGGGTCATGTATTCCCTTTCTAATCTCCTATCTAATGACCTCTTTACCCACACCAATAAACTTACAAGTATCTTATGGTGTGTATTTATAGAGAAAATGAATTCTTTTTTCTCATCTCTAACATGATAAGTACTTTTCCCCTCAAAAAATCAATCACAACCCCATTAGTAGCAAGGAATGTCATATAGAAAATTATTGGAACATTATTATTTCACTCTATTTAAGGAAATATAAATTAGTGGATAAATGAGATTCCACTCATCGAATAAATATTATTATACCCTTCCAATTGTTCGAGTGATATAGTTATTAGGAAACTATATAGAAACATATGTAGATTGCAATCGTACAAGACCCAATTACTGAAACAAGATGTAAGGCATAAAGTTGAAACTAGATCCTAGGTCACACAAACAATTTTTCTCCTCAATTTATCCATTTTTATAAGTAATAAAAAAGCTCTAGACATATAGTAATTTTATAGTCATCTTCCATTCAAGGGTAATGATACATTCCTCAATTAATTTTATAGTGGAATATTATTCTATATTCTTCTTATTGGAGAAAAATATTTTGAGAAATTTCACAAAATATGTGATTTTATCAAAGTCCTAGTAAAAGGGAATATTCATGTGGAATGTCTTGAACATCTTAGGAAACATAATATATCCTAGTTCATTATGTTGGAGGTAAATTTCTTTGGAGGAAAACGCTGAGGTAAGTTTATAGTGGAATATTATTATATGTTCCTTTTATTGGACAAAAATACATTAAAAAATTTTACATAAGAAGAGATTTTATTCAAGGACTCAATAAATGGAATATTAATGTTGAAAGTATTTAATATTTCAAGAAACTTATGAGGGTCTAGTTCATCATTTTTCTTCTTATCCCTTTAAGGTAAGGGAATGGTTGGTGAAAATTAATACGAAACATGTTGGTCCTTTAATTTTTACTCAACCTAGGTCTTATTCATTCATTCATTAATCATTTATAATTTAATATTTCTTTCTTCCATAGTTATTTCAAGTGTATAATCATTTTATATCCTGTTTTGGGTCTTTTCGTCCATGTTTCCATATTTTATACTTTCTAGGCTTTCATTTTTAGATTCAATCAAGGGTTCTTTCCCATATTCCTTAGGATATATCCTAGAATATACTTACCTTTTAATAGTACTTGTAGTAGTGAAAACCAAAAAAAATCTCCATATAGTTCGTATTATAGGTTCTTTAATGCTTAAATTTTCCTCTATATCCATAGTCTGTAGTCAATTTATCCATTTTATTTTATAGGTTGTGAAATATATAATATTTTTTTGAATAATTATGAGTTATACTAAGTCTTTTGTGAGTCTATTTTTTCATTATTTATTTAATAATATTTTCAAAGTAACCTTGGGAATGAGAAGGCCTATTATCGCTTTGAAATTTTTGTTTAGGTCGATTGGAGTATCTATGGGATGCATATTATTTCATTAACCCTTATTCTCCACATAAAAAATGAGTGGTTTTTGCTTCGAATATTATAATTATTTGATAAAGGCTCAATTTTTCATTGTTTATTAACATCAAAATGAGCATAAAAATATTTTTTTCCCTCTTTGAAAAGTATGTAAAACTAGGTAAAACATGCTCTTGTATACTGAAACAAGCCATATAACTCACACTAATCGCTTGGGTGCCTCTCTTTATTTAGAAAATTAATTTGTTTGGAACATTGATTCATCATAATTAAAACATGATTATGAATTTCAACAAGCTATAAGCTCATTTTATAACTTGAACCTATGTTGTTTTTTACTATGATGACATTCCTCTTAGATGATTTATGATATGAGTTTTGGGAAATTGTATCATAAATTTTCCTCATGTAACAACTACAATTTTCATATCTAAACCATTTTGAACTTTCTATATATTATTATGAGTTTTTCATCAGCGTTTTCAAAACATTATGAGTGTCATAGGGCCCCAGAATCTATATATCAAAAATGGTAAATACATTAAACTGTTCACATGAATCTTTTCATCACAAAGGGAGTTTCCATTTATCGGTGTCTCATATGGGAAAAATGATACCACCATAGGACTCATAATATGGATTTTACCCTAGTTAAAGAATATATTTTATATTCATTGGATATCAGGATGATGTGAATTCACCAACAAATTAAACATATAAATTAAATAAAATAGTTTAATTCATTAAATTCATTAAATAACTATTTTTACCTAATTATGCTTTCTCTTTAAGCATGGTTATGGAATATAAATATGCTTTACCTCATAAACCTAAGATATTTACAATGAAGGGAGATTCCACCACTATAGGATATACTTTAAACCACAAAATAATTGAGATTTTAGGATCAATGAAGTTGTTCTTAGATCTCTCTAATGGAATTTATGCGACACAAATCTTCATCAGTGATATATCTAATCATTAGGTAAGGATTTTTTATTTATGGTTTTCCACCCTATTATTCTGGGTTTCAAGTATTGATTTTAATTCTAGTTGTATCCCCAAAATTTTAACATTCTTTGCATGGCCCTAAGAATTTAATTATTTATACTGGACCTGGTTTGATCAATTATTCTTGAATCCCTTTTTTTCATGTTTTCCATGATAATTTTTTTATGTTCATATTCTCCACAAATATCAATGAATTCACTTGTCTAATTTTCCTTTCATCTCTTATTCTTTATGTACATTATCATCCTATGGTAGGAGGAATATTCAACCATTGATCTAGTAAGAATTATGATTAAACACTGGATTCATGATGTTTTATTTTAATGTTGGAAGTAATGATGATGGAATAATTATTCATGATCAATGATGAGATTTTGGAAAATGAATGATATCATGCACACCACAAAGTCATGATGGGAATGATAGACAATTCATGGGTCCAAATAAATCCCATTTTTCGATCACCGTAGGCTATAAATCAATGCCCATAGAGGATTTTTTTGGGATAAAGTCGTTGGGTGAAACACTGAGTGATATTTGTAGAAATATTTATATATTCATGAAGATCCAAGAAGAATACTAAAATGTATGTGAAATCTATGAATCCGCACTATCTGTTTTGGAAGAATACATGTCATGTTGTCCGCTTTTGTGGAGGATAGCAATTCTTGGCCAAGTTAAGTATCACAAACTATGTCTGGGCCCACAAATCATGTATAAATACCTTGGTATCCAATATATGTACATGGAGTTCACCTAGGAACTCATGTGCTATTATACACAATGTCCCAAAATGGGATAACCATGAAATGTTACTCAACCAGTAACAGAAATGGGGCCTCAAGTTAAGAGGTACATGAATGAGACCCCAGGTTGTCCTACATACCATGTTTATAACACCACAAATAATGTGTAAACATTTTTTATACTTCAAGTGGAATAATAGAACATAATATGGTTTATAATTTGGACTAAATTCCATATATCTTTGGGGACACATCATGTACTTTTATTCAAATGATATACCTTCCATATCACCTTCTTTTGGACTTAGAATTAGAGCATTGAGTAGTCCTTCCTTGGTATATTTTCTTTTTGGATGAAATTGTGGCCTTTTTTGACTCTCAAGATATGATGGGTGATGTAATGAGAAAGTCATTATTACCTCAGTGATGATTATCTAACATCACGGCTCGGGTGAGATCATTGTAGTTGATTTTTGGATTGCTACTCCCTGGATGGAGTAACTTTCTCTAAAAAATAGGTCTTCCATTTCCATTATATAGGTAGGGTTGGTACTCTCTATACACATCTATTTGTGGGTATTATATCTATGGAGTTGGTACTCAACCATCATTAATCTCTAGTAAGGATCAGGTCCTCTACCAAAGTCGGTAATCCCTTTACTATGACATCTTGATGTGAGGAACAACTTATCCATTATATTCTCATGAGGTTATGTAATATTGCATCATGGATTTTGAAATTGTTGATTTATAAGTAGACATGACAATTATGGCTGACTGTGGTGATGATAATCGTTTTCCCGCTTTTCCTTAGTTTCTTGATTAAAATATTTGTTCCCTATGGGTTTAATTATATCAATTGTATTTAGTTGATTTTGATATCTTATTATTATTTCCGTTTATATTTTTTGGGGCATTATACTAGGTATTTATTTACTCACCCTGCATGGGAATTTCCTACTTGTGTTGTGTCTTATATAGACAATAGGTAGTTTAGTAGATAATTCTATTGACCTAGAGTTGTTGGAGTTTAGTTGTACCAAGAGTTCGTGATTGTGTGTAGTGGTAAATTATTAAGTTCATGATTAGGGATATCTATTTGACCATCAAAAACTTTTTTTTGGTTAGGATACATTATTTATTGTTAGGTGTATATTACCCCTATTTCGTACTTGTATTCTGTTACTATACTCAGATGATTACCATGTGGTTTTTTCATGCATTGGTTTACTCTCTAAATATTATTATAAATATATTTCTTTATTAACCAAGAATGAATGTTTAATTTATTACATCATTACATGATACATTGGATCTCATCATATAGGATTGTTCAGCTAAGAAATCATGGAAAACTAAATACATACATGATTAACATTTTACATTTTAAATATAAAAAACATATCATAAAAACATTCTTTCAGCCTTGATATAATTCATAATATCCTCCAACATATCATGGGTAAAAGAAAATTAATGAAGGGTGAGCTCATATTTTTAGTAAGGGTTACATATAGTAGAATCAATCATGATAAAATAAGGAATAATGAAAATGGAAGAGTTTATAGTCGAAACACATGTAACTCAATAAAAAAATTAGTTCAATGAGTATCCCTAGCTAATATAAACATATAAAACACATCGATAATGAGAACTGAATTATTAATAAAGGAAATGCCAAATTCTGTATGTTCGTGATCAAGTCCTCTCAACCATGATATCATGAATTCTATAGTGATGACCTCTTAACCAATATATCATTATTTATAAAGGTAAAATTATAAAACAATTACCTATATACATTTTAATTACTATCATTTTTTTCATGATACCTATCAATGAAATGGGGGGATTTCTATAACCATGCCCCACCCATCACTTGCATGTCTTATAAATTACTTATATATTTATGATCCATAAAACTAATTTATCTGTATTGAATCAAGAATATAAAACATCAATATTTCATCATTATAAAATATATAGAGAAAAAATAAATATGGTATAATTTGATCATATCCCTGGTAACATCAATGGGTGTTTTTATAATTACAAATACCTTTAAAAGTTCACTGGAACATTTATTGAGGAAAATACCCTTTTCATTTTGAAAATAGTTATTTAAAATCAAAAAAAAATCTATAATATTAGGAAAATATTTATTTTTGAAAATAATAAGGAAAAATTTTAAATTAATCTTCAAAAAAATGTTATTCATGATGGCAGGAAGCATCATTCATGTACTGTACATTAAAACAATGATTTCATTCACACTTTTTGTAAAAAGTACAACTTTCATACAATAGAAAGAAGATTCCTTTCAAAGATATTATAAAAAGTAAAAAATGGCTAAAAATCATTGAATAATCATATAATAATATTAACAACATTAATTAAAATATTTTAATGAAAAAATGAAAATTGGAGAAAAATATTCCCGACTAAAGAGAAAAATAAAGGCTATTATTCCAAAAAAATATTTTCCTGATCATTTTTAGTACCAAAAAGATTAAAATTGAATTATTAATATAAAATTATATTAATAAAAATAGGAAAATAGAATGAATTTTTTTATTAGATTAATATTATATAATTCCTCTCAATTGAAATTTAAGCATAAATAATCTTGAAATAAAATGAGATTGTAAAATAAGTCCCTTACATTAAGTTCAAATTTCTTCATGAGTGATTATAACATCTTGTATAATAAGTTTAAATTTATTATAATTTTGTTAAAGAACCATACAAATACTTATAATATCATATATTTCCCAATTATAACATTTTGATACTCATTTATTAATAATTATTTATTAAAATCATCGTTTTGAAGTGTTAACTATTGTGTTTTTCATGGAAGTTTCATTTCATTAAGTTCAATCCATGATTTTTTCACATTGTTCACTAATCTAAATACTGTTTTTCATGATATATATATCCTATATTTTCATTATATAAATAATTTCAATCATCCATGAAATGAATACATGAAAAATGAATCACATTGATTCATGGAGGTGGTAGTCCCCACGTACGCACAAAAACAACATCATTTTTTAACAAGTGAAAGGGTAAGGAAGTAAATGAATTATTCTATTTCTAGAATCATAATTTTTTCAAAAATATAATATGTATTTATTATTTATATTTTTATAACAATTCAAGTAAAATAGTGATGAAAACAAATCACACCGTTATGTGGATATGACAAGTCATAAGTACGTACAACGATGTTTTTACTTTCCATAGTATAGAAAGAAATTCAATAATGGTTTTTAAATCATCATAATAACAATTAATTATATTATAGATACTTAATTTTTTTGTTTTATATTGTATACCATATTTTTATATGTGGTAGAAGAAGAAATAAAATGAAATTTCTCATCAATGATTACCTCATATTTGAAGAACCTCCTTTGGGTCTCTCCTTAAAAACCCTAGGGATGTTATTTTCAAGTGAAAAGAACTTATATATCATGTATAAGAATGTTTTTAAGAGGATTTGGAAGGGTTTTTTTAAGAAAAATAGACCAAACATTGTGAAAATGGGAGGATATGAGGTTCCCTTATATAAGTGAGTAGCGGGGAACCATTTTAATTACTTAAATATTTATATTAATATAAATTAATTATCAGGTTCATGCGTATCCAAATTGATATGTTTCAAAGATATGATATTGTTAAGTTGAAATCCTCTCATCTAATAATGTTTATATATATTTATTTTATTTTTTCACCCTTTATCTTCTAGTTTTAACCACCTGTTATCCCTTTTGATGATTACCGTGATATCAAATTATTTTACTCTTTGGGGGTTAAGAATGTTACTATAAAATAAAATGTTACCCATAAATATAAAATGGTTAATATTTTATAATTTATATAGTTAACTTGGAAGAATATGTTATTTTTATGAATTTTAATTCATTAGTAAAATGTTATTTAACAAAATATCCTATTAATGTCATTTTTGTAACTATCCACATAGTTGAATTTTAAAACAATCCTATTAAAATGGAATTAGAATATAAAATTTTAACATATCACTAATATGTTATATGTATCTATAAAATTCACAAGATATAATAATCCATTCAAATTGTGTTGCAACAAATATTTTTATAAATCTTTTATTATATTTTTCTATTACTTGAAAAAGTACTTTGTTTGTGTTCTTTAAGAATTTAAGCCAATTAATCCATCACTAAAGATTTTAAAATAAATCCATGATGAATATAATTAATTGATATTTGAAAAAAAAATTAGAACTGAACCTAAACTCTTTTTATCCTTATGAAAAAATATTATAGACCTTAAAACAAAGAGAGATACTTTTTGTATTTATTGATAAAAAATAAGGTCTTACATTTTTATTTATTTTTTTATAATACCATTTTTAATTAGGTTTAGGGGGGAAATTATATGAACCATATAAACAGAGGATAATAGCCAATTATAGGACCCTAAAGGACCCAAAGACTTGAAACCACAATAAATTTTCCTCCCCAACATATTTTTTTGGTATAATTAACCATCTCCTCACCTTGCAAGGTTGCACAACTAACATTGCCTCATGCATAGATGAATAGTTCCTAGTATAGATGGATGAATTCATAACCTGTCATTATTATAATATAATATCCCTAAAATGGTATTTTATATTTCCTTGAAGCCTTATATGGATCAAAAATAGAGTTATTTTAAAGCCTGGATTTTTTTTCTCTCATTGACATCGTCGTGATTTTTTCTCTCCACTAGATTCACTCCCTGCCCGCACAAAAGTGGTCATCTCTGGGATCCCACTGATATCATAAACAACTAAAATCACTCCAAGTTGATTCACCAACTCACCTCACCATCCCACTTCCACCATGACCATCTAAGCTACAAGCATATGTGATGCACAATGTCGACGCCTCCCCCAGAACATCGCCTGCCATGTCCATTGCCATGGACGTCTATCATCACCGACATATGTCTTGACCTGCCTAGAAATACTGAATAAATCCAACATCCCTAAATAAATGGTATTATTCTTGGATTTTATTTCTAGATTTTATGTAGGATGATTGGGCGCTTTACCCCTAGGTTAGTCCCCAAATACGATATTTTTTATTTATTCATTACTTAAAATAATATTAATGTAATTATCAAATAGAAATGGTAAAAAAAATTCATATCATTGAATATTAGATGATTATAGTCAAACAAAACTAATATAATATAAATAAAGTAGGTCTTAGATCGTTTTAAAGCCTTGTCAAATTATTTTCATCATTAATTACCTTAATTGACCTTACTGATGTGAAAAAGATTTACCACGATTACTATTTATAATGGCCAAAAATAAAAGGGGGATATTTACCAAATATAAACCTCATGATTGTAAATATATAATCTATTTTATTAAATTAAATTTATATTTTCTATATAAATTCATTTTAATATAAGTGCACAAAATACAATGAAAATTGTTTATATATATATGCATTTTTAAAAATAAAACCATATTTATTCTTATTCCATCATGAGTAAAAACTATTATATGGATATTAAAAAATTTGATTTAATATATAATATATAAATTTTATTAAAATAATTCATTAATATGGATTAATCTAATTTATTTTAAAAACACATTATGAATATAAATAATATTTTTTTAGAAGAAAAAACATCCTTATTTACCTTAAAAACATTTATTATAATTCTAACCAATTAATAACCCTATTCATACCAGAAAACCCAAAGTCTCGACAATAACTATCAAATTAAATAATAATGTTCAATTTTATATCACAATTTGTATAAAATCATTGTTTCTTCTAAGGCTATCTATCAAAGAAAAAAAATTATTCACATAGAAATATATAATAAAATATCGAGATGCTATATTCTACTCCCTTATTCACCCTAATTTTTTTTACTTTGATACAAACATCTGAGGATACTTTTACCTCATCATATCCTCAGGTTCTTACATATCTTCCTTAAATTTATTGTTTCACCACAAAACATTGACCATGTGAGTGGTTTTGTTTCATAACACTTTCTATCTATGATCCAAAATCTCAACCAGTTGTTCCTCATATAATATATCTTCATCAAGTAGTTAAATACATGTGAATGATTAGGTAAGTACTTCCTTAGAAGAGACACATAGAACACATCATGAAACTGAGAGTGATTCATTGGAAGTACTAAGTGATAAGCTACCATCAAGATATTGTGAATAATTTCTAAGGAATTCATATGTATAGGGATCAACATTCCATTCTTTACAAATCTCATTAACTTATTCCAATGAGATATTTATAGGAATACCTTATCACTAACATTGAACTATAGATCTCATATATTATTGTCTTCATAACTATTTTTTCGACTTTGAGCTACCTTTATGTGTTGGTGAATGAATCTGACCTTCTCTATAATTTTCATAGAAAGATCAGGTCCTAATAAATTTCTTTCTCGAACTTCATTACAACATGTTATATATCTACACTTCCTATGATAAAGGGTTTCATAAGGATCCATCATAATTCTTTATTAAAAGCTATTTTTTATGAAAATTCCACTATAGGATGGTGTTGATCTCAAACACCTTTGGAATCCATAGATTATGCTCTCAACATATCTTCTAGAGTTTAAATATTCCCATTAGAATGATTATCTATCTGAGGATGATAATAAACAATGAAACTAAAATATATATCTAGAGCCTACTATATACTTCTCTAGAACATTGTGGTAAACCAAATATCTTGATTTGATACATTTGAGAGTGGTACTCCACAAAATCATATATACATTTTAATGTACATATGAGTTAGTTGATCAAGAGATAAATATTCTCTAATAGTGATAAAATTTATTGATTTCATAAAGTTATCAACTATAAACTAAATATAATTATACCCTTTAGTTTTGTTGAGCAGTTTAATGATAAAATACAATGTAATGTTTTCACATTTCCATTCTGGTATGGGTAATGGTTATAACATCCCCTTATATTTTCATCAATTGTCCTTAAATTACTAACTTAATATGAATCGAGAAACATACTCTACACTATCTCTTTTCATTTTATCCCACTATAAATACTCTTTCATATCTCTATACATATTGATACATCTAGGATGAATTTAGAATTATGGATTTTGATCATCATCCACAAAATCATTCTTCATGTCTTGTATTTAAGGAAAACATACTTAGTTATTGAACCTTTACCATTCTAGCATGATCATGGTTAGACTACATTCCTCACCTTTATCTATAATTCCATGTCTTCCTTTTTTCATCTTAATATTCGCATTGTTGTATGGTTGAACATTCATCTGAGAAAGATATGATCGATCCCCTAACATAATTATTTCAAGATCTATCTTCTTTAAATATATAAATATTGTATCTCTTTCAATCCTCATCATGGAAAAAATGGCATGGTCTTTCTGACACCTAAAACCATCCACCTAGTTCATTTTCCCATAGTATCAATGTATCGAGAATTCGTAATATTTAATCAACTATAATAATTTTCTCTAGTGTATATTCAACTATTTATCTATAAATATAAAATTAAATCTTGTATGATTAGTATATTTATCACACGTTTCATCATAAAAAATAATGCCTCTATAAATTTAATGCAAAAAAATATCACTCCTCACTCCATATCATGATTCATGTAATTTTTATCATGATTTTTTAATTGGTGAGAGGAATAACATATAATCATATAATTTTATATCATAATCCATATTATTCATTTATTTGATGCATCAATGTATATCAAAAACCCTTCTATACTATAGGGTAGTGTAGCATAGGTGCATTGACTAACCTTCTATTTTGTTTATTTAAATTCTCCTCACATTATTCTATTTACAATAACTTAACCCCCTTTAGGGTCAATATGTTGAGTGGATTAGATAGTCATTATAAATCCATTACCAATCATTGATATTATCTATCCATCCTAAAAAACTATGGTTCTTGGTTAACATGGTTAGTCTAGGTTATTTCTTATTAACTTTCAAATTTGAAGGATCCATGAGTATACCCTCATTTGAAATTATATAACCTAAGAATGTGATTTTTAATATCCAAAATTCACACTTGGTAAATTTGGAATATATATTCTCCTTCTATGGGGAAATAAACATAATACTAAAAAAATCATCATGATATTGCTTTATATTTAAATATATTATAATATAATTTATAAATAATATCCCAAAATCATTAAAGTAATTTATAAATACTATATTAAATAAATCTATGAAGATGGAAGGAGAACGGGTGTGTCTAAATGGAATTACAATAATTTCATAATGACCATACATCATATGGATAACTATTTCGTGTTTATCCTCTTTCTTGACCCATAGTTGATGATATCCAAATTTAATATCAATCTTGTAGAAATACTAATCTCCCTGTAATTGATTTAATGGATCATCATTATGAGGTTGAGGATACTTGTTCTTAATAGTGATCTTTGTTAAGTTACTAATAATCAATGAAAAGATGAATTTATCCATCTTTATTCTTAACAAAAAGGATAGGTGCACCCCATGGTGACTCTATAGGCTCAGTGAATCCCTTATTTAGATTATTCCATAATTTTAAATTCAATTCCAATAACTCAATTGGTTTTATTCTATTTAGAGTCTTTCAAATTTGTGTAGTATCAGGTATGAGTTCTATTGAAAAATAAATTTCATGATTCAAGGGAAGATTAAGAAACTATTCTGGAAAGAAATCAATAAAATCTCATAAAATAATTATATGCTCAATTTTGTGCTTCTCCATAGACATTTGAGATAAATATCCCAAATAAATCGGTAGTAAACCCCATATTATGGAAGTAATTTCCATTGGGAGTTAAGAGTCATCCTTTAACAGATATTTGATCTTAGGTTGATTCAGAAAATTGAATATAACTTACCTTTATTAACAATTGATGTGGGATCTATACTGAGAGAGGTAATCCATGCCACAAATTACATCAAATTCAACTAGAGGATGAATAATAATAATTGCAGGAATCACATTCCCACAAAATTATATCGAATATGATCTATAGAAATGACATGTTATCATTTTATGATTAGGATTTTTCACTTTTAACACATCATATAATCATTGATTTTGTGATGTGATACCCTCGTAAAATTCTTCAAGTGTAAAATAATAGATATATCATGAATTAAATAAAACATTTTTAATTTTAGATTGTATGATAAGTCTAATTTTCACCACATTATTAGGAACTTCGAATTTATTTTTAGTAACTAAATAATCATATTCTTCTCCCATTTGATTCTTTTGTGGTATGTTACCTTTATGATTGGGGGAATTGGTTTGAATAATACACCATATCATTATACTTGAATCACTGGACATATATGGGTTCTTCTTATTCCTTACATTCAAGAAACTTTTTACCCCATTCTCCACACTCGGAAAAATGTCATGTTCCCATTAAGTAAGTACCTACGAAGTTCAATCCATAATTATCACATGTTAGAAATGTCATCCTCAGTTTGTTCATCTTTTACATATTTATTTATTTTTTCTAGTGATTAGTTAGTCTCTTCTTTTCATTAGTTACCTTTAAGGTATAAAAACTAGATAATTATTTCGATATCTTGAATGCAGGTGACACTATATAATCATATGATGAAAATGTTTGAGAAATTACTACCCATTGGAGAATCAGTTTATGCCCACAAAGGAGAGAGTAAATCTTTCATTTCATATTATATATTTATTTCACATCATGCCTTCCTATTATTGTAAAGTTCGTCACATACTCTGCAATATATTCTTATTCCTTCTTCTTTAATGTGAGGAAATTCCTCTCCATTTCAGCACACTCTTCTCAGAAGAATTGTTTCCCAAAAAATATCAATTTAAAATTTATATATTTCATTTATTAAATTTCATCAACCAACATAGTTTTTTGGATCATTACCACCAATGATCGACATTACTATTCAAACAATACACTACCAAAATTATATTTTCATTTTCACTACTTCCAAAATCTAAGATTATAATTTTGAGGGATATGTTCCATTTTTCAGCTACTAATAAAATCATGGTTCGATTAAAATTATTATACTTATGATACATGGAGTGATCTATCATAGGTAAATCACATTTTGGAACAATATGTTTCTCTATATATAAAGGTTTGTTCATCATAACCTGAGTTAGCTTCCTTAATATATCCATGACATTCTTAGTTCCAACAGTAGATGTGTTGGATTGGTCGGCAAGGAAATACATATATTTACTGCAAGTTTTGATCCCCTTTCTTCTATTAGAATATATTACTAAACAATGGTACACATTGAGTTAGCTCATAATCATCATGAATATTTTTCCATAAATTTAAAATCTATATAATGGTAAAAGTCCTCAAAAACTATAATAGATTATCATAATTCTCATGCTAGTTATGTAATTTTAAAATCTAGTTCACAAGGTTCCTACTAAACATTCTCTGATATCAAATATAAATACCTGAATCCAGTAACCCATACTTAGTGTTTACTTTATATTACATTGGTATAAGAAACAAAGGATCTCATCACACATGATCGATCAGTTTAGTAGTCCAGGAAACAAATATACCCACATGATTCACATTTTACACTAGAAATATAAAAAAATATCATAAGATACATTATTCCATTAGTGGTATGATTTGTAATATCCTTCATCAAATATTTTGGAAAGGAAAAGAGATATAGAGTGATCTTAGATTCTTAGTAAGGGTTACTTATAATATAAGTTATCATGAGAAAATAAGGTATAATTAATGTGGTACATTTGTTAATAAAAACACACGTCATTCAATCAAAAACTTAAGTTTAATGAGAATCCATGTATAATGTGATGTCCCAACCCTAGGTGCCACTCAAAGGTTCCCCAAGCCCAATTGGACACATGTCCCCAATCACATCTCCCCGAACACTAGAGGCTGAAGACTATCAATGAAGGCATATAGTGTGTTTGTTGGGAGAATATGCCCTCATTTAAAAAGTAGTACACATAAAATAAATATAATAATAGGTGAATATTGTAAGTTTTAAGATAAATAGATGAGATTGTATAAGTAGAAATTATAAACATTAGACCATTAACCCACCATAGCAGAATCATAAAGGAATAATAAATACCATAAGTAATTGATAATAATACTCAAAATCTGGTGAAAATGTAAGTCATGTGTCTGCAAAACTATAAAATTAGTATACAAGGAATTAGTATATACATGATATACAAAAGAAGAAAAAATAATCCAAAAACTATCCAATCATCCTGAGCTCTATCTCAGTCATCTAATACCAAGATCCATCTTAAGAAATTAAGCAATACCAGGTGTCCAAGGAGGGATGATTCCCTTTGTTAACACATGTATTCATTTAATCTTCCTAGGTAAGAATGGAAGCACATATAGGGTATGATATAAATCCTAGAAGGGCACCACTAGTGGTGTTTATGACAACAAATCCATGTAATATAAATAGAAATAGCGTGGAAGAATCCATATATAAAAGTAAAGAAGTACAGTAATGTTAATTCCAAGTACCTACTTTAGCCTTGGTTGGGGTATGAACATGTATCCATTTCATCTATTAATTATTCTCTTATTTATATAGTAATTCATGTAAGGTATAACTAGTACAGACATATTTTCATGATAATAATAGTAGAGGATCCATGGTATAACAAGGTATCCTGGAATGTTGAAAATAGTGAAGATGATCAATGCTATTAACCAAGGAATCCTTGACCTTAGGGGTTGATCCAAATTAATAATAATGTTTATCCTAGATATAAGGGTAAGTGTTTTATCTAAGGGGCATCACCCAAGGCATTCTGTAATAACATTATTCTAACTGAGTCCAAGAAATCCATCCAAGGTAAAATGGGATAAGCAATAACTGATACCAAGGGTGTATCCAAGGCACCACATGTCCATAAATGTCATGCTTGATATAAAGAGTGTATCTAAGTCATCCTATAATGATAATGGATGGATCCTATTGTGTCATATCGAGTATCCACTTGTTGAAAGAGATCGGGTTCCAAGGTGGGTATCATCCTTGGTAACCGACATCCTTGAATTAGAATGGCATCCATGAGTTCTCAAGGAATTCTCTCAAGAATCCAAGGTGGGATTGAGTCTAACCAATCCTATAAATAATAGGTCCATATGGAATAGGCACCCTATAATTGACTCATTATATTAAATTCTCCATGTATTTCTCATGCCTTTTATAATTCATTTGGTTCATCCCTTTGAATTTCATTAATGTGAAAAAGAATAAATATGCAAGAAACCATTTAGTACATAATTTAATTAATAATTAATTAGGTTCACTCTTCTAACTTACATTAGTATGGAAATTTATTCTATGAATGTTTAATAATGTCATTTATTTACATTTTAAAATAGACCAAGTGATTTATATAGATATACTTTCCAATTACAATTAAGATTCATGAATTAATTAAACCACTTAACTTAGAAAGGTCAATTAAAATTATCATATTTAATTTATACCCATTACAATTCAAAATTAATTTTATTAATTAAGGTATTACCATTAATAGTTTCAATACATTGCACACCCGAACGATAGTACAAACAAACATAACAAACCACTAAATGAATATGTAAGGAAAATAACATACATGGGGTGGTTGACATTGAGGATATGACCTCCAATGATGATGGACATATATGTAAGGAGTCTTAGATTATTATTCTAATGACTATAATAAAGGAAATTAAAATTAAACAGACAGTGCCCAATGAAATTTTTGTTCGCTCAGTGATGGAAATTTATAAAATGGCAAGACTTGAAGGATGAGTCATAAACCAGCTAACATCAGCTCATACAACTCTAATCATCAAGTATCAACCTTTATTTTGTCCAGGATTGGAAGAAAAATGAAGAAAAGATCAATTCCCTAAAAATAGGTCTTATGATCCAACATCTAAATATCTTCATCTATATAAAGAAGAATGAAAAATAGCTTAATATCAATCGAGTAATTACTGATGCACATCCAACATGATGAACATGGATCAAATCAGACTTTTAATCAGAGAATGGGAGAAAAACCAATCAAAGAGGGATTGAGAGATCAAAAAGGGAGAATATAGGGCTCCCTGACCACTGGATCAGGTAAGGAGAAAGTACAATGGGTTAAACTCTTCATTTAGGTCATTTTCTTAAATTCACACTAAAATATAGTGGTGGGCAATTCGGATTCACGGTTAGGTTGCACAGTTATAGAAAATGTGCACCAAACATTCTAATAACCTTCGCTAAAAACTATATATATTCAACACAGGCATGTAACCCATGGTGCATAGTTAGGTAACACTATGTGACCTACTTCACCCCACTGTCCATCCCTATACGGATAGAAGAGACCATGTGGATTGGGGTGCACAGTTCCTACTAACCATGTTTCCTAATATTTTTTCTCCACTGGTCGGTCTTCTGAGATCTGAACATGCACCAGAATCCCTATAGACCTTTTTAACCTCATAGGGCATTCATATTAGGTCCAAAATAAACAATTAGACCAAATTTAAAAAGCGTATGTACCTGTGATAAAATTTGGGTTCTTACAATCTTCCCCCTTAAAGGAACTCGTCCCTGAGTTCACCTCCAAGGGTGGAGAGACACTATCATAGAAAAACTATGGAAACTATGCATGTACATTGGCCTCTTGCTTCCAAGTCTCATCCTATACATGGCTATACTTCCACAAAACTCATACTAAAGGGACAGACCGGCCTTGGAGAGCCTTCATGCTTCGTTCAATGTTGTATATAGGAAACTACTCAAATGAAGTATCAAAATCTAGATCTACTTCCTCATGATTAAAAGTATGATATGGGTCTATGTGATAGTGGTGAAGCTGTGAAATGTGGAAGACATCATGTATGGTATGGTACCCCTAAGGTAATAGAATTTGATATGTTGTCACCCTGAATCTATCCAGAATCTCAAATGACCCTTCATAACAAGGGGATTGCTTCCCTTGCCACTGTATCAATATATGCACAAGAATGGGTGATACCAACAATAAAACATGATCCTTCACCTCTAAATCTAAAGGTTTTCGATGGTTATCGGCATAAGATTTATATCCTGACTTAGTAGTAGACATATTCTTCTGGATCAGCTGAACCGGCTATAAAGTCTCTTGAACAAGGAGATTACTTAGTAGGGATGCCACTCCTACCTCTAACCAGTACAGGGGTGAACGACACATCCTACTATATAAGTCCTTAAAATGATCCATATAAATTTTCAACTATAATCTATTATTATAGGAATACTATATCAGAGGGATATGATTCCCCTAAGAACCATTGAAATCATGGATTCATGCTCAGAGTATGTCCACTAAAACCTATATCATCTATCCCTACTGGTCAATGGTATGAGGGTGAAAGATTGTGCTCAGAATCATCTGTGTACCAATTTCCTTATGTATCCCCTACCAAAACCTCGATCTAAAATAAGAATACCTATCTAAGATGATAGTATAAGGGACCCCATGTGGTTGTATAATCTCATGAACATACAATTTTCCCTTATCATCAACTTATAAAGTCACCCATATGGGACACAAGTGGGATAACTTCTTTATTATATCAATGACCACACAAATTACATCGGTGCCTTGAGTAAACCTTGGTAAGTCAACTAAAAATCCGTGGAAAATTTTTTCCCATTCCCATTATGGGACTGGAAGGGACTATAAAAATCTATCAGGTTTTTGGTTCTCCACCTTCACTTGCTGATAGTTGGTTCACCTTTTGATCAAACATGCTATCTAACATTTCATCCCTTGAAAATAATATTGGTGCTGCATATATCGATACATCTTGTATATGACTTTATGAACAACCCACTAAGAAGCATGGTTCTTGTGAACCAATTCCACCCTCATATTTTTAGGAACCCAGACATGTCAATGTATACATAGAATGTCATATTTGTCTATAGACCAATCTAGATGTGTGTCCTCTCCTAAAATATTATCTAGGAGAACCAATCCTTTAGGATTTGAAAAATTACTACTCTTCACCTTATCCAGGAGGGAAGAGGTAAATGTCAAGGATGAGAGATAATAAAGATTGTGACTATCATGAAACTCTAGATGTAGCTCAAAAAAGAGGTCCATAAATTTCTAATCATCACTAGCTTCATGTATAGACCATGCCTAATATTTCCAACTCAGTGCATCAGCTTCTACATTTCCTTTTCCAGGAGTATAGGAAAGCTCAAAATCAAATGAATAAAGATATTCAATCAATATTCACTATATAAGATTCAAGTCACATTGTGAATAGATATATTTGATTCTCTTTTGGTTTTCATACACCACAAATCACTCACCCATCACAAGGTTTCTCTAGTAGCATAAGGAATGAACAAGTGCCTCTAGCTCGAGGCCATGAATTGGGTATTTTCTCTCATGAGACCTTAACTGCCGAAATATGTACACAACAACTATATCCTACTCCATTATCACTACTCCCAAGATGATTCTCGATGAATCACCAAAAACTATATATCCCCTACTTGGGTTTGGAAGAATCAGCGTATATTCCAAGGTAATCCATCATTTTAGCTTCTAAAAGGATTTCACACACTCTTTCGACCATTGGAAATTAACACCCTTCTTTGTAATGCCAGTAATAAGTGAATAAAGGTGTGATAATTCCTATATAAAATGCATGTCATATCCAACCATCCCCATGAAACTATATATATATAACATTTTCTTGGTCTTCTATTGATAAATAATAACCCTTGCATTATTTTTGTCAATATATACTCTTTATTCATAGATAAAATGACCTAATAAGTGAACTTTGTCAATCCATAAGTGGAATTTATCATTATTAGAATAAAGGTGGTACTCTATCTGTGTACTTTGAATGATCTAGATATATTTAGCATGGTCATTATGATTAAGAGAATACACCAATATTTCTTCAATAAAGAACATGAAAAAATAATCTATATAGGGGTGGAAAACCCCATTCATCAAATCCATGAAAATGGAGAGCATGTTTGTAAGACCAAATGGAATATCAAGATAATTATGCAGGTCATAACTAGTATAAAAATATGTATGAAGTATGTCTGAAGTTTTGACTCACACCTGATGATAGCCTAATCTTATTTCAATCTCAAAAAACACCCTATCTTCTCAAATATGGTTAAATAGGTCTTATATCTGATGTAGTGGATATTAGTTATTGACTATAAGTTGGTTCAAGCATCTGTAATCCATGCATAAACAAATGGTCACATCCTCCTTATTTTCCAAAAGAATAAATGAACCCAAAGAGGAATTGTTTGGCCATATAAACCTTTTATCCTCTAAATCCTCTAACTATTTCTTGATCTCCTAGTCCTCAGTAGGTGACATCATTTAAATAGGAATGAACACTATTTCTACTCATATAATAATCTCAATCATAAAATCTATCTATATCTTTGAAGGTAATCCAACAAAATCATCAGGAAATACATACCTGAAATAATATACTACTGGTGAGAAATATTATAGGTTTACTCCTTTCTCCTCCATGAAGAGACAATAAATCTAGGAATTCACTCCACTAATCCCATGATGTTCTGGTACGGATCTACTACCTTGAAAATCCCACCTACCCTGGTATAAATAAATGCTTCTCTCTGGTGATATAAAGGATACCATGTGTTGATAGCAGTCTACAGAGGCATAATATGGGACCAACCAATCAATCCAAAGAATGAAATCAAAGCCTATCATCTCAAGAATAATGAGGTCCCACAATAATTTATAACTACATACCTCAAGTGGATAGTTCCTTCATTTCCGCATTCCCTCTATCCATACTCACAATAGTGTAACTAGGGTTATTACACCAAAATTTTATTGAACTTATATCCCAATACATTGTACAATATATAAAGATATAAAACAGTGTGAAAACATCTAATAAACAAAGAAGATACTATAATGGAGGATACTAGAGTAATACCTTATACTACGGATGGTCATACACTCTAATCATCAAGTATTAGGTAAAAATAATTAAACTGACTTGATCCACAACCTCGTGCTACTACTATACTACACTAAGTATAACCACTCTACTAGCACTGCTAATCTTGAGCCTGGATACCATGGCCACGACCTCCTCCTCATCCAATCCAAATGGTTCTACTCCAACTTCTTTCCTAACATGTCATAAAAGAACCTACCCTTAAAGTTGGATCTACTGTAGAACATTTTCCACTAGAAGTAGATGGAATGGTTTGATATAATCTCTAAAGGTTCCCCATACGGCTGTAAGAACGACACTCCATCGTCTCTCTATCACACTGAGAAATCATATTCCTCTACCTTCCACACTGATGACATAAAATGGAGCTTCTGATGTGGTTACTCTAACCATTGTTTATCTAATGAGAAACCTTGGGAGAATGTTTCCTACTACCATAAGAACTACTGGCCTTCCCCAACACTGATCCTCTATTCCCAATACTATCACCTTCACTTAGGTTTCTCTCATTAATAAGAGTCTGATTGCTGATTTTAGAGAAAGTGGGAAGGTGAGATACATTCACCTAAGTGCCAATGGCATATGAGATCCCATCCTAATAATTTATATCATGTTATAACTCATCGCCATCTAGAAGTGGAACAAAGAAATGAAACTCAGTAAATAATGTTGAATAATCCATAGATGACCTGTCACCCTACTCTAGATTCATAAACTCTCTAGATTAGTCAACCCAGGTGTATGATGAAATAAGTGATCATAGATAGTAGTTTGGAAATAATCCTATACCATAACATGATGATGACCAGCCTGGGTAATCATATTTCACTGGAATGTGTCCAAATCCCAAAGCATATAGGTGACAAGATTGACCCTTTTTCTCTTGAGGTGTCTCCACCTTCTCAAAGATAGATAGAGTAGCCTCCATCCAAGACTCAGTAGCCTATGGACTACTGTCCCTTGAGAATGTGGGAGGATTCTACTCTTGGAACTCATGTCTCAGATTGGCCATTATATTTTTAGGGCATGGAGCACATTCCTTGGACTGCATCAGATTTAGGAATCACATGAAGCTAAGAATTAGTTCCTAGGTCTGGTATACTAGGTGGTGCATCAAGTGACAATCTTGGAGATAAGATTGGGGGCTTATGGGATACCACGTATAGAGCATGGTCATCTCCACTCTTCTATTTCACAGTACAATGATGTTATGGTGTAATTGGTCTATAAATTATAAGCACACACCTCATATCAATATTTAAGACTGGATAAAAGAAATTGTGGAAGTATAACCTAAAAACTAATAGACCACTACCCAAGGTGCACTACCACAACTACCCACTTTGGAGTCCAATTATTGGTAAATGTTCAAGAACAAATTATAGGGGTTCCATTAGGTGAAGAATCAACTATACCTTTCCTCTTCATTTACTAGAAACCATTTCATTTTATAAGTCAAGATTTACTTTTTAAGTTGCATTTTCTTATAATATTATATCAAAATTTGATTAAAATGGATTTTCATTCTCAGTAAATTAGGGCATATACACCTATCACTAAATGAGACAACCATTTAATCATAATTAAATCCCATCTACATTCATCTTAGAATGTAACATGTTATGTACGATGGATTGAATTGGTAAACTACCCATTCTATCCCAAGACGGGTCATACACATCATAAATTGAAACTGGAAATCACTCAATCATAGCCAAAGAGATTCATAGGAAAAATATAACTACCATAGAATCACTCAAAAATCATAGGAAAAAAAGCAATGAAAGCATTAAAATTAACCTATATGGCACGGAATGTGAATTTTATGTACCTATGATGATGCATGTAAAAATGCTCCTTGGACTCATGTCATCAGGACAAGGATGAAATGAAATCCTCAATAATAATAATAATAATAACACTCACATAACATGTGTATCTCCCAAATATATATGATATCAATAGCAATAGGAAAAATATAGAATAACAAATCTCATTCTTGGAAACTCAGAATTTACCCCAAACATTTTTTAGCTATGCCCAAAAATGGTTTATAAATAAGTACCAAAACATTCGTAATATCATATCTGTTGTCTATAAAGGGTTAATAAGGAATAAAATTACCTCTAATACCCCTTTATGACATCATAAACATAGGTTTCACTCAATGGTTCCCAGAAACTAGTTGACCGCATGCCCTCAAGTGTATCTCCCTGAATTCCAAAGTCTTATGACTAGCAGCAAGGGCCTAGGGTGCATTTGTGGGAATAATATGACCTCATTAACATAGAGGAACACATAAGATAAATTTAACAATAGGTAAATAGCAGAATAAGTACGATAAACAGATGTAATAGTGGAAGCATACACTATAAATGCTGGACCACTAACCCACCATAGGCATACATGAATAATAAATAATAGAAGAAACTGTTATTAACACCTAAAAGATGATGATAATTTATTTCATGTGTCTAAAAAACAATAAAATGGGTATAAATGGAAGAAATATATACATGTTATATAAAATTTGAAAAAATAGAATCAAAAAACTATACAATTATCTTCAGCTTCGGTTTGGTCATCTGCTACCAAGATCCATCCTAAGAAAGAAAGCAATATCAGGTGTTCAAGGCCAGATTCTTCCCTTTTTCAAAACCTCTATACATATAATATGTCCTGCTACCAATGGAGGCCTATATATGGTGTGATATAAATATTAGTAGGCCATTGCGAATAGAGTTTATGACATTCATTCCATGTAATATAAACTGAAACATTGTACACTCATGCATGTATAAAAGTAAAGTAGTACAATAATGTAAATACCCAGTACAAGCATCAGCCTCAGATAGTTTCTAAACATGTAACCATTTAATTTATTAATTATGTTCTAGTTTATATATAAAGTAAATTGAGTTATAACCATTATTCACATCATGTAATGATAATAATAATAATAATAGAGTATCCAAGGTGTGAAAAGGCATCCTACAATGATGATAATAGTGAAGATGGTCCAAGGTAATAACCAAGTCTTCCCTGGCCTTAGGGGTTGAGAAAACCTAGTAATAAACTATATCTAGTCTATAATGGTAAGATTGTAATCCAAGGGACATCACCCAAGTCATTCCACAATAACATAATTCTAACTGATTCTAGGGAATTAATCTAAGATAAAATGGGATATGTAATAATTGTTCCCAAGGGTGTTTCCAAGGTTCCACATGTACATATATGTATTTTTTGATCCAAGGAGTGTATCCAAGGTATCCTATAATGATAATGGATTGATCTTATGGTGTCATAACATATATCCACATGTATAAAAAGAGAAGGTTCCAAGGTTGGTATCATCCTTGGAAATTGGCATCCTTGATTCGAAATAAAGTCCATGAGTGCTCAATTAATTCCCTCATGAAACAAAGATGGTTCGATTTTGACCTCCCCTATAATAATGAATAGGTTGATATGAAATAGGCACCATATAACTAATTCATTTTACAAATTTTTCCATCTATTACTCATTCCTTTTTATAATTCATTTGATTCAAGTTGTTTCATTTCATTAGTGTGACAAGGAATAACCATGTATGAAACCATTTGGTGCATAAGTTACTTGGTCATTAATTAGGTTCAACATACTACCTTCGATAAGATTGGAAATGTGTGCTATAGATGTGAAACCAAGTCATTAATTTAAATTTAAACATAGGCCCAATGATATATATAGGTATACTTGATAATTACAATTGAGATTCGTGAATTAGTTTAAGAACATACCTTAGAAAGGTCAAGTGAAATTATCATATTCATGGGATAACCATTACAATTAAAAATTAATTTTATTAAGTGAATTCTTTCCATTAATAGGATCAATCCATTGCATCCTCTAACGGCGGCACAAACAAACATTCCAAACCACTAAAGGTGTATTTATGGAAAACAATCTACTTGGGATGGTCAGAGTTGAGGATACAACCACAAAAAATGATGAGAATATATGTAAGTATTATTAGAATATTTTTATAATAAATATAAGTAGGTAAATTGAATATAAACAAGAAACACCCAATGACATCGGCCAGTTCACAATGATGTAAATTTATAAAATGGTGAGATTTGCAGGATGATTCATTGACCACCAACCTTTTTCTCTGACAACTCTCTTCATCTAGTATCATCATTTAGTTTTCCATGGATCAGAAGAAAATTGAAGAATGGATCAACACCCTAAAAATAGGGCATATGAGCCTGCATCTAAATAGTGTCATCGATTGAAAGAAGAATGAAAACATCTCAAGAAGAATTGAGTACTTACCAATGTGTATCCAATGTGATGACCAAGGATTGAATCGGACTTTGGATTAGAGAACTGGATAAAATCCTATCAAATATGGTTTTAGAGATCAAAAAGGGATCATAGAAGCTCCATATCAACTGGAATGATCCGAGGATCAATGAGGGTTGGTAAAAAAATTCATTAAGGGAATTATCATAAATTTATAAAAACAAATTGAGGCACACATTTTGGCTGAATTGTTTTTCAAATAGTGCACCAAACATGCAAGTATTACTACATCGATAAGGGACCCTCATAGTTAGGTTTCATGGTTAGGGAAACCATATTCCAACCATGCGAATCACCTCTACTAAAGAAATGAAAATATTCTGCATGGGAGTGTGTCCCCTAGTGCACAGTTATGGAAAACTATGTGCCCTAATTCACCCCATTATCCATCCCCACATGGTTAAGAGAGACCTTACAATCTAGGTCCCATGGTTTTTACAAAACATTTGGCCTAGGGTTTTTCTCCACGGACCAACATTCTGAGCTTTGAACAAGCCTCATACACCCCTCGAAACATTTCTAACCTTATAGGGAATCCATATTAGGTCCAAAATAAAGAATTAGATAAAATTTAAAAGGATCCATAATAGAGCTAAAAATAGATTATTATAGATAATATCAACATATAAAACACATGGATAATGAAAAATTAATTCTTAATAAATTAAATTCATAATTTTTTACATTCATGATCAATGAATTTCAATCCTAATATCATTATCCTACCAATATACCCTCTCAACCAAGACATCATTCATAATTAATGGTTAGGTGTAAACCAAATTACGATTTAATTTTTCAAGATTTCTTATTTTCTTCATGATATATGTAGATTCTTCATGGGGTTATATATAATTAGGACCTAGACATCACTTGTGCATCTTATAAATTCATTTTGTATTGAATTATCAATAAAATTCATTTTCAAAAATTCTATACAATTCAAAATTTATCAGTATTAAATCGATAATATAGAAAATTAATATTTCATCATCATAAACCATCTAGAGATAGAATAAATATGGTATCATTGGTTCATATCCTTAGTAACATTAATGGGTTTTTGTATAGTTGAAAACTCCTATGAAAGTTCACTAGAACCTTTCTTGATGAAAATACCCTTTTATTTTTTTAAAAAATTATTTAAAATATAAAATTTCCCATAATTTTAGGAAAAATATTTTCTTTAAAAATAACCATGGACAATTATAAAGGAAGATTCAATTAAAAGAGTAGTCATGATGGTGGGAAGATCTGTTCATTCAATGTTTGTTAAAATAAATATTTTATTCAAAATTTTAGTAAAATGTAAATAATTTGGAAAATGATAAGAAGATCCATTTAAAAAATTTAATAAAAATAAAAAATGGAAAAAAACTTTAAAAATCAAAGGAAAATATTAAATAAATTTATTAAAACATTTATATGTAGAAAAATTATTCATAACCTAATAGGAAATAAATTTTGGTTTTCTTAAAAAAATTTCCAGACTATTTAAGTAAAAAACTAAATAAATTATTCTATTAAATGAAAATTATATTAATAACCAGAGAAGGTGAAAATAAATTTAATTATTAGATAAGGATCATATAATTTCCCTCAAATAAAATTTAATCATAAATAATCCTAAAATAAAATTGTATTATAGAAGAAATCTCTTACCTCAAGATCATCTTTCCTCATAAGTGATTTTAAAATCATGTTTAATAAAACTAAGTTTATTATAATTCTATTCTATAATAATATAAAAAATTATAATATCATATATGATCCACTTACAATATTTTAACACTTTTTATTAATAATTGTTTATGAGAATTATCATTTATAAGTGTTAATTATTATTTTTTCAAGGAAGTATTAGTTTGGTAGTTTTAGTCCTGGAATTTTGATCATGTTTTTATCATATTTATTTTAATAATTATATACATATAATGTATATTCATTATAAAATTATTTAGAATCATCCAAGAAAGGTTTACATGAAAATTGAATCTAATAGATTTATAAATATAATATATATTCATTAGTTCCTCCTTTAAAACCATCCATGTAAAATGAAGATGAAAGATGAATCACACTACTATACGGAGACGGTAAGTTATATATATGCACGAGTGATGTTTTCACTTTCTATAATATGTAAAGAAGGTATATAATGTTTTTTCCATTATAATAAAAATGGTTAATTATATTAAATATAATAAATAAATTATTTTATAATGGATACCATATATTTAGAGGACTTAGATGGATAAATAAACTAAAAATTATCAATTAAGATGATTACCCCCTGTTTTAAGAACCTCATTTTAATATCTCCTTAAAAGTCCTAGGGATGGTCATTTAAAGATACCAAAACCTATAGAACATGTATAAGGATGTTTAAAATAAGTTTTTCTAGAGTATGGTTTTGAAAAAAGTTCTAAAAATTTGTGAAAATGGAGGATATTATGTTCCCTTTTATAAGTGAGGGGATGGGCACCCTTAGAATTACGTAAAGTATTAAATTAATATAAATAAATTTTCATGATAAAGTGGATAAAGTTTGATATATTTCAAATGTAAGATGATTTTAATTCTAAATAAATTCATATAATAATATTTAGATATGTTTAGGTGATGTTTTTACCCTTATCTATTAGTTTTAACCCCTCGATGACCCTTTTTACGATTATCGTGATATCAATGTTTTTTTCTCTGTAGGGTTCATGATTGTTCGTAAAAAAGTAAAAGTTATCCATAAGTGGAATATGTTTGATATTTTTGACCATATACCATTCACTTGGAATAAGGTGACATTTTTTATAAATTTTCATTCATTAAATAAATTATTATTTACCATAAGATACCATTAAAGTGATTTTTAAAATAATTCACATAGTTGACTTTTGAAAATAAAAATATTATAATAAAATCTGAATATAAAATTTTATCACATTGCCATTATGTAATATTTATCTATTAAAATTCATGTAACTTAATAATTCAACCAATTTTTATTCATTTTAACATTTTGAAAAATCTTTTATTTTATTTTCCTATTACTTGAACAAGTATTGTGTCGTCATTGCGTAAGACATTAAATATATTATTCCATCACTAAAAATTAAAAATAAAATACCTTTAAGAAAAAAATATTTACAATAACCATTTATAACTTAACTTAACCTCTTTTTATCCTTATGGGAAAATATTAGATATATTAAAACAAAGAGAGTGGCATTTTGTATTTATTCTTTATGTAAAATAATATTACAGTCAACATCAAAGAGAAATGACACCAAATTTACCTATCTTGAAATATTTAATGAGTTTTGGTAAAAAAATCATCCAATAAAAATAAGTTTGGATTCAGATATATTTTAATGCCTTATCACATTATTTTTAACCTTAATTACCTGATTTACCTTTACTGAGGTGACAAATGTTTCCCATGATTTCTATTTAGAATGACCAAAAATAAAAGTAATATATTTACCAAATAAGAACTACATAATTAAAAATATATAATCCATTTTATCAAATTAAATTACTATAAGTGACTTAAATTCATTTTAAAATAAATTTTCAAGCGCAATGAAATCAGTTTTTCGAAAAATTAATTTTTAAACATGAAACTGGATTAATTATTATTCCATGACTAGTAAAAAAATAGATGGATGTTAAAACTTTTAATTGAATATATAATCTATAAATTTCATTAAAATAATTCATTAATCGATATTAACCTAATTTAATTAAATAAAAACCCATTGTGTGCATAAAAACTATTTATCCAAAAATGCATCACTATTTTTCATTAAAGGATTTTATTTTATTTCTAATCGATTGATAAAATCAATACATAAATTCCAATACAAAAACTAAGTGGTAACTACCACAATAAATAATAATATTTTTATTTTATATCATGGGTTGTTTGAACTCTATGTTGCATATAACACAAGGTATCAAAGAAGTAAAATTTATTTAAAGAGAAATATATCATAAAATATTACGGTGTTACATTTCCAACATTTATTATTATACATACACAATTTTATGGTGATGTGTGTGTGTATTTACCTTATGTTTAGCCTTTCCATAATGTGATATATTCCTACTCAGTGGTTGTTTCTATCCCCTGGCCTATTAGAGGTAAAATTTGGGTGGACCACTCAACTAACTATCGGAATAGGTTAAACATTGGTGGGAAGGATCATGTAAGAGTGGTAAGAGAGGGGATCTATACTAGGGATGGTTTTTTGAGATAGATGTGTTGTGAGTATTGGATTGGGAACCTTGGGAAATGGTGTTGAAGCTTCTTGATTTTTTATATCAGGTAAAGGATCCCAGTGATGGTGTGGCAGCTGATGTATCCATACACCATGACTATAATAACCTACTTGTCGATTCGGTACACTGAGGAAACAGTTTTTCATAATCAATGGTACATGAATAATATAGGAATGATTATTTGAATTCTATATATTTTTCTAGTCATCTATCCTGGTATTATCATCATACCATAAACTATATTTTTAATCTTTTTAATGATGCCATGTGGATAGATAATGGGGATTTTGTGACAGACCCATAAGGATGATCAACTCAATGAAGGGGCTTCTGATTAGGGGAAGTCTTTGTGTTATTCCCTCTGGGTGGGTAGAAATATGTGCCCCACCCATCGAGCTGTAAGGAGACCTATCTCAAGTAGCCTAAGCTAGAATCTCCTTTCACTTTAATCACTCAATTTTATTGATGGGAAAAATTAAAATGTGTGAAGGATTAGAGTGTTGTGTGAGTTTCAGTGACAAACATGACTTTTATTTCATAGTGACCCATATCCTCAGTCAGCGTATGGTTTTTTGGAGAAACTTTCATGCATCATTTATCTTATATACACTCCTTCAAATCAGATAGTGACACTCGAGGCCAACCATCTTCAAGGAGCAGTGGGATGTTGGTGGATTATGGTTAGCTAGATGTATGAAGATACAAATATCACCTAGAAATATTTTGAACATCCTTTTAGTGAGGGGTATTATCCATACACCATAAAATCAGTTCATATTATGGAGATATTAACATTGTAGTAGGGTGACATGACCCTATTAGAGTATGTGTCGATATTCACTGAACACATGTGTTGCTCTATTTATATGATTCAAGATGGAAATTTTATGTAATGGATGTTAAATTAAGGATTTCACATAGATATTATTGTTGGTGTGTTCTCTCTTTGAATCCCCACTTATGCTAGAGTACTAGAGCTGGCCCCAGTGAAAGAATACTGTATGGTTGAGGAGCGATAAGTGGCAGGAGTAGGTTGGAAAAAATTTGGATCTGAGACTTTTTTTATATCAAATAGGGAGAGGTAATAGATCTCAAGTCTAGGGAGGAATACATGTTTTCTTACCTAGGCCCTAGGTTCAGTAGTATAGGGATCGTGTTAAGGATCTAGTCCGCTGGGAGATGGATGATGTTACACTTACGATTGGTGAGGTCACATGGTGTGTGACTTCTTGAACCAATATGCTATCAAGGGTGGCCAAATTGTGGATGGACCATTTTGACAAATGTATCACCATTATCATGGAACTCCAATATGTGATTAGAATGGACCCTATGGGGAAAAGATATCATACGGTCTAGAAGATATCAAGGAGTAACACCTATGTTAAGAAGATGAAGTTATAAGTTGTTTCCACCACCACCATAGGAGGTATGCACTAGGAATAGAAATATGATGGTAAAGGTGCAAACAATCACAATATTTGGTGGCATATGACTATGAGGAACTAAATATGGATTAAGTTATAATATGTATCTTATCTACTTTATCTGAAGTATTTACAGACGCATGAATGAGTTATTCAATTTTTTATTAACTTATGGTGCATGATATTGAGATCCCAGTAATTCCCTAAGGATGATATATGTAGCAAGAGACGCCTACTATAAGAGATTCCAGTATCACCCAAATTTGTTTACAGTTCTAATTGGATCATAACAGGAAAAAAAATTATAGGACCTCTTCATGATTGTGTTTAGGCTATATGAATTCATTATTATTCTAAATTCGTGATCTATAGTTCATACCCATTTAGGTTGTGTGTGGACTAACACTATCTAAATATGTTAGTGATCAATAATAAGTACCCCTTTTGAGGATTTATGGCCTTATTTACTGACTAAATAGTGTGAGATAGTTCTTAAAGATTGAACTCAGGTTCAACTACCATCAATTAAGGGTTCACAAGGATGATACAAAAAAAATGTAATTATGATGTTTCTACAGGCATCTTTTTTAGTTCCCTCTATTGAAGTTTGGTGTAATAAACACCCATACTATACTGATGGGACTCATGAACTAAATCATACAGGCCTTTTTGGATTAGTTTGTGTGTCCTCATCAATGAAATTCTCATATATTCTACAGTAGAGGAGGAGGTTGCAGAGAACTTTAGGATGGTCCTAGAGTTACTTAGGGAGAACCACGATTATGGTAAAATATTGAAGTTTCATTTCCAGATTAGAGAGGTGCACATTCTAGGGCATGCCATATCAATGTATGGAGTACCTATGGACCCATCTAATATAAATGCAATTATGTCTTGGGAACCACCCGATATAATCCCTGAGATGTGGAGTTTTTTTGGATTTTCTAGGTAATATCAGAGGTTTGTGGACAAAGTTTCTATAATCTTGGCCCTTTTTAATAATTTTACATGGAAGGGATAACCATTAATTTATATAAATAAGTGTCACAGAGACTTTTAGGAGCTAATATGGTGGTCAAATAATGTGCCTATTTTGAGACTTTTAGAGGAGGGTGTAGAGTTTATGGTGTTTTAATATTCCTCAAGATCTTAGATCTGATGTGTGTTGATACAATGGTATATAGTGATTTATTATTTCCTAAATAGATGTGATGAAATAAAAAGAACTAAGTGACCAATGATTTAGATCTAGAAATGATGGCATTCAATTTAAATATGTGGAGACATTATATTATTAATGGGTGTTTTATCATATACTCAGACCACCATAGATTAAATTATATCTTTTGAAAATGATATAATTTCCCATGGTAGAGGTGTTGTCTAGAGTTATAATAGTAATATGAATTTTAGATAGTCTATAATCTCTATAAGGGAAACATGGTAGTAGATTCCCTCATAAGAAAATCACAGCCTCTTTTTGTGGACAAGGATTCAGGGTAGAATACCTTATTATGGATAACATTGGTATAGGATAGAGGAGCATTTTATCTATAGTTGATGGTGGTGACCCCCCACATCTAAAACTTTTGAGAGAGGCACAATTTAGATACATATATTTTGATGTTTTTCATGACCATATATTCTTAGGGGATGCACTATATTAATTCCCTGAAGGAGGGGATCATGTAATCCTCTTTCAAGGACAGATAGTGGTACTAGTTGCGCAACATGAGGAGGTGATGAGGTGGTTCTATACCTCCCCCTTTGAGGTATATCCTAGAGTATAGAATATGTATCAATCCCTTAAGTGATAGTTTTTTGGTCCATTATGGAGAAAAATGGGGTTGGGTTTGTCTCTAGATTCCCTGCATGTCAATAAGTAAAGTAATATAACTAGGTTCTAGCCAGTTTGGTTCAACCCATTAAGGATATTAAGTTGAAATGGGAAGGAATATCTGTCAGAATTGTGATGGGGATTCCATGATTGATGAGATTATGTAATTATATCTGGGTGATTTCTGATCGACTCACTCAATTAGCTAACTTCCTTACCAACTAGGAGCAGAGATCGATAGAGAGTTTGGGAAGATTTTATGTGGAAGATATCGTCTAACGTCAATGGGGACCGTGATGATTGTCTCTAACCATGATACGTGATTCATGTGTAGTTTATGGAAAGGTTTTAATGTGAAATTCTGAACCTATCCATAGATGAAAAAGGCGTTACATGCCTATAAAGATGGCCATACTAAATGAATTATCTAGGTTTTGAAGGATTTGTTGAGATCATATGTGTTAGAATTCAGTTAAGGTTATGAGTATCACTTACCATTGGAAATGTTCTCTTAATATAAGATATCACTCCACTATCAACATGACACCATTCGAGGCTTTGTAAGGGAGACAGTGCATTTCACTCTTGCAGTGGATAGAGATAATCAATCCATTGGTTATGGGACTAGGGATGATGCATGCGACAACAAAGAAATATCAGGTGATCTAGAAGTGAATGAAAACCACTCAATTTAAAAAAATCATATGTGGACCAAAACATATTATGCCCTTTTAGTTTGATCAAAGAGACCAAATGTTTCTGAGATTCTCTCCAAAATGAGGTTTACAAAGTTTTGATTAGGGTAGAAAGTTATCCTCAAGCTTCGTCAAGTTGTTCTAGATACTATATCAGGATGGAGAGGTTTCTTACTACTATATTTTCCCTCAAATGTTGGTCTATGTGTATGATTTCTTACATGTGTCATGTTTTAGGAGATATGTGCATGAACTGACACATGTAATTGACTAGCGTGATCTAGATTTCAAGATAGAGACACTTTTTCAGAGTACCTAGTGTTGATCAAGTATTGTCGGGAGATAATCCTTCATGAGAGAACCATTCCATTTTTGAGTTATTTGGAAATAGGGAAAACTTTAGAAGATTTCATTATGGTGTGAGAGCCAAATGTGGGCTCAATACCAAAACCTTTTTTATTAAGTTTTTTATAATTAGAGCGAAGATCCTTAAATGTGGGGAAAACTTACCAATTTTTTTTATCTGGACCCTTCTTATATTTATTTATATTATTCTATGGTTTTATTTGGATTTGATGTGTTATTATTATTGTCATAGGTCCCCAAATAAATATATTTAAAATATTAAATTTATTAAACTTTTTGTTCACATATTTTCAAAATCAAAGGAATTTCAATTGATCAAAGTATCTGAAGGTAAACCTGAAACCATAGTTTTACTTAGAACATGGGTTATACCCTATTTGATACATATGTTTTTTAAAAAATAGGTTTTAGGAAGATGTGTCACCTGGAATAGATTAAATGGAGAGATTAAATTGAATAATTTAATTCATTTAATTATTTAAATAAATGATGTCATATAATTCATTACCTATTTAAAAACATTTATAGAAAAGAATAAATGTTTTCCATATAAATATAATAGAGATCCAACAGAAGAAGAGTCCACCATCTTGGGAGAGACCTTTTGACATCAGAATAAGTGATATTTTAGGATCAGGATTGATGTTCTTTTATTTAATTAATGAAAATGATACCAAATAATTTTTATCAGTGATCAATCCAATCATCATGTAAGGATTTCTTATTTTTATATTTCTTCCTTATTATTCATGGATTTGAGCATTAATTTTATAACTACTTTTATCCCCTATTATATTCTCATTCTTTCCATAGTCTTGTAAATTTAATTATTTCAATTGGACTTTGTTTGATTTTTTGTGAAATAATACCTTGTGTCTTTATGTTTTCCATGATTTTTATTGGTGTTTCCAATTTCTATCACCACTAATGAATTTTTTTTCATTATTCCCTTATTCTTTGCATTCGTTTTTGGCCTAATGTATACTAGTGATTCAACCATGGATCCAATTAAAATCACAACCAAACCCCATATTCATGATGATTTTTTTAAACATTTTATAATATGATGATGATATAATTTTTACTAATAAATGATGAGATTAGGAAAGATTAATGAGGTCAAGCACACCCTAGATACATGATAGGAATGACATAAAATGTTTGAGTTGATGAAAATCCAATTTTCTAGCCACTAGAGGTTAAAAATCAATGAATGGAGAGGATCCCATTGATATCAGGTCTTGGATGTCGAATAGTGTGAGATTTGTGGTGAGAACATCACATGCATAAAGATTTGAGAATAATACTCTACTATTTGTGGAATTCTGTACTACATACCATGTGTTTTGAAAGAGAACACATCATGTGGTCCACTTATATGGTGTATAGGGTTTTCTAGCCAAGTTAATTATCACATTACAAGTGGTCGGGCACATAAATCATGTGGCCTTACCTTGTTAGATAAGATATGTACATGTAATACACTCCTAAGACCACGAGTGGAACTACATGCCATGTCCCGGAATGGAAATGCCATGTTAATCCACTCGACCAGATCAGATGTGTTGATGAGATAAATTCCTAGGACCCTGGGTGGTCCCACACATCATGGGGATTATTCCAGATGCCATGTATTTTCTTTTTATTTTATACATTGAGTAAAATAGTTGGGTATATCCAAGATTAGACTTCATACTACACTCTATATACCCTATGGTTCACACTGTGTACTTTTATTCGAACGATCTACCTTCCATATCTCCATCTTATGAACATAGAATTGGACATGAAAGTGTTCCTTACTGGATATATTTACACATTGTATGTAATGGTGGCCTTTGTTTTGGAATCATAGATATTATGGGTAATAGTAAGAGCAATTTCCTATTACCTCAGTGAAAATTAGCTGACATTAGGGTTTGGGCGTGATCATCGGAGTTGATGCTAGGATCGAAACTCCATTGATGGAGTAACATTCTCTAAGAGAATGGGTCACCCCTTTACTTTATACACATTATTTGTTTTACTCCCCTTACACATATTGGTATTATCCCTCTATCCTCAGAGTTGGTACTTCCCCTTCATTAATATTCAGTGGGGATTGGGTCCTCCACTATAGTCAGTACTCCCTTAATTGGGGAATCTTTTATTGAGGCATGGGTTCTATATTATGTTCTCATGAGGTAATAAAATAGTGCTTCTTTTCATTAATATTTGTAGATTTTCGGACATACTTGAAATTAATGGCTAAATGCGGTGATCAAGATCTCTTTCTCTCTTAAGATCAGTTTCTTCATGAGAATATATATTCCTTATAGGTTTATTTATCTAAACATTATAGATTAAGTTGGTTATCTTATTTTTATTTCTTCATTTATGTTGTTGGTAGTGTCCTACTAGGTAAGTATTTTCTCCCCACTTCTTGGGATCTTCCTGCATGTGTCATGTCTAATGCAGATGACAAGAATCTTTTGAAGAAACTAACTAATAAATTCATGAGACCTATCCCATGACTCATGGAATGAATTATCCTCATCTTTAATAAAACTAGTGATTCTACTTCTAACCCTTACAATTAAATACTTACAAAAAAATCAGGACAAAAACTATATAAATTTGATCCCAAGTGTCCAACATGTTCTCATCAAGTATAATGAACCAAGTCCAAGCATGGATTTTATAAAAAATGGAAAAACATTAATTCTTAGATCATCCTCATTAAATATTTTTATAGGAAAACATTGAACCAAATTTTAAAAAGCACTAACAAAAGAAAACTTTCCTCCATTAAAATATCCCAAAATTTATGGGGATAATGATAAGTAAGACTAATTGAGTTTATAGTTTCCTTCTCTTTTAGAAAGCATAATACATGATGGATTTATATAAATGATTGGAAGTTACAACTCTCTATATTTAGGCCTCTCATGGTTTTAATTCCTAGTATTGAGTTTAATGAAATGTTCATTTTTATTTTTAGTACTCCTCTCCCCAATATAATCTATAAGGGAGGTATGTGCATAATCTAAAAAACAAACTCAAATAAATTAAATCAATAAAATCATAAAAAAATGATGAAAATAATTATTTATGGTTCATTAGATAATAAAATGGTGCCAAAATTGAAGAAATATAGAAAATTGATGTTGGAAATTAGAAAACATTGTTAATATTCAGGCAGATGATTAATGGGAAATGGGAACTTTTATTGTAAATGTTTTTATGGTAAGTTCAATCATGAATAATTTTAGCTGTATTATCATCCATGGAAAATCTTTACACTAACACTACCAAGTATTTTATTGGAGATGGTTCCCTAGAATAAAGTTATTTGAACTATTATATTGCCTAAAAATTCATGAATTTGATTATTAATAAATACCTTATCACATATTGACTATTCTATCACATAAAATTAATGTGACAATGTCCTAAGGTATTTATTTCATCAAAATAGGTCATAAGAGTTTCCAATCATGATGAGAACCTCGATATTCTATGATGATATCTCTTAAATATCAGTTTTACAGTATAGATTAATAACTATGATGGGGAAAATAGTTTTTTACTATCAAGTGTGAGTACTTATAAGCAGATAAGTCTTCTTCTTATAATGTTTCCACTTGGTAATTTCCAAGACATGTGTTTATGAGAATAGACCTACCAGTAGTACTTTTTCATTTCTATGTGTCATTATATATTCCTATGTGCAAGTGTGTGTAATGGTCATTAGACTTTAAGATTATTATTAATGAATTTAATGAATCACACACTTATATTTATTGAGAAAAAGTGTTATTTCATATGTTCATGGGATGTATGGTGTTTTGGGTGTGTGATTATTTACATGTTATTAATGAATTATTCAAGGAAGGTCTTGTCCCTATCATATTAATGGATTTCGATATCTTGTACCTTTGATTTAAATGAAACGGTCGCATTAAATTCAATGTCCATGTCTTAATGACAAGTTTATTTTAGACAGTCAAAGAAAGATGTATCAATCAAATAGGTTGATGACACAAGTGTGCAACCTTCTTGGTGAGATATTTTGAAAACTGTCTTATATTACATTGTGACCACTCATATATGGTTGTCAAAATTGAAAAAATAACTTCTTTCTCTAGGGTTATTTGAACCATTTATAGATAGAAATCTTAAACCTTTGGAAATCCTACCTAATGCCAATGAGAAATAAGCATAGTGGTTCACACACTAATTTTTATATTGGTCTCAATTAAATTCTATTTGAATTTCATTATGGGAATAAATATTATTTTCAAGACCACTAAATAATTTTATTCTGGATTTATCAATCACAAATATATAAGTATTTATACACATGGTAATTTTTCAATTACGTGAATACTTATAATATTTATTTATTTTTTGTTATTCATAAAGTAGTAAATAATTATTTATTCATTAATAAATAATTTATTTAATTATCTAAATATTTAATAAATATTTATTCATCAGGCTGTGAATAAAGTATTTATTTTATTTATTTAATGAATAAACTATTAATTAACTATTTATTAGGGTATTCAATAAATGTTGAGTATGATGGGTGGACCAAGATTATTCTCAGTGATAAATATTAATTTGTAAGTTGATAAAATAATATTTATCGATGTGCCAGTTTGTGAATTCCATGAGAAAAAAATATTATTATTATTATATATCATGAGGTTATATGAGGATTAATGTATTATATAATGTTCATTTTGAAATTAGATAGTATTTTAACCCTAACCCTAGTGCTATAAATAGATGACTACGACTATTGCGTAGTGATTGTTTGAGATAGATCAACATTGAGAATTATTGTGTACAAAAAATTCTATAGCTCCCTCTCAAGAAAAGAGACTTTTCTAGAGAGTCTCCACCATCCTCCATCCAATCAATTAAGAGTGTGTGAGTATGATTTTTCAAACATCGAGGAATCATCACAAAGATCAACACGAACAACACAAGATGGCTGATCTACCGCACTAGCACCCAATAATCCACTAGAATTTTTTGCATATTAAAGGAGCATGTGTGGATCACTGTTAGAGGGATTATACACCTTTATTTGAAAAATGAAATGATGGAAGACCAAAAAGGGTTGAATATGATCAAAAAACATAAAATAAGGATATGAAGATGAGGTATTCTTTCTTATGATCTATTTAATTCAATTATAAATTTATTTAGAAAATTTATTCTCTTGGTTTTTAAGAAATTATTTGAAAACATTATTTAGAAAATATTGATTTTTCATGACCTTTAAATCATGTGAAATATATGAATGATCCTTCAAATATTAAAATTGTTGCATTGGGATCATCCCTAATAACTTATTCTACTGCACTTCAAACCATTGAGTGGTATCAGATGAAGGTTTCTTTTAGGTTTTTATTTATTTATTTTATTGTCTTTTGATTATGTGAAATTTTGATTAGTTTTTTATTTATAGTTTATTCATCCATTAATCCAATGTGTAATTAAGATGAATTCAACATATTAATTTTTTTCTCATTCAAGTTACATATTTTCTGAAAGATATCATTAGCAAGATGAAGAGTGATCGAAGATTCCATCATGAGGTTTTAATGATTCTAGATTGAAGATAGGGTTACATGGAATGTGACTGGAGTACACATCATGTACCCCAATGTACTACACCAAGACATGTCAAAGGATACATGATGTACTAAACAGTAATAACTTGTGGAACATGTATTACACATTACGTGTTGACTGGGACATCTTGGAACATGGTTTTTCAAACCACAAAACATATATCAAGAATACATATAGTGTAGTCTATAAATATTAGAAGTGAAATTCACATTAACCATTTAGTCAAATACACATCCTATACCACATGGGACTAATAAAATGTATATTATATTAGGTGCTTGTGGGTAAAATTACATTCAAACACACACACCACACACACACAAGCCTGAAAGGCAGGTCATAGCCCTTTTAATGGATGACCCACCCATCTAGATGCTTTATTACATTATATTTTTTCCCAAATTCCTAGTGGGAATGAATCCCATTACATGCCATCTAGGCGCACCATTGGGTGTCCCAAAGGCCCTTCTTGAATGTTTAACACTAGATGTGTAAACTATGTAATAAACATTTGAATAATTTATAAATTATAAATGAATTCCATGTAATTATCTGTGATTATTGTTCATACAACTTATTTTTTATGAATTCTTCTATGATGGGTATATCTAAGAGTATTCAGATAGTCATTAATGTAAATGGAATTAATTAATTGATTGAATCAACCTAGGTGTGTTTATCTTAATAATAAATATTGAATTGAATTTAATACTATCCCCTATACTTTTTCATATTTAATACACTTGTATGGTACCCCCGAATGGCCCGAAGGCCTTATTTTTTTTATTATGGATAATCCCCCTTTTAAGAGTTGAAATGGAACTCGTACATGACCCTTAGGCCCAAGGCACAAGGCTCGACATGACTTGAAAATACATTACCCGAAGGCCCAGAGGCATACCAAGCCTAATACATGACCCGTAGGCCCAACCCACTAGAACTACCCCCCCCCCCCAAGCTTCTGCATCATTGATCTCCTAGCTCCCCACATTGCATTGTTGATCGGCTAGCATTGCCTCGTACAAAGCTACACGGTGCCTGGTCCCGATAGCGATTGCCATACCCTCTAATTATTTCAATCCAGTTAGCTAGGCATCTTGTGATTGATATTCTTGTTGATTTTATCCTCTTCTAAGGACTACTCTGTGTGAATTGGGATATTCTGGTATGGTCAATCATAAGCTTTGACAAGACCTGTGTTTGTGTTGGTTTCATTTAATTTAATTTTATTGCATAGGTTTTTGATTATTTATTATTAAATTAAATATGTTGGCATGCATTTAATCCCTCCATCATTTATTATGTATGAACTATTTTTCCATTTTTATTTCATATAATTCTCCATAACCAATCCTTTAGTTCCCCTCACCTATGTGTGATTTATAAAAACTTATGTAATAAAAGGAGTATTATAAGGCATACAGAACTAGTTCAAGACAAAACTAAGTTGGAGGTATTTCAAGATAGAACTAAATGAATCCAACCCATGTGATATATAGGTGGACATGTGTAATGTTGAAAATCATATCATGACTATCACAAGGACTTTTTCCCAAGGGTCGTAGGTTGTTTTATTGTCTTATCAATAAATCATCTATAAGATAATATCATAATCACATTGTTTATTTATTTATTTTATTTATATATTATGTATAATTTATTTTAATGATTAAATACCACAATCACATGAATGAATAGACTAATATGAAAAGATAGAATTAAAACACATTGAGTGTGTGTAAATATTTTATTATAACTTAGTTAATACCTTAAGTAATACACTTAATATTAATAGGGTGTGTAAAGGATAAAACAAAAAAAATCATTAGGAATAATAAAATAAAATACCTCACCTTAATATTAAGAAATACTAAGTCTTTCATTCCATGATTTAGAATGAAACCATACAACTAATTGTTTGATCAACCCTCATTGGGGGAACTTTTATCGGTTATATCTTGTGAATATTTTAGGTTGACTTAAATATTTTACATAAAAATAAGTACCCCTCAATAGACTTGATGGAAATAGGATGTAGGTGTTGAGGAAATCCAAGAAATGGTTTCCAGATTGGGGAGTCTACTCAATGGATCAGGGAGATGGAAGAGCATATGTGGAAAAGACAGGCTCACCTAAATACATTTGAGAAATTGATCGATCCCTAGATTGGTATATGAGAAGGGGTATATGGATCCTTTCCACTATAATTTCCATGAAACTAAAAATTATGTGTACAATGGTGAGGGCCCTTGAGACTTGTTAAAATATTGGTATACTTAATAAAATTATTAAAATTATTATCTCTCACAGAGTTGGTAATAAAGATGAAACTAAAATAATTTTGTATTATTATACGTTAGATGGAAAAAGAAACCATAAAAACATTGTGAATAATAATTAACTCAAGGTATGTCCTTAAAAATTATATTTTATATATATGGTATAATATATATAGTTCTAGTATGAATTACAATGCTGAATATTTAGCATAACCAACATAAAATGGATTGTTTTTACAACTCTTTAACTCCTCAAAAAATTTTGAGAAATCATGAAGTTCAACTTCAACTATCCTTTTCATTTCCTCAATATAATCTTCATCATCATTCACACCTATAATCACATCATCGATGCATACTTATTAATTTTCAACCCTTTTAATCATATTATATGATCCATAAAACATCGTGTTATCCTAGTAACTAGAAAAATCTCTTTTTTCCCATGTTTATCTCAAAATTTAATACTTTGATCAATTCTGTGATAGAACAAGTGTTCTTCCAACTCCTCTAGAATAACTAGTCTTGAACAAAAATAACATAAACACATAAAAAGGATTTAATAAGGTTCATATTCAGGATATTTTTTATACTTTATAATCCCTTTCACTCCATCTTCACACCCATTTGGCATATGATTGACATCCATCCATTTTTATTCATATCTATCCTATTTGATTTAGTAATATTAATATTTAACAATATAAATACACAAAATATGTTCAATTGAATATGGATCTCATTAATTACTTGAAATAAAATGGAAATATTGAAAAATGTTTTATCATCCCACATGATCAAAAAAACTTTTTGAAGGAAATTTATAAATATACCTATTGAATGCAATAATTGAAAAAAAGTAAAATTTATATTATTTGAAAACCGTTTTCATGATAGAATATACTGAAATTGAATATAACAATGGTTTCAAAAATAACACAAAAAATTATTAAATTTTTTAATATAAAAATCCATATCTTTAAGAAAAGCAGGGTCGTTACATGATACCCAACGGATTTAATACAACGATGTGAGTAAATGGATTTTTAATGGAAAATGTGACTAGATTTAAAATGTTTTTTGTAAACTAGAATTTTAAATTTAAGAAGGGGTTTTGAAGTGTACTCTTAAATGGATAGAAATAATTCTATAACCCTTTTTGGAAGTGAAATTTGTATTTAAAGGTTTTGAATAAATTAAGGGAATTTTTTTTTGAAATTATGGAATATAAAATTAGAAATTTAAATGGGTGTACTTTATTAAAAATCATAAGGAAGAGAATTGTTATGAAAACCATTAGGATATAAAGGTGTTTTTAAAAACCCCCTTGAAACATTACCAGCTTAAAATATATATATTCAATTTAAGAGGTTGGAACATTCCCAACCAAAGTTCTATATTTATATTCAACTAGGTTTACCACCTTCATTACCCATTTTACCACATGTTATCATCTTAGGGATTATCATAGGAGATATATTTTTGTATTACATGGTAACAGTTTCACTTATGTCACCCTTTGGGTTGCCTACTATAATTCCTCACTCATTAGTCGAAGGAATTACTTTATTAGTGTCCACATAAAACTTATGTCACCATTCAGTTTTCCTCCTATAATCCCATTTTCAATTGTGTTTGATTCCCTCATTTCTTATTTTCTGACTGTGTAGATTGAGAACGTAATTCATGACTTGTGAAAAATCAACTTGAGTGACATCGCAAGTTGACCTGAGTTGGTTCATTATATTAATTTTTTAGTTTTATTTTGAATTATAGTAATGAAAGAAAATAACCTGCATTTTACAATGTCTATTATAATTAAATTTTCATCATAGTATAATATCGACTCTTACATTATCCATGTGATTTTATTTTTATAAAATAAAAATCATGAAAACCTTAAATTCCTTATATGTCTTTTAAATTAAACGCATATTTTCCTACTAAATTGAAAATAAATCATGAAATACACCATAAAACATTCTAATTTTACCTTCCATATTCATTTTAAAAAGATTTATATTTTCCAAAATTCACATTATATTTTAATTTAAAATACATTTATTTGTCCATATTTTAATAAATGAAACTATTCACCAAAAAACACAATTATTAAATCATTATAATTGAAAGAAGTAAGAATGATGAATTTTTTTTTCAAAATACATGATTTGGATAATCAATTGGCTAAACTAATCACTAATTAACGAATAACCCTTATAGTGAAATACATAGTTTGGGAAACCATGCATCTATTGAAATTTATAAATTGAGGGTTAATTGATTTAATTTGATACTGAATATCCTTTATGAAATTAATAATACCTAAAAGTATCTAATTATGGTGTGTTACAACCTTTGGATTAATATGAATTCGACTATTATAAGCATATTGAAAGTATCTTTTTCCAAAGCAGGATACATACCAAAAGTAAATAAGGACCCACCCAAAAGAAAGAAAAATAAAATTACCTAAATTAAAACCATCCTAACATGTTAGAAAAACCAAGAATAATTTTAATTTTTTATCATAAATAATCTAGTGTACTCTAACTCAAAATTCCCCCAACACTAACTAAGCCTTAAAAACCAATGACTAAAAAATTATGAAATTTCTACAATTTACTATAGGAATCTATAATCCATTACCAAATCATTGAAACATAAACTATTATCATAACACTTTTCCAAAAAATCCAATGAATTCTCATCCTCACCTCTAATTCTTGAACGAACCCAAATACCATCTTTACTATATTAGCACTCAAACTTCTTCCTATAAAAATTTTATACAAAAAGATCATTAATTATACCCAGAACATAAAATCCAAATTTTGTTACATCACATTCATCACAACTAAATAAAACCTTTCCAAACAAAATTTCCCATCACATAACTAGACCATATTAATTTATTAAAATCATATTTAACTTTCAACAACCTAACACCATAACTAGCGACACAAAAGAATTTACAAGAAAAAAAAGCAGGTTCCACACACACTATTTTTCTAGAATAATAAAAAAAATAGAACCATGAAATGAATCGAAAGAAAAATACATAATAACAAGATTTTAATGGAAGAACTTCAGTTTTGAGGGTCTTTATTCATATTTTTTTAGCAAATTCAGAACTGAGATGCGCTGATAGTGGGTTTTGATGAGGTGACATTGGGGTTTGGCGAGGCTGTGGGGGAGGCGACAATGAGGTTCAGCGAGGTGATAGTGGGGTTCAGTGAGAGAAAAGGTGGTGAGAATACAGTTCAGTGTGATTGGAAGCATGATGAGACTAGTGCAGTTTAGTGAGAGTGGCGAAGCAACGACAGAGTGGTAGTGGGGTTTGATGAGAGTAGTGACATGATGGCAGACAACTTCTATGAGAGCTTAAAGGTGTGTGACAAAAGATAATCAGTTTGGGTTCTTTTAAAAAAAGGATAGGGTTTTTATCAGCGCTTTCAAAAAAGCACTGATAAAGAGTAGTTTTATTAGCACTAAAATCAAAAAAGATGATAAAACACCTCTTTATCAGTGCATTTTTAGCTCTGATAAAGGGATATCTTTATCAATACTAAAAAATCATTGATGAAACGTGTCTTTATTAGCATTAAAATTATAGCGTTAATAAGTAATATTATTATCAATTCTTTTTAGCACTAATAAAGTTCTAATGTGAATAATTTATTTATATTATTATATATATTTATAAAATTATATATATAATAAATAGATATTTATTTATTTATAATTATAACTATAAATAAATAAATATGTATTTATATTTATATATATAATAAATATTTTTATAAATATTTTTAAATATTTATATATTTATATATATTTATAAAATTATAAATATTATATATATAATTATATAATTATAATAAATATATTTATTATAATTATAATTATAATTATAATAAATATATTTATTATAATTATAATTATAATTATAAATAAAAATAGATATATTTAAATAATTATAAAATTATAATAAATATATTTATTATATATAATTATAAAATTATAAATATAATAAATATATTTATTATAATTTTATAATTATAAATAAATATTTATTTATTAATTTCCATCTTAAGAGATTTATAATTTTCCCTAGGGTTTGGATTGCTTCCTTTGAAAATTGGGTTTATCATTCTTCATCAATGGGATCCCTTTTCGGATTCGTTTACAATCAGGATCTCCTCCACACAAACATGGATTAGAATCAGAGGTCTTAGTTGGTTCTTCTAGAATTTATCAATTCTGTGGGAAATTGAATCAACTGTAGGGGCCCCGATCAAGTTTGATAAGGAAAAAAAGTGATCTAGGTATGGTCATTTTTATTGTGTGCTGGTAGAGGTTGATCTATCTCATAATCTGATTGATACTACTTTTTTAGTTGTGGGTGAATTTAACATGGAACTATCCATTCAATATTAATGGTTACCTAGTTATTTTTAATCTGGTTTTGGTATAGGTCACTCGTTTGATCAATGCCCAAGGAATCTTCAATGCTCTATGTGTAAATATTTATGACATTCCTATGATATTTTTATGGGAAATTGGAATACTAATGGCCCTTCTGGGAGAAAATAGTCTTTAGAAAAAATGATGAAAATGTTGTTGTAAACTCCATTGTTGAGGTTCTTAAAAAAGGCATGACAAAGGTCCCTACTTGTGGATCTCCTTTACAGGATTCATCTTGGAAAATAGATTTTTTTAATATCACTAATTGTGGTACGTCTATGGTTCCTAAGGATGGTTCTACTGGATTATATGATGGTTCAGATAGATTGAAAAAAAACATGGGCTGACATCACTGATACTGACTCTGACCGTGAGACCGCCATTCAAAATGAAGCTAACTTGGAAATGGGTCATGTTGCAGTGGATTCTTCTCAAGGTAAGGTTAAGATGAAGTTATTTTATGTTGATGGATATTAGATGGTACTACCTAGAAAATTAAGAGCTCTTACTGTTGATCATGTTGTTTAAAATGTATAGGTGCATGTGTACATAGTGGGTGCCTATGTTGAGCATCGATTAGTTAACATTTATGAGTTTGTTGAGCCCTCAATCCATCTTGGTGAGTAGCCTGCCTCTATGGTGGGTAGCCCGGATGGGGTTGATGTTGTTTCTCAAATAGATCATCTTGGAAAAGATGATCCCATTAGCCTTGTCATTTCCCAGGACCCTATTGTTGAGAATATGGGTAAATGTCCTAGGGATGATACTATTTTAAGGATGACCCCTACCAATGTGAACCTATTAGGGAATGAAAAAAAATAACACAGACTTCTTATCAATATTTGACTAGATTAATACTCCTAAATTCAAAATTCTTAATCTTAAATTCCTTGAGAATTCATGTCGCAGTATCTGGAGTAATTCTTCTCTATTTCTCTCTCAAACTGGGGATGGACCTTCAAAGGGGATGGCCCTAGATAAGGTAGTGGTTACTACATTACTTGAGGCTATTAGTGATGGTCATGTTATGTAGGATACAGTTCCGGTGGAAGTTGAAGTTGAGTCTTCAAAGGGGATGGTCAAGGAGAATGTTGATGATTCAATGAATGAGGCTAGTTTTAATGGCCATGCTACACATGATCTAGTTCAGGAGGATCCTGTTGATTATTGGATTGCAACAGGGCCATGTAGGCTGATCTGGTTGCACCAGATCCATGAATTCGGGTTGCATCTCTACTACATACATTGGAGGAGACCTTGGTGGACAAGACATCACACATGAAAAAGTCAACACAATAGAGGAGAGGGCGTCACCCGACCACTCAGTGGTGATCTCGATGGATGGGATGATACAAAAAGTGGTAAAATCTATTGCATGTTTTGAATGTCATATCTTTTGTTTAGGTGTGGTTTTCACACTTTTAACATTTCCTCCAATTTCTCTTGATCCTTTAATTTTATCTAATAAATTTTGGAGCCATAAATTTCACAATCAATGGCTGATCCATCTTTGTTATATTTTTTAAATTATAAATATAATAAATATAATTATTATAGTTTTATAATTATTTAAATAAATATTTTTTAATAATTATAATTACAATTTAATATATTTATAATTATTTGTATATAATTATAAATAGAAATATATCTATATATTTATTAATATATAAACATATATATTTATGAAATATAATAAAAATATTTATTATAATTTTATAATTATTTAAATATATATTTATAAATTTGTAAATATAATTATAATTAAATATTTTTATAAATATTTTTATATATTTATAAATATATTTATATATATTTATAAACTAATAATAAATGTATTTATTTTAATTTTATAATTATTTATATATATATATATAGTTATAATAATAATGATAAATAAATATATTTAAAAAGTATTTATATATAATTAAAAAATTATATTTATAAATATATTAATATATTTATTATTTAAATATATATATATTAATTTTGTAAGTATTTATGGGAGCATAATAAGTTAATGGGTATAACATTAATGAATCATACCTAATAAGGTACAAATTATAAAAATGAGTCATTAGATATATATGGAAAGAAAGATTAATAAGGGTGTCAATGTATAAATTGACATTCATGAGTCATGAATACATAACATATGCATGAATCATCATAATATAGGTAATCTTAACATTTGGAATATAGAAACCCATAATCATGTCCACAAATAAACTTATGATCATATAACATCTATTATACATAATCATGCAGGAATGTATGAACATAAATAATGCCAATTACGTCCATGAATATCATCATTATTTCTTGATATATATATTTATTAACCAAATTCATTGGTCAAATATATTTATTTAAATATATATTTATTTATATAATTATAATTATAAATAAATAAATTTGAAAATTATTTATATAAAAGTATAAATATATACATATAAATATAATAAAAATATTTATTATTTAAAAAAATTATTATAATTTTTAATTATTTATATATATATATATATATACTATTATAAATGATTTTTTAAAAACATTATATATATATATATATATTTGAATTGTTAAAAAATATATATTAATTATAGACATTTGTTTTTCAATTAATTTATATAAATAAACATTATTATTGAATATAAATATAAAAATTTGATATATATTAATAATATTTTTTATTTAAAACATTCATCAGTGCTAATAATACGAATGATAATGTTTACCTTTATCAGTGCTTTTAATTAGTACTGATACCTAAATGGCCTAAATGCCTTCAATTTTTATTGATTTTTGATAACCCTCATTCAAGGGTTGAGGAGGAACCCTTAGAAGGACTAAAGACTTATGTGACACATTACATGATTCTTGTGTCAAAGTAAATCAACCCAAATAAGACAACCTGGAACTCCCCCTACCCAAAAAAATCTTGATGTCAGCTCTCCACCTTCGCATGGTTGGTCGGCTAGCTGTCCTGTGTAGAGTTTCACAGGCCTAGTACTGATAGCAATTCCATTCCCTCTCAATCTTCCATGTTCAGTAAGCTCTGCTCTCGTGAATGCACCTTCTCTGAATCCTCATCTGGAGTCGTTTTCTTGGTAATCTATCTGGTTGCATCTACATATTTTCATCTGTCCCGAAGGCCTTGAGGGGGTCCAAATGCCTTGAGGTTACCCGAACTTCTTGAGGTAGCCTGAAAGCCTTACTGGCTCAAAGGCCTTGCCTGGCCTAAAGGCCATGAAGGACTCAAGGACCAATCTTGTGGCCCTAAGTATCAAACGGATGAATAGCTCAGGTTGCTACAATACCAAACAATACCTTCTACAGTGATACTACAGTGATCCGTAAATATGCCTCCACCTATATTTGATCTCTGGTCACTTGGATGCACTTTCCGAGTCCTCACCAACCATTTTGAGGCTCATGTGCTAGATATCATTGTTAAAAGTGTGGATTTTATCAGTGATTTCTACATAGCATTGATAAAAACCATCTCATCCCTTTCCTGGATCTGTGGTAGTGGCACTTCCATGCCACTGGCCTCCCATTTCATATGATTTCATCTTTTTTCCTTCTCCAAGATGTTTGTAAGTACCCCTTTTATATCTATGGAATCACCCTTTTAATGGAATAAAGTTTCCACTGACTTAACTTCATCACATCAATTCTTTCCAAAGGACATTCTTTCTTTTTTTCTTAAAATAATCCCAAACTGGTCCCATTTTCTTAATATTCCAATACTATTCATTATAATAATATTTTATTTTTTGTGTTTAGGATGAGTGTATTTAATTCAAAATATTAATATATTATTAGTTTGGTTTAAAAATGGACCAATATGTTGGAGTATATTTCAATGTTCATACACCAATTTTGGAGTAGTCTTACTCCAAAGTAGTGCAATACATGGGAGATGGTCCATGATCTACTAGTATCCCTAATTTTGGAGTAGTATTACTCCAAAATTGTTCAATACATTTAATTAATAATAATTTTATCGGGTCAGTTCTATCTCGGATCAATGAATCCTCATACCCATATAGTTTTCAGAGTATAATGGGTGTGCTCAAACTTATTCAGCTCCATACAAGCACAAGATGGTCAAAAAACTTCATCATCTTCGAATTCCCATCCATCCCTGAGCAGGTTCAATAGATAATCTCAATCAAACTCCACTCATTTTCCTTAACATCTCTCTATGAAACACCCAATTCCCAAGCTTGGAGAATCAGTCGATATTCATCTGTTTTATATTGAAACTTAGTATCTTAAACCATGGAAATAATATCATCCTTCCTCTAATTTAATAAACTATATCTTCATGGTGACAATCCATTGAACACTTAATTTGTGATAGTTCTAGAACTCACAGTCACAACATTAGGAAATATCAATGCCCCATCTTATTCAACAAACTGACCTACAAAAACAAAGAGTAGGGAATGACATTTACATCTTCATATTGTCCTCATCATCGAAGGGTTTTGGGTTTAGTCTTGGTTTGACTCATCTTCAGTTCACAATGGCATGAATCTTCTTTTGGGGTGGTGGAGCTTTATGGAGATGAAAAATGCACAAAATAAATGATTGAAATGAAGAACACGCAAAATTTACTTGGTTTGGAAAGATTACTTATGTCTATAGGAGAAGGGGGACAATTCACTATTCTCTCTATATAGATAAAATTCATAGGAGGATCACAACATTATAGACACCAATTACGGATTCATTGTATTTGATCCAATTATAAATAGGAAGAAAAAAATATTTTCTCCAGTTGGTTTGGGTAGCTCATCTACCCATGAATTTCCCCATTTTCAGCTTCTCACCTACCAAATTGGATTCCCACCAGTAGGTTTGGTTTCCACCCATGACTTCCTGCACTAATTCTTCCCCAAATTGGGAGTGGTGCCCAAAAAGCTCCCCCTCACAACAAATTTTGGGTAGAATCTAGATCTATAGTATCCTTTTAGGTGTTTAAAACTTCATCAACAAATCAAACATGCTTCTTCTCGTCAGATAATGTGTCACTTCCAATATCTTCAATCGATATAAAGATGAATATTATCCCTATAAAATGATACAACCCTTGGGAATCTTTCCTGGTAAGTATCACTACTTCTCCATGTGAGACTTCCAACACTCCACCCACTATGTAAATCTTATACCCTTTCATATCAAGTCTACTTAATGATATCATGTTTTCTCTCATCCTAGTAATGAACTTCATGTTAGTTAGTTTTTGTAATACCCCATTGGGTGTCTTCAATTTCACTATCTTGACTCCTCAAACATCACATATTGACCCATCACTAAGTCTCACTAAATCTTTCACCTGGAAAAAAGTATGAGACACACATTTTGTCGAACATATGTGTACCGAGCTCCCCAAATCCAAAACCCATATTTATTCCATTGGATATTGAGCTTTCTTGTTCTTCCTTTTTTGAATTCAACATTCCTGCTTCATGTGCCCATATATTTTGCAGTAATGACACTGCACTTTTCCCCATTGAATTTTTCCATCTGAGTGTGAGATTCCAATTTTCAGTCAGACTTGATCATCTCTTGATGACTCTGTGATGTTCATAACCTTATCTTCATCTTTCTCTTTCCTAGAAATGTACTATTTGTGCACTCCATAGTCACTTTTATAATGACCTTTTTTCTCACACCAGAAATAGGTGATTTTACTAGGATCACATCCCCTCAATTTTGTATGCCATTCATTACCTCCTGAATTTCAATATCAGCTCATCCCACATTGATCATCTCACATCACCATGATTTTCTCACCTAAATGATTTGTGGGTCTTCATAATGCCTCTTAATCTTGAAGTGATTTCATCACTTCATCCAGGTTCAATGTTTACTTCCCCTTGAGAAATGAAATCACAAGTCCATCAAATGGTCTTGGTAGATATGACAAAAGAAAAAGTTCTTTTTCTTCCTCTTAAAACTTCACACCAAGCCCCAATAATTGTGTTAGTATTTTTTTGAATTCTTTGGTGTGATCCAAAAAAAATGTCCCCCATCCATTTACAACTGGTAAAATTTCTTATTTTTGAATAATTTGATGGTGAGAATATTTTCCATATACCATTGATATAAATTCAAATAGATCTCTTTCATTGAGGTCTAGTACAACACTATGTAATTTACGTTGTTTGCTAGAAACAGTCGAATTGTGCTAACGAATCACATCTGGGGATCCTTCCACTCATCACCACTGGTTCTATTGGGTTTTTCTATGATCAACAGTCTGATCATGCTCCTCTATACTATAATATATTTCACTTTTCTTTTTCCACAAGACTAAATTGTTCCAACCATCAACTTCTCAACATCAAATTTTGGTAGTTCTCCTCCACTGGCCATCAGCATTGTAATAAAACATTATTACCACCATTGATGTTGAACCCCTTTTAAACAACTTGATAAAGTGATAATTTTTAAAGTATAACCATATGGGTGCTTCTACAACAGTTGAAACAATTGGAATCAACTCTTGGATCACTGAAAATAAAGCCTGATTGGCCAAGATTTAGCCAAAACCGTATTAACGGTCTAGATCGACCACAGATGTGGTGCTAACATGGTTCACCAGAATAGTGGCCAGAAAACTCACCATAAAGTCACTACAGGTGTGACTAGTGTAGTCTTCTCTAGAAGGGGTAGACTGTAGCACACAAGGTTTGAATAAAACTTAGATCGTCTCTACCAGCTTCGTTTTAGCTCTATTTTTTACATCGCTTGTGCTGTTGGAATCGTCACACCAATCTATTAATTGATATGGAATCAAAAAATAATAATCACTTTAAATTTTTGGGTTACCAAAAAACTCTAGTGAGGATTCACCATTTCGACCCTACCTTCCTATGATAATACTTGTTGGGGCGGCGGGGCTTCCTTGTGATAAAAAAACACACACAACAGATGAAAGAAATGAAGAACACACAAAATTAATGTGGTTCGGAAAGATTTCCTACATCCACAAGAGAAGGGGATAATACAATACTCTCTCTCTCTCAAGATAAAACTCGCTATAGGATCACAACATTACATACTTCTCTTATATATTTCTGATATTTGATCCCATTATAAATATGAAGCAAAAAAAAACATTTTCTCCAGTTGTTTTAGGTATCTCATCCACCCATGAATTTTCCTCAATTCCAGCTACTCACCCACCAAGTTGGTTTCCTTCCATGGAAAACCTGCAGATTGGCTAGTTTCCTCCCATGAATTCCTATATTGATTCTTCCCCAGATTGGGGGTGTCCCCCACATCATCTTCATCATTGAACCCACAACCTCAAAATAACAGTGCTCTAGATTCTTTTTTTTAGTTTCCATGGATTTGGTCTATTCTACATCTTCAATAGAATAACTTTTACAGCTTTGCTTCATCAACATTGGTTCAATTCATTAGTCTTGGTCTAATCTCAAGTTCCTTGTTTATCTAAACTCTCTTATGTAACGGATTCATGAAATCATAGTGAACAGAGCTACCTAGATTTAGAGAGGGTTCATCATCAATTTGATTTCTTTATTCGAGATTTTGGTTTTTGGTTTCTCACTTTTTGTTTTTAATTGAATGTATGATTTAATATACATAATTTTCATGATTAATTTTCATTTAATTTTCCTTTAAATTGTTGTTTTTAATATTCTAGGTTTAGTTTTTTTTAAATATTCCATCGTTTTTTATTGACCCTTACGTAGGTATAGTTCATTTGTTTTACCCTTACATATGCTCCACCTTACCCTTACATAAGTATATTATCCTTTCTTTTACCCTTAAATTGGTTCTGTGTAACCTTACATAGGGTTTGGGTACCCTTATGTATCCCATTTTTAGTTTTGTTTACCCTTACGTAAGGTCCCCTTGACCTTTACATTGACTTTTCTTTGATTAGTTTACCCTTATGTAAGTCCCATGGTGCCCTTAAATGGCCTTTTTATTTTAGTTTCTACCCTTACATTAGTTTTATTTACCATTATGTAGCTTGTGTGTTGAGTTTTGTACCTTTACACATCTGTGTCTGACCCTTACGCAATGGGTGACTACCCTTACACAAGTGGTTTGTACCCTTACGTAAGTGTTTCCATAACCTTATGAAGGTGGGGTGTAAACCCCACATAGTGGGTGCTACCCTTACACAAGTGTCCATATACCCTTACATAGAGTCTTAAGGACCCTTGCATAGTGTTTTGATGACTCTAACACAATACCCATATGTCGCAGAGCTTACCCTTCTGCGGTTCAAGACCCATACATGGGCCTTTACACTACATCTTACCCTTACACATACCCTTATGCGGTTAACCTTATGTGGGTGATTTTTGGGCCCTTATGTTACATTTTAAATCAACACTATGTGTGGTTGAAATTTTTGTTGTGATTTTATTGGTTTGTTAGGACTTTATTATTTGATCCATTCTTTTCTCTCATTTTTTATACCTTTGTAACGACATTTTATTCTTGAAGGTAATTTGTGTTTCTTCTTCTCGATTAATTATACAACAGATATAGAGTAATTGATTTGGGGAGGGCTTCTCATCTTTATCGAGAGAGACAGAGAGAACCAAGAAAGGAAGAGTTGTTGTAATGACCCAAAATTTTATGAATAAAATTACCCTATTTGATTTAATTAAATGTCTTATGGATAGAGAAAAAACATGTAATTATTTTATTTTATTATATCTAATGGTATTTAAATGAATATTAAGTATCTTTACCATTGATAATGTAGTTATTGAACAGTGATCACATGACCAGTATAAATATAGGGTTTTAACGAATCATTTTTTCACTGACATAGGAAGTGATGACCTCAACCAGTAGGATCATACCCTATGAAGCCAATTTATTATAGCTTTTAAGGAAGATATAAATTCTGGGATTTTCCCTTTACCAATCCCAAGCTGAGATCAAACAACATAAGAATGAGTGAAACTTTTTACAGGAGAAGTTCAAGCTCATCAAGATCATATCCCAAACCATGTTCACCAAACAGCCCCATGAAAGCCCCACCATCACGTACCTTACTCTTAGAGAGTATTTCGGTGTAATAAATGGATATGTATCAAGAACCTAGAATTAGTAATATATACATTTTTTGTATAGAATAATGAATCTGTTTTCATCCTACTATTTTTAATTTGTAAATGATTTTTAAAAGCATAAATTGTATTTTTGGTTAATATTCCAAATCAACAAAGAAATATATGAATTAATGGATTTTTGAAACAAATAATATTTTAATAAAATATTATTATTAAATTAATTTTATTAAATAAATTATCATATAATTTTTATGAAGTCAAATGTAATTTTTATTAGGGCTCGAAAACTGTTATTGTTAAAAAACAGTAATTTCCAATAAATTTTCATTTTTATTTTAAAAGGTAAAATTAACATATTTAGAAAATTATTTAGATAAAATGAATATTATTTTTGGAATCATGATGTTGAAATTATATAATGATGAATTTTTCATAATTTTTTGAGACAGTAGAATGTTTAGGTAAAAATTAAATACCATATAAATATATGGTGTATTTTATGACATCATAATATACCAATAGTGATGTATTAAATACCATAAAAAGAATACTTGGAAAAATATTTGTTTTTTACTTTAAAATAATTTTATTTTAATTTTATTTTATTTATTTTATAAAGACTTAATGAATCCTCCATGACTTATAATATGTTTTAATATTTTAAAATTATTTCCTTGAGAGTGTGACTCACCTCCACATAAGAAAGGACAATATTTTATTATATTAGGCCCTTGTACTTATAAAATAATGTAATAAATTACCCTTTTCTAGAAACCATGGGCAAAAAATCATGGCATGGTTTATGGGCTTGATTATTTTATTATGTAGTGTCCAAAACCAAAATAATAAAAATCCCCTTCATTTCCTATATAAAAACATCTAAGCTCCCATTTCGCTTCAATAAAACTCTTTTAATCACATCCACACTCTTCCCTATACTCCCTAGAGTCCTCCCATGGTGCCACCAAACTCTTAAGGAGCATCTTCTAAGCCTCTGGAATCACAAATCCATGTAAGGGATCATTTCTTTCTTACTTTTATTCAAGAATCTCCTCTATGTTATGCCATTTTATTTTTAATTCCTAATAATGGGTTATGTTTTTAAACCTACCCCAAACTATTCTTATGATGTATAAATTATGAGAGACCCATTTCTGTCTCATTAATATCTCCCTATTAAACCTGTTTCCATGCCGAAATTTCGTAAGGGTTATTTCCTTTCTCCTCTTTACTCAAGTTTATTTGTTATGTTATGCCTTATATTTCCAATTACTTATATTCTGTAATATCCTTCAATGTCCCTATTAATTCCCATTTCGTGTCTAAATGATGAGATATCTATTTATCTATCATCAAACCATTTTTAGAATTTCTATATGACATTCTTATACTGCTGAAATTGCACCGTGATTTTCCATGCCAAAATCATTGTGTAGTGAATACCACACCCACTTCTCTATAAATGGTATTCACCTTTATTCACATATAATTATTAATTGTTAACTTAAATGTAATTATTCTACATTCATTGATCATGGAATAAATTTTTATGTTGAATGAATTCATGTTATATGATTTATGTGGCATGCTTAAGCATGAGAATGAAATGATTATGAAGGGTGCACCCTGATAGCGCTCCAATGAATTGGATAATGATTAGTATCATGATACATGAAATTGAGATAAGGTATTTACCTGAATATAATATGGTACTTTTTCCACCATGAGTTCTTAGAAGATTTATCCTTGATCTATTTATGATGAATTGTTTAAAGTTATTACCACATTTCCATGTTATGATTATCATGCTATATCATTCCTTATTATTCATGTTCCTTTAATCCTAATTGATATTATTTGTATAACATATATTATTATTCACATTGTATGCCATGTTTATTCCCATTACTGGGCTTTATAGCTCTCCCCTTTCTTAGGTATTCCCTTAGGTTATCCCATGAAATGATAAGTATGAAGGAATGTTTTGGTCATGTCAAAAATTTATCAATAAATATGTTTATTTTCATGTTTTAAGTTGTCATTTTATGTACCTAATTTTCAAAATACACCAGACCTATTGATATTCTTAGTTGTACTAAGTGAAATTCTATGTAATAAATCGTGTTTAAATATGAAATAATTATAAGGGTTGTTATAATTGGTATCAAAGGATAGGTTTAATTATTTTTGGGAATAAGATGAGAAAAACCTAGTGAAAACACTTAGGGATAAGACTAAGTTTAAGAAAAATCCCTAAATTTTGGTAAGTATAAAATAAGTTTTTTACCAAGAAAATATATCCATGTCTGGATACTATAAGTATACATGGTTTTGGAAAAGATGCACCTAGGAGTAACCACTCCGACAAGGTGTTCCAAGCCTAACTCATTGTAACCTGGTACACAAAAATGGGCCTTACTATGCACCTGGTTTGATACTCCCAGGAGATATACTATGATAAATTCATAAGCTCATTACAAATCATTATTAAGGGAACAAAAATAATTCCCATAAGAATATATCTTAGGAAGTGGATCATGAATAACAAAGACTCAAGCCTATAAACTCATAAGTTAAGGAGATGAATGTAATTTATATGTTATACATTTAATGTTAGTGTATTCCCCTCTATGTGTTTAATTGTTTAAGATGCTCATTCCTAATTTTTCTTTTATTCTATCCAATGGAAGAAAATAAGATGAATCATGCTAACAAGTGATGCAAAGGGAAATGTGACGATTTCCCTAATGAAATGTCCATCCTGATGGGAGTAGGAACCACAATCTTTGTGATGATACTCTTTCAGTTAACACAAGTTATAAATAGAAACTAGGACTAAGAGGAGTGCCACCCCCCCCCCCCAAGAGAGAGAAAACATGCATTCAAGAGATTCATGCAACAAAGGACTCCTACTTAAAATGGATCATATGATCCCTTAATCATGGAGAAATGGATCAATTATATTGAAAATGTATTTTCCATACTTCAATTTTACAAATAATAGAAGGTTATTTTGGATATTTGTCATATGGAGGGTGAAGTTGATCAGTGGTGGAAATTTATCAAGAAAATGAAGCCTGAGGAATAGATTTAAGCAATAGAGTGGAAGGAATTACAGAAAATGTTTTTTGATAAATATTTTCCCTACAACCTCTATCTTAATGTGGAAAGAGATTTCCATGCACTCAAGAAAAAGGATGAATAATCTATTAGGATGTATGAGGAAAAATTAGCATGACTTGAACGATACACCTCTGATTTTGTCATTACCCCTGAATTCAAGGTTGACCACTTCATTGGTGTGATAAATCCCTGTCTACAAAAAGCCTCGGAAATCCATAAATTTGATAGCTACAAGAAAATTTTCTAACGTTCCCTCAAAGTTGAGATAAGGATTTGTGAATCACAAGGTTATCATGGGGATAAGTAGTAGAAAGTATATTTTAATTCTGGTTGTCTGAGGGATAATCCAACATTGGTAAGAAATTCCAACACCCCACTTCCCAAAGGTGTGGAATGAAGCACCCCAGAAATTGCCTAAGGGGAATAAGGAAACTATTTAGGTGGAGAAGATAAGGGAACCTATCCAATGATTTCCAATAGAATAAACCCACCAATGTGACATGGGAAAGAAATGCTATGGTCAACCCTAAACATGTTGTTTAGTGCTTTAATTTTAAGGAAATAGGGAACTTTGTGAACAAGTGCACTAATCTATGGGTTTTAGGAGGCAACCAACAACCTCTAAGGTAGAAAAGGAGAGCCTTTTCAATCCTAATACCGAATTAAATCTAGATAATGAAGTTCTGAAAAGTATTCTAGTTATTCATTAAATAATAGAGAATGTAATTTTTTATTATGGTTCTATGTATTCCTTTAAATCAAAAAAGTTTAGTAGAAATATTCAAACACCACCATAAAACATTAAAGTATAGATGTCAGTGAAAATGTAAAATGGGGAAATTATTTCATCCAATGTATATAACTCCTCCTCTATCACAATTTATGGATTGAATTTCCCAGTGAACCTTATCATACTTACCTTGGTGGAATTTGATTCGATTCTGGGCATAGATTGGCATTCCCTATATAGAGCCTACATAAATTTCCATGAGAGGGAAATCACTCTTCATATAGGGGATAATCCCCTGATTCTACACAAGTGAAAGGAGGGGGAGGAATCTTTTTAGCACCATCATCTCAAGCATAGATATTATTTCCCTAAGAGAAAGTGTATCTATCTTAAATGACTGAGTATAAGGAATGAACCATCCTCAAAGAGATGACTATTTTGAGGGAATTAATTGGTGTGTTTCTTGAAGAATTCCCCAGTCTTCCTCCAAGTAGGGAGGTTAAATTTTCAATCAACCATATACCTGGTAATTTCCAATATTCAAGACTCCATATAAAATGGTTGTTGTTTAATTTTAAGAGATAATGATACAAATATAAGAGAATATAGATAAAAGTTTTATACACCCATGTTATTCACCATGGGGTGAACCGGTCCTCTTCATAAAGAAGATGGATGGGCCAATGCACCTTTACATTGATTATCATGAGCTCAACAATATCACGATAAAGAACTAGTATCATTTTCCATTAATTGATGACTTTTTCAATTAGCTATATGGAGAAAAATACTTCTCCAAGGTGGATCTACGGTAATGATATTACCAAGGGTGAAGAAGGAGGATATCCACAAGACTGATTTTCATAAATGGTATAGGCACTATGAGTTCATAGTGATTTCATTCAGACTCACTAATTCCATGGAAATCTTCATGGACTTGATTTATAGAGTCTTTAGATATTACCTCGAAAAAAAATTGGTAGTCTTTATAGATGATATTCTAATATTTTCCAAAATCAAGGAGGATCTTGAGGAATATTTGAGAACTATTTTAATGACCATTCTAAAGTTGAAGCTCTATGTAAAGTACAACAAGTGTGAGTTTAGGTTGAAATAAATCACATTATTGGGGCATATCATCATAAGAAATGGGATATTTGTGGATCCTTCAAATAAAAAAATTGATGGATGTATAAGGCCAACATCCATGAAAAATATTTGTAGTTTCCTTGGGTTAAATATATGTTATTACCGATTTGGGAGAAATTTAACATGATTGTAAAACCCTCATACCAAGATAACTTAGAAGGGAGTCAAATTTTCTTGGAATTATGAATGTGAAGAAAGCATCACATAGTTGAAAAGGAGGCTTATCACTGCCCATATTCTCACAATACCCACAAGTGGGGAGATTTTCATAATTTTCAATGATGATTCAAAGAATGTATTGGGATGTGTCTTGATTCAAAATGAAAAATTCATTTCCTATGCCTCAAGGAAGTTGAAAATTCATGAGAAACATTATACCACACATGATCTAGAGTTGGTAGTTGTGATATTTTCATTAAAAATATGGTGGCATTATCTCTTTGGGGAGAAGTGTAAAATATATATGGATCAAAAAAGTCTCAGATATATATTCACATAGAAATAGATGAATATGATCTAATTAATATGGTTAGAGCTCATCAAATATTATGAATTCTCAATCCACTACCATCCTGGGAAAGCGAACAAGGTGAAAAATTCTCTAAATAGAAAGGATCCATAAATTATATCATTGGTGAGAATTGAGAAGGATACAATCATATTATATTTGAAGAAGACAGATATGGGAATCAAAAAGAAAGGAATATCATAAATCCTTTCTCAAATTATTGATCAACCGTTTCTTTTGGAATGTTTAGGATGTATGAATTTAGAAAAAAGTGTAAACTATCTGAAAAGGAAAATCCTAGAATTTCAATTTTAATGAAGAAGGAATTGTGATATTTGCGTCCAGACTATGTGTTACATAAAATACTAAGTTAAAGAAATAACTTTTAGATTATTCACATAGTTTGATTTCTATATTCACCTAGGAAACAATAATATGTATCAAGATCTTTGAGAGAACTATTGGTGGGTTAACATGAAGAAGTAGATCACAAAATATACATCAAAGTGTATGGTATTCCAACAAGTGAAGGATAAAAGGAATATTTCTAATGGGATGATGCAACCATTGACTATACCAACATTGAAATGGGAAAACATCACCATGGAAATTTTCACCCAACATCTGAAGATATCCAAAGGAAACAATGTGGTTTGGGTTATTTGGGATTCTCTTACAAATACTACACACTTCATTGTGATTTGAGAGGACTTATCACTAGATAAATTGGTATAGATATTCATTATAGAAGTGGGAAGGTTGAATGGAGTAACACTATCGATTATGTTTGATTGAGATCTAGGATTCACCTCTAAGTTTTGGAAAATTATTTAGCATGCTCTAAACACTGATTTGAACATCAGTACTGCTTATCACCCTCAAAATAATGGCCAATCTGAGAAGACTATCCAAACACTTCAGGACACATTGAGAGCTTTCTCAATGGACTTCAAAGATGGATGGTACCAATATCTTCCTATAGTAGAGTTATCTTACAATAAAAGTTTCCACTCAAGCATCCAAATGGCCCCCTATGAATCCATTTATGGGAATAGGTGCAGAACACTGGCATGTTGGGATGAATTTGGGGAACAAAAACTTTAAGGTCTAAAAATGGTTTAAGAAATGGTGGAGAAGGTTAAGACCATTAAATATCACATAAAATCTTCTCAGATTCGACACAAGAGATATGCTGACAATAGTCTATATGAATTAGATTTTAATGTTAGATACATGGTGTCCCTCCATATATCTCTTTGGAAGAGAGTGATAATGTTTGGGAAGAATGGAAATCCTAGTCCAAGGCACATCATCCCTATTGATATCCTTGATCATATAAGATCAATGGACTCTCAACTAGCACTCCCACCAAACGTTTCTCAATTGCATGATGTATTCCAAGTATCCCACTTAAGAAAGTATATACCAGACTCGTCACATGTACTCAATCCACAGTTGGTACCATTGAAGAATGAACTTTCCTATGAAGAGAAGCTGGTGATGATCTTAGATCATAGAGAAAAATTTCTTCGAAATAAGACAATTCCCCTCATCAAAGTATTATAGAGAAACCACAAGTCTGAAGAAGAAACATTGGAACTAGATGAAGTGATCAATCAACGTTGCCATTATCTATTTTAGTGTGGGAAAAGAAATATTCGATGGAAAATTTTCTTAAGGGGGGAGGATTGTAACGAACCAAAATTTTATGAATGAAATTCCCCTTTTTTATTTAATTAAATGTCTTATGGATATATAAAACAAATTCACTTCTTTTTTATTATATCCAATTAGAATTAAAGGACCATTAAGTATCTTTACCATTAATAATGTAGTCATTGAATAGTGATCACATGACCAGTATAAATACAGGGTTTTAAAAAATCCTTTCTTCATAGACAAAGCAAGTGATGGTCTCGACTAGTAGGATTGTTCCCTATAAAGCCCATTTATCAGAGAATTTTAGGGAAATATCATTTTTAGGATTTTTCATAGACCAATCCCAAGATGTGGTCTAACGACTTAAGAATGAGTGAAACTGATTATGGGAGATGTTTAAGCTCATCGAGATCACAACCAAACTAAGTTCACTAAACGACCCCATGAAACCACCACCATCATGCACCTTACTCTTAGGGAGTACGATGTTGTAATAGTGTTATATGTATAAATACCCTAGAATTAGTAATATGTTCATTTTTTGTATAGAATAATGAATATGTTTTCATCCTATTTTTTTACATTGTTGATGCTTTTTAAAATCTAAAATGGTATATTTTGGTTAATATGAAAAATAAATAAATAAATCTATGAATTAATGGATTTTTTAAATAAATAATATTTTTAAAAAATATTATTATTAAATTAATTTATTTAATATAAATGATCATATAATTTTTATGAAGTCAAATGTAATTTTTATTAGGGTTCGAAAACTGTTATTGTCAAAAACCCATCATTTTCAATAAATGTAATTTTTTATTTTAAAAGGAAAAATTCACATATTTATAAAATTATTTAGACAAAATAAGTATTTTTTGGAATCGGGACATTGAAATTATCTGACGGTGAATTTTTCATTATTTTCTGAGATATTAGGATTTTTGGGTCAAAATTAAATACTATATAAATATACAGTGTGTCTTATGACATCATAATCACCTGATAGTGATATAATAAATTCTATAAAAGGTGTCCTAGGCCAATATATGTTTTCCCTTTAAAATAATGTGATTTTAAGTTTATTTGATTTATTTTATTAAGCCTTAATGAATCCTTCGTGACTTATAATGTATTTTATGATTTTAAAATCATTTCCTTGAGAGTGTGACTCACCTCCACATAAGGAAGAACAATATTTAATTATATGTTAGATCAGGTTATAAGATATATACTCAAGAGGGGGGTGAATTGTGTCTTTTAAAAATTCTGTGAGAAATATTGATGACAAACAATTCTGTTATTTTATCTTTAACAGATAGTTTATTCAATAGAAATAAATAGATATTAGGAAACAAATATTTATAGTGGTTCAGGGCACAAATATCCCCTATTCCACTCCACCAACGCTCTTCTCCGTGAGCTTGGTGATTTTCACTAGTCTGTTCTTTTCAAAAGACCATCCACAACTGAGTGCAGGCAGTTGAAACCTTTATAATTAAAGGCTAAAACATAGCCTTCTATTTATAAATATATAATAGGTCAAAAAAATTTAGTACAAGAAGTCTTTACTCAAAATAAAATAGTATTTGTTTTAAAATACTTTCTAGTTGTTCTTAACAGTTGTAGCAATACACAATTTATTGTGGATGGATCATCATCTTCAGAAAGGATGTTCTTCAGGTAAGAGCATTTTTGAATCAATTTGGTTGCAATTTGATCTTTAAATGAAATCAGTAACTTATCAGTAGTAGACTTACAATTGATATTCAATATAGAACAGTTAAATATTCAATTTTTCTCTTTCTGATATAAAATAGAATCTCATCATTCTTTGTAGCAGCAGGTTTGTAAAAGATCTTTTTAAAGAATTAGTATATCTCAGTTTTTGTGAGTCTCCAATATCTCTGTAAAAATTATCTTGATGCACGACTATTCAAAATATTGTATTCTCCATGTATTAAAGAGATATATCTGCAAAATCATATGAATAGAATATATAGAATGAAAAAAAATTCTTGCTTCATAAAATCCAGATCCACAAAGATTGCCTCATAGATTGCGATATTTAAATATTTGAAAACATAGCAGTCTTACATTCCCTTAATAATAGGCATCAAATCCTCATATTGAATCCATCCTTTGAATCACATATAAATGGATTTAAATCAGTCAAATATGCGCTTTAAAATTGAGCTTTGAATCGAGATTGAAATCAGCCTGATATTCCACAAAAGACCATTGTATGATAAAGTCTCAAATTCAAATCTCCAACACTAGAAGAAGTCAAACATAGGGTTCCAAGAGTATGGTTTATTACAAATGTAAGTTTAATGATAAATACTTTTCTATTTAACTTTGGAACGTATGGTTCATGATCTATACTTTTCTTAGCTTTTGAACATAAGGTATATGATCCATAATTTTTGATAAAATGTAAGTTTCATTACAAAAAATAGGGTTGATGGTCCATACTTTTATAAAGAAAACATAAGGTTCCATACTTACATAGGGTTATTCATATGTACTTTTCACATATAAAAAACATAAGGTTCCTTCCAAAGGTAAGGTTCTTTTACCATAATTTTCTATCAATATAAGTTTGATTAACCATACTTTTCTGAACTCCCAGAAAATAAACGTAGGATATAATCCTTATGCTATGCTCTACAAGGTATGATATGAGTAATTTTTTCAGAACACGCTGAATAGAATTCCGAACACATCGAAATATAATTCACACGAATCATATTCTTTAATATTATTCCAAAATTATAAATATTAAGAATATTAATTTCCAGGAATATACATAATATAAAATCATTAGAATAACAAATAAGGGTATTTGTGAGCATCAAAATCTTCCTAAAAAATAAAGACTACTGTTGAAACAATACTTACTCTACAATTTCCCCCTTTTTGATGACCACAAAACCCATAAAATTATTTACATTTGATTTACAATTTTGTAAGGATAAAAACGATGTTTAATTTTTACTTCCAAGTACCACTTTGAAAATATAAAATACTAGTTTATACAAATTTCTCTCCAAAGGTTCTCTATTTAAAAAATATTTCTCCCCCAAAATTCTATTTAAAAAAGTAATATTCCTTTAAAAAATATTGTTTTTATCTAAATTTATCACTCTTTTGTGATATCAAAATAAATGATAGAATAAATAATATAAAACATTTAATATAGCATTGAACTTGTAAAAAATGTTATGATAAATTGTTTATTAATAAAGGAATATGGATTTTTAGGCAGTCTAACATAAACATAAACAAAGTAAAAATCCATCAAATATAATAAATATGAAATTTTTTATAAAACAATATACAAGTACATTATTGAACAATAATCAAGTTTGTTGGGCTAAATGTTTGAAAAAGGGTATCTCATCGATTCTAAACAATATCCTTCAACTCTGCCGACTGTAAACTTAATCTCTTCATAATACCATCTCCCAACTGAATTATAAGATCCCTTACTTCTTGGGTCAAATGAATATATTCAATGAGGTTCACTCTAAAAAACTCGTGCAATATTTTTTGCTTCTCTATAAATTGATTGAGATTCTTAGTGAATCTGTTCAGAAATTCTCGAATACTTAGTTCACCTGAGGTGATCTGCTCAACAAGATGCTTTTGATTATCCAGAAGTACTGAAAAAGGAGTATTGTTCCACTATAAATACTGAAATCTTTCATTCATGTTACTCATTACAGTTGTAATGTATTGAAATCTATTGATCAAATCAAGTAAAGTACCTGATGTACTTGGTTGAATTCCTCCGATAGTTGAAAATTGTTTCTCTATAAAACATTTTAGTTATTCCAAATCTAATTTCAAAAAAACACCAGATTTTAATTTTTCAACTTCTTCCAGCAATTCATTCTTAAAAACAACAACTTATTTCTTTGAAAAAAATCTATCTTTCAGATTCTGAAATCTCTATTTCTCTTTCTCTAATTCTCTTCTTAAAGAAGAATTCTCTACTTGATATCTGTTAAATTTTTTGATAAGCTTCTCAACATGATCATACATATAATCAGAGGCACCTTGTTCTTGATTCACAACTTGATCTACCAAGATCAGTGGTAAATATTGAGCATCTGATCTCTCTTCTTCATCCTTCTCCACTGGTTGCTCAACTGATTTTTCTCCTAAAATTTCAACTGAGAATGATTCATTTAGAACTTCTATATGAATGACAGAGATATTTTCTTGAACAGGTTGTCATCCATACACAACTTCTGAAGATAGCTGCTCTTCCGGAGCAATTTTTTCTTGAATTGATTCTTGAATATATTCTTGAATCTGACTTGTTGCACTTGTTCATTCTGAGTATTTTCAATTTGTACAGAGTCAATCTAGTCCACATATTGATCTATAATTTCAATTCATTGAGATTTTTCAATCTGAGGTACCTCCTCAGTTCTTGTCTTTACCTCATCTTGAGGCAAAACATACACTTCTTCTTGAGAAGAATCTTCCAATTCTTGAGGAACTATTTCAGTTTATTAAGGAACTGTTTCCTCTTGTACATATACACTCACACACTTATAACTTAAAATATCTCATGTTGTAATAATTTTTGTAGGAGGAGGTCCTATACTAGTTTGAGATTCTCTATTTTTAGTTTGGAGTCCTCTTTGACTTTCCTAATTAGTAGGGGAATCTTCTGTTACAAATCTATGTCTCCTTGTAGTCGTTGAAACTTCCCTTATTCTAGATTCAGCCATACCTTCTTTATATTTTGTAGGTTGCTCCCCCTAATCAGATACTTGATCCTCATTAACCCCAACTGGCATGATTTTTCCTTTAAATTTGCTCTATAAAAATCCCATTTTCCTCAAATTTCAAGCATTAAACACATTTTTATGTTTTCATTTAACTCTCGCATCATCCAGACTCACCATATCCTTCTTGAACAACAATTTTGAGACAAATATACAATAAGGATAAAAATTTATTCGAGCCTCTGGTTGACAGTTGTAGTTCAGATATCTAATTAGATATCATGGAAAGTTCATCTTGATTTCACTTAAGAGCAAAAACAATATATACATATCAGGAAAAATAATCTTCACTATCTCTGACATTCTTGGAGAAATATCAGTTTGAATAAACTTAGCCATGATTTTCTGATCTGGTTCTAAATCCTTTACTATAATTTTTCTAAAGTTAGTAGAACCAAATAGAAATGACTTGATATCCTCTTACTTGTGTTCCTTATTTCAAATAGAATTTAAATCAAAATGGAAAAGTCCCTCGTGAGGGCCATTCAAAATCCTTGCAATTTCAACAGAAGAGAACGAGAAATCTATATCCTCTATTTTGGTGAAAATTTAATCCTCTATATCTCCCAAACAAAACTGAACAGATTTATAAAAACATCCCATCTCTACCTCATATAGAAATTCATTGTAGTTCTCATTGAAGGTTTTTTTGAGATTTTGAAAAGTTAGGGCTTGATTTAGCATCAGATGCATCTAGTATAACCACTCTAAATAGATTACCTTGCCTTGAAGGATTTTCTAGCCAGTAGAGCACTGGCACTTAGCATTACTAGTTTATCCTTCTTTGATTCTCTTTGTCTTTTCCATTTCTATCGAAAAACTATGAAGGTTTTAAGTTCTAGAGTTTCGAAGGTGCGAGCAAAGGTAGATGAAAAATAGGTAAGGGTTTCAGTATTTCGAAAGTTTTTGAGAAAATGAGCGGGTTTGGAATTCAAAACAAGCTCTCACATAGCCTTGATTTTTGTGTAATTATGTATATAATAATCATTTCAGAATTTAAAATAAATTAAACCGTATGCAGCATATTTAAAATTTATTATAGAATAAAAATAAAAGTGATAATTATTTAAAATACAAGTAACTAAATTATTTTAAATAGTAAAAATGAAAAAAAAAATTATCAAATAAAATTAAGATTAAAATTAAATAAAATTTAATTAAAATTAAATAAAATTATAATTAAAAAATAAAATTTATTAAAAATTAAATAAACCTAAATCCCCCTTAATAAAATCGAAACTTTAAATGTGAAATGGTTTAGTAAAAATATCATCTAATTGAAATTCAGTACTAATAAATTCAAAATATATATCCTTTTAAGAACATGATCTCTTAGAAAATGATTTCTAATATCAATATGCTTAGTTCTAGAATGACTTATAGGATTTTTTGAGATATTTATAGAACTGGTATTATCACATAAAATAGGTGTATTATTAAAATTTATTCCAAAGACTATAAGTGTTTTTTTCATTCACAAAACTTGTACACAACTACTACCAATATATACATATTCTACCTCGGCTGTTGACAAAGAAACTGAGTGTTGTTTCTTATTATACCATGACACTAAAGATTTTTCTAAAAAGTGAAAGGTTCCTGAGGTTCTTTTTCTATCTAATCTAAAACTTCCAAAATCATCATATGAATATGAAATTAAATTAAAATCATAAGTTTTTTTATAAAGAAAATATTGAAAATTGATCCTTTTAAATATCTAAAAATTATTTTGATAGTTGTAAGATGAGATTCGTTAGTATTTTATTGAAATATTGCACAAATACATACTGAGTACATAATATATGTCCTACTATCTGTAAGATATAATAAACTACCAATCATACCTCTATATAACTTGTTTTCTACTAGTTTTCTAGTTTCATCCAAATCAAGTTTTATATTAGTACACATAGGAGTTGTATATGTATTGTTATTTTCAGGTCCGAATTTATTTAGTAAATCGGAAATGTATTTACTTTGATTCAAAATATTTACAAAATCTTTTTGATAGATTTTAAGTCCTAAAAATAAATTTATTTCTCCCTTTATACTCATTTAAAATTTCTTTTTCATTAAATTTGAAATTTCATGACACAATTTTTTATTTATTGATCCAAAAATTACATCATCAACATAAATTTGATCCAATAGAATATTATAATTTATAGTTTTCTTGAAAAATTTTGGATTTCCCATACCAATAATAAAATCATTTTTTAAAATAAAAGAACTTAATCTTTCAGACCAATCTCTAGGTGCTTGTTTAAGGCCATAAAGATCTTTAGTAGGTTTTAAAACAAATTCTGGTTTATGAGAATTTTCAAAACTAAGAGATTTCTCAACAAAACAATCCTCCATTAAATAACCATTTAAAAAGTTAGAACTAACATCCATCTAAAATAATTTAAAATTCATATGAGATACATAGGCTAAAAGGATCATAATGGATTCTAATCTAGCTATAGGGTCAAAGGTATCATCATAATCTATAACTTATTCATGATTATATCCTTTGGCTACTAGTCTTTCATTATTTCTAGTTATGATCCCTTGATCATCTTGTTTATTTCTAAAGACACATTTAGTTCTAATAACATGATAGTTCTTTGGTCTTTCAACTAATTTCCAAACTTCATTTATTTTGAATTTTTTTAGTTTTCATGCATGGATATCATCCAGTTTTCATCAAACAAGGATTATTATATTGAATTAGGTTCTAATTAGAATATAAAGGCAAGAAACTCAATTATATTTACTATATTTATTCTAGTTTTTATTTATGTGTCTAGGTCTCCTATAACAGTTTCTAATGGGTGATTCTTTAGGGTTCTTGACTATCTAGGTAAAACACTATTAGGTTCATCAATGTCATGAACTTATTAACTGGACTAAAATTTGTTTATATCATTTTCAAAATCATTTTTAGGTTCTCAATACTAATGATATCATTAGAGTCAGATTCATCAATTTGATCTTTCCTTCTGTCAAAACAGTCAGATTCATCAAATTTCACATGAACTGGTTTTTCAACAATCCTTAACTTTTTATTAAAAACTCTATAAGCTTTGGAAGTAACAGAATATCCTAATAAAATACCATCAACATATTTTGTATCAAATTTACCAAGATTTTCCTTGGTGTTCAAGGTGTACACCTTTCATCCAAAAAATTTAACATATTTTACATTAGGTTTTCTACTATTCTAGATTTCATAGGGTTTATTTTTAAAAAAAATTATAATTAAAACTCAATTCATTATATAGAAGGTTGTGGTTACCGCTTCTGCATAGAAATAGGTAGGAAGACTGTATTCATTTATCATAGTCTTAGCAATTTCTTGAATAGTTCTATTTCTTCTTTCAACAATTTTATTCTATTGAGGTGTTCTTAGGGAAGAGAAGGTGTGTTTAATACATAAATTTGAGAAAAATTAATTGAATTATTGATTCTTAAATTCTCCACCATGATCACTTCTTAATGAAATTATTTTAAAATCTTTTTCATTTTGAACAACTTTGAAAATACAATCAAATATAGTAAAAGCTTCATTTTTATATTTTAGAAAATATATACAAGTAAATCTAGAAGATTCATCAATTAAAACATATATATATATATATATATAATTTACCATCCAAACCTGATACTCTTGAAGTTCTAAATAGATCCATATGGATAGGTTCTAAAGGATTAGATTTATAATTTTTTTCAATTGATTTGAAATAAGATTTGTGTTGCTTTCCAATTTTACATGAATCAGAGAATATGTCACTATCAAATTTAAGACTATGTAAATCAGATAATAATTGTTTCTTAGACAACTTATGTAAAGAATAAACATTTAAATTTCCAAGTCTTATATTCCAGATCCAAGATTCATTTATTTTATTAGTTAAATAATTTACTCTTTGTTTACATAAGTAAATTATGTCAATGGTATAGTCATTGTAAGTTCTGGGTGCTCTAAATTTAAGCAATTTATCTTTAAAAATGGAACAACAGTTGTTAGAAAAATCAACAAAATAACCATCATCAAAAAGTTAATAAATAATTATCATGTTATGTTTCAATACTTGTACATAAAGTACTTTATTGATTGAGACAGATTCTAGATCTCCAAAAGTTCAAATACTAATGATTTTTCCTTTGGCATTGTCTCCAAAGGTGACTAATCCACCATCCTTTGAGTTAAGTTTTTAATGTTTGATGAGTTTACACTCATATGCCTGGAGAAGCCACTATCCATGTACCATATTTCTTTTCTGCTTTTGTGACCTTTTCCCTACAAAATAATTTAAACAATGGTTTTTTTTGTACCCATATTCTCTTTGGTCCAACAGTATTAGCTAGCAGTGATCCGAAAATGCAGATTTTCTTTGTTGTTATGCAATAATTTGAGTAAAATAAACTTTTTTAAATAAATGAATTTTTAATTCCACTAATTTTGGGATTTATTAAATAAAATTTTTTTGTTATGTGATCTTTTGTTCCACAGTAATTTAAAATTACACTTTTTGAATTTGAAAAAAATATTTTTTGTACAGTTTAGTTTTCTCACCTTTACTGCCTATTCCATATATTTCTTTCTTAATCACATTCTTACCAAGAATTTCATTTAAAGTATTTTCTACTTTTGTAAAAAAAAGAGCCGCACTTTTGTAGGTTTCTAATTCATATTGTAGTGTTTTGATCTTGGTTTCATTATCTATACTATTCATGTTAGATAAGGTATATTTCTCAATTAACTCTTGATGTTGTTTTATTAAAGTTTCTCTTTTTCCTAAAATTTCATTGTGAATGTTTTTCAGTGATTTTTTCTACTTAAATAAGGAATCATATTTTTTTTCTAGAATATTGCAGTAGGATTCAAGTTTTTCATTTGAGCAGCTAATTTCAAAATCATAATTGGAAGAATAATAAGATTTTACCTCATCTGGTCCTAGACCACAGATTATAGCATTCACAACTTTTGAATTTATTTCATACTCTGCTTCAGCTTCTGCACTCCATGTTTCAGGTTTCTCAGGAATTTCATAAGGGGTAATAATTTTTTAGAAGACTCTGTATCCAATGATCATCAGGTAGCTGATCATCCTTAATTTCCAACATCCATATTTTTCACTATTAAAGTATGGATTTTGAACCGTTGAAATTCCCTCTCGTGTATCATCCATTGAGATCTATGTATAATTTTTTACTTTTATCTTTTTATGGCTTTAATAAAATCCCAACCTTTGACACCTCTACAATATAAGGCTAAAACAGAGCCTTCTAGTTCTAAATATAGTACTGGTAAAAATAGCTTAGTATGAGAATCTAATACTCAAAATAAAAGATGATTTGTTTTAAAATACCTTCTTGTTGTTCTTCATAGTTGTAGCAGTATGCAACTGATAGTAGACGGATTGTTGTCTTCAGAAAGGATGCTCTTTAGCTAATAGAAGTTATGAATCAATCTGATTGGAATTTGATCTTGAAATAAAATTAGAAACTTATCGGCAATAGAATTAAAATTTTATCTTTAAATTAGAATAAGTAAATCTTCAATGTTTCTCTTTATGATATAAAATAGAATCTGATCATTCTTTGTAGCAGCAGATCTATAAAAGATCTTTTTGAAGAATCGGTGTATCTCTCTTTTTGTGAGTCTCCAATATCTTTGTAAATAGCATCTTTATGAATGAGTATTCATAATCATTTATTCTCCCTGTATTAAAGAGATATATCTTCAAAATCAATTGAATAGAATATATATCACAAAAATGAACACTTACTTCATAAAATTAATATCCACAAAGATCGCCTGATAGATTGCTATATTCAAATCTTTGAAAACAGATCAGTCGTAACTTACCTTAATAATATGCATGAAATGCTCCTATTAAATTGATCCTTTTAATCACATATAAATGTCTTTAAATTAGTCAATGAAATGCTTTGAATTGATCTTGAATCGACCTTGAAATCATCCTAATATTCCGCAAATGACCATTGTACGATAAAGTTACAAATTCAAATCTCGGATGCTTGAAGAAGTCAAATGTAGGGTTCCAAACATAAGGTTGAGTAAAAATGTAAGGTTAATGATCCACACTTTTCTATTTAACTTCGGAATGTATAGTTCATGATCCATACTTTTCTTATCTTCTGAACATAATGTATATGATCTATACTTTTTGATAAAACGTAAGTTTTATTACAAAAGTCGGGTTGATGATCCATACTTTTGTGAAGAAAACATAATGTTCCATACTTATGTAGGGTTCTTTATATATAATTTTCTCATATAAAAAACAAAAGGTTAATTCTAAATTTAAGGTTATTTTACCATAATTTTCTATCAGTTTATGGTTTATTAACCATACATTTCTGAACTCCCATAAAATAAACGTATGATATAATCCTTACACTATGCACTCCAACGTGCGATATAAAATGTGTTTTCAGAACATGATGGATAGATTTATGAACAAATTGAAAAATAATTCTTTCAAATCATATGCTTTAATATTATTCTAATATTTTGAGTATAAAAAATATTAATTTCCTATAATATACTTAAAGTAAAATCATTAGAATAACAAATAAGGGTATTTGTGAGAATCAAAATCATCATAAAAAATAAAGAGTATTGACGAAAAAATGCATGTTAAACATTATATTCAACCCTTTTCCTTATAATATAATGTATATTACTCCCCTTTTATAGAAACTATGGTAAAAACCATGTGATGGTTTGTGGTTTTGAATATTTTGTTATTTAGTATCCAAAACCAAAAAAATAAAAAAAATAACTTCATTTTCTATATATACCCACATAAAATCCAATTTTTATTCACTAAAACTCTTTGAATCACGTATACACCCTTCCCTTTACTCCTTATAGTCCTCCCAAGGAACCACCAAGCTCCCAATAAGCCTCTCCTAATACTTTTGAGTCACACATCCAAGTAACATATCCTATCTCTCTCACTTTTATTCATGAATCTCCTCTACGTTATGCCCTTTTATTTTTAATTCCTAATGATGGGGTATGTTTTCAAACCTCCCACATAATTCCCTTATGACGTCTAAATTAGGAGGGACCCCTTTCTCTCTCATTAATCCCCTCCAAGAACATCTGTTACCATGCCGAAATTTCATAAGGGTTATTTCCTTTCTCCTTTTTATTAAAGTTTCTTTGTTATGTTACACATTATATTTTCAATTAATTATGTAGGTGAATGACCTTCCATATCCCTATTACTATCTATTTTGTTTATAAATTATTTTATACCATTTTTTCTTTCATCAACCCATTTTATGAATTTCTCTATGATGTCATTATGCTGCCAAAATTACACTACGATTTTCCATGCCAAAATCATTATGTAGTGAATACCATATCCATTTCTCTATTAAGAGTATTCACCTTTATGAACATATACTTATTTATTATTAACTTACCTGTATTTATTTCTCATTACTTGATCATGGAATAAAATATGATGTTGAATGAATCTATGTTATATGATCTATGTGGAAAATTGAAGAATGATAAAGGAATGATTTTGAAGGGTGGTCCCTGAAAACGCTTCAATACATTGGGTAATGGTTAGTATCATGATATAACCATTGGGATATGGGATTTACCAGATTACTTTATTAGAAAATTTCCACCATGGGGTCTTGATATATTTATGTGATAGAGTGCTATCGTGTGCGCCCTCAAATGATTAATGTGATTTTGGGGTACTTAGGTGCAGCAGAGTGGCTGACCAAGGTCGTTTCACAAAAGAGGAAGTAAATTAAAACAACTTGTCAAAGGTATTCTAAAAATAAAATAGAGTATAATTAAAACACTACTTTAAATTATGGGTGTTGTTTATGGTTTAAAAATCTAGATGAAGTTTGCTGGAAGAATATTTCATTTTTTTTAATTTGAAATGAAGTTTTATTAAAAAGACACAACAAGAAGATGTTTTTTTTAGAAAATATTTTAAAAAGTGTAATAGATCTAACTATACCTCTTCATTTACTTATTAATCATTATCATTTAAATAAATATCCACTTAATTATGATCCCCTAATTTTTTAACCCTCGAACCCTACAAGAGTTAACTTAACCACAAAGATGGAATCACTTAAACCCTAGGCTAGCTTTGGAACACGCAATCGCAGCACCCTGCTTTGATTGTTGTTCTAAGGTTAGATTATGGTCAGTGGTTAATTATAGCACATATCCATTCTGTAAATGAGTATTAATTATGTTTAGAGATTATATTTGAACTCTACAAATTTATCCCACATGGTCTTGTATTACCGATTAAGACTGCGCTCTCACAATTTACACAAAATCCCGACCTCGCGTGTCTTTGTGTAAATTGTTCAATTGCTTGCTTAGTTTCTTATACTTTAAAAACACAATTAATGGATCATATTAAGTGAATTAAATTATCTCAATCATTCAAAATAATTAAATGATGATGGTATAAGATAGATCGATTACTAAAAAAATACCCTTCCATGGGTGGTGTAATCATCGTAGAAGCGTTTTGCATGTGCAAAGGTTTATAATGGGTATAACCCAATAACGCTTCTACTCAAGAATACCAGAACAAAGAAGAAGATTAATAGAATAATAAATTGAAACAAAACAGAAGAAAATAGAAGAAATAAAAGAATAGAAAATAAGTTTATTACACAAACAAAAGCATTACAACATGAAGGAGAAGAAGAAGGCTTCGTCGAAGGGATTATTGCTTCAAGAGCTACCCTTATCAAAATGGTTGGATAATTAGAGTGGATCCACTTATACTCTACCCTCAACTTCCCAATGCACGTACCAACCCATCCAAATGTGAAAAACACTAATTTATAGAGTGGAGTGGAGGCTAGGTTTAAAGAGGTTTCAAGTGTGAATGGGAAATCTCGGCCAAATATTTCAATACAAATTGTACCGCCCATTTGACCTCACAAACGCGTGAATTGTCTGGCCTTCTAGAAGGATTATTTCTGATAAAATCATTTCCCCAAGCTTTTCTCAAATTTTGGGCTCAATCCAAACCCGTATGGTGACGATATGGCCCAAATATAGAACCCATGTCCATTCTACCGAGTCCAGCCCAACTTTGATTTCGTGGCTCATTTTTAACAACCAAATGCACTTTTTAGCTCTAGTGTCCTGAAAAAAAGTTGTATAAAATTAAGTTAGTAACATTGTTAAAAAATGTAAAATTCAAATAATAAATATAAAAATATTTATCTTCGAAATACTACAGTGCACTATAAAGGGTAAAACTGGAATTTTCACCAATTTTTCAAATGAATGATCAAATCCCAAATATTTTATAAATAAACATATTTAACAAAATTTGAGGAAATTATATCATTTATTATCAATAAAATATTCAACCAAATAGTGTTTTATCAACTCCCCCACACTTACCCTTTTGCACTCCTGGGAAAAACCTCATGTCAAGTAAACATTAATATCAAATTAAAACCAATTTTAAAACACATATCCTTGAGATCAAAAAATTACACACCAAGAAACAAAAGGTATCATGCCACATAAAAACCATTATTTCAAGTTCTTAATTTATATCATTCAATATATTTCCACTTTATTTATCCTCTCATGCACAAAACACTTACCTCGCTTGAATTTTCAATTATCACACAAATGTCAATTTTTTTATAATGTCTTTCTCATCCAAACTCATAGAAGGGTCACCATAGGCTTGAAAAATTCCTATATCGCTACCGGATGTGAGTCAAAGATATATGTTTATCATGAGGACTTTTCAGGGTTGTTCTGTGGCTTTCGGTTGGTAGGATTAAGATGTGAAAAACTCTGAGGCTGAGTGAGGAGGGCTTGACTCTTTTTGAAGCAAAATTGCATTAATCTAATTTTCACTTAAATATGGTCTCCTCATTAATCCCCATAGTATCAATTCATCTCCATCATTATGAAAAATAAAGTAATTTTCACACCATTCAACATTTCCGCAGTAAAAATGTCAATCTTCTCGAACATGGTTTTCTTAAAAGCTCCAGATAGGCACAACTTTCCCCCTCTATTAGAAGCCCAAGAAAGGCACAGCTTCTTTTATCATGAAATCTCCAGAAAGGCACAAATTTCAATATAATGTTTTTCTTTATCATCAAACACATCTCTTAATAATTTTATTTTTCACCCAAAGTATCACAGAATGTGGTAGTACAACACAAGATAGCTTCCCCCACACTTAAGCTCAACTAGATTATGAAATTTCACTTCAAGAGTCGGTTGGATAGGGAAAATTGGCTTGTAATGTGGCTAACCTAACAGGATGTGCATGGATTCTAAGGGATACAACGATTAAATTTTCAAGGTAGTCCATTATAAAAAAGGACTCTTTGAAATAGGGGCTTTAATACCAAACAATTGCCTCAATAATTTAAACATAAGTACCTCAAACCCTCAAATTTTGATAGGAATAAATCAAATTCTGGTTAAATCAAGCATGATTTGGTTCTCTCAAGAAGTGAGGTAAATGTAATGAATATGAAAATAATGGTTCATAAGCCTCGTAGGAAAGTGATTTCAAATATAAAGACAGTGAGATGTGGCATGTGATTCAAAATTCAGTGTACTTTTCATGAAATTACTAAATATTTGAACTTGAAACAAAGTAATTTTCAGCATTCATTTAAGCCCAATATCAAGGGATAAATTATTTCACTTATTGATATGAATTTCAAAATTGTGATGAGAATAATTTCAGCTCAAAAATTTCAAAAACACAAACAAAATTGAAAAATAAACACACAATTTTTGAAAAACACACAATTTTTTTTTTAAATCAGGAAAACAATTGAAATTACTAAACTAAAAGGATCCCTCCCCCAAACTTAAAATTTTGAATTTTCCTCAATGTGAACCCATGAGATGATATATGCACATGAAATGAAGAATTTTTATATAGGATAAATAATATAAAAGTGAAAGGGTTAGGAACAGCCTGATGTACTCAAGTGATGATGGGGTCATGCAGTGTGATAAAATCCACTGCATTAGTAGGAAGTCCCTTAATGTATCTCTTCAAACATTTCCCATTGAATGTAAAGCTCCTTCTAGTGTCCTCTTGTGTGATCTCCACTGCACCATAAGGAAAAACATTAGACACAATATAAGGACCTAACCATTTGGAATGCAACTTACCATGCATCAGCTTCAGTCGTGAACTGTAGAGAAGGACTTTCTCTCCAACATGAAACTCCTTTTGTTGGATCATTATATCATGAGTTGCTTTTGATTTTTCCTTATAGAGCCTTGAGTTATCATATTAAGACAATCGAATCTCCTCAAGCTCTTGAATTTGCAGCTTCCTTTGAATTCCAGCTTGGGACAAATCCATGTTTCATTTCTTTATAGCCTAATAAGCTTGATGCTCAACTTCCACGGGGAGATGACATGATCTCCCAAAAACAATCCGAAATGCGGATATACCAATGGGTGTCTTTTATGTTGTCCTATAAGCCCATAATACATCATCCAACAGCATGCTCCAATCTTTCCTATTTGGATGCATAGTTTTCTCCAAAATTTGTTCCAATTATCTATTTGAAACCTCAGCCTGGACATTTTTTTAGGGTGGTATGGTGTTGATGTTTTGTGTGTAACCCCATACTTTCTAATAAGGGAAGAAAAATTTTGACTATAGAAGTGTGTCCCTTTTTCACTACTGATGGCCTTTGGTACTTCAAACCTGCAGAAAATTTGAGCCTTGAAAAAATCCACTACAAAATGAGAATCGGAAGTCCTAGTGGCCTTGGCCCCCACCCATTTACTCACATTATACAAGAATCCAAATGAACTAGGAAAAGGTCCCATAAAATCAATTCCCCAAACGTCAAAAATCTCACAGAATAAAATGGGTTGTTAGGGCATCGCGTGTCTTCTTGAAATGTTTCCAGTGTGTTGGAAACGAGGGCAATATTTACAAAACACATGGGAATCATGGAATAATCTAGGACAATATAATACATAGTCTAAGACTTTTCTAGCAGTACGTTGGGGTCCAAAGTGTCCACCACAAGCAAGTGTATGACAGAAATGAAAAACATACTCAAACTCATGATTGGGAACACACCTCCTAATGACTTGGTCACTACACATGCGCCAGAGGTAAGGATCATCTGACACATAAAACCTAGACTCACTTTTTAATTTTTGGACTTGATGTTTCTTTAAATTTGGTGGGATTTCATAGGAAACAATGTAATTAACTAAATCAGCATACCAAGGATGCGTACCTGAGATGGTATAGAGATGCTCATTGGGGAAAGTGTCCCGAAGTGGTACCTGGTCCAAGGTGTCACCCTCTAGTGTGTGAGTAAGCCTACTCATGTGGTCTTCCACCAAATTCTCCGACCCCTTCTTGTCCGTTATCTCAATGTCAAACTCTTGAAGAAGGATCATCCAATGGATAAGTCATGGATTTGCATCTGGATTCTTCAAGAGGTACCTTAGAGCTTCATGGTTAGAAAGAACAACTACTTTAGATCCCAATAAATATGAACAAAATTTATCTAAAGAAAATATGACAGCAATAAAATCCCTTTCTGTGGTTTTGTAGTTTGATTGGGCTGAATCTAGTGTCCTCGATGCATAGGCGATCACATGTGAACGTCCCTACACCCTCTGAGATAAGACAACTCCAACCAAGAAGTTGGAGGCATCACACATAAGCTCAAAAGTAATCTCCTAACGTGGGGGTTGTATGATCGGTGGAGTGGTCAGACACTTCTTTATCTCATCAAAGTAAGTCCTACAAGAATCATCAAATGCAAAATCAGAATCCTTTTAGAGTAATCATGACATAGGAAGAGCAATCTTACTGAAATCTTTGATGAAGCGCCGATAAAATCCTGCATGCCCTAGGAAATATCTAACATCACGCACACATGAAGGATAGGGTAAGGATGAAATAATGTCTATCTTAGATCTATCAACCTCTATCTCATGTTTTGATACTACATGCCCTAAGACAATGCCATGCTCTACCATGAAATGACACTTTTCAAAGTTCAGGACCAGATTCTTCTCAATAAAACGATTTAATACCTTTCCCAAACTATTTATACATTCATCAAATGAGGATCCATACACTGTATAATCATCCATAAATACCTCCATGCAGGTCTCAATAAAATCAGAAAAATTACTCACCATGCATCTCTGGAAGGTACCTAGGGCGTTGAAAAGTCCAAATGGAATCCTCCGGTAGGCAAATGTGCCAAAGGGATAGGTGAATGTAGTCTTCTCCTGATCCTCCGGAGCTATAGGAACCTGAAAATATCCAGAAAATATATCCAAGTAACAATAGTGTGTCTTCCCAGCTAGTCTCTCAAGCATCTGATCAATTAATGGGAGGGGGAAATGGTCATTGCGAGTGGAATGATTTAGTTTCCTATAATCAATACACACAGGACAACTGTTTTGTACCCTCATTAGAACTAACTCATATTTCTCATTTTTAACAATAGTAACACCACTTTTCTTAGGCACAACCTGAATAGGACTTACCCACTGAGAATCTGAAATGGGATAGATTATACCTGCCTCGAGCAATTTTTCAACTTATTTTTTAACAATCTCCAGAAGGGTTGGATTGAGTCTCCTTTGTGGTTGCCTCACTGATTTATCCCCATCCTCCAAAAGAATCCTATGAATGAAAATGGAGGGGCTAATACCGGTTATTTCAGCCAAGGTCCACCCAATTGCCCTGATGTTCTCCCTCAAAATATTCAAAGTTTTTCTTCATGTTCCAAAGGGAGATTGTTATCAATGATAACAGATAATTTCTCACCACTCAACAAGTATGAGTATTTGATATTTGGTGGCAATGGATTGAGTTCCAATGTAGGGGGTGCTGTATGGATGAAGACATAGAATGAACTAAAATATGTGGACAAGGATCATCCGTATCAGAATATACATCATCAAAACCAGAGAATAAAGCATCAAATCCATCAGCATACTCAATAGCCATGTCATAATCAGAGTTCACATGATCAAAATCAGAATATGACTCCATTTCAAAATCAAATCTTAGAGAGTCTTGTTCCTTAGAAATAGGTGGGGAAGTACTCTTAGACATCAAACTAAAACCAATACTCTTAATCTCTCTAAGTATAAGACAATCTAATTCCATGGTGTTTTTACCTGGTGGTTCAAAATGGGAGATAACAAATGTAGAATGATCCACTGAGGGGTACTTCATGGAATCCATAACATTAAATATCACAACTTCATCCCCAAATTCCATGGAAAGTGTACCCTCATTGACATTTATGATATTTTTTGCAGTTTTGAGGAAGGGTCTACCTAAGATAATGGGGGCATGAGAACTTACCTGATCATACTTTATGTTAAGCATGTAGAAATATACTGGAAATATCATGTCTCTTACAAGGACAAGTACATCCTCAAGGACTCCCGCTGGATATTCCATATCTCTATTCGCCAATTGCACCACTACTCTCATCGTCTTCAACTCAACAACCTGTAAAGAAGAGAATACAGAGTGAGGAATCACATTTATTAAAGCTCCTAAATCACAAAGAACATCAGATAAGTGCAACTCCCCTATGGTACATGGGATGGTGAATGTCCCGAGATCCTTGCACTTTGTTGGCATTGCTAGATTTGGTGTAATGAGTGCTGACACATTCCTTCCAAGATTGATCCTCTCATTTACCTTGAGCCCTCTTCGATTGGTGCAGAGTTATTTTAAGAATTTGGAATACCTTAGTATTTGTTTGATGTCTTCAAGTAGAGGGATATTGATCTCAACACACTTGAATGTGTCCAAAACATCATTTTTCATTGCTTCTTCATCCATCTTCTTGGTTTGAACAAACCTGTTTAGAAAAGGAAGAGGTTTAAGAGGAACATCATCAATCTTTTTCTTACCTTTATCTTTCTCCTTGTATTTCTCATCAGTTGGTATGGAATGCGGCTTCTCTGGAGTTGAGGTGAATCCTGGTGGAATGGTAGGTATAGATATATCGTTCATTTGCTTCCCACTTCTCAATGTGATGGCACTGACATTCCCCTTTGGATTTGGAGTGGGTTGGGAAGGTAGATTTCCAGAATTCTTACTTACAAGATCATGAAGGGCGGTGGAAATATGGATCATTTGAGTCTTCAACTCCCTCAGCTCCGAACCTTGACTTTTCAGCTTATTCTTTTGATTAAGAACAATTTTCTTCAAAAGGTCATCAGTGTAAGAATCTACCTTGGGTGGTAGATTCCCTTGTTGTTGGCTTGTTGATGCTTGAGATTCAAATCTCCTTTGGGGTTGTTGGAAACCCTGTTGGTAAGGTAGAGGCTGCCATAAGTTTGGCTGAAAAGGGGGCCTTTGTTGTTGCCCAGAGCCATACCTCATGTCTGATTGATCCTTCCATCCTTGGTTGTATGTTGGATCAAAATTCTTTTGGAGATATGGTTTTTGTTGTTGTTGCTGATATGGTCTCTCAGGGAACACTGCTACACAATCTTCTGTTTCTTGGAGTTATGGGAAACAGTCAGTTGGGTGGCTTATCTCAGTGAAAATACCACAAGGCCTTGAAGGAGGGGATTTGTATGTCTTTTGATCCAAAGTAATCTGCCCCACCATAGTGGTAAATTCTTCCAACTTGGTAACAATAAAATTACTTTCAAGAGAAGAATGACTTACCTGATGTACTCCCCTGACATGTGGTGTACCTCGATCACTAAATTGTTAGGATTTTTGGGCCATTTTGTCGATCAACGCACATAAAGCTACTGGTGTCTTGTCCACTAATGCTCCTCCAGCTGCATCATCCACCATACTTCTCTCCATAGGTGTGATTCCTTCATAGAAGTACTAGATGACTAGTTGCTCACTGATTTGGTGATGTGGGAAGCTTGCACACAACTTCTTAAATCACTCCCAATACTCATACATTGACTCCCCTTGTGCTTGCTTGATCCCCGAGATCTCCTTACGAATGGAAGTGGTCCTCGATACTGGAAAAAATATCTTCAAGAAAAGATGTTTCAATTCGTTCCAACAAGTCACATCTTCGGGTTGTAAATAATACATCCAATCTTTCGCAGCTCCATCAAGTGAGAATGGGAATGCTCTTAGTTTGATTTGATCTTCAGAGACATTTCTAGGATTTAGGGTTGAGAAAACAACATTAAACTCTTTCAAATGTTTATTTGGATCCTCACTAGAGAGGCCATGAAACTTTGTAAGTAAGTGAATTAACCCATATTTTAGTTCAAAGTCCGATTCAAGATTTGGGTATGCAATACAATTTGGTGGATAGTTAATATCAGGTTCAGCCAATTCTTGAATGGTTATATTAAGTTCATTTACATTATTTTCAGACATTGGTTCTTTTTTTATGTTTGAATATGAATAGCTTCTAATTTCAATGTTTCCAAAAGAGAGGAATTCACCAACTGGTTGAATATGGAAACTTCTCATAGACTGAGAATGTCTGATTCATGCCCTAAGGCTGCGTTCAATCTCAGGGTCAAGATCTAAGAGATCTTCGAGATTAGTTCGTGTAATAAATCAATGAAATATGAAAATAAATAAAGTATACCATAGTAAAATAAAAATTAGATGTTTGAGTTGATGGTCCAAAAATAAGTAGAAGAAAATAAAAGAAGAAGAAAAAAAATCAGATTGGGTAAAGAAGGAAGAAAGAAGAGAGAAAGAAAATAAAATGTAAAATAAAATAAATACCTCTAAGTGGTTGAAATAATTACTTGCCTCCTCGGAAAAGGTGCCAATTTGATAGAGCGTTGTCGTGGGCGCCCTCAAACTATTAATGTGATTTTGGGGTACTTAGGTGCAGCAGAGTGGCTGACCAAGGTCGTTTCTCAAAGGAGGAAGTAAATTAAGAAAACATCTTAAAGGTATTCTAAAAATAAAATAGAGTATAATTAAAACAATAATTTAAATTATGGGGTTGTTTAATTTTTATAAATCTAGAAGATGTTTTCTGGAATAAGATTGCATTTTTTTTGTTTTTAAATTTGAAATGAAGTTTGATTAAAAAGACACAACAAGAAGATGTTTTTTTAGAAAATATTTTAAAAGTCTTAATCGATCTAACTCTACCTCTTCATTTACATATTAATCATTATAATTTAAATAAATATACACTTACTTATGATCCCCTAATTTTTTAACCCTCGAACCCTATAAGAGTTAACTTAACCACAAATATGTAATCACTTAAACCCCAGGCTAGCTTTGGAACACGCAATCGCAGCACCCTGCTTTGATTGTTGTTATAAGGTTAGATTATGGTCAGTGGTTAATTAGATCACATATCCATTCTGGAAATGAGAATTAATTATGTTTAGGGATTATATTTGAACGCTACAAATTTATCCTGTGTGGTCTTATATTACCGATTAAGATTGCGCTCTCACAATTTACACAAAATCCCGACCTCGCGTGTTTTTGTGTTAATTGTTCAATTGCTTGCTTAGTTTCTCACAATTTAAAAACAAAATTCATAGATAATATTAAGTGAATTAAATTAGCTCAATTATTCAAAATAATTAAATGAAGAGGGTAGAAGATAGATCGATTACTAAAAGACTACTCTTCCATGGGTGGCGTAATCATCGTAGAAGCGTTTTGCATGTGCAAAGGTTTATAATGAGTATAACCCAATAATGATTCAACTAAAGAATTAAAGACCAAAGAGGAAGATTAAGAGAAGAATAAATTTAAAAAAATAGAATAAAAGAGAAGAAATAGAAGAATAGGAGAGAAGTTTATTACACAAACAAAAGCATTACAACATGAAGGGGAAGAAGAAGGCTTAGTCGAAGGGAATCTTTATTCAAGAGCTAACCTTATTGAAATGGTAGTATAATTAGATTGGATCCACTTATACTCTACCCTAAGCTTCCCAATGCACGTCCCAACCCCTCCAAATTATAAAAACACTAATTTATAGAGTGGAGTGGAGGCTAAGTTTAAAGAGGTTTCAAGTGTGAATGGAAAATCTCGGCCAAATATTTTAATGCAAATATCACCGCCCATATGACCTCCAAAACGCGTGAATTGGCCATCCTTCTTGAAGGATGATTTCTTTCAAATCATGTCCCCGAGCATTCCTCAAATATGGGGCTCAATCCAAGCCTGTATGGAGATGATATGGCCCAAATACAGAACACATGTCCATTCTACCGAGTCCAGCCAAACTTTGACTTCATGGACCATTTTTAACAAACAAATGCACTATTTACCTCTAGTGTCCTGAACCAAAGTTGTAGAAAATTATTTTACGAACATTGTTACAAAATTTAAAATTCAAATAATAAATATAAAAATATTTATCTTCAAAATACTACAATGCACTATAAAGGGTAAAACTGGGATTTTCACCAAATTTTCAAATGAATGATCAAATCCCAAATATTTCATAAATAAAGATATTTAACACAATGTGAGGAAATTATATCATTTATTATCAACAAAATATTCAAAAAAAATAGTGTTTTATCAACTCCCCCACACTTACCCTTTTGAACTCCTGGGCAAAACCTCATGTCAAGTAAACATCAATATCAAATCAAAACCAATTTTAAAACACATATCCTTGAGATCAAACAATTACACTCCAAGAAACAAAAGGTATCATGCCTCATAAAAAACCATTATTTCAATTTCTTCATTTATATCATTCAATATATTTCTACTTTATTTATCCTCCCATGCACAAAACACTTACCTCGCTTGAATTTTCTCTTATCACACAAATGTCAATTTTTTTGCAATGTCTTTCTTATCCAAACTCATACAAGGGTCACCATAGGCTTGAAAAATTCCTATATCGCTATCCAATGCGAGTCAAAGACATATTTTTATCATGATAACTTCTCAGAGCTATTCTGTGGCTTTCGTTTGGTAGGATTAAGATGTGAAAATCTCTGAGGCTGAATGAGTAGGGCTTGACTCTTTTTGAAGCAGAATTGAATTAATCTAATTTTCACTTAAATATGGTCTCATCATTAATCCCCATAGTATCAATTCATCTCCATAATCATGAAAAATAAATTAATTTTGACACTATTCAACATTTCCGAAGTAAAAATGTCAATCTTCTCGAACATGATTTTCTTAAAAGCTCCAGATAGGCACAACTTTCCCCCTCTATTAGAAGCTCTAGAAAGGCACAACTTCTTTTATCATGAATGCTCTAGAAAAACACAGCTTTCAATATAATTTTTTTCTTCGGCAGCAAACACACCTCTTCATAATTTTATTTTTCACCCAAAGTATCACAGAATGTGGTATCACAACACAAGATAGCTTCCCCCACACTTAAGCTCAACTAGATTATGCAATTCACTTCAAGAGTTAGTTGGATAGGGAAAATTGGCTTGTAATGTGGCTAACCTAGTAGGTTGTGCATGGATTATAATGGATATAAGGATTAAATGTTAAAGGTAGGCCATTATAAAAAATTATTCTTTGAAATAGGGGTTTTAATACCAAACAAATGCCTCAATCATTTAAACATAAGTACCTCAAACCCTCAAGTTTTGACAGGAATAAATAAAATTCTGGTTAAATCAAGCATGGTTTGGTTCTCTCAAGAAGTGAGGTAAATGTAATGAATATGAATATAATGGTTCAGAAGCCTCACAGGAAAGTGATTTCAAATATAAATACAGTGATATGTGGCATGGGATTCAAAATTCAGTGTACTTTTCAGGAAATTACTAAATATTTTAACTTGAAACAAAGTAATTTTTAGCATTCATTTAATCTCAGTTTCAAGTGATAAATTGTTTCACATATTGATATGAATTTCAAAATTGTTATGAGAATCATTTAAGCTCAAAAATTTCAAAAACACAAAGAAATTTGAAAAATAAACACACAAAATTTGAAAAACACACAATTGTTTTTGTTTTTTAATCAGGAAAACAACTGAAATTACTAAACTAAAAGGTTCCCTCCCCCAAACTTAAAATATTTCATTGTCCTCAATGTGAACCCATGAGATGATATATGCACATGAAATGCAGAATTTTTAAATATTACAAATAATATAAAAGTTAAAGGGTTAGGAACAGCCTGATGTACTCAAGTGATGATGGGGTCATGTAGTGTGATAAAATCCACTGCATTAGTAGGAAGTCCCTCAATGTATCTCTTCAAACGTTTCCCATTGACTATAAATCTCTTTCCAGTGTCCTCTTGTGTTATCTCCACTACACCGTAAGGAAAAACATTAGATTCAATATAAGGACCTAACCATCTGGAATGCAACTTACTAGGCATTAGCTTCAGTCGTGAACTGTAGAGAAGGACTTTATCTCCAACATAAAACTCCTTTTGTTGGATCATTCTATCATGAGTTGCTTTTAATTTTTCCTTATAGCGCCTTGAGTTATCATAATAAGACAATCGAATCTCCTCAAGCTCTTGAATTTACAGCTTCTTTTGAATTCCAGCTTGGGCTAAATCCATGTTGCATTTCTTTATAGCCAAATAAGCTCAATGCTCAACTTCCACGAGGAGATGACATGCTTTCCCAAAAACAATCCGAAATGGGAACATACCAATGGGTGTCTTTTATGATGTCCTATAAGCCCACAATGCATCATCCAAGTGCCTTCTCCAATCTTTCCTATTTGGCTGCACAGTTTTCTCCAAAATTTGTTTCAATTCCCTATTTGAAACCTCAGCCTGGCCATTTTTTTGAGGGTGGTATGGTGTTGATGTTTTTTGTGTCACTGCATACTTCCTAAGAAGGGAATCAAAATTCTGATTGCAGAAGTGTGTCCCTTGGACACTAATGATGGCCTTTGGTACTCCAAACCTGCAGAAAATTTGAGCCTTGAAAAAATCCACTACAACATGAGAATCGTCAGTCCTAGTGGCCTTGGCCTCCACCCATTTACTCACATAATCGACAGAAACAAGGATATAAAAGAAACCAAATGAACTAAGAAAAGGTCCCATAAAATCAATTCCCCAAACTTCAAAAATCTCACAAAATAAAATGGGTTATTGGGGAATCTCATGTCTTCTTGAAATATTTCCAGTGTGTTGGCAACGAGATCATGATTTACAAAACACATGGGAAACATAGAATAAGCTAGGCCAATATAATCCAGAGTCTAAGACTTTTATAGCAGTATGTTGGGGTCCAAAGTGTCCACCACAAGCAAGTGTATCACAAAAATGCAAAACAGCCACAAACTCATGATCGGGAACACACCTCCTAATGACTTGGTCACTACACATGCGCTAGAGGTAAGGATCATCCCACACATAAAACATAGACTCACTTTTTAATTTTTGGACTTGAAGTTTCTTTAAATTTGTTGGTATTTCAGAGGAAACAATGTAATTTACTAAATCAGCATACCAAGGATGCGTACCTGAGATGGTATAGAGATGCTCATCGGGGAAAGTGTCCTGAATTGGTACCTGGTCCAAGGTGTCACCCTCTGGTGTGTGAGTAAACCTACTCATGTGGTCTGCCACCAAATTCTTTGACCCCTTCTTGTCCTTTATCTCAATGTCAAACTCTTGAAGAAGGAGCATCCAACGGATAAGTCAGGGCTTTACATCTGGCTTCTTCAAGAGGTACCTCAAAGCTGCATGGTCAGAAAAAACAACTACTTTAGAGCCCAATAAATATGAATGGAATTTATCTAATGAAAATATAACAGCAAGAAACTCCTTTTCTGTGGTTGTGTAGTTTGATTGGGCTGAATCTAGTGTCCTCGATATATAGGCGATCACATGTGAACGTCCCTCCACCCTCTGAGATAAGACAGCTCCAACTGTGAAGTTGGAGGCGTCACACATAATCTCAAAAGAAATCTCCCACCATGGGGGATGTATGATCGGTGGAGTGGTCAGACACTTATTTAGCTCATCAAAGGAAGTCCTGCAAGAATCATGAAATGAAAAATCAGAATCCTTTTGGAGTAATCATGACATAGGAATAGAAATCTTACTAAAATCTTTGATGAAGCACCGATAAAATCCTGCATTCCATAGGAAATATCTAACATCATGCACACATAAAGGATAGGGTAAGGATGAAATAATTTCTATCTTAGATCTATCAACCTCTATCCCATGTTTTGACACTACATGCCCTAAGACAATTCCATGCTCTACCATGAAATGACACTTTTCAAAGTTCAGGACCAGACTCTTCTCAATACAACGATTCAATACCTTTCCCAAACTATTTATACATTCATCAAATGAGGATCCTTACACTGTAAAATCATCAATAAATACCTCCATGCAGGTCTCAATAAAATCAGAAAAAATACTCACCATGCATCTCTAGAAGGTACCTGGGGTGTTGCAAAGTCCAAATGGAATCCTCCGGTAGGAAAATGTGCTAAAGGGACAGGTGAATGTAGTCTTCTCATGATCCTTCGGAGCTATAGGAACCAGAAAATATCAATAAAATCTATCCAAGAAATAATAGTGTGTCTTCCCAGCTAGTCTCTCAAACATCTGATCAATAAATGGGAGGGGGAAATGGTCTTTGCGAGTGGAATGATTTAGTTTCCTATAATCAATACACACACGCAAACTGTTTTGTACCCTCATTGGAACTAACTCATCTTTCTCATTTCTAAAAATAGTAACACCACTTTTCTTAGGCACAACCTGAATAGGACTTACCCACTAAGAATCTGAAATGGGATAGATTATACCTGCCTCGAGCAATTTTTCAACTTCTTTTTTAACAACCTCCAGAAGGGTTGGATTGAGTCTCCTTTGTGGTTGCCTCACCAGTTGAGCCCCATCCTCCAAAAGAATCCTATGCATGAAAATGGAGGGGATAATACCAGATATGTCATCCAAGGTCCACCTGATTTCCCTGATGTTCTCCCTCAAAATATTCAAAAGTTTTTCATCATGTTCAAAAGGGAGATTGTTAGAAATGTTAAAAGTTAATTTCTCACCACTCAACAAGTATGAGTATTTGTGATTTGGTGGCAATGTATTGAGTTCCAGTGTAGGGGTGTTGTATGGATGGAGACATAGAAGGAACTGAAATATATCCACAAAGAGCATCAGTATCGGAATATACATCATCAAAACTAGATAATAAAGCATCAAATCCATCAGCATACTCAACAGCCATGTCATAATCAGAGTTCACATGATCAAAATCAGAATATGACTCCATTTCAAAATCAAATCTTAGAGAGTCTTGTTCCTTAGAAATAGGTGTGGAAGTACTCTGAGACATCAAACTATAACCAATACTCATAATCATCTAGGCATAGAACAATCCAATTCCATGGTGTTTTTACTTGGTGGTTCAAAATGGGAGATAAAAAATGCATAATGATCCTCTTAGGGGTGCTTCATGGAATCCATAACATTAAATATCACAACTTCATCCCCAAATTACATGGAAAGTGTACCCTCATTGACATTTATGATAGTTTTTTTCAGTTTTGAGGAAGGGTCTACCTAAGATAATGGGAGAATGAGAACTTACCTAATCATCCTCCATGTTAAGCACATAGAAATCTGCTGGAAGGATCGTGTCTCTTACCCGAACAAGTACATCCTCAAGGACTCCCGTAGGATATGCCATAGCTCTATTCACCAATTGCACCACTACTTTCTCCGGCTTCAACTCACCAACCTATAAAGAAGACAATACAGAGTGAGGCATCACATTTATTGAAGCTCCTAAATCACAAAGAGCATTAGAGAAGTGAAACTCCCCTATGTTACATGGGATGGTGAATGTCCCGAGATCCTTTCACTTGGTTGGAATTGCAAGAGTTGGTGTAATGAGTGCTGACACAATCCTTCCAAGATCGATCCTCTCATTTACCTTGAGCCCTCTTCGATTGGTTCAGAGTTATTTTATGAATTTGGCATAGCTTGGTATTTGTTTGAAGGCTTCAAGTAGAGGTATATTGATCTCAAAATGATTGAATGTGTCCAAAACCTCCTTTTTCATTACATCTTCAGACATATTTTCATTTTGAACAAACCTGTTTGGAAAAGGAAGAGGTTTAGGAGGAACATCATCAATATTTTTCTTACCTTTATCTTTCTCCTTGGATTTCTCATCAGTTGTTATGGAATGCGGCTTCTCTGGAGTTGAGGTGAATCCCGGTGGAATGGTAGGTATAGATGTATCATTCATTTTCTTCCCACTTTTCAATTTGATGGCACTGACATTCCCCTTTGGATTTGGAGTGGGTTGGGAAGGTAGATTTCTAGAATTCTTACTTACAAGTTCATGGAGGGAGGTGGAAATCTGGCTGATTTGATTCTTCAACTCCCTCAGCTCAGAACCTTGAATTTTTAGCTCATTCTATTGATTAAGAACAATTTTCTTCAAAAGTTCATCAGTGTTAGAATCTACCTTGGGTGGAAGATTCCCTTGTGGTTGTCTTGTTGATACTTGAGATTCAAATCTCCTTTGGGTTCATTGGAAACCCTGTTGGTAAGGTGGAGGCTGCTAGAAGTTTGGTTAAAAAGGGGGCCTTTGTTATTACACAGAGCCATACCTCATGTATGATTGATCCTTCCATCCTTGGTTGTATGTTGGATCAAACTTCTTTTGGGGATATGGTTGTTGTTGTTGTTGCTGCTGATATGGTCTCCCAGGGAACACTGCTGCACAATCTTCTGTTTCTTGGAGTTGTGGGCAACAGTCAGTTGGGTGGCTTGTCTTAGTGAAAATACCACAATGCCTTGAAGGAGGGGGTTGGGATGTCTTTTGAGCCAAAGAAATATTCCTCACCATATTGGTCAATTTTTACAACTTGGTATCAATCAAATGACTTTCAAGAGAAGAATGACTTACCTGATGTAATCCCATGACATGTGGTGTACCTCCACTACTGGAAAAACAACCTATACCCACAGTTTTAAACCGTGGGTATAGCCCCCAAAACCGTGGGTATAGGCTATACCCACGGTTTTGGGAACCGTGGGCTAGAACGGCGTCGGGATAGGGGTCTTGAACTATACCCACGGTTTTGTAGAACTGTGGGTATAGGTGTTTCACATAGCAACAAGTTGGTGTACAGCATGGCAGGGAACGTACCCCACGGTTTGAAAACCGTGGGAAATTTAAAATTTTCAAAAATCACGTGCAGCAGGTTTCGAACCCGCACCACCCGCAGGGAGGCTCCGCTATGCAATTCAGCGGACCAACCGAGCTGACTTATTTTGATTTATATAAGTATAATTTTATTATAATATATTAATAACAATGTTGTTATCTAAAAAATCGCAACCAGCGGGTTTCGAACTAGCGCCACACGCAAGGACTCAGTGCCGCAACACAGTAGTGGACCAACCGAGCTGGGTTTTATATCTGTTATATATTCATCTATCTGCCTATATATATTAATATTTCATATTTAAATTCAAAAAAACGTCTCGCGAGGTTTCGATCCCGCGACTTGTGCGTAGTCTCGTGGCCCAGCCCCCACCAACCGACCAACCAACCTAGAATTGTTATCTATTATATATTCATATATCGTCATATATATACTAATATATGAAAAAATGTCTACCTGCCAAATTTTTCATTTCCCGCCTAAGTTTCGTTCCCCGCCATAACGCGGGAAATTTATACCCACGGTTCTAGAGAACCATGGGTATATGTCTTCAAAAAAAACCGTAATACCGACGGTTTCCAAAAACCATTGGTATAAGTCTTCATAAAATAACCTATACCCACGGTTTTCTCCAAAACAGTGGGTATAGGTCTTAAAAAAAACTATACCCACGGTTTTTGGCACAACGATGGGTATAGGTGGCCTATACCCACGGTTCTAGAAAACTGTGGGTATAGTTTCTCCTACTATCCCTATACCCACGGTTTTGGAAAGCCATGGGTATAGGGGTACCCTATACCCACGGTTTTTTTCAAAAGGGTGGGTAGAGACCTATTTTCCAGTAGTGCTCGATCACCAATTTTTTGGGAGTTTTGGGCCATTTTGTCGATCAACGCACGTGCAGCTACTGGTGTCTTGTCCACCAATGCTCCTCTAGCTGCATCATCTTCCATACTTCTCTCCATAGGTTTGAGTCTTTCATAGAATTACTGGATGAGTAGTTGCTCACTGATTTGGTGATGTGGGCAGCGTGCACACAACTTCTTGAATCACTCCCAATACTCATAAATTGACTCCCCTTATGCTTTCTTGATCCCTGAGATCTCCTTACGAATGGAAGTGGTCATCGATGCTAGAAAAAATCTTTACAAGAAAAGACGTTTCAAATCATTCCAACAAGTTACATCTTCAGGTTGTAAATAATACATCCCATCTTTCGCAGCTCTATCAAGTGAGAATGGGAATGCTCTTAGTTTTAATTGATATTAAGAGACATTTCTAGGTTTTAGGGTTGAGAAAACCACATTAAAATCTTTCAAATGTTTATTTGAATCCTCACCAGAGAGTCCATGAAACTTTGGAAGTAAGTTAATTAACCCAGATTTTAGTTCAAAGTCCGATTCGAGATTTGGGTATGCAATACAATTTAGTTGATAGTTAATATCAGCTGCAGCCAATTATCGAATAGTTATATTAAGTTTATTTACATTATTCTCATCCATTGCTTATTCTTTTATGTTTTAATTTTAATAGCTTCCAATTTCAATGTTTCCATAAGAGAGGAATTCACCAACTGGTTGAATATTTAAACTTCCGATAGACTGAGAATGTCTTATTCGTGCCCTAAGGCTGCGTTCAATCTCAGGGTCAAGATCTAAGAGATCTTTGGGATTAGTTCATGTCATAAATCAATGAAATATGAAAAGAAATAAAGTTAACCATAGTAAAATAAAAATTAGATTTTTTAGTTGATGGTCCAAAAAGAAGTAGAAGAAAATAAAAGAATAAGAAAAAAATCAAATTGGGTAAATAAGGAAGAAAGAAGAGTGGAAGAAAATAAAATGTAAAAGAAAATAAATACCTCTAAGTGGTTGAAATAATTACTTTCCTCCCCGGAAATGGCACCAATTTGATAGAGCTCTGTCGTGGGCGCCCTCAAATGATTAATGTGATTTTGGGGTACTTAGGTGCAGCAGAGTGGCTCACCAAGGTCGTTTCTCAAAGGAGGAAGTAAATTAAAACGACTTCATAAAGGTATTCTAAAATAAAATAGAGTATAATTAAAACACTAATTTAAATTATGGGAGTTTTTTATAGTTTATAAATCTTGAAGAAGTTTTATGGAAGAATATTTCATTTTTTTTGTTTTTAAATTTGAAATGAAGTTTGATTAAAAAGACACAACAAGAAGATGTTTTTTTAGAAAATATTTTAAAAGTCATAATCGATCTAACTCTACCTCTTCATTTAATTATAAATAATTATCATTTAAATAAATATCCACTTAATTATGAACCCCTATTTTGTTAAACCTTTAACCCTACAAGAGTTAACTTAACCACAAATATGGAATCACTTAAACCCGAGGCTAGCTTTGGAACACGCAATCACAGCACCCTGCTTTGATTGTTGTTCTAAGGATAGCTAATGGTCAGTGGTTAATTAAAGCACATATACATTCTAGAAATGAGTATGAATTATGTTTAGGGATTATATTTGAACTCTACAAATTTATCTCATGTGGTCTTGTATTACCGATTAAGATTGTGCTCTCACAATTTACACAAAATCTCGACCTCGTGTGTTTTTTGTGTTAATTGTTCAATTGATTGCTTAGTTTCTTACAATTTCAAAACACAATTAATGGATCATATTAAGTGAATTATAGTAGCTCAATGATTCAAAATAATTAAATGAAGAGTGTATAAGATAGATCGATTACTAAAAGACTACTTTTCCATTGGTGGCGTAATCATCGTAGAAGCGTTTTGCATGTGCAAAGGTTTATAATGGGTATACCCCAATAATGATTCTAATCAAGAATTCCAGACGAAATAGGAAGATTAATAGATGAATAAATTTAAAAAAAACAGAAGAAAAGAGAATAAATAAAAGAATAACAAAGAAGTTTATTACACAAATAAAATCATTACAACATGAAGGAGAAGAAGAAGGCTTCGTCGAAGAGATTCTTGCTTCAAGAGCTACCCCTATTGAAATAGTTAGATAATTAGAGTGGTTCAACTTCTACTCTGCCCTCAACTTCCCAATTCACGTCCCAACCCCTCCAAATTAGAAAAACACTAATTTATAGAGTGGAGTGGAGGCTAGGTTTAAAGAGGTTTCAAGTGTGAATGGGAAATCTCAGCCAAATATTTTAATGAACATTGAACCGCCAATTTGACTTCCAAAACCCGTGCATTGTCTGGCCATCTAGAAGGATTATTTCTTCTAAATAATATCCCAGATCTTTACTCAAATTTTGGGCTCAATCCAAGCCCGTATGGAGACGTTATTGCCCAAATACAGAACCCATGTCCATTCTGCCGAGTGCAGCCCAACTTTGATTTCATGACCCATTTTTAACAACCAAATGCCCTCTTTAGCTCTAGTTTCCTGAACAAAAGTTGTAGAAAATTAACTTAGAAACACGGTTACAAAATTTAAAATTAAAATAATAAATATAAAAATATTTATCTTTGAAATACTACAGTGCACTATAAAGGGTAAAACTGGAATTTTCACCAAATTTTCAAATGAATGATCAAATCCCAAATATTTTATAAATAAACATATTTAACACAATGTGAGGAAATTATATCATTTATTATCAATAAAATATTCAACAAAATAGTGTTTTATCATTATCCTATATCTATTTATGATTCAATTTTAAAATTTGTTACCAAATTTGTCATGTTATGACTATCTTTCTGTATCATGCCTTATTATTCATGTTCTTTTACACTTTATTGATATGATTTTTATAGAATGTATTATTATCCTCATGTTATGCCATGTTTATTCTCTTATTGGGCTTTATATCTCACCCCTTTGTTATGTATGTCATCCGGTTATCCCATGCAATGTTAAGTATGAAGGAATGTTTTGGTAATGTCAAAGAAGTTTTCAATAAAGATGTTTCTTTTCATGTTTTAAGTTGTTATGTAATGTACCTAATTTCCCAAAGAAAATAGACCTATTGATCTTTTGATTTTTATTAAATGAAATTCTATGTCATAAATCATGTTTGAATTTGAAATAAAGATAAGAGTTGTTAAAGTTTCAGTGGCCTTTGTTATTAGATCATTGAAGAAGATGTCTATTTATGGATGGATTGAGGGAGAATGCCCTCGAATACCTGAGTAGTTTCACCCCTTTTGTGGATCATATCATTCCATATTTGGTGTTTAAACCATCATCAATGATAAAGGATCTGTACATCTTTACAATGATGATTTCATCCCCTGTTATGTATTCTTCTTCAACAAATATTTTACTAAACCCTGGTAAGAAGCTGTTAGGACACAATGGTTTTATTTTTTGATTTTTGAAATACTTGATCATATTACTTATTTCTTATTGACTATTTGGTCCTATTTATGACTTGTGTGTTTATATTGTGTTTTTCACCTTTTGAAGTTCCTCTCCTTTTTCATAGTGTAAAACTAGTGTTGATCTTACCCATACACATGGACTAAATAGATGAATAATGTAAATATTTATCCCACTTTCTTCTTCTTCTTTTCTACTTTTTTTCATCCTATAATTTCTAATTGAATTCTATCACTTCTTGGATTTAAAATTTGGATTTTGGTTTTGGTTTAGATTTTCTTAATTAGAGGTTGTTTGAAATCATATTTGGTTGTTTATCATTGTAAACTGCTACCATGAGGTTTGTTGAATATGAACTGTTCTATGGTTATCTCTAGATATTTCACATTTCCATAATTGTATTTAAGTACATCTCAAAATTTCAATCTCATTGTATATGGTTCTGTTTTATTGAATCATTCAGTAGAAAATTCTTTTTATGATCTACTTTAATGAGAATATTGCATGTATTTTTTTGTTGTAATTTCCACTTCCTTAGTGTGGTTTAATGGTATGATAAAATAATTTCCCTTATCCTGATATGTGGATTACTACAATTTTGAACATATTATTTTTTATGTAACTATGTGTTTTATAAATTGGATATTCTATCCTTATTGTACGAATGGAAATTTAAACGCATTGTTATTTTTTTATCCATTTATATAAGTTATAAACTACTAAAAATAAATGTTGTTGTTCAATTTTTAATTGTTTGAATCGAAATACCAAAAAAAATCTTGGGATATTGTATGAAAACTACCATGCCCTTTGGAGAAGACCACTCAATAAATCGGTATCAAATTCTATTTGGGTTTAAATTTTTATTTGTTTAAATTTAAAAATTACTTATTCATTGCTTTAAATTATTTTCAAGTGGATTTTACTTTGTAGCATGATTTTTAATTTTCGTTCACTTTAGTCATTTTCTCTATAAGGCTGTAATTTCAGCCTATTGTTGCAATTTCATGTTACTTTCCCTGATTTCTTGTCTGTCAGAACATCTAGGTTCCTTTACTAGGTGATGCCTATGTGTGTCTTAGATTCTGGGTTTGTAAAGGTTCTATGTGAGGTTGGACTTAGGATGATATATGGTTAGCAGTGAGGTTTTTAGGTAATAACTTGTGACTCATGTGTATACTAGTTTCCACTAAATTAAAATGTAACACCTCAATTCATTCCACATTACTTTCTCTCTTTTTCCATAAAATAATTGAAAATTGCTCCCATTTTTTAAATAGAAATTCTACCTGACACTTTGTGTGCAACCTCCTAAAATTCAGACCTCCTTAAACTAGTTCAAGTATCATTTTCCACTACGGGCACCTCAATTCACTCCAAAATGGAATTTTCAGGCTATTTTGGTGTGAAATCTGAGCTAAGCAGAGCTCCAAGCCCCACGCCATTTGGTTTTTTTCAAATGTATGTCTCAAAATATGGGGATTCATTATAGCTCCTCCAATACTATTAATTATTTTAAAAAATGATTTTTGTTGTGCATATGATGAGTATATTTAATCCAAAATACTAGTATATTATTAGCTTGGTGTAAAAAATGGTGTAATAAGTTGGAGTATATTTCAATGTTTATACCCCAATTTTGGAGTAGTCTTACTCCAAAATGGTGCAATATATTGGAGATGGTCTATGATCTTCCACCATACCCAAGGAGAACCTATTTCAACCTCATATAACAACTGGTTCTGTGGCATTCAATTCTTCAAAATTTCATTAGGCTAGTTCCATCCCAGATCAGCGAATACTCAAACCCATTTAGTTACAGAATACAATGAGTGTTCTCAAACATATTCAGATCTATACAATTGTATGATTGTTTAAAAACTTCATCAACTCTGAATTCGCATCCACGCTCGATAAGGTTCAATAGAGAAGCTTGATCAATCTCCACTCTCTTTCATTGACTTCTCTCTAGGAGACAACCAATTCCTAAGCTTGGAGACTCAGTCAAAATTCAACCATAGTTCATCAAAAATCAATAGTTTTAACCATGGATAGAAGATTAGCCATCCTATGTTCCAATAAACTGGAGCTTCATAGTCGAATTCCATCGAACACCAAATGAGCGCTATTTTCAGAACTCACAGTCACAATGTTGGGGAATATCAAAGCCCCATATTATTCAAAGAACAGACCTGTAAAAATATTACATAAAATATTCCAAAAATATTACATGAAATCCAATCCATCCTCCCCTTTTATAATGGTGTAGTACTCCAAATAATTTCTATGTTTTTAATGTGGGAATCACACAAGATTTTTCCACCATTTAATGAATAATATATAATTTATAATAAAACATTAAATTTTATAATTTTTTACTCATAACTGTTTTTTAGTAAATGGTTGTTGTTTAATATGTAATAATTAGTGCCTAATAAATTGATAGTAATTATTAATAATAATTTCATTAATGTTGTCAAAATATAATTAATAATAAAAATATATTCTCAAAAAGATACTATTAATAATTTAATTAATTATAAAAATATAATTATTAATAATTTCTAATAGTTACAAACAGTCGGGAGGGGGAATTGAAATAAAGAATAATTTCTTAAATAAAATATAAAAAATGTAATTAATAATATAAATAATTTCATATTTCAAAATTATTAGCAATAATTAATATTCAATTTATTATGAATTATTATTAATAAATAATTTTTTCTATCACGTAAATTATTATTTTTTGTTCAATTTATGAATAATAATGATCATAATAATGATTATGTTAATAAATACAATAATAACAAAATTATTAATAAAAATAAAAAATATAAAAAACAATAAAAAAGTATTATTATTATTAAATATAAAAAATATTTTTTGTTTATTTATTAAAATAATTAATATTTTTTATTGTAAAATAAATTACATTAATATTATTATTTAATTTTTTATCATTAATTAATAATTATGCAAATTGATTCATTTCGACTTAATGATGATTTATAATTAATTACATTATAAATTATATTATTATTAAGTATTTTTAAACACATAAATAATTATATAATATATAACATTTATAAAAAATATTTATTTCATTATTATATATATATATATATTAAGTGTTTGAGGGTACAATTACATTCAAACACAAACACACAAAGCATACACAGGCTGAAGAGGTAGGCCATAGCAACCCAAAGGGGTTTCTGCCCATCAAACCTTTATTTATTTAATATATGACCCATATGCCCGTTAGGCACGAAGCCCATAATGAGACCCATGGTCTCAATGGCCCGACTCCTTTAGAATGGCCCAACCCAACTGTTGACCCATAGTCTCAAAAACTAAAGCTTTGTCGGTCTCCTCTCTATGCATGTCTGCATCGCACATCCAAACTTGTAGCAATAGATCACCATGAGCGGTCACCTCAATTGTTCCTACTTGTCCCATCAGATCGTCAGAGGTCCACCCACCCCCCCTCCCCCCCACAAGCTAGTTTATTGACCAACCATTCTAGCCATCCCACCATCTGTTATCATCCACGTGTCATGCACCCTTCACGCCCGTTGAAATAGACGGGCCCCCTATATCAAAACCACACCATCGTGAAGACCCTCTGGAACTGACCCTCCACCTTTATGTCTAGAATGTCCCTATCATTTATCAGTCTAAGTTTCCCCACTCCCAGTATCCTTCATCACTTCAGAATCTCCCTCCACCTTTTATCAACCAGAGTCACACCAGCCGCTCCATCAAAGGAACTCATTTGAGTTCCCTACCTACACGTGACAAATCCACCAAATAAACACGCTTATATGGGTCAAATGGAAAATTGAACCTCTGTTGGGATGCAGTACAGAAGGAAATTATATTTTATAAATTAATATTTTTACTTTTATAATGTTTTTTAGGATAAATTTTTTTTTTTAAATAAATTTTTTTTGTTAATTATTTTTTTGACATTTTTCTAATTCTTAATTATTTTTTATTTTTAAGGTCAATGTTTTAAATTTCATATAGATTTGATAAAAAAATTGGAGTCTAAATGTTATGTTTTTAATCATTAATGTTTGTGTCATGCACATTAATTTAAGTTTGTTATATTTATGAAATTATTTTTATGTTCAACTATTTTTTATAGGTTTAATCTATGTTGTATGTTTCATTTAGATTGTAGTTATAGTTTATATTTTATAGGTTTCCAAAGTCACCTACATGAAACCTAATAATTTTTCAAGTATTCTACATTGAATGCCTATAAATTTTAAAGTATAAATACCATATAAATGAAATTTGAAACATTGAATATACATATAAAAAAAATTAATATAAAAAAAATTTCATGAAAAACAATGATGAAAAATAATTTAAATAGCACAAAATATTTTTGTTTCAAAACATAACATTTGTACTTATAAATTATTTTTTCATCAAACACTATTTTGTGTAAATTAATTTTTTTTGTTTATTATTATTTTAAAATTACTTTTATTTTTAGTTGATTTTTATTTTTATATTCAATGTTTTAAATTTCATGTAGATTTTATTTATACTATATTTTATACGCATAAATTTTTGAAGTGAAAATGTTTTAATTTTAATCAATAAATTTTATGTCATGTAAATTATTTTTGGTTTGTTATACTTAAGAAATTATTTTTATTTTCAATTATTTTTTAAATATTTAATCCATTTTTTATTTTTCATTTATATTTTACTTATAGTTTTTATTTTCTAGGATTTAAAAATCACCTACATTAAATGTAATAATGTTTCAAGTAGGTGATTTTGAAAATAAATAAATTATAAAGTATAAATACAATATAAATGAAATTTGAAACATTGGTTTAACATATAAAAAATAATTGAAAATATAAAAAATCATTAAAATATTTGATGAAAAATAATTTTAATAGAACAAAATATTGTAGTTTCAAAAAATAGAATTTGTACTTCTAAATTGTTTTTGCAGCACACATTTTTTTGTGTAAATTAAAATTTTTTGTTTATTAATTTTTTGAAATTTCTTTAATTTTAAATTAATTTTTATTTGTACAATAAATGTTTTAATGTTCATATAAATTTTATTTATGCTATTTTCTATGCACATAAATTGTTTTATAGTGTAAATGTTTTATTTTTAATCAATAATGTTTGTGCCTTGTAAATTATTTTTTGTTTGTTATATTTGTGAAATTATTTTCATTTTAAATTATTTTTTAAATGTTTAGACCATGTTTTATTTTTAATTTAGATTGTACTTATAATTTTTATTTTATTGGATTTCAAAGTCACCTACATGAAACGTAATAATGTTTCAAGTAGGTAAATTTGAAAGATTATAAATTATAAATTACAAATACAATATAAATGAAAGTTGAAAGATTGAAAAAATATCTAAAATAAATTGAAAATAAAAATTCGTAAAAAATTTTGATGAAAAATAATTTCAGTGGAATAAAATATTTTTGTTTCAAAACATAAAATTTTTATTAATAAATTATTTGTACAGCAAACATTTTTATGTAAATTAAAATATTTTGTTTATTATTTTTTGACTTACCTTTTATTTTCAATAAATTTTTATTTTTAAATTCAATGTTTTAAATTCCATCTATATTTTATTTATATCATATTTTATGCTTATAAATTTTTTGAAGTGTAAATATTATGTTATAAATCAATTAAGTTTATGGCATGAAAATTATTTTTGGTTTTTTATTTTATGTGCATAATTATTTTTATTTTTTTCATAAATTTTTAAATATTAATTATATTATTAAAAACTTTAAACAATTTCAATAATAATTATGAATAATAATGTAATTAATATAATTATTAATGTAACTAATATAGTAGTTAAAAATATAATTTAAAATAAATAGTAACTAAATTAGTAATATAGAAAATATAATTATTCATAATGACGTTATTATTAATGGTTTATTATACAATTAATTATCATTTCTAACAGTCATAACAGTAATATAATTAATATTTTATTAACAATATAATAAATAATTATTATAAATGTTATCTGTAGTCTAATTATTTATGTATCTAATAATACTTACTAATATATAATTAATAACGTGATTAATTATAAATAATCAATAAGTACAAATGAATTTATGAGCACAATTATTATTTAATAATAATATTTAATTAATTTATTATTGAAATTTATTGGACAATAAAAATAAAAAAAAATATTTTAATAAATAATCAACAAATATTTTTTCCTTTTAATAATAGTAACAAAATTTTTATTTTTATGTTAAACTTATATTTTTAATAAGAAAAATATTTAATACTATTATATAGATCATCTTCATCATCATCATTATTATTATTATCATTATTAATATTCATAAATACAATAAAGAAATTTATGTGACAGGAAAAAATATTTCATTATAATAATCCATAAAATTTATATTAATAATTATTAGTAACTATTTTGAAATCTAAAATTAATTATATTATTAATTAAACACACACATATATATATATATAACAGAACAAAAAAGTATTTTTAAAAAAAATTAGAAGGGATTGTCTTGTCTTGGACATCACATTCTTGATAAACTTTCTAAAGAAGGTGATGTCTGAGACAACACCTACTTCAGAAAGTATATACAGAAGGCATAGTCTAACACATCACCTTCTTTGAAATATTCCTTTAGAGGGTGTTATCTCATATAGTGCCCACACATCAGCACCAACTCCCCTGAATCCATCGGTATATTGGGAAATAGTTTCTGAATTTATTTATATTTGAAATTTCTTTTTTTGGTTATATAAGAAAATTATTTATTTCCATGGATTTGGTTGGTCATTCATCTTCAAGTGCAAAACTTTTCCAACTATGGTTCATTGGCTATAGTCTTCTTCATCAATCTTGGTTATAGCTCAAGTTCCCAATTTATCATAATTCTCATGTGTGAAAGATTCATGACCTTTCATAGAACAGAGCTAATTGAATTTTAAGTGGGTTCATCATCGATTCGACTTCTTGATATGAGATTGTCAATATAGGCATCTCACTTTTTGTTGTTAATTAAATTGAATATTTAATATACATAATTAGCATGATTGATTTTCATTTAATTTTCCTTTTAATTGTTGTTTTTAACATGCTTGGTTTTCTTTTTTAAAACTTCTCCTTCATCTTTCCTTGACCCTTATATAGATTTGTGTAATGCCCCGACCCCAGAAGCCCAGAGTCAGTGCATTATTTTAATATGTTGGCACGATCACAAGGAAATCATGCCTCAAAAGACTGATCATTTTAGTATTATTGGAAACAAGATTCATACATAAGTTCAACTTTACAACTTGAAAGAAATTCAACATGAATTTATTCAATTAGAAAAATCCAAGCCTCTTAGATTATGCCTGCAAGTCAATCATAACTAACTTCTTCATATCTGAGGAAAATGAAACATAAGAAAGGGGTGACCTCAAATGCTCAGTAAGGGTAAGCAATACAGAGGAAGATAACATAAATATTAAGCAGGGTGAATAATTGAAACCACATGCCTTTACCAATAATAAACATGAATACTTTTATGGAAGGAATATGAGCTGAGTAAATAATTCCATAACTAAACATAATCATTGGTATTCTACTAGTCGAATGACCAATGAACTATCAATATTATTTTCATAATGAGGGAATGTATAATGTCGGACATTCTGAAACATTTTGTCAAGGCCTTAACAAAGATGTCTAAAAATGATTAAGGCCTAAGCCAAAACCATATATCAAATTGGGAAAGGCCTCGTCCAATTCCATGTCTAATTTTCTCATGAGACCTACCGATGCATCGAGGAGCTATAGTGGGCTCCACCCGTCACTTATTAAGTCCAATACATTCCTCATAAGAAAAGGTTGAAATATAACATAAACATTCTTATTAAAACTAGCATAAAAAATTTCAATACTTTAACCATAAACCATAAATGGCATAAAAATAGCACATCCACAGTAAAACATATCAAAAAACCTTCAATACAATATTGAAGTTTTGTATCATAATAAATCAACTTCAAATAAACTTAAAATCCATCAAAGGATGTTGACATAGATGAAATCAAAAACTTTTTTAGAGAAATTTGCCTTTCTATTTTGAAATAATTTAAGAGTCACATAATTATAAATAAAAAATTTATATTTAAAATATTCTTATAATCTTGTAAGGTAAGCTTCTACGATGTTATAACAGCGGAAAATAGTCGCACCCGCCGTATAAGTTAAAAAACATTCTTATCTTAATTTTGCTGAAAAGGTCAGAAAGTACCTTGTTTCAAAAAATACGGAAAGATTAATTTCAAAACATATAAGGTTAAATAAGGTTATAAATTACTTTACCCCTTTATCTAGTAAAAAAAATTGAAATACATTTTTAAGAAACATGGATTTGGATGATAAAGAGGTCCCAGTAGATACTTACGTAAAAACAACCTCGGATAATAAAGAGATTGTAGAATTAACCCATACCTTGTACTTTTCATTGGTAGAGGGTAGGTTAACCTCTTGTATAATGGTGAAATAATTTTTATTAATTTATACAATAATCATATACATTAATATGATATCATATATGATCTTTTAACATTGCTTTGTTAAAAATATCTTATTATTATCGTCATTTCGGGTGTTAACTATTCGTTTTCCTTTATATGATTTGTTACGTAAGTAATTTTTGTTATAGATAGGATGTATCTTATTAATATTCAGAATTATATTAAGTATTTAGAAATTATTTTTAATCTTATAATGAAAATTACTCTTGAATGGATACGATGGGGAACGAATTTCATCACGTTCGTGGAGACGGTAATCCGTACATACGCACGAGCGACAATATTATTATTTTCATATTAAAATAATATATAATTGGATGGTATATCATATATAAAGAATCATTATCATGTTATATTTATTATTTACATCCATTATACATCATTATTTTACCCATCCAAATAATAATGTATTGAATAACAATTACACCGTGACATGGAGACGGTAAGCCGTACGTATGCACGTATGGTGACATGTCATTCAAAGGATGGATAGAATAATGAATATGGTTGTACCATATTTATAATAAAATTACATTATATATAAGATACTGGAGTTAATATTTTATAATGGAAACAACAAAGAAAGAGGAAGTGGAAGAAGCAAGGAACTTGAAAGAGGTGATGAAATATGTACCTCTTCTTCGGGTTCTTCCTTTTGATTTGATCAAAAGGGATCCATAGGTTGGATTTCTGACTAAAGTAAGTCCTCTAGGATGAAGGTAAGACAGTTGAGAGGGTATTTGGGCAGGGTTTGGCCGATCCAAATGGCTTTGAAGGTGTGAATTAGAGATAAGGGGGAGTAACATTTTATAAGAGAGGTGAGGGGCACCTTAGGAAAAGTTAGAAATATTATTTTATAATAAACTAATTTTCGGTTTCTAATGGCTCAAAAATGAATTATTTAAAGGCTAAGGTTGGTATGGGTCTAAAACCACTCAACCAATAGGTTTTAGATAGGTTTGGGTCACTAGATTAACTTTATCATTTAGATTTAACTCTTAGTTAAATATTTTGACATTTACTATGTCTCTTTGTATTTTTATATTATATGGTTAATAAACTTACCATATGCTTCCAATATAACCCCAAGTGGTTCATTATTATACACCTATCATTATATAAGTCTTTTTGTCGAGCCTTATATTTTTAGGAATAGAATATTAATTAATAATATAATATTTGTTTTAAAAACTCTTTTATGTCAATTTTGACACTATTTGGTATTTTGTTCTTTCTAAATTCATAACAGCATTATTACTTCAAAAAAAATTCATCTAAACAACCCTAATATGTAATATTAACCTATAAAATTAGTTTAATTCATAAAAAGTCTCAAATTACATTTATTTGGATATTTATAATGTAAATTATTTTAATCTTTTATTAATTAGGTAATTACTGTATCGTCATTGTGTTATATATAAATTAAATTATTTAATGTCTAAAAAATATAAATAAAATACCATTATTTAGGAAATCTTTTTATATTTCTAATTAATATTTATAGTTGAATTTATCTTATGTTTAACCCTATATTAAAAATGTTTTAGTTATTAAACTTTGATTTTAACTCTTTTAACTCTTCTTTGAATTAAATAATAATAAATTTCCTAATCTAATCCAAGTGGACCTAAAGAATCATAGTTTATTCCTAAAGTTATTTTTGGTCGAATTACACTTATCAAATAGAATTAGGACATGTGTTAGGGTAATAATAATATCATTTTTACCCTAAATTACCCTATTTACTTTTAACCGTGGTAAATAAAAGTACAAAGTTACTATTCACCAAAAATTATTTCCATCTTATTAAACCAAATTTTACTTATTTATATCAACTTTGTCTCTTGGATTTTTTAAATTCAACTCATAGAAGCGGTAAAATTAAGTTTTATGTAAATTTGCAAATGCTCCTAGGAGGTGGGTAAAGACGGTCAAAAGTTCAATAAAATTTTTATATATCTAAAGTTATTATAAACTGACTCCAATTAATTAAATTTAACTTATATAGGTATTATGTATCTATTTTTACCTAAAATAAATTTAAATAAAATAAATAATTATTTAAATAAAAATTCGGTTTTAAACTATAACATACTGTTTTTCACTATTCATCAAAAATTGAAAGTTTTCGGAAAAATACCAAAAATTAACCCTAAGTTAATTTTGATATTTTTAATTCAAAAATTAATTCTATTTTACCAATTTCAAAACATATAAGTTGCATTAATTAATTTAAAATTAATTCCTGTTGTCAAAACCAAAAAGTGTATTTTTAAGAACTAATAACTATCAAAAGATTGACACTTGTTTATGTCCAATTTTAAAGTTAAATTACTTAAAATGAACATCATTGGATTAAATGGTAAAAATATAATCTAATTATACTTCAAAACCATTAAAATATATAATTTAACACTATAAATTATTTTTATTAAAAAAATTGTTTTCAGTTAAAATATAGTATTTATCACTATTCACCCAAATATGAAAGTAATCAGAAAAACACCAGAAATTTATTGAAACTAAATTCTTATGTCCCGATTCTAAAGAAGAGGTGTATTTTTGTCAAATTGAATATATAAAAGTTTCAAATATTATATTTTAAAAGGGTTCTCCATTAAAAGGCGGTAAAATTACATTTTTTGAAAAATAACTCTCTTATATGAAAAAAATGAATTTATTCTTACATTATGTCTAAGAAACTCATAATATGGATTCTAAAATTATAAGGATTATATATAGTTCAAAATTCAGTTAATACTATTCATAACTACTTTTGAACGGCTAGTTTGGTAAGTCGTGGTGCGCTTGAACTCAGTGTTGCGTGTAGTGAAAGTTATTGCATTACTTTGAAGAAATAACATACTATGAAATCTTAGGGTGTTACAATCTGGTTCAGTGGTTTTACCCTTACGTAGGTGTCCTCTAAACCTTAAGTAAGTCTCTTATCCTTTATTTTACCCTTACGTAGGTTCTCTATACCCTTATGTAGGTTTTGGGTGCCCTCACGTATCCCATTCAATGTTCGGTTTACCCTTACAAAAGATCCCTTTTTACCTTACATATCCTTTTCTTTAATTAGGGATTCATTATGTAAGTCCCATGGTAACATTACATGTCATTTGGTTTTTAGGTTCTAGCTTTATGTGAGCTTTCCTTACCCTTACGCAACTCATTTTTCAAGCTGTGTAACTTTATATAGTTGGGTCTGACACTTAAGCAATTAGTGACTACCCTTACACAAGTATGTCCTTACCCTTATGCAGTTGTGCTGTCAATATTATAAAAGTGGGGTGTGACCCTTATGCAGTGGTCTCTACCCTTACATGAGTGGCCAACTACCCTTACATAGCGGCTTAAGGACCCCTATGTAGCATTTTGGTGACTCTTATATGGTACCCTTATGTCACCAGTCTTACCATTATGAATTTCATTATGTGGTTTCATACCATTATGCAAGAAATTTATGATTTGGCTTACCCTCAAGCATGACCTTATGTGGTGACCCTTACACGGGTGCTTTGTGGACCCTTATGCAGCATTTTAAATCACCTCCACATGTGGTTTTAATTTCCTTTTCTCTTTTATTACATTTTTAGGCCTTGATTATTTAGAGCCATTGTTTTATCCCATTTTTATGTTGTTGTAACAATATTTGATTCTTAAAGTTATTTCTATCCTTATACTTCTAGATTGATGATTCATTATATATAGAGTAATTGAACTATAGAGGGATTCTCAACTCTACTAATAGAGATAGAGAGAAGAAATAAAGGAATACTTTTGGTTGCCTTTGTTCTTCACTCACTGAAGAAGATGTCAATTGATGGATGGCGTGATGGTGCATTCCCTCAGATCCCTAAGTATCTTCACCACCTTGTTGTATCATAGTGCACCATATTTGGCAGCGTAAACCTAAACTGCAGTGAACATAAATCCTCAGCCTTAAATATTATTTCATCTTTAGTTATGTCAATAATTTGACTTTAATTCACATCAAGGATCATTTCAGGTTTAGATATTTAGAGAATTTGGAAATAACTATTACATAATAAAAACATATAAATACAAAGTGGACACTTCAAATAGTATCCATTTCTTTCATAACATAAAAACATTTAAAAAGAAACATCGTTTTTTAGGTTTAATCATCATAACTTTTCCTTGATTCCATCCATGAATCTATTCTTCCTTTAATCCTATGAATACATTTAAAAACTTGGGATTAGAACAAAAAGGTAAGTAAGGGACATTAAAAAAAAGAAAATCCATTATTCTAGTTAAAACCTGATAACCCATTCAATGATATTTGATCAGATGAAACGAAACATTTTCACATAATTAACCTCATACTTTTGCGCAATGAAAAACATGAAAACCAATAGAAATTAATTAAAACTTCTTTAGGTGACTTAGAGAATCATATACATAAAACCCTTTCAAATATCTTCCAATTAGAATAACAATATGGTTGAATTCTAAATTGGAGATCTATAATGGGGATCCCCCTTTGTATAAGTTATATCGGGCTCACCCATGAGCTATAATGGGGATAAACCCTTATTATAAGCTGTGTCGGTCTCACCCATGAGCTATAATGGGGCTCAACCTATTGTATAAAATATATTAGGCTCAATTGTTTCATATAATTCCCATGTACCATTTCATGAATAAAATACATTCATCTAAAAACCCATTTTTTGAAAGCTTCTTCTAATCCCATATGAAAAACATTTCTGTATAAAAATACCATTTTCATTTAAGAAATTGTTTTCAATACCAAAATACCCAAATAAAGTAATAATGGATTTATTTTCAATTTAAAAGTCATTAAGGCTTGTAGAGGAATCCAAATATCAAATAACAGTTACAATGAAGGAGAAATAATTATCACTGTATATGTTAAAAATCCTTCTTTTTCATTTTTTAAAAAAATTAAAATACTTCATATAAAAAGATTCCTTTTGAAAACATTGAATGAAATTAAAGATTGACATAAAAAATTTTGTATTTTTTTTAAACGGTGGTATTCTAGTCAAAGACCAAAACATTAATATTAGTATAGAAAATAATTGCATGATTCTAAAGGTTGGAATTTTTTTCAGTTTCTATCATAAAGAGAATGTAAATCAAAAGGGAGATGATTCGACCAGGTGATGTCATGGTTGACTCCCATATGAGTGAGGTAATCCGCTACCGTGTTCGCTTCACAATAAGTATGAGTGACAATATAGCTTGTATCCATGAGATAATGGAGACATTCCACACAATGTAAAGTGAGCGGCCATGTAAGGTTCACTATTCCATTCTAAATAGCTTACACAATGGTCATTAAATTGATTTTGATCCAGAGATTGTTCCATCCAAGATGCTTTGCAAAACAGATCGCATGAATCACACTCATCATTTCAGCTTCCAAAGATGAGGCAAATCCAAAACATCCATAGAATCACCCTAGAGTATTCCCATATTGGTTTTTATATATAACACCACATATTTATTGTATATTCCATTTATACCCATATAAGTAAATAAGTAATTTAATATCAGGAAGAAAAATATTTTATTATTAAATATTTTAATGTTCAAGGTGTCCCAAACCACTTTTAACATTTAAATATTAATATCTGGGATTTAATAAATAAAATTCGTATAGATAAAATATGGATATGAAATTTCATAGTGGCTGTATATACACTTTATAAAAGAATAAAGGTTCATATTATCAAGAAATGCCTCAATGAAAGAATATTGAGACGAAGTCACTTACCTTGAGTCTGACTTCTCTCGTTCATTCTTCAGTTTCATAAATAATAAACTTATGTTAATTTATAATTTATTTATAACCTTTTTAAATCTTATTATTCATTTTATGTCACTTATTTCCAAGTTATATAAATTAGTTAATTATTTGAGTTCATATCAGACGTTTTGTCGATGTTCGGTATTTGAGTCAAAAATAAACTTGTTTTGATGCAAATTATCCATGTGGTCATAAGTCCATTATCTCCAAAATATTAATAATTATTTAAATATAATATATATCTAGAATTTATTTATTTATAATAATACATAACATTTGTATATAATAAATGAAATGCACCATTCATGGAGATGGTCGGTCGTACGTACACATGAACACTACTTTCATTTATTTTTCCTATTACTAGAATAAAAAATAAAAGATACATGGGTATATTATAATTCCCATATAATATCTATGTTACATATGTTACATAATTTCATTAACTACATCCTTTATTCCTTCCATATATGTCATGAATGAGTCAAATCACTTTGAGGGGCGGTTATCCACACTTCCTCAAATGAAATTATCATATTTACACATTATGGAAAGCATAAAGATATATTGTAAATAAAAAGAACAGAAGCATAAAGGAAATATTAATATAATATATATCATATATAAATACAGTTTTATCATAATTTATACCATGATAGGTGGTAGGGAAAAATTTAACAATCATCATTTCGTGAGCCAGTAGTTCACCGTACATAGAAACAGTATGTTCTATATCCATTAGATGAAGGTGTGTGTAAGTTTAGGTCAAAAACATAGCATAAAAACATCCTAGTATATTTAATATACTTTTTTTATAAAATAATTTAATAAAAATATCATAGGGGTTGGAGAAGGAAAATAAAGGAAAGGAGCTTGAGAGAAGACATTACCTCAAAATTGGGTACCTCCTTTTGATTTGAGTCAAAAGGCTTCATTGATTTTCCTTTTTCCCAAGGTAAGGATTATAGTAGTAATTTAGGGATTTGAGATCTTATTTGAGTAGAATTTGGATGATCCAAGGGGCTTGAGAGGTGTGGGTAAGTGGGTAGAGGTGGTGGCCTTTTATAAGTGGGAGGAGGGGCACATTAGGAAAGTCTCGAAATATTATTTTATTATAAATTAATTTTTGAATTATAATAGTTAAAATTTGATGAATTTAGATGATAATATGATAATGGTTCTAAATCCTCCCAAAAAATTGGTTTTATAAAATTATAGGTCACAAAATTAACCTAATCGTTTATTTTTAACCCTTAGTTAAAAACATTAACGCTTACCATGTCTTCTTATACTTTCATAATATATGGTTACTATAGTGACTATAAAATTCCAATATAACCAAAAGTGGATCATTAATGACATTTTTGGCATTATATAAGTCATTTGGATGCATATTATATTTTTAGTACTATTATATCAGTTAATAAAATTGTATTCATTTTAAAAACTCATTTTATGTCAATTTTGACACTATTTAGTAATTGATTTTTGTTAGTCATAAAAAAATTATTCCTTATAACCAAAGGCATTAGATCATCACTAAAATGTAATTTTAATCCAAGAAAATAACTTATGGTATAAAAATTTTCAAATTACTTTTATTTTAATATTTATAATATTATTTATTTGAATATTTCATTAATTAGGTAATCACTGCATCATCATTGTGTTATAAATAAATAAATTTATTTAATATCTAAAAATTATAAATAAAATAACATGATGTAGGAAATATTTTTATCTTTATAATTACTATTTATACTCTAAGATATCATTTATATAAACAAAATTAAAAAAATTATTTAGCAGATACATGTTTATGTTATATTTCTCTATTCTTTAAAATAAATATTATAAAAGTTCATTATCCCACCCAAGTGGCTCCATGGGGTCCTCAAATCAGCAAAAGGATTCAAATTTTTTACATATCTCATCCAATAGGATTATTACATGTGTTAAGGTATTTTTATATTATTATAATATTATTTTTACCTTTATTTACTTGATTTACCCTTTAACCATGGGTAATAAAAATAATAATTACTGATGTTACTATTCATAATGTCCAAAAATAAAATGTACCTCTTTACACAATTTGTACCTTCTAATTCCAAATATGGAATCCATTTTTCCAAATTAAAAATAAATAATTTTCTATAATTAATTCAAAATAAATTCTCGTTTTCAAAACCAGAAAGAGAGTTTTTCAGAAGTAAAAACTATCAAAAGATTGGCATGTGTTTATGTCCAATTTAAATGTAAAATTACTTATAATAACCACAATTGGATTTAATGATAAAAAAAATAATCCAATTAAACTTTTAAACTATTTAATAGTAAAATATATATATGTAAATAAATTAGATGAAAAGGCAGTTTTGAATTAAAAGGCAGTATTTTTCACTATTCATAAAAATATGAATTTTATCAGAAAAATACCTAAATTTCAACCGAAGTAAATTTTGATGTCCCACTTCTAGAGAAGAAGTTTTTTTATCAAACATAACATATAAAATTGAAAAAAACTATTTTTAAAAAAGGTTCTCCATAAAAAGGAGGTAAAACAACCTTTTAAAAATATTATAGTATTTTATTCTTAAAATTGTATTCATTCTCATTTTAAGCCTCTAAAATTCATTGGATAAATGTAAAAACATTTAAAAAATATGTAAAATCATAATATAGTTAATTCTATTCATTCTCACCAATACAATGGCTAGGTGTTAACTACCATTTAAAATAATAATATTATTTTAGTATTATTTTTTGGTATAACTCATTGTTTTGTGCAACGTAATATTTCAAAGAAACATTTTATTGCGTGTTGGTTATTCTATTGTACATAGTGTCCCCTTTAAACTGAAATTAAAATTAAATTCAAAAATAATAATAGATATGATAATTTATTATTCTATAAATACATGGGATGTTACATCATTCCCCATTTTGAAAATTACATCCTCGCAATTTTAAAATTGGGCTCGAAAACTTCATTGAAAATCCCGCATCGGGAAAAGAGTTAATAAATCGATCACTTTAAAATAAATAAAGAGGAGTAAAATAGTCAACCAAGACAACACATAATAGGAATCTATGTAGGAAAACATGTATATGGAAGAGAAACTAACCATCATATTTTGATGGAGAGTGATAAAAAACATGATCGGGAGAAAGTTAACAACCAGAAAACCATAAACATGTGATGGGTTGAACGACCTTTGATTTTTTATGAAGAAAATGTAAATGGAAATCATTTTTTATTTAATATGCCTTTTCATAAATTTGAGGAATTTATTTATGTACTTGACTAAGAACATAAGTAAACATACTTACCCGTCAAGTAGAATTTCATCCTTTAATAAATATCTGCCACAAACTCATATTTCCTATAAAAGATGAGTATTCAAGTGACTTGGTCACACCCAAATCTCTAGAATAAACTTCTATAGATTCAAATAATACACAAAAGATAAACTATATATTTCCCCTATCTTTAGACATTAACGAAAACTGAGATGGTTAGTTCAAGATTATATAATCCCAAAAAATAATAATCCTTTTTAAAAATAAATACTACTCTTAATCTCCAAAATTCAACAAACAATACCCAAAGTTCAATAAAGACCATTAAATAAAAAAAATCTTAAAATTATTCAAAATAATCCAAACTAAAATTGTTACCCAAAATTCAAAAGGGTTTGATCACATAGTCTTCCATGATAAATCTTAACATTTATCTCCAAATAACATCAACTAATCTTAAAGTCTCATACTTAAAAGTAATTAACCTAATCACATATTCTCCATGATAGGTTAATTATTTCCATAAATAAATCAAATCACCATATATTCCAAATAAAAACATATCTTCTTGAAAAATAAAATTCATCCATTACTCCTCAAATGAAATCTCTTAGTATTATATTTTCATTAGTCATATAGTTTTCCCAAAATAGAAAACATCTTCAAAAATAACATTTATTTCTGAATAACCAAATCACTTTACTATACTAAGGATATCCATTTGATAAAAACTAAGTTCCCAAAATCAATTTATTCTTATTTCATCAACTTTTTTAACTAAAAATATTAATTCATACTAACCATGGACTTCACATAGCCTAATGGTAGGCGATAAATCTCAGTCTCACTTCCTTTGTGGGTTCGATTCCTGAAGCTTTGTCTGACACGATGGGTTGTCATATAGTCTAAATGTTGTCCTTTTTCAAATACTATATAATTTTATAACATTCCAAAAATGAGATAAAATATTCAAAAATAACCATAACATTTTTTAACCTTAAAGTATATCTTATGCATTTCATTTAGCTTCCCAAAAATTAATAACCCATAATTACCCCAAAAATATATGTCTCCAAAAATACAATTATTCACATTAAAATTTTGGAACATAAATCCTCAAAAGGTATTTCTAAGATATTAAAAATATGATCAACCTAAAAATTATAAAATCATATGACATCATTATCTCTTATGAAGACATCTTAATCCCTAAGCTGTCCAAACTATCTTCTAATACGAACTATAAATCCTCGGCCTTAAACATCACTTAATATTAAGTTAATTCAATAATTTGACTTTAATTCATGACAAGGATCTTTTCACGTTTATATATTTATTGAATTATTCCATAACAATTACATAACAAAAATTTATAAATACAAAGTGGGCACTTCCAATAGTATCTGTTTCTTCCATAACATAAAAACTTTTAAAATGAAACATGGTCTCTTTTAATGTTTAATCATCATAACTTTTCCTTGATTTCATCCTTGAATCTATTCTCCATTAAATTCTATGAAGACAATCAAAAACTTAGTATGAGCACAAAAATACTTGAAAGGAAAATAAAAATAAAGAAAAACCATTAGTCTAGTTTAAACATGATAACCCATTCGATGCTCTTTGAGCGGATAAAATAAAACATCTTCACATGAATAACACTCAGACTTTTTTCTCAATGAAAAACACTAATACCAATAGCAATAAATTAAAAATCCTTTAGGTGACTTATATCATCATATACATGAAACCTTTTCAAACATCTTCCAATTGAAATAACCATATGGTTGAATTCCAAATTAGAGATCTATAATGGGGATCACCCTTTGTATAAGCTATATTGGGCTCACCCTTGAGATATAATAGGGCTAAACCCTTCTTATAAGTTGTTTTAGGCTCACATGTGAGATATAATAGGGCTCAAACCATCATATAATCTATATCGGGCACACCCATTTCATATAATGCTTAGGTAACATTTCAAAAATAAAACACGTTTATCACAAAACCCCTGTTTTGAAAGCCTCTTCTAATCCCATTTGAAAAACATTTCCATATAAAAATATCATTTTAATTTAATAGCTCATTTTCAATACCAAGATACCCAAATAAAGGAATAATGGATTTATTTTCATTTTAAAATACATTAAGGCTTATAGAGGAAGTTAAATATCAAATAACAGTTATAGTGGCGGAGAAGTCGTTGTCATCGTATACGTTAAAAACATTACTTTTATCATTTAGTAAGGAAATTAAAACACTTAATATAAAAATGTTCCTTTTTAAAAAATTAATGAAATTAAATATTTACATAAAATTTCTTGTATATTCCTTTTATACCCATATAAATAAATATGTAATTTAATATAAGGAAGAAAACGTTTTGATAATTAAATCATTAAATGTTCCAGGTGTACCATACCACTTTGAACATTTTAATATTAATTAAAAAATTATTATAGATAAAATATGGATATTAAATTTCATAGTGGTTGTATATACACCTTATAAAATAATAAAGGTGCATATTGTCAAGAAATGTCTCAATGAAAAAAGATTGAAACGTAGTTCCTTACCTTGAGTCTGACTTGTCTCTCTTGTTCCTTAATTTCAGGAATAATAAACTTAGTTGAATTTATAATTTATTTTGAACATTTTTAAATTTTATTATTCTTTTTATATCACTTATTACCAAGTTATAGCAATTAGTTAAGTATTTTAGTTCATATCAGACGTTTTGTCAATGTCGGGTATTTGAGTCAAAAATAAACTTGTTTAGGTGAAAATTATCCATGTGGTTATAATTCAATTTTCTAAAAAATATTATCAATGATTTAAATATCATTTATTTCCATTATATATTTATTTATAATAGTCCATAACATTTGGAGATAATAAATGAAATGCATCGTTCATGGAGATGGTAGGTCGTACGTTTTCATGAATGTTACTTTCATTTTTTCATATCAAAAGAATAAAAAAGATACATAGGTATATAATAATTACTTTATAATATCTATGTTATATATGTTACATAATTTCATTAACACCATCCTTTATACGTTCCATGTATGGCATGAACGAGTCATATCACTTTGAGGGGGCGGTAGTCCACATTTCCTCAAAATGAAATTATCATATTTACACATTATGGAAACCATAAAGGCATGTTGTAAATAAAAATTATAGAATAAGGGAGATAATATAAATATAATATATATAATATATAAATATAGTTCCATAATAATGGCAACCATGATATGTGGTATGAGAAAATTGAACAATCATTGTTTTGTGAGACAGTAGTTTGTCGTACACAGAAAAAATATGTTCTATATCAATTAGATTGAGGTGTGTGTAAGTGTTGGTAAAAACCATAGCATAAAAAATAGTATATTTATGATACTGGTTTTTTTATAAAATAATGGAATAAAAATATCATAGGGTTGGATAAGGAAAATAAAGGAAAGGATCTTGAGAGAAGATGTTACCTCAAAATTGGGTACCTCCTTTTGATTTGAGCCAAAAGGCTTCTTTGATTTGCCTTCTACCCATGGTAAAGATTATAGTAGTAAGGGAGGGATTTTGGGAGCTTATTTTAGTGAAATTTTTATGATTCAAGGGTCTTGATAGGTGTGAGTAAGTGGGTAGAGTTAGTGGCCTTGTATAAGTGTGACGATGGGCACTTTAGGAAAGTCTTGGAATATTATTTTATTGTAAATTTATTTTCGAATTATAATAGTTACAAAGTGATAAAGTTAGAGGATAATATGTTTATGGGTATAAATCATCTCAACTAATAGGTTTTAAAAAAGTTTAGGTCAAAAAAATTAACCTTATCTTCTATCTTTAACCCATAGTTAAAAACTTTAACTCTTACCATGTCTTCTTGTATTTTCATAATATATGGTTACTATAGTTATTATAAAATGACAATAAAACCAAAATTGGATCATTAATGACATTTTTAACATTATATAAGTCATTTGGAAGAATGTTATATTTTTGGTACTATTATATCATTTAATAAAATAGTATTTGTTTTAAAACTCATTTATGTCAATTTTGACACTATTTAGTAATTGATTTTTGTTAAAGTCATAATAACTTGATTCCTTAAAAATTCATTAAATCATCCCTTTCATGTAATTTTCATCAAAAAAAATAATGTATGGCATAAAAATTTTGAAATTTCATTTATTTTAATATTTATAATATCATTTATCTGAATTTTTCATTAATAAGGTAATCATTTCATCATCATTGTATCATAAATAAATTTATTTATTTAATTTCTAAAATATATAAATAAAATACCATGATATAGTAAATATTTTAATATTTATAATTACTATTTATTTTTCAGATATATCATTTATATAAACCAAATTAAAATTGTTTTAGTTAGAAGATACATGTTTATATAATATTTCCCTTTTATTCAAAATAAATATTATAAAAGATCATTATCACACCCAAGTGGCTCCATGGGGTCCTAAAATCTACCCAAGGATGCCCATGGATGGAAATATATCATCCAATAGGATTAGGACATGTTTTAGGGTATTTTTATGTTATTATAATATTATTGTTTACTCTTATTTACCGGATTTACCCTTTAACCATGGTAAATAAATAATAATAATTACTGAAGTTACTATTCATAATGTCCAAAAATAAAAGTTACCTATTTAAATAATTTTTACATTATGATTCCAAATATGGAATATATTTTTCAAAATTAAAAACATATAATTTTTATTAATTAATTTAAAATTAACTCTCATTGTCAAAACCAGAAAGTGGGGTTTTAAGAAGTAAAAACTACCAAAAGATTGACATGTGTTTATGTCCAATTTAAATTTTAAATTACTTAAAATGAGAATGATTGGATTAAATGATAAAAACTTAATCCAATTTCTCTTTAAAACAAATTAAAATGGTAATATAATTATATAAATAAATTAGTTGAAAGGGTAGTTTTGAATTAAAATGCAGTGTTTTTCACTATTCATAAAAATATGGATTTTATTAAAAAAATACAAAAATTTCAACTGAAATTTTTTTTGATGTACCTCTTATAAAGAAGAAGTTTATTTTATAAAATAGAACATATAAAAGTGAAAAAAACTATTTTAAAAAATGGTTCACCACCAAAAGGCGGTAAAAATACATTTTAAAAATATTCGAGTATTTTATACTTAAAGTGGATTCATTCTCATTTTAATCCTCTAAAATTCATTGGATAAATATAAAAACATTTAAAAAAATATGTAAAATCATAATATAGTTAATTTTTTTCATTCCTATCAATACAACGTCTAGGTGTTAACTACTATTTAAAATAATAATATTATTGTTTTATTATTTTTTGGTATAACTCAGTGTTGTGTGAAACGTAAGATTTTGGAGAAATCCATTGATTCATTTTGGGTATGCTATCATACATAGTGTCTTTTTTAAACTAAATTTAATATTAAATTCAAAAATATTAATATATATATATATATGAAAATGTATTATTCTATAAATACCTAGGATATTACAATTAAGGTCCTCGACATCTTGATAATGATGATTTCAGACCTTGTGATGAATTTTTCTTCGATAAAGATCTTACCAACCCGTGGTGGGTTTTCAGACCTCTAAGATTTTCTTTGTTTATTTTTTTAATACTTACTCATATTTCTTTTTTCTCATTGAATTCTTGGTCCCATTTGTGCCTCGGATTTTTCTATTTGGGTTTAAAACTTTTGAAATTCCTCTTTTTTTTTCATAGTGGGAAACCAGTGACGATCATGCCCCATCCACATAGGTTAAATAAACAAATCATGTAAATCAATATGTCAGTTCATTATGAATTCCTTTCTGCTTTTTATTTATCCTGTAATTGTTTATATAATTCTCTCACTTCTTGAGTTTTAAATTTGAATTTTGGTTTAGAGATCGATTTTTTTAATTAGAGGTTGTTCGAAATTATGTTTGGTTGTTTATCATTATATGCTATAATAATGAGTTTCATTGAATATGAACCAGCATATGGTTCTTTATTACTATTTCAAAGTTCTGGAATTGTATGTATGTACATATGGAAATTTCATACACATTTTTTCACTATTATTAAATCAGTTTGTATAGAATAATGTTTCTATTCTTCTTGTATGAAATTAATTCATGTTTTTTATTTTTTTAGTTACCACTGTTTCAATGTGGTTTATTACTACTATGAATTCATTTGATTTATCCTAATGTGTAGATTATTTCAATGTTGAACATATTCTTTTGTATGCCAGTGTGTATTTTATAAATAGTATATTCTTTCCTTATTATAGGAATAGAAATTTATATATGATATTCTTTGTTTATAAATATTTATATGTTATAAACTATTTAAAATAAACATTGTGGTTCAATTTTGAATTTTGAGAATCAAAACACCCCAACAGATCCAAGTTGGTTGTCTGTCGGCTACCTCACCATTTGGGGAATCCCCCTCAACAAATCGGTATCAAATTATAATTGATTTTAAATTTTTCTTTGTTAAAATTTGAAAATTCATGTTGGTTTCTTTAAATTATTTTCTAGTGGATTTTACATTGTAGCTTTCTTTCTCATTTTCATTCAGTTTGGTTGTTTTATCTCTACGGATTTACTTTTATTATATTATGGATACATTATTTCCTCACATATTTCCCTATTTTTCTTTCCAATATAAACATTAATATTACATTGGTAGGTGATTCTTTTGTGTATCATAGGTTTCGGGGTTTGGAAAGTGGTTTGTGTGAGGTCGGTCTGTGTTAGAGAGTTGGTTAGCAGTGAGGTTTGTAGGCAAGAACATGTGACTCTATTATCTACTATTTTCCTATGAGTTGAACTTATGTTAGAAATATGGGGTTCATATGCTTCCTTTAGGACTTTTAGCTCCAATTATGGACCTATACCAAGTTTAGTGTTTAGGCTTGGTAAGTTTGTGGTTGAATTTCTCTTGTTTGTCACCTGGTTGGTCACCAAGATTCTTTGTTTGTTATTTAACACTTTTATGGATTTTAATTTTTGTTTTCCAAGTGTTAGGAACAATTTTTCGTTAGTAATACTATATTATTTTTTTACCCTTTTAGTGCCTTGTTTATCCTAGGTTTTTAATTAGAAACCTACCTTTTTCACATGTTTTAGATCTTCCCTATAGTATTGGGACCACTTTCATGTTATCTTGTATTTTCCCTTTGTTTTTGGATATCTCCTATAGATTTTGTTTTAGATAGTTATCTTCTAATGGGTAGATTTTTAATCCTTATTTTAAGTATATTTTGGCACCTTGGATTGTGAGTCTTACTATTTGGTTTTCAAGTGGTGTGGCTCGACAAAAAAGATGTCAATTTTAGGTGCTTTTATCCTCCTTTGTTTTTTATGGATTCAAGTGGAGACTCTTTTGGTTGGTTTCCATTACTATGCATGTTATCTCCACTCTTTCCTTTTCTTCTACTTTTCCTGATAACATTGTTGTTTTTGAGCTATCATATTCTTTGTGAATTCTCATATTTTTTTACATGTTTTGTGAGGATTGATGCTACTATGTTTGTTGGTCCCCTGAAAGAACTGGTGAGTTGTTCCAGGGACCTCTGTTAGCATTTTATTTTCTGTTACAATTTTCTTCGATTACATAATCTTAAAGGGGAACTCTAGTAAGTGTAGGCATGAATTTTTACCATACAATTGTTTATAATTGTCTAAATTCTGAGCATGTTTAGAAGTATTACAATATCATTTGATTTTGCGAAGCTTATGTCATATTAAAATATGATAAGGAACTATTTGGATCATTCACTATAGATATTTTCTATTTGGGAGGATATTCTCAAGTTGATGATAGTTTAGGTGGTGTAGATTCATCATTTTGTTTAAGGTTTTAATCTATAAGGTGAAGAGTGTGATGTTGTTTCATATTAAATTCATTTCTACATTTAATTTATAAGGTGGATAATTATGAATTTTGGTAATCAATTTTTTCTTGTTAATTAAATTATTGATTAAATATGAATAATTTGAATAAATAAATTACATTTAATTTTCCTTTTAAATGTTTTTCTTAATATGTTTTTTTTGTTTCTTCTTCTCTTTGGTATTTCCTAGACCCCTATGTAGTTATGGTTCAGTGTTTTTACCTTTACGTGGGTTTCCCCTACCCTTACGTAATTCCATTATCTTTTATTTTACCCTTACGTAGGTTTGGTGTACCCTTACATTGGTTCTGGGTACCCCTACATATCCCTTTTGAAGTTTGGTTTACCCTCATGTGAGGTCCCCTTGACCCTTATGTAGCCTTATTTTATCGTGTTACCCTTAAATAAGTCCCATGGTACCTTTAAGTGGCCTTTGGTTTTTGGGTTCTACCTTTAAGTGAGTTTACCTTACCCTTAAGTCCCTTGGTACCCTTAAGTGGACTTTGGTTTTTGGGTTCTACCCTTAAATGAGTTTACATTTCCCTAACATAGCCCATGTGTTTTGTTGGGTACCTTTATGTAGTTGTGTTTGATCCTTATGCAATTGATGACTACCCTTAAACAAGTGGTTTGTACACTTATGCAAGTGTGTGCTTTTGCATGTGGGGTGTGATCTGTACACAAGTGGGGTGTGACCCTTACGCAACGGGTGCTACTTTTACGCAAGTGGACCACTACCCGTACATAGTGGCTTAAGGTTCCTTACATATAATTTTTATGATGCTTACATGGTACCCCTATGATAGAGTTATTACCCTTATACATACCCTTACATGGTTCAAGACCCTTATGTTGAATCGTTACATTTCAGATTAATCATACGTGTTCCCTAGTGCCCTTATACGGGTGCTTTTCAGACCCTTGCCTAGAATTTTAAATCATTTTCACATGTGGTTTTAATTTCATTTTCACCTTTGTTGGGCCCCCTTGGTGGTTTGTAGTTTGAAATATTCAACAAAGACATCCTCAGTGGTAGTTAAGGACCTATAAATCTTGATCATGAGGATTTAAGACCCCATAAAGGGAGTTTTTTCCCATTTATAACAAAAAACAAATTACCTAATTACTATTTAAGGGGAAAATTTTCCCTATATAATGGTGTATTTTCATAGTCAGCAGGGAATGGAAGGCGATTATCAGGAGAGTGCATTATTTGGAATTTCTTTTTAGAAGGTGCTTTCCCAATAATCACCTTTCAAAATATATTGTGTTTGAAGGCTCTATTTTGAAAAGTGACATTTCACACTTGTTTTGAAGGCACATTCTAGAAAGGTTCCTTATTTGTAATTACTCTACTAGAGTTGATTTTCTAACTTGAACCTTCATAAAAAATCTGATAGAAGACGGTTCTTTCTAATAGAGTTCCATTCACTACTCTTCAAAACACTAATCAACCACTTGTCTATTCCCATTGTCTCCACTTTGGTGGAATCCTCTTCTCTTCCATGGATAGGTCTCATTATCATTGTTGTCCTCTTCTGTGAAATACTCCTCTCCTCCCTAAGTCCTTGTCCAACATACCCGAATTGAGATCCCACTTCTTAGCAAAGCATAGATCTAGTTTGTTAAAACCATTTTATGCAACCCACAGACGTGGATGGTTGAAGTGTCGGTTCAACATACTCGAATCAAGATCCTTCTTCCTGGAAAAGTGTAGATCTGGTTTTTCAAAACCATTTTACGCAAGCCGCATGGATTGTCAGCAACCCCCTTTCTATTGAGTCATTGGCTTCTACCACAGTACAAAGTTTGCCTATCCCAAACCCAAAGTTATTCCATTAATGATAAGTATTCACTAATCTCCATTCACAATACCCCATTCTTGAAGGCCCATCGATAGAACCACGATAGTTAAATTTTAAATTTAATTTAATATTAGTTTTATTTTATTGAAATAATATTTAATTTAATTATGATATTTGTTTTTAAACAATTTATTTGATGTGTTCTACCATTTAGTTGTGAATTGTGTAATATTCCCTTGAAATGCATTTTTTTATTTATATTTATAAAATTTGGTTTTTCAAATTATTATTGTTCAGTGATTTGTATTATTTTATGGTTTGATTTTTAATTTTGTTTTAGTATTTTTTTTGCATAAGGTCCAATGGCCCGAAGGCCTTCATTTTTTATTTATTTTGATAATCCACCTTTCAAGAGATGAGGTGGGACCCTACAATGCCCATAGGCGAATGATTACATGCCCGCAGGCCATATAGGAATTTATTTCCCGTAGGCACAAACATTACATACAACCCAGACTAACAACTTGGAACCGGTCCTCCCCACTATCTTCATCGTGAAATCAGCTCTTCACCTTCGCATGGCTGTTCGGCTATGCATTCCTGTGCATGCACATTCTTGTCCCGATGGCAGGTGACATACCCTCTCATTCTTGCAATCCGTTTAGCTTCTACTGTGGTGAAAGCTCCTTTCTCATCCTCCTTATAGAGCTTATTCCCTGTAGTTTTTGTCTGGTTTACATCTGTAGGAGGCCCGAAGTCCTGAGATAGCCCGAACGCCCAACTGACCCGAAGGCCTGGGTGCCCGAAGGCTTATGAATGACTCGGGGACCAAATCGGAGGCCCGAAGTCCCAAACAGGGTCATATTCCCTGCTACTACAGTGTCAGACAGTGCCTGCTACAGTTCCCTCTACAGTACCTTCTACAGTGTTGCGCAGTTCCTGCTACAGTACCTTCTATAGTTGATAGGTGATGAAAAAATAAATAAAAAAATTCAATTTGATTGGTGATGAAAAAATAAAAAATTTGAAAAAGAAAAATGAACTTTTTATTTAATTTAAATATTAATTGGTGAATTTTCTATTTTTAATTAACTTTCATTTTTTCATCATTTTGTTATATAATGTGTATATATATATTTTAAAATATTACATTATATAAAGTAGACATATTATATATATATATATATTATTACATGCATATTTTAATTCAAATTATTTCATTCTATTATGCATGTATATATATATATATTATTTAATTGTATAAAATATATTAATAAATTAATTATTGATTTCGAAATTAATACATTATTACAGTGTATGATATATATATTAATATAATATTTCATTGTAATTATTATTGAAATGTACATTAATATATATTTTTTAAAACCAAATAATATAATATTCTTATATTGTTTTGTCAAAATTAATATATATATTACTCCATTGTATAAAATATATTGTTTTTTAATTAATTAGTAATCTTTTAAATAATATATTATTACATTGTAAAAAATATATATTAATTAGTAATTTAATTATAAGTTAATATTTTAAGTTAGTGAAAATAATTGTTTTGTTAATTTCAATTGTATAGTATATATATTATTAATATAATATTACATTGTTAATAAAATATTATTACATAGTATATAATATATTAATAAACCATTCTATGCTACATCACCAACACCCATTATGACTGTCAGTTTCATCTATTCTATACTGATTAGAGGAATTATATTCACAATAATAATATTTAAAGTTTTATGGTATTATATTTATCTGAATAAATTTCATTGCATTTATTTAATGTAAATTTTAATTTCAAATAACATTTTTAGAAATATGACCAAACATATGTGTGTGTTTTTATATCATGGAGGTGAAATAATAGATTATGAATATGGGAATCTTATATTGGTGGTCCGCCAAGATTAGTAAATCTTACTAGATTTGATATGATGAACACAATTAATAGTAAAATTCATGATCAATTGAAGCTTGCTGAGAATCAGTGTATATCATCTATTATTTATAGATTTATCTAAACTCAGGATAATCTAAAATACATACATCATCATTTGTTCTTTGATTAATATTTGAGGCTTTCTTATTATACATATAAAGGGAATGGAAGGCTTAGTGCAATGGAATAATATATTGATGTTAGTACAATTGAAGATACCACTCAAATTGAACAAAACATTTCAGATGATGGGGGATTTGTTGAAGTGTATATGTTTACATCTGACCTAATTGATCAAGGTGGATCAAGTGAAGAAAATACATGTATAGAATATCAAATCTTTCATATGAAAGCACATGTATATGTTCCTACAATATATGTTTTTGTAGTTGATCAACATATGGGAGCGATTAATGATGCATGTGACAATCATTTGGAGGATGAGGGAGTATCAGACTGAGAATATGATTTGATTCCAAAAAATGATCTAGAAATAAAAAATGCATGACTAGTGAAAACCTCATAATATATTACACCAGTTGTCCCTGATTTAGATTGGGATGTAGTGATACCAATAACCAAGATCCCAAGTATTTTCTAACTGGGAAATATTGGAAGTAATGATGATAAATTACCTATTGGAATAAAATTTGATATAAAATAGTCATTAAAAACAATTATAAAACATTACTATGTGAAGAGGCATTATATTTATTTTGATGATGAGTCTATGATATCGATATTTTCTATAAAATTTCAACAATTTTGTGAAACATGCATGATGCAGTTACGAGCTACCCATTTCATAAATTTAACTTGGTGGAAAATTACAGCTTTTTTAAGACCACAAACTTTTTTGAATCCAAGGATGACACAAGATCATAGAAACCTAAAATAGACATTTATATTCTTTGTTATTATTTATATGATCAGAGTTAATTAGGATGTTCGTGTCAAGTTAATACAGGAACTCATGGACAGTGGGTATGGATATAAAATCTCATACAAGAAGGCATGACTTGCAAATCAAAAATCTATTGAGAAGTTTTATAGAGATTGGGAAACTTCATTTTAGGTGTTTTCTTATTGGATTGAATGATTGGTTCAAAGTGGATAGGTTTTTTATCAATTTGAGACTGGGGAGAATGTGGTTAACAATTGCATCTCTGCAAATAAAGTTTAATGTCATCAAATATTATGGGAATTCCTTCCATGCATCACAACATTCCCTCACTGAAAACAATTCATATAGGTGGATAAAACTTTTCTATATGTAATGTATAATGGAGTTATTTTTATTTCTACCACTTGGGATGGAAATAGATTTCCTGTGCCACGAGAATTTTCAATAGTAGATAAGGATAATCAGGACTATTGGAGTTGGTTTCTATCTTTTCTGTGTGTTCATGTCATTGATAAGCATGTGATATTCTTTATTTCATACCATTATAATGATATCAAATAAATAGTGAATATCAAGGATGATGTTTTTTTACCCCTACATACCTACCGTCATTATTGGATAAGAAATATTACAATCAATGAATGAATAATATTTCATGATGAAAATGTGAAAAAGAAATCATCAACTTAGCTATTGGATCACATTTTCTATACATTCGGTACATATGCCTATTTTATATCATTGTTATCTTTTTAAAATGTTTCTCACATGCCTTTAAAACATATGAACCATGAAAACATGGTTTGTTTCAAATAATAGAAGAAACAAGATAAATAAATGAGTATGTCTACAAGTGTATTATGTGCATCCAAATGAAAAAATATCCATTGGAATTTGATGAAGGTAAGAGATATGGGAACATTAATAACAATAGTGTTGAATGCATTAATAGTGTCTTAAATAGGGTTATAAAATTACCAATCATGGGTATTGTTTCTCAAACCTCTTATGTACACATCAAATACCTTGTTTATATATTAGAATATGTCGAGAAATAACTATTGTAGGATCATACATACTCAAAAAGTTTCAAAAAGGTGATTGAGGTTAATAAAACCCATGCCATATCATATCAGGTGCACCATTTTCATAGGATGAAAATTTGGGTGGATGTTTAAGAGGTTCATCATGGTCGAGTGATGACCATTTTTTTATAATTGAACCTATGAATGTGGTCACTTCCAAGCACACAATATTCCTTTCTCACATGTACTTAAAACATGTGATCATCTTCACCTCTCAAGGGATAGTTATGTGGATTCATTTTATTGACTTAACATGTTTCATAATTTATACATCACATAGTGGATCCCAATGAAAGAAGTATAAATATAAAATACCCCTCTACATCTTCTAATTTATGTTCCAAATCCATCATTTTTTTAGGAAAAGTTCGTTTTAAATCTACATATATGAGAAACAAAATGGACTGGCCTCATGAGAAAGGGATACGTCAATTATGCGGTAGTTTTAGAGAATACGGACATAATCGTCGATAGCTTCCTTAGAACAACATCATAGAGGGCTTATCAGCACACCCTACATGGTTTTTTTACTATGGGTTCATTATTGAAATTGTTTTACTTTCCATTTATAAAGGATTATTAGATAAAAAATTGCCATTATCTTAATTTTTTATTCCACTCAACATACATATTATTTAAAATACTTATATTTTTTTCATTTATTTTTCCATTTACATAGATGGAATCTACACAGCTACGTCCATAACTCGAGGATACATCTCTTTTTATTGCATAGAGTGAGCACAGATCATAATATTTATGGGATTGTGGTGAATATCTGATACAAAAAATATGTTGGTCAAAACACTTTCACCGTGAGATCCCAATCAAGCCTATCATACCTTATTTGTTTCATTCTGAGTTCTATGGGTTAAGAATGTGTGGGTATATACCCATTTATAGTTTACTCATTTATGCTTTGGTTGAGTGATGGAGACCAAAGATGCATATATTTCATATTCCTTAGGTAGAGATGATGATTGCACTATAGGATGTCCCTATATTATTGGTTCTTCCTATGTATGGAGATGATGTTACATGTCCGATGATATATAGAATAGATTACAATTTACAAAGATATTTTAACTTACCTTTACCAGATACGCTAGGGACACATAGAGGAGGTTGGTTACAAATGTCCTAGATGGACACTCATTTCAACCCTGTTGATCTAGATGCAGATGTGGTGACATTTTAGAGATATTGAAAAGTATAAATTTTGTGATTGATTGGAGGTACTTTATTTCTAAATCAATCTAGATCATATGTTCACCTAATGCACATACATCTTCTTGGATATTTGGAGTGATATGGTTGGTGTAGTTGAGGTTTGGCATGTTTGGCATATCTATATAGAGAGATATATAGGTAATATTGCATGGACGTGAAGGAGATGGGTTGTTTTTATTTGTTATTATAGGTGTGGGCATGGATATGATTCCCTACACTTGCACCTCAGTTTGTCTTTGATTTACCACTAGATGAATTACGTAGGGTCCCCTTGGATCATAGGTACTTTAAACGTCTAATACACACTTTTATTGGAATCTCAAATGGTAATTATATAATTTATGAAATTTTTTTACTTTCAATTCATAGGTGGATCCACTCTAAGATATATGTATAGATACCTTCACATTCCACTTCATATTACTATATTCTGTTTGATCATTTTCCATTGACCACTACTGGAAACTTAGCCTTTACCAATAGTTTCAAACTATTAGTAAAGGCTAGATAACCGTTGGTATAAACTATACCAATAGTTGTCCAAACCGTTGGTTGTAGAGTCATGGGGGTAGACATATCCCAACGGTTCTATGAAACCCATTGGGATATGGGTTCTTAATGAATTATATACCAACGGTTATAAGAAACCATTGGTATAAATGTTTACCAACAGTTTATAAATGTTGTAAATATCAAAATCCATGTTTATACCAACGTTTTTCCAAACCGTTGGTATAGTATTTTACCAACAGTTCCTCAAAAACCATTGGGAAAAGTTAGGAATAGAATCTATACCAACGGTTTGTAAACCGCTGGCATAAACTTTATGCACCTACAGTAATACACTTCCACTAGTTCTCAATACACACATACCATACTTGTAGTTCTATATTTAATTACCTGGTACACACATATAGAATTAACACATAATTAATAAGGTAATTCCAGCATGTATACACATACAACAAGTATACCCATACAACATTTCAAATAATTCATAAGTTGATTAAATACATAAAGAATTAAATTTGTAATTATGATCAATTACCCTATGCAATACAGAATTCTGAATTGAATACATATAGTATTGAATTCTCTATAACACATATTTAATTGAATTCAGAATTCAGAAGGTAATAAACCCTATATAAGAAAATAATTTTTCAATTTTTGAATATGGAATTGTTGTTCATAGGCATGAGTGAATTCAGATGATATTTAAATTTTTGGATAATGTGGTATTCCATGCTGTAGTGAGGGGTAATGTGACATTGGGTAGAGGATCTAATGGTTTATTCCTATTCAAGGGGGTAGGGGGTTTCCAGTGGGGTGGGGGCTATTCAGGGTGGGTGGGGGGCTATCCAAGGGTTGGGGTGTCCATGGGGTGGGGGTGTCCATGTTGTGGGGGGGGGGGGTGTCCAGGGGGTGGGTGTTATCCTAGGGGTTGGGGGGCTATCTAAGTGGGAAGGGGGTGTCCAGGGGGTGGGGGAGTCTAGGGGGATGGGGGTGGGGGTTGTCCATCGATTGGGGTTGCCAAGGGGGTGGGGTGTTTTCCATGGGTTTGGGGGGGCTATCCAAGAGGGTATGGGGTGTCCAGGGAGTGGGGTGTCTAGGGGGTGGGGGTGCCCAGGGGGTGGGGGTCTCCAGGTGGTGGGGTGGTGTCCAGGGGGTGGGGGATGTCTAAGTATTGGGTGGTCTTTCTAAGGGGTTAGGGGGTGTCTAGGGGTAGGGTGTCCATGGGGGGGATGTTCAGGGGGTGGGGGATGTCCAGGGGGTGGGGGTGTCCAGGGGGCTCGAGGTTGTCCAAGGGGGTAGGGGTGTCTAGGGGGTGGGGTGTCTATGGGGGGTGGGGGTTGTCCAAGGGGGGTTGTCGATGGGGGGTTGTCCATGGGGGTGTGGGTGTCCATGGGGTGGGGGTGCCTAGTTGGTGGGGTGGTGTCTAGGGTTGGGGACTGTCCAGGGGGTTGGGGGTTGTCCAATGGGGTAGGGTGTTTCCATGGGGTGGGGGTGTCCATGGGTGGTGGGGGTTGTCTAGGGGGTGAGGGGTTGTCTTTGGGGGTGGGGTATCCAGGGGTGGGGGTGACCATGGGGTGGGGTGTTGTGTAGGGGGTGGGGGATATCCATGGGGCGGGGGTGTCCAGGTGGGGTGGGGTGTCTAGGTAGTGGGGTGTTGTCCAGGGGTTGGGGGTTATTCAGGGGGTTGGGGGATATCCAAGGGGGTAGGGGTGTCTAGGGGGTGGGGTGTCCAGGGGTGGGGGGATTTCCATGGGGGTGGGGTGTCTAGGGGGTTTGGGGGTTTCTAGTGGGGGGGTTTCCATGGGGTGGGGTGTTTAGAGGTTGGGGTGGTGTCTAAGGGGGCTGTCCATGTGGGTGGGGGTGTCCAGGTGGGGGGGGGGGTCCAGGTGGTGGGTTGGTGTCTAGCAGGGGGTTTTCTAGGGGGTGGGGGACTTTCCATGGGGGTGGGGGTGTCAAGGTGGCGGGGGGTGTCCAGGTGGTGGGGGGCTTTCCATGGGGGTGGGGGTGTCCAGGGGGTGGGGGTGTCCAGGGGTGGGGGTTGTCCATGGGGGGTGGGGGTTGTCCATGGGGTGGGGGTGTCCAAGTGGGGTGGGAGTGTTAATGTGGTGCGGTGGTGTCCAGGGGGTGGGGGTTGTCCAGGGGGTGGGGGTTGTCTATGGGGATCGGGGTGTCCGGGGGGTGGGGGTGTCCGAGGGGTGGGGGTGTCCAGGTGGTGGGGTGGTGTCCAGGGGTGGGGGCTGTCCAGGGGTTGGGGGAGCTGTCCAAGGGGATAGGGGATGTTTAGGGGGTGGGGGTGTCCAGTTTTTGGGGTGGTGTTCAGGGGGTGGGGGCTGTCCATGGGGGTAGGGGTGTCCAGGGGTGGGGGTGTCCAGGGGGTGGGGGAGTCCGGGGGTGGGGGTGTCCGGGGGGGTGGGGGTTTCTAGGGGAGGGTTAAATCAGTCACAACAATTCATCAAGTCATGTTTTATTAATTATAGATAAAGAAATAAATATAATGAAACCTACCTAATAACACATACATTGAGGCACAACAAATCATCAAACATCAAATGTGAGTAATATTAGTAAAAAATGTAACAAATCAATTTGTCCCTCGTCACCATCACTATCATCACCTTCATCATCAGCCACACCCTTGTCCTCATTGTCATCCCCCATCATCGTCCCCACCCTCCTCAACACCCTCCTCCTCACCCTCGTACTCTTCCTTGGACTCCTCCTCACCCTCCTCCTCTACCTCAGCCTCCTCCTCACCCTCCTCCTCTTCTTCGGCCTCCTCCTCAACCTCCTCCTCCTCTGCCTCGGCCTCCTCCTCGCCATCATCTTGAACAACACTAGAAATACCACCTGGTGCACCATATATAGAACCCATCGACGACATATATTCATCATAAGATGTGTTTTCCTCTGGTGGAAGTGTTGGACGTAAAACTTCCATCAATTTCATAAATGTAGTGATTTCCCTAGCGAACTATTCTACAGTCTCTGTGGCCCTTTTTTGAGCCTGTTCTTCATGAACCTTAACCTTTTGGAACTCGCTGGAACTACAACTCATACCTAAGGAGGTCCAAAAACACTTTGGGACTATACTCTTCACAAGTCGGCAGTGTACTCTGCTAGGGTGCTCATCTCCCAACACATGATGTAAGTGATCATTTGGCCCACAATTGTCAGGTTCTTGGGAATCAAGGACCTCTAAAGTAGCCTATTACAAATATAAATAGATTACTAAGTTACAAAATAGATATTAAAATTTAAAATCAACAAAGTAAAACTTACAATCTAGTATTGAGTCAATTCATTAACTGCACTTCCATCTTTCTTCCTTCAACTCAAGCAAAAAAAAATTGATCGAGGCACCCATCCTTCAAAATTCAATTTTTCCCTCTACAATGACATTAAATGTTGGAAAACATAATTAAAAATAGTTTACCAATAATTAATTTCATAACTAAAATTATATCAAAACTTTAGTAATCAATTAAATTATGGAAGAAAATAGAAAGTTCAAGTCGCAAAGAAAAATTATAAACAACTTTCTTACCTTCTTCCTCTCATGATCCAGCATCGTAGTAAGTCCCAATGTGTCGAGTAATTTTTTAGAAAAAATGTTTTTTTATTTCTTCCTGATGATTCATAAATAAAATTCAATAATATAAAAGATATTATTAATGAAAAACATGAAAATTTTCATTTAAATACCTAAAATGTGATTAATACCTTAAACTGGGTAGTTGTAAAATGATTAATCATCTTCTAATACTATTCTATCAAACAGTCGTCAATGATAGGAACTGCCTCTAACTCTGTGCGAACTCTAGAATTCCATCCAATATAAAACTCGTACGTATAGGCTCTCCAAAGGTCACTTAAATCCTTTAGATGTGCTGGTCGTACACCATCACCATTAGAAAAACTAAACCAAAGCTGACACCAAAATATTAATTCATATAAATAGAAAGATAATTTATTGAATTAAATACAACATATTTTTTTACCCATATCTCTAACCAAGAATTATCCTTGACTTCATTTGGATACTTTCTTCATGAGAGTGGGATGAAAGGAATGATGTCGGAGTATTTGGAAAGCGTCGCCAAAAAACTCCAACATTGCTTCCCTATTTTTTTAATCATTTGACTGTCTTCATTATAGTCCACCATCAACTGTCTGCGGTAGTTCCACATCACACGCATGCATGTATGCCCCCACCCTCGCATCCTATCAATAGATGTATCTGTTATGAAAGAAAAACAAATATTTTATCAATAATTGTTATAATGAAAATAAATAATGGTATAAAAATTTGTTAAGGTTCTATAAATATAACCGTGGCAGTCTGATCAATGGGCACCGCTAGATCCACAGAAACTGAAGGAACACCTTTTGCAGGTGGAGTGGGTCCCAACGTATGCTCCACAGGGACAAACTCTGGAAGATCAAGAGTCGAAGAAGATGGAATATAGAATCTTATAGAGAAGGAAGTAAAATTAAAAGAAGATATCATGGATGACTGGTTGAATGTTGGATAGGGAGTGGGAATCATCATAGGATATGGTAAAGATGGGTGAGGAGACTCAAATGTAAAGGGTGGTGAAAAAATGGGAGGCCCAAATATCATGTGTGTCCCTAACAACACACTAGGATCAGAATGCGGGATAGATGGTATGTCATTGGGAGGGGTAGGGTCTAATTGGTTATGCTGACCAGATCATCTATCTCTCGTACCCCCCCCCATATGAACACCCTGAGTGCTGGGACCACTACTAGGCTTCTCATCAAATAATTTTTTCCTAATAGGTAGATCGTGAAAAAATGTTTAAAACAAAATTAATCACATGGAATTATATATTATTTAAATATATATATTTGAAATAAAATACTCACTACATGCACTAGTGGTGGAATGCCCATCTTAGCCATGCGATGATTGTATTCCATCATCTTTTTCCATCACCTCTCTTCAATTGGTTTCATTTCCTACATTTGAAAACAAATATGGAAGTAATTATAAAAGTATAACTAATGTGTAACCTAAAAAACAAAATAAATGAGATGGAATAGGGGAATTCATGTATAATTTAACTATATATCATTTTAGGTGATCTTGAATAGATACATAATGAATTCAATAAATTGTAAAATATGTAATAAAAAAATTAATATTTAGTATGATGGTTATTTACTAAAAAGACAAACCATGATGTTCATAAGGGTTAAACCACTTGTCAAAATTAAGGAAAATTTTAATTTCTTTATCCCAGGTAGATGATGCAGGTTTCTATACATGTTTTTCAGAAGAAGAAAAACCATCATGTTCATTATCTGGTGAAATCTTAAAGGGAGGTATTAGAGTTATACTAATTTTATACATAGTCAATAATGCATTGAAATGTTCTCCAAGTCAGAAATGTTGGTTTTATAGGTTTGAATATAGTTAAATTTCCAATTAGAAAATACAATTCAAATAAAATTTCAACCAATAAACATTGAAAATTCACATAACGGTCAAGTCGGATACAACATATTTGTAATCAATATTAAATAAATTTGAATAGTACCAACCTTAACAACCCAAGTTGAGCTAAACCAAAATAATTGAGAAAATGGATGGATGATTATATATATTTCCCACCATAACTTCAGGTTCACAGTCAACTCTGAAAATTGAGATATTTGAGTCATCAAAATTAATAAATGGATTGTTTCCAATAGCAGTAGGGATGGTGTCAATTTCATCATCACTATCATCAAAAATATGTCTTGGAATTACTTCAATAATGAAACCAAATTCAGGTCGAAGATTTTTCTTTTACATAAAAAAGATGTTTTGAAATTGATGCCAATATATATGGTTCATTGGTAGTAAGAGTGGGAGTCATATAAATTAATCGAAATCCACAATCATCAATAAATGTGCCATCCCTTGTCATCAAATCAAACTAATGTAATTTCATCATCATGACTCGTCCATGAGAATAATAATCCAATATTATTATTTTTTCAATGACTCCATAATAACCTACATTTTCAAATCATGGTCTACTATCTGATGCACTTACATAGCAGTCTGTTGTGGTAGTAACCATAACACCATCATATTTTGTTCTCATTTTCTTTACTCATTCAGTGATAATAAATATTTACCCATTGATAAAAATTGATTTATAGTCATGAACCACAGTATTAAGACCAAAAGCCAAATCACTTATCTCCTCAAAGACAGATTCAGAAATCAAACTCAATACCTGAAATATAAATGAATATTAAACTTAATTAAATATTTATTTAATTATTTTTAATGTTAATTTTTTTACCTTCAATTATACCCCAAGTAGAAAACTCTTTTCTATGAAAAGTCTCCCTCTTCTCAAAGATAAAGAACGAGGATTTATATTTATCACTCCTTTATGTTCCCTGTAGATATAAATAGGAATAGTTTAACAAATATATATGTAATATATACATGTATTCAATTTACTTACCTAATGTAGTAATCAAACAAATCAAAATTAAACAAAACTGTGTGATGTACCATATCCTTCTCTTCTAGGCTTAATGTCATCAATGTATATGATCCATGAATTCCTCCTTTTTTGAAGAAGTGATGGAAAACTGGGTTCAATTTGATCATACTTTTTTTCTTCATTTCTCATTGGTATGTTCATTATTGTAGTAAGATGAGACAAATAAATAGATTAGAAATCCATACATTCTTGAGATAAGTAACCGTTCATGATAGAACCTTCGGGATGATTCCTATTTCAGACATAACACTTTAATTTGTACATATTTCTTTTAGTTGGATACATCCAACAAAAAGAAATAGGTCCTCCAAGAAGTATTTCAGTTGGAATATGGACAGTCAAATGCAACATGCATGTGAAAAATGATGAATGAAATATTTTCTCTAACTCACAAAAAACTAATGGGGCATCTGACATCATTTTTTGCAGGAAATACTTGGACAACTTCTTAGAACAAATATCTCTAAAAAATAGTGCAACTGAATAACATCCACCCTTACATTATTGGACAAAAGTTGACAAATTTCTATTGGAATCAACTCATGCATAAGGATGTGATAATCATGAGTCTTCAATGATTTTAGCTTAAACTCTATTTTTTTGACCCATTTAGATATGTTTCTGGAATATCCATCAGGAACATTAATAGTCTCTAGTACTTCCAGAAATTTATTTTTTTTGTAGGTTTCATCACATAAGAAGCACATTGAACTTTCCATTTATTTTCATTGATACGCACAGGATGCAATTTTTGAACGATACCCCAATCCACCAAGTCACGTTGAGACCATAAATCATCTTTTGTTTTCCCTTAACATTTAAAAGAATTGAAAGCTACATTTAAAATATATATTTTTCAATGTGCATTACATCTAATCAATGACATAAAAAATTGGTTAACTAATAAGGAAAATCAAAAAAAGATAATTATGTTCTTCCAATTATAACAGGTTTCAGTGGAAACATTCTTTCTCTTTCCAGATTTCATTTAACCCTTGCCGAATAAAAAAATGAAACCTTTCAATTCATTAAGCACATCAGTTCCAGACATATGCTGAGGTGGATCATTGGTCTCCATGGTATTGTAAAATCTTCGACGATTATTTCTATATGGATGGTCCATTGGCATGAATCATCGATATCCCATAAAACTAAAACTACAGAAATGTTTTAGTCTTCTAGATCGTGTATTCTTCATAAAAATAGGACATAATAGTTTTCCCTTCATGCTCCATCCAGACATCATTGAATTAGTAGAAAAATCGTTGATCATCTACATAAGCACATCATGCATCTGAAATATGTCTTGCGAACATGAATCACATGTGCGCACACCCACATACCAAATAATTTTAACTCTTTTATTAAATGTTGCATTTATAATTCTATATCATTGATGGGATCATAAGGGCTAGGTATGAGTATACTCATGAAAGTGAAAGGTTTTTTCATACACAACTATGGGGGGAGGTTATAAATTTGTATAAAAACCGGCCATGTGTTGTGCGAAGTAAGAATCTTCCCAAATAGATTAAAAATATCACATGAAAGACCCAACCTTACATTACGCACGTCATCTGTAAAATCAGGATATTGACCATCAAATATCTGCCATGAAAATCCATCTGCAGCGAGAACCAACTCATCATTATTCGTCTTTCTCTTGGTATCATTACATCATATTTTTATTTACATTACATCAGACATAAAAAGATCATGGAGTCTGGGGATCAATGGAAAGTTTCACGTTACTTTATGTGGCACACGGGATGGTGTTCCATCATCTTTTGGATTCTATCGAGATGTGCCATATTTTATACAATCATTTCGTTTAGTATTTTCCTCCTAGAATAAACTTCGATATTTTGGGCAGGCATGAATTTTTTTCTTGAAAATCCAAGTTTCTCAACTAACTTCCATGCCATATAGTGGTTTGAGGGAATATCTAAATCATCTATAAGTAATTCCTTCAAGAAGGTAATAATGTAATCGATGGAAGTATTAGAAATACCATACATATTTTTCCCATGAAACAATCGAATTTAAAATTCCAACTTTTTCATTTTACCGCATTGTTGATATACTGGAGTAGTGGTAGCATCATTAAATTCTTTCACCTTAACAACATCATCATTTTCATTAGAAAAATCATGTGTGCTCATATAAAATTCTTCTTGAGTAGGAATCTTTTATTATTTATGATGATGAATAAATAAAAACCGGTCATATAAAAAATTCTTCAATCCTGTCCTCTCATTTGTATCATCAGCAATTTGGGATTTCATTTTCTCCCCATTGTGATACCACACATAGTAGTTTTCTTGAAAACCATATTTGGTTATGTGGTAGAATACTTCTTCACGGCTCAACCTTGGTCTTCCAACACAATTGTAACATAGGTAGTGTATGTGACCACTATCTGAAGCATTGTGAAATGAAAAATCTAAAAAACTCTCTAAATTGTTTTGAAAATTGCTTGAGATCCGATCGGTTTCATACATCAAACTTCTATCCATTCTGTAAAAAAAATTATAAGTCATTTTTTCAAAATCAATTCAATAAGATTAAAGTTTCATCGAAAATATATTTAAGTAAATGAGAACTGTTCACTTTATATAAAACCATAACTAACACCCTACTCTATATGAGAATAATAATATAAAAAGGAAAAAAAATACTATATTTATAACAAAATATATTTAAAGAACTATACATGAGTGTACAAGATCATGTACACTTCTCCATGGGGGGTAAGGGTTGTTCAGGGGGGTGGGGGTGTTGTCCAAGGGGGTGGGTGGGGGTGTGCAGGTGTTGGGGGGGCTATCCAATGGGGGGTGTCTAGGGTGTGGGGGTTTTCCAGGGTGTGGGGTGTCCAGGGGGTGGGGGTGTCTAGGGATTGGGGGTGTCCAGGGGGTGGGGGGTTCATTTTATGGGGTGAGGGTGTCTGGGGGGGCTATCCAAGGGGTGGGGTGTCTAAGGGGGTTGGTGGATATCAAAGGGGGTGGGGATGTGCAGGGGGGTGGGGTGTGTAGGGGGTGGGGTAAGTCCAATGCAGGGGTTGTCCAGGGGGTGGTGTGGGTGGGGGTGTTCAGAGGAGGGAATACCCTTATAATACCTTGAAATTTACCTATACCCAATCCAACCAATATCACAATTCCATTCCATCACCTATCCAAAATCCAATTCATCCTCAATATAACTACCCTTCCCATTATTCCTTGAACAAAAACTATAAATACAAAATTTAAATCCAATTTTCAACTAAACTAAAGTCCATAGAAACTACCATATCACCCAACTAAAAAAATGGAAAACCAGCTACACCACTACCCCCAACTATCCCCAATCCTTTCACATGGACCATCCTCATATCCATTACCCTCTACCATCTTTGAGTGGGGATACATATCACCATCACCCATTAGTTTATATAGTTCATGAACTCTACATAGCAGGAGTGGGTATGAAGACTTCAAATAAAGGTGATTCACACAATTATGACACATGAAGTGTAGAATAGAAAACAAATCAAAGTGTTCGGTATACCATGGCACAGAATGTACATAACTCTATTTTGAGACAAATCAAAATAGAAAAACAAACAAAATAGATATAGAACATTAAAAATAAGGTATAACTTAATAATTTGAAGCTTATAAATAAAAAAATTTCTTGATTGAAGATGTATCTATCGATTGGAAGGAGTTTCGCACCCTAGGGTAAAGAGAGAGATTCAAGAGAGGTTCGGATTATGGCTTGCAATCACGCGGACGAGGGAGATGGGTTGTTCTGTAATTGGGAGAAACATTTCGCACCCCCTGGACATCCCCCCCTGGACACCCCCACCCCCTATAAACCCCACCCTTGGACACCCCCACTCCCCTTGGACACCCCTACACCACTTTGGACACCCCCACCCCCTGGAAACCCCCACCCCTACCCCCCTCGATGCCCCCACCGCCATAGATAGCCCCTCCCCCATGGAAAGCCCCCCCCCCCCCCCCCCCCCCCCACCCTACTAGACACCCCAACCCCCAACCCACTGGATATCCCCCCACCCCATGGACACCCCCACCCCCTTTGATAGCCCCCACCCCCTATACACCCCCACCCCCCTTGAACACTCCCATCCCCTAGACACCCCCCACCCCGTAGACACCCCCACCCCTTGGATAGTCCCCACACCCCCTAGAAACCCCCTAGACACCCCCCAACACCAAGGACATCCCCCCCCCACCCCCACCACCTGGACCCCCTGGATACCCCCCCCCCCCATGGATAGCCTTCCCCCCTGGACACCCCCACCCCTAGAAAACCCCCACCCCCTAGACAGCCCCCACCCCCACCCAACATGGACACCCCCACCCCACCTGGATAGCCCTCCCCCCACCCCACCAGGACAACCCCACCCCCCCCCACCCACCGCACCAGGACCACCCCACCCCCCCCCCACCCCACTTGGACATCCCACCCCCCTGGACAACCCACACCCCCCTCCCAACCTGCACACCCCCTCCCAACCTGCACAACCCTTCTCCCCCCCCCCACCCCACCTAGACATCCCACACCCCCCTCCCATCCTGCAACCTGCACACCCCCTCCCTCCCCCCTTTCACATCCCACCCCCCACCAAACATAGACATCCCCCCCCATCAATAAAAATAATTTTATAATGAAATAACAAACATTTAATTTAAAATGAAATAATTTCATTGAAACACACGCCTTAAAGAGGTGTAAATTGAACTAAAACTTCAAGGATGAGCACCAAAGTAAAAAAAATGAATTCAGATTACACTGAAATAGAATGAAAAGAACCAAAATAAATGGAGAAAATATATACAACTCAATTACCACTTACAAATTTGAATTGCAATAGGTCTCTTGTTTAGGATAAACAGATCTGCTTCTGGAAGAAGGAGGCTGGGGGAAAGGGAAAAATGTGGAAAAAGGCTCACGGCTAGGAAAAAATGGGGGCATATCATCAGAAAGCTGGAGGGCTGTGGGTATTTGGGGGGATTTCTATCCTAATAGTTTTTAAAACCCATTGGGATATATAATATATACCAATGGTTTTTTAAAACCATTGGTATACCCTTCACAATTCTACCCCTATACCAACGGTTGTATTGAACCATTGGTAAAAAGATTTATTAACAGACCTGTACCAATGGTTTTATTGAACCATTAGTATATAGAACCTATCCCAATGATTTTTTAAAACTGTTGGGATATTTTCATTGGTATAGGTGTGGTTTATACTAGTATATGAGGTATGAAACAATCACTATTGGTATAATTATGTGTTCTAAGTTTAATGACAGGTCAATTTTAATTCTCTGTATAGATTATTTTTATGCCATATATAAGTGATATTATGGGATATCATCCTGATTATCATTTGATGGGGCTTTATCATTATATTATTAGGGATCCACTGATCAATTTTCTTACTTTTGAGTGGAACCAAACTGTTTGGGTCATGAAATAGTTCGGATATCGACAAACTATTCTGAGGCCACCGAGGTAGATTGCAGTGGTGCACAGTATTTGACATGTAGGAAAAGTGGATCAATATTGGCATATTATACATGATCTATATATATCCATTTTGAATTCAAATGAACAGTATTGTGTCACGTGATATTTTACAAGATGTGTTCATCATGTCCCCCATACTAAGTACATGCTCTCGTATATGTGAGTGAGCTTATAAATTATCACTAATCTTAGAGAATCATATTATACCTTGGTAATTTAATTTTATCACACTTCTTGATTCATTATTATTAATTTGTTAATTTGATATATAAATTTTTCTGGGTGATGGGATCAATAAAGTATGTGATATGATCACACCTGAGACATGAGATGTATTAAGTATTGAAAAGTTGAGTTTGGTTCTTGATTCGATGATAGGTTCACTGCACAGTGCTGATATCATATCTCTATAGTAATAGTGCGATCTTCTTCATCATCTCATTCTTCCTAAGGCTACCCTTGATAAATCAAACATTGATAATGATCGACCTTCATGCCGATATTTTTCACATCGTTCCACTTCTCAAATGGATCTAGATACCACTACACAACCACCTACTATACTTTCATCATCATACATGTTGTCATCTGATACATTCCCCACTCACCCTTCTTCGGAGTGTGGCACAACAACACACCCACTCACTGGACCTTCCTCATCACACATGGCATCATTGGAGACATTCCCCACACATCCATCTTCAGGATGGGGTACAGGTTATGCCACTAATTTTGATATTGTGACCCCTATTCCATCTGCAACTCATGTAGTGCCACATTCCTCAGATTAGGGCACCAGTTGGGGGCTTCCACTCAGTGATTTTCCTTTCCCAAATTTGGCTACCTTATAGTTTCCTATACAACACTCTATTGGATGGGAAATTTATTCTAGATTTGTTGAACCACTATTAAGTACATCGCAACTGGACATGTAGATAAAGACATCGTACCTGGACATGTAGATGAGGACATCGTACCTAGACCTGTAGCTGAGCAAATTCCATAACATTTTAGATAGACTAGTCGATATGGGTGTACTATCAAAGAGTCGAGGTGTGGCACTGGAGGAAACGTATGTACACATAAGAATCGATGATGTATTGACTTTACATTTCATTTAATTTAAAATTTTAATTCTGTATAATAATATATATTATTTAATAAGCATTGGTGCTATTTATTATTTTAAAAAGGAATCTATTAAATTTTATTTTTGAAGAATTCCAAATTTTGTAAATTCAAGAACATTTCAAATCAGATTGATATTTTGTATTCTCACACACATCAAAAAAAATCAAAGATAGAGGTCATAATATTTCACATAAATCAGAGATCTTTTTATGTTTTTTAAAAATAAAACACACAGTTTAGCATTTTCAATTACTGAAACTGTGTTTTTGGTCATATCAGGAAAAAGAAAACATAGTTTTATATGTCATCGGTTACTATATTTCAAAAATCAATCAACGGTTGTTTTCATGTGATTTCATAGAAATTTGAGCACATTTGGATGACTCTCCCTTTTTGGAACACATTTTTAGAGTCCTTAGTTTTCTAAAAACTCTTTATTTAGTCTATTAGATCACATCTCATGTAATATTGACATTCCATTTACCTGCACACATCAAAAATTATTCTGATATATATGTCAGAAGATTTCATGACAATTAGATATCATTTTTTTATTTTAATATTCAAACACATGTTTTAGCATTTTAAAGTACTAAAACTATGTTTTTGGTCATCTTGGGAAAACAAAACCACTTCTTGATGTGTTTTCAGTTCATAAAATTCAAAAATCAATGTACAGTTATTTTTATGTGAATTTATAGTAATCCAAGCTCGTTTTTCTAGACCACCCTCGGTGGCACATGTTTTTAAAGACCATTATTTTATAAGACCACCTTATGTAGTCAATTTGAGAAAATTATACGTTGGTTTAATGTTCCATATACTAAAAAACATAAAAATAATAATTCTAAGATAGTTTTCATATGATTTCACATCAGTTAGAGATCATTTTTTGTGGTTTTAAGAGTCAAAAACTCATTTTATCATTTCAAATTAATGAATTTTTTTCGATCGTCTCAAGAAAACAGAACCTCGGTTTGACGCATCACCCATTCATAAAATTTAGAAATCAATATACTATTTTTTGTGTGATTTCATATAAATACAAGCTATTTTGGATTAATCTTCCTCTATGGAACACATTTTTAAAGACCTGAATTTTTTAAGGACTTCTTATTTAGTCTGTTCAAGCACATCACATGTCAGATTGAAATGGTGTCTACTTAAACACATAAAAAATAAATCTAAGGTAGTTTTAATAAGATTTAATGTCAATTAAAGATTGTTTTCTATGGTTTTAATAGTCAAACAAATTTTTTATCATTTTATATTAATGAAACTGTGTTTTTGGTCATCTTGGGAAAATGACACCTCAGTTTGATGCACTATTAGTTCATAAAATCCAAAAATAAATCTATAGTTTTTTCATGTGATTTTAGAGAAATCTGAGTTCGTTTTTCTAGATCTCACTCTATGGCGTACATTATTGAAGACCAACATTTTCTAATAACTCCTTATTTATTCTATTCGATCACATCACATATTAGATTGACGCATTGTCTTCTCACACAAATCAAAAATAATTATAAGAAAACTATCATAATATTTTACATGAATTGGCAATTTATTTCTATGGTTTTAATAACTAAATGAACATTTTAGAATTTTAAATTACAGAAACTATGTTTTTGGTCATCTTAGGAAAACAACACATCAGTTTTATGTGTTTTCAGATACGTTAATTCAAAAACCAATATATGGTAGTTTTTGTGTGATTCCATGGTAATACAAGATCAATTGTATGATTCTCCCTCTATGGAGCATGTTTTTAAAGACTAAAATTTTCCAAGAACTCCTTATTAAATCCATTTAAGCACATGGTACATCAGATTAACACGCAATATACTTGTACACATCAAAAATAATTCTAACAAATCTTTTATAATATTTCACATCAATTTGAGAATTGTTTTTCTATTTTTTTAACAATTAAACACAAATTTTAGCATTTTAAATTGCTGAAACTATTTTTTCAGTCATATCGGGAAAACAACATCTTGGTTTGATGTTCTGTTAGATCCTATAATTCAAAAATGAATCTATGACTATTGTATTGTGATTTCATTGTAATCCTAACTCATTTGGATGAATCTCCCTATGTGGCACATGTTTTTAAAGACTAATATTTTCTCAGAACTCCTTGTTTAGTTTGTTTGAGCACACCCCAAGATGGATTAACACTTTTTCTACTTGAACACATAAAAAATAATTAAAAGACATCTTTTATAATATTTCACATCAATTGAAGATCATTTTTTTAATAGTCAAATGCACGTTTTAGAATTTAAAATTACTGAAACTACATTTTTGGTCATCTCGGGAAAACACCACCTATATTTGATGTGCCTTCTATCCCTAAAATTCAAAAATCAATCCCCAATTGTTTTTCTGTGATCTAACAGAAATTTGATCTCATTTCACCAGCTCACCTTTTGTGGTAGACGTTTTTAAAGACCAACATTTTCTAAGAACTCATTATTTAGTCCGTTCGAGCACATCACATGTTGGATTGACATTTCATCTACTTGTACATGTTAAGAATAATTCTAAGATAGAATTAATATGATTTCATGTTAATTGGAGATCATTTTTCTATGGTTTTAACTATTAAACACACATTTTAGCATTTTAAATTATTGAAAAAACATTTTCGGTTGTCTCGGGTGAACAATAATTTATTTTGACAAAATGTCAGTTCCTAAAATTAAAAATTAATCTACGATTACTGCCCTGGGATTTCATAGTAATTTGATATCATTTGGCTAGAACTCCCAATGTGGACCATGTTTTTAAAGACCGTCATTTTCAAAAAACTTCTTTTTATGTTTCAAGTATGTGACTTTGGAATCCTATAAAATATAAACTGTTAGACCAATATAAATAAAACTTAAACCATGAATTAAACATATAATAAATACTTGAAAATAAAAATAAATAAATATAAAAAACCAAAAATAATTTACATGACACAAACCTTATTGATTAAAAACATAAAATTTAAACTTCAAAAAATTTATGTGAAAAATATATAATATAAATAAAATCTATATCAAATTTAAAACATTTAATATGAAAATAATAATTTATTGGAAAGAAAATTAATTTCAAAATATAATAAACAAAATATTTTAATTTATATAAAAAAATATGTAAAAATAATTTACAAGTACAAAAGTTATGTTTTGAAATAATAATATCGTATGCCCTTGAAATTATTTGGCATCAAAATTTATCAATTTTTTACTTTAAATAATTTCTTATATATTTAATCCATGTTTAAGTACCATTTATATTATAATTGTATTTTATATTTTATAGGCCTTCAAAGTAACAAACTAAAACATTATTACATTTTAAGTAGGTAACTTTGTAAGCGTGTAAAATATAAACTATAAGACCAATCTAAATAAAACTTAGAACATGGATTAAAATTATAAGGAAAATTAGAAAATAGTTTTTTTTAATAAATATAACAAATCAAAAATAATTTTCATGACGTAATCTTTATTGATTAAAAATATTACATTTACAGTTCAAATAATTTGTACGCATAAAATTTAGTCTAAATAAAATATATATGAAATTGAAAACATTGACTATTGGGTGTAGGTAATATTTAGTACTATACAGATAATGATGCAAGTATTGATGCAGATGGTGATGTAGGTGGTGATGAAAATGATGACGCATGCCTGGTGACACAGGCAGGATGATGTAGGCATGATGATATACTGGGCTTTTGGGCCATGTAATGGGCTTCATGCCCACTAGTCCTAGGGGTCGTGAACTAAATAAATAAGGATTATTGGGTGAGCTATCCCCTGGGGGGCTATGGCATACCTTTTCGACATGTGAGTGTGGTGTGTATGTGTTTGAATGTAATTGTACCCCAAAACACCTAATATATATATATATATATAAATTACATTCTTAATAAATGGTAATTATATTTTAAAATACTTATAAGAATTACAATAATGGTTATGAATAACAATGTAATGAAAATACTTCTTAATGTAAATAATAAATTAGTTAATAATATAACTTAAAAAAATATTAATTATATTTTTAAAATAGAAAATATAATTGTTAATAATAATGTTATTTTTAATAATTTATAATACAATTATTAATAATTTATAATAACCATAATAGTAATATAATTAATATTTAAATAATAAGAAATAAATAAATAATGATTTTAAATGTTATATATAATCTAATTATTTATGTATTTAATAATACTAAATAATAATATAATTAATAATGTTATTTATTATAAATAATCATTAAGTCGAAATGATTATATGAACATAATTATTATTTAATAATAAAAATATTTAATGATAATATGATTGTAACTTATTTGAATATAAAAAGAAAATATTAATTATTTTAATAAATAAAAATTAGTTTTTTATATTTAATAATAATATTTTTATTATTTTTTATTTTTTATTTTTTATTTAATAATAAAATTTTTATTAACAAAACTATTAATAAAATAATAAATATTGATTAGATTATTAATTATTACTATTTTTTAAATATCAAATTATATATATTATTTATTACATTATTTGTATTATCTATTAGAAATTATTAATAATCAAATTTTTTATTAATTATATAATCCATCACATTATATATAAACAAAAAAATATAAATTAAAAATCTATTTTTTTGAAAAAAAAAAGAATGGTGGGTGCCTTTTAGAAAGGTGAATTCTTGAATTTTTTCCTTAATAAGGTTCCTTCTTAATAGCTTCTATGAAGAAGGCACTTCTTAATTAAGTGCTCACTTTTATATTACTCTAAAGAAGATAATTTCATATTTTGCGCCTTCTTTAATGAATAAGCACAGAAGGCGTGCTTTCAAAAGGTTCCATTCCTTTAGTGAAATGGCCCCCACACCGAACGGTACATTTGGGAAAATGTTTTCCTAAAATTTTACAATGAGTATTTGTTTTTTATTTTACGATATAATAGAAAATTTTTCCCTGTAGTGGCATCGTCCCCTGGAAAGTTTTTCCCAAACCCTCATATGGGGGGTATCAAAACTCTATGGTTTCCATTGTTCATTTTTTTAAGACTGTCTCATACTACTTGTTTCTCATCCACTTTTCGGTCTTATTTGTGATGTGTTTGTTCCTATCTTTCCCTTTTTTGAGTCCCCTCAATAGAGACTCATTTCTTTTCGTTCAGTTCTCCCACTAACAATGAAGTGTACTTTGTTTTCAGTCAGACTTCATCATCCAAGATCGGGTTCCTCTTGTTTGAAGATAAATTATGAGAATTTTCCTCTCGGTTCTAACTTATTTTAGTGTTTTCTTCTAACCTAGTGGTGCTTATTATGTGGCTGAAAAGTCTTTTGAGATATTCAGGCTGCATCATAAGTGAAGTGTTTGGAGATATCTGTGAAGTCTACTGTGTCCTACGCAGATAATATCATATGAGCTTCTTCTTATACAAGGTATGTGAGAGATATGTGAGGATGAAAGGTGATCCAAATACTGGAAGAATGCTAAACAAAAATAAAACCTAATTGGATCTTTAAAGGAACAAGACGAAGTCGCAAAATCACACCAAATAGAAAACAAGAAAATAAAAGGAAGAACCAAGAACACAAGATTTAACGTGCTTTGGTCCCGTGGGGACCTTCATGCACGACAAGAACACCACCACCCACGCATGCATTTTATTAATTCTCAAGACACAGAAATTGATTTACAATATAAAGAAATTATGAAATTTTGAGGTTAATCCATTTAACCCTAGAACATCCATGACCCACTATCATGTATTTTATGATTATTGATTCAGTATATTTCAATTAGAATTTTGGTGATAAGAAAACAAAACTAATTTCTTACCAAAACGAGCTAATGTAAACAAGAAATAATAAAGAACAAAAATTAAAAAAACACACCAGATATAACGTGCTTCGAGTCAGTGTGATCCTACATGCACGATGAGAAAACCACCCAGGTTAGTCTTTTATTACTAATAAAAAGGCATGTAAAGAAACATATACTCAAAGAAATAAGAAGAAAACAAAATATACTATCCAAGGAGGATGGACATGTTGAACTAGGTGTAAATGATGAAATATATCAAATACAGTTAATATTGACCATTCCTATATAGACTCACACACACACCCAAACAGATACAAATATATACATGAAAAAAAAATTATACATAGCCATGAATTTAAACCAAAACCTAGTTACAGTGAAAATAAGTTGAGATCTAGAACCTATCGATGTGTAGTTTCCATAAACCCAATATCGAGTCAATATCTACTGAATCTCCACTGAAGAGGTACTCCGTTTCCAAGAGGAGGCACAAACTAAACAATGGGGGTGCAGGTGGCAAGAATCCCTCGATTCTCCTTATTCTTCTCTAAGAACCCTTCTGTGTAGTGAAGGATCTTCTCACTGGTAGCTAACAAACTAAAACAGACCAAGATAATTGTAATCCAAGAAATATTTAATGCTTAAATTAATGCAATTAGGTAGTGTAATGATCTCATGATAGCGAATAACCATGAGGAAGGTAGAGAAATGGGATCATATCCGCATGGTGAGCCAATTGAAACCAATGATTCATATAACAGAAGGCAAGATAATTCCTGGGAAAAGTGGAACCATTGGATTAGAATAACAAAGGAAACATGGATCCAATATGATCCAAAAAAACACAGTTGATCGGAATCCACCACTGTTTGATCACCTAGAATCAACGATCCCAAATCAGGTGCTTAAACAGGAAAGGAATCAAGCATATATTTCTAGTGAAAAAAATATAAATAGAATAAAAAAATAATGGTTCCCATGCAAAAAATACATCCCATGAAAAAATGAAAATGTCATATAAATAAAATGAAAATAATTCAATTGAAATAGGGGCATAAAACAAAAAATATCAACCTTGAAATTAAATGATTTTAAGGTTGATGTTCTCTTAAGCTATGTTATATAAGTGGGATTAAGTTCATTACTTTGAAAATGGCATGACCTTAGTCCAATTATCATCTAGGTTTTCCCTGATGGGTATCTTATTGACACTCACTGTCCTAGATTCTATAACATCCCTAAAGAAATGAATTCTAATGTCAATGTGATTCGATCTACCAAGGAAATAATATCTCTTTGATAAATACAATACATATTGGGTATCATAGTGGAATATTATACTATTAGTAGATAAAGAAAACTTAGAAGTAAAATCATCCAAACACATGGCCTATTTTATGGATTTTTTCAGGTATGTATACTCTTCCTCATTAGTGTAGAGTGAAACCACTCATTTCATGTTTCATTTTTCGGAGACCGGTCCTCCATATGCAAGAAATACATAAACAGTGAGCGGTTTTCAAGTGTCAATATTTGCAACATAATCAGAGTCAACAAAGCCAACAATTTCATCACTAAAAATAAAATTTAAGTCATATCAAATGAAAAATTTATCAAACATAGATACATACCTAAGGATCCACTTCATGGAATTCTAGTGAGGCTTACCGAGTTTCCCCATAAAAATGCTCAAAGTAATAACAACAAATACTATATCTAGCCTAGAATAGACCATAGCATACATAAGATTTCCTACCACATTATCATATGGATTCTCATTCTTAAAATAAGAATTTTAATCATTTTTGAGGTATTTTTTTCAAATTCAATTTAAAATTTTTTCCTAATGGAATACTAATATATTTATTTTGATCAAATAGAAACCTTTTTAATACCTTATTAACATAAGAAAACTAAGATCAGTGCAAGGTTTGAGCCTTCCTATATCTTATAATGTTCATACCCATTATATTATTAGCATGTCCTAAGTCTTTTATTTCAAAGATAGAGTTCAATTGGTTCTTAATAGAAGTTATAATCCTCATGTTTTAATAAATTAAAATCACATCATCAAAATATAATAATACGTAAAAAGATTCATTTTTAACAGTTTTATAGTATACACATGCATCAAACTTACTTCTAGAAAAATTATTTTCAATCATAAGAGAATCAAACCTTTTATACCATTTCCTAGAAGATTGTTTAATCCCATGAAAATACTTCTTTAGAAAGAAAAATTTATTAGGGTCAAATAGATTTGAAAATCCTTTAGGAGGAGTCATATAAACTGTTTCATCAAGCTTACCATGCAAAAAGGTATTTTTACATCCATTTGTTCAATATGAAAATCAAACTTGGTGAAAAAATAAAGAATAATTCTTATAGATGAGTGTTTAACAATTGGGGAGAATATCTCACTATAATCAATGCTTTTATATTGAATAAATCCATTAACAACTATTTAACCTTTAAAATTGATTTTAGTTTCTCCAACATTGTTTTCCTTTTTCTTATATATCCACTTGGAACATATAATTTTTTGGTTGTTAGGTTTGGAAACAAAAACCCAATTGTTATTCTTAAGAAGTGAATTAATATCTTATTGCATTACACCTAAACACTTATTGGTTTATTTAGACATAATGTCTTACTTATAAGTTTGAGGTTCATCACTAAATAAATCCTGAGAAATATTAAATTCATAGGCAGTAATATCATCCTGATTTAAGTTGGTTGGATGCCTAATTAATTTTCTCTCACTATCTCGATTGAGTTGATAATTTATCAGATTATCTAGATCTATAGTTTTAGGTTCAGAAACCGAATTAGAATCAAATTCACCTTGAGTATGAGTGATGGGAGGAATAGAACTAGTCCCAGATTGAGATTTGAACTGGTCTCTAGATTCTAAAGGATCCTCAACACCAATATGTTCTAAGGATCTAGATAATTATCCATTTTTATTATAAGACTCTTCTGATTATTTTCCTATACCATTAGATAGACCAGACTCATGAAATAAAACGTCTTAAGTAACTATACACTTTTGATAACCTGGTTTATATACCTATAGAAAATACCCCATTAACACCCTCTGGATAACCCATGAATATACACTTCAAAACCCTAACAGATATCTAAGGTTATTCGATTGATATTCAAATATTAAAATGGGGAAGGATAACCCTTGATGAATATGATGATGAGTGTTTCCCTTGAGGGGGAGACAAATGAAGAAGCTGACAGAATTATTATTTCAATTAGTATTAACTTTAGCTGGTATTAAATTCAATTACTCTGGAAATTTCTTAAAGAATATGGAATTGGCAATGGTATGTCATTTTTCAATCTATCATCCTTGGTTACTCATAATTAAAATCGTTTTACAAAGTTGAAGTAACTAAATTAATCAGTGACATAAGAAAAATGGAGGTGCCCCAAGGCCACTTTTCCTACCAATTGCACTTGAATGTTTTTGATCTTTTTGTTGAAGTGAGTGTCGGAGTTTCAGGTTGATTATTCCCTATCAAATTAAATTTCTTAATCCTAGAATGAAAGTGGGAAACCCTTGAAGGAAAAGTATATGAGTTCTCATCTCATTTCGTATCATGATCAATTAAAAATGGAAATCCTTGTTTTCTAAATCAAATCCTCTTGTTTTCTACACCAGGCATTTCTCAAGTATACTTAGAGTGAAATGATTGATGGAACATTTCTTAAGTATGGAATGATACCCTTTTACCATGAAATTTGTATTTATTTTCAATAAGTGGGAGAGAAGTGGAATGAAATTTAGGGGGATAGAGAAGATTCACATTCTGATATTGACACATTCATTTGAGGTGAAATTTAAAGGTATTGGAAAAAAATACAAAGGGTGTATTATTGGGACCATTTTGTGTATAAGGTTGTATTTATGGTCAATAGTTGTCAATGAAGATCAAAATGATGAAGGATATAAATAATAACTACAAAGTTATTGAGAGTGGAAATTCAAATGATTGATGAAGTGATCTTAAGTTCAAAGTACATATATCAAATATGATACATTGTCTACAATAATGAAACCATATCAGAGAGTGTTGAAGCGGTTGATGTTATAAAGTGATCATGCAAAATCTCAATGTTCAAAGAGACCATCAAAAGAGCATACATTAAGGGACATGAATTATTTCATGAGGGATCATGTGGATATTTGATGATTTAAGAATGATCATAAAAAGATGAGAAGATGATGCCATTCATATTCAGTGTTGACTAGAAAGAATGATGTTACTGGAAGATAGAGAAGTTGTAATACTTTCCCTACAGAATCTGATGATGTTGGAAATAATCTTTCAAAGAGTATATATCATGGTGGAAGGAGTTTGTGATGAAATCCACTAACTTTTTAAGAGGCCAGATGATAGTGAAGAAGTATAAATGTTCTTTCCGAAGTAGGTATTTAAGGTGGTTCTATTTCCCAGTGTTTTCCAGATTGTTGGACCTCAAAATCAGGATTTTGTTTTTGGAAATTAAAGAATTTATGCATAGGAGTAAACGAGATGTGGAATGACAAATAAAATCAGAAAATGAAGCAAACTCTGTACCTCAGAGCATGGACTATGTACCATGTTCGGGAATGGTTTGCAGCTGCGTACCATCTAGAGGGAAAGGTATGTAGGATGGTTCACAGAATGGGTCACGGTGCCGAAAAAAGTTCACGGTGGAAGGGGTTTTGGTACATAGGATGGCTCATCATTGGTGGAAGAGATTTAGTACACGGATTGGTAGGATTATGGTATGTGGAAGGTTAATATTATGTGGTTGAAGGTTTGTAGGATTTCTGCGGTTTGAAAAATATGATCAGTACACGGTGGGGCTCACAGTAAGCAGATTGAGTTCAGTATGCGGTGAAGTTTGTCCCACATTGAAAATTTAGGTAAAACAGATTAGCAAAATTTTTAGAGTTATTTTCCTATATAATGAGTTCTAATCCCATCATAAAGGGTGAGTAAATTTGATAAGAAAATATCATCGATGAGGAAGAACTCATCTAAGTCTGAAAGTGGTACGCAGTAGAGATTCCACGTAGGATGAAGTGGTACGCGAAAGACGAAACGATACGCAAAATTGGAAGGAGAAGTCCATGGAAGAGATTTTGCGTAGGACAAAGTGGTATGTGTGAGAAAAAATAATTTTTAGAATTTGAAGAAGAAGTCCGGAGAAGGAAGTTAATGGTACGCGAAGGCAGAACGCAGAGGCAGTACACAAAGGCAGCACTCAAAGGTGGTACACGAAGGCAGTGCGCAGGTGAGGTACACGGAGTAAGCATAGTACATGGAGAAAGTGGGGTGTGCGTAATAGGTATGGTGCGTAGAGCAGGTAGGGTGCATGGAGTAGGCATGGTATGTGGAGAAGAGGCGGTACGTGGAGCAGGTGCAATACACAGGGGAGGTGTGGTACTCGGAGCAGGAACAGTATGTAGACCAGGTGTAGTACGCATAGCAGGCGTGGTATGCAGATCATACACAGTCCATAGAATCTAGGACAGGTCATAGAATTAGAAACATCATAAAAAGAGTTTGTGATTCTAGCCAAGATAATAAGAAGTTTAAGTGAATTCAGTAATTGCACTAAAAGCGAAAAGTGAATATAAAATAGCATCAATTCGGGACTCCAATGCAAGTAGTGTCTCATGCTGAACAAATAAAAATACTTTCATTCAAATATGTTGAAGTTAACTTCAAGTCGCTAAACAAAGTGAAGACCTATCTAAGGCAGTGATCCAGGAGGAATCTATGGAAGTGATCCGAGGGAAGCAGTGAGTTATCCCTAAACCTTTAGGTAGTGTGCCTAGGATAGAGTGATTGTGCCTAAATCTTTGTAATCCATAGCTTGTAAAGATTAATGTAATTAGGTACAATTGGAAACCTATCAGTGTATGATCCTTGGACGTAGCCCTTAGTGGTTAACCAAGTAAAAGTGTTGTGTTTTCCCTTTTTCATGTGAATGTTTTAATTACTGTACACATCCATTGTACAAGTTTAAACAAGTTCCTACCAATGTGGGAACAAGATCTAGTAAAGAAGAGAAAATGTAACACCCCGAAACTTGGATATTATATAATGATAATATTATGCTTTTATTTTTGTTTAAATTTCTTTAAAATGAACAAAATTTAAAAGATAAACATAAGGCTCTTTATTTAAATAAGAATTCCATAGTGTTTAAAATACATTGAGGTCAAAAGGGTAATCATGATAACCAAATATACCTATTAAAAACCCTATCAGAACTACTCGAAGACCCCTAAACACCAAAATGAGGCCCGATAAATAAAATAGATCCTTCGAATCAGTTAAAACAAAGAACATCACCATCATGATCATGAAATCCATGCTGAGCATCAGTGGAATGGGAAGCACCATCCTCTTCCATTGAGTTTTAGGACGCCCTAAGGATTGGTTTTATAATTCTCTAATTCGACCGTTGCATTAGTGACCGTTGAAATCTAATGGCTATAATTATAACTGTTGGGATTTGATAAGTTAATAAATAAATATTTAAGTATAACTTAGTTCCAAATATTTAAGGTATAATTAAAATTATAATATCACCACCATTTATGAACTCTAAAAGGGTATGGTATAATACTTTGAATTATACTTAAGAGAAGAGGAATTTAAAATCCTTGTAAACAATTCAAATATGTTGAAAATGTTAAGTCAATTTTTTAAACTACGTTTGGATCCTTATTATACTATGATCTAATTTTTATGAAACTAGTATAATATTTTTTCACATGGACCTGATGAAGTTATAATTTATACTTTAAAACTTTAGTATATAATAAATAAAATTTAGTAATATTCCTAGTTAAAATATTGGTGTTCTTAAACCCTCTGAAAATTTAATAAAAGTTATGTTTTGTAAAATATTTTTCCTGGTAGTCGAAATGGATTCATTATAAATTTACATGATTTTTTTATGAAAATTGGTTTTATAAAAAAATAGGCCCACTAGGGCCAGCCCTTTATAGCTGGGCCAAGGGAGGAAGATCATGCTAGGTGGCTGATCCTAGACCTCAACCTAAGATAAGGTCGACCCGAGTGTGATCATAGGTTCCCCGAAGGGTCGCAGAAGTGCATGAGGGCACAGAAGCACATGAGCGCGCCACCACGGGCATGAGGCTGCAGCGGGGCATAGGTAGGCCAAGGCCTGCAGGGCGGGAGCCCATGTATAATTCTCCCTATGTGTGTGTCGTGTTTTGTTATGAACCATTGTTCAGAGGCTTATTCTTATAAAGAGATGTGGAAACCCTTTCCAATTCGATGTAGGATAAGGATTTTTGGGAAAAACGCGATCTAGACCATTGGATCGCATCGCGCGTGATCTGGGACGTTGATCCCGATCTCACGTTAGACCTTCATCAAACATGGTGTTGTGCGCTGTTCAATCTACCACAGATCTAATCTCGGTCATCCATATGTTTTAAATGCCGCGTCAAACCAGGTACGTCCGATCCATCTCAGTGTAATCCAATCCATCCAATCTATCTCTGGTTTTTTTCTTTCCATGTCTTCTCCTTCTTCTTCGGTTGGGTTTGCACCAGTAATCCTACACCTATTGCACCATCTCTTTTTCTTCACCTCTGACCACAAGTGGACCCTCCTTGTTTCCCCTTTCCTACAAGCACGACACTACCCATTTAATGCACTGAAAAGGGTATGTTTTTTTCATTGGTTTCATTAAATGTTTGTGTGTGTTTTTTTAGTTTATAAGTAACTGGTTGCACCCAAAGAACTCTTGGTTCTTCTCCCAACTCAAGCCCCTAACAAGTTTCAGCCATCTTTCCTCAAGTTCTCCTCCTCCTAGTTTTAAAGTAAGGGTTATATTTTCCTTGTTTTGTTTCTTTGAGTATACATATATATATCTATATATATATGTATGCTCATAAAATTTTATATTAAAAATAACCCTACGGGTTAGTTTAAATCCTTCCTTATGACCAAACCTAAGTCTCTCAATTTTCTATTTTGGAGTGTTTGTAAATTTGAAAGTTACTTAATGTTTACAAAGCTTAAGACCTACTATATATATAGAAATATATATGATATATTTACTTCGGTTCATATATATATATATATATATATATATTGACATGGTCTTTCGGTTTTAAGTAGAGACCCACAATTACCCAAACCATCAAGTCTTGAAAATATTTAAAGATAATAACTTCAAAATGAAAGAGTGGTATTTTTGTATGAATTTTTTAATATATATTTTGGATTATGTACTTTTTACATACATATATACGTAAATTCACACATATATGGATAGTGATATATATGTTCGGTATTATTATACCCAGTTTTGAGGTATTTGTACCTAGAGTCTCATGTTTTAGTAGAGATTTAAAACATAATAAATGTTGTGTTATTCAAAACTTATATATATGCATATTTTATATATATAAAAAGGCTTATTAGCATTGAATGATTTAGCATCTGCAAGCTTAAAACCATACATGAAATGTTTGGTTTACCTTTTTAACTAATTATACAACCAGATGAGATTCCAATATGTAATTGATTAATAAGGTTCTAGAATTATAAGAATAAAATTTCATGTGAAAAATTTTGTATTTCTTTTAGTACTTTGGATATAAATACATGTCCCATGATCTTCCTATCTTTTACCATTTAATGACATAGTCATATAATTGTTAGTTTGGATTTTAAAATCTAGATGCATGTCTCACTTTATAAAATATTTAAATGATAAATGATAAATGTACGTGACTATGACCAAATATTATGATACTAAATTATTCAATGTGGTATAAGACACCTTTAATAATTTGAAGTGATAAATTTAATTATTCAAAGTGGTATGGGACACTTTGAATGCACGACCTGATTTGACACATGAGGAATGTATTAGAATAGTACGTTTCAGGTTTGGGACTGGTAAAAGTAATCCCTCTAGGTTGTAGTCTGATTACAGATACTATCCAAGATGGAGTCCGATTACAGATGCTCTCTGGGTTGGGGTCCAGTTATAGTTAGCCCTAGGCCTTGTCACGATGCCTTGACACAAAAATTAAAGTCATGCATTATACATTACCTCATTATATTCATGATAATTAATTATCCAAAAGGATATTCGACTAGTAGAATATCCATGGGTAAGAGTCAGTACCTATGAGTATCAAAAAAGTAAATGCTTATGGCATGACATATGTTTAGCACTCAGTGGTTTGATTTTTAGTGCATGTAATTGAGTTATTACGTTTACACGGAACTCTGAATATTCGTTACTCTTAGTTGTTTAATTTGTGCTTACCTATTATCATGTCATACATTTCTAGAATGTCTTTTATTCATTACTCCAAATGAGCATGCCTTTCATGTGTCCTTGTAATTCTGTTGCCATTTTTTTAATTGAGCACTCTTATGATGTGTACTTGTGTTACAACTTTTCATTAAGAAAAATGTTTTATGGAATGTTTTATAGAATGTTTTAAAAAGTTATACTAGTTTATTTATAAATCCTTTACTATGCATTTGTATGCTCACCCTACGTTTTTTATTTAAGTTTTTTTCAGGTAACAGTTTGAGTCTAAGATGTATGAAAGATGTGCTATATTTCCAATACATGAACTGACCTCAATCCTCTCTCCAGGACATGATGTGTAATTTATCAGTGTATGTTTTGAAGAATTACACATCATTCTTTGAAGGCATCAGCTCCGGGTTTGCGGGCCTGGATTTCATATTTATGATTCAAGCTCAATTTTCATCCAACGCACGATGGGGAAAATACCACAAGGGACTCTTTAGATTCTTCACCATAGTTTAAGGAGTTCAGTCCCTCAAGGTCTTCCAAGAATCTGCAGCAACGGAAGACCTCCGTGTGGCATATATGTGTCAAGTCTTGTCCTGTGGCCATTTTGGTTAGGTAATGGACTATGACATCCTTGAATACGAAGCCTCCCATTTTATGTACAGACAAAAAGTACATATGGATGTCTGAAAGTTGTACACCCCACATGCCAGACTCTCGAGACACCATAAGTGCACCCACAAGATAGAACCAGACTTCCCGGGTTGCATATGGTTTAGGGAGATATAGTGTTTTGATCTTGTTTTGGGGATTCATGTAGCCGGAAACTAGGGAAACCATTATCCTCATTTTACTTTTTTTACCAGTGGTTATATGAGAATATAACTTGTTATCTTTTCTTTCTATTTTCATTTCATCGGTTATACTTTTGAATGGGTATCGCTAAGTGAACTTTCATAATAATTGTCTAATGGATGGGAAAACCAACATCTTATCTCTTCCTGATGAAGTAATGGAGTTTATTATGATCAAAACCTGTGAGGAAGAATGTCTCCCCTTCGCAAACCTATGAAGGACATGAAAAAAATTGTACTAAGTATCAAACGGTCATGGCATTCTCCAAACCTACCAAGGTAATGCTTCCATTTACCACCGCATAGCCTCAGTCCAATTGGCCATGCACAGGCAAAGAGGAAAATATCATGAAGGACTTTTTCGGTGCTTCACTCTAAGCTGAAGCTAAATGGCCAGATTAAGGTTTCAAGAGGATGGTTTAGAGGGAAGACTTCATGCAAACTACATGTACCAGCTCCTCAGTTTCAGCATATAAGACAACGTCTATGACTTAGGTTCTCTCAATTGATATTTATTACAGCAAGTTATTCGAGAGTTGGTCTATTTATACATCTCCAAACTTTCCTCCATACGATTCACCTTCTGGAAGTCCAAATGCACCATACAGGAGTTAAACCCCTTATGTATGAGGTGTATATGGGCCAGAGAAATAGAAGGGTTGAGCATCAATGTGTGTTTTCTTCTGGATGCACCTAATGATTATCCAAAATGGGGGATATGGTAGGAACATCAGAGATATTTCTCTTAGTGAGGTTGTATGAAAGGAATTGTGGGGATTCAATTATTTGAAGGGGGTATTATAACACCCTGAAACTTGGATATCATATAATGATAATATTAAGCTTTTATTTTTGTTTAAATTTATTTAAAACGAACAAAATTTAAAAGATAAACAAAATGATCTTTATTTAAATAAGAACATCGTAGTGTTTACAACACACTGAGATCAAAAGGGTAATCATGATACCCAAATATACCTATTAAAAACCCTATCAAAACTACTATAATACCCCCAAAACCACAATGAGGCCTAGTAAATAAAGGATATCCTTATAGTTAGTTAAAACAAATAACATCACCATCGTGATTATGAAAACCATGTTGAGCATCAGTGGAATGGGAAGCACCATCCTCTTCCTTTGAGTTTTAGGAAACCCTAAGGATTGGTTTTATATGGCTCTAATTCAACCATTGCATTAGTGACCAATGAAATCTAATGGCTATAATTATATTCGTTGGGATGTGATAAGTTAATAAAGAAATATTTAAGTATAAATTAGTTCTGAATATTTAATGTATAATTAAAATTATAATATAACCACCATTTATGAACTCTAAAAGGGTATGGTATAATACTTTGAATTACATATAAGAGAAGAGGAATTTGAAATCCTTGTAAACAATTCAGATATATTGAAAATATTTATTCAATGTTTTAAACTACGTTAGGTTCCTTATTGTACTATGCTCTAATTTTTATGAAACTAGTATAAATATTTTTTTTCACATGGACGTGATGAAGTTATAATTTATACTTTCAAACTTTAGTGTATAATAAATAAAATTTAGTAATATTCCTAGTTAAAACATTGGTATTATTAAACCTTTTGAAAATTGAATACAATTTACATTGTGTAAAATATTTTACCTGGTAGTCGAAATGGATTCCCTTATGAATTTGCATGATTTTTTTTTGTAAATTGGTTTTATAAAAAAATAGGCCCACTAGGGCCAGCCCTTTATAGTTGGTCCAAGGGAGGAAGCTCACTCTAGGTGGCTGAGCCTAGCCTTAAGTCCAAGCCAAGGCTAGCCCAAGTGTGGGAATAGGTTCCCCTAATGGTCGTAGGAGCACATGAGGGCACAAGAGTGCATGAGTGCACCACCGCGGGCGTGAGGCTGCAGCGGGGCATAGATAGTCCAAGGCCTGCGGGTCGAAGCCCGTGTATAAGGATCCCTATGTGTGTGTCGTGTTTTGTTCAACGATTTTGTTCAAAGGATTAGGCTTATAAAGAGCCATGGAAACCCTTGCCGATTAGATGTGGGATAAGTATTTCTGGGTGAAACGTGATCTAAGACATTGGATCGTGTCGCATACGATCTGGGTCGTTGATCCGGATCCCACATTCGACCTTCAGCAAACATAGTGTTGTGCACTGTTCGATCTACCACAGATCTGATCTCGTCCGTCTATATGTTTTAAAAGGTCGTGTCGAACTAGGGTCGTCCGGTCCATCTCAGAGTAATCCAAGCCATCCGATCTATCTTTGATTTTCTTCTTGTCGCGTCGTCTCATTCTTCATCGCATGGTTTTGCACCACTAACCCTACACTTATTGCACCATCTCTTTTTCTTCACCTCTGACCACTAGTGGACCCTCCTTGTTTCAACTTTCCTACAAGCACGACACTACCCATTTAAGGCCCTAAAAAGGTTAAGTTATTTTCATTGGTTTCATTAAATGTTTGTGTGTGTTTTTTTAGTTTATAAGTAACCAGTTGCACCCAAAGAACTCTCGGTTCTTCTCCCCAGTCAAGCCCCCAGTAAGTCCCATCCATCCTTCCTCTATTTCTCCTCCTCCTGGTTTTAAAGTAAGGTTTATATTTTCCTTGTTTTGTTTCTTTTAGTATACATATATATATATATATGTATTCTCATAAAATTGTATATTAAAAATAACCCTACTGGTTAGTTTAAATCCTTCTTTATTATCGAACCTAAGTCTCTCAATTTTGTATTTTGGAATGTTTCTAAATTTGAAAGTTAATTAATGTTTACAAAACTTAAGACGTACTATATATATATATTTAGACATATATATGGTATATGTACTTCGGTTCATATATATATATATATATGTATTGATGTGTTCTATCAGTTTTAAGTAGAGACCCACAATTACCCAAACCATCAAGTCTTGAAAAGATTGCAAGATAAGAACTTCAAAATGCAAGAGTGGTATTTTTGTACAAATTTTTATTATATATATTCGATTATGTACTTTGTAAATACATATATACATAAATTCACACATATATGGATAGTGATATATATGTTCGGTATTATTATACCTAGTTTTGAGGTCTTTGTACCTTGAGTCTAATGTTTTAGTAGAGATTTAAAACATAAGAAATGTTGTGTTATTCAAAAATTATATATATGCATATTATATATATATATATATAAAGGCTTATCATCATTTAATGATTTAGCATCTTCAAGAATAAAACCCTACTTGAAATGTTTGGTTTACCTTTTTAACTAATTATACAACCAAATGAGATTCCAATATGTAATTTATTAATAAGGTTCTAGGATTATAAGAATAAAATTGCATGTGACAAATTCTGTATTTCTTTTAGTACTTTGGATGTCAATACACGTTCAATGATATGCCAATCTTTTACCATTTAATGACAGAGTCATATAATTGTTAGTTTGGATTTTAACATCTAGATGCATGTCTAACTTTATAAAATATGTAAATGCTAAAGGATAAATGTACACTACTATGACCAAATATGATGATACTAAATTATTCAAAGTGGTATGGGAGACCTTGAATAATTTGAAATGAGAAATTTAATTATTCAAAGTGATATAGGACACATTGAATACACAACCTGATTTGACACATGAAGAATGTATTGGACTAGTACGTTCTGGGTTGGGGACCGGTGAAAGTAAGCCCTCCAGGTTGGAGTCTGGTTACAGATACTCTTTGTGATAGATTCCAGTTATAGATGTTGTTCATGTTGTGGTCCGGTTACAGTTATCCCTAGGCCTTGACACGAGTCTGTGACACCGAAATTAAAGTCTTGCATTATAAATTCCCTCATTATATGCATGACAATTAATTATCCAAAAGTATATTCGACTAGTATAATATCTATGGGTAAGAGCTAGTACCTATGAGTATCAGAAGAGTAAATTCTTATGGAATGACATATGTTTAGCACTTAGTGGTTTGATTTTCAGTGCATGTAATTGAGCTATTACCTTTACATGCAACTCTAAATATTCATTACTCTTAACTATTTAATTTTTTCTTACCTATTATTATGTTATACATGTTTAGAATGTATTTTATTCATTACTCTAAATGATCATGCCTATCGTGTGTCCTTGTAATTCTGTTACCATGTTTTTAATTAAGCACTCTTATGATGTGTACTTGTGTTACAACTTTTCATTAAGAAAAATGTTTTATGGAAAGTTTAAAAAAAATCAAAATTTATATTTTTTTTATTTATAAATCCATTACTGTTCATTCATATGCTCACCATATGTTTTTTATTTAAATTTTTTTCAGGTAACAGTTTGAGTCTAAGATGTATGAAAGATGTGAAGGATTTCCAGAACCTGAACCAAACTCGATCCTCTCTCCAGGAAATAACGTGTAAATTATCAGTGTATGTTTTGAATAATTACACATCATGCTTTGAAGGCACCGGCCCTAGGTTTTCTGGGGTTGGGTCCTCATAGAAAATGTTGACACCCTGATTCATCCCCCTCTCTTGGTGGTCTAGGGTCCTATAATTTTCTATGGTAAAAGGTGATAACTTTGTTCTTAGAATTATAAATTTGTTTCTTAAACTGAACCATGTATTTCCCCCTACCCCTAGACTAACGTTTTCCCCTAGAATCACTTTGTCTTCTAGTCTCACTCCTATCCAAAATGTTCAGACCCTTTGCCTCGTTCCTAACACTACAATTCCTTTGAAATTATTTGGATAGTAAAGAATATTTTACTTCATCGAGAGTAAGGGTTTATTTTCTATACATTAAAGAATATTTAAAAGAATTAAAGGCACCATCTCTTGAAGTTAAAAATATTATGGATTTATATTCACCATCAAATTTAATGTCTATATTTTTAGGATCTAACAATAATTTATTAAACTCATCAATGTGTATCCTGATTTCAGTTCCAGGATGCATTTTGAAGGTATAAAATCTCATTTTTTGTATAATATACCAACAAGATACTTAATCATGTAAATGGAATCATGTATAGACCATATAACAATGACAGCATACTAATATGAAACCTCTATAAGGACTTTATCTCTTAAATATAAAAGGATTGAGCTAAAGGCTTTCAGAAGAGTTTCTTCAGGGACATCAACAAAAATGATAGGAGTGTTCCAATCTGGGGAAAGGGTGGTGACTTTTTTTTAGTTCTCTCAAGGGAATCAATTAAATAATTATGATTCATTAGTGAAATCATTTAAATTCTCTATAGATTAAAATCATTTTCATCATCAAATTTGTCTATATCAAATTTAGTATAATCCATTATAAATGTTAAAGTAGTCTCTTGTCACGACCTATCCCAAGGGGCCCGGATGTGACTACCCCAAGCCTGCCTTCCATATACTAAAGGTTGGTGACTAGCACCTGAAGGCTTTTCCCAAATAGGGAAGGCATTACATTAGAGATATGTACACACTCAAAAATGGAAAATGAAGTAAAAAACCAACAAAAGTAAAGTATAACCACTAGAGTAACTGTAAATTGAAAACAATGGGCTAGAATACAATCCCTAGAAGCTGAAAATAAATTAAACACTTGTCACATCTTCCCTGGAGCTCTACTAGGAGCTTAGTAGTTATGAGTATGAAGTCGAAGAAGAGGATCTCGACTGCTCTCATTTCACCAAGATTTAACAAGTCCCGAACCTCCAATGTATTCCTTGGAGTATCAGTATTCTGCACTAGACACACACGTGCAGGTGGAGCCCATGTAGGGATGAGTATAACAACTCAGTAGGGGACCCCGAGACCCCCTAAGGTCTCTCAATAATCTAGAAAGAAAAAAATCACAAGAAATACCACAAATTTAATATCCCAATCATGATATAAATCATGAATCCCAAAGCAAAAGAGACAGTTCACTCTTACAGTATAACTTCAAGGTTACTAGGATAGGGATGACTAGTCGTAAAGCTAGATCATCCTATCTGTAGTAACTCTACTATTAACCCATATAGGTCACTATATGTTAACCCATATTGGTTGCTAGATTCTGACCCATATTGGTTGCTGGTGTTGACCCGTATTGGTCGCTGGTGCTGACCGATATTGGTCGCCGGTGCTGACTGGTATTGGTCGCTAGTGCTTACCCGTATTCATCACTGGTGTGACCCATATTGTTCACTAGTACTGAACTTTATTGTTCATTGGTACATAGTTAGGGATTATTAGTTGTATATCTAGATCATCACACTCTGTATTTTCTGATGCTCACCCATATTGGTCGGTCTTCTTCTTCATGTCATAGCCAGCCACTGGATTCCTGCATGAAGCACGTCTGATCTCTGTAATACTCTGCTCCTCAGTCCATCAATAATATTTCAACTGGTACAAAGTCCCGCAAAAATTCATACCCAAGGTATTTCCCAGTCATAGGGGTCCCAACGTGATAAACGGCGTGTCGATCGGATGCCCAGTCTGTGAGATATGGGCACTTTTATAAAAAGTCCCCGGTTGGATTCAAGTCTGATCCAACCCAGATCACATGTCAAACTCCTTCAAAACTCACTTATATTACCTCCAATGGACCGCCTTGTCACAATGGTCCTTATTCCACAGACGACACGTCGATCGGATGCCCGGTCTGTTAGTTACACCTTTTCTCTTAAACGGGGGTGATTGCACCATGGTCCGGCCTGGCTTGGTCGAGCCCACCAGAATATTCCAAAGGGATCACTTCCCAAAAGTGGTCCCAACACCAATAATGGTTTCTCAAACAGACACCTAGTTTTTTAGTTAGGGGTGCTTCTTTATTCAGGGTTCGGTTGGGTTTGGGCCCCGTCCGACTCTGTCAGGCCGGCCCGACGCAACGGGTCCCGAGGTCTACCTGACCCTGCCCGGGCCCAGCCCGTCAGGGTTGGCCCAGTTCACTAGTTCTGGCCCGTCAGGGTCATCCCAGATGGTTCTTGGGCACAGGTCGCGGTTAGCCCGGCCCGTTGGGTGGGGCTCGACCTACCCCAACTGGCTCGTTGGGCTGCGAGTCCGGCCCGTTCGGTCAGCCCGATCCGCCTGAAGGAAGACTGTGTCTCTAGTTAGGCCCTATGGATGTGGGTCCATTTCTTCTAGATGGTGGGGCACTACCCCACTGTGTACAATGGTCGTCCATATGTTCAACCGGTCTTCAGCCAATGCGTTACGGCATGGGACCACATCGCCCCCTCCTACTGCGGCACACTGGCCACGACTGCTACCACTGACAGCACCTGCGAGCGCCACCCTTCTCCCACATGGCCAGCTGGGGAAGGTTGCCTTTGGACACCACACACGTGACGGCGCGCCACCTCCCCATTATCTAGGGATAGTTGTCGTGGGCCTCCTCCAGCCTCTACCGACATGGTGCGCCGATGGTTCTTTCTGTGGGCCACCGTACGTGCTCTGGTAGTCCGTTCTTGGTGTTGTCTAACCCTATGAGTCTCCTAGACTACCTCCATCACAATGTGACCTCTATCTCTCATTTTTGTAAAAAATTGAGGAATGTTGTACCCGAAGAATACAACATGAACAAAGTGGTGGAGGGTTTGGTTCTTGTTCGTTCATCCCACACCCTCCACGTTAACATGATAACAAGCAAGAGAATATTTATTTAAAATTAAAGATTATATAAACTCATTTCAATAATGTTAAACCAAAACCAAACATAAACCCCCTATCTCGATATCTGTTGGAGGTGTCGCAGTTACTGCAGGAGGAGCATCCACGTTGGATGGAGTCGTCAACGTTCATCAATCCTGGATCGTTGTCACCCCCGATTTCATCCTTCGTCGATGGATGTTTCCACAGAACTCCACCAGATTTTCCATTCTTGAATAAGTCATGCCAAAACCCCACCCTGATCTCCATTTAAATAGGAGGGGTAAAGGTGAGTAATGCGTTGAATAATTAATGAGGTTTATTAAATTAATTGATGAACCTCTTTTAATTTAAAATGGTTGAGTTATGTAGTTGATGAGTCAAGCCATTAAATGGATTGACAGGTCACTGATCCCACCACTGCTTCTCATCTGTTGGAGAAAAAAATAACAGTTACATGTTATTTTATTATTATTTAAAAATTCCAAAACCTATCTTTTTCTCTAGACCAACTACGATCGAAGTGAAGCTTCCCTTAAGGAAATCATGACGCTGCGGATTCAATGGTGCTCTTATATTTTTAATCTGATCACTAGTTCAAAAGATAGGAAAGGTCGCCCATGTGTTTACTGAACGTACTTTAAAAAAATTTCAAAAATCCATTCCGAGCACACCAGGCCTCAGAATTAACCGTCGCCAATTTTCACAGACTCTTAGTATTCCCAAATAAATTAAAAAAATATATGGAATTTCTAGGTCTTTACATACTCCCCACCTTAGGGATTTTTTTCACGAAAAGATACAGCAAAATTGGGGGAACAAATGCGGGTGTTGAACACATATCCGGGTCTCCCTCTCCCATGTGCTCTCTTGTAGATTCTCGTGCTTCCAATGAACGTGCACCAGAGGAATCGACCACCCATGAAGGATATGATCATGTCAACCCTCTATCTCCTTAGATGGGATACGTGGAAGATATCGTGAACCATATCTAACTGTGATGGTAGTGCCAAGCGATATGCCACATTTCCAATCCTCTGAAGTATCAGGAACGGTCTGATAAACCTTGGTGAGAGTTCTCCGCCTCGGCCAAATCTCTGTAGTCCCCATCAAGGGGACACTCCCAAGAATATGTGTTCCCCCTCCTGGAACACCAGTGGTCTCTGTCGCCTATCATAATAGGAATTCTGTCGGCTCTATGCATTCTCCATCCACTCTCGGATGACCTACACCTTCTCAGTGGTATCCTGTACCAGCTCCAGGCCTATGAGTACTAGCTCTCCTAGATCCATCTAGCAGAAGTGTGATCTACACAGTCATCCATACAACACCTCAAAAGGGGCCATACCATTGGTCGAGTGATACCTGTTGTTGTACGTGAACTCCACAAAGGGTAGTTGGTCCTCCCAACTACGACCAAAATATAGTACACATGCATGAATCATGTCATCCATGGTCTGGATGATCCACTCAGTCTGACCATCTTTCTGCAGGTGAAAAGCTTTGCTCAAGCAAAACTGAGTCCCAAAATCCTCCTACAGTCCCTTCCAAAACTGAGATGTGAAGCGTGCATCACGGTCTGAGACTATCATCAAAGGCACCCAGTTAAGTTTCACAATATTCTGAAGGTAGATATGTCCCAAGCTCTCTACCTAACCCTTCTCTTCAATAGCAATGAAGTGGGTAGACTTGGTGAGTCGATCAACGATCACCCAAATGATATTGTGACCTCTGGATGTACGTGGTAACCCCATCACGAAGTCCATCGATATCCCTTCCCACTTCCACTCTGGTATCTTGAGGGTTTGGTTCAAGCCTTCTGGTACCTGGTGTTCATCCTTCACTTTCTGGTAAGTGAGGCATCTAGAAACAAACTCCTCCATAGCTTTCTTCATCCCTGGCCACCAGTACAGATGTTGGAGTTCCTGATACATCTTCATCACTCATGGATGGACTACAAAAAGGGGTGTATGGAAATCCCTCTAATCCCCCTCTCATATCTTCACTGGAACAATTGTAGGTCCTCTTAAAAGGATATTGTTCTCCCCCCCCCCTTCAGAATATTCTTCGGGTGCATAGATTAAGGATATTTGATCACATTTAGTCTTATAGTTTCTATCTCCGAGTTGCACCTCCCTGACTCGCTGAAGGGGTGGAGGGGAAACTACCATCAACTGGAGGTAGAATTTCTCATCACTATCCATGTAGGATATCTGAAGCGAGGCTAACTGCTCTGAAGCCTCATTTAGTGGCTGCGAACTCGATCTCTAGCTAAGTGGATCTTCCATTACGTTCCCCTTCCTAGGAGTATAGACTATCTCAAAGTCATAGTCCTATAGAAACTATATCCAATGTCGTTGTCTCGTATTTAGATCTTTCTGTGTGAAGATATATTTGAGACTCTTTTGGTCTTAGTAAACAATGAACCTCTCACTCATCCAGTAGTGTCGCCACATCTTTAGTGTGAAGACTACTACTTCCAACTTCAAGTTTTGAGTTGTATAATTCTTCTCATGGGGCCTTAGTTGTCATGGTCCATAAGCAATCACTGCATCACCCTGCATCAGGACGCAACTGAGTCTGGTCCCTGATGCATCACAGTAAGCCACATAGTCAGTGCCCTCCTCCAGCAACCTCAAGATGGGAGCACTAGTCAAGCTCTACCTTAGCTTTTGAAAGCTCTTCTAACATGTCTCTGACCATAGTAAGTTCTTCCCATTCTTCCTCAAGGCATTCATAGGTGCTTCTACTCTGTAGAAATCATTTAAGAACCTCTGATAATAGCATGTTAATCTAAGGAAGCTCTGCACATCAGTAACACTCCTGGGTGGCTCCCAAGAAAGTACTTCCTTGATATTCACTTGATTCACTGCAACTCCATCCTCTGAGATGACGTGTCCCAAGAAGTGGACCTTACGTATCTAGAACTCACACTTCAAGAGCTTCCCATATAACTGGTGCTACCGGAGTGTGTCTAGAACTATCCTCAAGTGTACAACGTGCTCTTCCTCAAACACTGAGTACACCAATATGTCATCAATGAAGACCACCACAAAGCGATCGAGGAATGGCTGAAATATCTTGTTCATGAGCCCCATGAACACTTCTGAAGTATTGGTCATACTGAAATGCATCACCAAGAACTCGTAATGGCCATACCGACATCTGAAGGATATCTTCGGTACATCCTCATCTCGTACCCTGAGCTGATGATAGTCTAATCCGAGGTCTATCTTTGAGAACCACTTCACTCCTTTCAACTGATAAAACAGATCATCAATCCTTGGCAGAGTATACTTGTTCTTCATGGTCACCTATTTTAGGTGTCGGAAGTCCATGCATAGCCTCAAAATTCCATTTTCCTTCATGGAAAACAACACCGGGAATTCCCATGGAGAAACACTAGGCCTTATGAATCCCTTCCTCTGTAAGTCCTCCAACTATACCCTCAGCTCCCAGATCTCCACAGGGGCCATCCAATATTATGGTGTAGATATCGGTGTTGTTCTTGGGTACAAGTCAATACGGAAGTCTACCTCTCTATGAGGAGGTAGTCCTGGGACATCTTCTGGAAAGATGTCCTCATACTCATCCACCACCACTGGGAACTGTAGACTCACCTCATCCACCGTGTTAAATGTTATTCAATCCAGTTGATATGTAATCAGCCACACCCTCCTAAGATAAATTCCATATCATGCTGATTTGTTTTCCTTATAACCAAAAAAAGGAAAACTAGCCTCCATCTTCATACGTACATCGGTCTATACGTCTCAAGCAGTCATTCTGTGTGTGAACTACTGATATCCAGGCCATGCCTAGAATGACGTTGTACGGATTCAACACCACTAATAGATGATCCCATATGAAACTCTCTCCTCCGAGAGTAATATCACATTGTCAGAATCTGTGTGCGACCACTGAATATTCTCCTGTAAGAGTATCCAAATGCAAAGGTTAAGCTAAAAGCTCAGTCGGAATCTCAGAGTCCCGAACTAAGTCCACGACAAGGAAATAATAAATGGAACCTGTGTTGATAAGAACTACTAAAAAAGTATAAAAGATACAGATCGTACCTCGTATCATCTCAAGGACATCCGGATCATGAGACTCTACTACCTGTAGTTGGACCTGTCCATGTCCACCCACTCCCTGATCTCATGGTGGACTGCATGGGGGTGGTGGTGGTGGTGTCTGGTGACCTCGACCACCTCCCACAGCACATCCTTCTCCCCCACCTTGTCTTCTTCTTGGTTGATTCTCAAGATCCTACCACTGTCTCTACCTCAGTGGCCCCTCCACCATCTTCCGATCATCCGTGTGGGGAGTTGGAAAGTTACGAGCTTTGTTACCCTATCCCCCACAAGAAAAATAGATCATGCCTCGATTGTGGATCCCTTGTCCTCTCGAGACTCGTACCTCTATCCCTTCATCCCAGGGTCACCCTCTGGAAGGTCTATCCCACTTGGGATTTTGCATCATCTATCTACTACCAGCTACAGATGACTCTGCTACCTGTTGTCTAATAGGGGCTCTCACTGTCGGTGTCTACTCGGCAAGGAAGATCTCCATTATAAAAGCTCTCTCTATCACCCTAGCCTATGTCGGGATGCTGAGAGAAGTTTTCACAGCTCTAATCTCTTGTTAGACCCCCTTCTCAAAAGTCTGGTCCCTAAAGTAAGGGTCACGTACCATGTTGGTGGATTATTGGGAGAGGTCAGTAAATCTCGTCGAGTATTGAGCCACAGTCTGGATGCCCTACTGCAGATGTAGAAACTCTTGAATACACAGAGTGCATAGTGTCACTGGAACAAACTTCACCCTAAAAAGGATCTCAAAGTCTGACTAGGTGAGATTTTTCTCCTCATTCACCTAGAGCATCGAGTGCCACCATCGTCCCGCAGATCCCAGAAGAAGGATAGAGGCTTAGATCGTCATCTGCTCAGCAGGTGTCTCTACTAAGCAAAGGACCCATGAAATCGCCTCAATCCAATCCTCTGCTACCTGGGGGTCCATCTCATCTCAAAACCGCGTATTCCTATGTCTCTGGAACTCATTTAACATGCTCAGCCGGCGTGCATGATCAACTAATAACATCTACTTCTCAACGGGTGGTGGTGCTACTGGTACACCACCTGAAGGTACCATCACTGTGAGTGGTCCCTGTACCGATGCCTCATCCCTTAGTGGGACACTATCAAAATTTATAACCAGGATCTTGGATGGCTATCTTCGTGGAGGTATCCTGTAAGAAACAGATTTTCCACGGTCAATAAATTATACCTGGTACGCTAACTCAAGAAAGATCAAGAAAACTTTTCAAATCACTAACAACCGGTGTTTTCATGTACCGAGTCAGAAAATAGAATTCAGATTCCTGGTGTATGGATACATCGGCTACTGCACCAAAACTAGACTCCAGGTAATGAAAAATGAACTCAAGACACTTTACAACATTGCCTCATTAAAAGTTGACTCTTAGTTCTTCCAGTATAATGGACCACCCTTTGATACCACTTTGGCATGACCTGTCCCACACGGGCCCAAATGTGACTACCCCAAGCCCATATTTCATAGGATAGGGGTTAGTGACTAGCACCGAAAGGCTTTTCCTGAATAGGTAAGGCATTTCCATAGAGATATGTACATACTCAAAAAAGGGAAACTTAAGTAAACAACTAATAAAAGTAAAGTATAACCACAAGAGTAACAGTAAACTGAAAATAGTGGGCTAGAATACAAGCCCTAGAAACTGAAAAGAAAGTAAACAATAGTCACATCTACCCTAGAGCTCTACCTAGAGAGTAGTAGTTGTGAGTCTAATGTTGAAGAAGAGGATCTCAACTTTTCTCATCACACCAATCTCTACCATGTCCCAAACCTCCAAAATCTGCCTCGGAGCGTCAGTAGTCTACACCAGACACACACGGGCAGGCGGAGCCCATGTAGGGGTGAGTATAACAACTCAGTAGGGGATCCTGAGACCCTAGAAGGTATCTCAATAATCCATGAAGGAAAATATCACAATAAATACCAAAAATATAATATCACAAGAATTATCTAAATCATGAATCCCATAGAAAAAGAGACAGCTCTCTCTTAGAGTATAACTTCAAGGTCACTATGATAGGGATGACTAGTCGTAAAGACATATAATCCTATCCGTAATAACTCAACTGCTAAACCATATAGGTCACTATATGCTGACTCGTATTAGTCGCTAGATGTTGACCCATGTTGGTCATTGGTGCTGACCCGTATTGGTCATTGGTGCTGACCTGTATTGGTCCCTGTTGCTGACCTGTATTGATCGTTGGTGCTAACCCATATTGGTCACTCGTGCTGACCCATATTGGTCGCTAGTGATGATCCGTATTGGTCAATGGTGCTAACCTATTTTGGTCTCTAGTTTAGAGTTAGGGATGATTAGTCATGCAGTTATATAATACCACTCTTGAGTTTCTGATGCTGACCTGTATTGTTCGCTCTTCTTCTTCATGTCACAGCCATCCACTGTAGTCCCGCATGAAGCATGCATGATATCCAGAATACTCTACTCCTCAATCCATCAGTCATATTTAAACTAGTACTATGTCCCATGAAAATCATACCCAAGGGACCGCCCCATCATAGGGTCCCAACGTGACAGATGGCGCGTCGATCAGATGCCCGATCTGTGAGATATGGGACCTTTTGTAAAAAGGTATTGGTTGGATTCAAGTTTGATCCAACCCAGGTCACAAGAAAAACTCTGTAAAAACTCACTTAGAGTATGTCCAATGGACCTCCTTGTCACAAGGGTCCTTATGCCACAAACGGCGCGTAAATCGGGCATCCCGTCTATCAGTTACACCCCTTTCCGTGAAATGGGGGTGATTGCACCTCAGTCCGGACTGGCTTGGTCAGGCTCGCTAGAATATTAAAAAGGGACCGCTTCCCAAAATGGGTCCCAATGCCACCGATGGCATGTCAAACGGACACCCGTTTTTTCAGTTATGGGCATTTCTTTATTCGGGGGTCGGTTGGGTCTGGGCCCGGTCTGACTCGGTAAGGCCGGCCTGACGCAACAGGTCCCTAGGTCTACCTAACCCCACCTAGGTCTGGCCCATCGGGGTCGGCCTAGTTCACTAGGTTTGTCCCATCGGGGTCGGCTCGGTTGGTTTGCGGGCCTGGGCTGCGGTTGGCCCGGCCCACCGGGTGGGGCTCGGCCCACCCGTGTTGGCCCACTTGGCAGGTCCGGCCCGATCTGCCTGAAGGTGGACTGCATCTCCATTATGGCCTCACGTCTGTGGGGTCGTTTTGTCTAGTCGGTGGGGCACTGTCCCACCTATTTCAATGATCGTTCAGATGGTCGACTGGTCTCCAGCCAACACAGCGCAATGTGGGGTCGTGCCACCCCCTCCTTTCATGGCCCGCAGGCCGCCGGCGAAGCCTATGGGCGTCGCCCTTCTCCCATGCAGCTGGATCAGGCTGTCCACCATGGTGAACAACAGCGTTCCGCCTCCCCACTGCCCGCGTCCGGTTTCCACGGGCCTCCTATGACCGTTGCCAGCATGAAGCATCGGTGGTTCATTCCTCGGGCCACCGGACATGCTCTGGTGGTCCATTCTTGGTGTCGTCTATGCCTAAAATCCATCTGTACTGCCACTGTCACAGAGTTAGCCTCTATCTCTTGTTTCCATAAAAAATTAAGGAAAGTCGTCCCTGAAGAACGCAACATGAACGAAGCGGCGGAGGGTCCATGCCTTGTTCATTTGGACCGCATCCTTTGCGTTAACATGATGATAAGAGGAAGAATATTTATATAACATTAAAGATTAAATAAACTCATTTCAAAAATGTTAAACAAAAACCAAACATAAACTCCCTACCTTGAGATCTGTTGGAGGTGTCGTGGTTACGGCCAGAGGAGTGTCCACGTTGGATGGAGTCATCAGAAATCGTCAATCCTGAATTGTTTCTACCCGATCTTTAAACCTCTGTCAGTGGATGTTACTGAAGAACTCCTCTATAGTTTCTTCACTTGAAGAATTCATTCCAAAACCCCACCCCAAGATCTATTTAAATAGGAGGGGGAAAGGTGAGTAACGCGTTGAAGAATTAATGAGGTTTATTAAATAAATTAATGAACCTATTTTAATTCACAATGATGGAGTTACATAATTGATAAGTCAAGCCATTAAATGGCTTGAAAAGTCACCATTCTTTCCATCACCGCTCATCTTTTAGAGAAAATAAAAATAAAATAAAAATTAAAAGTTATTTTATTATTCTTCCAAAAACTATATTTTTCTCCCAACCAACTAAGGTCGAAGTGAAGCTTCTCTTATGCGAATCCTGGTGCTGTGGATTCAACGGTGCTCTCGGATTTTTAATCCGAGCACTGGTTCAAAATATTGGAAACATTTCCCATTCATTTACTGAACGTACTTTAAAAAAGGTTCAAAAATCCATTCTAGGCATACCGGGCCTCGGAATTTAGCATCGTCAATTTTCATAGACTCAAGGTAATCCCAAATAATTGAAAAAAATATGCAATTTACAGGCCTTTACAACTCTGATAACACTTTTTGAGGTTAATCCTTTTTACCCTAGAACATCCATGACCCACTATTGTGTATTACATGATTAAAAATTAAATATATTTCAATTATAACTTTGGTGACAAGAAAACGAAATAGATTTCTTAATCAAATGAGCTACTAAAAGCAGAAAATTAGAAATAACAAAAAGGAAAAAATGCTCTTGATATAACATGCTTGGGATTATCCTGATCCTACATTCATGATGAGAACACCACCCAGGTCAGTCTTTTATTACTAATAAAAATGAAATAAATGAAATATAGACTCGAAGAAACAAGAATAAAAACAATGAAACTATCTGAGGATGCTTACCTTATTGAACTAGGTGGATGTGATGAAATCTATCACATAGATTCAGTGACATACACTTGAGGATGGACACTTTCACACACCAAAAAGGATACTGATCTATACATGAAAAAATAAATAAATCTCTATAGATCCAAGAATATAAACCAAAACAAGGTTATGATGAAATCAAGTCAAGATTTGGAACCTATCTAATGTGTAGTCTCCCTGAACCTAAGATCAAGTCAATATCTACTGAATATCCACTAGATAGGTACGTCAATTCTAATAGGTGACACAAACTCGACAATGGGGAGTGCAGGTGGCCATAATCCCTTAATTCTTCTTCTTCTTCTCTGAAAACCCTTCTGTGAAGCGAAGGATCTTCCCACTAATATCTCACTATCCGAACCAGACCAAGAGTTCCATAAACTGAAAATATAAAATGCCCAAATAAATGCAAGAAGGAGTAGTAATGACCACTTTTCAGTGGAATACCAGTCAGTAGGTGGAACCACAGGATCATAGCCACGTGGACGACCTAGATAAGACTGACAGTTCTTATAACAGAAGGTGAGAAAATGCATGGTACAAGAGGAACTCTAGAATTTTCATAGTGAATGAATCACATATCCAAGAAGATCTAAAAAAACACATCTGATTGGAATCCATGACCATTCGATCACCCATGATCAACGGTCCCAAATCCGGTTCTTAAATAGGTAAGGAAAAAATATATATTGACATTAAACAAGATATAAGAAGCGTAAAATAAGAAAAGATACCGTGCAAAAAATATACCCCATGAAAAATATGAAAATTCCATATAAATAAAATGAAAATAATTATATGTCATACCACATTTTTATTGCATAAACTTTTCATTACATTCTAAAAAAACAAAAGATCTTATAATGTTCATTTAACATGGTATATAATACATGAAAACCTAAAAAAATTATAAGCAATGTGATAGGATTATTTACTGGTTCACCCTAAGTAATTTTATTGCATCTCATAACATGAGGGTATACATCAATGGAAATGGTGAGCATAAGGCCCAGTAAGGAAATTTGAAAAAGAAATAGTTTACAAGTGGCCTTGAAGAATATCAATAAGATCATGATGAATATAATTATGGATTTAGGAATATCAAAATACAAAAACATAAATAATAACTTGTATTGGTGGATACAACATTTAAATTAGACATTCATAATAATAGAACCAATATTTTTCAATGATATGTTATTAAAATTACTGAGGCTATTCACCAAGGCATCGTAAAACATATCATCTCTAGAGTTTAAATTATTTACCCAACTCATTAGAGAACTATTAGGGTCCACCCTTCATATTTATTAATTAATTTCATTTACATAGATCATAATAAAACATTTCATAAATAACTCATTGAAAATAAAATAAATGGGATTCTTATAAAAAACATGGCGTTTTAAAAACTGCTTAAAGATAATATCATTTTATAATTTTTAACCCATGAAAAGGGAATTTGGGTTTCACGTATATAAATACCCAAATAAAATAAATAATTTTTATATATAATTAAATACCCCTTGAAGAAAAGAGGTTTTGGTATAAAAAAATAAAATAAAAGAGAATTTCTTGAGGAGAAAATATAAATTTTGAGAAGTAAATCTGGCAGCATAAGAGGTATAAAACATGGTTTTAAGAAATGGTAAAATGAGATGTAAAAGGGTATTCCATAATAAAATACTATTATTATAGTAAAGGGATAAAATAAAGTGTAAAAAATAATATAGTTTTTGAATTATAATACATACCTCATAAAGAGGGAACTTGAATGGAAAAGATAAGTGGATATTTCCCTTACCTTGAAGAGTAACTACTAAAACATGAGGATTGGGACATTGGGGGATTAAGGAAACCTTGGTATGAATCCTTGGGAGGTAAAACTATCATAATTTCATGGATAAGAAATTTGTAGTTAAAGGAAATGGATAAATGGGTGGGTATTTATAGAAAAAGTTGAGGATTTGTTTATTAATTTCCAAATATAGTCCATGGAAACCTAGGTTTTGAAAAATGAAAAACAACGATATTGACGATGGTATTAGAAACTTGTGAAACCTATTATGATATTTTAATCCACAAGATTCGGCTATCATTTTATATAAATTATTTTGGAAATGAAAATTAATGTTCCCTCAAAATAACATTTTTAAAGTTTGAATTTGGAAAGTAAATTATAGATTTGATAATTGATTTAAATATATTAAAATAAATTTTATTAATAGAATAAAATATTTTAGGTCATTTATTGTGGTTAATTAGATATTATATCATTATGAAATAATTATGAAGACATTAAACATACCAAAAAACTCAAACTGTATTTTTTCTATTCATGAAAAAATAAATCATTTTAGAAAATTATCATAAATTCACCCTAACCTAATTTTGGTGTGATGATTTAAAAAATAATATTTATTTTATCATAATAATTTTCAAAATATTATAATTATAACTTTTAAATATAAACATTTATATTTATTAAAAATAATAGCTAATTTAAAATGCATAGTAAAACTTCAGACACATGAAAAGAATAAAATTATTTTATCATTTATATTTAAATAAGAGTTTTTTTATCATAATATTTCATTAATATAAGAATTATTCATAATATATTAGTTTATTATAAATATTTATATATTTTCTAGAAAATATACTTTTTGTCCAAAAAAAATCAATTTATCAAATTCTATCTCAATTTTATTAAGAAAAAATATTCTTAAAATAAAATTGATGGAGTAAAAAATTTATTTATACACTAAAATTACACTTTAAGTAACTAGGTACTCAATAGAAAACCCCTTATTATACCGACACAAACCTTAAGAGTATGGTGTGAAATTGTGGTAGTTTTGTGGGGTGCCTCGGCTAACATCGACTGAGTGGTAATCTTCATTAATTTAAACTTCCCCCATATGCGATTTCATTCAATATTCACTTGTTAAAGATCAAATTGGGATTGGTCAATGTAGAATATCAGTGATGATACCTCCCTCCCAAGTTCAGACAGATGTGCTTCAAATAGGACTACTCTACTGGTTGAGTCCATCGACACTTTATTCTATATCAATTATCCTTTGTCAAAATTTTACATATAAACTCTAATGATAATGTTAAAATTATTTTCAAGATTATAGTTCCCAATGGTCATATTGACCAACATTCATATAACAGTCAAATCTAGATAGTCACATTTTCATTTATATTCACTTCATTAAAAAGCTGATGTGGTTTTATTGTGAATAATATAATATGACACACATTTGTAGGAAAAAATTATCATTCAAAAATTTTGGTTCATTACATTCTTCCCCACTTAAGAAATTTCATCCCTGAAATTTTCAACTCATTATCTCAGTTGAGAAAAGGTGTGGGTACTTTTACATCATTGACTCCTCTGGTTTTCACACCACTTCTTCATTTTTATGGTTCCTCCATGATACTTTAATGATGTGGATAGTATTGTTAAGTATAACCTTGTATTTATGGTCCAAGATCTCTACTGGATGCTCCTCATAAGAGAGGTCATGTTCTAGTTGTACCACTGCCAAATTCCATACATGTGAAGGATTAGGCATGTAATTCCTCAAGATAGATACTTGGAATACAATATGAACTTGAGATAGATTCGGTGGAAGTAATAAATTATAAGCCACTACTCATATGAGATCAAGGATATTATAGGGTACAATGTACCTAGGGATAAGATTATCTTTCTTCCCAAACTAAATGACTCTCTTCCAGGGTGACATTTCAAGGAAAAATTTGTCACCAGCACAAAACTCAAAGTCCCTTTGATATTTTGCAGCATATATCTTTTACCAACTCTAAGAATCCTTTATTTGTTTTATATGGAATGATCCTTTTCTTTCATCTCTTGCACAAGATATGGACCAAGAAAATTTCCTTCACAAACTTCATCCCAACAAGTAGGAGTTCTACATTGCTTCCCATATAGTGCATTATCGGGTACCATTTGAATACTTGAATGAAATTTTTTGTTGTATGATAACTCAACTAATTGGAGATGTTTATCCCATACACCTCAAAATTCCATTGATCATGTTCTCAACATTTCATCAAGTGTTTGAATATCCCTTTTAGATAGGCCATCAATTTGGGGTGATATACCATACTAAAATTTAATTTGGTACTCAAATCATGTTTAATACTTATCCAGAACTTTGATTTGAACCTTGGATCCTGATCATAAATGATAGAAAGTGGAACTAAATTAAACCTCACCACTTCCTTTACGTAAATCTTAGAAATTTGGTCAAGATAGAAGTATTATTTAATAACGATGAAATGGGAAGTCTTGGTGAGACGATCCACTATAGACCATATCACATTGTTTCCTTTAGATGTTCTCAGGAAACCAGTGAAAAATTCCACAGTGATATTATCCCACTTCCTTGTTGTTATGGGTAGTGGTCGTAATACCCCTTTAGAAATTTGTCTCTATTTTCACTTGTTGACACACTAAGCACCTTTTAGGGTGTTCGACAATCTCTATTTTCATTTTATCCCACCAATAATTACCATGAAGGTCCCTATAAATTTTAGTGATTATAGTATGTATAGAAAATGTTAATATATGAGCTTCATCCATAAAATCCTTCTTTATTTTAGGAATAAATGGAACACACAACCTTGTATGCAATTTTAGTACACCTTCTTGAACAATATTGAACATAGGAAACTTCCCATTCTTCACATCATCTATCTTATTCTATAAAAAGGATCTTCTATTTGAGATTTATTGATCTTATCTAATAATGATGGTTGAGAAGTTATTTGTGATAGGGTTAATGATTCCCCTTCCCTTACGATTCCCAAGTCCAGTTTTACTAGGTCTTTGATCAAAGGATCTCCCTCAATCCTCATTATTGCCAGCACGACTTGGTCTTTCCTACTTAATGAATCAATGAATTTATTTTATCTTCTAGGATGATAATAAATCGAACAATCATAGTATTTAATAAGTTCCAATATTATCCTTTGTCTCATGTTCAATTACTTTTGTGTTAAAATATAACTAAAACATTGGTGGTCTACGTATATATCACATTTCTCTCTATAAACATAGTGTCTCCATATATTTAGAGAAAAAACAACCACATCCAACTCCATGGAATGTGTAATATAATTCTTCTCATTAGGATTTAATTGTATATATGCATAAGCAATCACCATGCTTTTTTCATCAGGATGCATCGATCCATTTCAAATATGTATTGCTAAAAATAATGAATACTACTCTGATAAGGGGTATATTTAACATGGTTGTAGTAACCAATCTCTTCTTTATCTCTTGGAAACATTCTACACACTATTTTTTCCATATTAACTTAGCCCCAGTTCAAGTTAACTTGGTTAATGGATTAAAAATTTGTGAAATTTTTTTCACAAACCTACTATAATATCCTACTAACCAAGGAAAATATGAATCTTAGTTACTATTTTAGGATGAGGCCACTCCTCGAAAACATTTTTCTTGGTAGGATCAATTAAGATTCCTTCATTGGTTATAGTGTTACCTAAGAAAGAAACTTTTTGTAATGAAAATTCACATTTTATGAACTTTCCAAATAGCCTCTTCTTCCTCAGAGTTTTCAATATAACCCTTGATGATCCTCATGATACTTGAGACTTTTTGAATATATCATAATATCATCAATAAAAACTACCACAAATTTATCAAGGTATTCGATAAAGACTATATTCATCAAATCCATAAATATAGCAGGAGCATTAGTCAAGCCTAAGGGAATAACAACAAATTCATAATTCACATATCTTTATTGGAAGGTAGTCATTGAAATATATTATTTCTTCACCCTCAATGGATGATAACTAAATTGAAGATCAATCTTATAGTAGAATTGATCCCCATGAAGTAGGTCAAATAAATCATAAATCCTTGAAAGAGTGTACTTGTTCTTCGTTGTGATCTTGTTAAGTTATCTATAATCAATACATAGACACATTGATACATCCTTCTTATTCATAAATAGAACATGTGATCCCTAAAGATACACACTTGATTGGATAAAACCCATCTCCAAAAATATATTGGAGTTATTTCTTTAATTCCTCCAGTTCCAAATTTTCCATTCTATATGGGGTCATTGATATCATCTTGGATCTAGGTATGAGTTAAATGGAAAACTCTTCCTCTCTCTCTAGGGGAGGTCCACGTAATTTTTCATGAAATATGTCAATATATTCCTGAATGATGGGGACATTTTATATTTATATACTATCATTTCATTCTTCATATTCACTATTATCTCCATAAAGAAGGATATGAGAGGTTCTTTTAGACAAAGCTCAGGTCAAGATATCTCTCCTTTAAAAACAAATGTCTTTTTTTTATTGAAGACTATTAAGATTTCCTTACTTTTGCAGTTGATATTAGCATTATAATTTGAGAGACAATCCATCCCTTTTATAATATTGAATTCCATCCTGGGAATGACTAATATATTTTCATTGAGATTGTTCTCGCAAAAGTGAATACTAGAGTTTCTACACACTATTTATTCTTGGATAATCCCTTTAAGAGTCTTAATAGATAACTCTAATTCTAGCAGTTCAAGGATTGATTTTATATTCTTTTCCAACCTAGAGGAAATAAAGGAATGTGTAAAATAATATCAAATAATATTCTTTCTATATTTGGGATAATAATGAGAGTACCTTCCAACAAATCATTTTGAGCCTCTACTTCATCCATTTTGATAAAAAAACACCCAACCTTTCTCCCTTGGCCTACGTTGGGGTTGATTATAATTCCCCTCTATTACCTTTTATTTCGAACATTTATTGGAAAAGTGTCCAATATGTCCACACTTGAATCATTGGACTTCTAGATGGGCATGTACCATCTTCCCTTTTTCATTAGTGTTGATATGCTAAGTCTTAACCTCACTACAATAGTTCCGAGAAATATGGACATATCTTTCACACTTGTAACATTTCCTACTCCCAAAAAATAAGTTCCCTAAATTCTTCTTCCTAATTTTTTTTCATGTAAGAAGTTCCACTTTCTTCCCTCTTATTCTTTGATCGAAGTTCCTCCACACGTTTGGCTCCAAATATCTCTTCTTTTCATTTAATCTATTGGACCACTGTGTCACTATGAACTCTAGTTAAACCTTCATAGCATTTATCACTATCTTATCATAGCTATCATATTTTTGATAGGCTATATTATTCCATAAATGTGGTCTTAGTTCACTAAAGAATATATCAAACTTTCCATTAGGATCCATGAAAAAGATAGAGGTGTAACAAGAAATCCTTGTAAAGTTCATCTGATATATTCCCATGGATTCATTTTCCTTTTGATTTAGCTCCTGAAATTCCTTCTCCATTTTTTGTTTGCATCGAACGACGAAAAGATTTTTTGAAAAATTTTCCCCTGAACTCATCCCACTCCATAGTATCAATCTCTCATATTGGAATTTTTTTAACAAGTTTCCATCATGGATCAGCTTCTCCATTTAAGAAATACACAACTAGGTTCACATTCTTTTGATCTGAAAAATGGAGTACAAAAAATATCTTTTCTATGGAGATTTTACATTGTACAAAAATCAATGGGTTAGTAGATACACTAAAAGAAGGTGGTTATTGATGTATAAAGGACTCAAGGGAAAGTTGTTCCCTTTGATATAAATCCAGTATATCAACTTGATTCAAGTTATTTCTCATAACTCGTGTTGGTTGATTCATCATTCTCATGAACTATTCCATTTTGGCTTCCATGAGAGGAATACCGGTGCATGGTCTATTATACTCACCACTTACACGGTTCCTCATATTTCCTACCATTTTCTAAAAGAAGAAAACTTAGTAAGAAATGTGTTTTTTTATGAATATTATAATTCGAAATGAATTTTAGGTCTTCAGACATCATAAATAATTATATTAATTATTAACAAGAATATTCCTAAAACAAACATGTTTCTAGATCAAAGCAGTGTTTTTAGGTTTTACCCCTAGATACAAGTTTTCCAAAGCCACATCCACTTGTTCGTATCTGGATATGGATCTCATTTCTCATAATCCACTTATATAATATTTCAACAAAATATCAGGATGTTTTAAAATATTTTAACTTTTTCCTAAGGTTCTTCCTAAATTTTTGAAATCATAATTTCCATAAATAACTAAACCTTCATTTGATACCAACTATGGAATCATGCCTTTTTGTTACTAAAACTTTTCATTACATTGTACAAAATAGAGGATCTTTTAAAGTTTAGTTTCTTGGAAACAAGGTACAAAATCCATGAAAACATAACAAAATATTCTAAAAAACATGAGAGTATTCTTCATGGGTTCATCCTAAGAACTTTTACTGCATCTCATAACCTGGGTACATACATCAAAATAAAGGGTTATCATATGTCATAGTAAGGGAATAAGCAAGGGAACTAGTTTAAAAGTGTTCTTGAAGAATATCAATGACAACATAGGAATATCATTATGTATTAAGGCATATAATAATAAAAATAACATAAATAATAACTTTTAAATGTGTCTACAACATTAAAAAGAGACATTCATAATCATATCACAAAGTTTTCATAAAAATTACCAAGGTTATTAACTAAGGCATCATAAAACATGTCATCTATAGAGATTAAATTCTTTACCCAATGAATTGGAGCACTGTCAGGGAACACCCTTTATATGTCATAATTAATGTGATCCAAATATATCATAATAAAATATTACATAAATAACCCGTGTAAAATATAATAAATTGGTTTCATATAAAAAAATGGAATTTTAAAAAGTTCTTAATCACAAGATCATTATACCATTTTTAACCCAAAAAAAAGGGAATTCATGTTTCATGTGTGATAATACCCAAATAAAGTAAATCATTTTTACATTTAGGTGAATAAACTTGGAAAATAAAGACGTTTGGGTATTCAAAAAAATAAAATAATAGAGAATTTATTTATGAGAAAAGATAAATTTTGTGAAGTAAATCTGGCAACATAACGGTTATAAAACATGGTTTTATAAAATGGTAAAATGATAGGGGACAAGTTTATCCTGCTCATAAAATACTCTTATTATAGTAAAGGGATAAAATAAATTGTAAAAAAGAACTTATTTTGAAAATTGGAATACATACCACATAAATAGGGAACTTGAATGGAAAAGATAAGTGGATATTTCCCTTACCTTGAAGAGTAACTCCTAAAACATAAGGATTTGGAGATAAGGGGGTTGAGAAAACCTTGGGAGTAATCCTTCAGAGTTAAAATTGTCGAAGATTCATGGAGGATAAATTGGGAGTGAAAGGAAATGGATAAATTTGTTGGTATTTATAGAAAAAGTGGATGATTTGTTTATTAATTTCCAAATATTGGCCTTCGAAATCTGGGTTGTGGAAAATGAAAAACCATGGTATTTACCACGTTATTGGAAAAATGGGAAACGTTTTCTGTTATTTTAATCCAAAAGAGTCGATAATAAATATATATTACTTATTTTGGCAAGGAAAAGTAAATTTTCCTCAAAATAACATCTTTAAAGTTAAAGTTTCTATTTAAGGATTTGGAAACTAATTTATTGATTTGGAAATATATTTAAATATACTAAAATACTTTATATTAATAAAATAACATATTTTAGGTTGTGTATTATACTTAATAATATATTACATCATTATGACATAATTATAAAATCATTTAACATACCGAAAAACTCAAATTGTATTTTTACTATTCATGTACAAATAATGTATTTTAGAACATTCTTATAAATCCACCCTAACCTAATTTTGGCATGCTTATTTCACAAATGATGTTTATTTTATCATAATAATTCAATAAATATGATAATTATAACTTTTAAATATAAAATTCCTTATTTATTAAAAATAATAGCAGATTGAAAATGCATAGTAAAATTTCTGACAGTTGAAAAAAATAAAATTATTTTATCATTTATATTTAAATAAGAGTTTTTTATCATATTATTTTATTAAAATAATTATTATTCATAATATCTTAGTTTATTAAAAATATTTATTCCATTTCTAAAAAATACAATTTTTGTCCGAGAAAATCGATTTATCAAATCCACCTCAATTATATCAGGAAAAAGTATCCTTAAAAAAGAATTTATGGAATAAAAGTTTTATTTACTCATTGGAATTACACTTTAAGTAACTAGGGCTTTGACACATAACCCCTTATTACACCCACATATTGTAACAACCCGATATTTTATGAGAATTATTATTTTTAATTTCATTGATGTCTTGTGTTGTACATGACACCAAAATTAGCTTGTTCTATACGCACGACCGTGTTAGCTTGCAGTATACACAACACTAATCTTGGATCGTGTTACACACAATTTCAAATTTGTTTGATATAAGTTATTTTACGCAACATTGAGTGCATATATATATTCAATGTATAAATTAAATATGGTTGGATTCTATTATACGCAACAACAAATGAATATTGCACTATACGCAACCCTGACTTGGCTTTCATTACATGCAACCGCAACCTTCCATGATAGTGTATGTTATACGCAATACCAAGTTTCACTAAACGAGATATTATTATAATATTATTATGAACTAGCCATTATGAATAGTAATACCCACTTTTTGAAATTTTATAAATTTTATCTTTCAAAATGGATTTCATTTTTGAATTCGGATTATCGAAATTAGCCTAGGGTGAATTTTTTGTATTTTTCTGAAAACTTTCATTTTTTGATGAATAGTGCAAACACTAGGTTACTATTTAAAAACCGACTTTTTATTTAAATAAATATTTATTTTATTTAAACTTATTTTAGGTCAAAATTGATACATAATACCTATATAAGTTCAATGTAATCCATTTGAGTCATTTTATAATAATTTTAGATATATTAAAAGTTTATTGAACTTTTCACTGTCTTTTACCCACCCCCTAAGAGAATTTGTAAATTTACATAAAACTTAATTTTACCGCTTCTGTGAGTGGAATTTTGAAAATCTGAGAGACACGGTTAATATCAAGGCGTAAAATGTGGTTCAATAAAATAAAAATAATTTTTGGTGAATAGTAACTTTTTACTTTTATTTACCATGGTTAAAAGTAAATAGGGTAATTAAGGGTAAAAATGATATTATTAGTACCCTAACACATGTCCTAATTCTATTGGATAAGTGTAATTCGACCAAAAAAATCTTAGGAATAAAATATTACCCTTTAGTTCCACTTGTATTAGATTAGGACATTTAATATTATTTTATTTAATGAAGAGTTAAAATAGTTAAAATCAAAGTTTAATAACTAAAACATTTTCAATATAGGGTTATAAATAAGATAAATTAGACTATGAATATTCATTAGAAAGATAAAAAATTTACTACCTAATAGTATTTTATTTATAATTTTTATGCCTTAAATAATTTAAGTTATTTATGACACAATGTGATGCAGTAATTACATAAATAATGAAATATTAAAATAATTGATATTATTAATACCCAAATAAATGTAATTTGAAACTTTTTATGAATTACACTAATTTTATTGGTTAATATGACATTTTATTATTGATTTAACTAACTTTTTTTGAACTAATGATGTTATAATTTTTACAAAAATCAATTACCAAATAGTGTCAAAATTGACATAAAATAGTTTTTAAAACAAATATTATATTATTAATTGTTATTATATTCCTAAAAATATAAGGTTTTCCCAAATGACTTGGATAAGGTCATATATATTAATAATGAACCACTTTTGGTTAGTTTGGCTTGATATAGTAAGTTTATTAACGTTATAGTGTAAGAAAACAAGAAGACGCGGTAAAAGTTAAAATATTTAACTTAGAGTTAATTCTAAAATATAAGGTTAAAATATTAACATAAAATTGTCTAAAACCTATTGGATGAGATTATTTCGATCCATCCCCACCTTAGATTCTAAATAAATTAGTTTGGAGCTATTAAAAACCTAATATGACTTTATTATAAAAAAAATGTTTTAAGTTTTTACTAAGGTTCCCCTCTCCTCCCTTATAAAAGGGAACCCCTAACCTCTTCTCTTCACACCCTTTTGAGCCATGGATCTCGGCAAACCCCTGCCAATTTATCTTCTCCACTTCCCTAGAAACATTTTGTAGGTTCTGGTATTCTCAGAAGACCAACTCTACTTCCTTAAGAGGAAGCTTAAAAGTGGTGCGTCGAAGAAGAGGTAATCTCTTCTTCAGATTCTCTCAAGTTTCTTTCTTCTTCTTCAGTTGTCTCATTATAAATTAATAACATCAGTATTACTTATATAATGATATGTTATTATAAATATGAAATAACCCTATTTCACCTTTTATCCATCCTACGGAAAATGAAATCACCGCACATGCGTACGTACGGAATACCGTCTCCACGCCGTGGTGTAATCTGTTTTCGACCACCACCTTACTTGGATGGGTATAATGGTGTAAATAAATAACTATATATGATTATTTTAAAGTTATATTGATTATGAAATATTATACATACACTTAAATACAATTCCATGATCATGAGAATGATATCATCGCTCGTGCGTACGTACGGACTACCGTCTCCACGACACGATGAGATTCATTCTCCATGTTAACCATTAATGAATGATTATAAAGTATATATAATGAATAATAATGAAATATATGAAATAATAATGATATTTTATTTATTTATATATATGTGTATGTCATCTACTTAATTCCATTCAATTCAATAAGGAAACGAAAACAGCATTCATGCGTACGTACGGCCTACCGTCTCCATGAACGGTGTATTTCTTTCCATTTATAGATATATCATATATATTTATGTATATGATGAATATATATTATATATAAATCATGTTTTACATTATGGAATTAAGTAAATCAGGATATAAGTAATAATATCAAGAACAACAAGTCAAAACACGTACAATAAATGAAACGATTTTACCCAAATCGTTGCTTTTACATCAAATTTACAAAAGAATAGGTAATATAAAGTCATAAGTAAACTATATATTATATCATAACAGTGAATATGACTCTATAATAAGTCAATGACATTATTTAAATCATTATACAGGAGGTTCGGAAACATACGAAGCATATCGTACATAAGGTAAGGGATAACTATTCCAATCTCACTCTTATCTGAGATTGTTTATTCGTAAGTATTTACTGGGGTTTTTGTTATCATGCATGTCCCTATTTTCTGAAAATGTTTTCATGTATGTTTAATGTCATATTTACCCATTTTTTAATTTTACCACATGTTATGAAAGGAATTTTACTTTTTTTTACCACACGAGGAACGTTTTGACTTTTTCGACAAAAGTACGAGGGAAATGTTATTTTTAACTTATACGGCGTGAACAGATTTTTACCATTTCATAATGCATCATTTTCATAATGATTCCTATACAATATTTCATGATTATTTTCAAAAAAAACCCTTTTATTTTAAGATTTCATGGCATTTTTTGAAAAGAAAATGATTTTGAAGAAGAGAGGATATTTTCCTCAAGAATTCATTTCAAGTGTTTTATCAAAACTATTTTCCATCTAAGATGACATTATTTAGCATGTTTATGTTTAAAGTATAATGTCTCTATTATTTATATAGTGTTAGTTTTCTTATGATGAAATGATATCCATTTTTTTATATGGATTATGTTATGATGGCATGATATTTAAGAATCTCATTCTATTACATGGGTTATGCTATGATCTATGATTTATGATTTTGTGGAACCCGAAAGAATGATTTCATTATGAGATTGGTGGGACCTATATCTCCCTCAAATTCATTGGGTAAAGATATATATCTCATGAGATAGACATGGATGGAACGGTAAGTTAATCCGGTTTAGTGTTATAGGACTGGAACGAGGAGTGAACTCGATTCAGAAAGGGACTTTGTCAACTAAGATGGTATTGGCAGCAATGCCTTGGCTACTACGGAAATAATAACATGTGCTTAATGGTTTCCAAAATTAAATGCTTTATTCCCATGCTATTTTATCATGATTGATGATCCATTATGATCTATACTTTACGTACTGTCTTGTTTTATGTCATTGCTCAATATTTTGATGTTTAAATATTATGTTCATGTTTTGAATTTTAAATGTATATGGTTTGTTTTATTTTCTCCATGATTACCTTTATTGAGAATTTGATCTCACCCTTTATATGTTTTCTTTTCCCCAGGATATAAAGAAAGGTTTTAGGTAAGAAAAAAAGGATGATCTTTATGGGAGATGTTGAAGATCTTTCACCAAGATTAGAAGATTATATTTCGTGTTTCCAAAGACACTAAACTATTATGGTCCTTTGGTGTATGTTTCTGTTATGTATTAGATATTCCGAAAAATTAATGAAATGTCTATGTACGTCAATCTTTGGGTCTCTACACATATTCCTTAAGAGTATGTGTGTAATGGTAGTAGTTTTATGGGGCGCCTCGACTAACATTGAATGAGTGGTAATCTCCACTAACATGAACTTATCTCGTATTATATTTTGTTGAATCTTAACTTGTTGAAGTTTAGATTAGGATTGGTCAAGCGATAACCCCAGTGATTATACCTCCCTCCCAAGTTTCAACAGATGGGATTTAAACAGAACAACTCTACTAGTTGAGTCCATTGACTCTTCTTTCTGTATCAATTATCCTTTATCAAAATTTTACTTATAAACACTAATGATAATTTTAAAATTATTATCAAGAGTATAGTTCTCAATGATCTTATTGACCAACAGTCATAATTGACCAATGATCGTATAACGGCTAAATCCATATGGTCACATTTCTATTTATATTAAATTCATTAGAAAGGAGACATGGTTTTGTTGTGAATAATATATTATAACACATATTTTCAGGAATAAATTATCATACAAAAACTATGGATTATTAAAAATTCAATTGTAATAGTTTCATAAAACAATCAAAAACATAAACAGAAGAACAAAATATACAAATTCTACAAACAAGATTGAAGAAGAAAATTGTAAATAACTTACAGTGTCAGGTTCTATCCAGTCTAGTCGTCCTAATCTCTTCACGACTTCCCCTAAGTGTTCTGAGTCATCAATTCTCCTGGAAGATCCCAATGCTCACTATAAGAACCTCCCTAGACCAGATCGCATTCCTCGGGTTCTCGGATGGAGTAAGAGCACTGTTTTCAAAGCTCCACTAGAAGCGATACACCAGTAGCGTATCATGGAGTTTAGAAGGCATGGATACTCACCACCAGAGATTGGAAGGCATCCGACAAGGGTTTGGGAACTAGACGTGGGAGCTCAAGAAAACCAGTAAAGGAGAAAACGCTAGAATGAATCCCAATATGAAGCAACCAAGAATAGTGGTGATCAATGCCCCTGAAAATAGCCTACCATCCTCAATCAGATCATCTAATTAGTAGATGCCATACCATCAATACAAAACATAAATCTAATAGTTGCGATGAAACACAGTGACACTTGGAGGTTGAAGATCAACCAAGCGGTAAATTTAGTCAATGACCAGTACGTATTCCACAAATGATTAATGAGTCACCAGATGGGGATAATCAAACCAGACCGAGATAGTGGCACAATAAATAGGCCCATGTGGGAATGAACAGAAACCCAACATACATATGATCCAGTAAAAAAATACAGTATTTAAAAAAAATTAAATCAATTTTCATTCATGATAACAAATCAATATATAATGGTAGAAAAAATCAGTGCTAAATTCAATATGAAAAGATAAATCAGACGTCAAAATTGACAAATCTCCACAATTTTCATTTTAATTTGGTGATGTTTTTGCTCCTATGGTTATAGAATCTAAAAAAATTCAATCAATCTAAAAACAATTTGAATTTATAAATTAACACTTCTTTAGTCAAACTATCATCCAGGTTGATTCCTGTTTGTATCATCTTGACACACATGATTCCTGATTCCATAACATCTATAAAAATGTAACCTAATATCTATGTGGTTAAATTTATCATGAAATAATAAATTTTTGGATAGTTGAATTGAATATTGGATATCATAATACAGATTGATAACATAATTATAAATTCCAAGTTTATGAGAAAAATCTTTGATTCACAAAGCTTCTTTAAATGTATGGTTAAGGAAATATACTCAGATTCCATGGTTTGAAGAGAAAGCACATCCTGCATCATCTAATATTGAGTTAATTTTTTATGATAATCTAATGTGTAACATATTCTTTCCAATGCATAGAATGATTATTCTTGGATTTGAATAAGTTTCTTAATTGATTCATCTTTAGTCTACCCACTATCATCGAGGTCTACTTCAGTTTCAGTTATACTTTATCAGCTGAGCTCGATTTCCTCTTATTCAAATCTCACTTTTTTAAATCTTTTTATCGGTTCCAACTCAATTAAGTGTGATTTTATAACCAATCTATGATTATTATGCTACTATGAAGTATCTTTAGATATTTGGTTTGTATCCTAGGTGAAGTTTTTGGATATATCTGTTAATTCTTATGTGTTATTCTCAGATGATATCTTATGAGATTCTTCTTATGTGAGGAATGAAAGAGATATGTGAGGTTTAAACGTAATAAAAATAGTGGAACAATACCAAATAATAATAATTAAATAGATATTTATTTGTAAAAGTAAAAATCATGAAATCAAACAAAACAAAATACAAGAAAATAAAAGGAAGAACAAGTACCCAATATTTAACATGATTCGGTCCCCTGGAGACCTATGTGCACGGAAATAAGACCACCACCCATGCACATGTTTTTTTAATGATAAGGAAATATAAATAGATGTATAGTATATATAAACAAAAAAACTTCAACAAAATCACAAAAGATAAAACCGCTACAAACAAGACTCGAGAAAGAAACTGTAAAGAACTTACAATATCAAATGCTAAATGGTATGGATGTCCTAGTCTCTTCATGTATTCACATGACTATTCCAATTATTCTATGATCACTAAATATAAAAATATATCTAGAATAACCTCCCTAGAGTAGATTTTATTCCTCAGGTACTCGGCCAGGTGCAAGAGCGATGTCTTTAAAGCTCCACCAAGAGTAGTACAGCAGTACTGTACCGCGGAGTTCAGCAGACATAGATACTCACCACCAAAGATCGTAGGGCATCCAGATATGGTTTAAGAACTAGATGTAGGAGATCAAGATGACCAATAGTGGAGAAAAATCATGAATGAATCACAAGCTGAAGTGACCAAGCACTGGGGTGATCAATGCCCCCGACACTAGCATGCTCGCCTCAATCATAACATTCAATCAGGAGAGGCCACACCCCAAGCCCGAAACCAAACCCAACATCCGTGATGAAACATCGGGAAACATGGAGGGTGAAAATAAAATAGGAGGTGAATTTAATAAATGAAAAGTAAGTAATGAGTGAAGGATTGATGAGTCACCATTCGGGGATAAGCAAACCAGGTAGAGTTGGTGGCCCAATAAACAGGTCCATGTGGGAATGAAAAGCAACCCAACATACATATAATCCAGTAAAAAAATTGAGCATTTAAAAAATATTCTAATATATTTTCATTCATTAGAACAAATCAATCAAGAATTGTAGAATAAAATCAGTGCTAAAATTCAATATGAAAAGATAAATTGAACATCAAAATTCAAAAATCTTCACCATTTTAAATTGAATTTGGTGATGTTCATGCTCATATGTTAATAGAATTAGAAACAAATTAAATATATCTAAATAAAACATGAATTTAGACAACACAACTTATTTAGTAAAACAATGATCTGGGTTTATTCCTATGTGTATCTTATCAAGACACATGGTTCCTAATTACACTACATCTCTATCATAATGTATCCTAACATATATGTGCTTAGATTTTACATGACATACTAAATTTTTGGATAACTTAATTACAAATTTGATATTAAAATACACATTGATAACACAATTATAAAGGCCAAGTTTAGAAGATAGGACTTTGATCCATAAATCTTTTTTAACTGCCTCAATTAAGGAAATATACTCGAATTCCAGGGTTGAAAGAGAAATCACTAACTACATCAGTCGAGCTTTAGTTTCTTTCTTATTAGAACTATAATTCATAATGGATTCATGAAAATTCATAGAACTACACTAATTGGATTTGAAGCGGGTTCATCATTGATTCAGTTTCATTCCACCCACCAACTTTGAGGTCTACATTGGTTTCAGTCATAATTCTTCAATTGAGCTCGGGTTACTCTTATTCCAAGCTCACTAATGTGAATCTTTCATTCAGTTCCCACTAATTTTGGTGAGATATTCTCACCTGGTTGTTATTCTTATGTGGATGCGAAGTATTTTGAGATATATAGAAAGCATCTTAGGTGAAGACTTTTGAGATCTCAATGAAGTCTTACACATTCCACTCAGCTTATTTCTTACTAGCTTCTTCTTATACAAGAGATGCAAGAGATATTTATGAGGAATTCTTATGAGAATTGATGCTTCCAATCTTATGTACTACTCCATAATCCCCGCTTAAATATTATAAAATTTTAAATGGATTATCAACTAGACACCTTTAATGATTTTCTATCTAATTCATGAAAAAATTAATATTTGTGAAAATTTATCAAAATATAAATAGAATGAAATAAATGTGTAAGATCACCAAAAACTAATCTCATTGAGTATTCATTTCCAAATTCTAACAATTAAAATTTTAAATAAGTTTGAAAAAATAATATTTAAAATAAAAACATGGAACAATATAATTTCTAAATATATAACAATTAAAATAACTTCAATATAACATTTTAGATAAATTTAACTAAAATCAATTAGACTTTTTAATTATATCCCCAAAATACATTTCAACTAATAGTTCATAGTTACGGTAGGGTTATCCCTGATGAAACACTACTTCAATGTAGGAGGCAGTATTGCATGACCCAACCACAACAACAAAATAACACAAGAGGAACTGAGCCAAAAATTAGTTAAACAAACAAGAGATACAAAAAAAGTGGATGGGAAATAGTATATAACAAAACTTCATGAGAAAATAATTATGTGTAATACCTAAAACACATCTATCAACATTATATTTTTTCAAACCCTATTCTACCTCATGCACCACCGATCCTCTTGAAAACAACCAAAAATATCACTACAAATTGCAACCCCAAACCATCACCTTTGTTACCAATTATTGAGGGAGAATCCTGATCTCAGGATGAAAATCACTTATGAAATTTTTTTTGAGAAATATGATGAAATATGAAAGAGATATAAATAATAATAAATAAATCATCATGTAGGATTTTTAATGTGGAAATAACCTTTGATGCGGAGGATTAAAATATCATGGGATAATTTTAAGATATCCCTATGAATTAAATAGTACAAATCCAAATTAATGATCGAACTTGAATTACAAATGATATCATAGAAAAACCTATGTGAAAAACATACCCTAATATTCCTTCTTCTTCTCTTTGAAAATCACCTAAATCAAAATGCAGTGTTCAAAGATCCATCTACAACAAAATGGCACCCTTCTTTTGATAAAACACCACTTCCTTGAATATCTTTATCCACATACACGTCAGCCACACATATTCTTGCATCACCAGAAGGATTTTTATCTCTCTTATGATCTTTCCATCATGATGTACCACTGATCATCAATCGAGACACACCTTCTGACCACTGCAATCAAGAAAAATTTTGCTACATGGCCCTGATCAGCAATCTCATCACTGCTGCTTTGCACATGATTCATATCGATGTGTTGTATATGCTACCAAAAATGCAGTAACCCATCACATCGCATATCCATAATTTATTCCTGGTTTTCTTTCGCCGATGTGCCACATGGGCCACCTCAAATACAGTATCCCCTTTCCCCTTGATCTTTGTAGACTACATATTTAACATCCCTATACCTCCATTATCCACTAGCTTCTTCTTCTTTTAAAGTAATAAAATTTTCCATTTTAAAAAAAATAAGATATAAATTATTATATCTTAAATTTCTAAATCACCTTGTATCTTTTATATTGATAATCTAACACTTATCTCATCTAAATAGATATTAAATATATATCTCCCCATGAGTAACACATTCAACCTTATCTTTGGGATAAGATAAAAGATATCTCTAATTTAAAAACTATATTATCTCAAATTTGGAAAAACCTATAGGCAGAATCTAACAACATTACCCTTAAATTTATCTCAACTTATATCCTTTGAGATTTTGATATGTCTCTCTTTTTTAGCATAATCAGAGATCGTAGGTACTTAAAATTTAAAGAAAAAATCTATCGAAACACCCCAATTGAATCAGGACACACAGATGGCTAGGGAGAATTGGGAAGAATCCATTGCATAAAATCCCAAATAGTCGCATTGTGTAAAGATATCCCTAGAGCACTATGTAAAGGTCTTCACCAATTAAGTAAGGGTAAACCAGTGGTATATAAGAGTCAATTGACCACTATGTAAGGGTTAGCACCCACTGCATAAGGGTCCCTTGATCGAAACCATACGTTCGTGAGGGTACCATTGTCCTTGCATAAAGGTAATCCCCTATAATGCTCCACCCACCTAAGGTCTAATACGATATTTCATAATGGTAAGATGCTTCATTCCTCTATCACATAAAGTTAGACCCAAACTCATGTAAAGGTATCCTGCATATTACCGAACCTACATAATGGTATAAAACATTCCTTCATAAATTAATTCCCTACAACTCAAAACTTATAAATGGGTACAAAACCACTTATATAAGGGTAATCCTTAAAAAATAGAAGTTCATTTAAAGGTAACAAACCACTTATGTATGGGTAAAATAACCTCCCATAAAGGTAACCTTCCCTCACATAAAGTTAAAATATACTTTACGTGAGGGTAAAAAAATCCAAAAACATCCTATGAAAATTCTAAGAATAATAAAACTAAAATAAATGGGGGACATGAAATAGAATATTATTCATGGAATAAAAAAATAAAAAGACATAAAATATCAATTTTTAATTTCTAAACATACCAAATTTAAAAAATATAAACTTTACAAAATAAAATGTAAAAAATCACATGGATGGTGTTCTTGAAATCCTATATTATCTTAACCTATCAGTTGGTTTGGACACTCTTTACTAAAAAAAGCCCCTAAGACAAAAAATGATCAGCCTAGACTAACCAACTACCTAGAATGTATTGTCCCAGATAATGAATGACTAAATAACTCATGAGTTGGGGGTGAATTTAGATCTTAAAAAAATTCTTCAATATAATACCACCCTCTTTGATTTTTTATAGTTTTATTCCTTCCTTAAATGTATATAAAATGGAAATATGAAAACATGCAGAAATTAAATTAAACATAGAGAATTATTTTGGTTCAAGGAATAGAAATACCCTAGTCTAATCCACCAATGCTATGCTCTATGAGCTTGGTGATTTTCACTAAAACAGCCATTTTACTAAGGCTCCCAACTGATTACAAGTAATTGTCACTTAGTACAAAGGTCCAAGTGCTTTAAACCAAGATATCCCTTTATATGGACTATTCATGATCTAAACCAAACTATTAAACTAAGTGATAACATAATGAAATAAATAGAAACATTGTAAGGAAGTTTTTAGCACATAGTTGCAAGAAGTAACTGATAGTAGATGAAGATTCATCCTGAGAAAAATGATAGACTTAAAAGTGTATCCTGGGATGATCTTCAATACAACTAATAGATATTGATAAGTACAACACGAATGACTTGTGTTGTTCTATGTAGAGGTCTTAAACATTTTCTTTTGAGGAATTCAATAGGAAATCCACTATCATTCTTCTTCTTCTTTTCTTCCCTATTTTTTGTAGAGGCTTACTAATCCTTTTATATTCCTATTTAAACTTGAAAATAGATCAAATATCATTTTCAAAAAACATATACAGAAATCTTAATGTGATTGGATATTAAAGACATTTATCCGAACCTTCCAAATAGATGAATTTCTTTAATAGAAGAAATCATATCATTCTTTAGATTTCCCTATTCAAGAAATTCTTCTAAATAATTATCTTTCATTAAATAGATAAACTTATTTTTTGTTCTATAAATAAATGAAAAAACTTATCAAAAGATTAGAAAATTAATCATGACATTTTGTAGTACTATGATACAAACTGAAAGCACAACTCATAGTAAGATAACTTCTCATAAGAAAAAACAATTCTTCCTCATAAGATAAGATATATTCAGTGGAGCATTAGATAATTATACAACGTAAGATGAATATATATTGTGATGAAATTTATAACATCTTCACTTAAAAGAAAAAATTTCTTTTATATATTCATTCTAACTAGACAATTATTCAGGGAAACTTAGTAAAACTTCATAAGATAAAGTATTATATTGTTCCTTCTATTTCTGAGTAACTGAATACATTCCTCGATTCTAGTAATATAAAATTATTTAATATCATAATATAAATACCTAAACATATAGCGTAAGATAAATATAATGTGACACTTGAGGAAAAATTTATTAGAGTAAAAGTATGGATTTTTTGAATCATCAAAACACAAAATATGGAGATATATTGCAACAGTATATTCATTGAAAAAATATCCTCTTTTTGATGATCACAAAACCCATGTTATGGAAAATAAAACATTTCCTTTACTAGATTTTAATTTTTCAAAAAATATATATTCTTTTTCTTTTACTATTTTTTTAAAAAATATAATATTTTTTATCTTTTCCTTTTCTTATCCCCCTTTTTGTGATATCAAAAAGAACTATAATAAGAAAAATATTTTATATTGCACAGGAATATGAGTTAATCATCTAACACTACTATTGATAAATACAACTTTGGAAATAAATAATGATCATAATGACACATTGAAATATTATAAAAAAATAAATAAAGAGAAAAAAGATAAGGATTAAAATGAAATTATACAAAAATAGCATTAAATTTCAACAAAACAATTAATCAACATAAGATAAACCTTGCATAAAAATATTAAGAGTATTAAAATAAAGATAAGGTATAACGATCAAGAAAAAGATATTTTAAGGTAAAAAATGGAAATGTTTGAATTCCATTAAAAGGTGAAATGATTCAAATGTTTTTAAAGCACCCAACCACTTCAGAAACCAATTTCATGACATTTAAAGGGATGAGTATCAACTGATTTGATAAAAATGACTCTTTTTAGGTGGTTTATTGAAAGAGATGGGTTGATTGTGAGGTAATGAATACGAGGGTAGATGAGCATTAGGTGTTGTGCCAACAACATTGCCTAACATTGTAGAAGATGCTCCAAGACTATCATAATCTCCATGAGAAACCCTAACTAGTGTTGACTAAATGTTGTGAGAAGCATTTTGTTACCTCACCATATTGAAATTAGTTGTACAAGTAAAGATTAATTTAAAGAATGGTTTGGGTAAGAATAAATATGTTTCTTCATAAAACCTTAAATGTTCCCTTTAATGATTATCTGATGGATCAAATATCTCTTTAAGATATTGGGAGGCATATGGTTAGCAATCAATAATCGGAAGTCCATTAATCCTTCTCCATAAAATTTGAAAAATAACTTCAACACAAGTATATTTTTTTATCATTTCATGATTACAATGTTCTAAAATATTTTTAAGACAATTCCACACTCTTTGAGAAAAGTTTACAACAAAGTTATGTAGGTATCCTTTATTTACACAACTAGATAACAGGTTCCTTATAACTTCAAACATATTATCTCACATTATCATGATAGAAACAATTTATTTTTCCTTGTAGGTTTGAACTCTTTCTAAGGATGATAAAAATTCAGCAACTTTCACTTCATCATCATCCATGTAGTTTTTCTTGAGATTGTTTACTATAGTTTTCTGAAGATCTTCAACTTTATTCTCTATATCATTATAGTTTTTTTAAAAAGATCCATCTAGATTCTATATAAGAGTGATTATGAAACTTGTATCCTTATTTACTTGAATAGAGTTTTCCTGATATTCTTTCAGCCTCTAGTTGGGAGTAGATCATGATTATTTTTTGGAATTGTTAGTAGATTACTTTATTGAAACTGATAATCTCATGATTTCATCTATTATAGTCCTATAGAGATTTTTCTACATCTCTCTTAACATAACTTCACATTCAAGAAAATATATAACTATAATTACCAAATAAATGGCTTGAGATAACTTCATTATCCTTAACTGAACATATGAACTATGCCTAGTTCAAACAAGAGTTTTTTCTAAAATATTTTCCCAAAAAGACTATACCAATGGTCTTATTTATCAAACATCATCTTTTTATGCCATTGGTTCACATAATGTTTTTATTTCATGATTTAATTCAAAAAATTCAGCCTCAAGGGTTTCAAATTCAGGCACTAATTTTAAAAATCCTAGTTGAAATGGTTTAGAGATACATTTATTAAATTCTAGTACTTCTTCATTTACATCTCCTAGAGGAACATGGGAAACTATTTCCTGATGGACCTTAAGACTGTCTCCTTGAACTGATTATTTTTTTGGCAATGGTGGGAATGTAATTTAAAATATGAAATTCCTGATATTCTCTCATTTTAGCTCTTTTTTCAACCATCTTTTCCAATTCTTGATAGTGGGAATCGATAAGGTTCAAAGGCACTCTCAGTATTTATTACATTATATGGTCCTCACTGGTATAATAAATCTAGGTAATAGTTGAGGCTATCCTATCCTTTTGAAATTGAATTGGTTCTAAGGAATAAATATAAGGGGTTCTTTCATGATGGTTTTTCTGATGGTCAAACAAAAGAATAATTCAAACTCTTCTACTAAGAGTTAGATGTGATTCATCCTCTTGAGGCTCTCTAAACTCATAGTAGTGAGATAAATCTTCCATTATTACTAGAGTGTCCAAAAAACTAGATCGCTCCCCCAAAGTTAAGGCATGTTTTATTTTTTTCATTGAGTAAAATGGAATCAACTTTTTCTAGGAAAAAAATACAATGTAAGAAACATTTTCTTAAAACACTTCCATTTAGGTTGGTGAAACCATGAAAATATATTGCTTTATTATTATCCAGATAAACTTTGAAAATTTGAAATACTGGGGTTAACATTTATCCATATGGGTAAAAGTTTAAAGACTTATTTTGGACATGGAACATATATCGTAAGTTATAACATGCAAGGTTCACATGATTTTCTAGAATAAAAAAAATAAAGAAAAGAAATAACCAGAAAATGAAATTTCTGTAACTCACAATTTTGTTGAGAAATCCCTGACTGGATGAACTTGATCAAAACATTTATTTCTAGATCCAAGATCTTCACTTAATTTCTCTCAATCAAATTAGTTTCAAATAAAAATTTCATGATATCAAAAGGAGTAACACCATCTAAGGTAGATAAAGAGGTATTAAATAATGAGTATCCTTTGTGAGGAACTTTCAATGCTTCATCTATCTTGACGGAGGTTAGCAAAAAATCTTTTTTGTTGACAGTTTCAAAGAGTAGATCATCACCATAAAAATAGTTAAAAACAACTGACTCATAGAACTGAAGAACTTATTTCTTGAAAACTACTAGGGTTTATGGCACATAAAAACATATTCCTACCCCTGATGGTTAAAAACCTTCTTTAGTAGCATGTTTGTTCTGTTCATCCATCAAAAATTGATATCACGTTCTCTTACTACATTTATTGGAATTCATTGAAATTTCAATATTCTGGTTGAGACATCATTGATTATCTTTATTTTTCCCATTCACAGAGGATGTGGAGAGGTTTTAAGGTTAGGGTAATGAGATTTTGAACAAAGATAAAGATAGGGTTAAAAGTATTTCAATTCATTTTGCGCTTAGAGTTGATACCCAGTCCTTTTTTTGTTTACGGTAATCAAGGGGTCGTGCATTAATTGTAGGGTAATTATGTCTAAATATAGGTGACTTGGTCTATTTTATGTGACCATTACTCAAAAAAATATATATATAATATTGAATTGAAACATATAACAGGTTTACTAAATATAAAAGAGATATAAAATATTATTTTTTGAAATTATGCATACCTAATTCTGACTTAATAAATCAAATCTATCAGTAGAAATGGGTTTAGGGAAAATATATGATAATTATATTTCTATGCAAACAAATTCTAAAGAGATATCATCTTTCTATGGATGGTCTCTCAAGAAATTATTTCAGAAATCAATGTGCTTTTTATTGAATAATTAATTTGATTCTTTGAGATGTTCAAAGCACTTGGTTTATCACATCTAATTTGAACATGATTAAAGTTAAATTTAAAATCATTTATGGTTTGTTTCATCCATAACACTTATTCACAAAAACATCCTATGGAATTATATTCAGTTTTGGCAGTTGATAGTGCTATATAATATTTTTTCTTACTTGACCAAGACACAATGTATTTACCAAGAAAATGGCAGGTTCATGAGGTCATTTTGTATCTAATATACAACTTGAAAAATCATCATCTGAGTATGAAATCAAATTAAAATCATAGGTTTTTGTAAAAATAAGATAAATATTTATGGTTACATTTATGTAACTTAAAATTCTTTTCACAACATTTAAATGTGATTATTTATGATTTTATTGAAACCATGCACAAACAAATACTAAAAACATAATGTATGGTCAACTTGCAGTAAGGTACAACAAACATCCAATGATTCCTCTACACAACTATTTGTTGACTAGATTTCCAATTTCATCTGAGTCAATATGGATATTTGAACTCATAGAAGTTGAGTATTAATTACTATTTTCTTGTCCAAACTTCTTATGTATGTTGAGTATGTACTTAATTTGATTTAAAATATTTCCAAAATATTTTTGATAAACATTAAATCCTATAAAATAGTTTAGTTCACCAATCATACTCATTTTAAAATCTTTTTCATATGTTTTGAAAATTAATTTCAAACTTTTTGATTTTTTATTTTGAAAATAACATCATCTACATATATTTTTACTATAAAAATATCATAAAAAGAAGTTTTCTTAAATATTGTAGGATTTTTTGTTCCTACTTTAAAACCATTTGATTAAAAAAAGAACTTAATCTTTTATACCGTGTTATTAGAGCTTGTTTAATTCCATATAGACCCTTAGTATGTTTAAACAATTTTTTTTTTAAAATGAGGATATTCAAACCCAAGAGGTTGTTTAATGTAAACTTCCTCCAATAAAAAATCATTTAAAAAGGAAGATTTTACATCCATATTATATAATTTTAAATTAACAAAAGATAAATATGCTAAAATGATTCTAAAATATACTAATCTAGCTATGAGAAAAAAATTTTATCCATAGTCTATTCCTTATTTTTGATTATATCCTTTAGCTGGTATTCTAGCTTTATTTCTAGTTATCATTCCATGATTATCTTGTTCGTTTATAAAGACCCATTTTTTCCAATTATAAGATTGTATGTGAGTCTTTCAACTGGTTTTCAAACCTTATTTATTTAAAATTTATTTTTTTATTCTTTCATTTCTAAGACTCAACATTCATTAGATAAATCTTCTTTAATAGATTTAGGTTCTAATTGGGATAAAAAGGTAGAGAATTATGGTAAATTTTCTACATTTCTTCTAGTTCTTACTCCCACTTCTAGGTTTCAAATGATTATTTCTAAAGGATGGTCTTTAAGGTTTTTGGGTGTTCTGGGAAACATAATTTCTAATTCATTAGTGTCTACCCTTTTTTTATTCAATTTAAAGTAAACAATTTTCAAGTCTTCATCCTTGTTGTTATTAAGGAGTGGTCCATGTCTCATATTTTTGACTCGGTCAATTTGATAATTAATTTGAGTCATTTTGTGGCCGAATGGATCTGTTTTATAAAATTTAACATGAGAATATTCTTCAACAATTGTCAAATTTTATTAAAAACTCTATAATATTTTAATTAGTATAATCTCTTAAGAAGATACCTTCATCATCCTTTGGATTGAACTTTCCATTATTATACTTGGTGTTTGAGATGTAAAACTTACATATAAATACATTGAAGTGTCCTAGATTAGTTTTTCTATAATTCCACAACTCTTAGGGTGTTTTATTTAAAATAGGTCTTATCATTACTCTATTTATGATATAACATGTTGTGTTAACAGCATCATCCCAGAAATGAGTGGGCATGTTATGTTCTCATAACATAGTCCTAAAAAATTCTTGAAAAGTATTATTTATCCTTTAAATAATACATTATTTTGAAGTGTCATGGGGGGGAAAATATATGTTTAATTCCTTAGATAAATAATAATTAAATAAATGATTCTCAAACTCGCTTCAATGATCACTTTTCAAAGACACAATTTTTTAAATCTCTTTAATTTTGTACAAGTTTATAAAAAAATTTAAAAACATGGCCGAATTCACTTTTAAGTATCAAAAAGTAAATCCATGTAAATCTTGAAAAATCATCAACCAACACATAAAAAAATGTCTTACCAGCAAGACTTACAGTTATAATTGGTCCGAACAAATCCATATGGATAATCTCAAGAGGTTTAGAAGTAGAGACTTCTTTAATTGGTTTGAAAGATGACTTTTGTTGCTTTCCCATTTGGAATGAATCACATAATTTCTTTCTATTCAATTTATGATTAGGAAATTTAGAAATCAAATTTATTTTAGAAAAATTTCTTAAAGAATGAAAATTGTAATGTTAAAGTCTTTTATGCCAAATGCATGATTCATTAATTTCAGAATTTAAATAATTTACATTTTTTCTACACAGTGAGTTAAGATCTATTGTGTAATCATTATCTATTCTAGGTGCTCTAAATTTGAGATATTTATCCTTAAATACTAATTAGGGATTATTAGATTAATAAATAGAATATAAATTATCACAAATCTGAGAAATACATATCTGGGTGTGCTTTAAGCCTTCAACATAAAGTAATTTTTTGATAAGGATAAACATAGAATTTCCAATTAAACTAATTCCAACTATCATTCCTTTTAATTTATCTTTAAACATGACATATCCTCTATCTAATTTGGATAGAGAATAAAAATAAGAGTAGCATCCACTCATCTATCTTGAAAAACCACTGTCCATGAACCATTTTTTATTTATATTTATTCTTCCAGTTTCCTACAACGAAAAATCAGAGAATATATTTTTTTGGTACCCAAATTCTTTTGGGCCTGGAGATGTTAGAAATAATATATTAGGCATCTAGATTTTATTTTATTTTTTAGAAACCTTTTAAATTTTTTTTGAAATGTAATTTGAAAGGAAAAAATATTTCATTCCACAAACTTCAGGATTTTTTAATTCAAAAATATTTGAAACATGTCATATTTCACCATAATGAAAACAAGTAACACTAAGATGGTATTTATTTTTTGAACAAGGAACAAAATATTTTCTATAAAGATTATACTTTTCACTGTGGCTTCTAATTCCAAATTTTTATTTTCTAGGATGATTTTGTCCAATAATATTTTTTAAATAATATTCTTATTTTTTAAATATACTAGAAGCATATTTGAAATTTTGAACCTCCTTCTATAGGTTTTCAATTGTTTTGAATTGTTCATCAATCCAAACAGTAGGTTTTTATAACTTATTTTTTAAATATAAAATTTTATTGTCCATACATTCTTCTTCATTGGAAACTTTATCATAAAAATTTTGAAGGTATTTATTTTTATTTTTTTAGACTTTCATACTTAATTTCCATCATGGTGTAGTATTCATTTAATTATTTATATGAATAATTTATTTTTCTGATTCGTGTTCTCGTTTAGAATAATAATAATTTACCTCATATGATTGTACCATAAATCATATGTAATAATTTTTATTTGAATCTTCCATTTCTAATTCTAATGATATGCATCCTCTAGAGTCTTTTGAAGTACTCCAGTTATCCTTAATTGCTTTCTTAGACTTCTTATATCCACTCTTTTCAAAGTACTTATTTCCATCTTCTTATCGTATTTTATTTTTGGACAGTCCAGATTGATGTGTCCTATCTTTTTTCATTCATAGCATCTCAACTATATAGAGTTGTCACCATGCTTTATGTTCTTGTTTAAGGATATTTTGAAACCTTTACTTTTATTATATAATTTTTTGAATTTTTGAGAAAATTGGGCAAGCTCATCATTTGGTTTTCCTTTCATTGAGAATTATTCTTCTTCTAATGATTTAGAAATTTTCTTTAATTTTGATCTTTCTATCATCTTTATAAGTAAGAAACATTCAAGGACACATTTTTCTCCTTGATTATTTTATACACTTTACTTATTATTTCCATTTCTGCTTCATACATCATGAGAGTTCCGATGGGATATTTTATTTTGAAGTTCTTTATATATGTTGATTGTCTGATAACAACTGATATTCTACTCCATTTATGTGGTATTACTCTGATAACCTTTAAATATTATTTAGGCTAAGTGATAGGTGTTTCTAGAGAATAAATGTTGTTCACAATCTCAGTAAGTCTTCCATTTAGTTGAGTAATGATTTCTCTTTCATCTATTTTGAATGTATCAAACTTATATATGGTTGTATCATATATGAGGGATTCAAAGTTGTTAGTGCCTTCATCTATTTTGAATGTATCAAACTTATGTATGGTAGTCCATATTTCATGCATTGTCTGACATTGAGAGATTTTGTTTAACTCATCTGGTCATAAATAGTAAATGATAGAATTCATAGACTTACAGTTTAAATTATAATTCTCTTCTTCCATATAATCCCAAGTTTCAGGTTCTATTTTATGAATTTAATAGGGATTAACTGCATTGAGGTAGACTTTCAAACCAATATTTTTTAAATAAATGATCATACAATCTTTCCAACAACCATAGTTTTCACTATTAAAGTATGGAGCTTTAACCATTGAAATACCTTCTTAGTTGTCAGTTATAACACTTGTTTGATGATTGATCTTTGGACTTTAACCTTTGATAGTTGTGAACTCAATAGTGACAATATATGACACCAATAGTTTTCCAAGAAGATGAATGGCTGAATAAATCAAGAGGGGTGTGAATTGAGTTCTTAAAGACATTCTAAAATATAAGACCACCCTATTTTGAAGTATTCTAGTTCAATTTGTTCAATAAGAGTGTATGAAATACAAATATGAAAACATTTAGAAAGTAAATTGAACACATATAAATATAGTGTTTTAGGGAATAATAACCCCTTATTACACTCCACCAATGCTTTGCTCTATGATCTTGGTGATTTTCATTAAAATAACTCTTTTACATGGGGCTCCCAACTATGTAAAAGAAGTAGTCACTTAGTACAAAGGTAAAAGATCTTTCAACAAATATCTCCCTTTATAAGATATTTTCAAGATATTAAGAACACTCTTATAGTGAGTGCTAACATGATGAGATAAATAGAAACTTTGTAAGGAAATTTGCAGCACACAGTTGCAAGCAGTAACTGATAGTAGATGATGATCTGTCATGATAAAAATGATAGACTTCAAAGTGTATCTCGAAATGATATTCAATGAAATTGATATATCTTGATAAGTGCGGCATGAATGACTTGTTTTGTTATTTTTCTAGGTATTCAATGTTTTATTTTGAGGTATTCAACAAGAAATAAACTATCATTATTTTTCTTCTTTTCTTCCCTACTATTTATAGAGGCTTACTAATACTTTTGTATTCTTGTTTAAACTTGAATTCATATCAAATATAATGGTCAAGTGATATAGATAGAGATCTTTATGTGATAGGATATTAAGGACATGCAGTTTAAACTTCCAAATATAGGAATTTATTTGGAAGCAAAAATCTTCTCATTCTTCAGGTTTTCCAATTAAAGCAATTATTGTACAGATTGATCTTTCCTTAAATAGATAAACATATTTGATGTGATTTAAATAAATGAAGAGAATTATCAAAAGATTATTAAATTAATCATGTCATTATACAATACTAAATCTTCATAAGATACAAACAGAAAACACAACTCATAGTAAGATAACATTTCTTAGGATAAAGCATTTCTTCCTCGTAAGATAAGATATCTTCACTACAGCGTAAGATAATTCTACAGAATAAGATAAAAATATAATGTGATGAAATTTATAACTTATTTAATTCATAGAATTAATTCCTTTCATATTATCATTCTGACTAAATGATTGTTCTGATCATCTTAATAACACTTTATAGGATAAATTCATATGTTGTTCTTCCAATTTCTGAGTAAATAAATACCTTCCCCAATTCTTATAATATAAAATTCTTGCATATCATAAGATAAATACTTAAACACATAGTGTAATATAAATATAATATGAAACACTTTAGAAAAAATATTGAATAAAAGTAGGAATTTTATGACTCATCAGCACACAAAAAGTGGAGATATATTGGAAAAATATAATCTTTGTAACAACATGTACCACAATGGAACATGTATACTCATACCAACACATCTGATGTTAATAAATACTAAAATATGATTATAAAAACAAAAATAATATAACCAACAACATTAACTAGAAATCATACCATCGCTTAATTGTGTTTCTCATCACATACCCAAAACCAATGGAACAGATTCAACCAGAGGTCTCGGTCATCTCTCCTGTGTCTACAGGACACCAAAAGAAACCAGAGCAGTAAAAAAATTCTCTATCAAAAATAAACAAGGAAAAAATTCCAAGTATAAAAAACTCAAAAGTGAAATTATGAAAACCTAGGATAAACGTATATGGATATTAAATCCTTTTTTCATAATATTTCATAAATTATACAAACACAAGCCAAAAACCTCATTATTTTTGTGAATTTGGAAAATTGGAACACAAAATTATAGTATGCTGGAAGATCATAAATGTTTCCCAAAAAGATCATTCCCTTTAGTACTCCTAATTAAAACCTTTCCTTATAAATTGGTGAAAGGAAACATAAGAAAATGGTTAGCTCAGATGCTTAGTAATGGTAAACAAGGAATATATGTAAGCATAAACATGAGTATAATGGTACGAGAGTGTGATAATAACATTAGAAGATAATACCCTTGTTTCCCGTAAAATGTGTGTCCTAGTTAGGAATCACTATTTCTGAACGGTTTCCAACAGACTTATTTATGGAAATAGAAACACCCAATGGTTATTTGTGAAAAGGGACTTGATTTCCAAATGCAGGCACTTGTTAAGGATTTTGACCCACGATGCTTAAGAACTCATATTGGTCGAGAGGATGGGATTTCGGGCTTATCGCACCCTTTTAAGGAGGAATTATTGCCTAATCCCAGACTCTCTTATATATTTAAGATTTGTTTATGAATATTTATTATTTTACCAAGCATAATTTAGGTTACCATGGAAATTTTCAATCAATTATTAGCATTTGTATAATTCAGAATCATCCATATGTATTCAATGTTCTCCATAAATGGAGATATATGTATGTATTAGATGTTCTCCATTAATGGTATCCTCTCATATACTACTTAGAGATTCTTTGTTCATTGTTATGATGATGTTTGTTTTTAAGACACTTAGTGGGGAACTCTTTAATTTATCGTCATCTAGGGAAACAAAAGTTGTTTTGATGTTGGGATCAAACCCATAGGTGGGATTCCTACTTATCCTTGTGAAAGGAATCATAACCCATGTAGTTCAGTTCCATTTAATGGGGCACAACATACCTTTTAAGGTCGTGTGATAAGTTCCCCAACCATATAGTTTAATTTTGTATGGTAAGGAAATATAGTCAGAAGGTTCCTAGTCAAAGCTTGTGTGGGACATAGGCCTAAGTATACCATTGAAATCAGAAGAAATATGAGCTCCCAAGATGAATTGGACCTTACTGGGGATATGTACTGAAGAGAACATGGTTGATTCGGAATGTTGGGTTTGAACCTTATGGAGGCTTCCTACATATCCCATTTGGATAGGAATCAAATCTCATGTATTTTGGTAAGTCTCATAGGGGAGTACAGCTGATTGAGAGAAATAGGTTGGGGATTAATCCTAAAGAGGATGCCCTTATAAAAGGGTCCACAAGAGATGTCTTAACTAATGAAGATTTAGGGGGTTTTAATTCATGGCCTATTCCTAAGGAGGATTCCTAGATTAAGGGAATTAGGGTTGGACTCCTGATGAGGATGTCCATTGAGATCAGGCCCTAGGTGAAGGATTCCTACGTATCCAAGTTAGGGTGGGAATCAGAGTTTCCATAGTTCATTCCATTTTGGGATTACACCTAGGAGGAGGCCCGTGGAGAGGGAATGATTTCTTATTTCATGGATGATATGATATAGAACTTGGTCCTTGATAAGGATTCCTATATATCCCAGTTATGGTGGGAATCAGAGTTCTCATATTTTATTACATTTGGGGGGATGTTGTGATCATTACAAACCTATAATACCACGTGAGTCATGCTCGATGTGAGAAAAAAAGAGGGTGTGAATGATTCAATAAAACACAAACACCATCTCCTCTACTGATGAATGAGGACGAGTCTATGGTAGAAGAGGTCAGGGAGACCATAGAGGAGGTTGTGACTATGACACTTCCCTCTCTACACTTTACATTAGATGATGGTCTAATGTAAGGAATGAGTGAAGGCGAAGGAAGTATAGAGTGTGGATACTGAAACCTCTTATATGAAAGTCTAGGGGATTACACTAGAATTTATGCCCTGAAATGGGTCATTTATTGGGGAGGGAGACTTTTCATTTGTCAAAAGGAAAAGAAGGTGTGAACAGTACCCTCCCTACTAGAGACCAGAGGCCTCAGGTCTTAGAGATGATAAGGGGAGGACATATTCCTATCCCTAGAATCCTTGACCAGAAACTCCTCAATATTGTCTCATGGGTAAGGGTCTATGTGACCATAGATATCCAAATCCACGGACACTCTGAGGACCCTTACCCTTTGGTGGGACATGTGTGGGAAACCGCTAACCAAAGATATCCAAATCCAAAAGGCAGACATGAATATGTGCCTTTTCCTAAGATTTGGTAAATCAAGAATCTTTGGTGGTAGTTTCAACTTAATACCTTTCAATCAAGGGATCCAATGAAGGAAAGGCCCTAACATGAGTGGCTGTGAAGGAGGATTCATGGAATGCTCGAGCAAGCTGAAGGGGTGAGGTGAGACAGGAAAGGGTTCTCAAGTAACTGGAACACAGGAATGTGGAATGCAAGTAGACTTGGGAGAATTGGTTTCACCTTAGGTAATGAATAACATGGATTAATATACATAATTGATACTTGGCTAAAGGCTTCAAGAGTCTTCATAGGTATTCCCTAAAGTGGGGCACGCAACTTCCTACTAAGGAAGGGTGGTCACACAAGTGTTATAAAATTAAGTAGGTCGAGAGAATTAGTTGCATAAGTTTTGTTAATTTTTAACACTTGGAGAACCAAAGTCTCCATATCCCCCCCCCCTTTTATTCCCATGTTTTAAGTGTTATGAAAATACCTTGAAGGTTTTAGAGGTCTAGAGAGAAGCACTAGGGCGATCAGAGCATCAATCAAGATTCAAGGAAATTCATCCATAAAAATGAAGACCCAAAGGGTCTATTTATAGAAAAATATGGTACCCTGAGTGATAGTGACTTGGTGCACAAGTGATGAGGTGGCATGCAAGTGACAGGCACATAAGTACTTATGTGACGCTGATGATTCGAGCTGCCTTGGGAAAAACAAATCCTGATCCAATGAAAAACATGATATTTTACAAATATTTTTTCCTATTTCTTCTAAGACAGTCCCCTTTGTCACTATTTTATCCATGTGATGGAACAGAGTTTCAACAAAAGCCCCCCCCCCTTCAGGACTGGATCTAATTGAAAAGAGGGTCTAATTCTGAGGTAAAATGTGATGAAAAAGGAAATGGGTCTCTCAAGTTTCTTGGTTTTCATGCAAGATGGTGTCCCAAAAGTATTATTCAAATTCAATATATAGGGGCTTCATTTAAGCAAAAAAATCATAAAGGATTTGGAAAATTTATCTCTCCACATGCATGTCTAACTCACCGATTTTTTCTTTTGCTGAGGATTTTTCTATTCACATAAGTACATTATGTATGATACTTGTGCACCCAAACTTGAGCGACATACTTGTGCACTGAAGTTTCACTTGCATGCCTTAATTCCTTTGTCATTTTTTTTTTATTTTTGAAAAAAATTAAAAAGGAACCTACTATGAAATGAATTTTATATTTCTTTGTAGTTTTAAATGGCTCCCAAGAGAATTTCCACTACTGATGAATTGGCTAGTAATCAAACTTAAGAAATTATGGAGATTATAGGGCATGATTACTACAATGTCTGTAAAACTACTCTTCCTAATTTGTAAATGTATTTGAAGAAGTGTCACAATGAATTTATGAAGAGAAATTATCTCCCGTTGTATGGTTATGGTCATTTGTATGAAGCCAATATACCAGATTTGAAGAACTATGTCTCGACCTCTTGGTTTCAAGAATACAAGAACTTTTGATCTGCTAACATTTCTTGAGCAGGAACATATATCAATGATGGAATGAAATCCAAATCTCGTGTTATGTATCACAACCTATGTGATCCAGATTTAAAACAACACTTAGTTGAACTAAAGCCATGCTACTATTCGTCCATCTTCTGAGATTCTCAGATAGATTAGTCGATATGATGGAAGAAAAGTTAGGACTTTCATCCAGGAGGGGGTATGAAACCTGCATGGATATGGGCATATTGGGTGTGAAAAATGTGTGTGTAGTTTAAAGATGATCTGAAAGGCTCTGGAATTTACAAATCCATATCGGTAGGTAAAACCTACATATATAGAAATGATGATTTTGTGCTAGATATATTGAGTCGATGGAGTCTAGAGGTGAATTACTTTCATCTGATGCATTGAGAAGTGGGAATCATCTTGTGGGATATTTATAATATTTCCAGATCTTCAATACTTGGGGATATGTATAATGAATTCACTCCTCCCAAGGAAACATGGAAGGATGCAGAAAAGACACCATCCTTGTCATGTGAGCTACTCAATATATCTCACAGGATCAAGAATGCAAAGCCCCACGCAAGAGGGGATATTCATCCAAATGAGTGGATGGAAATATTTCTGATGAAGAAGAAGGAGAAAGGTCACACCTACATGTTTCCAACAATATATCCCAAGGTGGAAAAGATAGGTACACTTGGAACCTTCTATCCAACACTAGGGAAAGGAGAATTTGAAACATGGTGGTATGAATTAAACTATAAAATTCCCACCAAGACGCGTCTTGTGAGTTTCCTGGCCATGTAGCTCATTTTATATTTGTTGTATGTCCAACATTTCAAAGGTAGTGTAAGGCCTAGAACATTTATTATAGAGGCCATGCTGGTAGAGAGGAATATGGTGGGATTGTATACCCCTATTCTGGAAACTATTCATAGGATATTTCTTCATATCCATGGAGGGAAGTATCCTTTCAGAATAGAGGGACCATTCCAAGTTATGTGGGGATGGAATGTGACTCACATAAAAACCTATACTATGAATAGTGGGATCTGGGTCATAGGGATTTTTTTCAGACCATTTTTTCAAGATTTCTTTGATATTCAACCCATGTCCTTGACACCTCTTGACATTAAGGCAAGGTTGAGAATGTCCAAGGAAGTCCACTTCTTTCCTTATGGGAATCCACCGATAAGAATATTTATTGATGACATGATGACTAACATAGAGTAGAGGGAGTATATGATATCTTGTAGAGATGGTGTATTGGCCACCAACATTGATGGTGAAATAATATTAGTGGCCTATTATCCTTACATATTTTCATGCCAATTCAAATGTCTACAATAAATTAATGTATCTCATTTAGTGTATGTTAGACTGGAACACCATTCAATGGTGGCTCGATAGCTATGCCTACTAATGACCATGGAGAAGATAGGGGTAGTGTTTAATCATCATTTAGTTGATGTATAGAACATATTTACTATCTAGTATGATAAATCTTGGATTGCATCATATCTGAAAGGTGATCTAAACAATGATATCCCTTGGGTTAGAGTAAAGAGAGGGAGTAGAAATAATCCTCTCATTTAGAAAGTGATTCTTAAGCTTCAGAGGATGATTCATCAGAGTCAAAGGGTGATGATGACAAGGCTCCTGGATCAAAAAATCAACCCATTTCAAGATACAATCCTCTTACTAGAATCAAGTGGGATACACCAACATCACTTACTGATGTTGCACCTAGGTTGTCCAGTCATCATCACCCAGATGAGATTTGGGTTCCTTTTTCTCATCCATCATTAGTGACAATATAAATTGGGAAGCCCATCAAATTCAAGACTGTAGGATCATCTTCACAGTAGGCTAGAATGTACTATGAGTATGTATGACCAGAATTGGTTCAAGAATGGTGGAATTTGTATTTTGATTCTGAAACCGTGTGGGTGCTTTTATGTTAGGGCCTACATATTCCAGGAATATGAGGTCTTTGAGCCCCATCTAAAATTTATTTTTATAATAATATTGATGAAGTAAGAATTCATATATAGGAGCTGGATATGCTTATATATGCAACTGATAATTCAATCCCCACCACAAAATGAGTGAAGGAAGTGATAGATTGTGGAACTGCTGAAGGGATTGTCCCTTCCTCTATTGAGGAATTGTGTGATTTTTTTGATACTGAAGATGTAAGTTTCCTTCTTATCATATTATTTTCTTCTTTTCCATTTTAATTTAGTCAAATAATTATTACTCAGGGGAAATGACATCTTAAATTTCAACTGGTCGATGGAAAATTGACTGATGTTCCATTGCCATGGTATAGCCCTATTAGTACTGCCATTGGGGCTTCTAAGTCACATTATGAATCAGGAGAGATATCTTCAGGCTGATAGGACATGGAGTATGAGATGGCAGGAGGATTGTGGTCTCCAATAACTATTTTTGAAGATGATGATGTTACTCCCCCTAGGAAGGAAAATAAGAAAAGACACTGAAGAAAGAAAGTTGTGGCTAAATGCTTTATCATCAATGGTAATTATTCCCATCAGTGTTAATTTTAGCTTCATCCATATAAAGTTTTTTAACTTCTTGGAATTTCAAGAAAATATTTTGTTTCTTCCCTCGGGGGAGTTATGAATGAACCTCTGGGAACCATAGAGGGAACTTCCGATCAAGTAAAGATTCCTAACAATGAAGTGGATATTTTTAATGAAGAGGCATCTAGGCTATAGAAAACAACATATGCTCTTGGAATTTCTCATATCCCTTCTACTGTGAGAGAGGATGAATATGGTATGTTAGAAGTGCTTCATGAGAATATATATGTAAAAACAACTAACTTCTATTTCCATAATATTTCATATTCTTCACATGAACCAGGAAATTATTTGATGACTAATTATAACCCATCGAATGTCACTAAGGAGGTTGTTCAGGGTCTAAAGTCATTGAAGGAGGGTCATAAACCAACAGTTCCATGTTCTCCCATGGGTAAGACTAACCCAGGGCTTGGGATGTCATTAGAATAAATGATGAATATTGGAATGTCTTTGGAGAAGTATTAGAACATATTAAATTTCCTACTACTCTAGAAGAATCTTATGTTAATTATATAGAATCAAATGGATGTGAGTTTTTATTTTCCATACAATCAATATTCTTATTCTTGATTTTATAATCATAATTGGTTGGAATGTGGAGATCCATATACAAAATCTTCTATAGAGATGGTTTCTGAAAGAGATGTTAATATTACTATCAATCCCACTATTGAGGAGGAGCTGGCTCATGTGAACCTTGAAACAGAAAATATTCCTAAGGTTCATTCATAAAATCTTGAGCAGCTTCAATAAAGTATCTTCCACCAAGATGTGCCAACAAAAACTATTCAGGCTAGGAATGTTGGGAGGAGTCTTCTTAGGTTGCTAACTTGTTTCTAGTTTAGGGTTACCAACCATTATCATTATTCCCAGTATTTCTATTCTTTTTAAGCTAACCATGACCTTGATTTATCATGTAGGATTATCCAATTATATGAAATGGTTTGAAGAAGAATCTTCTATATCATCCCAACCAAAATCAGGCTTCTAGGAAGACACTATTCAGGAGGGAGCAGAACATAGCACTTCTTTAAGTGCATTAATCCTAGAGTACATCCCCCCTTGTGAGAGTGATTCTGAATCAGATACAGAGTTGTGGAAAGATCTCTGCCTTGCATGTTGTAAATCTTGGAGAGATATATGGGACCTTATCTCTAAAACATCCTTCAAGGAACTACCTTTTAGAATCCCATGGCTCTCATCTCTGTTCAGTATGTTAGGATTTAGAGGTTTCTATTATTGTATAATCCATATTATAGTGAAAGAGACCATTTCGGTGGTGGGAGAAAGAACACAAACTTCAGCAGGACTTAATAAAAATCAGGATGCTTGGTAACATTGATGATTTACGAGTAGCATTATCTCAAGATGAGGCCAGTAATACTGCAATGTTGGAAACATTTAGGCTAGAAGATAAAGACAATATTTTTCAAGTTTCTCGTATTCAGAAAGATTTGTACACTTCCACAAAATAACTTGAACAACTTCATTACTCGATAGAATAATCCCAAAAAAGAAGGGGATTGCAAACGCTAAGGAAGCACTTCGTAAGGCCAAGGAGGCTTAGGCTAGTCAACTGACAAAACTTTAATAGTCAGTTGATGGAGCTCAAGAGTCCATTCAAAAAATGAATAGCTATATTGATATCCTCTTTTGATTTATAATAAAGAGACTCCAATTTTTGGATGTCACTCTAGGGACTTTTTGTTTACTCATAAATGAAAAGAATTTTGTTTCTAATCATCTATGTATTCACCCCCTTTTTTAATTGTAATGTTGAAGATGAATTCCATAACATGAAATTTTTATATTTTATAATCATAATTACAATGATAAGGATATAATGAGCTCTAATGTTTACCTTAGATAATGGGTCTAGTGAGCATAGTTTGATTGTTACTAGGTTTATATTGAAAACCCTACAAACTTTGTGTCTTTTTATATTATCACCCTAATTTTTACCTAATCCTGATATGGAGGGGACTTAGTCGGTGATATTTGGATTTTTCTTAGGCTTCCATTTTTTTGGTTTTCATCCAAATAAGTTTTTCCTTTAACTTTTTATCACTCGATATTTCCAGAACCGTACAAAGTGTAGGTCTACTGAGCTAAGACTCGAATTTTTTCTAGATTTTACTTTGTGGGTTTTCAGCATGGTTAGTACTATGACTCTTTTTGTTGGAAATTTAAATTCATGTATTTTGGAAAAATAAGGCTATTATTCTAGGTTAAATATCTTTGACCATGAATTTTGAGATGAGAACACAAACAAGTATTTGATGGCTAGGACAGTCCTGGTATTTTTTAGATACATCTAAGGGGAATCTTAATTCATGATTTTTATGGTCACAAAATATCAAATTTGAAATACAATAATAGAGGAGGTCTTTTACAAGAACAAAGTTACCACTATTTGACAAACCTATTATGGGGGATGTTTTATGCTGGTATATCTAGGGAATATACTGCATAGCCAAATAGTGTCATTCTTAGGATAAAAATCCCATTATGTGGGTAACTTATGCAGGGACAACTAGGGCACATACTGCATAGTCAGGTAAAGGATCTCTCAAGAATTATGACATTCAATTAATCATAGATAAAGGGGTTTAAAATTTGGATGTCTCAAGACCATAGTGGTTGTATTTTCTAAGGAAAATGTATGAGAATAAAGGGGGATATCTATGCCGATATAGGCCACGAATAAGGACCCACTCCGACATGAATTGTGTCTATGAAAGAGGGTATATTTTCTAGAAATGATTTTTTTGATATTTTTTTATGTTGTTTAAATTCATGTAGTAAGGAAATTATGTTTTATAGTTTCAATCCATGAAACAAGGACATTAAGATATTTTTGATAATATGCTATGTAGTTTAAAGTCATGCAGTAAGGACATTGGTGGGGTTGTGCAGTTTAAAGTCATGCAGAAAGGACATTATGTTGTGAATTTTAAAGTCGTACAGCAAGGAAATTATGTTTTTGCAGTTTAAATTCATGCAGAAAGAACATTAAGTCATGTAGTTTAAATTCATGCAGCAAGGACATTATGGGGTTTCACTTAAGGTCTTTATCTTTGACCAAAGATATGATGGTTTTCCAAATTTTTTGGTAATTCATCTGGAAATGTGATACTATATTCAGGTATGGAAATGAATAATTGTAATATGTGATTTGGGGATTTGTGAATCTTAAGAATGACATGGGAAAAGGGATAATGGCATTTAGAGGAGGCCTTTTCTAATAACGAAGTTATCACTATTTGAAAAACCCATTATGGGGGTTGTATTATGTAGGTACAACTAGGGAATGTGATGTATATCCAAACAGTGGCATCCTTATGCTGGCAGGATAGATATATAAGGGAATGTTATATAAGTCCAATTGGAGAATGTACTACATAGTCAGACAAAGGATCTCTCAAGAATTCTGGCATTCTTTTTTTTGAAAGATGATGAATGTTTGTGGAGATTTAGATCTTCCCAAATATAGAGTTTGATTTGTTGATAAAATTACTTGACTATTAAATGGGTATTTCTAGTAATGATTTCCAAAGAATTTGGGAAATATGATCTCTACAAAGGTCTAACCCAAACATAGGAAGTAAAGTACCCATAGTTTTAAGTCATATAATAAAGATCATAATATTATGGAAACAATTGATGATATGTGGTTGAATGGACCAAGGTCATTTAAATATGATTTGAACATATAAAGATAAAAAATATAAACCATGGTATTCGAGACTTTCAATTTTGGATAAAGGATATGAGAAAAATAGACAAAGGATGATTTCTTTAAATTGCGGGTTCCTACATACCATCATTAAAGCTTAAAAGGACAGAAGAGGATTCTCCCAAGAACGAAGTTACTTCTATTTGGTTAACCCATTATAGGGTCTATATTATGTAGGTCCAATTAGGGCATGTGTTTTATAGCCAAACAGTGGCATCCTTAGGCTGACATACCAATTATGTAGGAGAATTTTATGCAAGGCCAACTCGGGCACGTACTACATATTCAGGAAAAAAGAGCTCTCAGGTATCAGGAATTCTGTCATCAGAATATGAAGAAAGATTATGAAGATATAAAAGTATTTCAATATTAGGAGTATGACATATGAAAGATCCATTTTTTCAATGCATAAAGTAAGTGTTTGGACCGATACTTGCCATGAATTTAGAGTCCCTTACATAGATCTGACTTATATGTATAAGAGGGGACATATCTTGTTTCCTTGATGGGTTCTCTGAGGAGAGGGCCCAACATAAAAGATCATTTATAGATTTTGATCATATGAAGGAAAGGGGGAATTTTCATTAATCCCATGTTTGGGACTAGGATTAGAGGCGTAGTTTTCATAATGTATCTCAAATGGGATGAGAATAAAGCCATGTGTAATTCTATGAGTATAGTGCATTTTAACATCATGTGATGAGGACTTTATCCATGCATTTTAACATATTTTAGTGAGGATGATGGATTAACTTATGTGAAAAAGAAGGGGAATTGTGGTTCCATGCATTTTTATGTCATGTGATAAGTACATTAGGTGTCTTTACATTAAATGTAAAAAATACAATGTGGTTGAACCAAGGCATAGGGTCCAAGCATCACTGCATATCTTGTAGGAGTAAAAATTAACCCACACATAATTCTAATAGTTAACAGTTCATGTGTAAAGTGATAATTCGTATTGGACTTCCTCGTGTAGATCTGAATCATACATAGAATAGTAGATTTGTTTTAATGTTATGATGCATCTAGTCCCAAGATTGAAAAAATAGATGTCACTATGTATCTCACATGGGTGATAATCAAGACACATGTAGTTCATAAAATTGTTCCACATATCAATCAGGTTTTGACATGGGAATAGGGATTTTTATAATTTCCAAGTTGATGGTTGGACACAAAGAAGGATGTTTAGGCATCACCATGTATCTCATTGAAATATGAATCAATTCAAAAGTTCTAGAAGATATCCCTACACAGATATGACTCATGAATGGGGAAAATTAAGGGGTTTTCTCTTCTAAAATCATGGATGGGACCAGATTTGGTTATCTGAGGGTCACTATGTATCTCATTAAGATGAGAATCAAGCCACATTTAGTTCTTAAAATGTTCTTGATGCAGTTTTGATCCATACACATAGGGAATGAAGGAGTTTTTTCTAATCATGGTTGAGCCTGAGATTGGAGATCTGGATGTCTCTACATATCAAATTGGAATGAGAATCAAGCCATATGTAGTTCATTCCATGCAGTTTATCTTCATGTGGAATGGATGTGGGCGACCTGATGTGAAATAAATATTGTGACTAAGACTAATAATAAAATTATGGGTGTCAACCGAAACTCATATGGAATTTAATAGGTTCCTTGTGTAGATCTAATTCATACATAAGAAGTAAAGTGGCTTAATGATTAATTGTGGATGCACCCATGATTGGAGATCTGAGCATCACTATGTATCTTTCTAAGGTAAGAATCAATCCACACATAGTTTTTAAAGGTGCTCTCTATGCAGGTTTTATACATATAGGGGTGAAGGGAATTTTTCAACATTGCAGCTGGACTCGAGATAGGAGATCTGGGTGTCACTTTATATCTTGCATGGGAAAGAATCAAGACACACTTAGTTCATGAAATGTTCCATTTAGTTTAACATCATACGGTATGGACAAAGATGAACTGACATGAAAAGAAAAAATATATTACATCTGAACCAGGGTATAGGACCTAGGTGTCTTTAGGTGTCTTACTCAAAAAATAATCAATCCACACATTGTTCTTTATAATGGTTTCCCACACCAATTTAATGTTGATGTGTTTAATAATTTCCATAATGATTATCGAGCCCAAAATACAAGATGTTATGAGAATCAAGCCATATTTTCAGGAAGGGTTCCTAGTATAGAATTAACTCATATACAAGGAAATAAGAATTGATTTTTTATGGTTGTGGATGGTCCCAATATAGATATATGGGTTTTACTATGTATCTCATCAAAATGAGAATCAAGCCCCACGTAGTTCTTGAAAAATGACCCTATGAAGATCTGATTCAAAAATAGGGATAAATAAGGTTCATGTGACACTATAGAGTGTCAACGATATGAGTAATGATTATGCATGAAAGATACTCATCTTTTAAGGGACCAAAAATAATTTCAATTTCTGGTATCTTAAGGGATTTATTAACAACAAATTAAAGAGATTTTAACTATACAGTTTAATATCATGTGGTGAGGACAACTGGTGTTTTTTAATTTCAGGTTTTGCGACTAGGACATCTTGTTGTGATGTTTAACATCGTGCAACAAGGAAGAATATGCTATGAATTTTTACATCATACAACATTGATGTATGGTTCTATGTAGTTGAACGTCATGAAACCAAAATGTTGGTTGTTATGTAGTTTAACATCATGTAACCAGGACGTACTTGGTGTGATTACACCGAGTATTTCTTTAGGAAACTATCATTGGTTAGAGTTGTATTGAGTTCTCCATCCATTGATATTAAAGAATATGATCCATTATAGTAGACCTTATGTATGGAGTAAGGTCCTTCCCTCTTCTTTTCAAGTATTGGAGGATTCTTTCCTTACATCATTAGAGTCCTAAGGACCAATACCAATTCTCCTTCGAGGAATGAATAGAGGTGAACATTCTTGTTGAAAGATCATGTTATTCGGTTCTAATAGACTTCCAAGTGATGCAAGGTATGAAATATCTTTTAATCCAATCACTCCAGCTCATCTAATCACTTATGAGACTACTCATCTATAGATAATTGATCACAAACCGCAACTTATAGTAAAGGAAAATGAACTTCAATGGGCATGATTACTTCTATTCCATATACAAATGAGTATGGAGTTGACTGTGTTTCATTACGGTTAGTAGTCCGATAATCCCATAAGGAATGTAAGAGTTTATCAGGACAAGACTTTTTATCTTCAGCCACCATCTTCTGGAGTATTTTGGATAAGGTTTTGTTTAAAGCCTCTATTTGTCCATTTGTCACTCCATGATAGTGGGATGAATGGTTAGATTTGATATTGTATTCCTAATATAACTCCCATACCTCAACAGTACATAAATTAGTGTTGTAGTCCATCAATATGGTATGAGGGACACCAAATTTGGTAATGATATTATCTTTGACAAAGCTAAAAATACTTTTGGCTATGAATTATTTGAGAGGCATTTCTTCATCCCATTTAGAGAAGCAATCGGTAGCAGTAAATATGTACTTGAACTACTTGGACATAGCTGGAGGATAAGGTCCTTCTACATCCATTCTCCATATAGAAAATTACGAGGAGTATTTGGATGTATGTATAAACTCTAGGGGTTGATGAATGAAGTTGGAATTAACTTAGCAAGGATGACACTTCATAGTAAAATATATGGAATTGTGTATCATTAAAGGCCAAAAGTATCCAATCCTTTGGATTTTATCAAAAATTCCATGCCCAGACTGGTGGGCACCATAGGACCTTGCATATAATTCTTTCATAACAACCATTATTTCAACCCCATCAATGCATCTGAGGATAATTTCATTGAATCCTCATCTATAGAGGATATTCTAGTGATTTGGGATATCAGAAAGAGTGAAATTAACTAATCACTACCAATTTTTTTCTTTTCTGTCTCTATTAGGTGGATGTACTCTATTTTGGATATATTCAATGATAGGTTTCATCCATCCCATGGTAGGACCAAATGGTTTGGTAATGAGACTAATTTCATTGATTTCCTCTATCTTGATTTGAAAAAAAGGTGAAACCACTCGATGATGAGCAATGATGATGATTGTCTCATTCCGATTTGGATCATTCAGGGCTGTGGTTGTATATTCCAAAGCATCAACTTAATCATTTTGTAACTGTAGGGAATAAGAAAATGTTGTTTATGAGGGAAATTATTCCATTTACCCTCATACATAATCATACAGAGGGGTTAATTATTTATTTATGAGGCTGTAATCCCCATTGATCTATTCGATTACCAATTCTGAATCACCCTTCACTTCTAGGTGATCCAATGATACTTAGAGTGTCGATTCCAAACCTACAATGAGAGATTGATATTCTACCTCATTATTGGTACCACCTTCTAATAACTTTAAAGAGTATGAAAACACTACATTTTTAAGAGAGATAAGCACAATTCCCAACCCAAATTTATTGAGTTTAGGATTTTCCATACTCTTCCTGGTTGGACTTCTGGAAGCACCATCAAAGTACATTTCCCATGACTGGGGACTATCCTAGATAGAGAATATTTCTTCATTGAGAATTTTGGTATTCAATTATGTTTCTTCCAAATATGGTTGTTCAGTAAGGTATTATTCCAATTCTTATACTTTTACTGATTTCTAAGACAAGAACCATATATCAAACTGCTATAGAATAACTTCATATTGGGCCAGATGTCCTTTAAACATAGGATTATTGAGGATAAATTTGATCAGGTTATTTCAAGAGATCAAGTGGACCTCATGATGCTACAAGTAGTGCCTTAACTTCTAAACTAAAATGATTAATGTTAAGAATCTCTTCTCAATATCTAAATATTGATTCTATACATCAATAATGGTTCGAATGAGATAATAAAAGTTGTTTTCATTCCCATCGTCATTATTCTGGTAAGAAAGGTTCCCAGTGATTTCTCTAAGGATGCAACATAAAGAATGAGTATTTTTCCTTCAATATTTGCATCAATACTGGTCAAATCAAGATGTATTTCTTAAGGATATCAAATGACTCTTGGTAGTCATTGGTCCATTGATATTTGACCCCATTTTTCATCAATTTGGTGAAGTTAAAACACTTCCCTTCCAGATTAGCTATGATGCACTGGATGTAGGCCAAGTATCCTGTAAGTCCTCTTAGCTCTTTCAAGTTTCAAAGAGGTGACATTACAAGGATAGAATTAATATTCTTGGGATCGACTTCGATGCCATGATGGCACACAACAAAACTGATAAATTTTCCCAAGGTTACCCCAAAATCACATTTCAAGGGGTTCATCTTCAGATTATTCTATCAAGGTTTTCTAGATATGGTCTCCAAGTTAGTCACGTGATTAGAACGTTGTCTAAATTTTAACACTAGATCATCAACATAGCCTTCAATAAATTTCCCCAAAAACGGTTTGAATATATTATTCATAGCACGTTGGTATGTCGTACCACGATTATTTAAGACAAAGGGCATTACCTGATAGAAAAATATTCCTTGAAGAGGATTTCATGGTTATAGATTCATCATATTCTGAGGCCATATGGATTTTATTATATCTAGAATATCCATCCATGAAGGAGAGAGCTTCATAGCAAGCAGTTGCATCAATCAAGAGTTCTGTGATTGGAACCGGGAAATCATCTTTGGGAAAACAATGGTTGAGATATCTGAAATCAATGCAAACACTTATTTACCCATTCTTATTTTTCACTAGGAAAATATTTTCTATCCACTTTGAATATTTCACCTCTAAAATTAAATCAACTTTGATAAGCATGTCGAATTCATCCTCAATCTTGGAGGTGTGAGTCAGGTGTGTTCTTCTTGCTGTCTGCTTATATACCTGATTATATTCTAGAAAACCTAAATGATGGGTGGCCACCTTATGTTAAAGTACTAGAATATCTGTATAATTCCAAGAAAACACATCTTTGTGTTTCTTAAAAAAATAAAGTATACACCTCTTTCTCTTCTTGATTCATGGTTGCACTAGTCAGAGTGGGGTGTAGATCTTCTTTTGTACCCAAATTTATTTCTTTGAGTTCATCCACAATAGTGGATATGCCTTCCTCAAATGCTGGACGGGAATCCCTGAGGTCTTATTCTTCTTCTTCATATCCATTTGTTTCTTCTTCTACCTTTTCTTGAAGGGTAGGTGATGAAAAAAGACCTTCAGAGCTGTGAGAGGAGTCATTATTTGGATATCCTAAAGAGGAGGCAACAATCTCGACCAAACTGATGATGATGGGTCTTTTTGAACTTATGAAGGGAAGATGTTGCGATGGGAATCAACATCCATATGTTTTTTCATGAGTGTGATAACTTCTTCTAGCTTTGATGATGAAGCTGAGACTTGATGAAGTTAAATATATGGAATGAAGACATCTCCATTTAGGCTTTCATCACTGTTTAGTGAATCAATGATTTCTCTTGGGATGTCATGATCAATTCTCACAATAGACATTATGGAATACATTGAAAGAGTTCTTGGATTTGGGACAATCCACTCAATTTGATTAATGGTTAACACGTAATATGCATTGATATTATTGAATGGGTTAACTAGGATCTTTTACAAACAATTTTATGCATTGATTCTAGTAACATCATTTACCATGGATTGTTTTCTCTTCGTGTGATAAAACTCTGCATCAAAATTATGATATTCACAAGTTTTTAATAGGTACTTATCACCATGAAATGTCCCAATTTTATCATTGAAACAATATTTAAGACATTGATGGTACAATAAAGAAATGGAAACATGATGATGTAGCCATGGTATCCCCAATAAGACATTTAAATTTGTGTCCTTACAGAAAACCATGAAATCTAAATTAGATATGAGATCCAAAAACTGATTTTTAAGCATAATCTTAGAAAGAGGATCTTTCTCATTCCTTCTGTAACCCTGTAACATTAAAGTGGAAGGAAAAAATTGGATTCAGTGGGGCCCAATCAGCAAAGTGTTTTGATGGGAATGAGTTTGACCCCTGAGACATTATCAATGAAGTCTCATTGTATATCAGTATCATTGATCTTTATAGATAGATTCAAGGGTTGATGTGTCCATGTATGATAGAATCCCCATCTTGGTCTATGAAATATATGACTACATGCCATTATGATGGGTCATTCCTTATTTGGTAAACCTATAGGGTAGTAACCTCAGTTTCCAACTCTTGAGGGCTTGACAAAGCCTCAATAAGTGCTTCCTTTAGATCTTTTGAAATATTTAGATCATATAGGATTGATATCTTGGCTATGAATTGGGTCATTTTCTTCAATACATCATAATTTTGATCCAAAGTTCTATGTTTTCCAGCATGGATATGTTGTTTTGTATGTTCCTTGGAAGTTGATGCTTTTGATGTGGATGGACCATTTGTTGGGGAATAAGCTAGAAGTACTTCTACTCTTGGTGGATTAGTCTAGCTAGGCCTTCCCACTTTCCAAGGAGGTAGTGGTATGGCCTTTAATTATTTTTCCAATATGATAATTCCAGGGAAAACCCTATCATGTGTGAGAGAATTCCCTTGTTCATATTGAGACTACTGGAGGGCTCTTCCACGAGTTTTTGCTGCATAAACAGTTCAAGTAGGGGTGTGGTTGGATTAGTGGCTTCTAGCATACCAACATCTTCCCTTATATGCTCAACCTTGATGAATTATTCCCCCAATTCCCCAATATAGTATGGGGAATTCAATTTGATAATCAAAACCATCATTTTCATTGGTATCCATTAAGTTAATAATGTTAACATAATCATCAACTCCTCGTCTGATGAAGATTTTGCCTGACCGGTCAATTCTTGTTGTGTTGTTTGGCAAGGTGGTTCCCATTCTTGTTAAATATATGGCATGAAATATGATAAGGTCAACGAAAAATTTGGACTTTACACAAACTCATATTCTTCTGATTCCTCCTTATTCTTCTGGCCATGCTGCTTCTTTGAGGACTAGGCTTCAAAGGAATGAGATTTTGATTAAGATGACTTTTCTGTAATGGAAGAAGAAGGAGACACAGTTGGTTGGTTCAATTTTTTTCTTAGAATGGCATGAGTTCAGTTGATTATTTTTCTGGCCATCTAATCATATAATTTATGAGCATTCTTTCTTTTGACTTCCTACCATTCACCTTCCTCATCTGGATCAGTAGTAGTAACACATGCTACCTAGGCTGGTTAATTTTTCAATTTCACCTGCCTGAAATCCACCATTTTTTATGGGATTTCCTTAAAAACAAAACACTCTTGGATAGGGTTCCCCAACATTTTATGGAAGGGGAAATATTTTGGGAGTTCCTCATCTTCTTCTTTGTTAGGTTTCTTTGGCCTTGGAAACTGAACTAAGTTGTTTTCCAAAACTAAGATGAAGTGGCTAGGGACTTGGTCATTTTGAAAAGAATAGACCTTGTTTTTTAAATCCTAAAATTGTCTCTACCTTTAATCTTATTTATCATCTTGATGAGGTTGTCATTGTTGTTGACACTCGAGAGGTGGAGCCCTATGGTATGATGAGGTATTTATAGTGGGAGCAGATATAGGGGTCTGCTTTAGTGTAACTATTGTAGCCTCTTATTTTCCTACTCTTCTTCCTAGAGATTATGGGATTACTCAAGATTTGGATCTAGTTTATTTTATGGATTTTATCACTTATTGAGCAATTGAGGCCAGGTCCTGAAACTCTCCTTTATATTTCACAGAGATTAATGGTGTGCGCAATTCATCACAGATATTTTCTACACAAATGGGTAGAAAATATTCTTGAGGGAGCGGTAAATTCAAGGAGTATGTTAATCTTTTACACTAATAAATGAAATCTAATATTCTTTCATTCTCCCTTTCCTTGAAATTTGTGATATCTAAGACTATTGTCTTCTATAGCATTGAACTGAAATGGAAAAGTAATTTCTAATGGAGATCTACCCATTTAGTAATCGATTGAGACTACAAGCTTGTATACTAGATGAAGGATAGCCACTAAATTGATTTCACAAAACATACATGTTTCACTATATCTTATTTGTCAAGGGTACCCATCATAGGATCACAATGAGAGACAAAATGCATCAAGAGATTCTATAGATCTTCTCAGCCATTAAATATTGGAAATGTGGGATTAGCAATATTTAGAGGAGGATATAGCGACCCAGACCTTTTTCATATAACATTACATGATTTTAAGCATAATTATACATCATACTACAAGACAAGGATCATTAAGTCTAGTGTCTTGGAAAACTAGGTACATAAAACATAAAACATGGGGCTAAAAAACACTTCTTTATTTAATCTCTATGAAGAGATCCTATCATCCTTTGAGCTCTTACATCTACATAGGGTACCCTAGGAAACACATGAACAAATGGATAAGCTAAAAATCCCAGTAAGGGAATGAACATAAGGGTACATCTTAGGCACATAAGTTAGGAGGCATGACATAATGATATCCAAAGCATGGAACATATGAAATCATATTATATAAGCATGGGATAATATAAACATGGAATCATATAAATCTGGAAGAATCATAAAAAATGTCTTTAGTATGGGTCAAGGATAACTTCCAATACTATTTCCAATTTTAGTATGGGTCAAGGCTAACCGCCAATCTCGATTCCCATTTTAGTACAGGTCAAGGAAAACCACCAATCCCGTTTCACATCGCATCTCATGAGACTTAACGTTACCCAATGCATTAGAGCGCTATCTGGTCACATGATTAGACCCTAAAAGAGGCTAATATTAATTGTTTGTAATATAATATTCATGTGATTTATTAATCATATACACCATTATTAGTGAATTTTACACATTGAATATTATTTCACATTATGATTGTAATTCCTTCTTAAAATGCACTATTACATTGTACCTTCTTGAACATCTCATAAAACACATAATGTTGTTGATTTTATGTTTATATTTTATTTTTAGGTCTCCCATGATATAAGGAACAATTTATTATTTTGGATCACTTGGAGATTCAATTTGGATGACCACCAAAGTGGGCTTTGAACCAACCACATTCTGGGTGAAGTGATCTGGATAGCATCCCAATAAAAGTACTGTAGAGAAAACTATTAAAGCCCCATGATTCTGAAAATTTAAACGAAGATATAAGACACCATTTTGAACGTTTAATTAAACATTTTGCCAACCTAATTTTTAATTCTTCATAGAGTTATAGGTGGCCCAAGTTGAAGATGAAATTCTGGGCCAGATTCTGTGGCCCAGAAAAACAGCCCACCATTTAACTCATAACTCGCAAACCATGAAATATTTGAGGCTAAAGTTTTACAGGATATTAGGGTACATTAGGGGATGCATTTAACCCTTCTATGTACCACTATAATTCGGCCATCTAGAATGTCCTTTTGTCATATCTTTTCGGTGGATGCAAGCTGGATGCCACTTCAGGGCAATAATTGAAAAGTCTCCTATCCATTAATTTTCCACGCACCTAGGTCCACCACAATTAATTAAAGAGACATGGGAAGATGGGGGCTAGGCCAAAGTCTTCCTAAATTCCTATTTAAGGCTTTATTGGTGGAGTATTTTGGGATCTTGTAGCTTTGTTCTCATTTTAATGTTATTATGTCAATTTGTCTTTGTAACGTTCTTCCTTCTCATGTAAGTTGTTCGAATAACCTTTGCTTTCAATAAAAGTTCTTATTATTCTCTTATTATGTTCTTATTCATATAACCTTGATACCTTTTCCTCAAGGTGTGAACTTATTCACAACAAAACTTGTGATTTTGTTCACACAATGGTGGAGTTATCATTATTTTTTTGTTTTTACTTCTTCAATTCCACCCTCATAAGTCTACTTTCTGCTTCCGTTGAGAACATGTCATCAATGGAGGGATAGATCTTTTATGGGTTGATCCAAGGGATTAGAAAAGTTTTGTATTGGATGTTATTTCTCACTATCTAAATTTTATTAATTTTTTTTATTTTAGTTTCTTTCATTCAATGATTTTCACTGTTCCTCTTCCTTATTGAATTTATTCGCCCTAATTTTATGTGCTAATTAGATCCTTTACCTTGGAGTGCTCATGAAAATGATCCTACAAGTGTATTGGTGATTATAATGTGTTTTTAAGGTGTTTAATCAGTAATTTATGAGGTTATTTTGAATTCATTTCATGAATCCTTCTCGAGTTAATGAAATTTAAATCATAAAAAAAGGAATTCATCTAATCCACCCCGAGTAATAACCTAGGATCAACTCATTTTCTCATAAATTGAATTCACGTAGATATCTTAGTGAAGTTTTAAAACCCATATAAAATCAACACAAGTTGGCCACTTCATATCTAAAAATCCATCTCTTTAATTTTGTTTCTAAAGGTTCTTCTTAGGTCTCTAATGATTCAACTACCCAAGCTACACTGCAAGCGACCGCTTAACCCTTAGAACTTGGGTAAATTTGGGAGACACCAAATTTTGGTGCCATTTTCCGGGACCAAGTAAGTTACTTAGACCAAAAACCCTCTTTCCTCACCCCCATTATTCTATTCTCACCCAAATTCTCTTATCTTTTCCTTTTCTCACTTTTTTTCTTTTGGACCATGTCCACCTACACCCGAAATAACTCAAACAGATTAGTTAGGATGGAAATTCCTAGGATAGGGGATTCAAGTTCACCTAAGGGATTGTATACATTTGATCAAAATATAATTGAAACTCCAAAGTCAACAATTAAAAAAATTTAAATGGAGGGTATTCAAAGAAATCAAATGGTAAACCTTGTGGGTGATCAAATGGGACACCCAAACCAAGAATCTCCAAACATAGGAAATGTGGTCGATCAAACCATGAACGACTACCTCACTCCATCTTGGACGAATGCCCCCTCATGCATTAGACAAAACTCTCTAAAAGATTACAACTACATCTTTAAACCCCATTTCCTAAACCACCTTCCCACATTCCATGGAATGGAGTCTGAGATGCCCTACCTTCACTTTAAGCAGTTCAATGACATTGTGGAAACCATGTGTCCCCAACATAAACTAGAATAAACTAATATGAGGCTCTTCACTTTTCCATTAAAGGATCAAGCTAAAAATTGGATAAAAATTTGAGACCCTCATCCATCAACTCTTGGGACCAATTACAAATAGAATTCTACAAAAAATACTTTCCCCACCACAAAACAATTTCACTAAAAAAGAGCATCCAAAACTTTTTTGAAAAAGAGGGAGAGTCATTCTATGAAACATGGGAGAGGTTCAAAGACACCCTAAACATGGTTCCACACCATGGTTTCTCTATTACGAGACAAGTGAAAATTTTCTATGAAGGGTTGGGCCCGGGGAACAAACAATTCATTGACATGATGTGTAATGGGAACTTTAAAAACAAATCCCCAAATGATGCTTACGAGTATCTAGAAATACTTGCTGAACAAAACCAAACATGGGTAACATCACCTTATTATAAAAATGCACAAAGAACTACTATAATGCATACACTTAGAGAAGATTAAAGCCTCAGGGATAAACTTTCAGCACTCACTAGAAATTTTGAAGAGATAGACCTTAGAAAAATCCATGAAATCCACACTGTAGACCCTATTTGCACAATTTGTGATAAACACGACCACAAAACAGACAACTTCCCAACCATTACATCCATAAAGGATGTTATTCTAGAAGTACCACCTGCTGAATTCAATTCCCTAAACTTTCAAAATCCCAAATACCAAAACACATTCAACCTAAGGTATAATGACCACCCATGATTCTGTTGGAAAGATAACCAACAACCTAGCCAACCACAAGGACCAAACCCCTACCCTACAAAAAATTTTCAAAACCATACCCAGTTCCAACCAACACCAATCCAATACCAGTATCCTCCTATCTAATACCAACAACCCATCTAGAAACCCATCCAACAACCAAATCATCCTCCTGGGATAAACCAACCAACTCAGGACCCCACCCAATATGTCCATCTTCCAATCCTTGAACAGTTGTGTAAACAAATGGAAAAAATGAACTCCAAATTCTCATCCCTTAAACAAGAAATTCAAACCATAAAAAATGTAAAGGTACCCATGCCCACATAGGCCATTCAACAACAAACATCAAGGGGAGAGACAATTTTCACTCAAACAACTCAGGAACAACTAAAGGATGTGATAGTTTTGAGAAGTGGTAAATCAATTGAGAAAACTGAACAAATAATTCAAAAACCATCTGAAGATTCAAACTCTAATGAAACCTCAAATGAACCACATGATCAAAGTGAAAACACTGATAACAATGTGAAATAAACAACTCTTCAACAAACAGTCCAACAACCTGCCCCATTTTCTCAATGCGTGAGGGGGAAACCCATGCCTGAATTGAGTGAAACGTTGAGGAAAATATTCTCACAAGTCAAGTTGAACATTATACTCATAAATTCTATTCAAACCATTTCTAAATACTCAAAATACTTTATGTACCTATGAACATTTAAGAGGAAATTATCACATAAGAACCAAGTCCTTCTGGCAGCAAATGTTAGCACAATAATCCAAGGAACCCTTCCACCAAAGATGAAAGACCCAAGATGCCCATACATCAATGTAGAAATAGGAGAGAACAAATTTTTCAAAGCCTTGTGTGACTTAGGTTCCAGTGTAAATCTCATTCCCTATGTTGTGTATTTCCAGTTAGGCCTAGAAGAGCTCCAACCCACATCAGTCACACTTCAACTTGTTGATTGTAGCATTAGGATTATAAAGGGCATTTTAAAAGATATTATGGTAAAAGTATAAAACTTCATATACCCTACTGACTTCATTGTCCTTGAAAAAAATCCAAACTTAGGAAATAAGGAACAAACCCCAATCATCCTTGGTCATCCCTTCCTTACAACAATCAACTCTGTTATCCGAGTCAGAAATGGGAACATGACCATCAGCTTCGGAAAAATGAGTCTAGACTTGAACGTATATAATAAAAGCTCAAAAATAGGGTATGATGAGTATATTCATGAAGTAAACATGATAGAAAGAACTAATAATGAATCCATAGAACATCAAGGAACATTTGAGGAATGTTTAAGTCAGGACGAGATTAACTTTCATTGTTCACATGAAGGAAGTTTATCTCCTTGGCTAGAATCACTTTTAGATTTCTCTTATGATGAAATATTAAGACTAAAAATCAGTGAAATATTTCAAGAAACCACATTCATGGAGACCACTCTGACTCCCTTCCCTAACACTAATCAAACCAATCTAGTAGTTGAAGCTTCTACACATGGGTAATCAATCCTATCTGAAACTCTAAAAATTGATCTTGAGCCAATGTCCCAATATTCTGCTGAAATTTTGAATGAACCTGATCTTGAATTGAAATAAATTCCTAATACACTTAATTATTCCTTCCTAGGTGAAAATAAAACACATCTTATTGTTATTTATTCTTCTATTCAAGCTGGTCATGGGAGGATGCTTTTAGATGTCCTTAGAAGACACAAGAAAGGTATTGGATGGACCCTATATGATATCCTAGGGTTATCCCACTTATCGGGACTCATATAATTGTTCTAGAATCTGATTCAAATCCATGTCGTCAACCTCAGCGGTGACTCAATCCTAATCTCATGGATGTAGTGAGAAAATAACTTTTAAAATTGTTAAAAGTCGGTATCATCTATCCTGTAGCTGAGAGTGAGTGGGTTATCCCAATCCATCTGGTTCCAAAGAAGGATGGAATAATAGAAATAACCAATAAGGATGGATAGATTCTTCCAACTAGGGTGATTAGTGGATATAGAGTCTGCATCGACTATAGGAAGCTTAACTCATTTACCAAGAAGTACCACTTTCCCTTACCATTCATTGACCAAGTCCTTGAGAGAGTGGAAGGTCATGCCTTCTACTATTTTTTAGATGGGTGCTCAGGGTACAATCAGATTGAGGTATCCCTAGAGGATCAAGGTAAGACTACATTTACCTATCCGTTCGATACCTTTGACTTCAAACGCATGCCCTTCGGGTTATGAAATTCCCCTAGAACCTTCCAGCAGTGCATGATGGGAATATTTTCATACATGGTTAGGTATTTTCTAGAGGTCTTCATGGATGACTTTTATGTGTTTGGGGATACATTTGATGGATTTCTGAGGAATGTGGAGAGAGTTTTTCCAAGATGCGAAGAAAATAATCTGGTCCTAAATTGGGAAAAATGTCATTTCATGGTTAAAGAGGGGATAGTACTTGGCCATATTGTCTCATCTTGGGGGATTGAAGTCGATAAATCTGAGGTTGACATCATTCTTGACATTCCATCACCCAAAACTATCAAGTAAGAGAGGTATTTCTTAGGAAATTCTGGTTTTTATAAAATATTCTATAGGAACTTTAGTTCAATCGCTCGTCCCCTTTGTGGTATTTTAGTAAAGGATGCTTCATTTGTTTAGATAAAAAGATGTGAGGATTAATTCTCAACCCTCAAATCATCTCTCACCTCTCCTCTGATCATGAAATCCCAAAATTGGAACCTTCTTTTTGAAATAATGTGTGATTCTAGTGACTTTTCTTTAGGAGTTGTGTTAGGAAAACGTTGTCATAAAATTCCTTATGTAATTGCTTATGCAAGAAAATACTTAAATGATGCCCAAATAAATTACACCACCACTGAGAAAAAGTTACTTGTTGTTGTGTTTTCTTTAGAAAATTTTAGGGCCTACCTCTTAGGATCCCCCATCATTATGTTCACTGACCATTCTGCACTGAAATACCACTTCCAGAAACAAGATGTTAAAGCCTGAATGATTAGGTGGGTCCTTCTCTTACAAGAATTTGACCTCAAAATCAAGGACAAAAAGGGTGTTGAAAATGTTTTAGCTGATAATATATCTAGTATATAATTTAATGACAAATTATCTCACTTTTATGTGTCTGATTCGTTCCCTAATGAAAACCTATACTTTGTGAGTGACTGCCCTTGGTATGTATACATAGACAACTTCTTAGTTACAGGAGTCATTCTAAAATTATTAGGGACTCAATATAGAAGGAAATTACTTTTTGATGTTAGTATCTATGTGTTTGATGATCCATACCTCTATAATTTTTGTCCTAACCAAGTCATTAGGAGGTGTGTCCCAGAATCTGAACAAGAGTCCATCCCTAAATTTTGTCATAGCGAGGCATGTGGGAGTCACTTTTCCTCTAAGAAAACATCTGCTAAGATTCTTCAGTGTGGTCTCTTATGAACCACCCTCTCTAGGGACTCCCACACTTTTTTTCAAAGCTTTCTTAAGTTTCAAAAAGTAGGTTCCATCACAAAAAGGAATCAAATTCCACTCACTCACATCTAAGTGGTTGAAATATTTGACTATTGGGGAATTGATTTCATGGGTCCCTTCCCAAACTATAGGGGATATATTTACATTCTCTTAGATGTTGATTATTTCTCAAAATGGGTTGATTCCATTCCCAAAAAATCCAATGATCATTAAACTATGATTAAATTCCTAAAAGAAAACATCTTCTCTAGATTTGGAATTCCTAGGGCTATCATTACTGATCATGGAACTCATTTTTGTAATCGTCCATTCTCATCACTCATGGAAAAGTACGGAATTTCTCATAAAGTGTCAACTGCTTACCACCCACAAACCAATGGTCAAGCTGAGTTAGCCAATCAAGAAATCAAACAAATTCTTTAGAAAACAGTTAATCCATCTAGGAAATATTGGTCAAGCAAACTCTTAGTGCTCTTTGGGCCTATCGAACTGCATTTAAACCCATTTTAAGAATGTCCCAATATATGTTGGTTTATGGTAAATCATGCCATTTTCTAGTAGATATTGAATATAAGGCCTTTTGGGAAATTAAGAAAATGAATTATGACCTCTCATTGGCCAAAACAAAAAAAAGGAAATTAGATCTCAATGAACCTGACGAACTTAGGATGGAGGCTTATGAGAATTCAAAGATCAATAAAGCTAAAGTACAAGCCTAACAATGTTGAAATATTAAAAATAAACACATTGTACCGGGTAAACCTATACTTTTGTATAGTTCTAAACTTCATTTACACCCAGGAAAGTTAAGGTCCAGATGGTCAGGCCCATACATTGTGCATAAGTTGTACCCCCATGGAGCTGTAGAAATTCAACATCCCACCAATGGTCAAACCTTTAAATTTAATGGCCATAGATTCAAACCATTCATTAAACCATTTCAAAAATAGTAAGTTGATGAATAATTGGTGAACCAAACTTAGATTAGGAAAATACTTAAACAATTAGGGGTTTAAGTCGAGCTAGGAACGTTAAACAAAAGCATTTTATGGGAGGCAACCCGTGGTTTTCATGTTTCATTTCATTTAATTAGTACCTCAGACTGTTGACATGTTCATATTTTATAAGTAAGGATGGGTATAAAAGGGGAGCACCATATTCATCCATGTCACGTGGTGTGATCCCTAAGTAATACCTGAACCAAAAATTTAAGAGAAGACAATGTATCATCATTTTATTCTATTTCTATGTGTTTGTATGTTAAAGTAAAAATACAAAAAAATCCGTACACTATTGACCTCTTCTTCTTTTATGAGTAAGGATGGGTATGAAAGGGGAGAAACATATTCATCTGTGTCACGTGGTGTGATCCCTGAGTAATACCTTACCCATAAATTTAAGAGAAGAAAATGTATCATCAGTTTATTTTATTTTTATGTTTTTTTAGGTTAAAAAAATACAAAAAAATATATATATAAAAAATTAAAGGCATGTCGTAGGTCATGGGGAAAAGCTCGTCACAACCTTCCAAACCGTTGGGACTCAAACCAGGACTGAAGGGAGATCGAGGAATACATTTTCAACATCGACCACCAGGTGACTTCATTCCATAATTTTCATTTTAAATGTCTTCTTTGAACTTTTATCCTACCCCCTTATAATTTTCCATTTCTTTAAACACTAGGGACAATGTTATTCTATGTTGGGGGGAGATGAAATAAAAAAAATTGATTTTGTTTTCATTATAAAATGCGTGGAAGGGAAATTTTCATTAACCTTGAACATGATAACACACATTGCAAACTCTGGAATTGGATATAAAATAATTTTTCATGACTTGATTCTGATTTTAATGCAACTTTAAGTTCATATGGATAGATTTTGGAAAGGGCGGTTGTCCGATGTTATTTTTCACTGTTTATATTTTCATCCATTTAATAAAAAAACACAATGCACGTCCTCTAGATTATGGGGTATTATTTTGAGTTCTTGGGGTCCATAATAAAAGGCATAGGGTTGGTGATCATTTTAATTTTCACTTGAGTATTCAAAAAAATCAATTATGCGTAGAGAAATGGATTGACCTAATATGTGGATTTCGGAACTTGGGGATCATGAATCCATAGTTTTCTGGCCCGGAGTTGGGAATTGTATCTCTATTTGTTATAATTTGAATTTGTTTTTGATTGAGTTAACTTGAGATAATGCCTGAGTATGTGAACTTCACTTGGTGTCCTAAGGTCTTTGATCCTGGGAGTCATCGGCAAAGTCATCCTATATGGATTGAATCTATTGAATTCAATTTCAATTACCATGGAAAATTGAAAAAAAAACCAAAAAAGTGAAAAAATTAATACTCATCTTAATATTAAATTTTTATTCCTCATATCGCTTTCATATTTTATCCTTTGAATGAAAATAAACCCCCATGTCTATTGTGACGCACAACACTTCATCATGCTTAATTGTAATTGGATGAAATATGGTGATGGATTTGAAAAAAATAATGGGATTGGTCTTGGGATATTCCTATGGACCTAACTTGTTTTAAATGATTTTGATTGGTTTCATAAAAACAATTTGGTATGAGGTCTTTGGGTGAGCAATGTGTATTACAATTTTTTTGGAAAAGGGAATTCAAATTTCATATTTTTGAGATATATTTTGCTCAGGAATAGAAAAATTAAAGTTAGGGATGTGATTATCCCCTAAAAGAGGATAATATTCATTGTTTATAATATAATATTCATGTGCTTTATTAATCATAGACATAATTATTAGTTCATTTTACACTTTGAACATTATTTCAAATTATGATTGTAATTCCTTCTTAAAATGAACTATTACATGGTATCTTCTTGAAAATCTAATAAAATACATAATGTTCTTGATTTTATTTTTATATTTTATTTTAATGTCTCCCATGATATACGGAACAATTCATTCTTTTAGAGCACTTGGAGATTCAATTTGGAAGACCACCAAAGTGGGCTTTGAACCAACCGCATTATGGGCGAAGTGATCTGGACAACAGCCCAATAAAAGTACTGTAGAGGAAACTATTAAAGACCAATTATTCTTAAAATTTAACCGAAGATAGAAGAAACCATTTGGAAAATTTAATTAAACATTGGCCTGAGATAATTCAGATGTCCTCATAGAGATCCAGACGGCCAAAGTTGAAGATAAAATTCTGGGCCAGATTCTGCGGCCCAGAAAAACATCCCACCATTTAACTCATAACTCACAAACCAAAATATATTTGAGGCTTAAAGTTTACAGGAGATTAGGGGACATCCGGGGATGCATTTAATCCTTCTATGGACTACTCTAATTCTGTCATCTAGAAGGTCCTTTCAGAGTATCTTTCGGTGGATGCAAGCTGGATGCGACTTCGGTGTAAGAATTGAAAAGTCTCCTCTCCCTTAATTTTCCACCCACCTAGGCCCACCACAATTAATTAAAGAGACATGGGAAGATGGGGGATCGTCCAAAGTCTTCATAAATTACTATTTAAGATATTAGTGGTGGAGGATTTTGGGATCTTTGAGCTTTGTTTTCATTGTAATGTTATTATGTCAATTTTTATTTGTAACGTTCTTCCTTCTCATGTAAGTTGTTCAAATCACCTTAGTTTTCAATAAAATTTATTCTTCTTATATTATTATATTCTTATTCATATCAAATTGATACTGTTACTTCAAGGTGTGAACTTATTCATACCAAACCTTTTATTTTGTTCACACAACGATGGAGTGATCGTTATTTTGTTGTTTTTACTTTTTCAATTCTACCCTCGTAAGTCTACTTCCTGCTTCTGTTGAGAACATGTCATCAATGGAGGGATAGATATTTTATGGTTTGATCTAAGGGAGTATAAAGTATCTGTATTGGATGTTATTTCTCACTATATAAATGTTATTAATTTCTTTTATTTGAGTTTCTTTCATTCAAGGATTTTCACTCTTCCTCTTCCTTATTGAATTTATCCGCCCCAATTTTATGTGCTAATTAGATCCTTTACCTTGGAGTGCTCATTAAAATTTTCCTACAAGTGTATAGATGATTATAATGTGTTGTGAAGGTTTTTAATATGTAAGTGATGAGGTTAGTTTGAATTCATTTCATGAATCCTTCTCGAGTTAATGAAATTGAAATCGTAAAAAAAGGAATTCATCTAATCCACCCCGAGCAATAACCTAGGATCAAATAATTTTCTCATTAATTGAATTAAAATATATATCTTAGTGCTCTTTTAAAACCCATATAAAATCAACCCAATTTGGACACTTCATAGCCAAAAATCCATCTCTTTAATTGTGTGTCTAAAGGTTTTTCTTAGGTCTCTGAGGATTTGACAACCCAAGCTACACTGCAAGCGACCGCTTAACCCTTAAAACTTGGTTAAATTTGGGAGACACCAGCACACCCATATCACAATTTTCATGAATATTATTTACACATAAATATTCATACATAATCAACTATTTGTAAACATAAGGGTACCCATGGAAAGAATTGGGTACCACAATCAAGACATAAATCATAACCAATGGGTGCATCATGAAAGTGTCCATGAAAGAAAAGGATTAGAACATACATGGACGTTCATAGGGTAAAATAGGAATATAACATGGTAATTGTTTTCAAACATAAGGGACAACATATATAAAATGTAGTTTAGTAACATTAGTATTAAAACATCTTTGTGTGGTTTTAAGCAAAATGCTATAGATATTTTAAAATAGAATAGAAGAAAAAAAATTATATAGAACCAGAATTGAACCAAGAAGGTTTTCATAATAAAAATAATGATTTTATAAAGACAATGGTGTATTAAAACAGAGGATAGAGTGCACTTTAAATTGGGTAAAAATTCGTGAAGTTCCCTTAAATAGGTTTGCTTATCAGAAAGTTCTAAGGAGGGAATCCTTAAAAAAAACATGTATATCCCCAAAAGAGAGTGATGAAAGGGTCTTCATAAATGAATTTTTTAAAACTAAAAAGAATTTATAATATTTAAATAAATATATAAGATAACTCCATTTTGATATAAATAAAGATAAGGCAACCCGAATGAACAAAAGGGTTCGGGTAGAATTTGTTACCGTTTATTGGCATGGTGTCTGGTGTACCTAAGAGGGATTGATGAGAGAGAAAAGGGGTTTATCATCACTTATACATCATGAGGGAATTATTGGGTAGGTGAAAGAACATACCCCATCGTTTGGGATTACACATAAAAATACATAGCATAGAGGACATCACGATTAAGAGTGAAATGGAGAGATCCATTACCTTAAATCTGTTGGTGTTCTCCACTTGTTATTAAAGACATGAATAAAGAAATTAGGTTTATTAATAAATAATTCCAGAACCTATTCTATATTTAATTGGTTTATTATAATCATTTTATGTTCATTTATAATAGTTTTGATTGGTTATGAGGTTCAATTTCATTGTTTGAGCTCGTTTGTTTACTTGGTTTTAATGACCGGTTCGCTTATATTCATGTTTGGATAAACATGTATGATGAAAGTGGTTGTCCATAATTTTAGTTATATTTTATTAGTGAACATCTAGGAGATTACATGGTTTTAAATTTAATTTGGTTACTTATAGTGAAGTCTAACTATTATATAAAACCCTAGTGACAGTCGTTTTTGTTAATCGGTGAGTTTGATTACAAAGAACATGTTTTTCTTTATAACTTAATACCATTTGTACAAAAGGATTACATATAATAAAATAAGATATATTACATATATAATAATCTGGTTCAACCATAACACAAATGGTTTCATGACTATAATTAAAGATAATAATAGAAATTGATAAACCGATGCCCTTGAGTGTGCTAAATTAACACATCTCAAACGATGCTTTCATTTCTTTCTAATAAAAGGTGGGGAAAAAAGATGATGATGAAATATCCAATTAGCATAAAAAAATTTCAGTACATGTATGTTACTAGAGTTATCAAACTATTTGGGTGAAGGTATGTGAGGAAAGAAACAAAAAGAAAAGAACTTAAAAGAAATGAAGGAATTGGAAAGAGGAATTTACCTTTTGAGACTTCCTCCTTTAAGAACCTCTTAGTATTTTTAAGAGGCTAGAAGATTTCGGATGTAGGGGAGGATCTTGGGGAGATATTTGGGCAGAATATTGGCAAGGGAAAAAGGCTTGATATGAGTGAAGAGAAGAGGGAGTGAGGGGGTTATAATGGAAGAGAGGAGGGTTTTCATAATTTTTTAATCATTAGTCTATTATTTCTTCACAAGACAAGGAATAGTAATTATTCCATGACCAAGAAGAGTAAAAAAACGCATGTGACTTTGAAACAATTTTGATTACATCACCATATCATCATCAATGACTCAATAAATCCCTTATTTAGCATTTATCGTAAATTATCGCATTTTACTATTCATCAAAAATTCAAGTATTTCAGAAAAATCCCAAAAATTCACCCTAACTATTTTTCGATGTTTAGAATCCAAAAATGAATTCTATTTTTCAAAAATAATTTTCTAAATATGATAATTTTAATATTTAATTAAAATCATAATTTATTATCAAAAACCAGTTTTAAAACATTCATTTAATTATTCTAAAATATAGGTATACCATACTTTCAACATGAATATTATTTATATACTATCATAGGTAAGGTTACTATTCATTATGGTATATCACTATTCATAAGGGTGTGTTACTATTCATAAGGGTAGGTTACTATTCACCAAAAATTAAGTTTTTCTTATCGGACTCCAAATAACTTACTGATTGCAACCGTGTATGTCAGATTTTCAAAATTCCAAACACAAAAGTGAGAAAATTATGTTTAAAGGTCACTTAGAACTTATTAGTTCATTATGTTGTATTTTCATGTGATTTTATGACATATTTATAAGAAGGTAATTTTCATTGAAAAACATTGGGTTATTATAGAGGAAGGTTCAGATCCACCCATTCAGGATAGAACTTCTTTTCTTGTGGTATTGGTGCACTCCATCCTTTCATATCTTCCAATAGAGTCATAAGAGACCCAATGGTGTTCATAAGAATCCGAAGAATATCTAGCTAAGCCAGGACCTGTATAGGAATAGCAGCTAGAGCCTGAACTGGTGCGACAACTAGTAGGACAACCGGTGGTGGTGCTACTGGTATTTTTCTTAGATAACCCATAAGGACAGGCATGTAAGGATGTTCTTGACCCTATTTTGTATATGTACCTAGTGGAGGGAATTAATTAATCGTATCAGTAGTTACAACAAACTCTCTTTTCTGAGGATCTCCTACTAGAAGTGCAAGCTAAGGATCTACTTGTGGAGCATGTCTAGAAAGAATCCTACTTCAGAGTAACTCTACATTGAGTCTTCTCAACTCCTTCATCTCCTACTCTTACTAAGAAACTATTTCTTCCAATGAAAGTGATTGACATTTTTTAGGGAAAAGGTGAGACATATTCCAACCTTTTACTTTTTGCCTATTAGGTGCCTTTCGAAATAGTGGAAGTGGATTATTTGAGGGGAAGCCTTGATTTTAGGAAAGCCTCTAATTTCAGGTACACACACCTCCTTCATTTGCTTCGGTGTGGACTATATTATGAACAAGAACTTCATCATATGATTCCCTTGAACAGAATCATTTCCTGGAGGATATTCCATAATGTAATTAAAGACATTTACTAACACATAATTCATTGCTGGCATTCTATAGTTATCTTGGTGAGATCTCCTTCTTCTATGTTCTTCATGAGCCCTTGTCCTCCTATTTGTTGGTTTCCCATGAATTGTTTGATAGATACTAACCTATAGGGAATTCTTGGATAGTCCATTCATGTGTTAATTTTTCAGCTTCTTCCCTACTCAATAGAAAACTGACTTCCACTAAGGAGGGGATTGTCAATCTTAAAAATCCCCTAGCCCTGCATGTTGGGGCTGTTCATATTCTTCTTTCTTAACCCTTCGGGCTCTAATTGTTGACTCTGAGATTTGGGTGAAAAAATCCCCCATACTTGCAGGATAGGGTGGATCCTGAACTGTTATGGATGATATCAGCGCAGATGCACTTCTGATTTTACAAATTTAGGTCTAAATGTTAGCTGGGTGCATTATCAGATACTCACTTAAATCGGCAATTTTGGAAGACCATTGTTCAAATTTACACATTTATGCAATCTGATGACTAACATCCTCTGAGAGGGAGGCATGCTTGATGTTTCCATACACTTGATGTAAAAGTATCAAAATATCTTGCCCTATTTGGGCCTGACCATGGTGGAAGCTGGTCAAGGCCTATTCTTGCTGAGCATCTCTTCGTTCATGAATAAAATATGTTTGTTGTAGCTATCCCGGGGAAATAACATTTAATGAGACCACTTTCAGTGGACTTTTTTGGTTTTGGAGCATAGTGAAATGCAATGCGCTATGTGCACCCCATCCTCTGATATGAACACCAGAAGGGGTTTTTATGTTGATTCTTCACAACCTCATTAATGAATTGATTCATGCACATTAAAGGGCCTCTTTTTGCTTCTCGATATTTTAATGTCAGAAAAACTAGAGAGATGCCAAGTCAATTTAATTTTTAAACTCTTATATTACCTTGAGATTACTTTGATATTCCTCATATGGTAATACTTTTTCTTTCATATGACAAAGAGTCTTCCATATGTTGAGGCAGATATCATGAATACCATCTTCAGCCAACATCTCTAAAATGTTGTATTGAGAGGTGTCCAAATACTAGAACATGACTGGTATTTCACCCTTATATATTTGTTTCCTCGTGAAAAATATATCCTCTTTGTCTTTTTCCAAAGGTTTTTAAAATTGGTCCAACCAGAGTGGACGCTTTCCGATTGTTTTACCATAAGAAATGGGATCATTTGGTGTCTCCTATGCTATATTAGAAGGAAAATAACCAAAGGGAGGTATGGATAATGACTATCACCTTAGACTATATTCTTGCTGAGAAAGTATTGCACCTACCAGTAACAAGGCATCAGACATGACTGGCTTTATGTTTTCAAGTTCTTCAAGATAAGAGGGTTTTTTCATCACTACATTGTCAGTTATAGAATTCTATTGACAATGTGAAACACTACTACGGAGAGAACATTTTCAACGAATGCCATCATTGGAGGACCACCATGGTGGATTACATTAAGGAATAAATATTCTTCCTCCATGGACTTTTGACCAGATAGAGGGTTTCTGTAGATCTCATCCAGAGATAGGTTCTCGAAATTGACATTATTATCACAAATAAAGCATTCATGATGAAGTGTCTAATAAGGAACTTCATAATTACCACTACTAATCTAGTAATTTTGTAATGGAAAAGTAGGATCTTTATCTACAATAGATAAATATATGAGGGCTTCAAGAACTCCAGCATTAAATGAATCCAAATCACAAAATGGATCTTTATTTTCCAACCATGTTTGATAAGATTTCTTTTTGGACACCTTCTTATAACCAGTTGGGACCACTTTATAGGAAAAATGGTTATCATGGGCATGTGTATTTGATTACTTTTGAGTGGTTGTTAGAATAGACTGATTATCTATTATTAGAATGGGTGTATGTACCTGATCTGGTTGTCCATATCATATGGTGGAGTGTGCCCCATAACGCTCATGGACTAGAATAGAGGTTTGTATCTGCTCTGGGATGACATTATGATGATTCATCCAAGGTATGGGGATATAATTATGAATTTATCCCTCTGGTACTACTGAATTTGTTGTTATGATATTCAAGAAAGCTTCCAGAATATGGGTAGGAATTTGTGTCTTCCCTTTCACCATTTCCAAATTATGATTAGTGACTTTAGTGGCCAAAATGGGAATATATGTCCATTACATATCAAGAGTATAAGTGTGTACCTACTCATGTACTCCCTTTCCTATTAGTGGATACTGACAATGTAACGACCCAAAATTTTGAATAAATCTTGTTTCCTAATTTTATGTGTTATTTTATTTATTTTATACTCAACAAAAATGTTTCATTTGATAACATGATTATAATTAAAATGAGACCGTTGGGTTTAGACGGTTATATGACCATTGGTCAATATGACTGCTGGAAACTAAACGTTTTGATTATTGTCTCTAAATACAAGTAATCTTGGTTAATTATTATAGAAAGAAGATTCTATGGCCTCACCCAGTAGTCTTGGACCAATCGAAGCCCATCTAACAGAACTTGGGAAGGAGGTAGCACCACTGGGCTTTGCTCTGGACCAAACCCAAGCTGAACTTCATCGTGTGAAGCTAGAACGGAATCGCCTCTGCGAGAAGTTCAAACTGATAGAAATTACTACTCGTGCGATGTTAGCCGAGCCTTCCTCATATTCTCTCACCTTAGCACACCTTACACTTAGGTCCTATGCTGGTGTGATAAGGGGCTATGTAAGGAGACCGTAACTGCCTTGTGTAATCCTTTGTTTTAAATAAAAATTGGGATTTCTTCTTATGATGAAGTTTATGAATTTTTAAATGACCGGATAAATATAGTATGCATATTTTTTATAAATTTTAGAAAAAGGATATTTTAAAAATGTTTATGTAAACCTTAAATAATTAAAAATGTGTAATGATTTTCAAAAAATGGTCTTCTACAATTATGTTCAGTACGAAATTTAGAGTCTAATAAGATCAACTTGATTTTTGATGAATAGTAAATTAAGAATAGTGATTTTATGATTACGATTAGTAATGTGTCCAAATGGATTAGTAATCTCACTTAAAGAAAGTATTAATATGATCTACGCACCTTGATTAAGTAATTTGATTCAATAAAATGGTTAAATAACGGTTTCATAAATTATTATTCAAGTATATGTTTTTTCGGGTGAATAGTGTTTTTTAATTAAAAATTTAATTAAAAATATTTAGAAAATTATTTTTATAAAATGGATTTCATTTTTGAACTCAGAGCGTCGATATTATGTTAAGGTAATTTTTGGGGATTTTTCTGAAAAAATGAATTTTCGGTGAATAGTGTATTTATTTAAAAATTAAATTAAAAATACTTAAAAAATTATTTTTATAAAATGGAGTTCATTTTTGAAATCAGAGCATTTATATTTGGTTAAGGTGAAATTTTGGGATTTTTCTGAGAAAGTTGAATTTTCAGTGAATAGTAAAAATACAGTTTTAGGGTTTCGGTATGTTTAATTATCTCATAACTGTGTCATAATGATGTCATGAGATATTTTAAGGGATTTCCGGCCAAAGGTGATGAATTATTTTATTGGGGTCCCCATTTGGCCTAACTCCATGGGAAGTACCATGGGAGGGCCCATGCTTTTGAGAAAACCACTTTTGAGGTGTCCCTTGGCCATTAATGCCTTGTCCCCTCACTTTCCCTATAAATACCAAGAAATCCTCTCATCCATTCGACTCCCCACTCTCCCCCAACGAAGTTATGGTCTCATTACCTCCCAAGGAGTCATACCAAGGTTCCCCCAAGCCCTCAAGGTCCCAACCTTTGAGTTTTAAGAGTTACGTTTTAAGGTAAGGGATCTGATCTCTCTCTTTCTTTTCAAGAAATCTCTTTTATGTAATTTCTTTTATGCTCCATGTTCTTATGTTAAAGGGTGTTCTTTTATACTCCTCTTACTTCCATTTTCATGTACACATAATTAGATATCCCCTCTTACTCTCATTATTTCGTTTTATGAAGTTTTAAGTGGCGCCGTTAGGCTGCCAATGTTTTTGTAACGGATTCTTTCTCCCTTCTCATTTTTCAAGATCTATTTTCATGTAAAGTATTTCAAGTTCCTTTTTATTATGTTGGGGTATGATCTCTAAATTTATCATACTGATCTTTTATGATCATATGATGAGAGACCCCATTTGATCTCTTCAATTCAGTACTTTGAAGTTTTAAGTGGCGCTGTTAGGCTGCCAAATTTTTAAGTGGTTCTTCACCCTTCTCGTTTTGAAGTTCTACTTTCATGTCAATTCTTTCAAGTTACTTTTTGTTATGTTGGGGTATGATATATATATCTATCATACTGTACTCTTATGTTCATATTATTAGAGACCCCATTTGATCTCTTCGATTCAGTATTTTGATGTTTTAAGTGGCGTTGTTAGGCTGCCGAATTGTTTAGGGGATTCTTTCACCCTTCTCATTCTTTTCAAAGTTCTACTTTCATGTCAAGTCTTTAAAGTTCCTTTTTAATTATGTTTGGGAATTATCTCTATATATATCATACTGAACTCTTATTTTCACATGATGAGAGACCCTACTTTATCTTTTCAAATCATTTTTGTTGAAGTTTAAGTAACGCCGTTAGGCTGCCGAACTTTCATAAGAGAAATCTAATTTTTGTCTTCCTTCCATGTTTTTCATTTAAAATGTTATGTCCTTGAAATTTCATTACCATGATCATGTATCCTTATTATTCTGTACATATACTGTTTTATGGGTCATTTATGAATGTTTGACCTATTTTCACTCTCTTTTTAATGTCTTCTAAAACCTCGTAACATAGCTGTTATGCTGCAGAATTTCCGTCTCAAAATGTCTCTCTTTTTTTCTAAAGTTCTTTTATATTATTAAGTAAATACTCAAATCTCTTTCTTCTAAAGGGGTATTCACATATATACCAAAATGTTCTATTTTAAATTCTTTTATTTACATACGTGAGACCCACCTTCCTTTTCTGTGGGTTTTAAAGTGACGTAAAGATCATGTCTTTAAAGCAGTTTTTTAAAACGTTGTGATTATGAAATGAAACCCATTTATTTTATGCTATATCGGTTATTTATGAAATTTTTGATGATGATATATGTGGATCACATGATAATAAAGGAAAATTTAAGGGTGCGACCTGATAGCGCTCCAATGCATTGGGTAATGATGTAACCACTAGAGATTACAATTTTCATGATACCTTGGTGAATAACCTTGGTAATTTTCAAATGACACCTTGGGGATGGACCTTGGTGATATGTTCATGATTGTATATGTTAAATTATGTAGCCAAATATTAAAGTTATGAAAAATGTTATTTTTATTATGATATGCCACATGATTTTTTTTATCATGCCTTAAAGTTCTTGTTCATGACATAGTTGATGTATCTCAAGTTCACATGTTAAATGTTTCCCTTGTTTCCCTTACTGGGCCTTCTGCTCACCCTTTCATTTGATGTATGTCCCCAGGTTATGAGATGCAGTAATGAACCTAGGATGAAAATGAGGAGAATCCTTTCAAGTGTTTAAGAATAATTTTTTATGTTTTCATGTTTTAAGTTCCTCGTTTCCAAGACACTAAACCTTAAAGATCCTTAGTTTTGTATAATGTAATGAAAGTTTATGTGATAAAAAGGAGGGATGATATAGTTGGTATCAAAGGATGGTTTAGTTATTTTTGGAAATTATGATATGAAAACTTTAGGAAGAATCCTATAGAAAAGTTTATATATAATAAATCTTCCTGGTTTTTGGTGAGGATTGAGTAATGGGTTGCCAAGCAAATACATCCATGTCTGGATACGAGCAGGTAGAGGTGGCTCTGGCACAGATGTACATAGGGGTAAAACCCGAAAATACCGCTTTGAGCTAGACTCAAACAGGAACTGGTACACGACAATGGCCCTTGCTGCACTCTTGGTTACAACACTCCTGGGGGATATGCTTTGGTAAATTCATAAGCTTAGTATGAACCATTGTTAAAGGAACAAAGATAAAATCAAATAAAGATTCACATAAGAATATATGATCATGGATAACCTAGATGAGAACCTAGGGGATCACAAGTTAGGGTATACTTTTCTTCTACAAGTTATCCTTATATGCTTTAAGTTCTTTTTCATGATTATTAGCTAAGTATTTAAGCCCCTAATTATACTTTCTATTCTTAGTTAATGGTGTTAAATGGAAGAACATGTCCCAACAACCAATGTGATAGGAAATGCGAAGATTTCCGTATTAATATGAAAGAGATTATTAGGGGATTAAAAGATGGTTATTATTTTGGAAGACGTTCACTATTTTTGGGACCCTATATGATCGAGGTAAATATATTACTACGGTATTTTCATTGAGGAGTAAGGTTGACTTATATTTTGAAGAATCAATGAATTTAAGGAGGACTTATAGTAATTTAGGTTACTTATGGAAATGATTAACCTATCATGGGGTAAATATGTTTAGGTTAGTTACTTTTGTTATAAGATGTTAGGAGTGGTTGATGTTGTTTGGAGATGAATGATAAAGTTTACCTTGGAAGACTATGTTATCAAATCCTTCTTGTATTTGGGTTTCAATCTTTGTTTGGTTTCTTCTGAGGATTTTTAAGGACAGTTATTTATGGAATGGTCTATGATGAACTCTGGGTAGTACCATGGAACTTTGAAGATTTAAAAGTAGTTTCCATTCCTATGGGATTATTTCTTTTTGAAGAGTTGTTTTACCTTACCCTTTCTATTTTTGGGATAATTCTTAAAGATAGATGAAATAGATGGTTAATCTTTTGTGTATTATGTGATTCTCTAGAAGATGATTCTTGTGTTTTGATGAGACCAAGTGTTTTTGAATGCTCATAATTTGGAGAAAAGATTATTTTTGGGTAGAAACTTATTAAAGGATGAAACTCTACATGAAGATAGGTATATTTTCTTATGTTTTTGTTTTATGTTGTAAACGAATTCCTCAAAATTATGAAAAGGAACGTAAAAAAAACGTTGTTGGTTTACGTTTCCTACTAGGTAATCAAAGACCGTTTCCACACATCATAAGTTTGGGATTTTTGTATGGTTAACTTTCTCCTAACCATGTTCTCTATCACTCTCCCCCAGAACTTGACCCTTTGTTTTTCTTCCATGTCTATGTTTTCCAACATTGAATCCTAGTGTGGGTTAACTCGGGTGACCTTTGTACTTCCCTTTCTTTCTTTTAAAGTAATAATTTTACTGACTCCTTTTCCGATGTGGGACTTTCAATGAATTTTCAAAACCCAATTTTAAAAATTGTGAGGATGAAATTTCTTAAGGGGGTAAGAATGTAACGACCCGAAATTTTGAATAAATCTTGTTTCCTAATTTTATGTGTTATTTTATTTATTTTATACTCAACAAAAATGTTTCATTTGATAAAATGATTATAATTAAAATGAGACCGTTGGGTTTAGACGGTTATATGACCATTGGTCAATATGACCGCTGGAAACTAAACGTTTTGATTATTGTCTCTAAATACAAGTAATCTTGGTTAATTATTATAGAAAGAAGATTCGATGGCCTCACCCAGTAGTCTTGGACCGATCGAAACCCATCTAACAGAACTTGGGAAGGAGGTAGCACCACTGGGCTTTGCTCTGGACCAAACCCAAGCCGAACTTCATCGTGTGAAGCTAGAACGGAATCGCCTCTGCGAGAAGTTCAAACTGATAGAAATTATTACTCGTGCGATGTTAGCCGAGCCTCCCTCAGATTCTCTCACCTTAGCACACCATACACTTAGGTCCTATGTTGGTGTGATAAGGGGCTATGTAAGGAGACCGTAACTGCCTTGTGTAATCCTTTGTTTTAAATAAAAATTGGGATTTCTTCTTATGATGAAGTTTATGAATTTTTAAATGACCGGATAAATATAGTATGCATATTTTTGATAAATTTTAGAAAAAGGATATTTTGAAAATGTTTATGTAAACCTTAAATAATTAAAAATGTGTAATGATTTTCAAAAAATGGTCTTCTACAATTATGTTCAGTATGAAATTTAGAGTCTAATAAGATCAACTTGATTTTTGATGAATAGTAAATTATGAATAGTGATTTTATGATTAGGATTAGTAATGTGTCCAAATGGATTAGTAATCTCACTTAAAGAAAGTATTAATATAATCTAGGCACCTTGATTAAGTAATGTGATTCAATAAAATGGTTAAATAACGGTTTCATAAATTATTATTCAAGTATTAGTTTTTTCGGGTGAATAGTGTTTGTTAATTAAAAATTTAATTAAAAATATTTAGAAAATTATTTTTATAAAATGGATTTCATTTTTGAACTCAGAGCCTCGATATTATGTTATGGTAATTTTTGGGGATTTTTCTGAAAAAATGAATTTTCGGTGAATAGTGTATTTATTTAAAAATTAAATTAAAACTATTTAAAAAATTATTTTTATAAAATGGAGTTCATTTTTGAAATCAGAGCATTGATATTTGGTTAAGGTGAAATTTTGGGATTTTTCTGAGAAAGTTGAATTTTCAGTGAATAGTAAAAATACAGTTTTAGGGTTTCGATATGTTTAATGATCTCATAACTGTGTCATGATGATGTCATGAGATATTTTAAGGGATGGCCGGACAAAGGTGATGAATTATTGTATTGGGGGCCTCATGTGGCCTAACTCCATGGGAAGTTCCATGGGAGGGCCCATGCTTTTGAGAAAACCACTTTTGAGGTGTCCCTTGGCCATTAATGCCTTGTCCCCTCACTTTCCCTATAAATACCAAGAAATCCTCTCATCCTTTAGACTCACCACTCTCCCCCAACGAAGTTCTGGTCTCATTACCTCCCAAGGAGTCCTCCCAAGGTGCCCCCAAGCCCTCAAGGTCCCAACCTTTGAGTTTTAAGAGTTACGTTTTAAGGTAAGGGATCCGATCTCTCTCTTTCTTTTCAAGAAATCTCTTTTATGTAATTTCTTTTATGCTCCATGTTCTTATGTTATGGGTGTTCTTTTATACTCCTCTTACTGAAATTTTCATGTTCACATAATGAGATATCCCCTATTACTCTCATTATTTCGTTTTATGAAGTTTTAAGTGGCGTCGTTAGGCTGCCGAAGTTTTTGTAACTGATTCTTTCTCCCTTCTCATTTTTCAAGATCTATTTTCATGTAAAGTATTTAAAGTTACTTTTTATTATGTTGTGGTATGATCTCTAAATTTATCATACTGATCTTTTATGATCATATGATGAGAGACCCCATTTTATCTCTTCAATTCAGTACTTTGAAGTTTTAAGTGGCGCTGTTAGGCTGCCGAATTTTTAAGTGGTTCTTCACCCTTCTCTTTTTGAAGTTCTACTTTCATGTCAATTCTTTAAAGTTCCTTTTTGTTATGTTGGGGTACGATCTCTATATCTATCATACTGGACTCTTATGTTCATATGATGAGAGACCCCATTTTATCTCTTCAATTCAGTATTTTGAAGTTTTAAGTGGCGTCGTTAGGCTGCCGAATTTTTTAGGGGATTCTTTCACCCTTCTCATTCTTTTCAAAGTTCTACTTTCATGTCAAGTCTTTCAAGTTCCTTTTTAATTATGTTGGGGAATTATCTCTATACCTATCATACTGAACTATTATGTTCACATGATGAGAGACCCTATTTTATCTTTTCAAATCATTTTTGTTGAAGTTTAAGTAATGTCGTTAGGCTGCCGAACTTTCATAAGAGAAATCTAATTTTTGTCTTCCTTCCATGTTTTTCATTTCAAATGGTATGTCCTTGAATTTTCATTAACATGATCATGTATCCTTCTTATTCTGTCCATCTACTATTTTATGGGTCATTTATGAATGTTTTACCCATTTTCCCTCTCTTGTTAATGTCTTCTAAAACCTCATAACATAGCCGTTATGCTGCAGAATTTCCGTCTCAAAATGTCTCTCTATTTTTCTAAAGTTATTTTATATTATTAAGTGAATACTCAAAGATCTTTCTTCTAAATGGGTATTCACATATATACCAAAATGTTCTATTTTAAATTCTGGGATTTACATACATGAGACCCACCTTCCTTTTCTGTGGGTTTTAAAGTGACGTAAATATCATGTCTTTAAAGCAGTTTTTTAAAACATTGTGATTATGAAATGAAACCCATTTATTTTATGCTATATGGGTTATTTATGAAATGTTTGATGATGATATATATGTCTCACATGATAATAAAGTCAAATTTAAGTGTGCGCCCTGATAGCGCTCCAATGCATTGGGTAATGATGTAACCACTAGAGATTACAATTTTCACGATACCTTGGTGAATAACCTTGGTAATTTTCAAATGAAACCTTGGGGATGGACCTTGATGATATGTGCATGATTTTCTATGTTAAATGATGTAGCCACATCTTAAAGTTATGAAAAATGTTATTTTTATTATGATATGCCACATGATTTTTTTTATCATGCCTTAAAGTTCTTGTTCATGACATAGTTGATGTATCTCAAGTTCACATGTTAAATGTTTCCCTTGTTTCCCTTACTGGGCCTTCTGCTCACCTTTTCATTTGATGTATGTCCCCAGGTTATGAGATGCAGTAATGAACCTAGGATGAACATGAGGAGAAGCCTTTCAAGTGTTTAAGAAGAATTTTTTATGTTTTCATGTTTTAAGTTCCTGGTTTCCAAGACACTAAACCTTAAAGATCCTCAGTTTTTTATAATGTAATGAAAGTTTATGTGATAAAAAGGTGGGATTCTATAGACAATACTCGTGCGTGGAGCCATAGAGTTAGGATTGACCTAGGTTTTTCAATGAATATTTCCGACTAACTTCTCTCGGTGCTGACAAAGAAGACTATTAAAAGACTTGATGGGTGGTGGTAGGTATATGTGTCTGCTAGCTATTTTCCATCAATCGTGGTTAGAGGACTTCTTTAAGTGATGCCAGATGAGACTGCTGGCAGGATTGGTTGGTGTAGGTAGGTGTATGTTCCTACTTGAAAATTTTCATTGCATTTGATTGGTGGGCTTCTTTGAATGCATCCAAACAAGTTTGCTAACTGTTTGATAGATTTTAAGTAGTTTTATGTGTTTTCTCATGGAACTCCATCGGATTTTTATGGAAGTATTAGTTGGGTGCTGCTAGTTGAGTCTTATGGTTGGCGGAATTAAGGCTGATGGATGTATATGCTTGGTCGATTTTTTCTACCAAACTGGGTTGGTGGACTTCTTTGGAGGGGGGAAAGGTAGGAACCTGCTATCTATTAACTGAATGTTATCCTTGTAGTTTCATCTTGCATTCCTGATTCTAAAGGACCTGGGATGGACATATAAAGATAATAACCTCATCATGTTGAGGGTTTCTTGCCGCAATGTGATGTAGGTAGTGATTGTTGGAAAGATCCCTTTGGAAATACCCTTGAGTCTTTGGGAAGAGGCCTTAGGTGGCCTCTTGGTCAAAATACCTGGAATAGGGGATGGATTTTTTATTCCATTTTAGGGATAATATCTTGAAATAGTTAAAGATGGTGGTCGGTACCATCTTCTTCTAGACCACCAGTCTTCACTAGCCGGACGATCAAGGGTTATTCTTGACCTGGAGGGCCTATCAGGAAGCCTACAAGGTTGGAATAGTACTATGTTGATGGTACTCTTAGACCAATGCATTAGATACCCAGTGCTGAAGACCCTAAGTCTGTGATTTCATCCTTTGAGTAGATGAGGATCTAGCTTGAGCACCAACTGAGGCATTCACAGGTGAAAACTTGAAGAAATTCATTTGTAATGAAGGGAGTTCTTGGAAAGGAGTGCCTGTATATATGAAAAATATAAACAATTAACTATGGGAAAGTATAGTCTTTTGGATGAACACATGTATTATTGATTTCCTTGTCTGGCCCTCTTTTATTAATTGATAGGGGCCTAGTAGATAGGTAACAATATCATCTTAGTTAAGGATTCACGTCAAGTTCACCATTTTTTTGTTTCCCTCAGAATGTGTGTCCTAGTTAAGAATCGCTATTTCTAAATGGTTTCTGATGGATTTTTTTATGGAACCAGAAACAAAAAATGGTTCTATATCCAAATGGACCTGATTTCCAAAGGCAGGTACTCATTAAGTATTTTGACCCATGATGCTTAAGAACTAACATTTGTTTAGAGGATGGGAGGTCGGGCTCATTCCACCCTTTTTAGGGGAATTATCACGTACTCTAGGACTCTTATAGATTTAAGATATGTTCATGAATCATTATTAATTTACCAAGAATAATGTAGGTTTCCTTGTAAATTTTTAATCAATTATGAGCATGTGTGGAATTCAGAATCATCCATATGTTTTTGAGGTTCTTCATTAATAGAGATTTGTATGTATTCTAGGCTCTCCATAAATGGTATCCTCTCATATAATACTTAGAGATTATTTGGATATTGTTATGATGATTCTAGTTTTTAATCCACTCTGTGGGGCACTCCGGATTTTATCATCATCCAGGGAGAAAAAAGTTGTTTTTATGTTGGTATTTAACCCATATGTGGGCTTCCTACGTATCCTTGTGAAAGGAATCAGAACCCACATTGGTCGGTGCTGCTTAATGGGGCACATCATACCTTTTATGGTTGTTTGATAAGGACCTAACTATACAATTTAATTTCATGTACTAAAAACATCTAGGTGGAAGGTTCCTAGTCAAAGCTTGGTGTGGGACTTATACCTAAGCATCCCAAGAAACTTAGAAGGAATATGAGATCCCAAGTTGAATTAGACACTTCTTGGGATATGAACTAAAGAGAATAGTGTTGATTTGTAATGTTGGGTTTAAACCTCAAGGAGGCTTCCTATGTATCACATTTGGATAGGTTCAAATCCCACGTTGTCCGGTAACTCTCACAAGGGAGTGTGTCCCTTTGAGATAAATAGGTTGGGGATTACTCAAAAATAGGATTCCCTTATAATAGGTTCAATGAGATATGTATTAACTCATGGATATTTAGGGGGTTTTAATTTAGGGCCTATTCTTAAGGAGGATTCTCATATAAATGGAATTAGGGTTGGAATATTGAGGAGGATGTACATTGAGATTGGGGATTAGGTGAAGGCTTCCTACATATCCCAGTTATGGTGGGAATCAGAGTTCTCATAGTTCATTCCATTTTAGGCATACACCTAGGAGGATTCCCATTGAGGGGTGCATGATTTCTCATTTCATGGATGAGATGATGCAGAGCTCGGGCCTTGAGAAGGCTTCCTACACATCCCAATTATGGTGGGAATCAAAGTTATCATAGTTAATTACATTTGGGTGGATGTTTTGATCATTACAAACCTCTAATCTAATGTGATTCATGATCTGTGTGAGAAACAAGTGGACGTGAAAGATTCAAAAAAACTAAACACACCTTCTCCTCCACTGATGGAAGAGGATAGTCCTACCATGGAAGATGCCAGGGAGACTGTGGAAGAGTCCCTGACTATGAAACTTCCCTCTCTTCACTTTACATTAGACAGGGGTCCAATGTAAGGAAGGAGAGAAGGATAAAGATGTAGAGAGGAGTGAGACTGCAACCTCCAACATGAAAGGTTAGGGGATTACATCAGAATGGATGACCTAAAATGGGTTCTATAGTGGGTAAGGAGACTTTTAATTTGTCAAAATTAAAATAAGGTGTGAACTGTACCCTACTTACAAGGGACCAAAGGCTCCGGGTCTTAGAGAAGAGAAGGGGAGGACAGATTCTTATCCATGGAATCCAAGACTAAGAACATCTCAACATTGTCCATGGGGTAATGGTATATGTGACCATAGATATCCAAATCCACGTACACTTTGAGGACCCTTACCCTCTTGTAGTAAAAGTGTGGGAAACCCCTGACCATAGATATCCAAATCCAAATGGGATACATGCAGATATTTCATTCCCTAAGATTTGGTAAATCATGAGTTCTTGGGGGTGGTTTTAACATAATCCCTTTTAGGAAAGGGATCCAATGAAGGATATTCCCTTCCATGAGTGGATTTGAAAGATTCTTCATGAAAGGCTCGAGCAGGATGAAGGGGTGAGGTAACTAAGAAAGGGATCTCAAGTAAGTGGCGCTCATGTATGTGGTGCACAACAAGACTTGGGAGATTTTTTACACTTTATGTAATGAAAAAACTAGATTACTATACTTGGGTGAGAGTCGGCTAAATCCTTCAAGAGTCTGTTGAAGCTCCATTTCATCTAAGATTCTAAACGAATGAAAAGGGAAATACCTCAAACAAAGAAGATTCATCCTTTGAATAAACATCAAAAAAAGAGAAAGGGATGAACAAGGATAACATTTCCCATAGGCTGCGCAAGTTCCAGCAGGGTCGCGCAAGTACACTTGCGCGCCGCCTAGTGGCCGTGCAGGTGACTTGCGTGCCCTCTCTGAAAATCACCCAGGGTCTTCTCCAGCCTATAAATACCCCTGGTGGGCCCCCCATTTGGAGAGGATTTTTTCCATAATTCAGATACAGAGCTCTGAATGCCCAAGTCTCTTCTTCAAGTCTTCCAAACACTTATAAGGTAATTCTTTACCTAGAATGGAAGGTATAAACAAGAGGAATAAGGTCTAGGTGTTAGAATTCACTAATACTTGCACGCCTAAGTGTTTTACCCTTAAGGGAAATGGACACACTTTCACGCCTCCTTACCTACTCATTGAAACTTGCGTGCCACTCTTCTGGAAGTACCTCGGGATAATTCTAAAGGATTTGGTCAAGGATCACCCAAGTATTACCTTACTGGTTAACCGTCGCCCAAGTATATAGGTGTCTCGCAAGTATACTTGCACGACCAAGACTTGAGCGCCCATGAAGTACTTCCGCGACCCCCCAGGACTTGCGCGCCCTTCTATTTTTGGGTGCCCTTCATGCCCATTTCACCTCTCTTATGCCATTACACCTCTCCTATTCAAGATTCAGTCTTCAAGACACTCTTCAAATCCATTTATGGCTTGTTTTCTTGATTGAATTCCTTATCTGAAAGGAATTCCATGGAAAATCTCTTAAAACCTAGTGATTTACACATCTTTACATCACTAAAGTTAGAGAGTTCATTCATTCAACCTCGTTTTTTAAGATGAGAGAACCCTTAATCTGGGCCTCCTTTTCATGAGTAATCCCCAGTCCAAAGTTTCATTAACTTGGGAATCCTCCTTAGGAGTAAGCCCCAAGTCCTCATTAATTTGGGCCTCCTTTTCAGGAGTAAGCCCCAAGTCCCCTAACCTGGGCATCCTCCTTAGGATTAAGCCCCAGTCATAATTCCCTTCACCTGGGCATCCTTCTCAGGAGTAATCCCCAGAATTAAAATTCCCAAATATTGGCATCCTCCTCAGGAGTAAGCCCCATCCATAATTCTCTTAACCTGGGCCTCCTTTTCAGGAGTAAGCCCCAGTATTAATTTCTCTTAACCAGTCTTAATTTACTTTTGATTTGGGATTCCTTCTCAGGAGTAAAACCCAATCATAAGTCCCTTCTTAACTTGGGAATTTTCCTTATAAGTAAGCCCCAAGATTAGAATATCCAAATCTCCATGAAGCACATATACCTTTATGGACCCTATTCCTGGATTTATTCCCTAAAGTAAATCTTAATATTCATCTATTTGGGTAGTCATACATACTTAATCCCCACATCATTTTTTATGATTGCATCTTTCATGGCACAAATTTTCTGTTTTTACCAATATCTCTTGTTTCTCACACCAAGAATGACTCACGTGAGCTTAGAGTGTAAAAGTAATTATGACATCTTTCTTTGAGCCATCAATCATAAAAATCATACTCCCTTACTCGAACTACGTGGGTTCTGATTCATTTTCCAAAACAAAGGATACGTAGGTAGCCCATCTGTGGGTACGATCCCAACTCAGAAATAATTCATGCCCTTCTGAATGACAATAAACTTAAAGTTCCTCACAGAGTGGATTTAAAACAAGTATGATCATCATAATGACCAAGAGACTTTTATGTATTGAAGGATACCATTGACCAAGAATCTCTAACAAATACAGATGATTCTCTATTGATGAAGAACCTAGAATACATATAAAAGATTCTCTGAATTTCCTACATATCAATCATTGATTGTCAGATTTAAAGGAAATATCATTTTATACATTGTAATGTAATAAGGATTCATGAACATAACTTAAATCTATAAAGAGAGTCCCAGAGTAGACAATAATTCCCCTCAAAAAGGTGTGATGAGTCCGACCACCCATCCTCTCGACCAATAAAAATTCCTAAGCCTCATCAGTCCACAACTAATGAGCGCCTACCTTTGGAAAGTATGTCAAAATGGATATGGAATCATTGGATGTTTCCGGTTCTACGAACAAACCCATTACAAACTGATTGGAATGTTTGAATCTTCAATCAACGAGGTCATCCCCAATTCCAAAGGAAACAAAAAATGGTGAACCCGACGTGAATCCTTAACCAAGTTAAAATGATAGTTTACCTACTTGTTAGGCCCTTATTTAAAACTCAATGAGAGGGTCAACAAGTCAATAAATAACATATTTGTTTATCCAAAAGATGTAGTGGCCGGACTTATCTTGATTACGTCTGTCATATCAAACAGGAACTCTTTTCCAAGATCTTCTGCTTTTAATAAATGGCTTCTCTCAAGTTCACACCTGTGAATACTTCTGCTGTGAATGCCTCTGCTGCTACTCCTGGTAGATCGTCGTTTGCTCTGAGGACAATATCACCTACTCAGCGTCTTCAAAGCTGGGTATCGAATGCGCTGGTTAAGGATTACCGTCAACATGGTACTATTCCAACTCTAGAGGCTGCTAGAAAAGCCCTAGAAGTGAATAACTCACCCTAGTCATCTGGACAGCAACGACCAGTGATCAAGAAGCAGGTGGTGCTAACTACCATCTCCAACCGTTTCGGGTTGTTATCCCCAAAACGCAATCATCATTCCCTCCCGTATTCTGGGGATGTGAATGATCAGGTCCCTCAGGGCCTTAACTCAAAGAGACAGGAGTCCTTCCCGAGGGCTCCCATCAACAATCGCTGCCAGACTTGTGCGGTAGTGCACCCTCAACATGATGAGGGTATCATCTCCAGGCATTTGTCTCAGGTTCCTCGAACCCGAGCAGGTAAGACGAATCGCCAGAGGTGAAATCTGGTCAACAGTGAGCAGGTTCTCATCTCCGCCATCTCCGGAGAAGTCCACCAACCTAACTTGGTGGCAAGCAACGAACGGGCACACAAACCCGTCCGTTTTAATTCCACTGTCCAGCAGACTCGTCTGGCAGCAGCGCGGCAATCCCACTAGGCAATTCTAGAGGAGTATTATAGAAAAGAACATACACCTATTTATAAATCATCAGATAGTCAGCAGGCTCGTCTGACTACATACGATGGATCCCGCCAACCCAATGTATTGACAACTGGTAAATAGGCACATACACCTTCTTACACTCATCAATCCTGCCAGCAGCCTCGTTTGTCAGTGTTGAAGGAAGTTTGTCAACCACGTTTGGCAGAGTGCAATCAGCAGGCACATACACCTGCTAGTATTGATCAAGCCTACCAAATTTCTCGTTTGGTAGCTCCAGGAGAGGTCAGTCGGAAAGCTCCGGCAACAAACAAGAGGCAGACTCAACTCTCTGCCCCCACACTTGAGTACTGTCAGGATTAACTGACAGGAAAAGGAGGACAGGAGCAGGAACATATACCTACTCCAAGAACGGAATGGATGTATATACCCGTTCTGGCAGCTGAAGTCACCAAGCACATTCTATCAATGGTGAAAGAGCAGAAGCAAATCCCTGCTCATATTCTGGATGCCTTCCAGGATATTATAACAGATTCAGTAGCATCACAAGGAAATAAATGAAAATCTATCCCTACTAGTGGAGTGACTCATCAACAGATCACTCCGGAGTAGATACACACCTCTGTTCCAGTCCAAGAGGTTTTTGGTGCGTACTCCCCCATATCATACAGACAACCAAGTCAGGCACATAAACCTGATTTGAGTGGAGATCGTCAGCCTAACCTGGCCATCTCTCCTGATTAGGCACATACACCTGCTCAGAGTAGCCACTTTCGTCAAAAAGTGGTTTCCAAGGTGATTAAGAAGGCGTCTAAGAAGAAGACCTTCCCAGCACAGTCAAAAAATAAAGATCCAATCTGTAACAAGGCCTTGCTCAATGTTGGAGTTCTTAAAGCCCTCAGACAGTTATCTGTTGGAATCCAAGATTCTACTCTCTCATTTCCCAATAGTGGTAACATTAATTCCAAAGGTCTTCAACAGACACTTCCTCATGAAGGCTTGCTTCATGACAATTCGGTCGATCTCAATGTTTCATCTTCAGATGAGAGCCATAGGAACCCTCTATGTGGTCAGAAGGCCAAGGAGAAAAATGTTTCATCTTTTACTGTAACCCACCATGGTGGTCCTTCCCATGATGATGAATTTCGCTGCGAAAGTCCTCTCTGTAGTAGTGATTAACATTTCTTGGAAAATTCTCCAGCAGACAATGTAGTGATGAGAAAGCCCTATTATCTTGAGGCACTTGAAAATGTGAAGCCAGTCATGTCTGATGCTTTACCGTTATCAGGTGAAATACTTTCTCAACAAAAAGATAGACCAGGGTGTAGGTCATTCTCCGAACCACCCCTAAGTCATGCATCTTCTAGTTTGATTAATGATTTCTCTACCAAACTTGTTGAATCCGATGAAGCAACAAGAAAGAACCATCTCTGGTCTAATCAGGTAGAATAATATTCATTGAATGATAAAGAGGAAGTAATGAATATGAGAAAACAACTGGAAAAAGGTGAAGTGCCAGTTATGTTTTGGCCTTTGGATGATTCTCAGTATGACATGCCAGAGATGTTGACGGAAGATGGAATTCATGATATTCGTCTCAACATATGGAAAAATATTTGTCAGTTGAAAAATAAAATATTATCTTATGATGAATATGAAAATCATGTCAAGATAATAGAAGGGCTACAATGCCAAATTGATTTGGCATCTCTCCTAATTTCTCGATATCCGAAGGCTGAAAAGCTGCATAGAGCCCTTCAGCGTTCATGACATGACGTACTAAGAAGATTGTGCCAGTTAATTGCCAATTCCCCATCTGGTATTCATATCAGAGGATGGGGTGTTCATGGAGAACTACATTTCACGGTTATCTCTAGTCAGCAAAGCCCGCCGAAAATAGTCTCATGCAATGTTATTACCCATGGTCGACCACAGTCAATGGGTTTTGTTTGTAATCAAAAGCTTTCCCAAGAATAGGCCTTAATTAGTTCTTCTCAAAATCAAGCATACAGAGAACAAGTTGTTGAATTGATCCTACATTAAGAAAATGATTATATTGAACAGGCCTCTCGTTTGTAGCAAGCACGTCACCAAGTGACAAAAGTGTCAGAAATCATCCAATGGTCTTTTGAACTAGGTGATAAAAGTGGATGCAGGTTGATGCATCCAGCTAATTTCTGGACCAAGGTCCACAAGATCAGGAGAGATTTTAAGAAAGTCTCAGACATAGTATGTCAAGAGCCACCCCATCTTGCCAGACTGGGGACTCTTTTAAACCAACCCTCGGAATCAACAAATAGGATTCGAGGAGTTGAGCGGGAACAGCAGGAACAGCCTCAGCCCACCAGACTGGGGACTTTTTCAAATCATCAATTCCCTCCTCGGTGAAATTCTATCTTCTCTCGATTGGGGAAGAAGCCACTGGAGGAACGAATAGCCAAATTATTAGGAGATTTCCTCCAAATTTCAGTTCATGAGGAAGTTCCTAAAGGATCAAATCAACAAAAGGCAATGTCTCATCAAGGACATGGAAGAAGACAATATCGCAGAAATGCCAATAGAAGGGATGCAATGCATTATGAATCAATCAATGTCATCAATTTTGTTATTGCTGATCCACCAGATGAGGTTCACTCGGAGGGATCATATGAAGAGGTTCCTACTCAAGATGTTGTACGCATAGACACAAATGAAGAAGGTGTGCATACATGAAATCAAAAGCTTACCCAAAATCTGGGTGTTCCTTCAAATAACCCACTTCCCCCTCTCCGAAAGGGATCCAAAAAAGGGAGGGGAAAGAATCAGGTTACACATCATTCCTCTGGAGAAGGCCAATCGCTCTAACTAGAGAAAATATTTATGCAACAAGAGGAAGAAATGAAGGAATTAAGGAAGATGAATGCAGAACTACTTTAGGGTAGTCTTCTTCCTAAATGTGCTGGAGTCAGTTAGCCAAGGGAGTTTGTTGTGGCTACTGATATGGATCAAGAATATCCTCCTCTATCGGTACACCCTCACAGGTCTAATCCTACGGGTCAAGTGCAACAACAATCGGTGGTGCTACCATCAGTGGCAGTACCAGCCACCATACCTGTCCAGACTCCAATTATTGCACCTGCCCAAGTCCAAGATCAACTTGATGTTTCTCAAAATTTAATAACTACCATTGAGTCATTAACATCTCGGTTAGAGACTATGGAAGGGAAGCGTGCGCAGGTTCAACCAGAAAAGAAATCTTACCCTGAATGGGTAGATTCAATCCCTTCCCCATCAAGTTTTGGGAACCCTGTATTCCCTAATTTCAATGGATCAGGCGATCCTAAACAGCATTTGACGCATTACGTGTCTTGTTGTGATCCTATGATGGGAACTCCAGAACAGTAAGAAGCAGTGAAACTTAGATGCTTTGTGTGAACCTTGCAAGGACCTGCTTTTGTCTGGTATACAAGCTTGCAATCCCAGTCAATTACCGGATGGGAAGATCTCCGTCAACAATTCCTTCTTCAGTTCAGCTCAACTTCGCCAAAGACAATAGTTTTTTATCTTAAAAACTGTAATCAAAGGGAGAATAAAAGGGTTTCATATTTCATTGCTCGCTGGAAGGGATTAACATATTCCCTAAGCCTAGCACTCCCTCAAGAGGAATTATTGCCAATCTGTGTGGTGAATTTACGTGATGAGTTACGCATGCCATTGATCCTTTTGAAATACACAGGAGGGTTTCGAGACCTTACTTCAATCACTCAGCAGATTGAAGATTCCCTTATACAGACTAAGGCTAAATCTTGTGTAATTCCATCAGTTCTAGGAAGAAGAATGGGTAAAGTATAGACTTCTACAGTTATGCTTAAGCAAGAACCTGTACCTGCTTCTACTTCAAAACCTTCATCTTCCCGAAGGGCTCCACCTCTTGAGCGTCAACAATAAATGCAGTTTCGTCAAGATGATCAAAGAGATCAAATATGGAAACAATTTGAGGATCTGAAGAGAAAAGTTTACTCTTTTCGAAATGAACAAGTTCCTGGCTATTTCATTTCGGCTCTGGAAAATAATTTGGTTTATGTGCCAAGACCCAAAAGGCCAAAAAAGGAAGGAGATGAAGATCTTCCCAATTATTTCCCCTTTTATCAAATTCCGGGGCATCCCATCTAGGAGTGTTTTGTCTTCAAAGACCTCCTGCAAAAGATGGTCAACTCGGGACAAGTCAAACTAAAAGGCTCTTCAGCCCAGGTAGCATGTGCTACTGCTACAATTCCAAAGGAAGATGGTGAATGGAAAGAAGTCAAAAGAAAAAATGCACAAAAATTTGATGATTGGATGGTTAGAAAAATGATCAACCGAACTCATGCCATTTTGCAAATGCAATTGAAGAAACCAATTGTGTCTTCTGCTATGAATGCCACAACAAAATCCTCTTCAGAGAGAAAATCCTCAAAAGGGAGGAATAGTTAGAAGAAAGAAAAGAAATCAGGGGAAGATGAAATTGTGTCAAAGCCTAAGTTGTCTTTAACTCTTGAAGATTTCATTCCATCTACTTCGAAACTACAGGCACCGTCCCACCAAACGGCACAGCCTAAATTGGCTATTCAGGCAGAGTCTTCATCAGATGAAGAACTGATCTTCGGTTCTGTTAATATGATCCACTTAACAGATCCATATGCCAGTCACAGTTTTGATTTTGATGAGCCCAAGTTCTCTGTATCAAACAGAGGAATCAGAGGAAGTTCCAAAGGCTCTGGATATAGGGGAAGACGTGGATCTTTTAGAGGTCACTATTCCAATTCTACCCCTGCTAGAACTGTGTATGCGGCAGAAACTCGTGGAAGAGCCCTTCAGCGAGCTCAACAAGAACAAGCAATTTCTTCCACCAATAGCAAATTCAGTCCTAGAACAGTTATTCTGGAGGATCGGTTGGGGGTTCCACCTTCATCCTCTCAACAAGTAAATAGATCTAATCGGTCTAATCTTCCAAAGCCAGGAATATTTCCAACTCCTGTCCCGATACAAGATGCATCAACTTCCAAGGCACCTGCTAAACCACATGTTCCTATTGGGAAACACAGACCTTTGGATCAAAAGTTAGATGTATTGAAACATCTGGCCCAAGTACCGGCCAAGTTATCAATTTTGGATGCCTTGAATTTATCAAAGGATCTTTAGGAGGCACTCGTTGAGGATTTGTCAAGTCCTCAGGAGTTTGAAATTGAAATTGCTGCAACTGAAGCCTACCATGTTGAAAATAATCCTGCAGAATGCCATGCAGTGATATCTTTCACAAATGAAGATGAAGATGATGTCATGCATGGACACATTAGACCTTTGTATTTATCTGGAAAGGTCAATGGTGTGGACATCCGGAGAGCTTTCATCGATAATGGTTCAGGAGTCAACCTCATCCCCATTCTTACACTTTGTCGATTGGGCCTCAAAGAATCTAATTTATCTCCTTCTACTATGATGTTACAAGGATATGATAAAAATAAACAAGAACCATTGGGCGATATTACACTCAGAACTCAGTTTGGAGATCTTGTATCCAATTCATATTTCATGGTTGTTGATCAAGACTTAGCCTTCAACATATTTCTTGGAAGACCCTGGTTACATCAACATGCGGATATCCCTTCATCATACCATCAATGTCTCAAATATTGTTTCTATGGTTAAGTTGGGAAATTATATGGTGATAATTCCCCATTCAAGACATGTGAATCTCAATACATTGAGGTGGAATTATATCACATGAAAGGAATGGAGAAATCCACTACAAGGGATATTACCAAAGTTAATGATCCATATGGTTTGGAAAAGATTACAGTAAACCCATTAGCACATGTGAGTACAGATTATGTGTTTCCTATCAATCAAATTGACAAGATGGACCCAAATCAAAATACTCTTATGGAGACTTCCATAATGTCAATTACGGAAATCAATCTAGACAGCATGGGAGAAAGTGGTGATCCACCAAGCAATGATGAAAGATAAAATGGAGATGTCTTCATTTCATCTGCTGAAATCCAACAAGTCTATACTTCACCAACCAGGCCAGAAGAAGTGATAGCAACGTAAGAGGTGAAAAATGATGTCGATTCTCAATCCATCATCTCCTCTTTATTACCCATGGAAGACCCTTCATCATCAATTGGGTCAGAAATGGAAGCCTCTTCTTCAAGATGTTCAAATTTTAACATCTCTCTTAATCATGGAAATTCTACTTCATCATCTACTATGCAAGTAGAAAAAGAAGAAGTAAAACATGTTGAAGAAGAAGAGGAAGATCTCAGAGATGCTCCTCCAGCATTTTAAGAGGGTATCTCTACCACTATGGATGAACTCATAGAAATCAATCTAGGTACAAAAGAAGAGCCACGTCCCACTGTAATCAGTGCGGCCATAACTCTTGAAGAACAAGAGATGTATATTTCCTTTTTAAAGAAAAATTGAGACATATTTTATTGGAACTATACAGAGATGCCCGGGCTTGATCCTGATGTTGCTACTCATCATTTGGGTTTACCAGAAGAACATCGAGGATTTAAGCAAGCCGCAAGAAGAACACACCCAACTTATGATTCCAAAATTGAAGCTGAAGTGGATAAGATTATCAAAGCTAACTTCATCAGAGAAGTTTAATATCCCAAGTGGTTTGCTAATATTGTCCCAGTGAAAAAGAATAATGGGAAAATTAGAGTTTGCATTGATTTTATTGATCTTAATCGGCATTGTCCTAAGGATGATTTTCCAGTTCCGATTACAGAACTATTAATTGATGCAACAGCTGGATATGATGCACTCTCCTTCATGGATGGATATTCCATGTATAATCAAATACAAATGGCTCCATAATATGAGGAATCTACAGCCTTTAGATCCCCTCAAGGTGTGTTTTTCTATCGGGTAATGCCCTTTGTCCTAAAGAATGCAGGTGCAACATATCAGCGTGTCGTGCATCATATCTTCAAACCCTTTTTAGGAAAGTTTGTTGAATGTTATGTGGAAGATTTGGTGGTTAAATCCAAACAACATTCTAATCACTTGGCTGATTTGGAAGTCATATTTCGCAATCTTCGACAACATAATTTGAAGATGAACCCCTTAAAATGTGCTTTTGGGGTAACCTCAGGAAAATTTCTCGGCTTTTTTGTACGTCGTCATGGTATTGAATTCGATCCTGAGAAGACCAAGTTAATACTTGGTATGTCCCCTCCACGAAATTTGAAATAATTGAGAGGAATTCAAGGACATTTAGCCTATATTCGGCGTTTCATCGCCAATTTGGCAGGAAAAAGCTTACCCTTCACCAAATTAATGAAGAAAGGAGTCACTTACCATTGGACTAAATAATTTCAAGAAACATTCGATATTCTCAAGAAGTATCTCTTGAGTCCACCAGTACTTATGGCACCTATTGAAGGAATACCACTTATCATCTATGTGACAGCTTTAGAGCGATCATTGGGTGACTTTCTTGCTTAGAAGAATGATGCTGGGAATGAAAACAGCCTCTACTATCTCAATCGGACTATGCTGGAAGCAGAAACCCTATATTCAAGTATTGAGAAGTGCTTCCTATCATTAATCATTGCAGTTCAGAAGTTGAGACACTACCTGCAACATCACGAGGTCCAATTGGTATCTCGCAATAACCCGCTCAAATTCATCCTTAGTCGTCCAATGCTTACAGGATGTCTGGAAAAGTGGGAAGTTATTTTGTAGTAATTTGACATTTAGTATGTGTCTCAAAAGGCAATAAAGGGCCAAGTTCTAGCTGATTTCCTTGTTGAACATCCTTCAGTAGAAGATACATCTTCAGATATTGAACTCCCTGATGAGGAAGTCTTCTCTATTTAGGATAGTCCTCATGTATGGGAAATGTATTTTGATGGTGCTTCTAGAAGTCCAACAGGGAGGAAAATGGAAGATTCTAAGTTCAAAAAAGTTGGGTTAGGAGTTGTACTCATTTACTTGGAAAAGTCATTGCTACCTTATTCCTTCTCATTGTTGGGAGGCAGTACAAATAATGAAGCAGAATACCAAGATCTCATTGCAGGCTTGGAGTTGGCACTTCAAGCACAAGTGAATCACTTAATGGTGAAAGGTGATTCAGACCTGGTAATCAAACAAGTCAATGGGGATTATGCAATCATAAAAGAAAAATTGATCCCTTTGTATGATTACGTCAGAGAGTTAATGGAGGAATTTCCTACAGAACCAACATTTTCTTATGTCCCGCGATCACAAAATTCTCAAGCTGATGCATTGGCAAATATAGCCACAGCTCTGGAAGATCCAAATCGGGACAAAACGACCATCATTATTACCCACCATCGTACAATTTCACCTTATGTTAGAACCAGAACAGAGGAGATCAATGAAATTAGTCCCATTCCTGAACTGTATGGTCATACTACAAGATGGATGACACCTATCAGGGAATACCTTCAAAATGGAACACTTCCACCTGATAGAGCTGGGAAAGAACAAATCCGGCAACATGTGGTCAATTTTACTCTTTATGATAGCCCAGATCACCTAGATAAAATTCTCTACAATCGTGGTTTTGATGGATTTATCTTCAGATGCATTGATGGTGAAGAGACAATGGCTGTCATGAAAGAAGTGCATGTAGGATTTTGTGGTGCCCATTAGTCTGGACATAGACTATCTGATCAAATTCAAAGGCTTGGATACTTTTGGCTTTCAATGATATAAGATTGTGTTGATTTCACAAATAAGTGTCATTCATGCCAAGTACAAGCCAATTTCATTCATCAACCTCCATAGTTGCTTCATACAGCTAAATACTCGTGGTCATTTTCTACATGGGGAATGGATGTGGTGGGACCTTACCCTTCAGCTACATCCAAGTAGTTTAAGTATATTCTTACTGTTAATGACTTCTTTTACAAATGGGAAGAGGCAATAACTCTCAAATAATTTAGTTCTAAATTCATTGTTAGATTCATCAAGTCTAACATCATTACCAGATTTGGTGTCCCTCATACCATATTGATGGACAATGGCACCAACTTCTGTTCATCTGAGGTGAGGAAGTTTTATCAAGAATACAACATCAAATCCAATCATTCATCTCGGTATCATGCAGTGGCCAATGGCCAGATAGAGGCCTTCAAAAAGTCTATGTCAAATATACTGCAAAAGATGGTGGATAAGGATAAGAGGTCATGGCCTGATAAACTCTTTCATGCTTTATGGGCTTATTGGACCACCACCCGCACCACAAAGCGGTCAACTCCATATTCACTGGTATATAGAATGGAAGCATTATTGACCATTTAAATTTAATTTCCTTAACTCAGAGTAGCTATTTGTGATCAGTCATCTACAGATGAACAATCTCAAAAGCGATTGGATGAATTGGAATGGTTAGAGGAGAAAATATTGTGCACACTGCACCACTTGGAAGTCTACTAGAATCGAATAGAACGAGCTTTCAACAAAAAATTTTGTCTTCGTTCATTCATTCAGGGAGAACTGGTATTGGTTCCCAGAACTCTAATGATACCAGGAAAGAAACCTGCCAAGCTTGAACCAAAATGGGAAGGACCTTATTCAATACATAAGGTCTACTCCAATGGAGCATATTCATTAATCTCAATGGATGGAGAACTCATCACTACTCCAACCAATGCCATATTTATGAAGAAGTATTTTGTATAAACACAAAATACATTGTTGCAGTCCAAGAATATAACCTTAAACTATTTACATGTCCCTTACGTCCAGCACTACGTTAAACTGCACCATCCACGGTCCATGCATATGACCTTAAACTATTCGCACTTTCGTCCAACATGACGCTAAACTCTATCATCCTTTTTTTTCATCCAACATGACGTTAAACTGTGAAAAAGTACCTAATACATCCAACATGATGTTAAAATGTGTCCTCTTTTGTCCTTACTGCATGACATTAAACTGCACAGTCCTCTTTTTGTCCAACATGACATTAAACTGTATTGCCCTCATCGTCCTAACTAAATGACGCTAAACTGTACAGAAATCCCTTAATACGTCCTACATGACATTAAACTGTATTTTTTCCCTGCTACATGAAATTAAACTGTGCAACACCAATAGTCCTAATTGCAAGACTTTAAACTGTGTAGTCTCTTCATATGTCCTATATGACATTAAACTATGCATCATTAAGGTTGTTGTTACCTCTTGTTTCTCACACCGAGTATGAATCACGTGATCTTAGAGAAAACTTCTGCCATAACAACCTCTCTGGGTCGCTAACCATGCGTAAGTCCCAACACCATTTTTTATGTCATTGTCCCCAAAAACAACTTGATCACTAATTCATTCTTTAATTGAACTACGCAGACTTTGATCCTTGCCTTTCAGGCTGGGTACGTAGGCAACCTCCCAAGGTTCAATACCAAAACCAATCTCTTTACATCGGTTCACCTCCATCTCATATGATGTTGATTCGTGAATCCATCCCCATAATCAATATCTTTACATTGGTTCACCTTTTTCCTTTCTATACAACATTAAACTGTACAACATTTTTTTTGTCCTGTACGACAATAAACTACAATATTCTTTGATACCCTCACTTGAGAGGGAATCATTATTTACATTGATCTCCAATCATGTTTTATTCCAAAGACTATGTGCATACATGGCAATGCCCGAACCTTTTATTTTAGTTCAAACCATCATTGCACTAAAGTCCCCCTCTACCCTTCACTTGTACGAACCAAATCTGTACATAGGGTATTTCTAGAACTACGTGGGCTTGATTCCCATCCTTATGGGATACGTAGGAACGTTTGAGTGTCCCTCAAATCCATACCCAAGTCATTGGGCCTAACCCCAAGTTCCACTTTCAGTCCCTTGGATGAAAAATCCCCATGAAAACACACACTGTGTATTTCTTATAATGGTCCAAGATCTATGACCCTAAACTAAGATCTCCCATACTTTAGTTCCGCATGACATTAAACTGTATTTCACGAACTACATATCGATTGATTCCCATTCTTATGGGATATGTAGTGAAGTCTAATATTTCAATTCAAGATTCATCCACAACATGATTATGGATAGCATTGATCTATGTATCTTTACATACATTGAACAATACCCATTTTTATGTGTCATAATCCTAACCTTAAATATTTTCAGATCTTCATAACCCTTTTTTCTGGACTTCTAATCAAAAAATTTCCAAATCCTTATAATTCTTTTTCCTGACCATGCAGCATGTGCCCTTAGGCGGCCTTGCATAAATAGTCTACATAACAGACCTGTCAGCCAAAAGATGCTATTTATTTGACTATGCAGCCAATGCCCCTCGGCGACCCTACATAATTCAACCCCCTAATGGGTTTGTTAAATAATGGTAATTTCATTCTTAGGACGAAAACCTCTTTTTTCCTTAGTTTTCTTAATGACGATATGTAGGGATCTGCAAAAATAGCCATTCTTTACATATTTTTCTCATACTCTTTTTCATGATCTGAAAATATTTAATTCTATGGTTTATATTTTCCCTTCCCTACGTTTGGGTCAGACCTTCGTAGGAGTGACATTCATCCAGTTCTTCAATAATCTTGTTTGGAAATATCTTCTCCATATTCAAGTACCTCTTTCCATACACCAAACTCTATGCTTTGGAAAATTTGAATCTCTATAAACTTTCATTATTTTTTTAGTAGTAGAAAAGTAACTTTCTGAGAGTTCTTTTGCCTTACTATGCAGCACGTGCCCTTAGGCGGCCTTTCATAAACAAGTCTACATAACGGACCTGTCATCCAAAAGATGCTATTTATTTGACTATGCAGCCAATGCCCTTAGGTGGCCCTGCATAATTCAACCCCCTAACGGGTTTGTTGAATAATGGTAACTTCATTCTTGGAAAATACTTCTTCTAATGCCTCTTAGTCCTTTTTCATATCATTCCTCAGATTCAAGGTTTCTTAAGTCATAGTTTATATTTTTTTTCCTTCCATACTTGAATATGGTAATATGTTTTCAAACAAATTATCAAGGAATTGAGTCAATTTTTAATCCATTCGGTCAAAGCTATTTCGACCTTAAACATTAGCCTTTTTATGTCCGACATGAATGACTTTAAACTTCCCACAAAAGACAAGGGAACATTGAATAAAAGTCAAGTTCCAGCTCACTAAACATACATTTTGTGTGATTTAGGTAATATTGAGCAATTAAAATATTAAAATTTTGTAGGGTTATTTATAATAATACTAGTAAAAATCAAACTATGCTTACTAGTCCCATTGGCTTAGGTAAAAAAATCTAAAGCAGGTAGCAAGGGAAATACGTGCACAAATGATTTTAGATGAAAAAGTTTTTCATTTGGTGTAAAAGAGATTAGAAGGACATCCATAGATTGGAGCCTCTTCTCTTTTCCAGGAAATTACAAGAGGCTGTCAACATAAGTCTTAACTTGATGAACAGCATCCCAAGCTTCATCAGCAGCTACTTGAAGCTCATGCACTTGACCAACTTCACTCTTTTCAGCCTGATGGAGTGCTTTCTTGGCATTTGCAATGGATTTCATCCCATTTTCTTGAGCTTCCTCCAATGAATTATTGAGTTGGTCAAGTTCTTCAGTAACAGCATCTAACTGTTGCTGAAGGTGCATTTGTTGGATGTCTTTATCTTTGATCTTGTGCTTCAGCTTCTTCATCTTGGCAGTATAGTCAGCCTCAGCTCGGGATACCGCAGCCTCAAATTCAATGATATTTACTGACAGCTTCACCCTAGCCATATCTTCACGACACTTTTTCTCATGATCCCTTCTTAAAATGACATGTTTCACCGCGGTATGGATCTCTTGATGTCCAAAACCGCCAATTCCTAGCATGACAAATAGGGACAACAATCAGGAAATCTTTGATGACAGCTCTTCAAGAGGCACTTCAGATATGATTTTCCATATGTTGTTCTATGCCTTGCATCATGAAAAGCTGAGTGCCTTAAGCACCTCCGGGTCTAATTCGACATCATCATCACAGGGGGGCATGTAATCTGGGATTAATGCACTTAAGGAAATGCCATGTTCTGCTCCTTCCCCCCTAACCCTGGTTGCTTCACCTTCTACTACCATTTGGTCGGAAGTTGAGACTTAACCTCTAGATATATCCATTGATGTTGATAGCCCTTTTTGATCAATTAAAAGTATGTGTAGTTTCATAGAACAATGAAAGTTGGTTTTTTATCTTGAAAACTCAGTACAATCATTACCTAATAGTAGATCAAAAGCTTGAGAAGACTCCTCCCTATCTTTCCCAGTTTCAAAAGGATCTTTAAGATGGGTCTCAGGAGGGTTTACTGGGTTTAGCTCCACTTGAGATAATGTTTCTGCAATGGTAGGGTTGACATCAATATCCACACCCTCTTCAGGCATTGGCAGTTCAGCAACTTCTTTGGATGGAACTGCATATTATTTTCATTCATGATTAGAAGTGTAAATTATAAGAAAATTTACCGGACAAAGGATAACAATCGCGCCCAAGATCTTCTAAATCACATGATAACTTAGCATGATCAAAAAATTATTCAAAAGACATGCCAACATTCATCATTTAATCCAATGATATTTCAGAATCCTGGTTAGTCTCACTAGTGGGAGCATTTGATGTGTCTTCTTGGCGACCCTCATTCTGTAGCCCCTGACCCTGGACAGCTTCTTCAGGAAGGATGGCAGATTCAGTTGCTGAGGCCGCCAATGATTCTAGTGAAGGTTTTGTACCTAAAATATCACAGAATGGAAGTTAGTCGATGTTTTCATTCAACATTTAATGAATCATTGTATGAAGCATTGTTAAATTACCAGAAGCAAGTTCTTCTCTACTTGTAGCAGCAGGAGGAGCAGTACTAGGAATAGATGTTGGCTCTTTTTCAGAAGCAGCCAAGTCAGCCTGAATTTGCGTTTGTTCCACAACACCCTCCATGGTCCTCAAAGGAGGACCAATCCTCTCCCTCAGAGGGGAAATTGACGAATACCCTATAATCCCAAGGATGATGAGCAATATTTTCATGGTTTAAGACTCATGATTATTCAACGGACTTACCACTCCTAATGAAGCGTTTAGCTATGGACTTTCTCCTTCATTGCTTTTGCTTCCTTGGATTTTTGGGAGTGTCGGAAGTCTCCATTACAGGTACCTGAATGGGAGAATGAAAATCCATTTCCAGATCCTCATCCATAGCCTACTGGCTTGGAGATATCTCACCCGACTAACGAGGAGATTCAGCAGAAGCCCCGATGGCAGTACCACCAGGGTTATACTGTGGTGAAGGAACTTCAGTAGTTCCTTTCCTTGCAAGCTGTAGGATAAAGAAAGTAATTTCCTTGAGTAACAAAGCTTTGACTGAAATCGAGTTGCAAAGTAAATAAGGAAAGAAAACTTACATCTTCAGGAGCCATGTACTCATGCCACTCCTCATCAGTGGCGCTGTGATCCATCATTTCCTTCACCCGCTTGGTGATAGGGATAGAATCATCGGTGGAATGTATATAGGTCCTCAACTCTTTGAAATAGGCTCTTACTTCATCATGGTTATCCTTGAAATGAATATTTTCATGAGCCTGAAGAGTCCATATTCCAGGAAGATGTATCCCTTCACATAGCTCCAGCTAGATAGTTTCAGTATCGCAGTATACATCCCGCCATGTCTAGATGGCCTTTGGTCGTAGATATGTAGGTGTACTAGAAGGCTGCGAAGAGGGTCCTACAACCTTGGATTTTAATTTATTTCTAGCTCCTGTAACTATAAAAAGGGAATGAAAACTTGTTACTCTATAAAGTTAGTAGCAATTAAATTGCCTCAATAAAGTAACTCACCAGGATTTGATGGAGTGGCTCTCTTGATTCTAACTGGAGGATTATATACGGCACGTGGCCGATTTGACACATGTTGTATCTCCTAGTAATCTGATGAATCATCCTCGGTTGAAGAACTTGGTGAACCGACTTCAGGAGTGGAATAATCACCTTCCACCTGAATTGTTTCTTTCTCAATGGTTCTCTTCTTCTTCCCCACCCGATAAACAGGTTTATTCAATATTGCCTCAGGATATGATGCTATCCAGTTTTCAGCATACCATATGGCCAAATTTCTTACCGCTTCTGCATATGGTAAGTCAAAAACTACCCCAGTCCTTTCCATAGCCATTAGCAACCATAGTTGTCGGGAAACCATTGGATGCTGCTCTGACCTGACGTGCACTGGAGGAGATACAACAGTTTTCTGCAGACACTTGAATTGGCGTGCAAATCGATATGGAGCATAGGCCTCACATATAATTTCCCCATCAATTTTTGTGTCCAGTACACCATCTCTACAGGCCAGCATGTAAGACCTCTGTTCCAAGTTGGCTGATCCATTGTCAACAAATCGCCCTGTCGGTGGATTTCCATAGGGAAAGAAGTGGAATTCCTTATGCATACCCAGCCTTGGACTAATATCATAGGCATTGAGGGACAAAGGAAAAACTCCAGAGAAGGCCTAAACAGATGGCCTGAAAGAACTTCCAGTAATCTGTATTCCATTCTGTGGAGCATATGTCCGGAAGTGAGTGGTGATCCATCCCCATAAAACTTGGAATGGTCCCACTAATATCAAAAGAGACTTACCCATATAGACATGGAGTAATCTACTGTGAATCTTTTCCAAAACTGGGGTATCCAACCCCACTATCTTCCTATCATCCAACTTGGCTCCAATAACGAAGGTCCCTGGCCTGACGCCTCCCTTCGAATCTCTGACTGGAAAAAGATAGACACTGAGCCATAAGGCTAAAAAGCCTTCCAGATGGGTCTTCTCTGGGATTTTATGATTCAATTCATACCCCCATTTCTCAAACTCTCCTGCTTCCAGAGTCGGCCAGAATGTTCCAGGAGCACCTCTCTTATCTGCTCTAGGTCATCTAGTAGGACAAGTATAGGTGGGCCCCTTTTCCATCTTCTTCCTGAGAAACACATCCATCCATTCCTCTGGATGAATATCCCTTCTAGAATGAGTCTTTGAAGTCTTTGAGATTTTGAGCTTATGATAAATCTTCAATAACTCTCAAACCAAATCCAAAGTCTTCTCTAGATCATTCAAGGTTTCCTTTGGAGGGATGAATTCGTCATACATATCAGCCAAAATTGGAACCCCTGAGATCTTGTAGACATCCCACAAACTAATACCTACTTCTCCATGGGTTATATGGAAAGAATTAGTTTCTGGGCTCCAGCGGCTAAGCAACCCCAGTGCAAAATTATCATTCCTATAAACATACGTCTGCCCAACCCAGACGGGTTCATAAATTGAATCTCCCTTCAGATCCTTGACAAACTCTTCACAAGTCTATCTCACCCAATAAGCCCACATCCGAGTTGGCTTCACCGCTGCTCCAGAACGGAATTCCCATTTCTCCTTCCATCCTTTGGATTTATCCATCTGAGAATTTTGGAAGATTGAGGGATAACAATGTGGTTGCAGATTAGGTTTGTGAGGTTTCAGATCTGGTGCACATGGGCTATGATGCATTATATAAGCTTTCTTTACTGTTCCAGCATTAGAAAATGTTCCTGCAATTGAGACATTTTCTGAAGAAAAGTTGGTATATGACTGAAACCAGGAATGCGGGAGATAGTTATTTGCCTCTGGAATATTGACATCTTGCAGATGAACATGGCCATACAGAGGCAGATAGATGCTGTACGGGAAATTAATATGATGCTTATTCAAGTACTTGGCTAATTCTGGGATAGTACTTTCATAGGATGAATAGTAATCATGACCAATGATGTTCATCATATCATCAATTATTTTGCTTGCCAGTTCATCATCCGTTCTGATTCTCTTGGGAGCCATTGGATCTGCACAAAAGTTGAATAATTAACTCTTAAAGTAAGTTAATTTTTCATAAAATTTTTGAAGGAATTTGTAAAATTGGCTAAGTCATTCAGGCGCACAAGTCCCATAGTTGGCTCACAAGTCTTCTTCGGTCGCGCAAGTATTGGGCGCGCATGTATCACCGCGCAAGTCCAAATAGCTTAATAGAAGCGCGATGCAAGAAACAAGAAGTGTGGATGAATGAAATCTGGGATTCCACTTGCGCGCCGAGATAAAAAACAAGTGAGATCCGGGTGCTTTGTGCAAAGTGAGGAAATCTATTTATAGACAAGGTCATACCCCTGCGCGCCGGACCCTGCGCGCTCGAAGCCCATTTTCACGCCATACCCTGCGCGCCCTAATTTCCTTTAGTTTCTCATTTTCCTCAGAGTCAAATCCTCATTCCTTTTTGGATCTAACTATGAGGGGGGACTTTTCTTGACGCTCCATTTTGTCACAAAGTCTAAACGAATTGAAAGGGAAATACCTCAAAAAAAGAAGATTCATCCTTTGAATAAATATCAAAAAAGGAGAAAGGGATGAACAAGGAGAACATTTCTCATAGGTCGCGCAAGTTCCAGCATGGTCGTGCAAGTACACTTGCGCGCCGCCTAGTGGTCGCGTAGGTGACTTGCGTGCCCTCTCTGAAAATCGCCCAGGGTCTTCTCTAGCCTATAAATACCCCTAGTGGGCCCCCCATTTGGATAGGATTTTTTCTAGAATTCAGATACAGAGCTCTGAACGCCCAAGTCTCTTCTTCAAGTCTTCCAAACACTTCTAAGGTAATTCTTTACCTAGAATGGAAGGTCTAAACAAGAGGAATAAGGTCTAAGTGTTATAATTCATTAATACTTGTGTGCCTAAGTGTTTTACCCTTAAGGGAAATGGACACACTTGCGTGCCTCCTTACCTACTCATTGAAACTTGTGCACCACTCTTCTGGAAGTACCTCAAGATAATTCTAAAGGCTTTGTTCAAGGATCACCCAAATATTACCTTACTGGTTAACCATTTCCCAAGTATATAAGTGTCGTGCAAGTATACTTGCGTGACCAAGACTTACTCGCCCATGCAGTACTTGCGCGACCCCCTAGGACTTGCGTGCCCTTCTATTTTTGGGTTCCCTTCCTGCCCATTTCACCTCTCTTATGTCATTCCACCTCTCCTATTCAAGATTCAGTCTTCAAGACACTCTTCAAAGCCATTTATTGCTTGTTTTCTTGGTTGACTTCCTTATCTGAAAGGAATTCCATGGAACATCTCTCAAAACCAAGTGATTTACACATCTTTACATCACTAAAGTTAGAGAGTTCATTTATTAAACATCATCCTTTAAGATGATATAACCCTTAACCTGGGCCTCCTTTTTAGAAGTAAGCCCCAGTCCAACTTTTCATTAACCTGGAAATCCTCCTTAGGAGTAAGCGCTAAGTCCTCATTAATTTGGTCCTCCTTTTCAGGAGTAAGACTCAAGTCCCCTAACATGGGCATCCTCCTTAGGAGTAAGCCCTAGTCATAATTCCCTTAACCTGGGCATCCTCCTCAAGAGTAAGCCCCAGTCTTAAAATTCCCAAATATGGGCATCCTCCTCAAGAGTAATCCTCAACCATAATTCTCTTAACCTGGGACTCCTTTTAAGGAGTAATCCCTAGTCTTAATTTCTCTTAACCAGTCTTAATTTACTTTTTATTTGGGATTCCTTCTCAGGAGTAAAACTTAATCACAAGTCCCTTCCTAACTTGGGAATTTTCCTTAGGAGTAAGCCCCAATATTAGAATATCCAAATCTCTGTGAAGCACATATACCTTTATGGACCATGTTCCTGGATTTCTTCCCTGAAGTAAATCTTAATCTTCATCTATTTGGGAAATCATACATACATAAACCCCACATCATTTCTTATGATTGCATCTTTCATGGCACAAATTGTCTGGTTTTACCAATACCTCTTGTTTCTCACACCAAGCATGACTCACGTGAGCTTAGAGTGTAAAAGTAATTATGACATCTTTATTTGAGCCATCAATCATAAACATCATACTCCCTTACTCAAACTACGTGGGTTCTGATTCCTTTTCCAAAACAAAGGATATGTAGGTAGCTCATCTGCGGGTATGATCCCAACTCTGAAATAATCCGTGTCCTTCTGAATGACAATAAACTTCAAGTGCCCCACTGAGTGGCTTTAAAACCAGTATGGTCATCATAATGACCAATAGACTTTTATATATTAAAGGATACCATTGACTAATAATCTCTAACAAATACAGATGATTCTCTATTGATGAAGAACCTCGAATACATATAAAAGATTCTCTAAATTTCCTACATATCAATCATTGATTGTCAGATTTAAAGGAAATCTCATTTTATACTTGGTAATGTAATAAGGATTCACTAACATAACTTAAATCTATAAATAGAGTCCCGGAGTAGAAAATAATTCCCTTAAAAAAGGTGTGATGAGTCTGACCTCCCATCCTCTCGACCAATGAAAATTCCTAAGCCTCATCAGTCCACAACTAATGAGTGCCTACCTTTGGAAAGTAGGTCCAAATGGATATGGAATCATTGGATGTTTCCGGTTCTATGAACAAACCCATTCGAAACTGATTGGATTGTTTTAACTTTAAATAAACAAGGTCATCCCCAATTCTAGAGGAAACAGAGTCTTTACAGGTATTCCCTAAAGTAAGGTACATAACTTCCTACTTGAGGAAAGGAGGTTGCGCAAGTGTTCTCAAATTACGAGGGTTGGGTGAATGAGTCACACAAGTTATTTTAATTTTTAACACTCAGAGAACCTAAATATCAATATCCCCCTTTTATTCCCTAGCTTTAGGTGTTTTAAAAATACCTTGAAGGTTTCATAGGACTTGGGTGAAGCACTAGGGAGATCACAGTAGCAATTAGGCTTTAGGGAAATTCGTCTTTACAAATGAAGAGCCCAAGGGTCTATTTATCGGAAAATATGGTACCCTGAGTGATGGTGACTTGGAAAGAAAGTGATGATGGGGTTTATAAGTACTTTTGTTCCACTGATGATTCAAGACACCTTGGGTGAACCAAATCTTGAGCCTTTGTAAAACATAATATTTTCTATATATTTTCTCTTATTTCTTCTAAGGAATTTCCCTTTGTCACTTTTTCATCCATGTGATAGAATGGAGTGTTAACAACCCTGCATATAAATTATCATAAACATGAATCAATGAATAAATATAGGTAGTTCATAAGACAAGAATCATAAGGAAATCAAAGAACATAATCCATGAGATCATAAAATTGACATAAGACATGAAACTATGGAATACACATAAAATTTTATATTTCTGAACATGAATAAATAGTAATAGGTTCACTCATTAAATTAAGTACATGAGATCAGGCCCTTGAATAAACATATGGACTTGAAAATTAGGTCCATGCATAAAATTATGGACATGAAAACCAGGTCCACTCATAAAATTGTGAACAAGAAATCAGGTTCACGTATATAATATAAACCCCATGAGTTATCCATATTTACCCAATTCATTGGAGAGAGATATAGGCCCCACCCATCAAATAATGAAAACCATACATATGTGTTACTCAAGAACATAAAATCAATCATCATATTAGAATCCATGGAATGAAATGGGTTTCATAAACATCATTAAATAATAACATAACCCATGGAAAAGAAATGGGTTTCATATATATCAATCCACCATAATCATAAATCATACTAATAAAGAATACGAATTTTATTCTTGAATCATATCCCCAGTAAAATATAAGTAACATTATATAATGTTATCTTAGATAGTATCTAATTTTTAGTGATCACTTTAAAATAATTCTTGAGGAAAATGTACTTTCTACTTTGAAAATGTTTTCTCTTCATATAATGTTGCACCATTTTAAAAGAAAAATATTCTTTGAAAATAACCTTGTAGTATTGTAAATGAAGCTTCAAAACATTAAGGCATCATGATGGTGGAAAATTCAATTCATTCCATATAAGTTAAAAAGAAACATTCCTTTGTAATTTTTTTTGGAAAAGTGATAGAGTACCTTGTTTAGAAAATGAAAAACATATTCCTTTCAAACTATGTAGTAAAAGTCAAAAATGGTAAAAAAATTAATTTAGACATAAAAAGGAGAATATTAAAAACTTTTTTGAATTTTATTTATAAAACATGGACATAGAAGATAAATAATCCCCAATAGAGACTTAAAATGAAACAATACCAATTATTGATGAGATAGTGAAGTAAATACTCATCATTTAATAATCAGTAGAATCATATTCCCCATGAAGGAAATAAAATTATATGGATATGAAAATACCATAATATTCTAGATAAGACTCATAAAATACATTCATGGTCTTTATATATACCACATAGAAGAAACAAGTAGTGTATAAGGCATGCGTCCCACAGAAATAAAAGTGAGACCTAAATCCCTTACTACTAGAGTAACATTTGAATCATGATCCCCATGAAATAATAACATCAATTAAAGCTTGTAATATCATTAAATAAATTAAATTAATGATATAACATGTTATAGGTTAGTATATACACTACAAAAAATAAGTGAGTGGTGAATATGGAATGTATCTGACAAAATTAAAAAGTGAGATGAAATTACCTTACCTTATGTGTTATCTCTCATCATAATCATGAAATCATCCTATATAATAAATATACCTTTATTATACATCTATTAAAAAACCATATTCATATATATAATACCATATATTACTTATGAATTTATAATACCCTCTTATTAAAAATTCCATGTTTAAGTTATGTTTTGGGTAATAACCGCTTTGTTTCTCATACATGTTTTGACTTGTTATTATTGGTCCTCATACTTATATCATGAATTCATTATCACCGGAATTGTAACCATGATAAAAATATCATATATATCCATTATAAATGTATTTATAGTTATCTATAAAATATAGAAATAGAAAATGAAGTACACCATTAATGGAGACGGTAGGTCATACGTACGCATGAACACTTCTTTCATTTTCTTTTAATATTAAAAGAAATAAAATTATAGGATATATTTTAATTAAAGAATTATTTTAATTTTATATACATCATATATATTCATAAAATTCATCCTTGTTACTACCCATTTGAAATATAGATTAAAAATGAATCACACCACATATGGGAGATGCTAACCCATATGTATGCACGAGAGATGTTATCATTTACCAACAAATTAGGTGGTAAAAGTTATATATGATATTATCATTACAAAAGTATAATCATGTAATGACTATCATATATACCATAAAAAGTGTTTCCATCATAATTATCACCATGATAGGTGGTAAAGGAAAAAAACAACCATCATTTCACGAGGCAGTAGTCTGTTGTACACATGAATGGTAGGGGACTGCATGGGAAAGCCTGAAAAACAAATTAAGGTAGATTAAGGAGGATCTTAGGGTGTGGTTCAACAACCATCCTCCTTTGTTGTGTGATATGGATAGGATAAAGACATATATAGAACACCTGTAGTCCATCTTGGAAATAGACTATAATGAGGACACGTTTGGGTATCTGGCTGTGAAGAAGGATCTTTTGGATGAAACAATTCTAAAGGAGGCATGCATTTCCCGTGATGGTTCGAGAGTGTGAAGTTTTCATGAGGGGGACCTCTAAAATGCATATTTTCATGAATTCATTAAGGAAAACCAAGGGTATGGTCAATCTAATATACGGATGGAGGATATCTCATACACGGATGATCAGTATACTGTTGGTAGTCTGGAAGAATCTGTTTCCCCTAATCTTCTTGTAGGTCGGAACCTAATAATGGTGTAGGGGTAACCATGTGGTCATTAAGAAATCACTTATTCTCTTCTTAGGGTGGTTTCTGGCCATGATACTGATCTTCTTGAGGCCATTCCGAAACAGGAGAAATCTTAGTATCCATAAACAATTTTAACCTGGACAGTACACCTAGACCGGATGGGTTCTCAGGTTCCTTCTTCTATGCCTCCAGGAACATGGTTAAGGATGATGTTGTGAATTACTTCCATGATTTTTTAGATGAGTGAGTCTTCCTCACGCTATAAGTGCTACTACCATGGTTCTCATTCCCAGTATCAAGGAACCCTCTCTCATCTTGCATTATCGACCGTTGAGTTTGTGCAACTTCATGTACAAAATCCTAGCATATGTTCATAATAATAGGTTAATCACTAAGCTACCTTAATGGATATATCTCAATCATCATGGATTTGTGAAGCAAAGATCCATACAAGGGTCCATCATGTTGTCTCAAGAGCATACAGATGGCATTAACACTAGAGTTCATGGCTCTAATATGGTGGTTAAGTTGGATATGGACAAGGCTTATGATAGGATAGAGTGGGAGTTTATCATCAATGATTTAACTGGGATGGGATTATCTACATGGGTTTTTGACCTAATCTTTCATTGTTTTAGTTCTTCATGGATGGTTGTTCACTTCATGGGAAGGAACTACTGTGTTTTCAAATCTGTTCCTGGTTTGAGGTAGGGGATCCTTTATCCCTAATACATTTTGTTATTTCTAAATATTTTTTTAGTTGTATAACCAACATGGAAATCATGTAGGGTTCCATCAGGCCTTATTAGTGCAACTCTAGGCCAAGAAACATCTCTCACTTAATGCTTGCAGATGACTCTATTTTCATCTTGAATGCTGGTATGAGTTTAGTATGAGGGATAAATAAAGATCTTGCTGATTATTTCCAATGGAGTGGATAGGTGGTTAACTTTGGTAAGAGAACATTATGTGTTTTGAAGCTATGCAGGGAGAGCAGGGTGGCATCGCTGAGTAGGAGGCTTGGTATGCGAGAGGTTTATTTTCCAATGGAATATCTTAGAGCTCATGTTTCTCTTGGTAGGATGCATATTTACTATTTTAACCACATAATTAAAAGAATTACTGGGTGAATAAAAAAATTGAAGATTCATTTCCTAGATTTGGAGGTATAATAACCTTGGATAATAGTTTCTTAACCTACATTCCATGTCATTCACTCTAAGATTCCAAGGTCCCGAAGGGTGTGATATTTAAGATTGATTTTGTTCTGTCATCTTTTATCTGGGATGCACATGAGGATGGGAGGAAGCACGATGAATCTTGAAACATGCTTGGAAGTTTGGTATAGGAGGGCAACATTGATGTTAAGAGAATTTCAGACACATTGCATGGAATTAGGGTAAAGTTTTCTTGGTAGGTTATCAAGGTCCATACCCTATGGGTTAGTTTCATGGCCTCTCGGTTTAGTAGTGGGGGGACCGGATCCATTTCTCATCATTAGTTTCTTTGGTAGACTTTTTTTCCTCATATTCAATCCCTTCAATAACACATTTTATAGATTGTGGGATATGGGGATATATCCTTTTGGCACCATAACTAGGTTGGATCTACCCTAGGTTTACCTGGCTTCCTGGTCACCCACATAACCTTTAAGCAGGCAAACTTGTATCCATATTTTATCAATGTAGTTCTAGAGATAAACAACGAATATCCTTTGATAAGATTTATATTTCAAAAAATCTCGATAGATGTGTTTTATAGCATCATATTCAGGTAGCTTCTCTTTAATGGATTACAGGAGGGTGTTTAATTGAGTGGAGAATCATGATTTCTAGAGTTTGGCTTTATGGGTGAAAGAGGTCCCTAAAAAATTTAACTTTATTCTTTGGTGCATCAGGAATAGAGAGTTACCCACAAACAAGAATGTGAGACTCTCAGGTATTAGCATGGATTCTTATTGTATGTGTTTTAGGGATTCTAGAGAGGATATATCATCCCATATCTTCCTCAATAGTGAGTGGGTGAGTCATGTGTGGCAGGTCTTCGGTGGTTTTACAGGATTCTTTGTCGAGGCCCTGAGGGACCTCTCCTTCTTCGATAGGTGATTTCATGGTGTAGGGGATGCTGGTCTGGAGTGGAAAGGTTGCACCATTATTCTTTATTATGGGTGATGGTGTATTTGGATGGCTCGGAATAATGCCATACATGAGGGGTCTTGATGTTTCAGAAGGATTCTTGTGGATAGGACCAAGATTCCTCTTCTCGATTTGGTTTGCGCATGAAACAAATGGAGTGATTCTCCATCTCTCATACCACTTTATGTGGGCTTTCATGATAGTGGTTCCACTAATATCGGTCATTGGGTTCGATGTTATCCCCACCCACTTTATGTCGGTCATTGGGTTTGATGGTTCTTGCTCCATGAATGACATGAAGGGCGATGGTGTTTGTCGGGATTCCATGGTGTGTGTTATTCATTCTTTCAATGCTCACTTTGGTAGAGGCTAGTCCCTTTTGGATGAGGCTTTGGCTATGCTCACAGGTCTTCATCTATGCAGGAAATGTAGTATTACCCTTACTACGGTTGAGATGGATTCGCTCATTCTTCATGATTCCATGCATAGTAAGTGTAATATTCCATGGTCCTTATCTTATGTCCTAAGAATGAGTAAGAAGCTTGTCAGTGAAAACATTAACATTTTACACACCTGGAGGGAGGGAAACAAAATGGTTGATCATCTTGCCTCCATAGTGTGGACATGACTTCATGTTTTTTCCCCGGATGTTCTTTCCTTTTCTGCGGAAGGGAAGAACTTGATTAGAGGAGACACTCTAGGTCTTCATTACTTCAGGCCTCCATATGCCTCCCCCTTTTATGTGGACCTTGTTCATTTTACTTCACTTTATTTTGAATAAATAAATAATTATTATGGGGTGTTAAAGAATATATCATCAATAATATCTCCAATTTATCTGCACATTAAAAATATTATACATATTAAAAGTAAGAGTGTGACATTTTTTCACTCCCTATGAGTTTAATAATACTTAAGTAATTTTCATGGTCAAGTTTCCATTAAAGTATTCAATTTCAATCCTTATATGTTAAGGGTAGATTTATCATCATCGAATATATTTTGGGAAATTGTTAGGGTTTTTTTCTAATATTTATTATATTATTTTTACCCTTAACTGTGGTATTAGATATTTCTAATATTACTATTCATATTTCCCAAAAATTAAGGGGGACTATTTACTAAATTTGGACCTTATTATTTCAAATATGGAGTCCATTTTTCATAATTAAAAACACATAATTTTATAAAATTAATTTAATATTAATCACATTGACATAATGAGAAAATGTGTTTTTAAAGTAAAAACGACCAAAAGATTGACATGTTTTTATATCCAAATTCAATGTGAAATTGATTCCAATTAACTAAATTGGATTAAATGATAATTTTTTTATCTAATGATACTTTAAAACAAATCGATTATATAATTAAACACTGTAAATTACTTTGATGAAAAAATATGTTTTCAATTAAAATTCATCATTTTTCATTATTCCTCAAAACATGAAATTTATTATATAAATACCAAACATTCAAACAAATTAAAATTTTATATCATGATTTAAAATAATAATTTTATTTTTTCATATAAAAATTCTAAAAGTTTCAAATTTTATATTTAGAATGTGTTCTCTATTAAAAGGTGGTAAAATTACCCTTTTAAAAAATATAGGGTTTTATGCATAAAATTGGGTTTATTATTATCTTATCCTATACAATATATTGTATGAATATCAAAAATATTTTAATGAATATATAACATATATATTTCATTAATATCATTCACTAATTTTAATAAATTTTATTTATTAAGACAAAATGACTAAAAATAAAACTATTTACTTTATAATCAATTCGTATATATTTTCATTTCTAATTAATTGGTAACCAATGAATTCAAATTATAAATCTTATATTTTCATAAATTAGTTAATAATATTTCTAACCTCCAATTTAATGACTAGGTTATATCTTATTATATTAAATAATAATATTTTAATAATATACTATTGTTCAGTAAAACTCGGTCTTGTGTGCAATAAAAGATATCAAAAGAACTCGGTCTTTTGTGTAACACAAGCCAATAATAGTGTTTTATATACAACAAGCTAATATAAGTGTTGTGTGTAGCGTAATATTGAATTGGTTTGGCATATAATACAATCCATATACATTGTTTTCATATAACAAAAGATATATTTAGTATTGTGTGAAATGAAAAATATTGAAAAGATCAATTAAATTTGAAAAAATATATTTCACAAAATCTAGGGGGGTTACATTATACCCGCATTAAAATGAATTTCACCCCATAAATTTTTCATTTTATCAAAGGTTTAATTATTGAAAGTTTCTTTCAAAGAAACCCAGATCATAAAAACTGAATTCTAAAACTTACTTTCAAAAAAGGAAAGTTGAAGACTTGTACCAAGAGTAAATCATAAATGCGTTTCCGCATAGGAGAACATAGGTGGAAAGTGAAAACTTGGACATGGAAGAGAAATCTATCTATAATGTTCTGATGGATATTTATACAGAACATTTTCATGATAAAGTTAATAATCTCAAACCCATAACCCAAAGTGGCTTGAAAATTTTCATTGATATCATAAAAAATTATGATAACAAAATAACCTTTTACATCAAAATTTTCTTCCTGATGTTGAATAATATTCAAGAGAAGATATACTTACTTGACTTTGGCATAATCTCACCCTTTTTATGCCTTGATAAATTTACACTTCACCTCTTATTCTAAGAAATGAAGTTGAAATTATAATACTTACAGAACTAGTGGATTATGAGGTCCATAATTATAAGTCATTTCTTATGTCTCTAGTTATCAATTTCACAAGTAGTTACCCATATGAATCTTCCAAAAGATTAAAATCCAAGATTTTCCAAATAAGGTCACTAAACTGAGCATTTATCCCTCAAAAACATGATGTAGCTCTAAATTGTCACATACCAAACATGTGAATACCATTATAATGTTTTCTATTGAAACATAGTAATAAAATGAATTACTATAAATCCTTTAGGAAATCATTAATTATTCCTTATTCCAAAAATTATTGGATATATCCTTTAAATCTAATAACTTTTAAACTTCATCCATGATAACATAGATCAATTTTTCAACAAATCAACAATCATTTCCATGGTAATCAGCACTATCCAATTTATTTTATCCATATCAATCATATATTTATCCAATAAAACATAATTTTCTCAACATCAAGAATACATTAAGGGTTACCCTCCCTTAATCAAAATAACACATTTCCCTTAAATCACTTTCATATATCTTCATCATCATTCAACATATCTTTTTTAATCCTTAATGAAAAAATTATACTGAAAATAATTATATGTTTCATGATTTGTATTACATAATCCTTGAATTACAAAACATTTACACTTCAATCATCCAACTTTATTATTTAACCATTATTCAGGATTCATAATCTTATTCATTCCTCGAATATGAAATATGAATCATGTATTATGGTTTCTAAACCTCAATCTATTCATGTTTATTATGTTTTATGTAAAGAATATTGTTAGATCATCCCATACCTCTCACATGACATTTAAAATCTCTTTATACTCAATATTATAACCAATAATCATACCAAATTCCTGATTATCTTCATTATATTTCCACTTTGGACATTTATTTTCAAAATTCCCATGCTCTCTACATCTGAAACATTCAATTTTAACCATGTTCTATCAAGTTCTGGTTATTGACTTAGACCAGAAATCAACATACGACCAACACTTATCATATCTTAAAAACACATAATCAAGGGAAATTACTCATAATATTTGAATCTATGAAAACTTAGGTTTAATCCTAGGTTATTCATGATTATTAAGAAAACTCTAGGATTGTAACCTATAATTAGAATTGTACTTAGAAAAATCCCTAGACATATCCTTATAAATATCTATAAGGATATCACTAAATTTTTATCATCCTAGTTTCCAAATGTTGACTAAACCTTCACACTAATATCAACTATAAAGAACTAAGCTTAACTTACATGGATATTACATCCTTTTATGGTAAATTTCATACACTATACAAACACACACCCAAATACCATATTAGTTTAGTGACTTTGGAAACTTGGAACACAAAATTCTAGTATGGTGGAAGATCTTAAATGTTTCCCATAAAGATATTTCCATATAATACCCATACTTAAAACCTTTCCTTATAACCTGTTGAAAGGAAACATAAGAAAATGGTGATATCACATGCTCAATAAGGGTAGAAAAGTAAAATATTTAAGCATAAACATGAGTATAAGAGTATGAGAGTGTGATCATAACATTAGAATATCATAACCTACATAGAAAAGATTATAAACATGAATTGTGTAATACATATTGGTATTTCATAATACATGAATCATAAATAAATTAAAGAATATGATCCATGAGATCATAACATTGAAATAGGACATGAAACTGTGTCATGCACATAAACTTGTAACTTTGTGAACATGTATATATAGTAACAATTTCAATGATTAAATTAATTACATGAAATTAGGACCTTTAATAAATATATGGACTTTAAAACCTGGTCCATGCATAAAATTATGGACATGAAAACTAAGTCCATGTATAGAATTATGAACATGAAATCAGGTTCACGCATAACATATATACCTCATAAGTTATCCATATTTACCCGATTCAATGGAGGAATTATAGGTACCACCCTTCACATAATAATAACCATACATATGTGTTCCATAATAATATAAAATCAATCGTCATATTAGAACCCATGGAATAAAATAAGTTTCATAATCATTATTAAATCATAACATAACCTGTGTAAAAGAAATGAGTTTCATATATATAAATCTATACAAAAAATAAATCATTATAAGAAATAATAAAAATATTATCACTAAATAATATCCCCAGTAAAACATAAGTAACATAAAATAACATTATCTTAGGTGGAAAATAATTTTTAGTGATCACTTGAAAATAATTCTTGAGAGAAATATCTTTTCAGCTTTGAAAACATTTTCTTTTCTTAAAATTCTGTTCCATTTAAAAAGAAAAAAATTTCAATAAAAATAACCTTAGAAGATTTTAAATGAATCTTCAAAACATTAAGGCATAATGACGTAAGAAAATTCCATTCATGCCATATAAGTTAAAAAGAAACATTAATTTTATACTTTTTCTAGAAAAGTCACAAAGTACCTCTATTAGAAAATGATGAAAAGATTCCTCTAAAACAGTGTAATAAAAAGTCAAAAATTAATAAAAATGAAATTAAAAACACATTTTAGAATATTAAAAACATGTTTGAAAACATTTTTAGAAAACATGTACATGGAAGATAAATATTCCCTAATAGAGGCTTAAACCTAAACAATCCCAAATATTGATGAGATCATGAAATAAATACTCATCATTTTATAATTAGTATAATTGTATGCACCATGAAGGAAATAAATTTATTTAGATATGATAATACAATAATATTATGGATAATAATTATAAAATACATTCATGGGTGGTATATACACCATGTAGAAGAAATAATAAGTGTATAAGGTATGTGTTCCACAAAAATAAAAGTGGGACATAAATCCCTTACTACTCAAGTAACTTTTGAATCGTTATCCCCATGAAATAATAAAATAAATTAAAGACTTTAATATAATTAAAAATAATAATAAATTATATAACAGGTCATAGGTCAGTATATACACCACACAAAAGAAGAGAGTGGTGAATATGGCATGTATCTCACAAAATTAAAAAATCAGATGAAATTCCCTTACCTTATATCTTGACTCTCATCGTACTCATGAAAAAATCCTATATAATAAATATAAATTTATTATACATATATTAAATAACCATATTCATATATATATATATATATAATACCATATATTACTAACTCGTGACTTTATATTACCCTCTTATTTACAATTCCAGGTTTAAGTTATGTTTAGGGTAATAACTGCTTTGTTTCTCATATATATTTTGACTTGTTATTCTTTACCATCATAATTAGATAATGATTTAATTATCTATATAATTATAAAAATAATAAAAATATCATATATTTTACTTTTACATGTATTTATTATTATCTATAAATGATATAAATAGAAAATTAAATACACCATTCATGGAGACGGTGGGCGGTACGTATGCATGAACACTGCTTTCATTTTCATTTAAATTTATAACAAAGAAAATTATAAGATATATTATAATTCCAGAATAATTTTAATCTTATATAAATCATATATATTCATAAAATATATCCTTATTTCCACCCATGTGAAATATACATGAAAATCGAATCACATCGCATCATGAAGATGGTAAGTCATAGGTATGCACGAGCGACATTATCATTTCCCAAAAGATTTGGTGGTAAAAAGGTAGATACTATATTATTATTACATAAGTATAATAATTGAATATATATCATATTAATCATAAAAAAGATTTTCCAATATAATTCCCACCATGATAGGCAGTAAAGGAAAAACGAACAATCATTGTTTTGTGAGGCAGTGGTTTGTCGTACACAAAAACAGTAAGTTCGTTATCCATTAGATGGAAGTGTGTGAATGTTTTGGTCAAAAAATTAATATAAAAATATATTATTATATTTAAGATACTTATATTATTATATAAAAATGAAATAAAAATAATTTAATGGGTTCAAGGTAGAAATAAAACAAAAACGTCCATTGATGAACGTTACCTCTTTTTGGGGTATCTCATTTTGATTTGCACAAAAGGACTTCTTTGGTTGAATTCATTCCAAAATAAAGGAATCTATGATTAAGGTAAGGATATTTGGAGGAGACTTGGGAAGACATTTTTTGAGAAAAATGGCTTCAGTTGTGTGAATAAAAGATAATGAGATGTGTTATTTTATAAGAGAGTGGAGGGGTATTTTTTGGAAACTCTCAAAAATATTAATTTATAATAAATGAAAAATCAATCCAAATAACTATAAAAGGTCATATATTCAAATTTAATATGAGATAATGTTTTTATCTCATCAACCAATAAATTTTATACAGTTTTCATCTAATTTTAAACCTTGTCATTTTTAATAATCCTTAGTCAACCTATTTTAATTTCAACTATGGTAACAATGTTTTTAATATTAAGAGGATGTAATTTTTACATATAAAGAGTCAATTGGAAAATAAATGGCCAATTTAAGATATTTTATATCATATATCATCCCATTTTCCTTATTTTATATTTTTTATGATTTTTAAATAATGTAATAAAATATTATTTTCATAAAATATCATAAGTGTCAATTTTAACAGTATTCATAACATTGACTTTAAGAAAATACATAAAACAATATAAACTCAAAAAAAAATTAACTTGTAACACCCATAAAATTTCATATTCACCCAAAAAATTCATGTATAACCTTTATTAAGTAAAATTATATAATTTTTAATATTTATAATATCATTTAATTGTTCCTTTCATTAATTGAGTAATTACTACAACATCATTTTGTAATTATCTATAAAAATTATTTATTCACTAAAAAATAATATTAAAATTATATGATGTATATAAAACTTTTATAGTTATTAAGAATATATATATTCAAGAATATATTCAATTTATCCCCATATTAAAAAAATTATACAAATTAAATGTAAGTGTGTGACATTTTGTCACTCCCTTTGAGTTTAATAATACTTAAGTCATTTTCATGGAAAATGTCCATTAAATAATTAAATTTATATAATTTTGTGATAAGGTTAAAATTATATTCATTAAATATCTTTTTGAAAAGTTTAATGGTTTTTGAATAATTTTCATTATACTATTTTTACCCTTAATTACCAGATTTACCCTTAACTGTGGTATTAAAAATTATTAAAGTTACTATTCATATTGTCTAAAAATAAAAAGGGCCTATTTAATAAATTTGATCCTTATGATTAAAAATATGGAATCCATTTTTCATAATTCAAAACATATAATTTGATAAAATTAATTTGAAATTAATCTTGTTGACAGAACGAGAAAATGAGTTCTTAAAGTAAAAATGTTCAAAAGATTGACTTGTTTTTATATCAAAATTTAAAGTGAAATTGATTAAAATGAAATAAATTGTATTAAATGATAAAAAAATTGATTTCATTATACTTTAAAACCAATAAATTATATAATTAACCACTATAAATTACTTCAATGAAAAAAATTGTTTTCAATTAAAATTCAGTATTTTTAACTATTCATCAGAACATGAAACTTATCAAAAAAATACCAAAAATTCAACCAAAGTAAATTTTTACATATTTATTTAAAATAATAATTTTATTCTTTTATATAAAAATTCTAAAAGTTTCAAAAATTATATTTAAAATGGGTTCTCCATTAAAGGGCGGTAAAATTACCCTTTTAAAAAATAAAGGTTTTTATGCCTAAAATTGGGGTTGTTCTTATCTTATGATTATAAAATATATTGGATGAATATAAAAAATATTTTATTGAATATATAACATATATATTTCAATAACATCATTCATGAATTGTAATTAATTTAATTTATTAATTCAAAATGACTAAAACTAAAACTATTTCTTTTATAATCAATTGGTTTATATTTTCATTTCTAATTAATTTGTAACCAATGAATTCATATTATAAACCATATATTTTCATAAGTCTATTAATAATATTCAGAACCACTAATTTAACTATTAGTTTATATATTATTATATTAAATAATAATATACTATTGTTCGGTAAAACTCAATCTTGCAAGTAATGCAACCTATCAAAAGAAATCATCATTATGTGTAACATAAGACAAGAATAGTGTTGCGTATACCACAAGGTAATATAAGTTTTGTGTATAACATAATCTAAAATTGGTGTTTTGTATAACACAATCCAAACATGGTGTTTTTCATATAACAAAAGTTATATTTAGTATTGTGTGAAATGAAAAATATCAAAAAGATCAAATTAATTCAAAAAATATTATTTCAAAAAATATCAGGTTATTATAGAAACAGTTCTAAATAAAGTACTAAAATGAATAGAAAATGCCCAAAGAGAAATTACAACAATATGATAGGATATATGTCTCCACCTAAGCCCAAAGAGATTTGAAAAACCATCCCTACATATGCCATCTATTCAAACTGGGCCCTTGAAAATCACATGAAGAACCTATCATAGGAACCCATAAGAAAGATAACCTAGAGCTAAACCTACTCAAAACTAAGGGATTCTATAAAGTCTCAAATAACCTTAATGCTATAAAAATTTGGTTATAACACAGTGTTTTATGCCATACTATTCCTAGAAGGATCTTTGGGGAAATATCTCTAAGTGTGGTCGAATTTTCCACACTTATAGTACTTAAACTTCTTAAACCAACTACCATCTTTATTATCTATTATTCTACCTTTTTTACCATTTAAACTCAAAAACATTATCTCAAACCTCACCCACTTCCCTCCCACTTCAAACCATGAACTTGAATATCCTTAGACATGTCATCTAATTTTACTCCCTCTAAGGTGGTGGAATACCAACCATACGTCATTGAATCTCTAAATGGTTTGAATGATTCTTCCAGGGAATTAAATGACAATAAATATTGGTCCTCATCATTAATTTCAACATTCAAATTTTCTAAATGAAACACCATATTATTAAAACTATCTAAATGAGTCTACATAGGGTTTTTAGAGACCATTTTTAAATTATAAAGATGTATTTTCTATTTCAACCGTACTAAAAGAAATATAGTCATGTAATGATCCTCTAAAATCAATAAAAATGCACTAATAGAAGAATCATAGACCAATTCTTGCAAAAAAATCACCTAGGGTCAACAACAACAGATAATGAGATTTCATTATGATATTGGGGTCAATATCCCCAAAATATTCCAAGGTTTATCCTATAGTAGAAAAAATGATAATCTTTCTCTTAGATCCTTCTAAATCATTACCATGTATATTGAGGATAATATAAGAACACATATTAACTCTTCACAAATTTATATCATTCTATACAAAAAAAATAGCAACCCCTAATCTAGTTGAAGAAATATTTAGACACGATGAAAGTAGCTCAGATACCACATATTACGGTAGGAAAAACTGGAGACACACTACTCCATGGTAGGAGGCAGTATCACATAACTCAACCACAATAAAAGAACAAAACAATAGGGAATGACCCAAAAATTCTTTGCACAGAGAAGTGATACAAAAAACAATTCAATGGGAACAAAAATATACAAGTAACCACAATTAGAATAATTAAATGTCAAAAAGAAAAAAGAACACATTAATTTACAAGGATCATAAATTTTGGTCCTACTCCATGAAATGAACACCACCCTCAACCCTTTATTATAATTAATTAATGAAATAATGGAATATTAGAAAAATATTCAAAGGAATAAAAAATAATAACTAAAAAATAACTATATGAAAGACCCAATCCCGTGCACATAAGAATAAATGAGAAATGAAAATAAAATACCAGGAATATTTCCATCAAGAACATGAGAAACCAAGATCGATCCCTTACTAGGGTTGACCTAACCTATAGAAGAACCCTCCAAGATTATTTGCAGCTGGTTGATCAACCACAAGAAATCAAGAACAATGGGATATATACCAAAACAGTATTCCTAAAACTCAATACATATGTCATCACTAATCAGAGTCACCAATGTGATATCCCTCTCAGGATCACCTTATTCCCCTTCGATTTCTTTCAAATTCTACCCTCTAATATTTCAGTCTATATCCATTTTTTTGAATAAGAAGGGACCTCATGTTCTTAAAACCTGAGGAACATATCCCTCTAATAACACCAATAGCATCGATACATTTGGATGGTCGACGAGCTTTAGGAAGAAGTTGTTGAAATAAATCTTGAATAGCTACACCGCGTAAAGGTCTCCCTAGAATACTATGTAAATGTATTCACCTATTGTGTATGGGTAAACTGGTGATATGTAAGGGTCAATTGACCACTATTTAAATTTTGGAACCAGCTATGTAAGGGTCCCTTGACTGAGATGTTACTCGTATAAAGGAACCACTATCCTTACATAAAGGTAATCCACTCTAGTGCTTCACAATCATAGGGGTTAATCCACAATTGCATAAATTTAAGTCACATCATTCCCTATTCCACATAAATTTGACCCAATCTCATGTAAATGTAGCCCACAAATTAATAAAGCTCTATAAGGGTACACCAAACCCTATGTAAGGTAATTCCCTACAACTAAAAACTTATGTAAAGGTACAAAACCACTTATATAAGGGGTATCCCAACAAAATCAAAGCACACATAAACATAAAAATCTATTTATATTAGGGTAAAATAACCTCATGTAAGGGTAACCTTACCTCACATAAGGTCAAAATAAACCTCATGTAAGGGTAAAAGAAATAAGTTATAAACTACCAAACCAAATTATAAGCATAATAAAACTTAAATAAAGGGGGAATACATAAAATATAAGATTATTAATGGTATCAACATATAATAAGAAATATATATTTAGTTTTTAACATTAAAACATGAAAAATTTAACTTTTACCAAATCCCAAATAATTGATCATAATAATAAAATAAAATTAAACCAAGAACTAATTTATTAATTTAGTACTAAAATAAAACAATTTCATTAAAATATTCAAAGAATAACATATTCAACTCTAAAATTATGAAAACTCAAAAATGCTTCCTATAAAATCACAATTTGATACAAAAATAACAAAAATTTAATTAAAATGATATGGGAAACATTTATAAAAATACTCCATAATAGTTGGAGAGCTATAGTGAATTAAATTTACATTATAAATAACATGAACATGCAGACTATATACCTTCAAAGGAATATGAAGTGTCTTTGTTCAAATTCTCAAGAATATAAGGATAAATGAAACTATTGTGGTATGTGTTAACATAGTACCATTCACTACATAAACCTTAATAGTATAGGTGCAGCCTCATCACAAGTTAAGGAGATAAATTACATGGGGAATTTTGGGAGAAAACCTATTAAGAATAACAAAATTTTTAACAATTAAAACCCAGGATATGAGAATCACTCCAACCTTTATTTGAAAGAGAAAGGGATATTCAATGAATGAGGCCCATCTATGTTTCAAGGGTTGCAATAAGGTGGTTATTAAAAGATAAATTATTAAAAAATTATTTTTATAAAGCATCAAGATAATTCCAATTTGATAAGGGGAAAAAGATTCCATAGGGGCTCAATAAAATGGAAATCCATCAATTGAAAATCTATGAGTATACTAAATTCAACTTTTCAAAGATCAACTAACTGGTTTAGGTTGTACAAGCTAGTATCCACAACTTGGAAATACATGTGGAAAATTTATCTAAAAAAATACTATAAGGTATTTGTGAAAACTCCCTACAACTAAAAATATTAACTTTAGAGAATGAGTGATGACAATTAAAAAATGAAATTGGAATATTTTTGAAAGGAAAACTTTATAGGTATTAAAATATGAATACAATAAAAAAAAGATAAATAATTTCACATAGATTATAAATTAGATTAATGGAATTAATTTATGGAAGAAACACAGCCCAAGGTCATATAAATGAGAATAAAATAGAAGGTGAAATTCCAAAATAGAGGGTTGAAAAGTTTTAAGACACCTATTCCATTCCCATATAGATATCCAAAGTAAGGTGATAATGTGGAAAACAATTTCATAAATTTTTTTACATATTTTCAAAAGGATTAATATTCACATTCCCTTTACTGAAAAATTAACAAGAATACCTTATTATATCATATATTTTAAGAAAAGTATCACAAATAGGTGGAGAATTGTGGATCATGCCACTATCTTTCTCATTGAATAATGTAGCAAAACCATACAAAAGTTGAATGATCCTTGGATCTTTAATATCATTTGTGAATTTAAAGGGAATAAGTATTACACATATCTCATTGATTTGGGAAAAAGTATTAAACCTTTTGAAATTGTTATCATCAAGGAATTATAAATTGGAGAGATAATAAATACACATTTGGAATTTTAGTTTTTTGATAGATAAATCACTTACTCAACATGAATTATTGAATTTGTTTAGTGAGAATTGGGATTATAATATTTTTCATAGGATTATTTATGATGGATATAGATACGGGAAAGTTTCCATCATACTAAGAAGAGCATTTTCAGATACAGGGGAATATTTTATTGAAGTACCTAATAGAATAATATCTTGTAGATTAGGATAAGACAAGGAAGATATTGATGTGTTTGAGGTAATTAAGAGACCAATATTCACATAATATTTTATTAGGATTGACATTATATAAGATATTTATGATGAATCTAATATATAAATAGAGAATCCTAACACTTCTAATGCAATTTGAAATAAAGAGGAACAAATATTATTTAAATGAAAAAACTACCGGATTGAGGATAATATGAAATTTGATTATTTAAATGGAAAGGTTTAAGAGTAGGGACCAGTGAAACTACAAATTGAAACATATATAGAGAAAGCACCCAATCTATAATTGAATAGTCTCCCTTAAACACTAAAGTATGAATTACTTATAAGATGTAGAATATTTCTAGAAAGTTTTCCATCAAATATATATGATAATTAAGGGAATAATTTGTTGTAGGCACTCAAAACACATAGGAAAACATTGACATTATCTATTGTAAATATTGAAGGAATTAGTCCATTCATGTGTATACAAAGGATAATCATTGATCCAAATGAAATGAAAAAAGGTGCAATTTCAAAGTAGATATAATACCAAAATGAAGGAAGCAATTAATGTTGAGGGAATCAATTTTTGAGATGGTGAAATTGTGTATCCATATTCATATATCTAATGGGTTAACCTGATCCATTTTATTCCCATGAAGGGAGGAATCATAGTTGTGAACAATGAAAAGAATGAGTTTATTCCTTCATGTATTATGAAATTATAGAGGGTATTCATGGACTATAGGATGTTTAATGAAACAACTAGTATAATACATTAACACTTCACTTTATTGACCAAATTCTAGAGAGGTCAACAAGACATGAATTCTATTATTTATTAGTTAACAACATAGATTATAATAAAGTGTCTATGACTCCTAAGGATCAAGAGAAAACCACATTTAGTTCCCTATATGATACCTTTACTTACTATATAACTCCATTGTGTTTTTTTGGATCCCTTATAACCTTTAAAAACTTTATAATGGTCATCTTATATAATTTTTTTGGTAAAGGTATTGAGATATTCATGGTTGATTTTAGTTTTTAAGGAATAACCTTTCAAGATTGATCATAAAATATGAAGGTGGAATTGAAGACATGTGAGCAGAAATACTTTATATTGAAATGGGAAAGATTATTCTTTATTATACAAGAATGTACTATTCTTGGGAATAAGATTTATAAATAAGGAATTCAGATTGACAAGGTAAAGGTTGAATTAATTACTAATCTACCACAACCCATATCAATGAATGTGGTGAGGGGCTTCTTAGGCCATGATGGATTATATAGGAGGTTAATTTAAAATTTAACCAAGTTTCCTAGACCCATGTTCTCTTTCCTATAAAATGAATCTAACTTCGATTTTGATCAACAATATAGGTATGCATTTTAGACTCTTAAGGAGAAGTTAATTACAACACCCATAATAGTATCACTGTCATAGAAATTTTATTTTGAGGTATTATTTGATGCTATTAATTTTACATTAGTGTTATGCTTTGAAAAAGAAAGAAAAAGAAGAAACATGTGATCTATTACCTAAGAAAGCTATTAAAAAGAGCCCAACCAAATAACTCCAAAAATGAAAAGAGAAATTATTACACATGTTAATGCAATGTGTAAGTATACATCTTATTTGATTGGTCTGGAGTTTGTGATGTTCACTGACCATTTATCTTTAAATTACATGATGATAAAGAAGGGTTCTAAAATTTAGACTTGTTAGATGGTTATTACTTATATAATCATTTGACTTGGAAATTAATGATAAAAATAGTGTAGAAACTTGATGAAGATCATTTTTCAAGGATTTAATATAGAAAGGATGTTGTGTATGAATACAAATGGGTATCATTCTATAATGAACATATATTTATTGTTAAGACATACCAACTAGTTTAAAATTCTGGCATGGTTAAATACTTATCTATAGGAACTATTCAAAGATTTTATAAACATTCCAAATTATACATCCCTAGATAATGTGAATCACTATTTTTGGGAGTATCTGTATGTTTTCTATAGGGGAGGAGATAGAATAATTAGAAAGTGTGATCCAAAAAAGGAGAAATCATATATTATGAAACATTTACATTATTCACCTATGAGAGGAAAACATGGGAATGCCAAGAAAAAGAGAAAATGTTATTTAGTGTAGATTTTTCTATCCTACCATATTTAAATATTCAAGGGACTATGTGTGATCATGTGATAATTGTAATAAAAGTAGGAAAAATAGGATAAAAACTAAGATACCACTATATGAAAAATTATAAAGGGAAATGTTTGAATTTTGAGGTCTTAATTTTACTAGATTACTATCTAAATAAAAATAAAATGAATATATTTTGGTTTTATTAGATTATTTGTCTAAGTGTTTCAAATTAATTTCTCTATCCAACAACATAGAATCTAGTGTATTGTAGTTTATAAGGATTAACATGTTCAATAAGTTTGAAATCCTGAGAGCCATAATAAGTGGAAATGAAGTTCATTTATGAAATAAAATTTGAAAGGGATTGATGGTGAATTATTTTTGAATTCACAAGATATGAAAAAATTACTATATATAAACCAGTGGACCATCTTAGGTCTCCAAAAAGGCTAGAAAATATTTTTTTTAAATGTGTCGATGAATTAGGAAAACATTGTTCAAACAAGTTAGATGATACATTATGTTCTTATAGGAAAACCTATAAAGTTATTATAGGTGTTGCAATATATAATTTTGGGTTGAAAAATAACATGATTCACTTATGTAAATATTGAAAATGTCATTTTGGGTAGTTAAGAAATTGATATAGAATAAAAATGAAGCTTAAATAAAGAGGATATTGAAATGTAATTAATATAAATAGATGAGAATGAAATCATTTAAGAATGCTTAGATATTCAATTACATAACTAAGGTATTTCAGGATAGTCACACTAAGAACAATAAATTCATAGAAGGGATAGAGTTTCATTTGTTCAATTCAAAGTGGATATTATTCCTTGGGAGGTTGAGGTATATATAGTGAGGATGATTTCAAGTTTTAATTTTTTTTAATAATTAACCTATTGAGATTATATTAATAAAAGTATAATTATATAATGTTAATAGATAATAGTTGAAACCATAAATTCAAGGCTAATACATAGAGGATACAATCATATTATCCTTAGAATAATAAGTTAAAATAATGTTTTCTTATATACTCTAAAGCAATCTCATTTTGGTGGAAACCCAATTTTAGGAGTTTTTTTACTATCATATTTCCTTTTTCAAATAATTCATCCAAAGATTCCCGACTCACGGAGCCACATTTTGAATATATGGAGGCTCAAGAAGAAATTAAAATACTTATAGAGATATGTATTGGTACCATATAATATCTATATGAGGTTATTTTTTCCCACATTTTTTGATTATTTTCATTAAATTATTTTGTTATCCAATATCCCATAATCCATTATTGAGTTTAAAGTTAGGATAGAAATACTCAAGCATAGAGGAGGAGATTTTTTATTTTCCAATGGGAAAGAACTTGGTTGTTATTCAAGTATTTTTGATTAATTTACCAATTATTAGGAGATAATTTATTCTGAGTATCTAGGCTTAGATAAATGTTGACATGTGCTCAATCCATGTTCTAATTTTTTTAAGGGTTTAGTTGAATTTATCATTTCTGAAATCCCATTCCATGAAATACATTCACAATTAAAAATTACACACTTAATAGGTTTATAAACCTATTGAAATCTTCTTAAAATACCATATTTCTTGATAGAATCAACAACGAATAGAGAAACTAGAAATTTTCATTACTCTTATCAAAGCTTTGCGAGATTGTGGATCGTGTAAAGATAATCATGGAAATTTTTTATATGGTAAGTTTTTTCATTGAAAACTATTGAAAATACCCTTTTATCTACTCCCATTCATCCAATAAATATCCATAAACAACCATATAGTATAATTCATTACATCCCTAAACTTTATAACTACCCTAATCTTGGGAATTGTATAACTATAGTTGATAACAATTATGGGGGAATTTTTTTTATCATCAAGAAGGAAAGAAAAAGTTGAAAGGAATTTTTTTAGAATACATGTAAACCAACAAGGGGATTTCACACTATTCCATGAATCCACTCTCTCTGGAATTTCAAAAATAATTAAAGTCAAAATATATGAATTAAATTATTGTCCCTAAGAAAGGTAAGTACCCTGAGAGTGGGGGTTAATCTCTTAGGTCTTTTAAAAACCTAATAACACTTATCATACACAATAGAATAAATTGGAAACTAAATATAAGGATCTACTAGAAAGATAATATGAAACTATGAAAAATATTGAAATGAAAAAATAATAAAAATTTAGTGTACCTTACACTGAAGAGATACTACATCAATCTTGATCTCCTTCAGACGAGTTTGATATAAATCAAAAAGTTGTAAAAAAATGTATCCCGCCTCCATAGGTATCTACAGTTCATTCATGAATCACTTGATATTTGAGCAGTATCCACCAACCTCAACAATATTCTAACATCTCATAATGCAAAGGAAGAAGTTGAAGGAATCATTTTAGGTATAGGGATGTTTGACCAAGCCTACATGGAATCACTCTCTACACATCCATCACAAGGAAGTAGTGTACATTGGAAATCGAGGATGATACTTAATTATTGTATCATTTATTAATCCATTGAAACATATGAATAAATGACATGGATAGTTTAAAATATGATAATTCATTATATACATTTACTCCCTTAGTTGTTTCATCTTATATAATGACTTATTTAATGATAAAATATGTAGGAGAATCAAAAAAATGATAATTGTTATCATTTTCTTGCAATAACATATTACATAAAATAATATACCCTTATATTCAAGGAAATTATAATTTTCATGGAATATGAAATAGATATTATATATATCACATATATATCACAAACACACACATATAAATGTCTTTAGGGCATATCATAATAAATCTCCTCTTGATCAGAAGCCTAATAGACTTTTTTTATTTCAAATTATATTGTATCATATACAATAACTTAAACCATATAAAAATCCATTTGGATATCTTACAAACACTTTTGTAAAGATATGATAATCTTCACTTGGTATCACATCATATGTAATACCTTCGGAATTCCCATCTAAAATACTTTTTGAAATAACTCTGAAAAACTGTTAGAATATCTCTACGAATAAAAATCAATCCCTGTTTATTCAACCAAAAAGTGTGACACTATTTTCCTTTATATAATTGAAAACAATATAAATATTTGGATCCTTATATAAAATTAATGAGCGACCTCTATCAAATATTCAATGATACTCAGTCTATAATGGGATATGACGTGATCTCTATCAAACATATGTATCTTTGTACATGTTTCCACCAGTTTTCATCATATAAAAAATAGATTCTCATATTTTCCCTTTATCCAAGACATGAGTGATAATGGGACACTGAACATGTCAACAGAATGTAAGTAGGTATATTATTTCAAGAAAAAAAGTATAATGGAATATGGTTCCAAGGATGATGATGATGAAGTTAGAAATAATTTTATGTAAACAATAGAATTTGACATCATAACATTTGTTTTTGTGAGGTTAAGAAGTATGAATATATTCAAGAAGTTGAACTATTTTGAAATTGATTCCCAAATCATTCAATTATTCAAATTTTATTAGATTATATATGTTTTTAACTAAAGTGTTTTGTTGGATAGTTTTATTATATGGTCACATAGAGATGTTAAATGGATTATATATTATGTAATGTTACAAAAAATATAGAAAGTGTAGTGAAAATAAGGTTGATATAGAATTTTTACATATATAATATGATAAACCATTCCTTATATTGGTTTTGTTAAATATTATTAAAGAGTATAAGAATATTAACATGTATCATATTAAAGGAAATATTTATTTTATCATTATTTCGTATTGGATTCATAAATATCAAATACTTATTTTATGATAACTTTCATAACAACCATATATCATTCTAGACATCTACTTCTAGAAGAACATCCAATAACCAATTATGTGTTGATAATAAATCCAACACCAACAATCAACATATGTTAAATACAAATTTATCACTATCCATGATTATAAAACATAGTTTTACAACATTTTTTCCAATAAATACATCACTAACATGTTACCAATAAATCAAATACTAACTTATATCCAATAAATCCAATATTAACACATTTACAATAAATTCAATACCGATACCAATTCTCAATTAAATCCTGAAAATCTCCCCTATTAATTATTTGTCACCACTATCATGAATCCAAAACATCATCACATCATGCTTCCTACTCAACATTTAAGGTACCAATAGATTCACGGATTCATCATGATTCCTACTACTCATTTCACAAAAAAATACAAAGAAAACACTCATCATCAAGGAAAAATATATTCTTTGATAAATCCTATACCTTATGAAAGCCACAACAAAGGAGAGGTGCGGTGGATGAGAGCCACTGGTGAAGGAGAGGCGCGGCAGAGGAGAGTTGCATGGTAAAGCTCAGTTCTTAGTGACGGAGGAGTCGGCAATGGAGGAGTCAACGACCGAGGAGGAGGAGGAGGCAGGAGAGGAGGGGGGAGAGGAGGGAAGAGAGGAGGAGGCGGCAGCGGTGGCAGCATCGACGGTGGTAGCGGCGGCGGCGGTAAGGATTGGCTTCCACGAGAGTTTGAGGGGTGTGAGGAAGGAGGAGAAATTTAGAGCTTATTTATAAAACTCAACGACACTTTTATCAGCGCTAGATAAAAAGCGCCGATAAAAGTTTGTTTTATCAGCGCTAAAATTGAAAGTGCAGATAAAATATTCCTTTATCATCACTTTTTTAGCACTGATAAAGGCTCATATTTATCAGAGCTAAAAATTGTTGATAAAAGTGTGTTTTATCAGTGCTACAAATTGAAAGTGTTGATAAAAAGTGCATTTATCAGCGTTTTTTTAGCGCTGATAAAGGCCGATCTTTATCAGCACTAAAAAAACACTGATAAATGAATGTTTTATCAGTGCTTTTTAATTAGCTCTAATAAAACATACAATTTATTCATAATTATAAAATTATAACTCATATATTTATTACATTTATAATTTTATAAATATATATAATTAATATATTTACTATAATTTAAAATTGTAAATTATAATTATATATATATATATATATTTATTTAAATTTATGTTTGTGTTGGTGTATAAATTATAATTAAATATATATATAATTTTATAATTTTAATTATAATTAAATATATATAAATATAAATTGATATATTAGTTTTATTTTTATTTTCATAAGTATTTAAATATATATATATATATATATGTCTGTGTCTATGTATATATTCATTAAAGACATATATTTTTAAATAAATATATTAAAATGGAATTTATAAATACATATTTATCATTAAAAAAATATTTAGCAATTTTATAATTATTTATACATATTTATATTTAATTAGTTATATATAATTATAATTATATATAATATATTTAAAAAGTATATAATAATATATAACTAAATATTTATATTTTTAAATATAATAAATACACTTATTGTTTATTTAAATATATTTATCGTGGCTCAGTATTTATAAGAAGATAAAGCTTCATATATAAAGGAAATGAATGAAAGTATATATAGTACTCACTACTACAAAAACGGGCAAGGGAAGCGTCACCCTTTTATCAACGCTAAAAAAGAAATGAAAAAGCCCCCCCCCCTTATCAGCGCTTTTTTAGCACTGTTAAAGAGGACCCCTTTATCAGCACTTTTTTTAGCAACGCTAATAAATGGGGGCTTTATCAGCGCTTTTTCCTAGCGCTGATAAATTTTATGTTTCAAAAAAATAATGAAAAATAATATATTGTTATGTAAGTATATTTATATTGATATAAATATAATATATATATATTAAATATGTTTTAGATGAGTATAAATAGACTTGCGTTTAATATATAAGAAATTTAATGAAAATGGATTTAAAATATTTTAAAAAATATTATTAATTAATAATTTTCTAATTATCATCGATTAAAAATCATTTAATAACAATTTGAAGACACAAAAAATCAAAAAAAAAATAAAAGATCTAAAATAAGTTGAAAATGTAACTCAAACTTCAAACATCCATAAATTTTGATCCGTGTGTCTGTTTGAGCTCTACAACATATCAAATCGAAGCCTGCGATGATCTCTACATTACTATAGTTGAAGAAAAGCTTCTGTCACATTTTTCAAGGCCAAAAAGGCCCATAAGGCCTCCAATACTGAGTTTTTAGTTGGGATACCCCGATTTTTTAACATTCAAATAGGTATAACTTCTGATCTGGATGTTTTTTAGGCTTGTACCACATATCATATCAAATATTGTTTCATTTTCTTCGATTTGACTGCTTGTGGAGTTAAAACGGGCTTCTGGATTAGAAGTTATGGTTGTGTTAACATTCTATGACTTTTCAAATACACATATATATGTATTTATTCGTAAATGTATATATGTTTGGGTGTGTGTGTGTGTGTGTGTGTTGTATATATGTATGTATGTATTTATTTATTTATTTATTTATAAACACCCATAAAAAAACATATTTTATAAATGTATTTAAAACTAATATTTTAAATATATATTAATATACGAATAAATATACGGATAAAAAAGTATAACTATATATATATATTAATATACCAATGAATATATATATATACTAATATATGAATAAATATATATGTATTAATATAACTAAATATATTAATATACGAATAAATATAACTATATATATATAAATATTAATATATATTAATATACAAATAAATATATATATATATTAATATATGAATAAATATATATGTATTAATATAACTAAATATATTTATATTAATATGAATCTATATTAATATATGAATAAATATAATTATATATAAATAAATAAATAGATATATCATTAAATAGAGAAAAAACGAAATGGATTAGTGGTAAAGGTGCAGGCGCGCAAGGGGGGAGATTGCGGGTTCGAGTTCGGGTGGAAGCAAGGAGGTGTGGGGGGGATGCTTGGGAACGGCAGTGCATGAGAGAGTGTGGGGAGGGGTCTGCCTAATGCTGATAAAGGTGGGGTCAAGCGCTGTTAAAATCCCCCCCCCCCCCCCCGCATTATATAATTATTTTTTATTTTATTTTTTAATTTTTTTGACTTTTATCAGCGCTTTTTAAAAGCGCTGATAAAGGGGTCATTTATCAGTGTTTTTTAGCGCTGATAAAAGGTGTATTTATCAGCGCTTTTTTGAGCGCTGATAAAAGGAACCCCCCCCCCCTTTATCTTCACCTCAATTAATAGAGATTTTTTAGCATTGTTAATGCACTTTTCTAACACTAATAAAGGCCATATTTGTAGTAGTGTACAAGGGTGGTTGGGTATGTTTATGATCATGTCATTGGTTAAAGCATAACCAAGATGGGATTTTTTCCCTCATATGAAGATTATGACATTAGATCACTCAATTGGGATAGACCATGGTAGTTTTTTGCTGCACTTAGATATTATATATATCAATCTGGATAAGGTAAAAGTTATGTGCTTAACCAAAAAGATGAATTTCAGGTGATGTATTAATCAACCAGTTCATGTTATACTCTATGAATCGAGAACATATAAGTTGGCTATATGGGATTGAAATATCTAATGTCCCATTTAGGATAATGGAAACAATACTTTAACATAAGAATGGTATTGACCTTTATTTTTTAATTTATAACTTCTCTAAGTTCAAACATACTCGCACTATTTTCTTAGATGTTATAGTCTTTTCAAAATTTCTTATTAAGAAAAAGCATAAATATTTTATGTTAGGAAATAACATATATTTCCTTTTAGTAGGAATATTAAAAAAATAAACTATTGTTTCCATATCATATGTGGTTTTCTATGTGTTTGGAATATTTTATTTTAAAAGAATAATTTATTGAAATATACCATCGATTGGTGGTGGGAATAAATTCCCACATATTTTAATGAATACTTGGATAAAAATTTAAACCTAGATAAAAACTTGTATCCCTATTATATTCTCAAAACATGTTATAAAAATTGATGATTCATAAACCATGTCTATAAAATTAATAATCTAATTTTTATTCACAAAACTCTTTGTAGTCAAACAACTTATCTTATCACATAAGGTAAATGAGATAAAGATACACATATTTTACTTAGATTCATTTGAGAATGATAAAATCTTATAAATTCAAATAATTGATGTAGTAAAAATTTATTTTATATCATCAATACAAACTATAGGTTCAATCAATTATTCCTTTTATTTTAACTCCTGTATATTTAGAACACACTATAAAATATACATTCAATGTCACATACCCTTCAAAATTGAAAAATTAACTCCTATAAAATCCATACCTGCCATGGAAATTCCATGGTTTTTCGCATACTCTTTCAGGTATATATTTTGTATAATCAAATCATATTAAATTATTAATATTCGTTCTTGATTTCCCTAGGTTTCAATGACCTTGATTGGATTATTAAAGTAATATTATTGATCTTTTAAATAAAATTTTTTTTCTTTTGGTTTAAACAATAACCTACTTGTACTATCTATAAATCACTTTAAAACCTAGACATAATATGCCTAGTATGTATATATTTCCAAAACATTTAGAATATTGAGTTAATGTTCTTTAAATTTGATCATTTTTTTCAGAACATTTCCTTATATTACAATAGGATAAATTCACTAACCATAAAAATCCCTTTTTTGCCTCTCTTTAAAGTATGTTATAGAATTGATCAAATAATAAATCTATGCATCACAAATAACTCATATAATTTAATTAAACAACAATTATTTCCAGGTTCCTCTCAAGATGAAAATGAGAAAACACACATCTTATTAAATATTCAACTAATCCTAAAGTATCCAAGTCTACAATACAACAACACCTTTTCTCTGCCAATTGGGCATCAACTTCAAACTTTATCATTCATTTATTTATTTTTTTTATTCAGTTTTTTTATCTTTTATATTTACATAACTTTTAAAATATAAAATTTCTATAACATACTGTAAAATAAATGAATTCTATAACACACATAGTTGAAGTGGATGCTCCATGTGGATTCATACTGCTCTTCAGGTAACCCATAAAATTTCTTCTATAATTGGAAACTTTTCCATAATGAAAACATTTTCATTACTTTTTATTTCATAGATTGATAGGTGGTGTGGAATTTCCATAACCTATCTTCTTCCCATTTTGGCTAGTAATATTAACCATCTCCTTTTATACCATCAATGTGGGACTAGAATCTAGACCACATATGTCTTGTTCAAAAATCTTCAACATATTGGGGATATTAGGTAAAGGTTTTCAGAGTTAAATCATATTTAAATTCATGAAAAAATGTCACAACCTTTATGATAGTTACTTTAGAATGAAATTTATGGCCAATTCAATCTTTAGAGGTGAACCTAACCTCTCTAATTCATTGATGTATCTAATCATACTAAGAACATGAGTGGATACTAAGGTTCTTTTTGTCAACTTTCAAAGAAGAACTACCTTAGAAAATTCATACCATTCATGCCTTTCTTTCTCTAGATAGATCATTTTTAGGCTATCTATGTTTTGAAAGGAATTAAGAGTCTGATGTTTCTTTTGAAATTTTGAATCCATTATAACCGGCATGAGTTTGAAGAATTCATGTTCATTCTTTTGATGATTATCATATTTATCAGAATGTTTTTGTTGAATAGATTCAACAATTGGTTTTTCAGGAAGAGGTTGTTCCAACACATAGAATGTTCCTTCTTATTGAGAAATATTCTCAAATTTTTATACCAACCGAAGAAGTTTCTACCATTATGTTTTTCTTTTCCAAGTACTGATCTTAAGGTCAATCTTGATGATAATTCCATTTATATACAATATAATATTTTATCAGTTGAGTATTATGTTTTATAATTAACTAATGAGGACTTTTATTCAATGTTCTACCATTAAAATGAATATTCCATTTGATATTCATCATATCTATTAGCAGGCCAAGATCTATATTTCACAAAACAATGATTTTTCTATGGAATTTCTCTCATCATATAGTTATTTAGGTTGGGCATCATCCTGATCACAATAGTTGTCCATCTTGGATAGTTGAAAATACAACTATTTGTCTAAACCATCATATGGATACACTCAACTATATTCCTCCAGTAACTTAATCAAACTAGGGTCTCTCAGCTAGTGTAATCCAAAACAATAACCAAGAATATGCTAACATAGGAAAATGTAGGGGCACCTATCTATGGAATAACCTAACGAAGGATGATTCAGTGTCATCCATCCATGCTTTCCTTACACAAGATAATCCATGGTCATCCACCAATGGCATGACTAACCCAGCTGTATGATTTTGGTCTTGAAAATTAATTCTTTTGAAGGAATCTCACACTTATTATTTGAAGGGGATTTAATCTCACCATATAAATTCATATTATTCCCTTATATATATTCAAGATTCTATTAATTTAGTTTGGAATCATATTCCCACCACCTAATCAATATTTTTCAAACCATATTAATGTGAAACTCTTTATATAACCCACAATTTTATGTCACAACCCCAAAATTAGAAGTCAAGTATATTCATACATATCATAATTTATCATATGGATAATTTATATGTACACATCATGTAATGGTTTATAATTATATGATATTTAAAATCTTTACATGAGTACTCCCAGAGTGATAGATAGCCAACCCCATTCACCATCATAGACAAGGCAGATACCTCTAGGTAGGTAGGTAGTCTGACTCGAAGTCACTCTATTTGGGGATACTTTACCCAAGATAAAATTCAATTCATCATAACATTAATACCTAATATTCACAAACTATATTCAATAACTAAATTCATGCTAATAACATCAATTATAAATAGAGGTCGTGGAAGATTAAAGACTAAATTCATTATGGAATCAATCCTAGAAAGTAATAAAAGGATCTATCCTAGAAGAAGTTTAACATTTTAATCTATTTCATACACAATATTCACATTTCTTAAACAATTTACAAAACATGAATATAGAATGGAATAACATTAAAATAAATGAAAAATTCAGATATTTAAAGATGAGATAAACGTTTATAAACAATTCATAAATAAAAGCTAATTATAATATTTTTATACTTTTAGCTTTATATTATGGACATTCCATAATTATGAATATAAACATTTTATATTAATTTTAATGTGACCTTTATCATACTATTCATTATATGAAATTTTCATTTTAAATATATGACATTTTATGAATTATAAACAATTTATAATCCAATTTCTATTATGTATACATTTTACTTCTAAATATCATATACTAAATTATTATTTAAACATTGATAATGAAAATCATCAAAACAAAATTTGATGTGGCTTAAATAATATCCAAATACGGCCCCATTTTTATTTTAAACAAATAAAAAGAATTAATTTTTAAAAAATTAAAATTTAAAATTAAATATTTTATATTATATCCTTATCTCATAATTTATATCCTATTATAAATTATTTCTTATGATTTCTAAATAAACACTTATATTTATAGATCATAAGTCATGCCCTAAAATTTATTAAAAGTTATTTCGAATATTGAAATTTAACATTTGGGAAAAATAAAAGTTTCATAAAGATTTAATTAGTTAATTATAAACCATTTATAAATAAATAAATAATTTTTAAATTAATTATAAATTAAATATTCTCAAAATAAATTTTTATAATGATTTATAAACATTTTATAAACCATAAAAATCATTTAAGAATAAAAAAACTAAAATTATTTCCATTTACCCTTATATAGGATCCCATTCATGAGTAAGGGTATCCTCCCATTACCCTTACATAGGCACTCTGCATTAGGGAAATATGGTACTGAAACCCTTTCATAAGGGTAGATGTCCATAACCCTTACGTAGCATATGTTGTGTAACGGTACATAAGGTCTTACCTTTATGCAAACTCTTCATGTAAGGGTAAGTACAAATCTACCATTATGTAAATATTTTAAAACAACACATTACCTTTTGCCAACGAGCCTGTACCATAGTGGTACAGGCTCCTGCTTGGAATCCAAAAGACCCAGGATCAAATCCGAGCAGGGACTAATTTTCGGGGGTACTGCAACAGCACTGTAGTAGGCTACTATAGCAGTACTATAGCAGTGACAGACTGTAGCAGGCGGCGAAACTATAGCGGCGGAGGCACTGTAGCAGGAACTGTAGCGGCGGTGGTACTGTAGTAGGTACTGTAGCAACCCGGGTATTGTAGCATTACTATTCACTAAGGGGCTCTTTGGGCCAAAAATATGGGCTTTCAAGCCTTGTATTCAGGCCACTTGGCCTTGGGCCTTCGGGCTCTGTAATGGATCTCCCTCTACCCAGTCTAGAGAGGTCTTTGCTTTAAATAATAAAATGAGGCTTCGGCCCCAACCTTTAAAAAAACACATTACCTTTATGTAACCACTCTACATATGTGTAAGTATCCCATAACACTTACCTATACTGCATGGAAAATGGGGTAACCCTTATGGAGGCTATATTGAATAACATAAATACTATAATGTTAAATCTAGGTTTAAAATACCTATACACATAAGGGTAAGCTACAGTAACCCTTACATTGTCCGATCTACATAAGGGTAAGGCATGATGACCCTTACGTGAACCTCTTCACATAAAAGTAATGCCTTGTTACCCTTACACAATTGATATGCATAAGGGTAATTAACTGATTACCACTAAAAATTTCATCCATGTAATGGTAACATCTCGATTACATTTACATAGCCCAGATATGTAAGGGTAATCCATTTTTAAAAACTGCATTTCTAAAAAATGACAGCACTGCTCTTTTCTTCTAGTTTTCTTCTTCATTTCATTGGAAGATTCATAAAAATTAATCATGGAACCACTATAATACCACTATTAAGTTTTAATTGAATCTAATAACACTTATTATGCACAGCGGAAGAAATTAGAAACCAAATCCTATGGACTCCATTCAAGATAATATGAAAGTATGTAAAATCCTAAAATGAAGAAATACGGTAAATATGGCATAACTTACATCGAAGATACTCTACATCAATCTTGATCTCCTTCAGTTATTAGAGAGATAAAAAGGTGGATAATAAAAGTATCCCACCTGTAAAGACCCAGAATTTTCATGGAATTTTTTTCTCTCTTAAATACAAAGGAATTTTAGGAGTCTGCGAAAATTTACAGCACTTGATTCTGAGGCCCGGTGTGCCCGGAATCAATTTCTGAAGTTTTGTTTGGGTACGTTCAGTAAACGTACGAGAGGGTTTTTATAACTTTTGAACCGATTCTCAGAATTGAAATCTGAGGGAACCGTTGAACTCACAGCGTCGGTGATTGCTTAGTGAGACCTTCACCGCAGTGGCGTTCTATCGAGAGTAGAAGTTAGATTTTGGGATTTTTAATATGTAGAATAAAAATAAGTGTAGCTTATTTTTATTTTGTGTTGGTTAAAACCTACAAGAGGAGGTTAGTGGTGGTGGCCACCACACCATAACCTCCCATGAGAGGTTATGGTGGTGGGGCCCACCTGCACATAACCTCCCTTTGGAGGATATCCTTGGTGGGGCCCACATGGGCTTTAAACCCCCTTTAACCCCCCATTTATATGGGAGAAAAATTCTTCAACTTCTCCCATTAATTTAATGTGTCAACCCTCACAATTAATTAATTGAACTCTTTCATTTAATTAATTGGCACCTTTTTAATTCGATTGAATTCATGCCAACAATTAGATAATAATCGAAGCTATTATTTTATTTTGGTTGGCATCTATTCATTTGGTGGAGATTTGAGAGAGAACTTGGAAAACCCTTGGAGAATTATCTCTCAATGAAGAACGTGAAGAATGCCTCTTCATCCTCCTCCGAATAATGATGAACTCTTTCTTCAATCTTCAACTAAGACAAAATAAAAGGAGCTGACTAAAAATAATGCTGACGATGCTTCTTCCTCGGTCTCCTACCCTGGATGCTTCCTGACGTTGATGGAACGACGTCCGCCTTTCTGTGACTTTGTCAACGATTATCTTCATATGAGGTAGGGGTTGGATTTTGAGTATGACTATATTCCCAAGTTCTTCTTTTAAAAAAAACAAAGAACGTGGATGTTTTCTTTTGCGGGTTGGGAATAATCTTTGCGGGAGGTTAGGGTTTGATGATCTTCTTTTAAGTTCTTGTTGAGCCGCCTGTTACTGCTCTAATGCGGAGGGTGCGGGCCAAACTAACATGGACTAACCCCTCTGACATTCTTCTTGAATGGTGTGTTCATCACTATGGAAGGTGGAAGCTTTGCGTTGTAGTGACGAATGGAGAACCCCCTTCGATCCACCAAGAAACCCCTGCGATGTGCCTCCAAAACGAGCTAAGGATCCCCCCCAACCTCTAAAAACTAGAAATCCCGCATGAGGCACAAGTGGGAGGAATAATGGGGGAAAGATGGGAAATCCAGAGTGATATGGGACTTAAAACCCTAATTTTAAGTGGTTGCATGGCTTGGCCGCACGGTTTGGGAAACCGTGCACCAACCGTGTGGTAGCCACTGTCCCACCTGGGGACTTTTCACGGCTTGGCCACACGGTTTGTCAAACTGTGCGCCAATCGTGTGGTTCCTACTATCTCACCTAGAGACTTCGCACGGCTTGTTCACATGGTTTTTCAAACCATGCGCCAAATGTGCACCAACCATGTGGTTTCTACTGTCTCACCCAGAGACTTCGCACGGCCTGGTCGCACGGTTTGTTTAGACCATGCGCAAACCATGCACCCCTACACAAACCTCCATAACTTTGGCACCGAGCATCTGTTTAATGAACTATCAGTGGCACTGGAATCCTTGGAGCAAGACGGTACCTTGAGTATACCCCACTGGAGATTTGGGTTGAGATAGAGTATGGTCAGGTTGGATCGATCACGAATCCAACTGGACCCTGGAATGAAAATGTCAATAACTCACAGACTGGGCGTCTGATTGACGCGTCATCTGTTGCGTTGAGATCCCTATGACGAGGAAGAACTTTGAGATACTTTTACATGGGATTTTGTGACAGTTGGAGTGTATACCCATAGATTGTGGATCGGATCCTCCCAGAGACAAGTGAGCGGAGTACGGAGACCTAGTAACTAGCTGAGACCTGACGACTATTGACCTTTCGACTCAGAGTGTTTTGACTAGCCTAGTAGGGGAGCGCCTCTATGCGAGCATGGCAGACCCATAGTGGTTAGCGCCTATGTGTGACGCGGTGGACCCACGGTACTCGACAGGAGGAGTACCTCAGCAGGCTACGAGGGGGAGCACCTCTATGTGAGCGCGGCAGACCCATAGTGGGGAGCGCCTCTGTGTGACACAGCAGCCCCATGGTACCTGACAGGAGGAGTACCACAAAAGTCCAGGAAAGTGGGAAGCGCCTCTATGTGACACGGCAGGCCCACAGTACTCGATAGAGGAGGAGTACACCATCATCTGATGTTCCGATAGTGTGACTGGGGTTGTTACTTGATACTACACCCTAGAATAAAATCCCAATTTGAGCTGAGTCAGTGACATTTTTGTTTACCTCGTGATTGAGATGGGTTACTAGATAACTTAGGTATATGTATGGGCATATACCTAAGTAATGGTTATCTATTGTTTCTTTACTTTTTGGTTATCCTTGTTGGATATTGTGATACCTTGAGGGTCTCGGGGTCCCTACTGAGTATCGTTATACTCACCCTTGCATGGGTTATGCCTGCACCTCGTTGTGTTGGATGCAGATGACTGACAGCACTGACGGAGGCCGAGAGCGCCAGGACTGGACGGTACCCGGAGGTGGACCTTATGATGAGTCGGTACACAGAGGATTTTGATGGACGTGGAGTGCTGAGGTGTCCATCTGTACCTACCCTTCAGGTAGGAACCCCAGAGGATGATCCAGGAGCTGCTCTTTACCTTTCAACTATTTTTCCCTTTTTCAATTCTACTTGTACTTTACATTTGTGCTTGTATTTCTGGCCCCTTTTACTTTCCAGCACACATTTTTTATACAGTTTGTTCCTTAGTGTTTTACTTCCAGTTGCGTACTCTGTTGTGTGTGTTTAGTTTATAAATGCAATGCCTTCCCAGTTTAGGGATTTATGTCATTGGTGTTAGTCTTCAGCCACTGGCCTATGGAAGGGGGACTTGGGGTAGTCACGATACGGGCCACGGGGGACGGGTCGTGAAAAATTGGTATCAGGGGAGTTGGTTCTACCACAAAACTTAGGACTCTAACATTTCTTTTCTGTGAAGAAATAGTGTTAAGGTTACTAAGTGTGGTTTTCAGTTCAGGGAGTCCAGTGTTGGTATGGGCGGCCGACGTATCCATACACCAGGACCCTGACTTCTAATTTATGACTCAGTGCACGAAAACACTGATTGCGTGTGTGTTTTCAAAAGTTTTCTTAAGTCAGCTCAACCAGGTCAGCTCACCAGGTATAATATTTTGACCGTGTTGCATTTGTTTCTTCAGGATGCCTCCCCACAGAGCCCCGAGAGTCGTTCGCTCTGACAGCCCACCGAGCGATGAGGCCTCGGTGCAGGGCCCTTTACCAGCAGAGGCACCAGCGGTACCACTTCCCGTCGGGCCATCGATGCCACCAGCCGCAGCAGCAGACGATGCACGCCACTTGAGCGCATTGCATGAGTTCCAGCGCTAGAGGCCACCCAGGTTCCGGGGAGAGACAAACCCACAGGTGGCTGACGATTGGCTGGAGGCTGTGGTTAGAGTTTTCCGGCTAGTAGGGACACCAGTAGACTACATGGTGATCCTTGCTGCCAGTCTCCTTTAGAAAACAGCAGGCAGATTATGGAGTGTGATGATCCAGGTGCATATCGAGACGACACTTATTTGGACAGTCTTTGAGAGCCTGTTCCTGGCGGAGTTTGTACCAGCCATCCTTCGAGTGGTGCAGATACAGGAGCTACTGCATCTACAGCAGGTTAGCATGACTATAGCTCAGTACTCAGTGAGGTTCACTGACCTCTCACGCTACTCCATGGATATGGTACGGGACCCATTCTTCAGGGCCTGGACCTTCGAGCAGGGGCTCAGGTGAGAGATCAGGGCATCAATGATCTCCCTCAGCATCCCGACGCGGGCGAGGGTGTTAGAGAGAGCCCTCCTAATGGAGAGTTTCCTTACTGAGTAGTCACCAGCATCGAGACCCACCACTAGTCGACTTTCAGCGGAGTCTTCTGTAGCTGGCAGTAGACAGATGACGCAGAGGTCCAAGAGGACCAGACCCACAGGTGGTCGACCGCATGACTCGGGATCGGTTGTGCGGGGCACACAGAGCAGATACACACATGCCAGTGGCAGGCAGTGTTACTCATGCAGTGGGCAGGGTCACATGGCTCGTGACTATCTAACCCACTGATCATATAATCAACAGAAAGTTGAGGGACCTTCCAGGAAAAGGTAGAGATTCGATTGAGGTGGTTCGCAGGGCTCAGGCGGACGTGGCAGAGGAGCTGGTCAAGCAGCTGGCGGTGGATGGCGTTACGTGGTGCCACCGCAACCACCACCAGGAGGTCCACCCCGACTGTAGGGAGTAGGTGGGCAGGGGAGAGCTCAGCTTTAGGCAGCTGAAGCATATGACCATGGTTGTCCGTAGATGATACGAGGTATGATCTGTGTCTACTCCACCTTAGCTGCAGTTCTTATAGACACAGGTCCCAGTCACTCTTTCATTTCCACTTCCCTCGTTTGGAGCTTGGAGATTCCGACGGAGCCATTGGCTCGATACTTACAGCTATAGACTCCTACAGGAGCTGATTCGATGATTATGAACTGGTTCCGGCAGTGCGAGCTTACTCTAGGAGGCGAGAGCTTCGGTTGGGATCTCCTTGTAGCGGTGTCGAGCCCTTACGATGTCATCTTGGGTATGGACTGGTAATCTACATTCCATGCTCAGATTGACTTTATTAGGCACAAAGTGTGGTGTGTCTGCACGGATGGGACCAGGCTCACCTTCACCGGTGAGAGGGGAACCTTTTCAACACAGGACGGACTTACTCGGAGGAGGGTGCAGCCGATTACTCATCAGTTGGCTTGCTTTACCCTCAGATCAGTTGATGTGGAGAGTCCGAATTATCCTGTAGTGGTGGGCCAGTACGTGGATGTTTTCCCTAACGATTTTCCAGGACTACCTCCTCGTAGAGAAGTGGAATTCTACATTGACTTGTACCCCCAGGACGACACCGATATCTAGCCCAGCATATTGGATGGCTCCCGCTGAGCTTTGTGAGCTGCGGGTACAGCTGGAGGACTTGCAGGGGAAGGGATTAATCTGGCCCAGTGTTTCTCCATGGGTAGCCTCGATTCTATTCGCCAAGAAGGCGGATGGGAGCTTGTGGCTTTGTGCTGACTATCGTCACCTGAATCAAGGGACCGTGAAGAACAAGTACCCATTCCTGAGGATTGACGACCTCTTTGATCAGCTCAAGGGAGAACGATGGTTCTCGAAGATAGACCTTAGATAAGGCTATCACCAGCTCAGAGTTCGAGACAAGGATGTGCAGAAGACGACCTTCAGGTGTCGTTATGGCCACTAAGAGTTCTTGGTTATGCCCTTCGGTGTAACCAATGCTCCAACAGTGTTCATGTGTCTCATGAACAGGATCTTCCATCCTTACCTCAATCGCTTTTTCGTGGTCTTCATCGACGACATTATGATCTACTCGACTACTGAGGAGGAGCATGCCTACCATTTGCAGGTAGTACTGGACACACTCCAAGGGCACCAGCTTTATGGTAAACTCTCGAAGTGCCAGTTTTGGATCCGAGAGGTGCACTTCTTGGGACACGTCATCTCAGAGGCTGGAGTTGCAGTGGATCCAGCAAAGATTGAGGTGGTACTTGCTTGGGAGCCACCCATGAGTGTGACGGAGGTACAGAGTTTCCTAGGCTTGGATGGATACTACCGGAGATTCGTTCCAGACTTCTCCAGAGTTGCATCACCACTATCAGCCTTGATGAAGAAGGGGAAACCCTTCATGTGGTCAGAGAGATACCAGCAGATCTTTCAGGAGCTGAGGCAGAGGTTGACTAGTGCCCCCATCTTGAGGCTTCCAGAGGAGGGCGTAGGGTACATAGTTTAATGCGATGCATCGGGGACCAGACTTGGGTGTGTCCAGATGCAGGAGCGAGCAGTGATCACATATGGTTATCGGCAGCTGAGAGAGCATGAGAAGAACTACGCTACCCATGACATGGAGTTAGAAGCAGTGGTCTTCACCTTGAAGATGTGGCGACACTATCTGATGGGCGAACGTTTTAATGTGTACTCTGATCACAAGAGTCTCAGGTATATCTTCTCTCAGAAGGACCTGAACCTGAGACAGTGGCGTTGACTTGAGTTCCTCTGGGACTATGACTTCAAGATAGTCTATACTCCTAGTAAGGGGAACGTTATAGTAGATGATCTCAGCCAGAGATCTAGTATACAGCTGCAAGGAGAGGTGACAGAGCAGCTAGCTGCCTTACAGATATCCTTTGTGGATAGAGATGGGGCAGCCTATCTACAGTCTCTTACAATCACTCCCCCTTTACTTTAGCGAGTCAAGAAGGCGCAGCATGGAGACGCTGACTGTAAGACATGACATGCTCAGATATCCATAGGGCAGGCACCTGATTGATTTTCTGAAGGTGGGGAGCACGCCATCCTCTTCAGAGGACGTACCATGGTACTAGTTGCACTTCAGGAGGAAGTGTTAATGGAATTCCACACTTCCCCTCTAGAGATACATCCAAGAGTGGCGAAGATGTACCAGGACCTTCGGCGACAGCACTAGTGACCAGGTATGAAGAAGATGATAGAAGAGTTTATCTCTCAGTGCCTCACTTGTCAGCTAGTGAAGGCGGAGCACCAGGTACCAACAGGCTTGGTTCAGCCCTTAGAGGTCCCAGAGTGGAAGTGGGATGGGATATCCATGGACTTTGTGATGGGTCTTCCACATACATCCAGGAGTCACGATTCGATATGGGTGATCGTTGACCGACTCACCAAGTCATCCCATTTCCTACCGATCAGAGAGTAGGGCTTAGTAGAGAGCTTGGGACGCCTCTATGTGCAGGAGATTGTGCGTTTACATGGAGTACCTTCTTCTATTGTCTCCAACCATGACGCACAGTTTACTTCCCGGCTATGGAAGGGGTTGTAGGAGGATTTTGGGACACAACTTCGCTTGAGCACCGCCTTCCATCCCCAGACAGATGGCCGGACTAAGCGGACCATCTAGACCCTCGAGGACATGCTCCGTGCTTGTGTCCTCAACTTTGGTCGCATCTGGGAGGATCACTTAATGTTGGTAGAGTTTGCCTACAACAATAGCTATCACTCCACCATCGGTATGGCACCTTTTGAGGCCTTGTATGGTTGACCTTGCAGATCACCACTGTGCTGGACAGACCTAGGGGAGTCAGCACTAGTGGGACCAGAGATGGTACGGGCTACAACATAGAAGGTGCAGATCATCTAGGATCAGATGAAGACTGCACAAAGTAGATAGAATTCATATGCTGAAAGGAGAAGGAGACCTCTGGAGTTCGAAGATGGTGACCACGTCTTCCTACAGGTCTCACCTCGACGAGGTCAACGGAGATTTGGCCGAGGCGGCAAGTTATCTCCACGATTCATTAGGCCTTTCAAGGTCCTCAGCAGAGTAGGCGAGGTGGCTTACCACCTAGCTCTTCCACCTCAGTTTCACCGGGTGCACGATGTCTTCCACATATCTCAGCTGAGGAGATACGTGCACGACCCTTCCCACATCATTGACCATGGAGAGCTGGACATCGATGACGGGGCAACTTTCATAGAGGTTTCAGTAGAGATTGAGGATCGACAGGAGCGGGTCCTACGTGGATGGTCGATACCTCTGGTGCACATTTTCTGGCAGCACAGGACCCTCCAGAAGAGCACATAGGAGCGGGGGGCTCAGATGCGTGCTCAGTACCCCCATTTGTTCCCTCAGTTCGAGTTGAAGCTTACGGGGATGTAAATCCCTAAGGTGGGGAGAATGTAAAGACCTGGAATTTCTGTGGGATTTTTTTTCTTAAATACATGGTAATTTTATGAGTCCGTGAAAATTTACGGCGCTTGATTTCGAGGCCCGGTGTGCCCGGAATCAATTTCTGAAGTTTTGTTCGGATACGTTTAGTAAACGTACGTGTGGGATTTTATAACTTTTGAACTGATTCTCAGAATTGAGATATGAGGGAACTGTTGAACTTGTAGCGTCAGTGATTGCTTAGTGAGACCTTCACTGTAGTTGTGTTCTATCGAGAATGGAAGATAGATTTTGGGATTTTCAATAAGTTAAATAAAAATAAGTGTAGCTTATTTTTATTTTGTGGTGTTTAAAACCTCCAAGAGGAGGTTAGGGGTGGAGGACACCACACCATAACCTCCCATGAGAGGTTATGGTGGTGGGGCCCACCCACACATAACCTCCCTTGGGTGGATATCCTTGGTGGGGCCCACGCGGGCTTTAAACCCCCTTTAACCCCCCCATTTATGTGGGAGAAAACTCTTAACCTTCCCCCATTAATTTAATGTTCCAACCCTCACAATTAATTAATTGAAATATTTCATTTAATTAATTGGAACCTTTTGAATTCTTTTGAATTCATTCCAACAATTAAACAATAATGGAAGCTATTATTTTATTTTGGTTGGCATCTACTCATTTGATGGAGCTTTAAGAGTAAACTTGGAGAAACCTTGGAGAATTATCTCTCAACGAAGAACATGAAGAATGCCTCTTCATCCTCTGCCGAAGAACAAAGAACTCTTTCTTCGATCTTCAACTAAGCCAAAAGAAAAGGAGCCGACCACGAAGAACGCGGACGACGCTTCTTCCTCGGTCTCTTACCCCGGACGCTTCCCGATGTACGCCTTTCCGTGAATTCATCAAAGATTATCATCATACGAGGTAGGGGTTGGATTTTGAGTATTTCTATATTACCAAGTTCTTCTTTTTGTTAAAAAAACAAAGAATGTGGATGTTTTCTTTTGCAGGTTGGGAATAATCTTTGTGGGAGGTTAGGGTTTGATGATCTTCTTTTAAGTTCTTTTTGAGCCTCTTGTTATCACTCTAATGCGGAGGGTGTGGGCCAAACTAACATGGCCCGACCCCTCCGTTGTTCTTCTTGAATGGTGTTTTCATTGTGATGGAAAGTGGTGGCTTTGCGTTGCGATGACGAATGGAGAACCCCCTTCGATCCACCAAGAAACCCCTTCGATGTGCCTCCAAAACGAGCTAAGGAGCTCCCCCAACCTATGAAAACCGGAAATCCCACATGAGGCACGAGTGGGAGGAAGAACGGGGGAAATATGGGAAATCCCAAGTGGCCCGGAACTTAAAACCCTAATTTTAAGTGGTCGCACAGTTTGGGAAATCATGCACCAACTGTGTTGTAGCCACTGTCCCACCTGGGGACTTCGCACGGCTTGGTTGCACGGTTTGTCAAACTGTGTGCCAACCGTGCGGTTGCTACTGTCTCACCCAGAGACTTTGCACAGCTTGGCTGCACGGTTTGTAAAACCATGTGCCAACCATGCGGTTGCTACTGTCTCACCCAGAGACTTTGCACGGCCTGGCCGCGCGGTTTGTTTAGACCATGCACAAACCATGCTCCCCTGCACAAACCTCCAAAACTTTGGCACCGGACGTCCATTTGACGAACCGTCAGCGGTGCTGGAATCCTTGGAGTGAGACGGTTCCTTGAGTATACTACACTAGAGATTTGAGTTGAGATGAAGTATGTTCAGGTTGGATCGATCACGAATCCAACTAGACCCTAGAATGAAAATTCCAATGACTCACAGACTGGGCATCTGATTGACGTTTCGTCTATTGCGTTGAGATATCTATGACAAGGCATACATTTGAGATAATTTTGTGTGGGATTTCGTGATAGTTGGAGTGTCGACCCATAGCTTGTGGAGCGGATCCTCCCGGAGACAAGCGAGCGGAGTACGGAGGCCTAGTAGCTGGCTGAGACCTGACGACTGTTGACCTTTCGACTCAGAGTGTTTCGACTAGCCCAATAGGGGAGCGCCTCTGTGTGAACATGGAAGACCCACAGTGGGGAGCGCCTCTGTGTGACATGGCAGACCCACAGTACACGATAGGAGGAGTACATCAGCAGGCTACGAGGGGGAGCGCCTCTATGTGAGCATGGAAGACCCACAGTAGGGAGCGCCTCTGTGTGACGCAACAGACCCACGATACTCAACAAGAGGAGTACCACAGCAGTCCAGGAAAGTGGGAAGCACCTCTATGTGATGCGAAAGACCCACAATACTCGATAGAGGATGAGTACACCATCAGCTGAGGTTCTGACAGTGTGACTGTGGTTGTTACTTGATACTACCCCCTATAATAAAATCCCGGTTTGATCTGAGTCAGTGACATTAGTGTTTACCTCATGATTGAGATGGGTTACTAGAAAACTTAGGTATATGTATGGGAATATACCTAAGTAAGGTTCATCCGTTGTTTCTTTACACTGTTGTTATCCTTATTAGATATTATGAGACCTTGAAGGTCTCGGGGTCCCTACTGAGTATCGTTATACTCACCCATGCACGGGCTATACCCGCACCTCGTTATGTTGGATGCAGACGACGGACAGCGCTGATGGATGCCGAGCGCGCCAGGACTGGACGGTACCCGGAGGTGGACCTTACGATGTGTCGGTACATAGAGGATTCTGATGGAAGTGGAGTGATGAGGTGGCCATCTGTACCTACCCTTCAGGTAGGAACCCCGGAGGACGATCCAGGAGCTGATATTTGCCTTTCAGCTGTTTGTCCATTTTTCAGTTATACTTGTACTTTACAGTTGGGCTTGTATTTTCGACCCCTTTTACTTTCCAGCACACATTTCATATACAGTTTTTTGCTTAGTGTTTTACTTCCAGTTGCGTACTCTGTTGTGTGTGTTCAGTTTATAAAGGCAATGTCTTCCCAGTTTAGGGATTTAGGCCTTTGGTGCTAGTCATCAGCCCCTGACCTATGGAAGGAGGGCATGGGGTAGTCACGATACGGGCCCCGGGGGACGGGTCATGACACCACCTTTGTAGATATGCATGGTTCATTCTAGAATCACTTGGAATTCAAGCAGGATACACCAACTTCTGTGACATGATAGCATCTCACAGTGAAAATGAGGAATGTTAAGGAAAGTTTTTGGGTACAATGAGGTTCATCCAAGCTTATAAGTAAATGATCTCTATACTTCCATCACATGGTAGTAGTGTATATATGCTATTAAGGATTCTCTATAATTTTTATCTCATTTATTCATACATTGAATCCCATGAATAAATTCCATGTTTAGTTCATGAAGGCAAGAATGTATCAAAATAATTTTCTCCCTATGTTGTTTCTTCTTATGTAACGGCTTAATGAATGATAGCATATGTGGGAGATACAAATGTGTGTGTGTGTGTGTGTGTGTGTGTGTGGATTTAGGGTATATCACAATAAAAATTAGGTTATATCAATTTTTTCAAGAATCCCTCTCCAATGATCTTGTTTCAGAATTAGCAAGAACACCTCCCCCCCCTCACTATAGAAATGATGTAATAAATAAATCGAATAGAGACGCATGGAATTATACGTGGTTCACCAACACTAGTCTAATCCACATAGCCTACAATGATAATGTGTTTATTTATCAAAATTAATAATCACACTTCTTGTTTACAATGTTTAGAGTAGACTCACTATCCCCTTATTTTACAACCAATCAGGATTTTATAACTCACTACTCTCTAAACTAAACAAACAACTTGATTACAATGTTTTAAGTGGACTCACTATCCCCCTAGTTTACAACCATCCATGATTTGATAACTCACTACTCTCCCAACTAAAGTGTACTTACTATTCCTACATAATATTTCTTATATGTGGAAAATTAATTCTATTTATACAATAATTGGTGTTTCATGAAGAACTTATTTCCTAAAAATGATGACTTCCACTTTACCATAGAAATCCTGAGAGATTTATTTAAGGTTTTTAAAAACCATTTTTATTCATAAATCATATTTTTATAAATTATATTCAAACATATACTTTTTCATGCAATAGATATTCTACATGATACCATTGGGAAAGTAAATTAATTCATGCAAGAAATACATTCTTGTATGTTTTAAATGAAAAAAGAGAACTTAGGTCTCATAATATTCCTCTAAGTCTCCCTTTCTTCCTAATGAAGAGATGATTTTTTATGTACACATGTTTAGGGGTTTGACAAAAGATTCTATTTATAATTTCTTAGTGCAGCACAGTGGCTGACTAGGGTCATCTCACTTAAAGAGATTTATAGTTACTTCACATTCTAATTCTAATTCACTTAAAAACTACTTCTTCTTGTTTTTTTATTATTTATAAAACCAATGATAAATTCTAAACTAACATGAAATGCAACAAAATGACATAGAGGAGAAATAAATTAGACTAAAGGTTTGGTTTGAGGATCCTTCATTATTCATGTTGGTTGTTTAAATTATGTTTGATAGTTCAATCATGAAATATCATTCATGAACTACTGTCATTTTTTTATGGGTTGTGAAATATTGAATTCTGAAAACCCAATTCCACCTCCACCTATGACCACGGTTGATAACAAACCTCAACCAAAAGTGTTAGCATCTTCCAAGAACCAGCTATATCGTATGTTGTTTAATCCACCAAATAGCTCAACTCCATCATATGAAGGGAATATGTTCAATGGAAGGAAGGGAAAATCTTTATATAAAATAATAGAGATGAAGTCGAGATCCATGTCATGGTAGACAATCCATACACCCATACAATTCACCCTTATTCACTACAAACAAAAATAAAACATTAAATAATTAAAGCATAGAATTCATGAACCACATATCCTCTCCTGAGGCCAAGCCTCGAGTTAGTCACTTATTGTCGAGTGAAAGAGGTCGTAGCAAAAGATTGGGGAAGAAGAGAATGATAGAGTGAGAAAGAAAGAAAATATTATAGTTAAAGAAATAGAGCAGCACATGAATTAAAAATAGAATGAATTAATTACATAAAATAAACGAGAATACCGAAGAAGGAAAACAGGAAAGAACAGAGCAGCAGCAGTAACCTTTTAGATGATCTCCCTTAAATCATTTTCACAACAGAAAACTCATGTATTTATAGTGGGAGAAATCTGTGAAATTTTATTTTCATTTAAAAATAGCCTTTTATTTTTTTTCTTATGCATTTTTTTTCTGTCCATTCGTTGACGTATCTTCCCAATCCATCGTGGCTTTCCATTTTCTTTAGAGGTTACACATAGTACTGGTTCTGTTTAGGGTTTTGTTATCTCAGAATTTTCTCCACAGGTATGTTTTTAGGTGGTTTGGGTTTCTGTTAAGGGGTTTCATCACCCTTGTGGTACCTTCATTTGAATAGGGTTATCAGCTCCTTCTTGGCTCCCGATCTGGTGAAGTCCTCTTGCAACACATCCAGACAGAGAGCTATGGTGAGATTCTGGTTTTCTTTCAATGATCAATTCACCCTCAACTACATGTAGATCTACTCCTGTTGTGTGAAAAATTAGATATGGGACCTTCTCAATGTAGACCTGCTGGGTGACGAGGATCTGTTTTACATAATATACTATAAATAAAATTTGTTTTCATATTTTGGATTTTAACAAACCATAAAACCCAACAAATCATGGGATATTGTATTGGGATTCCTCTCACGTTTGGGCATCCCCCACAAAAAAAGTGTTATTAAAGCTTAATTGGGTTAAAGTTTTTCTTCCTTAATTTTTTTAAAAATGATTGTTCATTACTTTCAAATGTTTTTTCTAGTGGATTTTACCTATTGAAACATGATTTGATTGTTTTTTCAGCTCGGTTATTAACTCTCTTAGGATGTAATTTAATTATGTTGCTGATAGATTGTCTCCTTGTCTTTTCCCTGTTTTATTTGCTTGTCTGAGTCGCAATGATGCCTCTTAGTAGTTTCTACCTATGTGTGTCTATGGTTTCGGGGTAGGAATGAGTTCTGTGTGAGGTTATTCATATGTTTGAGATCTTTTTAGCAATAAGGGTTTGACATGATCTTATCTCTAATGTCTACCCATTTCCTAGGTGAGGAGATTATATTATCTTCGTTGTGTTACTCTACATCCTTTAGGACTCTTTGCTCCAGGTATGGAACTGTAGTGAGTTCAGTGTTAAGGATTGGGTAGTTTACAGGTGAATTGTCTCTTAGTTGATCACCAAGATTCTTTGTTTACTGTTCAAACCTGTTTAGAGGATATGTTTTGGTCTCCTGGTGTTAGGAAGCTTGTGCCATTAGTATGTCTTGACTAGGATGTGTAGCCCTTTAGTGACTTGCCATCTCCTAAGTTTCTAAATGGATCTCAGCCTTTCTTCTTGCATCTTAGAGTTGTCCTAGGGTGTTGGGACTACTTGCATATGTCCTTAATGTTTCCCTTTTGATTGCAGATATCTCCTTTTTGATTTTTTTAGGTGGTCATCTCCTTTGGTGGAGATCCTAAATACATTTTTAAGGATCTTTTGGTGCCTTGCATCGAGGGTCTTCCTGTTATGGTTTTTAGGTGGAGTGTCTCAGTCTTAAAGCTGACGATGCTTAGATCTTTGATCGTCATATGTTTTTATGGGTTTTGGTGGAGATTTTTCTCTTATGCTTCCCTTCTCCACATTTATCCTTTTGCTACTTATTTTCTATGACATGTTTTATTTCTGAGTTGCAATCTTTGTGAATTCATGAGATGTTTTGTTTCTTGATTTTTTTGAGGATAGATACTACTCTATTTATTTGTGTTCTACAGGCACAAATGATCTATTTCGGCGACCTCTAATAACATGTGATTTATGGGTCCCTGTTTTCCTCATTGGAATCATCTTAGATTGAGACTCAGGTAAGTACAGGTCTATGATCTATTTATGTTCAGAGCCATTTATTCTGAGCATGTTTGGAAGTTGTTTATATATCATTCATTTCGGGCGCCATGTATCACTATGATACATGTTGGGAGACAGTTTGTTGTTGTTCCCTATTGTAGTTTCTTTTTTAGGATGTGATGCCCAGATTGATGGTAGTAGGTGCAAGAACATCACTATTTTTATATGAAAATGGGGGAGAATTGTGAATTTTTTTCATTTAAAAATTTCATTTTCATATTTCTTTCTTATTCATTTTTTACTAGTCGTTCGTGGAGTTATCCGCCCAATCCATCGCATCCTTCCATTTGCTTCAATGGTTACACACACTGCCGGTTCTATTTAGGGTTTTGGCATCATGGAATTTTCTCCATAGTCATACTATTAAGTGGATCGAGTTTATCGTAGGGGGTTTCATCACCCCTGCAGTGCCTTCATTTGACAAGGGTTCTCAGCTCCTACTTGGATCTTGATCTGGTGAAGTCTTATAGCATGTCTAGAAAGAGAGCTTTGGTGTGATTCTGGTTTTCTTTTGACCACGACATCACCCTCGACTACACATAGATCTTCTCCCATTGTCTGATGAATCAGATCTGGTGCCTTTGCGACGTTGACCTGCTGCGGGATGAGGATATGTTATGCTCACTACCACAAATGTGGGCAAGGGAAGCACTCGGGTTTTATCAGCACTTTCTGATTAGCACTAATAAAAGGGGGACTTTTATCAGCGCTAGAAAAAAGTGTTGATAAATCTATCCTTTATCAACGCCAATATTAGTACTAACAAAGTTCCTCATTTATCAGCGCTTTTGTTAGCGCTGATAAAAAGGAGACTTTCTTAGCGCTAATAATAGCACTGATAAATGTTTTTAATAAAAAATATTATTAATTTATATAAAAATATTTTAATTATGTTAAAATATAATGTTTATATGTGTACATTAAATAAAAAACGCATGTTTATTATGTTTATTAAGCTTATGTTTTATTTATTTTTATTATGATTATTAGTTTTATTTATATCTTTATTACATATTTACTATACTTTTTAATTTATATAAATATATACAAATACTTATTATATATATATATATATCTATGTATGTATTTATTTAAATAAATTTATGTTTCTGAATGAATGTGTCAATTGATGCGTACGTTCATATTCTCGTGAATATATGTTCATTATTGTTTACCTTATAATGTTGGCCATATATACTATAGTCACTACTACAAATATGGTCTTTATCAGTGCTAGAAAAGTGCATTAACGGAGCTAAAAAAACGATGTTAATCGAGACGAAGATAAAGAGGGTCCCTTTTATCAGTGCTCAGAAAAGCGCTGATAAAGGCACCTTTTATCAGCGCTAAAAAATCGCTGATAAACGACCCCTTTATTAGCGCTTTTTTTAGCGCTAATAAAAGGGGACTTTTATCAGCGCTTTTAAAAAGCGCCGATAAACGTTAAAAAAATTAAAAAAAAATAATTACATAATGTGGGGGGAATCTTTTAACAGCGCTTGACCCCCCTTTATCAGCACTAGGCGGACCCCCCTCACACTCCCACGCGGTGCCCTTCCTGCACATTCCCCACACGCGCACACCTCCTTGCTTCCACTCGCACTCAAACCCGCGACCTCCCCCCTTGCACGCCTGCACCTTTACCACTAAGCCATTTCATTTTTTTCTCTATTTAATGATATATCTATTTATATATATATATATATAGTTATATTTATTCGTATATTAATATAGATTCATATTAATATAAACATATTTAGTTATATTAATACATATATATTTATTCATATATTAATATATATATATATATTTATTTATTTATTTATTCGTATATTAATATTTATATATATATAGTTATATTTATTTGTATATTAAAATATAGATTCATATTAATATAAATATATTTATTTATATTGATACATATATATTTATTCATATATTAGTATATATATATATATTCATTCGTATATTAATATATATATATATATAGTTATAATTTTTTATCCGTATATTTATTTGTATATTAATATATATTTATAAGATTAGTTTTAAATACATTTATAAAATTTGTTTTTTATGTGTGTGTATAATAAATAAATAAATACATACATTCATATATACAACACACACACACACACATATATTTACGAATAAATACATATATATGTGTATTTGAAAAGCCATAGAATGTTAAAACGACCATAACTTCTAATGCAGAAGCTCGTTTCAACTCCACAATCAGTCAAATTGAAGAAAATGAAACAATCTTCGATGTGATATGTGGTACAAGCCTAATGGACATCCATATCAGAAGTTATACTTGTTTGAATGTTAAAAAATTTAGGTATGCGGACTAAAAACTCAGTTTTGGAGGCCTTCTAAACCTTTTTTGGCCTCAAAAAATGTGACTGATGGTTCCCTTCGGTCACTATCGCGTAGAGTTCGTCGTAGGCTTCGATTTTATATGTTGTAGAGATCAAACGAACACCCGGATCAAAATTTATGTCCGTTTGAAGTTTGAGTTACATTTTCAACTTATTTTAGATCTTTTATTAATTTTTTTGATTTTTTGTGTCTTCAAATTGTTATTAAATGATTATTAATCGATGATAATTAGCAAATTATTAATTAATAATATTTTTTAAAATATTTCAAATCCATTTTCATTAAATTTCTTATATATTAAATGCAAGTCTATTTATACTTATCTAAAACATATTTAAAATATATATATTATATTTATATCAATATAAATATACTTATATAACAATATATTATTTTTCATTATTTTTTTTGAAACATAAAATTTATCAACGCTAGGAAAAAGCGCTGATAAAGCCCCCATTTATTAGCGTTGCTAAAAAAAGCGCTGATAAAGGGGTGCCCTTTAACAGCGCTAAAAAAAGCGATGATAAAGTGGGGGGCTTTTTCAGCGCTTTTTTTAGCATTGTTAAAAGGGTGACGCTTTCCTTGCCCGTTTTGGTAGTAGTGAGTACTATATATACTTTCATTCATTTCCTATATATATGAATCTTTATCTTCTTATAAATACTGAGTCACGATAAATATATTTAAATAAACAATAAGTGTATTTATTATATTTAAAAATATAAATATTTAGTTATATATTATTATATACTTTTTTAATATATTATATATAATTATAATTATATATAACTAATTAAATATAAATATGTTTAAATAATTATAAAATTACTAAATATTTTTTTAATGATAAATATGTATTTATGAATACCTTTTGAATATATTTATTTATAAATATATGTCTTTAATGAATATATACATAGACACAGACATATATATATATTTATTTATATTTAAATACTTATTAAAATAAAAATAAAACTAATATATCAATTTATATTTATATATATTTAATTATAATTATAATTATAAAATTATATATATATATTTAATTATAATTTATACACCAACACAAACATAAATTTAAATATATATATATTTAATTATAATTTAAAATTTTCAATTATAGTAAATATATTAATTATATATATTTATAAAATTATAAATGTAATAAATATATGAGTTATAATTTTATAATTATGAATAAATTGTATGTTTACTAGTGCTAATTAAAAAGCACTGATAAAACTTTCATTTATCAGTGTTTTTTTAGTGCTGATAAAGATCGGCCTTTATCAGCGCTAAAAAAATGCTGATAAAGGCACGTTTTATCAATGCTTTCAATTTGTAGCACTGATAAAACGCACTTTTATCAACACTTTTTTAGCGCTGATAAAGATGAGCCTTTATCAGTGCTAAAGAAGTGATGATAAAGGAATATTTTATCTGCACTTTCAATTTTAGCGCTGATAAAACATACTTTTATCGGCGCTTTTTATCTAGCACTGATAAAAGTGTCGTCGGGTTTTATAAATAAGCTCTAACTTTATCCTCTTTCCTCGCACCCCTCAAACTCTCGTGGAAGCCAATCCTTACCACCACCGCCGCTACCACTGTCGATGCTGCCTCCGTTGTCACCGCCTCCTCTCTTCCCTCCTCTCCCCCATCCTCTCATGCCTCCTCCTCCTCCTTGGCTGTTGACTCCTCCACTGTCGACTCCTCCGTTTCCGAGAACTAAGCTTTACCATGAAACTCTCCTCTGTCGCGCCTCTCCTTCACCAGTGGCTCTCCTCCACCGCACCTCTCCTTTGTTGTGGCTCTCATAAGGTAGAGGATTTATCAAAGACTATATTTTTCCTTGATGATGAGTGTTTTCTTTGGATTTTTTTGTGAAATGAGTAGTAGGAATCATGATGAATCTGTGAATCTATTGGTACCTTAAAAGTTGAGTAGGAAGCATGATGTGATGATGTTTTGGATTCATGATAGTGGTACCAAATAATTAATAGGGGAGATTTTCAGGATTTAATTGAGAATTGGTATCGGTATTGAATTTATTGGAAATGTGTTAATATTGGATTTATTGGATATAGGTTAGTATTGGATTTATTGGTAACATGTTAGTGATGGATTTATTGGAAAAAATATTGTAAAACTATGTTTTATAATCATGGATAGTGATAAATTTGTATTCAACATATGTTTATTGTTGGTGTTGGATTTATTATCAACACATAATTGGTTATTGGATGTTCTTCTGGAAGTAGATGTCTAGAATGATATATGGTTGTTATGAAAGTTATCATAAAAGAAGTATTTGATATTTTTTGGAAGTTATTCTATAAGAGGGGATGAAGATGTTCAAAAGAATAATTTTAGAATTTTGATAATGCAGTTGAGTTGCATGGAGTTCATTTGATAAATTTCAAAAGTTGCAGAAAATAGCATGGAATGAGTATAAGTGTTACACCATGAGTAGAGTTCCTAGAAAAATGAAAAATGCATAATAATCCCTATATATATAAAATTTTGTAGGCTGCATTTTAAATGAAATGGAAAAGTATGGACAACCTTATAGTGATACATGAAGGTAACATGTACCAATGTGTAAAGTACTTCCAAAAGAGAATATGATGTCATAAAGAAGGCTGATGGGGTTTTGGATGGTTTTGGGAAGAAATTATAGAAATTCTATATATAGGATATAAGTAACATCCTAACACCCTGATTCACTCTGATAAATCGAAATCATTATATGGTTGATTTCATGAGGAATAATTCACACCATGTAGAGGTACCCATGAGAATTAATATCCAAGATGTTTTGATGGTGACTAGTTGATCACACTATGGGAGATGGGATATCAATATTGGTGAGATTTTTTATGGGAATATAGATAATTCCATTTATATATAAGATTTGTTCATGTAATGTTAATAATGGCCACACTATGAGGGAAATGTGTAAGAGTTATTCATGTCATGAAGAGTTTATACATTTTGTGAAGTGGCTTAGGAAGACCTTGGTGGTTCTATCTACTTTGTGATTTCCATGCCATATAGGACATCTCTTATGAATGATTAAGTATACTTGGAGTACATGTGAACACACTGTGATGGAGAAAGTCATGTTTTCATGTTCTATTAAAAGGATAATTATGAGATATTCTACATAACATGTTTTTTCTGTGTCAGCTGTGAAATTTTGAGGTTAAAAATTACAATCTTTAATAAAGAGTATCACAAAATGTAGTAGATTAATCTTGAGCCTCTGGTTTCAGAAGAGAACGAGATTCATATGGAGATGAAAATGTTCATTCCCATAAGTATTCAAGTGAATATATGTAACAACCTAACACGGTTCGACATGACATGTCTCCTAAGATGGCTCAGTATAAGGCCTAAAGCCCATTCCAGATCACCATGGGTTGGTGATAACCAAATGGGTATCAACATACATAACTATGGGAATGATTTCACCCTAAAAGATAATAACTAAAATCACTTAAAAGAAAGGCTGAAAATAAGGAATAACACACCTAGAAAGTTCAATTCCATTACAATTTCCCCCTTATAAGGACTTATCATCCCTGAGAAGTGTCTCTAGAGGTCTTGCTCGGCCATCTTGGGCCACTGAGCCTGTGCATCAGACTCCATATTCCAATATTCTTCTTGAATATGACCACGATTCAAAAAACTCAAATGTTAGGCACCGTATTCCTTCTCAATACCTTTTCAATCCAATCAATAATTCATAGTATATGTTTTTTAAATGATGTCTAAATAATACCAAGTTTTCTTACTTTCCCAAGTGTAGATGTCTAAATAAAACATCATTATGATTTGTCACATGATTCAACCCATGAACTAAGTGACAACCCCTACTGGCTCCCATCACCAAGTAACCCTAAAAACCCAAGCCCCGCTCTATAGGTTGACATCATTGATTCATTCTTGATCTCCACTAATCGATACCCTTACATGAGTACCTATCATCTACCAATGAAACTCAGCCACTTATGCACACACACAAAACCAACCACTTATACCTACGGGTTAGGTTCACCTACACATCATTCCCAATGTTCATTAAGAAATTCCATCACTACCAAAACATAAGCATGAACATATCACACTGTTAGATGAATATTGACACTCACAATCATTTCCAACAGCTCCCAAACATGTTCATATCACTGAACCCAATGGAATAACTCAAGGACCCATCAACTTATCAAGACATGACTCTTACACATTGACTCTCCACATCCTCACATGGGCTTGTTAGTGACCAAAATATTTATAAGATTTTCATGAACCACAACTAATCGTTACTCAAATTACAAACTATTGTTAGGTCCACTAGGTCGAATACCCTGAGAAGGGGGGGTGAATCAAGCTATGACAGATTCAAACTTCCACCCATCCAAATCTTGTTTCTTTGTTAGCCAAAACACAATTCTCTCTTTCTCCCGTAGCAATATAAAAACAGATATGAAATCATGCACATGACACAGTGATTTTTACTTGGTTCACCCTTACTAGGCTACGTCCAAGGAGCATACAACGACAATGTGTCGATGTACCAAATTCACTAAGGCTCACTGCTAATAATGAGTACAATGTTCGGGCTAGATCTTCTATGCTCAGACTCACTACCTTTACAATGTTTATGGTCTTCTCACTGCATTCCCAAGGGTCACTCCCTATGACTCTTTCTCTGGCTCACTGCCGGTGGAAAGGGTCATCGTCTTCCTCTTCCTTTGCTCACTTCTCTTGGAATGGAATCTACTCACGGTTTGTGGACTTGTAGGTCAAACGCAGTTTATGGACATGTAAGTCCCTTCATTTTCATGAATTTCTACATCCTCAACTACAGGTATATGCTCTATTGACGTTCCGTTTTCACCCGTAGATGAACTCCACCTTCCAGAACACTGCTAGGTACTAGGAAATACTTTCGCAAACTGATTTAAAGCTTTGGAAAGCTTCCTTTTGCAAACTGCGAACCATCATGTTCCACCGCGTACTGTGTACTGGGTTTGATACGAAGAACACCTCTTCGTGTACTGCCTCTGCCTTCCGCCAACTGTAAACACCTCTGCATACCACTGACTTTGTTCCACCTCTGCGAACTACCCCTTGTCCTCTAACTTCTCTGTTCACGAACCGTCTTTGCCTCTGCGTACTAGAGCTCTCCCTCCGCGTACCGCTCGCAGAACTCTCTCTCTCTCGCGTACCATAGATTCCTCCTCCGCATACCAAGTCAACTCCTTTCGCATACCGCGTCGTCTTCTTCCGCGTATCGCATCCTTTGCAGGTCACAGTTCTCCGCAAACACTTTCGAAGAAATCTCTTCCGTGCGAACCACTTCAACCTTCACGAACCTCCCTTCAGTCTTCGCGAACTTCCTTCGGCCTTTGCCGAAATCCAAGATCAAAAATGTGTTCCAATGATATTCGATCTCCACAGTAATTGGTGGGATTATAAATTCTTATATAGGCAAAGATATCCGCAAAAATCACTAATCCAAGATTTACCAAATCTTCAATTCAACCTCCACCACATATTGATCCTTTCGTTGTCGCGAACTGCAAGTCACCCACAAACCATTTTTCCTACCCAGTCCGCGTACTGCCTTTGCTTTTTTACGGTTGATCTCCTCTCCTGACATCAATCCATCTGCGTACCGCATCTCCTTCCGCCACGAACCATTTTTGGTTTCATGAACTGCTTCGGCGTACCGTTCCCGCTGCTCCGCGTACTGTTCTCGGAACATGGTACGCAGTTCTCACCCTTTGCCAGTTTTCTTCAACATTCTTCATACCGTTCACTCTTATGAAGAAATTCTTCTTTTGTCAACATCAAACTCTGGATTTTGAGGTTCAAAAATTTGGAAAACACTATGAAACTACACCATCTTAAAAACCTATCTTTGGCATATAACAACCATACTCACTTACGGTCATCTAGCTTTGTCAACAAACACAACCACACCCAAAACATTCCAAGAGGACGCCTTGAGGGATTTCTTCCCAACAATCTCCCCCTTTGGGTTTGTTGATGACTCTTCTCATAACAATTCTGTGCATTTTGATACCTCATTAAAACTCTTTCCATATTCAACCACCATTTGCTTTACGCGATTAACATAACGATCAAGGATTTACTTAACACATACTCTAAGCTCACACGAGCCATGATCAGTGTGAGAAACAAAATTATAATGAAAATTTCATCAATTAATCACCTCATTGCCAACCACCAACTGTTGATACCATACTGATACCAATGAACTTCTTTTGCCACAAACCTCAGCCGTCTTGATAACTAATCATTGATCGATCACTTTTACCATCGTCATATTTAATGCTCCCCCTAAGTTGCAGCTCCTCCAATAGATTCAGCTTAGCATTCAACTCCTCCTATCTCGTTGCTCCACTTAACAGCTTCTCCCAGTGTCTTTTCTCCCCTGGAATAGTCACACTTTCTCCCCCTTTGTCAACGAACCCGAAGGGAACTTCATGGTTGTCTGCAAGAGGGTAAAGAACACATATCAACATATTAGGGAAAGACACGTCATACATCGGGGAGAGGGGTCCCATATCCACACTTTTTCAAGTGCGGGAAGTCGACTGGATCCTAAATCCAGTCGATGTCTTTCAAACACTTCTTTGGGTAAGGCCTTTGTAAGAATATCTGCAACTTGTTGTTCTGTAGGCACATACTCCAACTTCACAAGCCCTTACTCCACTTTCTCCTTGATAAAATGATATTTGATTTCAATGTTCTTTGTCCTTGAGTGATGGATTTTATTTTTTCTCAGATTTATAGCACTTGAATTATCACAATGGATTTCGATTGGAGATTTCACTTCAATTCTCATATCCTTAAGTTGCTGCTTCATTCACAATATCTATGTGCATGCTTGAGTAGCTGCAATGTATTAAGCTTCTATAGTGCTCAATGAGATGCAATCTTGCTTCTTACTTAACCAAGAAATACACAACCCTCTAAGATAAAAGGCACCACCTGATGTTGATTTCCCATCATCTGCTGAATCGGATCAATCCACATTTGTATATCCCAATAATTCTAGTCAAGATTTTTCATTATACATTATGCCAAAATACATTGTTCCCTTGATATAAAGAAGAATTATTTTTACTGCAATCATGTGGATCTCTTTAGGATTTCTTTGATACCTCACTGCTTGACATGTGGAAAATACAATATCAGGCCTTGTCTTTGTTAGGTACAACAGACTTCTAATGATTTGCCTATATTCCTTGATATTAACTGCATTGCCTTCATCATCTCGTGACAGTTTTAGCTGGGTAGCAACTGAAGTTTTCGTCTCTTTGGAATTATCCATTCCAAATCTTCTCAGAACATCCTTAGAATATTTAGATTGAGAAATAAAAGTGACATTCCTTCCTTGCATCACCCGTAAGACAAGAAAAAATTTCAGTTCACCAATCATCGATATTTCGAACTCGCTTTTCATGAATTCAGAAAACTGTCTGCATTGTGCTTCATCTGATCCACCAAAGATTATGTCATCGACATAAACCAGTATCATCATCCTTTGACTATTTACATTGTTGAAATATATATTGTAATCAACTCGACCACACTAGAAACCGAGCTTCTTTAGAAACTGATCAAGCCTTGAATACCATGATCCTGGTGCTTTCTTCAATCCATATAAAGCCTTCTTCAGCCGAAAAACTCGGTTCTCATCTTCATGAACAAGAAAACCATTTGGTTTCTCAATATAGACTTCTTCTTCTAGAAGTCCATTCAGAAATGATGACTTGACATCCATCTGGAAAACCTTAATCTTTCTTTTCACTACTATGACCAAGAATAATCTGATTGTCTCCAGCCTTGCAACATGTGCAAATGTCTCATCAACATCAATACCCTCTATTTGAGAGTACCCTTTTCACACCATCCATTATTTGTTTCGAATGACAACACCATCTTCATTCATTTTGTTGCGAAAGACCCACATTGTCCTGATAACATTCTTGTCTGCTGGTCTTGAAACAATTTCCCACATTCGATTCTTCTCGATTTGGTCAAGCTATACATTTATTGCTTGAACCAAATTCACATCTGTAGATCCTTCATCAAAGCATTTAGCCTCAACTTGTGATAAGTATGATGCTTTTTGTAGAGACTTCATCCTCCTTGTCTGTACTGGTGCTGTCTGATCACCAATTATGTTCTGCCTATCAATTTCAACTCTTCTTGCTAGTCTTTGTGAAGACACTGATTTATTCTCATCATCTGAGTCTTCTTCTGAATCAACCTCTAGAGGTGGAGCATCTCCTGACCTAATCATCTATTTATCACTATCCCCCTGAGCCTGATCATGTATTTTTTGAAGATTTTGTTCATTATCCACTATATTCAAGTCATGACTTTCAACTATCTTTCCTAGCCGCTTATTGAAGCATTTATACGATTTTTTTTTCTCTGAATAGCCATGAAATATTCCTTCATCCCCATGGGGTTAAAATTTTCTATGTTTATCCTTATTGATAATGAAACATTTACTTCCAAATATTCGAAAGTACTTAAAAGATGGCTTCTTTCCATACCATAATTCGTATGGAGTCTTTTCCTCTTTTGGAAAAAGTAAAGCTCTGTTTGAAGTGTATACTGCTGTCATTACTGCTTCTTTCCAAAAACTTCTCTAGAAGATCTTTCTCAATGAGCATTGTTCTGGCCATATTGTTGAAAATCTAATTTCTTCTCTCAACTACTCCATTCTGTTGTGGAGTTCTTACGATTTTGTTGTTCTTTGAATAGCCATGAAATATTCCTTCATCCCCACGGGGTTTAAATTTTCTATGTTTCTCCTTATTGATAATGAAACATTTACTTCCAAATATTTGAAAGTACCTAAAAGATGGATTCTTTCCATACCATAATTCGTATGGAGTCTTTTCCTATTTTGGAAAAAGTAAAGCTCTGTTTGAAGTGTATACTGCTGTCATTACTGCTTCTTTCCAAAACTTCTCTAGAAGATCTTTCTCAATGAGCATTGTTCTGGGCATATTGTTGACAATCCAATTTCTTCTCTCAACTACTCCATTATGCTGTGGAGTTCTTACTACTGAAACTTGATGCCTTATCCCATGTTTTTCGAGATAATCCTCCACTTGGCTATTTGTGAACTCTGTTCCAATATCTATTCGAATTGTTCGGATTTTCTGACCAAGCATCTTTTCACATTCCCACTGATATCTTGTAATACAACTGAACACTTCATATCTGTGGGTGATTATTGACACCCATGCCATTCTTCTATAGTCATCAATGAAGAGAACATAATATCTCCTCCCATCAATAGCCCTTGGCGAAATCGGCCCAAACACATCAATATGCACCAACTTAAGAAATCTTGATGACTTGTGCTCCTATTTCTTATATGTCTTTTGAATGATCTTCCCCTGCTGGCAGGCATCGCACGTATGAGTACGATCACGTGATAATCTAGGGAGATTTCAAGCTACATCATATTTCACCAGAACTCCCAAGGAACCCTATCTTATGTGGCCAATACGCTTATGCCATAAATTTTTTTCTTCATCCTTGGACATAAATCACATACCTTCTTCTCCACTCACGAGGTAGAGATTCTCTTTCGTACGCTTTTCTTATAACACAAAAACACCATCCTTTTCCTTGATGATACATAATTTCTTGGAAAAACTTATGGCATGCCCTGAGTCACATAATTGACTAACACTAAGCAATTTTTGAAAAAGCCCCTCAACAACCAAAACATCTGCTCGTCTCATGTATTTCTCTCCAAACTTGGGTTTTCCTGAACCAATAATTTCCAAGACCTCATAATTACCAAATCTTACAATGCCTTATTTATCATATCTAATTCTGGTAACTAGATCCTTATTTCCCATCATATGGGAAGTGCATCCACTATCAATGATTCATATCCTAGTGTGTTCTGATGCCTTGAATGCAATTTCTACAACCACCGCTTGCTTGAACCTTTTCTTTTTGACCCAAGTCTTTGACTTCATACCTATCATGGAATGATAATCTTGATCTTCCCCAGCATGTGATGGACCAACTTCAACTTCCAGGGATGCAAATCGATTTTGAATTTCCATCTCTCTTGATGTTACATTTGGCTGCTTCTTATGAACAAATTCAGTCTACCTTAGCACATTTCTTTCCATTGTTGATGTGCATTATCTTTCCATATGTTCTAATCCTTTACACCTGAAACAAATACCATCTGATGATGGCCTGGAATTTTGACTTCTATACCACCTTCATTGGTCTTTCTCCCTTGGTACCTCTTTGCTATGGAATATACATTTTTAGAGTGTCCCATATTACCACAACAATAACATATTATGTGAGGTACATTCCTATGTGGAAATGATGCACCACTAGTTGTGCCTTGGATTCTTTGAATCTTCTGATTCTACTTCATACCCAAATTGATCATCAATCTTGGAGTGGGTGCTTATTGTCTGACTCGAACCATGACTTCTTTTTATTTTAGATTAGTCCTCGTACCAGCCTTATCATTCAGAACTGGTTGTTGCTTCTGTTCTGATGAACCACTCTGCTCAAATCTCATCTTCTCTGTTTCTTGTATGACCTTCCTTACTAGCAGTTTCTCCTGATCTTCAATTGTTCATCACAGACTAAGGACTTCCTCTTCTAGTTGTTCGATACGTTTGATTGGATCTTTTCCAGTTTTGGTCAAACTATCAATTTCTATTTTATATTCTTCAATTTTGAGTTTGTACTCAACCACCTATTCAGGGCTTTCTGGCATTGAATACCTTAGCTTTTCAATTTCTGCATTCAGATCAGAATTCGCTTCTTCCTTTTGTTGCATAAAGAGTTTAGCATCATGAACAACTTTGTTGGCTTTCTTTGTTTTGACTCTCAAAATGTCTACCTCTTGAAGGTCAGCTTCTAATTCATCCTGAAGATCAACCCTTCCTTCGATTTCTTCTTCTTCATTGTCACTTTCTTCTCTTGTTACTGAATTTCTGAAAATTTCCACCAAAGCATCTATTTTATGATCCCTATAATCCTCCAACTCTTCTGCCTTAGATTCTTCTGAACTTTTATCCTCTTTTGAAATAAGATTCCTATTTTTGAAGAACGTTCTCCTAGTACTTCTCCTTCCTTTCTCATTTGATGAATACTTATTTTGGGGGACTTCTTCATTTTCTTCGTTTTCATCATCAAACTTCTTGGGACATTTTGTTTCAAAATGCCCAATTTTTTCACATAGAAATCATGCAAATGGAATTTTACCTTTGAACTTCCCTTTTCCCTTTTGCAGATTGGAGGAGAGAAATGACATGACATCATCCATATTGTCCTTCTCAAGACTATCTTCAATAGAGAGATTATTCATGGCCTTAAATGACACTTTCTTAGACTTACCATTTTCCACTGCATCGTTATCATCATTTCTCATTTGATATGATACAAGGGTAATGTGTTGGTTATCTAGTGTCAGCTCTTTGGGGTCTTTGTCTTCCAATACTGAAACTTTCATATTGAACCGCGGTGGAAGTTTCCTCAAGATACGTTTCACAATTTTTATGTCTTTAATGACTTCTCCGAGACCCCGTATATCTTCCAAAAAAATATTTATCCTATCAAAGAATGCATCAATAGTCTCATTGAGATTCATTCTGATATCCTTGTACTTGTCCCATAGAACCTGCAACTTTGCTTCTCGGACTTTTGTGTCGCCCTCATAAATGTTCAACAATTTTTTCCACATTGCATGTGATGTTTTACAAGATATCACATTCATATAAATTTCATTTGATAGGGATCCCCCTAAGGAATTGATCCCATTAGCATCAGCATCCAATTCTCTTATTTCAGCTTCTGATAAAGCACTGTTATTAATTTCAGCTGATATTCCATGCATAGCTGCTATGAAGACAACCATCCCTACTGATCGGAAGTAGTGGTGCATCTGATTCTTCTATATTTGAAAATTATTTCCGTCAAAGATCGGAATTCCTTTATGATTTACCACCTCCATTTCTTCTTCTTTAGAGAGAACCACTAACTTTCAACATTTCCCTCTAATACCAATTGTTAGTTCTACTAGGTGGAATACTCTGAGGGGGGGTGAATCAGGGTATGACAGATTCAAACTTCTGCCCATTCAGATCTTGTTTCATTGTTAGCCAAAACACAATTCTCTCTTCCTCCCGTAGCAATATAAAAACATATATGAAATCATGCATAGGACAATGATTTTTTACTTGGTTCACCCTCATTGGGCTACGTCCAAGGAGCATACAACAGAAATGTTCCGATGTAACATATTCGCTAAGGTTCACTACCAATAATGAGTACAATGTTCGGGTTAGATCTTTTATGCCCAGACTCACTGCCTTTACAATGTTTAGGTTCTGCTCACTGCATTCCCAAGGGTCACACCCTATGCCTCTTTCTCTGGATCACTACCAGTGGAAAGGGTCACCATCTTCCTCTTCCTCCACTCACTACTCTTGGAATGGAATCCACTCATATTTTATAGACTTGTAGGTCCCTTCATTTTCATGAATTTATGTATCCTCGGCTACAGGTAGATGCTCTTTTGACGTTCCTTTTTCACCCGTAGATGAACTTCACCTTCTCGAACACTGCTAGGTACCGGGAAATACTTTCACAAACTGATTTGAAGCTTTGGAAAGATTCCTTTAGCAAATTGCGAACCACCTTGTTCCACTGCGTACTGTTTACTGAGTTTGGTACACAGAACACCTCTCCATGTACTGCCTCTACCTTCCGCCAACCGTAAACGCTTCTATGTATCGCTGCCTCCGTTCCGCCTCTACGAAATACCCATTGTCTGCAAACTGTTCTCTGTTCACGAACCGTCTTCGCCTCTGTGTAACACCCCGACCCCAGTTACCCAGAGTCGGTGCATTATTTTAATACATTGATAGGATTACAAGAAATCAAGTCCCGAAGAACCGATCAGTTTAGCAGTCTTGGAAAATATATTACATGCATGAATGTTACATTACACTTCATAATATAAAAAACAACATAAATAATCCTTTATGAACGCCATTATTCCCTTGGCTTAACCTTGCATATCAATCACAATACACTTCTTGGAATCTTGGGAAAAATAAAACATAGAAAGGGGTGAGCTCATATGCTCAGTAAAGATAACAATACAGCAGAAACTTTCATAAATAGGCATAAACATTTAAGACAATGTATAACTAAAACAAAAGCCTTTTAAACTTGAACTTTAGCATAATATGAAAAAAAATGAAGTAATGTCATTTACTTATTCACATGGATATTCTACTAGACGAATAATCACATGCAATATCACTAACCACTTTCATAATGATGGAATGCATAATTCCAGACTATCATAACCACATAGTCAAGGCCTTGTGCCAAGACTAAAATAAGATTTTGTCAAGACCTTGTGCCAAGACACTAGTCTGTCTCATGAGACCTACCGATGCATTGAGGAGCTATAGCGGGCTCCACCCATCACTTATTAAGTCCAATGCATTCCTCATATGAACAGGTTTAAACATAACATAAACATTCCTATTAAAACTAGCATACGAAATATCAATACTTTCTCCATAAATCATGTATGGTATAAAAATAACACATCCTCAGTCAAACATATCACAAAACCTTCTATACTATATGAAAGTTTTGTATCATAATAAATCAACTTCAAATAAGCTTAAAATCTATCAAAGGATATTGACATAGATGAAAACAAAACTATATGAGAGAAATATCTCTTTTTTGAAATCATTTAAAATCCACATAATTAAAACATTTACTTTGAAAATATTCTTATAAGATTGTAAGGGAAGCTTCGACAATTTTATAACGACGAAAAATAGCTGCACCCATCGTATAAGTTAAAAAAGACATTCTTACCTTAATTATGTCGAAAAGGTTAAAAATGACCTTGTTTGGAAAACGACGGAAAAAATCATTTATAAACATCTTATAAAAAGTCAACAAGGGTATAAATAACTTTAACCCATAGTCTATAAAATAGTAAGAATGATTTGAAATACATTTTTAAGAAATATGGATGTGGATGATAAAGAGGTCCCAGTAGATAATTATGTATAAACAACCTCGGATAATGAAGAGATTGTGAAATAAACCCTTATCAATTTGGTAACTTACGAGACATACACCCCATGAAAGAGGTATCATAAAATGAATATGTAAATACACATAAATTAAAGTTTATTACACAAAGAATACAATTATGGGTAGTAAATACACCACCCAAAAGGTAATAGTGGCAATATGGTATGAATCTCACGGGAATAAGGAGTGAGATGAAAACCCCTTACCTTGCACGTTCCTTTAGTCGAGGGTACGTTTAACCTCCTGTATGAAGACCGTAGTATGTTATTAAATTATACCAGAACCATATTAATATTTATGATATCATACATTATTCATTTATGACTTTATACTTCCCATTTAATAATAATTTTCATGTTAAATTAACATTTCGGGTAATAATCGCTTTCTTTATCGTACGTGTTTTAACTTGTTACTCTTGATTGTATCACATAGATCATGATTTAAATACTTCCAGAATATAAAACATGATTTATATATAATATATATTTAGAATATAATTATGTATAATAGATATATATATGAAATGGAAAACACTGTTTATGGAGACGGTAGTCCGTACGTACGCATAAACGCTGTTTCCGTTTTCATAACGTATTGAAAGGAACTAAGTGAATAAAATCTATGTAAGTACATATATATATATATATATATATATATATCTCCAGTAGCATTATTATGTCATATATTACAAACATATTAGTAATATATATTTTTATAATCGTCGATGAATGGTGAATGTGGAAATGAATCTCATCGCGTCGTGGAGATGGTAATCTGTACGTATGCACGAGCGACAATATCACTTCCTTAAAAGTGGGGAATTGGATGGTATATTAATTTTACAGAGACATTATCATGTTATTTTCATTATTTATATATATATTACTCATCATTATATCCATCCAAATAACATAGTGTTGAATAACAAATTATACCACGACGTGGAGACGGTAAGCCGTACGTACGCACGCATGGTGACATTATCATTCATAAGATGGATATAATAATGAATATAGTTGTGAAATATTTATAATAACATCACAATATATAGAAGATACTGGAGTTATTATTTTAGAATGGAAATAAAAAATAAAAAAGAAGTGGAAGAAGAAAGGAACTTGAAAGAGGGTGGTGAAAACATTACCTCTTTTTCGGGTTCTTCCTTTTGATTTGATCAAAAGGGCTCTTTAGGATGATTTTCTGATCCAACTAAGCTCTCTAGGTTGAAGTGAGAGAAGTTGAGAGAATATTTGGGAAGAGGTTAGCTGAGCCAAAAGGATTTGAGGGTGTGAATTAGAGGGAAGGGGAAGTTCCCTTTTATAAGAGGGGTGATGAGCACCTTAGGAAAAGCTAGAAATATTATTTTATAATAAATTCATATTCAGTTTCTAATGGCTCCAAAGTGGATTATTTAAAGTTTAAAGTTGGGATAGGTCGAAAATAACTCAACCAATAGGTTTTAGACAGGTTTGGGTCACTATATTAACTTTATATTTTTTATTTAACTCTTAGTTCAGTAGTTTGACATTTACCATGTCTCTTTGTATTTTTATATTATATAGTTAATAAACTTACTATAAACTTCCAAGCGACCCCCAAGTGGTTCATTAATAATACACCTATCATTATATAAGTCCTTTGGCCAAACCTTAGATTTTTAGGAATAAAATATCAATTAATAATATAATATTTGTTTTAAAAACTCCTTTATGTCAATTTTGACACTATTTAATAATTGATTTTTGTTAAAGTCTTAACAACTTTATTAATTCGAACCAAATTCATTTAAGCAATCCTAACATGTCATATTAACCAATAAAACTTTTTTATGTCATCAAAACTTTCAAATTATATTTATTTTAACATTTATAATACTAATTATTTGATTCTTTCATTAATAAGGAAAATTCTGCATCATTATTGTGTCATAAATAAATTTAATTATTCAATGTCTAAAAATAAAATTCCACTATGTAGGAAATCTTTTTAGCTTTCTAATGAATATTTATAGTCGAAAATATAATATATATAACCGTATGTAAAAATTGTTTTGCTAAAAGATATATGCTTATGTCATCTTTGTATTTACTTTAACTTAATTAATATAAAGTGTCATTATCACTTACAAGTAGATCCATGAGGTCCCAAAATCGACTCAAAGATGCCCATGGTCGGACATGTATCAACCAATAGGGTTATGACATGTTTTAGGATAATTTATTATCATTATAATATTATTTTTTTACCCTTATTTACCTGATTTACCCTTTAACAATGGCAAATAAAATATTTATCGAAGTAATTATTCAAAATGTCTAATAATAAAAGTTATCTATTTACACAATTTGGACCTCCTGATTCTAAATATGGAATCCATTTTTCTAAATTCAAAACACAGAAGTGGCAGAAATTAATTTAAAATTAATTTTCGTTGTTAAAACAAAAAACGTGTTTTTAAGAGATAATAACTATCAAAAGATTGACACTTGCTTCTGTCCAGTTTAAATGTGAAATTATGTCTAATGACCAACATTAGATTAAATGGTAAAAATATAATCTAATTATACTCTAAAATAACTCAAATTCATAATTTATCACTATTAATTATTTTGATTAAAAAAGTTGTTTTTAATTAAAATGTAGTAATTTTCACTATTCATCAAAATATGAAAGTTATCTGAAAAGTAACAAAAATTCACCCTAAGCTAATTTCGATATTTCAAATCCAAAAATGAAGTCCATTTTGAAAAATAAAATGTATAAAATTTCAAAAAGTGGGTATTACTATTCATAACGGCTCGTTTGATTAGTTGTGGTGTGTTAGAACTCGAAGTTGCATACAACACATGCTACTATATTATTCAAAGAGAAGCGCACCGTGGAAGCTTGGGGTGTTACATTCTCCCCTCCTTCAATAAATTGCGTCCTCACAATTTGAAATTATTTTTCAAAAATAAAAGGTTGAAAATAGAAAATACCTTTGGGAAAACCCACATCGGAAATTAGGTTAATAAAATTTAGTCTTAATAAGAGGAAAAGGGAAATGAAAGGGTCACCACCAAATTATGATCTTGATTAGGAGAACATTGGTGTGAATTAGAGACATATAATTGGAGGAAAAACGTAAATATTTATTGGTAGTGATTAAGGTCATCAATCACAAACAAGTGTAAAATTAAGGGCCTTAAATTCATCAATCTATGATGATTTAAAATACCATTGGTTCAACAAAACATATGGTATTAGGATAACACGTTTTTGGTTTTAAGATCCCTTTACTAATGTATAAGAATTAATTTCTTCATAGAATAAGAGAAGAAGAAAAATATATACTTGACAAGTAGAGTCCTATCCTTTAACTAATTTCTACCATAAACTCATCTTCCACTCTAAAAGATAATAGAACTTAAAAATAATATTCTATTTATCCTATTCGTATAAGGTTAAAAAATGAATTTATAATTCATCTACCAGATTTTAAAAAAAAAAGACTACATTATTCAATCCAGGACATCACGTGGGCCAGTGGTAGGTGATACACCCTTGTCGCCCTTCGGTTGCGGGTTCAAGTCTCACGGCCTTGCCGGACGTGACGGGTTGCCGCCTGACCGTTGGGTTGTCCTTTTATGGCAATCCAAAAATAATCTCAAACTAGAATTATCCAAAATACTTCTGTCCAAACTCAGAGTTCAAAATTTATAAGGAAGGTAAACACAATGAAGATCCTTTTTGCAGCTTAATAACATGTGAACACCTTCATCGTGTATTCTTTTAAAACACTACAACATCTTGAATTACCATAAAACCGTATTGATTACATTCATGATCCCCTATTCCTTATAGAATACTGGATATACTCTTTCTATCCAAAAATGTTGTAAACTCCAACAATGATGGAATATAAAAATCATTAATCAGTTTCAAGGTAGTCAAGAATATTCAATATAATTTATCAAAATCAATCATATATTATTCCAAAATCACTACCTCGGTATCAGAACCATATTATGGTTTATCTTTCTCTCAACCATATATTTTCCAAAACTTTAACCTGCTATTGAGTCACTTTTCTTGGTTCCACACAATCTCAAGTCCTTAATGAAATAGTACTGCAGTACAATCCTTATATACTCCATAATTATTATAACTAGTACATTGTTGATACAACACTCAAATGACATAATTCTCTAATAACAACATAAGAACTCTAATCATTCCTCCTCATCTGTGGTAGTATCATAACTTGATTATTATCCAGTAGCATCATTTGGGGCATACTCTGATGATTTGGACATTGGCTCGCGTAGTGTCCCAACTTCTTGCATATGAAGTATTGTACATTTGAAACCTTTTTCTTACCCTTGCAGTCACGTACATGGTGTCCTTTTTCTCCACACTTATAACAAACTCTCATTCGCTTCAGGCAAGTTCCAGGGTGTTTCTTCCCACAGTTATCACATATGGGAAAATTCTTCTTTTCCCTCTTCCCTTTATCCATCTTTCTCTCTTCCATCCTCAAAATCCCTTTTTTGATATTTTCTAAGATCCACTTTAAGGAAAAGTGGTAACCGTACATCACAAAATTCAAAAAACAGAACCGCATTACAAAAAATCACATCCCGCCTTCTCCATATCTACAGTGCCACGCCACCGCCAGAGTTTTCAAATTCAAAATTCACAAACATAAACCGCTTTCAAATCCATGTGCCAGTCGTCATCATTGCCAGTTGATCCAAGAGCCACCTCGAGTCGCGTAGACACCAATTCGGTCACCCACCTCGATTCGAGCGGATGTCGTAATCATCATCCAGTCACCTCCAAAAACATGGCTTCTTGGAACCACCATTGTCATCGTCGTCGGAGCTTCCATCACTGGCATCGCTGGAGCACCATCACTGTCTAGCAGTCCTCGTCTCTCAATACCAAAGTCCACTCATCGACGTCTATAAAAAAGACATCATCGGCATCGCCAGAACACCTGAAAAGAAACCAATGAACCAGTCGCGCTTCCATGGACACCCATCCACTCGCACGAACACCTCTCAACGCCTCCTCGGAAGCTACCGCACCCAACCGGCCTGGGAGGGTGTGAAGAACCTGGAAACCAGAGTAGAGCACAAGCGTCGGGGTCTCCACAGCAAACCTAATCCACCCCACCATCGCTTCATCTTCATCATCACCGACGACACCGACGTCCGGCACCGCACAGAAGAAAATATCACCGAAACCAGAAACCCAATCCGACTTCAACACCGATCGATCATCAAACAGAAAGATCTCACCCAGATAATCACAGCAATTCTTCACCAATTTCATTGAAGAAGAAACACAAATAACAACTAACCAGTGATAAAACGACTTCACAAGAAAATACCGCCTCATGACGCGTCTGGTGCACCAGCAGCCGCTGAACCACACATCCCAGAACCCCAAAGATTCTACTGCTCCGGGTCCGACTCGGAGAGGAGATGAGGAATTCAAGGTCAGAGCAGAGTTGAGCGACTGAGGTCACTGATGGACGCCATCTTCAAATAAAACCCGTAGCAGGCATGACAGAAGCAAGAAGATTCCCGAAGCGCCTAGAAACACGTCGACCATCGGACCACATAACCCAAAATCTCTTTGATCCGATGCTCCAGCTCCGACCTGGAGAGGTGAAGGGGAACAAGAAATCAAAGCAGGGTGAGACCAGCCGAGGACTTCCGCAGCAAACGACCGACGACAGGAAGACCGAGATAAGAGAGGAAGAAAACCCATGGAATCGATCCCTAGAGAAAAGGAGAGAGATCCGCCAGAAAGGGGGAAATAAGAAAGAAGAGGAAGGTTGGAGAGAAGGAAAGGTGAAGAAAAGGAGTAGGGGAGAGCCATCGCCTCCAAAGGGTCGCGGAAACCCTAGGAGGAGGAGAAGAGAGCCGAGGAGCCCGACGAATGGGCGTCATCTCTCTTGGAAACCTTTTTCTCTCTTACATCCTTTTCTTCTCTTGCTTCCCTTTAAATTCATAGGACTTAGAGAATTCTTTACGTATCTTATTAAAACATGATACTATTTCTTCATATGTTGAGAATACATGGGAGACTATTTCCCTTCTAAATTTTGGCTTAATACCATGAAAGATATGATCCTTTTTACTCTTTGGATCATACGTATTGCTGGAGTTCACATTCCTTTTACTGGGCGCCATTTCTATACAATGGCATAAACTAGGTCAGTTTACGAATTGCAATGAATAATTCCAAACTTGTTAAATACCTAACGTAAATTGAACGCTGTATGGATATAATCCATAATCATAAAGATGTTTTCATTGAGGAAATATATACTCATAAACCTTTCATTATGATTTGTAAAGAAAATGATAATTATTTTAAGCATATCCCCAGGGAGTGTCGTAACCAAGAGTGCAGTAAGGCCCATTGTTCTGCACCAGTTCCCGTTCGAGCCAAGATCAAAGCGGTATTTTCAGGTTTTACCCCTAGGTACATTTGTGCCAGAGCCGCCTCTACCTGCTCGTATCCAGACAGAGATGTATTGCTCGAAAAACTCACAACATCTCTACAATACCAAAATTCTAGGAAGTTCTTCTATACTAATCCTCAAAGTCTCTCTTATGGCTATGCGCTCTAATCAGAGTTTATCTAAATCTAGTTTCTAAGGTTATAGCTAAACTTCCTCTGATACCAACTGTAACGCCCCGACCATAGTTAACCATGCATATCAATCACAATACACTTCTTGGAATCCTGGGAAAAATAAAACATAGAAAGGGGTGAGCTCAGATTCTCAGTAAGGATAACAAAACAGCAGAAACTTTCATAAATAGGCATAAACATTTAAGGCAATGTATAACTAAAACAAAAGCCTTTTAAACTCGAACTTCAGCATAATATGGAAAAAATAAAATAAAGTAATGTCATTTACTTATTCACATGGATATTCTACTAGTCGAATAATCACATGCAATATCACGAACCACTTTCATAATGATGGAATGCATAATGTCAGACTATCATAACCACATAGTCAATACCTTGTGCCAAGACTACAAATAAGATTTTGTCAAGGCCTTGTGCCAAGACACTAGTTTGTCTCATGAGACCTATCGATGCATCGAGAAGCTATAGCGGGCTCCACCAGTCACTTATTAAGTCCAATGCATTCCTCATATGAACTGGTTTAAACATAACATAAACATTCGTATTAAAACTCGTATTAAAACTAGCATACGAAATGTCAATACTTTCTCCATAAACCATGAATGGTATAAAAATAACACATCCTCAGTCAAACATATCACAAAACCTTCAATACTATATGGAAGTTTTGTATCATAATAAATCAACTTCAAATAAGCTTAAAATCTATCAAATGATATTGACATAGATGAAATCAAAACTATTTGAGAGAAATATCTTTTTTTTAAATCATTTAAAAGCCACATAATTAAAACATTTACTTTGAAAATATTCTTATAAGCTTGTAAGGGAAGCTTCGAAAATTTTATAACAGCAGAAAATAGCTGCACCCTCCGTATAAGTTAAAAAAGACATTCTTACCTTAATTCTGTCAAAAAGGTTAAAAATGACCTTGTTTGGAAAATGACGGAAAAAATCCTTTATAAACATCGTATAAAAAGTCAACAAAGGTATAAATGACTTTAACCCATAGTCTATAAAATAGTAAGAATGATTTGAAATACATTTTTAAAAAACATGGATGTGGATGATAAAGAGGTCCCAGTAGATAATTATGTATAAACAACCTCGGATAATGAAGAGATTGTGAAATAAACCCTTACCAATTTGGTAACTTACGAAACATACACCCCATGAAAGAGGTATCATAAAATGAATATGTAAATACACATAAATTAAAGTTTATTACACAAAGAATAAAATTATGGGCAGTACATACACCACACAAAAGGTAATAGGGGCAATATGGTATGAATCTCACGGGAATAAGGAGTGAGATGAAAACCCCTTACCTTGCACTTTCCTTTAGTCGAGGGTACGTTTAACCTCATGTATGAAGACTGTAGTATGTTATTAAATTATACCAGAACCAAATTAATATTTATGATATCATATATTATTCATTTATGATGTCATACTACCCATTTAAAAATAATTACCATGTTAAATTAACATTTTTGGGTAATAATCGCTTTTTTATCGTACGTGTTTTCAATTGTTACTCTTGATTGTATCACATAGATCATGATTTAAATACTTCCAGAATATAAAACATGATTTATATATAATATATATTTAGAATATAATTATGTCTAATAGATATATATATGAAATAGAAAACACCGTTTATGGAGACGGTAGTCTGTATGTACGCATAAACGCGGTTTCCGTTTTCATAACGTATTGAACGGAACTAAGTGAATAAAATATATGTAAGTACATATATATATATATATATATCTCCAGTAGCATTATTATTTCATATATGACAAACATATTAGTAATATATATTTTTATAATCGTCGATGAATGGTGAATGTGGAAATGAATCTCATCGCGTCGTGGAGACGGTAATTCGTACGTACGCACGAGCGACAATATCATTTCCTTAAAGGTGTGAAATTTGATGGTATATTAATTTTAAAGAGACATTATCATATTATTTTAATTATTTATATACATATTACTCATCATTATATCCATCCAAATAACGTAGTGTTGAATAACAAATTACACCACGGCGTGGAGACGATAAGCCGTACGTACGCACGCATGGTGACATTATCATTCATAAGATGGATAGAATAATGAATATAGTTGTGCATTATTTATAATAACATCACAGTATATAGAAGATACTGAAGTTATTATTTTAGAATATAAATAACAAATAAAGAAGAAGTGGAAGAAGAAAGGAACTTGAAAGAGAGTGGTGAAAACATTACCTCTTCTTCAGGTTCTTCCTTTTGATTTGATCAAAAGGGATCCTTAAGATGGATTTCTGATCCAACTAAGGCCTCTAGGTTGAAGTGAGGAAAGTTGAGAAAATATTTGGGCAGGGGTTGGCTGAGCCAAAAAGCTTTGAAGGTGTGAATTAGAGGGAAGGGGAAGTGTCCTTTTATAAGAGGGGTGAGGGGCACCTTAGGAAAAGCTAGAAATATTATTTTATAATAAATTCATATTCGGTTTCTAATGGCTCCAAAGTGGATTGTTTAAAGTTTAAGGAAAGGATAGGTCGAAAACCACTCAACCAATAGGTTTTAGATAGGTTTGGGTCACTATATTAACTTTATCTTTTTGATTTAACTCTTAGTTAAATAGTTTGACATTTACCATGTCTCTTTGTATTTTTATATTATATAGTTAATAATCTTACTATAAACTTTCAAGCGACCCCCAAGTGGTCCATCAATAATACACCTATCATTATATAAGTCCTTTGGCCGATCCATAGATTTTTAGGAATAGAATATCAATTAATAATATAATATTTGTTTTAAAAACCCCTTTATGTCAATTTTGACACTATTTAATAATTGATTTTTGTTAAAGTCTTAACAACTTTATTAATTCAAACCAAATTCATTTAAGCAATCCTAACATGTCATATTAACCAATAAAATTTTTGGATGTCATCAAGACTTTCAAATTATATTTATTTTAACATTTATAATACCAATTATTTGATTCTTTCATTAATAAGGAAAATACTGCATCATTATTGTGTCATAAATAAATTTAATTATTCAATGTCTAAAAATAAAATACCATTATGTAGGAAATATTTTTAGATTTCTAATAAATATTTATAGTAGAAAATATAGCATATATAACCCTATGTAAAAATTGTTTTGCTAAAAGATATATGCTTATGTCATTTTTGTATTTACTTTAACTTAATTAATATAAAGTGTCATTATCACTTACAAGTGGATCCATGGGGTCCCAAAATCGACCCAAAGATGTCCATGGTCGGACATGTATCAACCAATAAAGTTAGGGCACGTTTTAGGGTAATTTATTATTATAATATTATTATTATTTTACCTTTATTTACCGGATTTACCCTTTAACCATGGTAAATAAAATATTTACCGAAGTAATTATTCAAAATGTCTAAAAATAAAAGTTACCTATTTACAAAATTTGGACCTTCTGATTCTAAATATGGAATCCATTTTCTAAATTCAAAACACAGAAGTGGTAGAAATTAAATTAAAATTAATTCTCGTTGTTAAAACAAAAAAGCGTGTTTTTAAGAGATAATAGCTATCAAAAGATTGACATTTGCTTCCAGTTTAAATGTGAAATTATGTCCAATGACCAACATTGGATTAAATGGTATAAATATAATCTAATTATACTCTAAAATCACTCAAATTCATAATTTATCACTATTAATTATTTTGATTAAAAAAGTTGTTTTTAATTAAAATTTAGTAATTTTCACTATTCATCAAAATATGAAAGTTATCTGAAATGTACCAAAAATTCACCCTAAGCTAATTTCGATATTCCGAATCCAAAAATGAAGTCCATTTTGAAAGATAAAATGTATAAAATTTCAAAAAGTGGGTATTACTATTCATAACGGCTGGTTTGATTGGTTGTGGTGTGTTAGAACTCAAAGTTGCGCACAACACACGCTACTGTATTATTCAAAGAGAAGCGTACCGTGGAAGCTTGAGGTGTTACATCTGTGTACTGGAGCTCCCCCTCCGCGTACTACTCGTGGAACTCTCTCTCGCATACCGAAGATTCCTCCTCCGCATACCGAGTCAACTCCTTCCGCGTACCGCACCTTCTTCTTCCACGTACCGCGTCCTTTACGGGTCACAGTTCTCTGCAAACACTTTCAGCAGAATATCTTCCACACGAACCACTTCAGCCTTCACGAACCTCCCTTCAGCCTTCATGAACTTCATTTGGCCTTTGCTGAAATTTCGGATCAAAAATGTGTTCTAATGATATTCGATCTCTATAGTAATCAGTGAGATTAGCAATTCTTATATAGGCAAAGATATCCACAAAAACCGATAATCCAAGATTTACCAATTTTTCAATTCATCCTCCACTGCGTACTGATCCTTCCGCCGTTGTGAACTGCAAGTCAGCCACGAACCATTTTTCCTACTCAGTCTGCATACTGCCTTCGCTCTTATGTGGTTGATCTCCTCCGTCGACATCAAGTCCTCCATGTACCGCATCTCCTTCCGCCGCGAACCGTTTTCAATTTTGCGAATTGCTTCGGCGTACTGTTCTCGCTGCTCCGCATACCGTTCCCGGAACATGGTACGCGGTCCATGCATACTGGTACGCGGTTCTCACCCTTTTCAAGTTTTCTTCAACGTTCTTCATATCGTTCACTCCTATGAAGAAATACTTCCTTTTCCAACACCAAACTTCAGATTTTGAGTCCCCAAAATTTGGCAAACATTGGAAAACTGCACCACCTTAAAAACATGTCTTTGGAAAATAACAAGCATACTCACATGTGGTCATTTGGATTTGTCAACAAATACAACCACACCCAAAACATACCGAGAGGACGCCTTGAAATATTTTTCCCATCAACTATCATGATGAGCTAACACCCACAACGAAATTCCAAACTTGGATTTCATCACCACAGTACTCATCCCTTGATAGGTCATAGATCATTCCCCAAACAAACTAATTGTCTCACACACCTACAACACCATGACTTAGGGGTCTCTTATTTACCACATTACAGAGGCCTTTCCCCATGAATACATTATGTCTTTTTCATGTTTGAATTATTAAGGATTCTATTAAAAGTAAATATTTTTAAAGTATTTTTACTTATCATTTTTAAAACCATTATGCATATTTAATAAATTTTTATTTGGAACTATTTATAATAATTTTTTCAATAATAATCTATTTCCCTTCAAAAAAAATTTAATTTAATTTTCACTCCAATGTTTTAAAAAGTTGTTGTGAAAAGGTTTGTATTTTAACTTATATTTACCGTCTTAGGATTTTTTTTACATGTAGTGATATTATAGTCACAATTTACATGTTATTATGATATGATTTATTTTGGAAAATGAGAATTATAATATTCTATGATTTATTAAGTTCGTGTTATGTGATTTTTTTTGAATTATTTAATAAAACAATTATTTTTCCATTTCAATCATTCTTCCCACTCTTTCTCCTTTACCCCATCCCTATTCTCTTCTCTATTTTCCATAGGTTTATCCTTATCCTAGGAACTGAAATTCATTTTTCATGAGGATTTAGGGCTTTAGTTTTTTTGAGTGTTTTCCATGGAAGGTGACATGTTGTGTATTAGTTACCATTCGGTTTAAAGTGGGTGTTTCTTTTCTCTTTATTTTGTAATTCATGGAATGTGTATACTTTATAAATTTATTTTCAATTAAAGTATAGTAATGTATGGGTTCTTAGGTGAAATTATAAATTTCTTTCTTAAATTCTAGGCTTAGCATAATTGATTTTTCATAAGAATTTCATGTACTACTTTTAAATTAGATTAATTCTCATGAAAATCATATTTGAAAAGATTCATAGGGTCATTTAAATGTTTTTTATAGTAAATTTAGGTCTTATGCCTTTTTTGGTTTTTCAAAGGAATTTTTCACGTGCTTGGAGAATGTTTTGGAAAGAAAAAGGGAATTGTTTCAAGTGCTTCCAAAATCATTGAAATGATGAGACTTTAAAGAAGGGGGCGAGACTCTACATACTAAGTTGGTTTTCATGTGAAGACCCATTTTTCACTTTAAAAAGTAAATGGTTTATTTCTCATGTGACCCTCAATGATTTCCCCTATACTTGTTTCACCAGTTATGGGTTATTGATTATTTATATGATGGATTTATGATGTGAAAAGGGGATGTTATATGTGTTGGTGTTGGAGGTGAGGTGCGAGACATTTCTTTTGGTAATTATCTTGATTTCTTTCTCACCTCCACAGTTGTTTGTTTATGGTAACTTGGGTGTCTAGGTGGGAGGTCTTGATTCATGCTACCCTAGTTGTTACACACACTTCTATGGTCCCCCTAGTTGCGTTTAAGAAAAGGATAATGGGAAGGTTCCATTATGGTGAGATGAGTATGATTTAATTTGGTGGATCATGTTATTGTTGGATGAAACATATATCAGATGTTGGTCCATGTACTTATAGTGCTGTTTTGGATCGTCCCACACTAGTACCTAGGGAATATCCCATGACATTTTGTTCCTTAATCGGTGGTTCTATATATAGGATTAAATTATTATACTGATTACACCCCCTTATGCTTGTTTTATTAGTGTAACTATTAATATTGGATTTATTTACAATTATATTGTTCCTTGATCACATGGTCCCCTTCTTCATTGTGAATTTATTTTCTCCAATTGATATGGGTTCTTTATGAGATAATAAATGTTTGATTTTCAAGTGGCAAACAAATTTATGTATTATGAGACAGGTAGTACCTATATTTCCCACCAATGCATTGGGTAAAAGATTATATATCATGAAATATAAATGTTATGTGAATAGGTTAGTAAGTCTATAGGTTCAAAAATGGTGAGTGTGATTGCGTTAATCTCTACTCATAATAATAGATTTGAATAAGTTAGAAAGTTGTTATGTTCACGGGTGAGTGTGATGGTGTTAAAATCTAATCATAAATTTAAATATGAATATGTTTTTGAGTAGCCAGTGGGGGGTCAGAACACCAGAAAAGGAGTTCGCCCGCCAGTGATGGGTTGGTCAGTCCATAAGGTTGATTGGAGGAACACTGAAAACTGGTGATGAGAGCTAGATAGGGGGTGTCATGAGACATATAAGGCGTGTGACCATCAATGATTTGCATTGTCTAGACAGAGGGAAGTGAAAATTGTTGAGCAAGTGTTGTTTTCAACAATACATAATTTTATTATTGATAAGGGGGAGATCGTTGAGAACAATACTCTATCTCTTTATGATGATTTTGATGCTCACAAATACCCTTATTTATTATTCTAATGATTTTACTTTAAGTGTATTTCAGGAATTTAATATTCGTTATATTCTTATTTCTGGAAGAAATATTTAAGTATTTGAACAGTGAGAATTAATTGTTAAAGTATTCAGAATTCATTTTGAGTGTGTTCTGGAAACACTATTCATACCCTACGTTTGGAAGCGTAGCATAAGGATGGAATGCGGTGTTTACTTTATGAGATATCAAAAAAGTATGGTTAAACAACCATACGTTATCAGCAAAGTATGGAATAAGGAACCCTACATTTGGAAGGAACCCTACATTTTGAAGGAACCCTACGTTTGGAAGGAACCTTACGTTTGGGAAATCGGCAAAATATGGAAAAAGATCATTAAGTATGGAATGATAAGTTTGTGTCTTAAAAGTATGGTTCATCAACCTTACTTTTGTAAACAACCATACGTTTGAAAGCTAAAGATAAAAGTATTTTTCATCAACCTTACTTTTATGAACAACTATACGTTTGATTGAAAAGTATGGATCATGAATGTTACGCTCTGAAGCTGAGAAAAGTATGGAATATATACCGGACAATTAGAGTTGAAAAGAAAAGTATTGAAGATCAATCTTACTTTTGAGATCAACCTTACGTTGTGAACCTTACGTTCAAAGAATGTATGCTATGCAGTTCAACCCTAAATTTGACGCCAGATGTTTTAAATTACAACTTTATTAAAGCAACGGTATTTAAGCGAATGATCAGGCTGGTTTCAATACAGAATAAAAGCCCAATCTAAAGTGCGTCTTTGATGAATTCAAAGCCATTTATTCATGATTCAAAGGATTGAAATTAAAGGAGCTTTTCATGGAAGATTTAAGGGAAGTTATGACTGCTCTATTAATTAAAATGTTTGAATATCGCGAGTCTGAAGGCGTCTTTTATGGATATAAATTTGCAGAATAAGTTCCCGTCATTATTCTTTATATTTTATGATATTTTGAATTTCAAAATATAGATGTGATCTACAGAGATACAATATACCTTCTGAACGACAACGACGAATATACAGAAGAGAAAAACAGAGACAATCAAGATCAACAGATCTGCTGTTACAAAGAGCGACAAAGCTCTGTTTTCTGAAGAAGAAGAAACACGACTGAAGATTTACTGATCTACATCAAATATCTTTTTGTGAATCAACCACTGTTAAAGTTGCGAACGACATTTCAAGATCTATAGCAACTGGATCGGCTCAGAACTACTTTTACCCGAAGATCATCATTTTTGAAGACGACAATCCATCTATTGTCAATTTCATTTTGTTGCAATTGTGAAGAACAACTGTGAAAGTATTTTCAACGAACAAAATACTCTTTTATCTTGAGTGATCAGCTTCTCATACTAAGATGTGTATGTCCTGTGTTTGAACTAGAAGGCTCTGTTTATCCTTAAGATTGTAAAGGTGTCAACTACCTGTAGTCAGTTGTGGAACGGTCTGTTGATAAGAGGACCATATAATGAAAATCACCAAGTTCGTGGAGTAGAGCGTTCGTGGAGTGGACTAGGGGCCTTCTGTTCCCGAACCACTATGCACCGTGCATCCTGTGCTATTTGTTTTATGCTACTAAATATTTGATATAAAGATAAAAGGGCAGATCACGATTATGTGAAGAAATTATAAAAGTCACAATTCACCCCCCCCCCCCTCTTGTGTATATTTGGTATAACTTGATCCAACAATTGATATCAGAGGAGGAGCTTTTGTTAAAGCTATAACAAGCTAAAAGTTTTAAAGGATTATACTCATATCAAGATGGCTGATACAAGAGAAGGAATGTCTATGGTCAGAGCTTCATACTTCAATGGTGAGAATTATGGATGCTGGAAATCAAGAAAGATAATCTATTTGAAAAACCTCAGATATAGAGTCTACTCAAAGATACTGACTCCTTATGAAATACCAGAGAAACCTGAAACATGGAGTGCATCTGTATAAGCTGGGTATGACATGAATTCGAAGGCTATGAATGCAATCATATGTGGTCTAGGACCAGATGAGTTTAACAGAGTATCTCAGTTCCCAATAGCGTATGAAATGTGGCAGACAATTGCGGTTGATTATGAAGGAACTGACAATGTCAGACAGATGAGGTATGCTTTTTCCAAACTGAAATTCGATACATTAAGGATGTTTGAAGGAGAAAGAATCACCCAAATGAATAGAAGATTGACAGAGACTGTCAACAATATAACTGCTTTAGGAGATCCAATCAAACAAGTTGATCAAGCCTTGAAAGTACCAAGAGTATTGCCAACTCGATGGAATGGAATTTCTACTGCTATCAGACAATCAACACCTGTCAAAGATTTAACAATGAGAGTGTTAATTGGAACTCTCGTGACGTATGAAACTGAGATGTAGGATGAAGCAAATGTGCATAAGATTCTAATCAAGAGAGAAGACACTGCCTTAAAAGTGTCATCACTAAGTAAAAGCAGAAAGATGAAGAAAAAGGAAGCAAGCGTAAAATCAGAAAGTTCTGATTCATCAAATTTATACAAGGAACTGCCTCAGATAGCCAGAAAATTTAGTAAGTTTTATAGAAAGAATAAAGGTTTCAAAAAGTATTTTAAAAAGGATGAAAAGGAAGTTATATGCTATGAGTGCAAGAAACTTGGTCATATCAGACCCGACTATCCACAACTAAAGGAAGACAAGAAGAAGAAATTTTTTAAGAGAACTGATTATGAGCAAAAAGATAAGTAAGCAATGAAGGCTACTTGGAGTGTATATGAAGAATCCAACAACTCTTCAGAGTCTGATTCAGAAAAGGAGGAATCAAATCTGAAAGCCAATATGTGCTTTATGGAAGAAACAGATGAGGTACAATCCTATTACTCTTCTGACTCTAGTTCTGACTCAAGCTATTCAAATGAAAAACTTGCAGCCTACTACAACATGCTTGAAGAAAAATATGATTCTCTATTTAAGAAACACAATTCTTTAAAAAATATTCACAATTCTATTTTAAATGAAAGAGAAACAATTCTGAAACAACATAAAGAGTTAACTGAAAAGTATAACTTAACTAACATTAACTATACAGATTATGAATCAAAAATAAAAACTCTACAAACTGAAGTAGAAACTTATAAGAATGTAGCTCTTATTTTTACCCAAGGAGAAAACTCTTTAAAGGAAGTTCTTGGAAAGAATGTGATTAAGAAAGAAAGATATGGAATTGACAGTAAAGGTAAAAAACCTAAAATGTACAAGAATTACTTTGTGCCTAGTACAAAAAGATTAAACTGTAACTATTGTGTAACAAGAGGACATATATCTAAGAATTGTTACTTAAGGAAACCCCATATAAGTGGAATAAAGAAGGTCTTTGTTTCAAACAATTTATATGATTTTGTTGATATTAGAAAAACAAAGCAAGTCTAGATTCCCAGATCTCTACTGGCTAACAAACCTGGACCCAACAGAATATGGGTACCAAAACAATTTGTTTAAATGCCTTTGCAGAAAGCAGGTCATATGATCAAAAAGGCCATATGGTATATGGACAGTGGCTGCTCTAGGCATATGAGTAGAAACTCATCGAATTTCAAATCTTTAACACAAAAAGATGGTGGACTAGTCGCATTTGGTGACAATGCCAAAGGTAAAATAATTGTCATTGGAACAATTGGAGATCTATAAGCTGTCTCAATCAATAAAGTACTCTATGTACAAGGATTGAAACACAACCTGATAAGTATCTCTCAACTCTATGATGATGGTTATGTTGTTTATTTTTCTAAAAATTGATGTTCTGTTTTCAAAAATAAATTGCTTAAATTTAGAGCACTCGGAACTGATAATATTTATACCTTGGACTTAAATTCCTTGTGTAAACAAAAAGTAAACTGCTTAACTGTTAAGATAAATGAATTTTGGATCTAGCAAAGAAGACTTGAACATTGCAATATATATGTTTTAAATAAGTTATCTAAGAGACTAGTTTCTGATTTGCCTTGTCTCAAATTTGAAAGTGATAGATTCTATGATGCATGTCAACTTGACAAGTAGCACAAATCATCCTTCAAATCTGTTAACAAAGTTGCTACATCTAAACCTTTAGAACTTATCCATATGGATCTGTTTGGACCTTCAAGGGTAGCAAGCTTGGATGGTAAATTATATGTATATGTTTCAGTTGATGATTATTCTAGATTTAATTGGATTTATTTTTTAAAATATAAAAATGAAACTTTTACTATATTTGAAAGTTTTTGCAAAGCTGTTCAAAATGAAAAAGTTTTTAATATAATCTCATTAAGAAGTGATCATGGTGGAGAATTTGAGAGTCTGGAATTTAATTCCTTTTTCTAAAATATGGGTATTAAACACATCTTCTCTGCACCAAGAACACCTCAACAAAATGGAATTGTTGAAAGAAGAAATAGGACTATTCAAGAAATAGCTAGGACTATGCTAAATGAATACAATCTTCCTACCTATTTCTGGGTAGAAACTGTAAGTACAACCTGCTATATAATAAATAGAGTTTTAATCAGACCTATTTTTAAAGACTCCCTATGAACTCTGGAATAATAGAAAACCTAAAATGAATTACTTTAAAGTTTTTTGGATGCAAGGTTTATACCTTAAACACCAAGGACAATCTTGGTAAGTTTGATCCAAAATCTGATGAAGGCGTTTTCTTAGGATGTTATGCTACTTCCAAAGCTTATAGAGTTTTTAATAAAAAGACAAGGATTGTTGAAGAATCAGTTCATGTGAAATTTGATGAATCTGATCCCTTTGAGAAAAGGAAAGACCAAATTGATGAATCTGGCTCTAATGATAGTATGAGACTTGAAAACTTGAAAGATGATTTTGAAAAAGATATAACTGAAATTCAGTCCAATTCAAAAGAACATGATAATGAAGAACCTATAAGTGTATTACCTAAACAGTCAAGAACTCTAAAAAATCACCCTTTAGAAACTATAATAGGAGACATAGACACTGGAATAAAAACTAGAAGAAATATAGGAAATCTTGTTGAATTTTCTGTCTTTCTATCCCAATTAGAACCTAAGTCTATAGAAGAAGCCTTAATTGATGAAAGTTGGATGATAACAATGCAAGAATAATTAAACCAATTCAAAAGAAATGAAATTTGGAAATTAGCTGAAAGACCACAGAATTACCCAGTTATAGGAATGAAATGGTTCTTTAGAAATAAACAAGATGATCAAGGAATAATAATTACAAATAAAACAAGACTTGTAGCTAAAGGATATAATCAGGAAGAAGGTATAGATTATGATGAGACCTTTGCACTTGTAGCTAGATTAGAAGCCATTAGAATCCTCTTAGCATATGCATCTCATATGAATTTTAAATTATTTCAGATGGATGTTAAGTCTTCCTTTTTAAATGGTTATTTATTGGAAGAAGTTTATGTTGAGCAACCTCCTGGTTTTGAAAATTCACAAAAACCAGATTTTTTTTTAAACTCACTAAAGCTCTTTATGGCCTTAAACAAACACCTAGAGCTTGGTATGAAAGATTAAGTTCTTTTCTACTGAAAAATCATTTTACTGTTGGAATGGAAGATCCAACACTTTTTAAGAAAACTGTAAACTCTAATATTTTATTGGTTCAAATTTATGTTGATGATAGAATTTTTGGATCAACAAATAAAACTCTTTGTCATGAGTTTTCAAATTTAATGCAAAAAGAATTTGAAATGAGTATGATGGGAGAATTAAATTTCTTTTTAGGACATCAAATTTTTCAAAAATATTTTGGAAATTTTTTAAATCAAAGAAAATACATTACTGATTTACTAAAGAAATTTGGATATGAAAATATCAAGACATATACAACTCCTATGTGTAATAATATAAAACTTGATTTGGATGAAACTAGAAAATCAGTTGACAACAAGTTATATAGAGGTATGATTGGTAGTTTATTATATCTTACTGCTAGCAGGCCAAATATAGTGTACTCAGTATGTCTTTATGCAAGATTTCAATCAAATCCTAAAGAATCCTATTTAACCATTGTTAAAAGAATTTTTAGATATTTAAAAGGAACTGTTTTTCAATCTCTTACTTATCCCAAAACTTCTGATTTTAATTTAATTTCATGTTCAGATGCTGACTTTGGAAGTTGTAGATTAGATAGAAAAAGCACCTCAGAGACTTGTCACTTTCTAGGAAAATCTTTAGAATCATGGTTTAGAAAGAAATAACACTCAATTGCTCTATCAACCACCGAGGCAGAATATGTATCTGCAAGCAGTTGTTGTGTACAAGTTTTGTGGATGAAAAACACTCTTATAGATTTTGGACTAAATTTTAATAATACACTTATTTTATATGATAATATAAGTGCTATAAATATTTCAAAAAATCCTATTAATCATTCTAGGACTAAACATATTGATATCAGACATCATTTTCTAAGATATCATGTTCTTAAAAAGGATATATTCTTAGAGTTTGTAAGTATTGAAATTCAATTAGCTGATATTTTTACTAAACCACTTCTCACTGCAAGGTTTAATTTTATTAAGGGGGAGCTAGGTTTATTTATATTTAAATGAAGTTATTTTGGGTTTAATTATTTATTCCATGTTTAAATAATGTAATAATTACTTTGTGCGTAATGACACGGGAATCAAGGATGTCAGAAACCATTTTGAATTCCAAACCCATTCATTTTCTCAAAACCCTTCGAAACCTTGAAAACTTTTACTGCTCTTTTCTCCCGCACCTGAACCTTTGAAACCCTTGTCCTTTTCGAACCTTTAGAGATTTATGACAGAAATGGCCAAGACCAAGAGAACCGATGAGCCAGAGACCAGCACTACGAAGAGGCAGCGCTCAGCTGGGAGAAATATTTTGCAAGGAAAAGTCATAGATCTGGAATGACTTTATCAGATGAACCTGATGCTAAAGCAAGCCCTAGCTTTTCAGAACTTAGAACAGATTTCTAATGGAGATTATACGGAGTTTCTATATGAGGTAGAACTTCGTCATTTCTTTAAGTCAGTACATTTTAGTATGGGAAATGATAAGGATTCGATAATCGCTAAGATTGAGGATCGAGATTTTTCAATCTCATCTGTGGAAATCGCAAAAAATCTACACTACCCTCATGAGGGAGTTTATCATTTTTATTTGAAAAATATTGGCGATAGTGTACATACATTTAAAGATATTTTTTTTCTATTTGGATCAACTAATATCAAGAAGTTGTTTGTAAAGAACTTGGAACCGGACCAGAAGATATTGGTTAAGTTTGTGAAAACTGGTATTGCACCTTGAATGGCTGAAATGGAAAAGATTTTTTACCCAGATATGTATTTAATGTTTTTTCTGATAAGTGATATCAAATTGAATTTTCTGAGATACATGGTAAGGTATCTAAATTACTGTTTCCAACCAGAGGCAAGAATGAATTTTTATTCTTTTGGAAGGTGCATCTCAAAGATCCTGTTTAAGAAAGATATGATAAGATTGGTGGATACTCGAGTGAGATGTCACCACATCAACATTTTCAATACTGGAACTTTGAGAATGATTGGATATTTCTGGAGCACAATCAAAGGCAAGCTGCTGCCTGTAGGAGCTGAAGAGGATGAAGTGCTCAGGCCCAACCAGCAAAATCAAAGAAAGGACAAGCTGAATCAAGAGTTAGTGTTGTATCAAGAAGAACCAGGTTTGAGGTTGTGGATGCACCTGAAGAAAGAAGTCAGAAAGGACTTCAATTCCAAAGGACCAGAGATCCTAATCCTGTTGAAGAGCCTGCTGTAACTTCGAATGTTTTAACATCTGGTGATCTCTTAAGCTATAAGTTTGTGAGAGAAGCTGCAGTTGAAGAGATGCTACAGAGAGAAGTTGCTCAGGATAAGGTGACTCATCTAGTGGAGCAATAAATTTTGGCTCAGGAAGTGACAGAAACAGAGGCTCAAACAGAAAATATAACAGAGATAGTAGTGGAGGCTGAAGCGGAACCAATAATAGAAAAAGAAGTTGAGACAGTGCCTGGTGAAGAAGCAGCAGTGGCACGAACTCAAATTGATCAAGTAGAAGTTGATTAAGAAAAAAATTATTTTGGATAATCTAGTAATGGAGGAAGAACATACAGATGATGCTCATGCAGAGAAACCTCCAGCACTCGTTGAAACTCAAGAAGAGAATGTTTCAGAAGTTCATACTGAGATATTGAATGTAAATTTTTCTGTGGATGAGTCTGGTAAAGGCTCGGAGGAAAAATCTTTTGAGAAACCAGTACAGGGAGAGGATGATGAGAAATCAGATGCAAAATCTTTTCCCATTGTATTGTTACATCAAAATGAAATTGAGAATCAAGCACAAGGTGCCTCTAATTCAGTAAATGAAGAATTTGAGGAGTTGTACAGGAAGTTGAACATAGCTGAATCTGAGAATGTTGCTCTAAGGAGAGCATTAGAAAAGGAACATTTGAAATTTCAAAGACTGAAAACTGGTACTATTTCCGAACAGGAAGTTAAAAATTTTAAGAGAGAGATGCTCAATGAAGTTGCAAAGTTGAAATCATAAATGATTATGAAGTCTGATTTGATGGAGTTTAAATCTTTCATGGAGACACAATTTGCATCTGTCAGAACCAGTGAGGCCAGTACATTAGGTACTTCAGCTATTTTAATCAAAAGATTTCAGGCTATTACAGCAGTTATGAGCAATATGAATGATAGATTGCAGGACCTTCAATGCAATAGTGCTCCTTTGTCAGTGGTGTTAGATAATCAGAAGTTTCTAGTTGACCAGTTGACTTCCAGTGAACCAGGAATTAGAACTGTACTGAATCAGTTCACAGAAAAGTTGACTCTTTTTATGGATAAGGAAGAAAGGCTTCATGAGTTTTTCAGAGTGAATCTGATTGAAGATATTCATCTGACTCAGGAAGGCCGATATCTAATTATTCATTTGGGAGATGGATTGATGAGAAGATTGAGGGAACAATTGGCAGAGATCAAGGCAATAGTTCAGAGGAGATGAACCCTATCTCACACCCTTACCCAACCTTGATTCCAGTTGTTTTTCATTACTATACTTGTAATTCTATTTTCAATGAAATATATTTACACCTCATTTTCATATGTTTTAATTTGTTTTATTGTACTGTCTATGATAGAAATGCCAGTAATCCAGATTCACATATTGATAAACAGTTTATAATAACATTTACTTACGTTCAATGCTACAATAAAAATGTGTTATATTCCTTCTTCTATCATTCTTTTTGATATCACAAAAAGGGGGAGAAATTAGGATAAACACAACATCTTATTTTAATATATTTTAATTTATTTAAAATTTTACTTTAATCTTTTTAATCAAAAAGGGGGAGAAATGTTAAGTATTATCTTAATCCTTTAAGGGGGAGAAATTAAGTTAAACCTAACATTGTATTTTGAGTTATTTAAATTTTTTAAAAAATGTTATTTTAAGGAGATAAAAAATAATTTTGTTCAAATTAAATATTGTATTTATCTATGCAAAATTCAAAACTATATGTAATTAATTTTGTAAGTTAATTTCATTGGTTATTTTATGGGGTTTGTGATCATCAAAAAGTGAGAGATTGTTGAGTAAATGTTGTTTTCAACAATACATAATTTTATTATTAATAAGGGGGAGATTGTTGAGAACAATACTCTATCTCTTTATGATGATTTTGATGCTCACAAATACCCTTATTTGTTATTATAATGAATTTACTTTAAGTGTATTTCAGGAATTTAATATTCGTTATATTCTAATTTCTGGAAGAAATATTTAAGTATTTGAACAGCGAGAATTAATTGCTAAAGTATTTGGAATTCATTTTGAGTGTGTTCTAGAAACACGGTTCATACCCTACGTTTGGAAGCGTAGAGTAAGGATGGAAAGCGGTGTTTAATTTATGAGATATCAGAAAAGTATGGTTAAACAATCATACGTTATCGGTAAATTATGGAATAAGGAACCCTGCGTTTGGAAGGAACCATACGTTTGGAAGGAACCTTATGTTTGGAAGGAACCTTACGTTTGGGAAATCGACAAAATATGAAAGAAAAACATTAAGTATGGAATGATAAGTTTGTGTCTTAAAAGTATGGTGCATCAACCTTACTTTTGTAAACAACCATACGTTTGAAAGCTAAAGATAAAAGTATAGTTCATCAACCTTACTTTTATGAACAGTTGTATGTTTGATTGAAAAGTATGGATCATGAATGTTACGCTCTGAAGCTGAGAAAAGTATGGATTATATACCGAACGATTAGAGTTGAAAAGAAAAGTACTGAAGATCAACCTTATGTTTGAGATCAACCTTATGTTGTGAACCTTACGTTCAGAGAATGTACTATGCAGTTCAACCCTACGTTTGACGTCGAATGTTTTAAATTACAACTTTATTAAAGCAACGGTATTTAAGCGAATGATCAGGCTGATTTCAAACCAGAATAAAAGCCAAATCTAAAGCGTGTCTTTGACGAATTCAAAGGCGTTTATTCATGATTCAAAGGATCGAAATTAAAGGAGTTTTTCATGGAAGATTTAAAGGGAAGTTACGACTGCTCTGTTAATTAAAATGTCTGAATATCGCGAGTTTGAAGGCATATTTTATGGATCTAAATTTGCAGAAGAAGTGCTCGTCATTATTCTTTATATTTTATGATATTTTGAATTTCAAAATACAGATGTGATCTACAGAGATACAATATACAAGAACTGCTGAACGACAACGACGAATATACAGAAGAGAAAAACAGAGACAATCAAGATCTACGGATCTGCTGTTACAAAGAGCGACAAAGATCTGTTTTTTGAAGAAGAAGAAACATGAATGAAGATTTATTGATCTACATCGAATATCTTTTTGTGAATCAACTACTATTAAAGTTAAGAATGACATTTCAAGATCTACTGCAACCGGACCGGCTCGTAACTACCATTACCCGAAGATCATCATTTCTGAAGACGACGATCCATCTACCGTCAATTGCATTCTGTTGCAATTGTGAAGAAAAACTGGGAAAGTATTTTCAACAAACAAAATACTCTTTTATCTTGAGTGATCAGATTCTCGTATTAAGTTGTGTATGTTCTGTGTTTGAACCAGAAGGCTCTGTTTAGACTTAAGATTGTAAAGGTGTCAACTGCCTGTACTCAGTTGTGGAATGGTCTGTTGATAAGAGGACCAGATAGTGAAAATCACCAAGATCGTGGAGTAGAGCGTTGGTGGAGTGGATTGGGAGCCTTCTGTTCCCCGTACCACTATACATCGTGCGTCCTGTGCTATTTATTTTTCGCTTCTAAATCTTTGATATAAAGATAAAAGGACAGACCACGACTATGCGAAGAAATTATAAAAGTCACAATTCACCCCCCTCTTGTGTATATTTGGTATAACCCGATCCAACAACAATGACATCTAGTGAATTTGTTAGGGATTCACTTTTAAAATGAATCAAGTAATTTGAAATGTTTCTTAAAAAATTATATGTGTTCAACTTACCCTTTTTTGGTTTTAAATTTGACATTTTAGCTCAACACGTGTCACTCAATGAAAACCAAGAAACTGCACTCTAGTTATCTTTAAAATTAAGGAAAACGATTCTTCAGTCCTTTGTGACGTGTATGAAGTAGTCTCACATAAAACCAACGCACGATACAACCAATATGACTCAAATTTCATGTTTTCGGTTTGAAATGACATTTTGGTAAAAAACTCGACTAACATACTAAAAACTAAGGAAATGCATTCTGATTGTTTTGATACTTTAGGAAAACGATTTTATCAGTCATTTTTATGTGTAGGAATCAACCGCACCTCAATCTGATGCATGGTGTCACCGATATGACTCCAAACGTGTCTTGTATTTAAAATTCACATTAATTCAAATAAAAAAACACAACTGACATACAAAAAAACCAAGGAAATGCATTCTGATTGTTTTGATACTTTATAAAAATGATTTATCAGTCATTTGTGACATATATGAATCAACTGCACCTCATTCCAATGTACGGTGTCACCGATATGACTCCAAATGTGTCTTGTTATTTAAAAGTGTCATTAATTCAAGTAAAAAACACAACTGTCATACTTCAAACCGAGAAAAAACATACATATTGTTTTTATACTTTAGAAAAATGATTCATGAGTTATTTTTGATGTGTAGAAATCAACCCCACCTCAATCCGATGAACGGTGTGGCCGACATGACTAAAAATGTCTGCTATCAGTTTAAAATCAACATTTTAGTTCAAAACATGTCACTCACTGAAAACAAAGAAAACGCGCTCCAATTGTCTTCCAAATTAAGTACAACAATTTTTAAGTCCTTTGTGACGTGTATGAAGCAGTCTTAGCTCAAACTGACACATGATGTGACTAGTATGACTCAAATTGCATGTTTTTAGTTTGAAATGACATTATATTAAAAAAAAACTTACCTACTGAAAACCAAGGAAATGCATTCTGATTGTTTTGAAACTTTAGGAAAACAATCTATCATTTATTTTTGATGTGTGAGAATCAACCACAACTCAATACGATACATGGTGTGAACGGTATACCTCCAAATATGTCTTCTTATTTAAAATTGACATTAATTCAAGTAAAAAAACACAACTAACATACTGAAAACCGAGAAAACTTATTCAGACTGATTTGATACTTTAGTACAACAATCCATGAGTTAGTTGTGACGTGTAGAAATCAACCCCACCTCAATCCGACGCACCATGTGATCAGTATGACTAAAAGTGTCCGTTACGAGTTTAAAATTGACATTTTAGTTCAAAACATGTCACTCACTGAAAACAAAGAAAATGTGCTCCTATTGTCTTCCAAATTAAGGAAAACGATTCATAATTCCTTTGTGATGTGTATCAAGCAGTCTCACGTCAAACTGACACATGATGTGACCGGTATGACTCAAATTGCATGTTCTCGGTTTGAAATGTTATTTTAGTAAAAAAAACCCAACTGACATACTGAAAACAAGGGAAAGGAATTCTGATTGTTTTGATACTTTAGGACAACGATCTATCAGTCATTTGTGACGTGTAATCAACCACACCTCAATCCAACGCATGGTATCAGCAGTATGACTCAAAATGCTTCTTGTTATTTAAAATTTACATTAATTCAAGTAAAAAAACATAACTGACATACTGAAAACTGAGAAAACGCATTCAAATTGTTTTGATATTTTAGAACAACGATCTATGAGTCAGTTGTGATGTGTAGAAATCAACCCCATCTCAATTCGATGAATGGTGTGACCAGTATGACTAAAAGTGTCCGCTATCGGTTTAAAATTGACATTTTAACTCAAAATGTATCACTCACAAAAAACAAAGAAAACACACTCTGATTGGCTTCCAAATTAAGGACAATAATTTGTAAGTCCTTTGTGACGTGTATGAAGCAGTCTCACGTCAAATTGATGCACGATGCGATCGGTATGACTCAAATTTCATGTTTTTTGTTTGGAATGACAATTTAGTAAAAAACACAATTGACATACTAAAAACTGAGGAATTGCATTCCGATTGTTTTGATACTTTAGGATAACGATCAATCAGTCATTTGTGGCGTGTAAGAATCAACATCACTTCAATACGACGCACAATGTGACCGGTATAACTCCAAATGTGTCATTTTTATTAAAAATTGACATTTTTTTAATGTATTCTTTATATTAATGTTTAATTTATTTCTTTATAGTATTACTAATGTAATATTTGTTTTCTTATATAGGCAGAACCTTTTTCTCGAGTTGAGATGATTTGTTTGGCGACTATTACCATCGTAGGACATTTTTTAGAGGGGACCACAGATGTCAAAAGAAAAAATATTAATGTTTTAACTATTTTTTGGATATTTTTAAATGTAATTTAATAAAACATTGTTCAAAATGTACATAGAAGTGTTTTTTTGGTATATACCATGAGTGAGTATTTTTGTATTCAAGATGTCAATTAAATTTATATAGCATTGTTTCCTAATCTTTTGTGTGCGCTGTTTGTTTTTTCATCATTTGCATCGTGTATGTGGTTCTTTTGTATATACTATGAGTGGTTATTTTTTAGCAGGTTTTTGCTGGTTTCTGCAAATTATTTTTGTTGGTTTGGTTATTTTGGTGTGTTGTTTGGCTGTTTATTTTTTGCAAGTTGTTCGATGTGTTGTTATATAAACAGCACGCCCAGACATGGAAGCCTTTATCAGCGCGGTGCGACGGCACCACGCCCCCTTTGCCATGCCATGATTCTTTTCAACGCGGCGCGACGGCGTCACGTTCTTGAAGATTTTTCTTTGACGTAGCACGACGGCGCCGCGTAAATTATTTGTACGATCATCCGCGTGGTGCGACGGCACCACGCCACTTGCTTCCACCCGCATGAATAAACATAAACGATGGAGGGGGGTTCGGCCGTGTTCGTGCGGTCCGGCCCCCCTCGCGTTAACAATAACACTTATATAAAATATTTAAATGCCTCACGTAGACATGCGATCCACGAGCAAGAAAAGAAATAAGGAAACGAAAATGAAATCAACAACCCCTACCTCGGGTTTAAGATTCGATGATTCGACTACGTTCCGCGGAAGACGGCGTTGCGGAGGTCGGGCGTCGCGGTCGTCGTTCGTCAAAACCGTTGACGAAGAGATATGCCCGAAGAGACACGTCGTTGGCGGATCTTAGTTTGCCGACGAAGAAGGTCCGAGAAGGAAGCGGTGTTCCCTCTTGTTGACACCGAGGACGAAGAAGAGAGGCGTCGTTCTTCGTCGGAGTTTGAGCGTTCTTCGTTCTTCGTCAGAGCTTGAAGATGAAGAGGAAGCTCTCAAAATGACAAACAAAGAACTCCAAATAAAATAAGACTACCTCTTATTTTATTAACACATAACACAAAAGAATTTCAATGTTTGAAATTCAAAAAGACTTAACTCCCATAATTAATTAAGAGTAACATAAGCCAATTAATTAGGGGTTAAGTATGTTGAGAGAAATTGAAAAGATTAGGGGTTCGTGTGGGCCCCACCACACTTAATCCTCCCAAGGGAGGTTAAGTGGGTGTGGGTCCCACTTCCAACCTCCTTGATAGGTTTTAACTAGTTATAAAAAAAATTGTTCTTCACAATTTTATTTAACTCAAACTAAAAACCCCAAAACTTAACTTTCAACCCGCAACAAACGCAACTCCCGAAAAGGTCTCTTTTAAGCGAATATCGGCGCTGCGAGTCCATCGGTGCCCTCGGATTTCAATTCCGAGCACCGAATCAAAATTTATGAATTCTCGCTCGTTCGTTCACTGAACGTACCCGAGCCAAACTTCGGAAATTAATTCCGGGCACTCCGGGCCTCGGAATCAGGTGCCGTCTGAAACCGTGCTCTTGTAAAATTCTAAAGAAAATTAATAAAAAAAATTCCCTTGAATTTTACGGGTCTTTACATTACTCCCACCTCAGGGCTTTACGTCCCCGTAAAGATACAACAAAAACTAGGGAAACAAATGAGGGTACTGAGCACGCATCTGAGCCTCCCGCTCCCATGTGCTCTCCTGGAGATTCCCGTGCTGCCATCTGATGCGCACAAGAGGAATCGATCGCCCACGCAGGACCCGCTCCTGTCGATCCTCTATCTCTACCGGGACCTCCGTAAAAGTCGCCCCATCGTCAACGTCAAGCTCCCCATGGTCAATGATGTGCGTCGGGTCGTGCACGTATCTCCTCAGCTGGGATACGTGGAAGACGTCGTGCACCCGGTGCAACTGAGGTGGTAGAGCCAGGCGATAAGCCACCTCACCAATCCTGCTGAGAATCTGGAAGGGTCCGATGAAGCGCGGAGATAACTTGCCGCCTCGGCCAAATCTCCGAATACCACGTCGAGGTGAGACCCGTAAGAAGACGTGGTCGCCATCCTCGAACTCTAGTGGCCTCCGCCTCCTGTCAGCGTATGACTTCTGCCGGCTCTGAGCTATCCTCATCCGCTCCTGGATGACCTGGACCTTCTCTGTCGTGGCCTGGACCATCTCCGGTCCCACCAGTGCTGACTCCCCAGGGTCTGTCCAGCACAAAGGAGATCTACATGGTCGGCCGTACAACGCCTCGTACGGTGCCATCCCGATGGTGGAGTGGTAGCTGTTGTTGTACGCGAACTCCACCAAGGGTAGGTGGTCCTCCCAGCTACGACCAAAGTCGAGGACACAGGCACGGAGCATGTCCTCGAGAGTCTGAATGGTCCTCTCCGTCTGACCATCTGTCTGAGGGTGAAAAGCTGTGCTAAGACGTAGCTGCGTCCTGAACGCCTCCTGTAACCCCTTCCAAAGCCGGGAAGTAAAGCGGGCATCACGATCGGAGACGATAGATGATGGCACGCCGTGGAGCCGCACAATCTCCTGAACGTAGAGACGTCCCAAGCTCTCCACCGAGCCCTGCTCTCTGATGGGTAAGAAGTGTGCCGACTTGGTGAGTCGGTCAACAATCACCCAGATGGAGTCGTGACCTCTGGAAGTGCGTGGAAGTCCAGTCACGAAGTCCATAGATATGCCGTCCCACTTCCACTCCAGAACCTCCAAGGGTTGTACCAAGCCTGCTGGTACCTGATGCTCTGCCTTCACCTGCTGACAGGTGAGGCATCGAGAAACGAACTCTGCTACAGCTTTCTTCATGCCCGGCCACCAGTGCTGTCGTCTAAGATCCTGGTACATCTTCGCCACTCCAGGATGTACCGCCAAAGGAGAAGTGTGAAACTCCCTCAGCACTTCCTCTCGCAAAGCGACTGGTACCATGATACGTCCTCTGAAAAGGATGTCGTGCTCTGCTCCAAGGGAGAAACCATCAGGTGCCTGTCCCGAGGATATCTGTACACGCCGTGTCTCACAGTCAGCGTCCCCACGTTGTGCCTCCCTGACTCGCTGCAGTAGTGGAGGGGTGACTGTGAGAGACTGAAGAAAGGCTGCTCCATCTCTATCCACGAAGGATATCTGCAAAGAGGCTAGCTGCTCCGTCGCCTCCTCGAGTAGCTGAATGCCCGTCCTCCTGCTGAGGGCATCGGCTACTACGTTTCCCTTCCCAGGAGTATAGACTATCTCAAAGTCATAGTCCTGGAGGAACTCGAGCCATCGTCGCTGTCTCGGGTTTAGGTCCTTCTGCGAGAAGATATACCTGATACTCTGATGATCGGAAAAGACTGTAAAGCGCTCGCCCATCAGATAGTGTCGCCATGTCTTCAGAGCGAAGACCACTGCTGCTAACTCCAGGTCATGGGTAGCGTAGTTCTGCTCATGCGGCCTCAACTTTCGTGATCCATAGGCGATCACTGCCCGTTCCTGCATCAGAACACATCCGAGTCCGGTCCCTGATGCATCGCAGTAGACTACGTACCCTACTCCCTCCTCAGGCAACCTCAAGATAGGTGCGCTAGTCAATCTCTATCTCAGCTCCTGGAAGCTCTGCTGACATCTGTCTGACCACACGAAGGGTTTCCCCTTCTTCGTCAAAGCTGTGAGTGATGCCGCAACTCTGGAGAAGTTCGGCACAAATCTCCGATAGTATCCAGCTAGTCCCAAGAAACTCCGAACCTCAGTCACGCTCCTGGGTGGCTCCCATGCTAACACAGCCTCAATCATCGCGGGATCCACTGCAACTCCCGCCTCAGAGATAACGTGTCCCAAAAAGTGGACCTCACGTATCCAGAACTGGAACTTCGAGAGTTTACCATAAAGCTGGTGCTCTCGGAGTGTGTCAAGAACAACTCGCAAGTGATAGGCGTGCTCCTCCTCTGTCGTAGAGTAAATCAGAATGTCGTCGATGAAGACTACGACAAACCGATCGAGGTATGGCTGAAAGATCCTGTTCCTGAGAGCCATGAACACTGCTGGAGCATTGGTTACACCGAAAGGCATAACCAAGAACTCATAGAGGCCATACCGACATCTGAAGGCCGTCTTCTGCACATCCTCGTCTCTGAATCTGAGCTGATGATAGCCTGACCTGAGGTCTATCTTCGAGAACCACCGTGCTCCCTTGAGCTGATCAAAGAGGTCATCAATCCTCGGTAGCGGATACTTGTTCCTCACTGTCACCTGGTTCAGGCGACGATAGTCAACACAAAGTCGCAAGCTCTCGTCCGCCTTTTTGGCGAACAATATCGGGGAAGCCCAGGGTGAAACACTGGGTCGGATGAACCCCTTGCCCTGCAAGTCCTCCAACTGTACCCGTAGCTCTCGAAGCTCGGCGGGGGCCATCCGATATGCTGGAGTGGATATCGGGGCTGTCCCGGGGTACAAGTCAATATAAAAGTCTACCTCTCTGCGAGGAGGTAGCCCTGGTACGTCGTCGGGAAAAACGTCCGCAAACTGATCCACCACTGCAGGAAAACCAGGACTCCGCACGTCAACTGCTCCAAGGATAAGGCTAGCCAACTGATGAGTGATGGGCTGTCCTCTCCTCCGCGGAAGTCCATCCTGTGCTGCTAAGGCTCCCTTCTCGCCGGTGAAGGTGAACCTGCTCCCGTCGGTGCGTACACATCGCACCTTGCGCCTAAAACAGTCAATCTGTGCATGGACCGTAGACAGCCAATCCATGCCCAAGATGACGTCGTAAGGCCTCGACGCTGCTACAAGAAGATCCCAGCCGAAGCTCTCGCCTCCTAGAGTAAGCTCACACTGCCGGAACCAGTGCGTAATCGTCGAGTCTACTCCCGTAGGAGTCTCTAGCTGTAAAGATCGAGCCAACGGCTCTGTCGGAATCTCCGAGCTCCGAACAAGGGCAGCGGCTATGAAAGAATGACTCGCTCCTGTGTCTATAAGAACTGCAGCAAGGGTGGAGTAGACACAGATAGTACCTCGAATCATCTCGGGTGCGCCGTGGTCGTAGGCCTCTGCTGCCTGGAGCTGTGCCTGTCGCTGCCCGCCAGCTCCCTGTGGTCGGGGTGGACCTCCTGGTGGTGGTGGTGGTAGAGCCTAAAAGCGTCGGCCACCACCAGCTGCTCGTCCAGCTCCTCTGCCTCGTCCGCCTCCTCCCTGCGGACCGCCACGGTCGACCCTCTGCCTCTGCCTCGGTGGTCCATCAACTGACTGCTGCTCCTCGGCACGACGGGTCGGGCAGTCGCGAGCCATGTGGCCCTGTCCGCCGCATGAGTAGCACTGTCTGCCTCTCGTAAGACTGGCTCCGCGCTGAGTGCCCCGCACTGCTGAGCCAGTGCCCTGAGATCGTCTGCCCGAAGGTCTGGTCTGTCTGGACCCCTGAGTCATCCGTCGACTGCCTGCTGCGGATGACTCTGCCACGTGCCACCCTGCGGTGGGTTGCTGTGCTGGTGTAGACTCAGCAAGGAAGCTCTCGATCAGAAGGGCCCGCTCCAGTACTCCTGTTTGAGTCGGTATGCTGAGGGAGATCAGCGATGCCCTGATCTCGTGTCTCAAACCCTGCTCGAAGGTCCGGGCCCGGAAGAATGGGTCTCGTACCATGTCGGTCGAGTAGCGCGAGAGATCGGTAAATCTCGCCGAGTACTGAGCGACCGTCATGCTGCCCTGCCGCAGCTGTAGAAGCTCCTGGATACGCACCGCACGAAGGGTGGCTGGGACGAACTCCGAGCGGAAGAGGCTCTCAAAGTCCATCCAAAGAAGAGATGCCTCATCGTGCACCTGGAGCATCAAGCTCCACCATCGTCCTGCTGTTGCGTGTAGTAGGCTCGCAGCGAGGATCACCATGAGGTCTGCTGGTGTCCTCACTAGCCTAAACACTCGAACTACTGCCTCCAGCCAGTCCTCTGCTGCCTGGGGATCCGTCTCCCCGCGAAACCTGGGCGGTCGCTGGCGCTGAAACTCATGCAGTGCGCTGAGGCGACGTGCATCGTCAGCGGCTGCTGCTGGAAGCATCGGGGGCTCGGCGGGTAAAGCTACCGCCGGTGCCACTACTGGAAAAGGGCCCTGCACCGAGGCCTCGTCGCTTGGTGGGCTGTCGTCTCTCTTGACTCTCGGAACCCTAGCTGGCTGCCGTCGTGGGGCCATCCTGAAAAGGAAACAGGTGCGCCACGGTCAGAACAGTATACCTGGTGAGCTGATATAAGTAATAACAAGGAAAACTTGAGACTTTCATAAAGCAGATCAGTATACCCGGTGAGCTGACACAAGTAATCACAAAGAAAACTTTGAAACACACACGCAATCAATGTTTTCGTGCATTAAGTCGGAAATCAGAAGTCAGGGTCCTGGTGTACGGATACGTCGGCCGCCGCACCAACACTGGACTCCCTGGACTGATAACCACACTCAATACGCTAAACATTATTGCTTCACATAGAAAAGATCAGAGTTCGCGGTAGAACCGAACTCCTCTGATACCAATTTGTCACGACCCGCCCTCGGGGTCCGTGCCGTGACTACCCCAAGCCCGCCTTCCATAGGCCAGGGGCTGGCGACTAGCACCAAGGCGTAAATCCCAGTAAAAAGGGAAGGCATTGCCTTTGAAAAGTAAACACACACCACAGAGTAAACAAGCGGAAAGTAAACACTAAGCAAGCAGAGTACGACTGAAAGTGCGGAAAAGTAAATGGGCCAGAATACAAACCCAAACTGAAAGTAAAGTACAACTCGAAAAGGGAAAAACAGCAACTGTAAAGTAAAGGCCGCTACTCCGAGCTGTCCACCGGAAATCCCACCTGAAGGGTGGGTACAGATAGCTCCTCTGCTCCACGGGTCCCATCGTCCGCTCCGTGCACGTCCCGCCCAGTGGTCCACCTCCGGGTACCGTCCCGCTCTACAGGCCTCAGCTAAGGTCAACGCTGTTCGTCGTCTGCAACCAACACAACGTAGTGCGGGCGAAGCCCGTGCAGGGGTGAGTATAAGCTACTCAGTAGGGACCCCGAGACCCCTGAAGGTCTCTCAAATCCACAAAGGATAAACTACGAAGAAAAATACAATCACGAAGTAACAACCGACACTGCTTAGGTATATGCCCATACATATACCTAAGTCATCAATTAAAATACGCTCCAACCTCCGAGCCCAAGTACAACTCAGTCCACGCAGGAAAGTATACGTATTCCACATAGGAAAGCAAAACATAATCCACACAGGATTGCACAACACAATCCACACAGGAAAACAACAGGATTCAGCTCACACAGGTATACTTCTTCAAGGACGATAAAGATGATCACTGATCCATCTAAGTCGTCGGACCCACGAAGGATCGATAGGTAACTAACCCCCGCAGAAGACCCACACAGGATCGGGCTCACACAGAACCTGTAGGCGCTGGCTCACACAGAACCGCTGAGCGCAAGGACCCACACAGGATCGGGCCCACACAGGACCTGTAGCACTGATCCACGTAGGATCGCTGAGTGCTGTAGTCGTTGTCGTCGAATCCACATAGGATTTCTGTACTGTCGTCGTCAAATCCACACAGGATCTCTGTACTGTCGTCGTCGCAGTCACAGTAGCAGTCGTAGTAGTAGAACAGTCGCAGCCAGCACTAGGGTTCCCGCACACAGCAAACTCGTACGGAGGGTCCGCTCCACGAGCCGAGAGGCTGATACATCAACTGTCACGAAGACCGAAGTTGATGTATCCAAAAGTTCCGTATCGTCAACAGGAACTCAACGTAACAGACGGCGCGTCGATCGGACGCCCGGTCTGAGAGTTATTGGCATTTTCGTCTCCGGGGCCCAGTTGGTTTTTAAGGCAAAACCAACCCGACCGTACTCCACCTGCGTCCAAACCTCGGGCGGAGTATGCCAAAAGATCCGTCTCACTAAGAGGAGCACTACGCGACTGACGGCACGTCAATCGGACGTCCGTAGCTCAAGATATGAGCGTTTCCGCTCCGAAGGCCCGGTTGGTTTCGTGAACGAACCAACCCGGCCGAACCCAAAGTAACCCGAAACCTTGAGTGCGATATACCGAAACGACCGCCTCGATCCAAGGATCGCGTTTCCGCAGACGGTTCGTCATTCGGAGGTCCGAGGCTCAAGTTATGAGCCTAAAACCAAAACTGGTTCGAAACGGGGGGGTCCGGGTCCGGGCCGACCCGGCCCGACCCCCCCCCCCCCCCCTGGGCGGCGCGGTGGCCGGCGGCGGCGGGCGGCGTCGGCGGGCGGCGGCGCGGCGGCGAGGCGGCGCGGCGGCGCGGCGGCGGCGGCGGCGGGCTGCGGCGGCGGCGGGCCGCGGCGAGGCTGCGCACGCGGGGGCTAAGCCCCGCGGTTTTGTTGAGGGGTGGCGCGGCACAAGGGCCGCGCCCCATTTTTTTAAAGAAGCCCCCCCCCCCTCACGTGGGGGGGGCCTGCTGGTGCGGAACCGAGGGGGCCGGCTGCCCCCTCCCTTTTAATAAACCGCCCCCCTCTTTAAGAGGGGGGTTTAGCCAGCTGGCCGGGGAATTAATTCCCCGGTTTAACGGCATCCGGCCGGCCTGCTGGCCGGCCGGTTTTCTCCAACGGGACCGGAATTTCCGGTCCCCTCCTCGGCTTCCGATGCCGGCGGCCCGGCCGCCGGTCTCCTCTTCCGCCGCGGCCCGGAACCGGCCGCGGTCTTCTCGTCCCGCCGCGGCCCGGAACCGGCCGCGGTCTTCTCGTCCCGCCGCGGCCCGGAACCGGCCGCGGTGTTCGTCGTCCGGCGCGGTGCGACGGCACCGCACCCCTTTTGCCATGCCATGATTCTTTTCAACGCGGCGCAACGGCGTCGCGTTCTTGAAGATTTTTCTTTGACGTAGCGCGACGGCGCCGCGTAAATTATTTGTACGATCATCCGCGTGGTGCGACGGCACCACGCCACTTGCTTCCACCCGCATGAATAAACATAAACGATGGAGGGGGGTTCGGCCGTGTTCGTGCGGTCCGGCCCCCCTCGCGTTAACAATAACACTTATATAAAATATTTAAATGCCTCACGTAGACATGCGATCCACGAGCAAGAAAAGAAATAAGGAAACCAAAATGAAATCAACAACCCCTACCTCGGGTTTAAGATTCGATGATTCGACTACGTTCCGCGGAAGACGGCGTTGCGGAGGTCGGGCGTCGCGGTCGTCGTTCGTCAAAACCGTTGACGAAGAGATATGCCCGAAGAGACATGTCGTTGGCGGATCTTCGTTTGCCGACGAAGAAGGTCCGAGAAGGAAGCGGCGTTCCCTCTTGTTGACACCGAGGACGAAGAAGAGAGGCGTCGTTCTTCGTCGGAGTTTGAGCGTTCTTCGTTCTTCCTCAGAGCTTGAAGAAAAAGAGGAAGCTCTCAAAATGACAAACAAAGAACTCCAAATAAAATAAGACTACCTCTTATTTTATTAACACATAACACAAAAGAATTTCAATGTTTGAAATTCAAAAAGACTTAACTCCCATAATTAATTAAGAGTAACATAAGCCAATTAATTAGGGGTTAAGTATGTTGAGAGAAATTGAAAAGATTAGGGGTTCGTGTGGGCCCCACCACACTTAATCCTCCCAAGGGAGGTTAAGTGGGTGGGGGTCCCACTTCCAACCTCCTTGATAGGTTTTAACTAGTTATAAAAAAAATTGTTCTTCACAATTTTATTTAACTCAAACTAAAAACCCCAAAACTTAACTTTCAACCCGCAACAAACGCAACTCCCGAAAAGGTCTCTTTTAAGCGAATATCGGCGCTGCGAGTCCATCGGTGCCCTCAGATTTCAATTCCGAGCACCGGATCAAAAGTTAGGAATTCCCACTCGTTCGTTCACTGAACGTACCCGAGCCAAACTTCGGAAATTAATTCCGGGCACTCCGGGCCTCGGAATCAGGTGCCGTCTGAAACCGCGCTCTTGTAAAATTCTAAAGAAAATTAAGAAAAAAATTTCCCTTGAATTTTATGGGTCTTTACATATGAGGAATGTTTTTATTGAAAGCATATAAGGATTGTTGATCCATTTAATCATATACACCCTAAGGGTGGTTAAATTTGAGTTCATCAACCTCCAATAGTGTCAACGTTATCATGGAACATCAAGATCTTAGACAAGCTGATTAATTAAAGGAGTTTCACATTTTAGTGGAAACATGTAGAATGATTAGTGTGTGGCACAACAACACATGTAATAAACATCTATACTATTAGGAAAAAGTAATAGACCATCTGTATTATCCTTTTAGATGACTCATTCCCACTAGCAGCCTTATATTTGGGCTAGAATGATAGAAATTGGAAAACTATAAGAAATACGTATAAATAGGGTATATTATATCACATAGAGATAACTCAAAAGACAGTGAAGAAAACTGAAGAAGGAAGGTAAAGGGGAGTTAGAATTATCAATTGTGATCCAATGCGATGAACTATGATCAAAATAGAGTCCAAATGAGGGAGTTATACCAAAACCTTGAAGAGGGAGAAGAGGAGATCCATAGTGGGCTATTGTGTGAAAATGAGGAGAAGAAGGGTATATTAGGATTAATGATAATAGGGGAAACCAATCACTTTCAACTTTTTAAATGGGAACTAGGTTTTCAAAATAATGTGTCAACTGTGCATAAATACTATCTAGGTGCACCATATCTCACATATTTTAGGAACATAGTTAGGAAAAATGTTTAAAAATCATTCATATCTAATATCAAATGCACTATACCTCACATGATTTATGCACATGGTTAGACAAACAGGTACAAACCATGCATGGTGAACCTGAAATAAATTGAATAGGTGAATGGTTTATAGACCTAATATACACAATTAAATTAACTATGATCCTCTCTTTTTGGGTGGAATGGTTGAGGTAGACCATAAGAAAAACTTTGGGATAACAGTTCCTCTTATCTCGTTTCCCTAAAACCCATAACTCTGGGCCCATGAAACCTCCCAAATTCTCATGAATCATCCACTAATCCCTTAGGAAATTCCATTAGGAAAAAAATTGGTTTTTATTAGAATTAAAAGATTCCTTAACTTTTAGAAAAAATGATAACTTACAAATTACTCCTAACCATTATCTATTTTCATGACTTTAAATATATTCCCAACCTAGTTTTATGCAAGGTTTTTACATGTTTAATGGTTTTAAAAACATTAAAATTGTTTTTGAGTATGTAAATACAATATTTTCTATAGTAGTAATCTATAAAGGTAATAAAATAAGAACCTTATCTATGGGATATTGTTCTAGAAGGGCCCCATAAATTGGAATAGATGTACTCCAATGTTTGAGAAGATTTAACGGGAGCCTCTGACCAGAGGGTTCCCCTATCTCGCGGCGGCTAGGGTTTTCCACCGAAGTCTTCTTCTTCCCTCCTCTAGAGGCTTGAGTCCCAGCGTGTCCTCCTCTAGAGCTCGACATGGCGCGACATCAGATCAGGCACAGTGGCAAGCTTCAACAGGACCATTGTGGTTTGACATCTCTAGATTCCTGAGTGATTGGATCTTAGTACGGAGGGGATGGAGTGGCTCGGAGATGGCTTCGTTGTTCTATGGTGTAGCTCGTTGATGGCTCTGGAGTGGCCTGGGTGAGGGGAGGTATTCTAGATCTAGTTTGTTAGGAATTTATTTTTGAGTTTGGTTTCTTTTTGCATTGGAGATGGGTTCAGTTTCATGGAGAATTGGGTGGTGTCATTGTGATGTTGTTGTCATCGGCTCAACCCTACTTGCGAATCTAGTTTCCAGTGGGTTCATCTAAATTCGACGTGATTCGCTCATCTGGAGGTCCACCACCATCTTTTGTGCTGTTATTTCTCCTTCTCCCATAGTCCGCTCATGGATGTTGGTTGCCGGATTGGGTCCTTACCCAGCTCAAATCCACAAGGATTCAAGACCAGGGTGGCACTTCTTGGTTGGATCGGCTGTGGTCCCCTCTCAGGTGGTGCTTCTTGGGTAGGATGTTGGGTCATCCATCCTTAGGTGGCGGTAATCCAGCTCCCTGTCCCATGGGGGATTAGCCTCAGCTGTGGTGGAATACAGATGCAGTGATGGACGAAGTCACTGTGCTGATAGGGGATGGTCTTGATGATAGATCTCAACCCTGGCAGCAGTGATCATGACTATGGTGGTGCTGGTGAGAGGTGGAATTGCAAATGACTCCTGAAAGCTTTTGGATTTGATGAATCTTTTTCCTGCATGGAATCCTTTTTGTGGAGTGATTGATTACTATTGTATTGTCTTAAACTTTCTTCCAAATACTTCAGATGAGGTTTTAGAGTAGGGTTCCCTTACCTTTCATGGATATTCGGATTCAGATGATTGAGAGGTTATGGCATAGCCATCGGTACGAGGCCCATCCATTTCAGTACGACACAGTTTGTTGAGTAGTCACACACAGGTGGAGGCATGCCATATTGATGTTGATGATGGGGATGTGTATTTCTATGGAGTCTATTCTGGGGTGATGATGACACTTTTGTTTTTCAGAAATTGTTTTTTCCTCTAGTCTTGAAGTCATGTGAGGTTTCCCCCTTTACCCTTAAAAGGGGGTTTATCAAAAAATCAATAAAAAATTTCGACCTTTGGGTGATTGAGTCAAGACCTACGAAAACTAACCATCTTTGACTTACCAAATACACTATCTTCAAAAAATAGGAGATTATTTGGAGTAACATTTTCTAACAGACCTTGTTTACTCATTTACTCTAATCCATTTAACCTTACATGCCCCAATCTCCCATGCCATAACAAAGTGTTATCATAATTACTCACATTCACACTTCATAAAAACATTGAAAGGGTTTTCCCATTCCGCACATAAAGTCCATTAACTAAGGATACCTTGATTATTGTTTGAGAACCCTTGGATATATTAATGATTACTAATTAATACTAAAAGACACACCCTTTCTGGTTTACAATACTATGGGAAATATAGTTTCTATAATGGTTAGGGACCCACCTAACATCTAGGAGGGTGATGATAAAATGATCATCTATTTATATAAGAACATAAACTCTTCTATAAACCATACAGTTCCTATTATTTCCTATAATTATAACTAAATATACTCCATCAACCAACTTAAGTAAATACTCTCTAGATAGAAACACATGAAAATAGAATCCTGAATACAGAACCCACTCATCAGTGTGTGAAGGCCTAGATGCATTTAAAACTTCAAAAATATTGTAATTAGTATCCACTAAAATGGATAAGTGAACAGATTATCCATCCTTAGGATTTTGTTTGGGCTTTCTACACTCAGGTATTAAGTTCCCTATCTTACCATAGTTTCAATAAACAACTTTTATATCCTTGTATCTTTACCTAGTATTGGGTTGGTTTTGTTCTTCCCTTTATCTTAAAATTTTTCTTTCTTTTTTACCCTTGTATTGTGGCCTCCATCTTGTAAATAGACTCTCAACCACACCTTTCATTTTGGTTTTATAAGGAAAATCCTTAGAAAATAGAGTAGATTTAACCTCTTTATAGATAGGAGATTCATTTTCATATATCATAGTATCTAATAATTTTTTACAGTAATTGTTAAGAGAGATCAAAGGAACAAAGCTAGATCCTCATCATCAATAGTAACATTATTATTGGCTAAATAAAGCATTATATCATTAATTTTTTTCAAATTGGATTGAATAGAAACACCAGAACACATTTTAAAGGTGAACATGCATTGATTCTCATAAATTATAAGAAATAATGTTGTTCTCATATAAATATTCTCTAACATAAGCAATATACCAAAAATTGTATATTAAAAGAAAACTTCTTAAATGACCTTTTTTCCAAGATAAAAAATATATATCTATGGGCCATAAAAATAATGTCAGTAGGGACATCTTGACATGTTGTAGAGGTCTGACCATTGATAATAAGGAATATAATTGATTTCTTTGGTCTATTAAATGCATTCATTACCCTTTGCAGAACAAGAAGGGCTCACATTCTAATTTTTCACAAATTAAAATCATTATCACCACATTTTTTTTGATTTCATACTTAGTTGAATATATATTTAATTAAATAATTTTATACCCCTTTTTTGGGACATCATTAAGCATACACCCCCAAGAAAAAATCTAATATCAATTGTTATACACTTAAATTAAATTAAGTATTTAAAATAAAAATGTATTTTGTGGTTATAATGATTTCAATGATAAGAAAATAACAGTGATGACATAATAAGTGTGTATAATTACAAAATAGCTACCAAAACTTGAATATTATTCAATTTTTTTTCAAAAAAAACTAGAAATGATTCTAACCATATTCAACAATACATATTGTGTGAAGCATGGAAATGAAGAAGACAATAATGAATACCATAGGATTTAATATTATTTAGTCTCTTTGGGGTCTACCTACAAGATAATAACACCACCCACACTCACATATGAATTTAATTAAGATAAAAATTTGATATAATAATAGTCTAGAGACATATCAGTGAAAAACAAGAAAATAAATACCAAATACTTATTTAACAGAAAATAAAAGAAGGTATAAGAACTTAAAAACACAAACAGTTTTAGTTTTATCTAAGGGTCCTGATCTCATCAAAGTCTCTGAATGTGCATGTTTGAGATCATTGGGATTCCCCATATATAATTATTCTTTATTCTAAAGTAGATCCTCATTGGTTCTTCAAGGTTTGTCAAAAATCCACATTTCATCACAAGGAAGGATTATTGTCAAAAAAAAACTCCACTAGGAATGGTGCACCAGATGCATGATTGGGGAGATGACAGACACAAAACGAAGATTGTCGTAAGAGAAAACTTGCTCAATGATTAGGGTTTATAAAGTAGATAATATCAGTGGAAATGAAAGGAGTGAATCAATGAAATGTCAAAAGATGATTTCGCATGGAGTCATCAAATCACCCACCAACTTCTCTTTCATGCCTAAATGACCAACCAATCACAACATTTCACAGATCCCTAAAAAATAGAAAATAAAGTGCACAATAATATTTGAAAAGTGATGTGCTACATAAGGGTAATGAGATAGCCATGTAAGTGTATAACCTATGGTACGTAATGGTCAAGCCATATGTGTAAGGGTAATCAGTAAAGGTAACCGAAATCCTCACTTTAGGGTAACACTCACGTAAGGGTACACACACAAGGGTATTAGGAATCCAAATAAAGGTATTTAGGGCCTCATTTAAGCATAAAACATGCCACGTAAGGGTAATGGGTACCTTACGTAAGGGAATAACCAGTGAATTAAATCCATTGGAATGGATTCCAAAGCCACGTAAAGGTAACAAAGTCCTTACATAAGGGTAAAACATAAATATCCATATTCAAAATTTGAGAATAAGAATAAAAATAAATAATTAAAAACTTTTTTTCATGCATGAATAATAAGGTATAAAGGCCCCTTTTATTAGTGCTAAAAACACAGATAAATGTAAAAAATATATTATTTTTCTATAAATTGGTTCTAGATTCACTGGGTGGTCACCCCCCTTTATCTATGATTGAAATCCCCTACCTCTTTTATAAGTGCTCATATAGTCCCCCTTTCCCTTTGTCAATTCCAGACAACCACTCCTGCTGACAAATGTGTGTGCCTTCACTTTGATTCAAACCTGAGACCTTCAACCTCATGTACCCGTCCCTTTACCAATTTTTTATATTGGGTTTTTATTTTTTTTACAAAATAGGATAGGGTTGGGGGTATTTTTAGAAATGGGTTTGGAGATGCGTGAATGAGGTTCACAATTCCTATGTGATTTTTATAAAGGAAGAGTGAACCATGTTCACTCTTCCTATAGATTTATTTTTTTACTTTTTTACTTTTTTTGTATGTTTAATTTTTTTTGTTTACAGATATATATAAATAAAACAATATTTTTCAGAAGAATTTATCTGATTTTTAATATCCAGAAGTACTTGCATTACAGATGTCTGAATTCTGATAGAAACCATCACCTATAGCTCCATTTTATAAGAGGGATTACCTTATAAATCATTCTATATTTCTAATATGGGATTCAGGTTCTTCTTTTCCTACGCAGAACATTCTACATTTTCGATGTGGGATTCAAAAATGTTTCAAGTACGTGGCTTTAAAAAACTATAAAATAAAAACTATAAGACCAATATGAATGAAACTTAAAACATGGATTAAACATATATGAAATAATATAAAATAAAAATAATTTCATAACAATTTTTTATGAAAAATAATTTATAAGAATTCAAAGAATTTCATTTGAAACTTAAAAATGTTTCAAGTATGTGACTTTGAAAGCCTATAAAATATAAACTATAATACCAATATAAATGAAAATTAAAATATGGATTAAAAATATATTAAATAGTCAAAAATAAAAATAAATTCAAAAAAAATGTTGATGAAAAATAATTTATAAGCTTTCAAAACCACCTACTTGAAACTTAAAAATGTTTCAAGTATGTGACTTTGAAATCCTATAAAATATAAACTATAAAAAAAATATAAATGAAAATTAAAACATGGATTAAACATATAATAAATTGTTGAAATTAAAAAAATCATAAAAAATGTTGATGAAAAATAATTTAGAAACTTTCAAATCCACCAACTTGAATCTTAAAAATATTTCAAGTATGTGGCTTTAAAAGAACATAAAATATAAACAATAAGATGAATAGATTAAACGTATAAGAAATAGTTAATAATTAATTAGTTAATTAGTAATATAATTATTAATTATATAATTTATATTTTATAATAATCAATTAGTAAATTAGTAATATAATTATTAATTATTAATTATATAATTAATTAGTTAATTAGTAATATAATTATTAATTATATAAAAATTAATTAGTTTATTAGTAATATAATTATTAATTTTATAATATTTAATTAGTTAATTAGTAATATAATTATTCATTATAATTATTAATTATTAATTATTAATAATTAATTATATAATAAATAAGTAGTTAATTAGTAATATAATTTTTAATTATATAATAATTAATTAGTTAATTAGTAATATAATTTTTAATTATAATTATTAACTATTAATTATATAATAATTAATTAGTTAATTAGTAATATATTTATTAATTATACAATAATTAATTAGTTAATTAGTAATATTATTGTTAATTATATAATACTTAATTAGTAATATAATTATTTATTATATAATTAATTAGTTAATTAGTAATATCATTATTAATTATATAATAATTAATTATTAATATAATTATTATTTGTATAACTATTAATTATAGAATAATTAATTAGTTAATTAGTAATATAATTAATAATTATATAAATAATTAGTTAACCAGTAATATAATTATTAATTATATAAATAATTAGTTAATGAGTAATATAATTATTAATTAAGCAAGATCCGGTCTGGCCTTGAGATGGGGGAAGATCAGTGGGATTCTATGTGATTAGAGGCAAACTGGTAGGATGGACAACGGCTGTGTGGGGCTGGCAGCCCTGGGTGCTTATTTGCGGTCGACCTAGTTGAAGCGGGCATACAACAAAGGGCATGGGTTATGGTCATGGCTGGTGTGTGACAGGGTGGCTCAGTGGGGATGGGGCTCTAGTGTGGGATCCCGATAGTAGGAGGTGATTTCCAAAGCATTGTGTTCGGTTGTAGTAGGATAATCTAGGGCTATGGTGTGGGCTTCATTTCCGATGAAGTCCTTGCACGATGGTGGCTTTGTTTCTAGTGAAGTCCTTGCATGATGATAGTAGGATTATGTAACGTGGAGGGAGAAGATCCAAGATGAAGACTTTCAAATCAGTCTGAGGATTACTAATGGAAGGCGGTGACCTTGCCAGAGGTGACCTTGGGTCTTAGTGGAAACCTCGTGATGCGTAGAGACAGGCTGGATGGTGAAGTGCATAGACAGACTAGATGGCTGACATCCTGTACACCGGTGTAAATCGCGTGTAGGCATGATTGACGGGGAGACTACACATGGGTCGACCTCGCGGATGGTGATCTCGGGTGGTGCACATGGAGTTTTTTGTGGGGGTTTTTGGTCATTTTTTGACATGCTTATTTTGTTTAGTACATGGGGCTGTGTCTTATGGTGATTGTATTTGTGGGCATTTGGTCATTTGTTGTGGGTTTTGGGGGTGGGTCTTTGGACTCTTTTTTGGTCTTGGGTGGTGATTGGCCATTCTCGTGATTTGGTGACACTTCATTCGTCACTTTATTTCTCCTTGTTGAACATTTATATCTTATTTAATAAATTTTTAGGGTCGGGTACACTCGGTCCTAAACTTTCCTGGTATAATTATTAATTATTTAATCTTAATTATTAATTATATAATAATTAATTAGTTAATTAGTAATATAATTTTTAATTATATAATAATTAAATAGTTAATTAGTAATATAATTATTAATCAGTTAATTTGTAATATAATTGTTAATTATATAATAATTAATTAGTTAATTAGTAATATAATTATTAGTTATTAATTATATAAAAAATAATTAGTTAATTAGTAATATAATAATTAATTAGTTAACCAGTAATATAATTATTAATTATTAATTATATAATAATTAATTAGTTAATTAATAATATAATTATTAATTATTAATTATTTATTCTAATGATTAATTATTAGATGTTAATTAGATATGAATTAATTAGTTAATTGGTAATATAATTATTAATTATATAATAATTAATTAGTTAATTAGTAATATAATTTTTAATTATAATTAGTAATTATTAATTATATAAGAATTAATTAGTTAATTAGTAATATTATTATTAATTATATAATTATTAATTATATTACTAATTAATTATTATATAATTAATAATGATATTACTAATTAACTAATTAATTATAAAATTAATAATTAATAAGTAATAATTATATTACTAATTAACTAATTAATTATTAACTAATTAATAATTATACAATTAATAATTATATTATTAATTAAATAATTAATTATTAACTATTTATTATATGTTTAATCCATATTTTAAGTTTCATTTATATGCATCTTATAGTTTATAATTTATAGTTTTTCAAATCCACGTATTTGAAACATTTTTAAGTTTCAATTAGGTTGTTTTAAAAGCATATAGATTATTTTTCATCAACATTTTTTAAACAATTCTTTTTATTTTTGACTATTTCGTATATATTTAATCAATCTTTTAATTTTTATTTATATTGGTCTTATAGTTTATATTTTATAGGATTTCAAAGTCACATACTTGAAACATTTTTAAGCTTCAAGTAGTCAGCCTTGAACATTTATAAATTATTTTTCATCAACATTTGTTACGATTTTTTTTATTTTTTAACAATTTAATATATGTTTAATCCATGTTTTAATTGGTCTTATAGTTTATATTTTATAGTCTTTCAAAGACACGTACTTGAAACATTTCTGAATCCCACATCGGAAATGCAGAATGTTATGCTCAGGAAAAGGAGAATCTGAATCCCACATCAAAAAATGGAGAAAGATTTTCAGGGTAGTCCCTCTTATAAAAGGGAGCCCTCGGTGATGGGTTCTATCATAATTCGGACTATTGTAATGGCATTACTACTGGATATTAAATAGCAGATGAATTCTACTGAAATTTTTTGTTATATATATATAAACAAAACAATAAAAAAATAAAAATAAAAAAAATAAAAAATAAAATTGGAGGAAGAGTGAATGGGGTTCACTCTTCCTTCAGAAAAATCACATAGGAAGCGTGAACCTCATCTACACTTCTTGGTGAGGTGAGATGCGTGAACGGGGTTCATGCATCTTCGGACCCATTTTTGAAAATACCGCCAACCCTATCCCGTTTTGTAAACAAATTTAAATACCCAGTTTAAAAAATTATCTTCTACTTAATGTTGTTTTGTTCTCTATTTTATGATATATATATATGTATATATTAATTTTTATATATTTAGTTACATTTTTTATCTATATATTTATTCATATACATAGAAAATTATTTTTAATTACACTTATAACATATTTTTGTGTGTGTGTTTATAAATACATACATGCATGCATGCATACATTCATTCATTCATACATACATACATACATGCATGCATGCATACATACATACATACATACGTACATACATGCATACATATGTGTGTCTATAAATATTATTATCCATATTTATATTTATATATATATATATTGTATTTATATTTATATACAAATATTACAATATACAGATAAATATATATATGTTTTTTAATACATACACACACAAATATATTTTTATATATAAACATTTTATACACATTGAATGGGCATATAAATATTCATAAATATTAATATAGTCATGCACAAATATATTTTAAAAGATATTTGATACGTAAATATGTTTATAATTTTATTTATAAAATTAAAATTTTATGTGTAAATATACACAAATATATATGTGTGTGTGTGTTTAATTATAAATAACACTACAATATGAAATATGATAAAATTTTAAAGTTATAATATCCAGATGAGTGTAATCCATGAGAATAAATTAATAATTCTCTGAAAAAAAAAGATAAGAAGACCCCCTTGAACAAGGCTAAAATTCCATCAAATGTTCAAGAATTAAGATTCCCTCAGAAAAAACTCATTTTTAGAGATTTTTCTACCCTTTTGACCTTGAGAAGACAATGAGTGGGCTCTCCTAGGTCTCCACAATGTATATCTCTTCAAAATACTTGATTTGATATGTGATGGTGCTCAAACGGACAGACAGATCAAAAGTTATGGTTGTTTGATGTTTGACCCAAGTTTTCAACATATTTTGGATCACTTATAATTTATTGATTTTTTTATCCTGAAGATGTTATTAAATGACTATTACACAATAATAATTAAAAAATTGTTAATTAATATTAATTTTTAATTATTTTATAAACTATTTTCACTAAATATATTATATATTGAATGTTATTACATATTTAGTATTATATAAAACATATTATATTTATATGAATATGAATCTATTTATTTATCAATATATTATTTTTAATGATATATAATTTTTCTATTAAATATACCTTTTTTCACCATTGTGAAAACACTGATAAAAGTACCATTCATCAATGCTAAGAAAAAACACGGATAAATAGGTACTTTTTTCATCACTTTTTTAACACCAATAAAAGTATCTTTTTTGAGTGTTTTTTGTTAGAAGGATCCATTTATCAGTTCCTTTTTTAGAGTTGATAATCAACTGACATATATATTAAAAAACTCAAATTCAAAATTAAAAAACATTAAATTAAACTTACTACTCCATTTTCCAATCATAAAACTCTTCCTGCAATAAATATTATACACATGTATCGACGTAAATACATTTAAGGAGAGGCCTTACTTCTATTATGTTAGAATCATAAAACACATTTGTCACTTTACAACTATTTTTTTGAATATAAATCATCCAACATGCTGACATTGTAGATCTATAACCATCATGCATCATAAAATTCACTCTGCATTTAGTGAAGGTAGGGATACATTGATGCAAAACAGAATCTGCAAGTGGCCATAAGCTTGAGTTCATGAGACTGCATCATGCAGGTTGTTTTTTCCTAGCATGTGTTGTCATGTATATATATAGTTTCCTCTAATCACAAAGATTAAGTTATGTTTTGAAGTATAAAATCCTTCCTATTGTATTCAATTCCTTGAGAAGCTTGAAATACAAGGGGATAGATGCAAGGGGTGTTGAAGTTCATCCCACGTGGATTTGAAAAAGGCGACAATGTTTTAAAATTTTAAAGGTGAAATTCTTTTTTGTATCTTATTGTGTGATATATAATAGGATTATTTATATATTTTTTGGGAGATACATGTGGTAGATATGTGTGATAAACATGAAGTTCTATAAAAGGGGAGGTAGGGACTCAAAAAGGGTGATTATTTGTGGTGTGCAGTGACCCAAGGGTAGAAATACGTGGGTAGTAGTTTTGGGTGTGGGTGGCAGCAGACATTGACAAATCAGGTTGTGCAATGAGGATTTATAACAATGATGTTTATTCATTTTTTCCCTGTAGGGTGCTTTGTTATCACAAACTATTATCATAGAGGCTATGGAGGCATATCTGGGTGTGAATTTTCACACAGGTTTTTCTATACTGTATTTTTAATTCAAGTCTCGGACTTTATTTGGATTTTTTTACTTCCTGAATCATATTGGATTTTCTTAGAGTTGCCTCGTGGTTTTTTAATACTCCAAAATTAAGAGTTTTTCACATTAAATTTTTGTGTCCCCATTTATTATTAAGCTATTTTGTTTTACATTTTGTTTATATTGGTGATTCTCAGAAGTATTTTTTTCAATTAAGTAATTATCCTGGGACAGATCTGCTTCCAATCCAATAACTAGTATCAAAGGAGGTTATACATGTTTCCTGATGATTAAATATGGGTGAATCATGCCATGGTATTTTTGACTACGTTGAACTGTTTAATGGGAAAAATGATTTTACATGTTGGAAGTAAAGAGTTAAAAATATTATGGTCCGTGAGAAGATAGTGAAGGTGTTGAAGAAAAAATTAGATAAACCAGAGACAATGAGAGATGGTGATTGGTAGGATATGAGGGAGTTGGCTAAAAACAAGATTAAAATGTATTTGGAAAATAATACTATGTGGGAAGTGAACAATCTGACAGTTCCAGAGGAGATACGGGAAAATCTTGAAAGTAAGTATAAATCAAAATCCCTCGTAAATCATTTATATCTGATAAAATGATTGTATCATTTGTGAATTCCATAGAATGGATATTTAGGTAACCATGTGGATGTGTTCACCAAAATTTTATTGGAGTTATCCTTAGTGGTGGTCAAGATCATTGATAAAGGTAACATGATAAGAATTGAAATGGACGAATAAGATAAGGATTTTCTTATTTTGGGTTCATTTCCTTATTCATATGACAATCTTGTCACCAAATAATTATTTGAGAAGGTCAACCTAAAGTTGGATGGTGTGATTTCATCATTATTGATGAACGAGACTCTAAGAAAGACCAATGATGGTGAATCTTAAAGTAATATAGGTATTCTGGTTATGGTGGATGGATGCAATAATCAGGGAGGTTGGTTAAAGGCAAGAAGAAAGGTCATGTGCTTCTTTTGTGATAAGGAGGGTCATGTGAAGAGAAATTGATATTCCTTGAAAATTCTTAAGGAAGAAAAGAAGTCACATGACACTAATTCTGAGGATACCAGCATAAGTATTATCCGTGGTGGGGGTGATTTACATTCAGTTTGTGTGGATTATCATAGGTCGGATCTTTACAATAAATAGGTGGTTTATACATTAGCATCTTTCCATATTACATCGAAGATGAAATTAGTTTCTTCATACGAATATGGTGACTTTGCTATATTGAAGATGGAAAACAAAGATTCTGTTGATTTCATTGGTGATGGTGATATTTGTATCACTACGAATGTAGTTTGTACGCTAAAATTGAATGATGTGCGACATGTGCCTGATGTATGAAATAATTTTTTATCATCTTATACTCTTGATACTGATGGATTCAGAAGTTCGTTTGGAGGTGGAAGATGAAACTTGTCTAGAGTATTGATGGTATATTCATGAGGTAGAATAGATGACACACTTTATAGGATAGATTTAAATGCGTGAAATGATGTGAAGAATGCAGTTGTGAAGAAGACATCATCATATTTGCGGTATAAAAAATCATCATGCGTGAGTGAAAATCCATCGACTAGAATGAAGAATGTTTTCAAGAAAAATCATGTGAGGTCATGTGTTTCAGTTCTTACACCTAATTCTTTTCCTTCAAAGAGTGACACTAGTGAAGAAATAATTAAAATCAATGATATCGATGATGCGTTGAGATTTTTATACTGCTTGGAAGATGTTGAGAAGAGGTAGAAATTATTTCATGTAGGTGCTCCAGATTATGTGGTGATCAAAATTATGAGGGAGCCAGATACTGTTGATTCTAGTCTTGGTAGTGCAGATATAGTTACGATGAATATTTCATCATTTGTATTTATTTTCCAATGATATCTTTTAGGCATCTGTGAGAGATGAAAAATAGGGATGTCATATTTGTTTTACAGAGGATGATGGTTGGTGTGATGCCAAATGGTTTTATATCAAATTTATTTTTTGGATGTATTCTCCTTCATTGATGGGATTAAGGGAGATATTATTGGAGTTCATCTCATATGGATTTAAAAAAAATGAGATAATGCTTTAAAATTTAAAAGGATTCATTCTTTTCCATATCCTCTCGTGTGATATATGAGAGGTTTCCTTATATTTTTTTGATAGAGATGTGGGAGAGATAGGTGTGTTGCACAAGATATTATATAAAAGGGGAGGTAGAAACTCAAAAAGGGTGATTATTTGTGGTGTGTAGCAACACAAGGAGATAAATATGTGAGAACTAGTTTTGGTCATGGGTCGAAGTGGCAGCGGAAAATCAGACTATGCAATGATGTGCTGTAACGATGTTGCCTGTTCAGTTTTGATTTGTGACATTGATTGAACAAATATTTTCAATTATTTTATTCTGAATTTCAATATTTTTAATCCCTACAATGTGTTATTTAAAGGGAAATTGTCACATTTTATGTTTTAGGAGCATTTTTGAGCTTAATTTGAAAAATGACTTATTTTGGATTTAATTTTTTTTATTTTAATGCTTTGTCCATAAAATTTTCTCAAATGATCCAAATTGAAATATTCTTATTTTATAGCTTTCTATGTTTGATGGGATTCATTTTATACTTTTGTAACCAAATCTCAATCCATCATTTGGAAGCTCAAATATAGCTCATAAATCAAGCCTCAAAAACTGTGCACAGAATTGAAGAATTTTATTTTTGGGACCATATCAAATAAATTGATGAATCATTAGAGCTGAGATTTTATATTGATATTTACAACATACTTAGTAACAATTTTCATTAATATGGTCATGCCTTATTCTTTCATTCGCAAAGCCATAAATGCGTTGGAACTCGACGTTAAATATTCTGAGTGAAGCGGCAATAACTTTTTCATTTCTTGCCCAATGAAGCTGAAATTTCTTGGTTTGATAGAGGATAGGTATTGGAACAACTTTAAAGAAGGACTAATTTCCACATTATTTCATTAATGAGGCCACACACATGCATTATTTCAGAGTATGATTTTTGGATCCAAAATTTCACACCCTCTCCCTATAAAAGAGTGTGTTTTCTTCTTTTCAAAGGGTTGGAAACTTAGGGGTAGCCTTTGTTGGCCATTTTATGTAGTTTAGTATTTTATTTTCTTTTAATTTAATTCAGTAATATCATTTAATATTTTTATTTAATTGTTCTTCTTTCTCTCCATTTCATTCTCTCTTTTGTTTTCTTCTTCCATTTTCTTCTCACTGTGAACTCTTATGCTCGTGATCATGAGTAGCTAACCCGAGGAAGTTCCCGGGGGAGTAATTAAGTGGTGAACCCAAGTCATTTAATATGAATATTTTATGTTTCTTATTTTATTAGAGTTAGGTTGAGTTGGATCTTAGTGGGAAATGCGCCTTTGTGTTTCCACTTTCCACCTGAGGTTTAGCTTTCACTTCTGCAATATTTTTCCTCGATCGAGGAGGTGGATGTGTGGTCTCTTGGCGATCATTGAGAGTACCATATATTTAAAACCATATGTAGAGGAGTATGTTCATTCATATGATGGATCATGTTCATTAAGTAAATTCAAAATAAATTATGAGATGACGAAGGTTCATTATGGATAATATTTTGGGAGGATCTCCTTTCTGTCTAACATAATTCTGTTTGCATTCATTTTTTTGCATTTCATTGCATGTTTAATTTTATTTTTTCATTTTCAATTTTTAAATACCATTTTTGGTCATTATATTTCATATATATAAAATATATAATAAAGTTTGAATTAGAAGTAGTGATTTCTTGACCATGACAGCTCCTCAAGAGATCAACCTAGGTCAGCCACTATGCTGCACTTAGTATAAATATTTTTGAGAGCATGCACAACAACGCTACATCAGACGTCTTGTCACAAACTATTATCAAATAGGAGAAGGAGGCATATCAGGGTGTGTATTTTCATATAGGTTTTCCTACACTGTATTTGCAATTCAAATCTTGGGCTTTACATGAATTTTTGTACTCTCTGATTCAATTTAGATTATCTCTGTGTTTCTCCATGGTTATTTAATCCTCCTCAAGGGTTTTCCCATATAAAATTTCTATGTGCCAATTTATTGTTATGATATTTGGTTTTATGCTTCATTTACATTAGAGATTATCACAAGACTTTTTTCATAATTAAATAATTATCTTGGGACTGATCGGCTTCTGACCCAAAAAGAGGATCATGTACTTAGGAATCCTATTCATGATATTTGTTAATGTCAATGTGCTAGTTTTAGAGTGAATTACTGCTCATGTTCATGATCACATGATTGGTTTCCAGGTTTCCAACCATGATACTACAATCACATGGATTGTTGTAGCGTTTTATATTGTTATAGCATAAGCCTGACGAGTACTGTAGTATACCCCATTTCAAAAAATGGAAGGCTGAGACAAAGTGTACACCAATAGAATTTTCTTCATACAACTTAACAAGATTCGAGTTCGACCTATAATACACACATTCATCTTCAGTTGTATGTGAAATCATTCCACGTAAGCGAATGATCAGATCACGTAAGATGATCTTCACGTAAGCAAAAAATTATTCACATAATCTTATTTACATGAAAGTGGTTCCTCACATATCTGAATAATCCACATAATGGAAACCATATACCCATCAAGTATCCAAATACACTTAACCCAAAATTCAAAAAACTAAATATACCACATAGATGAATAGACTCAGATATCCAAATAATCCACGGAATTGAAACCACATACCTGAAATCATCATGTAGAAATATCCACTTAACCCAAAACTCATATAACCAAATATACAACGTAGACAAATGGACCCTCATAGCCAAATCTCAAGCATCCAAAATAATGAAAAAACTTTATATCAATAGCTTTGGTTAATTTTTAGAGACTATAAATAGAATATTAAGCTTATATTCATTTGGAATTATATTTAGATATTTTGAATATATTTCCAATGGATTAAAAATATACTTCAATTTGACATAACTACCTTGATACATGGTCTAAAATAGTACGTAACCTATTACAAAAAACAACAAAACTACAAAATCGTCCTAGTGAATTCATTAAATTTTTATTGAACCCAAATGAAAATTTTAGAATTTTTATAGTTCAAATAAATGTATATAAACCTCTTGGCTACCCCTCACAACAAGTTGCACATAATTATGAGGTCTGTAACTCAATTTATCATCCAAAAATAGAAGAAAATATAATCTCATAATCTTATCTATAACCAAAAACATTCATCAACATTAGATAAAATTTCCAATATTTAGATGAAGGATTCAACATTCTTCATAATTAAAGAAAATATAGATATCTTCTCATATTTTTAACTAAACAAGAAATGTAAAATTTTTAGGCTTGTACCTCATGCTATAATTGAAAAAAAGAACCCAACTATAATGTGAAAACTAGTGTATAACATCAAAATTGCAACACTTTAGGAAAATAAATGAGAATATCAAGCATCTTTTCTAGCCTTCAATGTAGTTTAAAAAAAATAGATAATATTCTTATCTCTATAATAAGACAAGTGACATAAAATTATGTTTACTGTAACTCATGGTGTAATCAAAATATAGTAACAAATGAAATTTGAAACTTCATCATAGAAATTGAAAAAATAATAATAAATAAACTAAATATGAATTAAAATTAAACTAAAACATATAATTTGAAGAAGGTGAATTAATAATCAAAACATAAATGAGGAATTTCAATGAGCCACTCAAAATTCTACCCATTTTTGAAAATTAAAAAACCCAAACTCACTATCCCCCTTTTTGTGAGGATCAAAAAGGGAAGCTAATGAAGATTAGACCTTATAAATATAATCCAACATATTCCCCTCCATTAAAACAAATAATAAAGGAAGAACAAGGTCCATGAAAACTAATTTTCCATTCGAGTATACATAGTTCTCTATTCATTAAATTATAAATAATAGTAAGATCATGATTTAAATGAATAAAATAGTGAACAATAATTCATTAATAGAATATACCGAAAGGGTTGGGGGCGAACCCCTTTATTAAAAAAGAAAAAGAAATCACAAAACCCCTTTAAAATTCATAGGGGAAAACCCATCACATGCCCATAGGCCCATAGGTATGCATCCTTATGAATGGACCAAAGGTTCATTGGAGCAAATCCCAATGAAAAAGATCCCATTACAAATTATCCCAACAAAAAAAACATCTAAATAAAGAATCCTACTCGTTGTCTCTTGCTAACACACCACCTGTTGGGGCGTAACGGAGGTGCGTGGTACCTCAAACACACAGAAACGGAGCAAACACAAGATTTATGTGGTTCGGAGAGTTGGCGACATCCACGGGAGAAATAAGGGGTGTTTTATTCTCTCCGTTCTTGTCGGAGGATCACAAAGATTTCACAAATACACACACACCTCTCAACGTTCTTGGGTTTCAAATCCCATTTAAATAGATGATGGAAACCCATTTTTTCTCCGGTTGGTGGGATGGTTTAGCTACCCTTGAAGACTTCCCTGACAGCTGGGATTTCAACGAAGGCTGCAATCCATCCCGTCGGCTGCCCACCATGAGAGAAGTCTCCTGCCGACAAAGGAGACTTCCAAATAGGGAGTGGCCCCAACACCGCCAAATGACACCATGGTCCATCGTCCCTGCCAAAGAACCATCACGCCAACACAACTAGATGTGCTCCATAGCCTGCCACCAAGCTAAGATCTGCGGAAGCCTGCACCGTAGCTTTGAGGAATAGAAACTACGGTCGCCACTCACGCCGCTGCTAGAACCACGCATCTGCACTGATCCAGATTTGAAAATCCCATCACTTCCATTATGTCCACACGGATTCAACAATGATCCACCCAAAGCACTCACAGCTAACACAGATCAACGTGACAACAATCCTTCACAGACTGCAGAAGACCTGGATCTCGACCACTGGACCTAGTTGCCCGACAAACACTTCGTCCAAGTCCTGCCGCAGCGTTGATGACCCTTCACATGCCACCAAGATCCCCACTAGAGATCAACCATGATGAATAGAACCCACCGCAAACACGCCCCTCGACACTGCTAATAAGCCTCCGCTAAAGGATCCCACCCTGAAGAAGCTTGGACCGTTGCTGGAAGAACACCTATGCAAGACGTCCGAGCCCATGCAAGCCGATACCTCACCGCCGCCACTGTTAGAGAATCCACTGCATGCCACGATCTTACCAAGAAGAAGTTCTATCGAGGATAAGACCCATAGCCAACCCACCGCTATGGGGGAAGGAATGCGGCGATGGGGGAAACACTAGCCTGATGCGGTACCCCTTACAAACTCATCCTGCCATCTCTCCTTTAATAGAATATACATTATTCTCCTTTGAAAAAACAATATAAATGACAAAAATTCATAAAAAACTATAATTATCTCCCTTAAATTACTAACAAGTAAAGAAAATTCATAAAAATCTAGATTTAACATGCTCAGTCATAAATCAAATTATTCTTCCAAATTAATCGTGAAAAAACACAAGGATTACAATTTCATCCATTAAACCCTAAATCAAGCACAATTCTATTGGTAAAATATATTTAACATTCTCTATATATTAAAAAAAAATAGAATGAATGTCATGATTGAGAATTTTTAAAAGATATAACAAATGTAAGAAAATAATGTCATAAACTCTTTTAAAACATGCTTCCTTTTAAAAAGATAAATTTTGTTAACATTGTGGAGCCACAAAAAATAAATAGATCAACTTATAGAAAATTAGTAAAATTATACTAAATATTAATTCATCCTTAAATTAAATATCACATAATAATTAGGGAATTAAATTATACATGCTTTTAACATAAACCCTAGCATGCTTCACAAGATCGAAACAATCATGCTCAAAACTATTAAGAAATAACCAAACAACAACTAAAGAATCCCCTCCTTAATAGATGTTTATCATCTTTGAAAATATTTAACAATGAATGTTTCCTTTGATACCACTTGTTGATATAATTCTATTAGTGAGTTAATAATATGGTGATATCCCCCTATATAAAACATTGAATTACAAGGATCCAAAAATCAAATTAATGGCATTCAAATAATTAAGTAAAATTTTTTAGAGGATTAAATAAAATATTTTCACATAATCTTAAAATCGGTTTTAGCAAAAGCATCAATATTTTTTAAATAATATGAAATAAACTAGTTAATTCCATGAAAGTTTATTATAATTTCATCACATGTAATCAAATTGATAAAACATTAAATACATGATTAGAATAAATATATAAAAAACATTTCAGAACATACACACAAACCATTAGATGAAACATTATAATACTTACTTACTATCCATAAATTTAGATTTTAGTACTAAACATGGTTCAAAATGATCAAATAGTTTAAGAATATATACTGGTAAAAGATTTAAAGATAAAATATTTAAGTTATTCTCACCCTATAATTTTTTTTATTCATTTGTATAATATATAAACATTAAAATAGAATTGAAATAAAAAATCCTTGGATATAAGTTACATTTTCAAAGACTTATTTTTATTAATTAATCAACCAAAATAATTTTTTATATTGATGTCCAATGGAATAGTCCTACAAAATACCAAAAAAAATTATCTCTTGGTACCCAATTACTTTTTGGTCTGACAATGTTAGCAACATGTGATTTTGAAAGCCAAATTTATTTACCTTGTAACATAATTCAAGATTTTAACTTTGACAAATATCATAAAAAATGAACATGTTTAACACAACAAGTATGATGAATTTTAAAACAATAATCATTTACATAGTGACCATTAGTTACAATGTGAAATAATTTAACATAAGACATAATTTTACTTTTAGAAGCACATATAAAATAATTTGTATAATGATTTGATTCTTATCTTTTACCAACAACACAAAATATGTTTTTATTAATTTTATTCTTACCACAAATTTGATTTAAATATTTTTCTCCCTCAATAAAATACTAGAAGATTTCTTTAAACATTTTCCTTCAATTAAAAGTCTTTTAATTTTATTATCATGAAAAAAACAAATAGTTTTATCAAAATTAGATCTTAAATCAGATTTTTTTTTTCTAAATAACATTTTTTATAAAAATAGCAAAATAATATTTCTTTAAATATTTATGCCATTTATTTAATGATTTATATTTTTCTTCAAGTATAATGAAATATTAATTATGTTCATTAAAGGATAAATTTTTATAAAAAAAATTTTCAGAACAAAAAATAAAATTATACCCCCTCATCATGAGCCATAAGACAATGATTAACCTTTTGATTTAATTACTAAACTTCAAAGTAAGATATAGATTCATCACTTGAATCATTAGATGTAATCTATGTAATCTTCATAGATTTATTTCATTTTTTTATAATCAAACTTCATTTGAGTTTTAAGTAGAGGGTATTCAGGTCTAATATGACCTTTATTCTTACATTCATAGCATCTTCCCTCCTTTTCATTATTATTTCCCTTTCTATTTTTATAAAACTTTTTGAACTGTCTATAAATGTTTGATAGATCATCACTTAAGCCCAAAGCACTGAAACTATAATCTAGATATTCATAATTTGAAACTCTTAGTGGAACTTTCTCATTTTTAATTGAAATGTGATTTTCAGTTTTAGCTTGCATCTCAGAATCATATATCATTAATGTTCCAATAACCCCCATTATCTTCAAATTTTTCTAATGAGTTTATTGTTGAATACCATAAGATATTCCATTCTACTTGTAAGGTAAAACTCTTATTAATTTCAAGATATGGTAATATTCTAGAATAGATGTTCCCAAGATAGAAACATCAGTTTCTAACTCAGTGACTCTTTCTTTCATCTAAGTGATACTTTCCTCTTCATCCTTTTTAAATGCATTGAACATAATATTTAAAATATTATACCTCAGTTTTCAAACATTACCAGTACCTTCACATGTAATAAAAATTATTCCACACATATATAGAGCAGTTTGGAATTAATAAATTCGATATAACTCAACTATACCAAGACCAAAAATGATAGAATTCATAGCTTTTAAATTTAGGGCATACTAATCTTCATCATAAAAACTCTATATATAATGTTATCCAGTTCAAATCTTATATGGTTTTACTAAAAGAAAAAAAAAGATTTTTAAAATATATAATCAAACTAGATTTCTAACATCCATAGTTATTAACATTAAAATATAGATCAGAAATCATTGAAAAAATTTCTTTTATATCATCAATTAAAAAAAACATGATAAGGCCCAAATAAATCTTCTAGAATATCCAAAAGATAGTCAAAGTGGATATCAAATCTTTGTGTCAGGTAAAAATAACACTACAACTTCAAATATATCTAGAAAGAGAGTCATTTATTTGATACCCATTTTTGGTTTAGAAAAAAATCACAATATATCCTTAAGATACTTCAATGCTCAATTCAATGATTTCCAAAAGGGTCCAGGTTTTGATACCCACTATTCACCCAAGTTGAGTGGATAAATTCTCAAGAGGGGGTGGTGAATTGAGTGATTTTTAAAATATTAGATAATTTAAAGCTTCCCTCCCAATATCATATCAAATAAATCCTTTTTTTAAGTGAGTAATGTAGATTAAATATAAATAAAATAAAGAAATAAGGATATAATGATGTATAATTGTTCGGGGAATGAATATCCCCTAATCCACTCCACCAACTATCTCTCTACAAGCATTGAGAATTTATTGTTGGATTTGGTTCCATAAAAATAAATTTCATAATAATTTATTACATGTTTTTCTTATTAAATAAGTTTCCTTATCACATTGTGATTGTTCTTCTACATGATATTTATAGGTGAAAATGTCCTTAAAATATATGTTGCACTGAAAGGTCATAGAATTCCCCCACTATGATGAGAGCAAGGAGGTTCCATGAAGTTATTCTTGAATCATATTCTATATCTAGAAGATATCATCTTACAATACATAGAAAATACAAGATATCAAGGATATAAGGATCACAAGGAATTGATACACCTTCTCATGGTGTTCACCCTTGGTAATTTCCAAGATATGAGGTTATGAGAATAGAAAAGTTAATTGTAAATCCAAAATTCTATGTGTCATTGGATATTCCAATATACAGATGTGTGTATTTATCCATATAATTTAATATTATAATTAATGGATTTCATGACTTGCACACTTTGATTTATTGATGAAAATTGTGATGGAATATGCTCACAGTGAGGTAGGATGTGTTGGGTACATCATGAGTGATATTTCATTATGGAAATTCCAATGTAAATCCATGTCCATGGTGTTTGGTGGGAGAGTTCATTTTCATAATGTCAAATAGAAATACATCAATCATATACATTGATCGTACTGACATGAAACCTACTTTATTAGAGATATTGTGGTAAAGATATTATATTACATGGTAAGAACTCATAGAAGGTTGGATGTCGTTGTGACATTAACATCATTCTCTATGGGAGCCTTAGATTTTTTCTAGATGTAAACCTTGGACTTTATGCGGTTATGCCTAATTCCACTAAGAAAGGGGCCGAGAGGGTTACACATTATGTGTATCAGAAATCTCGATTAAATTCTAGTATTTAATTTCACATGTTATATTAAATAATATTTATTCAGGTTTATTTTGATTTACATAATTCAATCAAAAGTTATTTGAAATAAAAATTGAGTTAAATAATAATAATAATAATAATAATAATAATAATAATAATAATAATAATTTTTTGTCATGTTTAGTGATTATAATATTTATAATATTTATTAGTGAATAATGTAGTGGTATTTTTTTATTAAATAAAGAGTAATTATTCAAGGACTGGTAAGTGTTGATAATGGAAAGAGGCCCATGTTTAATTATCCAATTGGAAATAATATAAATGATATTTATTTATAAATTCTTAAAGGTTATTCATATATCAAGTGATTAATAATAATTGTAATAATAATAATATTATTATCATATATGGGGTCAAATAAGATTTATTAAATGGAAAGTGTTTAGTGTGCAATTTATAAACCCAAAAACTGCTATAATAAATATCTAATTATATCACTTTCCAAAAACACAACTGGAATGCACAAGTGATAGAGTGAGACTATATCAATCCCTAGAGAGAGATCGAGATATCTAGGGTGCTCTCATCTCTTCATCTCTCAAGAAAATTATAGATCATTAAGAGTTATTCCTCTCTTGAGAATAATTCTGTTGTGATTAACCACAAACACTTCTAGCGATCAGTATCAGCCATGATAAATCCTGGTGATTATAAGGCATTATTCAGATATTGTGGTGTGTATGTGGATCACTGCTAGAGGGATTCCTCACTTGGATTCTATAGTGCAATGATGGTGCGATGAGATCTATTCCACTGGATCATCAAAAAAAGAAGAATTACTTATTGTGGTAATTTTATATCTTCTCATAAATTAATTTTAAATTACATGTGAAGATCCTTATCTTTTGGTTATGGTGTTTTAATTTAGTTTAGTAAACTAATATTTTTTTGGACATAATGATTTGATCATGTGATGAAATGATTGCACATGATTTATGACTAAAATACGAGAGGGTTATACCATCAACGAATGATTCCACTACACGTGAAACATAAATGTTGTATGAGAGAAGTCACATGTGTAATTTATAATTATTTATTATTTATTAATTTTTTTCATGTGTTTAAATATTATTTAATTTAAAATGATTCTTCTTAATATCCAACATCATCATGTCTCCTCTTTCTTCATTATCTATAACATATCTATTAATTAGTTTACAATTAAAAATAAATTATCATTTGATTCACACTCTCTGGAGGTGCCTAAGGATCTACCCAGAAAAAACTAGAGAATAAAGTGTGTACTTCCTATATAAACGTTTTTTAATTTTGTTTTCATATAAAGATCTCACAATAAAGTTGGATAGATCCGACCCAATCAGATCTAAATCCGAAAAAATGAATTGATGTGTATAATTGGCCTAACTGGAACATGACATGTAGAACATCACATCTTGTAGTCCCAGTCTTCTTGCAGCTAAGAACATGGGGTGTCCTAGTGAGTAGTGCATCAGATGCATGACACATATATAGAATTTCCATGAAACTCTGAGGTTAAATTCCATGTAAGTTTGATTACACACAGTATACCTTGAGGTCTTTTGTAGATAAGGAACACGTCCAATCCCATGAAATATGTCATGGACATGGGAAGAAGACAAGTACACGTTTTATAGTCTGATATTAATAGTGTTCATAATTATTTGTGGAAAAAATAATTAAATATATAATTATTCTTATTGATTATGTGTTCTATATTCCATTCATTCAATAGTACATATCATGTCATAAGACTAAAAATTATATATTAAATTAATTTATGTGTTATAATTATTTTAAAAACATATGAGGTTTCCTCTAGGTAAACTTGTTTACTACGTTAATTTTAAATGAAGTTAATTTTTTTTAAAAATTATATATGATGGTAAGTTAAGGATGGTTGGATGAAATTAAGATAAATTGAATAAATTGAATTTATTCATGGCATTTTATTTTAATTAAATAATGAATTAATGTTATAGATAACTATATTGAAAATGTATTCTTGTTTCTTTATGTGTGGATGATCATGATATTAGACCATCCCTTGTATGTGATTGGTTTATGTAATATCCTAGATTTATCCAAAGGTACATATCGTTATTTTATTTAAACTCCTTAAAGTATCCGTAATAACGTTTCCAAAAGAGTTGGATGTGGTATTAGGTTTTTATGGGGATCATTCTAATCGTGGAACCTCAAAAATGGAGGAAGTATACTGGGCCGCACGATTAGAGGAAACAATGCAGACTATCCTGTATGGTTTTCCCAAACCGTGCAGTAGTATACAATGGGTTGTAGAGGGTCACACAGTCTGTTTATAACTGTGTGATCTAGGCACATGGATGTGTAGTTGATTATAGGTTTTGGATAGTGATAAAATGCATAGTTTCTCACCGTTAGTCAAACTCTGTAGTATCTCATGTGATGCACTCCATATAAGAAGAACCTCGCACATGGTTGGTGTATGGTTTGTCCAACCGTGTGGTCAAACTGTGCATAGTGAAAAGTGTGGATGAAATTTCTATTTTTCCCTTAATGAAATGTTTAACTAGTTTTCTTCCTCCCTCCTCTATCTTACTCATTATTTTCCTCTCATCCAGGCACAAGAGCTCATCTCCCCTCTTCCATTGGGTGTTGTATGTTCCTCCTTCATTAGTGATCCATTTCCTTTGTTTTTGGAATCTACAAACTCGTATTGGTAAGATATACCATATGCACTCCTTGATTTCTATGCTTCTACAACCAGTTTTGCGCTATCACAATGAAATAATTTTTTCTTTGTTTTGGGGGTTTCGCTAAATCTCTTGATTTGACCCCTTTTAGGTGGAATCTAATTTTGTTGTCAGTCATGTGTAGTACTATGACTATGTGGTAGGGTGCCTATGATTTTTCCTACTCATTTCATTTCATTTTAGGCATTGCACCATTATGTCAATCGCCAGACCTTCCGGCGATGGTTGATATGGAATATTAAATTGATTACCTTGGTTTTTTGAGTCCATTGTGACCTTAGCTTATGGTGAAACCCATTCATTGGGTGTTCACCTCGACTTTGTCCATCCCAATGGGTGTTACCTTCATCAATGGATAAATTCCATGTATTAAATGGTTGCGTACCACATGTGAGATGCTTTTTTATTTAAAGCCCTATATTATAAATTTAACTAAGAATCAATGGATAGCTATGAGAATGAACTTTGGGATTTATACCACACACCTCACATTTTAATACATGTTGATGCTTACACTTATTTCCATATGCTATTCCATGTTCTTATTACTTGATCCTTTAACCAATTTCCTTTTCAAAGTGCTCATTCTTTGTTTTTTTACTTGGTTCTTGTTCCAAGTGCCACGTTTAATGGATTAAATTGAATACTAAGATGTATAAAGCTTGTTAACTTTATATATTAAGATGTCATTGATGACATACAATTAAGGGAATGATAATACAATGTTTCTATTTTTTATTTTCATTGTTTAAATATTATGACTTGTAGCTTATGCCTCATACCATGCATTCACCTTTTTAATGATTATTGCATTACTACAAGAAATGTTCCATTGTTGTTTGTCTTGAATTGTATATCTTGGTTAAATGAAAAGCATGTGGTATTGAGATGATTATTTGTTGGCTCGCAATTATGAATGAATTTCCTTGATATATATATATATATATTCTTTATTTTATATGGCTATATGGAGTGGTCTAGGAGAGAATATGGTTTTCGTATTAAGGATCCATGGATGTACTCGTCGTGCTCGATGGGATATGACCTAACATGCTGAGATCCATGCTTTGGATTTCCAGGAGAGAGATACCAGAGTGGTTTATTATACTCCTAAGTGATATCGATTCCCTATGGGTGAAACTGTGGATGGATCCATTACCAAGATGGATACACCATGATATGGGTGATACTTGGTCCCCAATGTGTGATACCTGGGAATGACTCAGAGTCACCATGCCTCGAGTGATACAAGGGACTCTGTATGTATTGCCTTAGAAAGACATGACTGTATTTGGATTGTATCGGATGTTCCTGTCGTGATAATTGAGATTCTTTTAGATTTCCTTGGATGGGGTCATGAATCCACCACTAGATTTGATGGATTTAATGTTTCAATGGTTGTTTATTTTCTCTTATGATATTCATCCCTTATTATTATTGTGATCATGTTGTGTTATCTCGTGATTATTCTTATTATACTTGAGCATTCTTATGAAATGACATTGATATGTGACCCCAAGATAGAGAAAAATCTTGGGGTATTATTTTGTTAGTTTCTTTGGCAACATTTGTACTTGTATATATATTATTCTTTCACAAGTACTTTGATCAAACTTCCGGAATAGACCAAAGTAAGTGGTATGGGATGGGTGTCCATTTAGGAACTCAGGAAAATGTTTAAATTTTAATTTATTGATTACTCTGTTTAATCTATATGTGGCACACTATATTTATTTACATCATGAAATGGAAAGGTCCAGACACCATGGGTCTTGACTGACTCAGATTTATATCTCATTCCCTGGTCGGGTTTTTTTGGTACTTGAGTATACTTTATAACTGAAGTTTGGAAAAAAATACCAGATTCTTCCAATGATTGATTTTCTTGCTTCTTAGGATGGATATTTAAGGGCAATGGACTGAGCTTATTCTTAAGATGTTGTGTAGAAGTTTTTGGTATATTTTGATGTTTTTGGATAGAATTATGTATATTCTTGTTCCATGTTCCCTAGTACTTCTATTTTTGTATATAATCATGACATGACATTATTATAATTTTGTATCAATTATTGGTTATTTAGTTTCTAGCTGCTTACTTATATTGCATGACTTGTTCATTTACTTCTGTTGTTATTTTCTTATCAGTATTAATTCCAATATTTATCATTATTTTTACCATTTTTATACTCAATATGTGAGGGAATAGTCTCACTATGGACACACCCTAGAACCTCATTTCTAGTCGGCAGCCTCTGACATTCGAAGAGATGCGCTTGAGGTCCTGTATCCACCCTGTTGGGGAACTATTGTGTGGAACTCAGGGTGGGATGATACATGTTAATTTAACTTATTATGTTTAATTTATTATTTATAGATTGTGATTCATCCCCTCCTCTATATTATGTAAGGGCATGGGTACCCATGTTTTCTTTTATATAAACCCTTGTTATCCAATCCATTGAATCCCCCACCAACATGTGAGAAAAGGCATATATAAGGATTAATCTCCCAAGAGAGAGGAGGTGGTCCAAGTCAAGGATTAAAGGAAAACCCAATCAAAGAAATACATATGATCCAGGGTGGAATACTACAACATAGACCAAGCTATGGTTCAAGGTGTTTTCCTCTAGGGTTGAGGGTTAGTTTATTATCCCCTATAAAAACTAACCATTATAGAATGTAATCATCATGCCAGTTATATTTTATTTTTTAGGTATATGGTTAATAAATTATGATTGTGAATGTTTTATGATCACCTAATAGATGAATTAACAAGAATTTAAGATGGAATAAAATATATTTGGATTATATATAAATGTTTTATAACATATGGTTAATCACATCAGTAAAATCAACTAAATATTAACAAGACATGTGAAAAGTAAAAATGGTATTTAATAATAAGGATAGAAATAACTCAAATTAAAATATTAAGTTAGATTATCCTTCCATTAATTAATTTATAAATGACTGCATAGTTCAAAGTTCTTGACCAACCCATGATTGGGTGCTTTAAATTATCATGGAAATTTTATCACAATGTTTGGGGTTGACTTAACTTTTTTCACATAAAGGGTTGACTGCCCAAGCAGGACATGGTGTAACTAAGAGGAAAAGTTTTATGAAACCATTAAACTATATTTTATGATTGGGGATTCCACTCAAGGGATCAAGGAACTATGATTTAGTACATTTGGAAAGCTATGCATACCTAAAACCTTTCAAATAACTTTTTAGGACCATGTCTAGTTTTTGAGAAAGGGAATATGGATCCTTAATAAAATAATATTTAAGTGATAAGATTTTAAAAAACTAATGGTGAGGGATATTGGGTTTAAAAACATATATATATATTAATAAGAATATAATTAATTTTCAATTTATTAATCATTTTTTATAATAAAAACAATCACGAATTATCTGCACTTAATTTTTAGAAATGAAAAATCAAAAAAACTTTGAAAATATCACCATGATCTATACAATAGAAGGAAAATTCTCCCAGAAATGAAAATTTACAAGAATGGTATATGCACTTTCATGTTATACAACACTATGAATAAAAAATATACATGTTAGAAACCCCACTTCCTAAGTTCATTTCAAAAGAGGATAATGATGATGAAGTGTCTCTCTATTTAAAGCATGTGGATGATGATATGGATGCCTAATGTTTCAAGATATACTTCATATCCATTGATATTATAAATAAATATTAGGATACATATGTGCATATCATCATTTATAACCCTAAGGATCTCTATCAAGAGATGGGGAGATCAGAGAGATATGAGATATCCAATGCATTATTCACATGAAAGTTTGGAGAGTCGGCATCAGTTGAGGCATGTATAGTCAATATTATTGGATAAATTTACCAAATAATAATATTGGGTTTTAATATCCCTAATCTAATTCACATAGAACACATTATGTTCTCACCACCTAAGAACAAATCTAGTTTTATTAGGAATTATAATATGACAAATAGCAAGAATACACTTCTAAAGCTTCTTACACTTATTCACCAAGCTAATAAAGACAGGGAAATGAAAAACCCACTATATATATAGTGAATAAAATAGTAATAATAATAAAATGGGGATAAAGACTCATTCTGAGTCTAGGGATCTAGAGAATTGTCTTTTTAAAAATAAGAAGATACAGAGACAAAGAAAGGAACATGATGTGGTATGTTTTGTATGTTGCAAGAAGGGTCATTGGAAGAGGAATTACACCTAGCCTAAGAATCAAGGGGATGTTTTAGATAAGTTTTTTATTAAGTGTAATTTTTCTATATCTACAATTTGGGCATTACATAATGTATATGGTTCTCACATTTGTATACAATTACAGTAACCAAGTAGATTTTAGAAGGTTTCAAGATCCAAGGTGGATCTAGGGGCTACCAATGGAGAAAGGTGGTCATTACTATCAATTGGAGACTACCATATCACATTAATTAGAGGATTGATTTCGGTTTAAATGAATTTTTATTCTGTACCTAGTGTTAACAAGAACAATATTTCCATTTGTTTCTTAAATAAGGATGTATTTTTTTAGCTTTGGAAATAAAGGTGGATAATTTTATAAAAATAGAATATTTTATGTTATGGAAAAGTTTAATAATTCTATATATGTATTATTTTTTAAAAAATAAATATTAAAAATTGATAATAAAACTAATATTCATAACACATATGACACATTGTTGTGCAATTTCTTTCTCAGTCATGTAAATGAGAAGCACTTGACAAATATCTATCAAGATGTTTATTAAGATTATTTTAAACAAAATCCACATGAGTGATGTCATTATTGTTTATAAGGAAACATAACCAAACCACCACTCATTGGTCAAGGATAAAAGTCCACAATTCTTCTAGAATTGGTGCACACCGATGTGTATGGAACTTTTCAAGTAGAAGGTAGAGGTGGATTCTCATGATTTATTACTTTTACCATTGAATTGATTAGGTATGGTTACATCTACATGATGAGGTATAAGTTTGAGTCCTTTTAGAAGTTTAAAGAGTTCAAAAATGAGGTTGAGAATTATCTTAGTGAGTAGATAAAGTAAATTTAATCAGATCGAGGTGGTGAATATCTTAAAAAAGACTTTATCAACATTCTATGGGTGTATGTGATTTTATCTCAAATCACTCCACCTTATACACCACAGTGGAATATAGTTAGTGAATAGAGAAACTATACCTTATTGAACATGGTAAGTTCAAAGATGAGTCACACAAACCTTACACTATTTTTTTTTGGGATATGCATTATAGAGAACATTTTACTTACTAAAATGAGTACAAAACATAGCAGAAAATGATATTACCTTTATGTTATGGGGTGGAAATAAACCTATTTTTTCACATGTTCATGCATGGGGTTGTGAGGAATTTCTTAAGGCTATCTTAGGTAATAAACTAGCATGTTGAGGAATCAAGTGTATATTTATATGGTGCCCCAAGAAAACAAGGGGATATTATTGATACAACCCTTCAGATAATAAAGTGACTATATGGAAACATGCCATCTTTCCTAAGAGGGAGAACATCCTCAAGGAGGATTGCGGGAGAAAAAATTGATTTCAATGAAGTTGAAGATCATGTTACATAAGATTTGGTATAAGAATAGATTCCATAGGTCCCTATGGAAGATGTTTTTATTGAATCACAAGTACAACATAAGAGTTCTAGAGAGGTAAGAGAACTATAGAGATAAGGTTTTCTAGTCATTGTTGTCACTGAATCATTATTAGTTGAAAATGATGATCCTATCTTCTATAAGGAGGTAATAGAGAGATAGAAATCTACAATATGGGAAGAAACCATGAATTCTAAGATGGATTTCGTGAATCAAATCCATGTTTGGGTTTTGAATGAACCGATAGTTTATGTAAAAACCATTGGGTGTAAATGGGTATTCAAGAGAAAATTGGACATGCAAGGTCATTCAAATACATATAAATCAAGGATAGTGGATAAAGGGTTAATAAAAATTCATGCCACATACTAAAAAAAAACATTTTCTCTAGTTTCATGTTTAAGTCCATCATAATTTTACATACCATAATATCATAACATGACTATATGATTTGTAAAACATATTTCAAAACATATTTTCATAACAGGAACCTTTAAGAGTATGTGTATATTACCCAACTAGAAGGTTTTGTGACTCCGTGAATTTAAAAAAAAGGTATGTAAGTTATAGTGATCCATTTATATATTAATTTAAGTATCTAGGACATGTAAAATTTGATTCAATGAATCCATAAAATAATTTGGATTCATTAAGAATGAATATGATCCATGTATTTACAAGTAGTTTAGTGGGAGTTTTGGTTATTTTCATGGGAGTGTATGTTGATGAAATATTACAAATTAGAAAGAATAAACCATCCTTACAATAGGTCATGTAATGGTATAGAAAGTGATTATCCATGAAGAACTTAGGTGAAGTGGCCTACATTATAGGGATAAATATCAATATTGATAGATCCAATAGGCTTCTCATAATAAGTTAAGGTACATATATTGACTAGATACAGAAGAGGTTTAATTTAGAGCAATCCAAGAGAGGATTAGTTCTGATGTCACATGATATATATCTTTCGAAGAAAATGTTCCCTTAGACACAAGAAGAATAAGAGACAATGAGTAATATCCAATATGATTCTCTAATAGGATATATCAATAATTCTATGTTTTTTTTTGAGGCTTGATGTTGCCTATTCACTTAGAATGATAGATAGATATCAATAAGATCCAAGTGAACAATATTGGAATACTATCAAGGACATCGTAATGTATCTAAGGTGAACTAAGGATATGTTCTTGGTGTATATAGGATATGAAGATCTAGTTATTTGGGGTTATATAGATACTAGATTTTAGATAGATTAGAATTATTTGAAGTTTTATTATGAATATATCTATTTTCATAATAGAGGATTTATAATCTAGGAGAGTTCGAATAATCCAATTTTCACTGATTCTACAGTGAAGTCTAAGTATATTTTGGATTTTGATACATGTGAGGAAGTAGTATAGATTCAAAATTTTTCCACGAGTGTGATTTGTTACTAAAAAGAAAATACCCTATCGTAGTTTACTATGATTACAATATAATAATGGATCTGTACAAGGAGCTAAGGTCACACTAATGGAAAAGGCATATACTTTGGATGTTTCATGTCTCAAGGTATTTTTCTCAATTATGTGAATCTATAGTGCACATAGTATCAATAGAGGAAAACATGGGGACCCCTTAATGAAGTATTTATCTCAGTAGAAGCATGATTATCATGTGAGATCTACTGTACTGAAATTTGTTGTCAGTTAGCTCTAAAGAAAGTGGGAGTCTGTTGATGTTTGTGCCCTAGAACTAACTTTTTATTACTTGATTACTTTTTTCCCCTTATTAAATAAGTTTAATTATCACATAATTATAATTCTTCAATATAATATTTTTATGTGATAATTTCTTTAGAATATATGTCAAACTGAAAGGTTGAAGAAGTTCCCCAATATTATGAGAACTAAGAGGTTCTAGGAGATTATTCTTGAATAATTTTTTATGGTTGGATGATATTGTCTAACAGGAAGCTAAAAATACATGATATTAGGGGTAAGAGGCTCATAATAAATTGAGACACCTTCTCATGGTGTTCTCCCTTGGAAATATCCATGAAATGAGGTTATAATAATAGCCTTGTTAATAGGAAATCTACATTTACATTTGTCATTGGATGCTCCTATATGAGGATGTGTGTATTGATCCTTAAAAATTAACATTATCATTAAAATATATCATGACTTGTAAACTTTTATGTATTTATGAAAACTATGATGATGAGTTCTCATGGTGTGGTAGGATATTTTGGGTACCTCACAAGGGATATTGCGTTAATGGATAATGCGAGAAAGGATTTATCCCTTCCATCCCTTGATGGAAGTTTATATATTAGGCCCTTTGATTGGAATGGAAATTCTTATATAAATCCATGAAACTAGTTTTTGGTGGGGGAGTTCATTTCTTGAAATTAAAATGAAGTTGCATCGATCATATCGGTTGATGGTACCAACACGGGACTTAGTTTATTAGAGATATCATGAGAAAGAGATTATATTACATAGTAATCATTCGTAGTAGGTTGTATTTAGTTTTAACATTATATTTTTTTCTCTATGAGATAATTGCAATGTTTCTATAATATAACCTTGGACATTAGGTAGTTATTCCTAATGACACTGAGAAAGGGGCCTAGACTTCCATACGCTAAGTGTATCCATAGTCTCAGTTAAATTATAATATTAAATTTAAAAAGTTAGAATAAATGATATTTATGTAGGTTTTGTTGATCAACATAAATTAATCAAAAGTTATTCAAAATAATAATTTTCTTAAATGAAAATAATAAATATATGTTTACTAGTTTAGTGATTATAATATTTACTATATTTATCAGTGAAAAATGCAGAGATATTTATTTTTTAAATAAATTGTCATTATTTTAGGATCTGTAAATGACGGCGAGGGAAAGAAGATCGAGTTCAATGGTCTGATTATAAATAATAAAAAAGATATTTATTTATATATTCTTAAAGTTTTTTCTCATATCAAGAAATTAATATTATTATTATTGGACATGAGGTAAATTAATAATTATAAAATGGAAAGGGTTTAGTGTGCAATTTGTCAACTCTAAACCCACTATAATAAATATCAACTTATATAACTTTCCAAAAAAAATATTGGTGAGCACAATGGATATAGTGAGAATATCTCAAGACCTAGAGAGATATAAAGATATTTAGAGCTCTCTTATCCCCTCCTTTCTCATTCCAATGAGAGATCATCAAGTTTTCTTCCTTTCTTGAGAAGAATTATGCTGTGATTAACCATGAATAACCCAAGTGACCGGGATTGGCCATGCTAGCACCCGATAATTCTATAACATCATTTATAGATTTTGGTACATATAAGGATCACTATTAGAGGGGTTCTACACTTGTATTCTATAACACAACAATGGTGTGACAAGATCTATTCCATGAGATCATTAAAAAAAGAAGAATTACAAGTTTAGGTAATTCTATATATTCTCATAAATTAATTTTAAATTACATGTAATGATCATTTATTTATGGTTCTAGAATTTTAATCTAGTATAATTATCTACTATTTTAATTGAACATGATGCCTCAATAATGTGAATAAATTATTTCATGTGATTTATAAATAAAATATGAGGTAGCCATACCATCAAAGGATGCTTCCACTATGCCCAGAACCTATATTTTATAAACCTTAAATTTTATACTAGGACCTCAAAAATATATTATAGACAATTGAAACCTTACAAAAAGGATTTTACAACCCATTTATAATATTTTTCAAAACCTACAAAACTTAGTACAATAAGCTAATACTTCAAAAACCACAATTGAGTATAAGAAACTAACACATAGAGAATGTGATGATATGAGAGAGTTGATATGATCTTCAATTCATGGTTGGAGAAACAACTGACAAATGTAATTAAACTTCAAAAAATCTTAGCTGCATTAGATATAAAAATGTAGATAATTACAATGATTTTGAATAATACTAGAAGTAAAATTATATTTTTCATATTTGGCCCATGTTGTATTCTTCATTTCTCTTCACACAGTGAGATAATAACACATATATAGAGTATTTTAATTCTCTCTTAAAAAGTGTTGAGAAGTAGATATAAATAGATCAAAACTATGTGGCACTTCAAATTTACCCATACACACTTCTTCTGCTTCTCTAAACTATCAAGAGAAAATATAGAGAAATATATTTTTTACCCATTGAACCTTTCTCTCTATTCGATAAATGTAATTTTTTTCCATATAAAATTATTTTAATATTATTACATTTATGATTTACATATTTACCTTGCATGCAATATTATTTTCATTTTATTTTTTTAGAATAAAATAATTTTTCTTGTCTAGGCTTCACTTTTCTAGTTGGGCTATTTTTAGATCTCTTAGATTAGGTTGTGGTTGTTAGCCTGTTCTCTGCCGATCATCCTACCACCTCCACGATCCTTATTTTATCCCTACAGATCATATGAGTTGTTTATGTTTTCACCTTCATTTATATCCTATCCATACACCTATTTCATTCTTTAATCTTGGTCTGATCAGCTCTTCCATGCATCTTGTGATGATTTATCTAGGACATTTGGCCACCTATGATGTTTCTAGGGAATTAATCACCCCTATACTCACCTATTTTCCTAAGGTGATCATTTTGAATTCCATGGTTTTTTTATTTCATATTTGTGTAGAGAAACCCTAGTTTCCTATGTAAATTGAAACATTACAGTAGATCAAAAACCATGCATGTCATCTCTATTGGCTGTTGTCGGTGTGTTGTTTTCTTAGAGAGCATTGACGACATCCTTCATTTTGATGATGTTTGGTTGTTCTTGATCCATAATTGTGGTATAAAATCAGGTGACATGAACTACTGGTGTAATATTATAGATATAAGAGACTCTCTTTATGTCCCATTGAATCTTACATGAAGATCCTTAGGATAATGGTAAGCAGTTAGGATCTATAAGAATCCGTTCATTATTTTATTTCATTGAAGTTTATCTTTCCATGTTATTCTATTATTTATATACATTTACTTTTTGGTTTTATATTCCATTTTTTATGAATTAATAATTTTTGTGAGTGGGTGGTTTTATTTTCATTCATGTGGGTCACAAATAAGTCTGAAGTACATAAATACCATAATTCTTCCCATCTTTAATTGTTCTATATGTTTTGGTGTATTTTTCATGTTATCATTTGCCTTCGATCCCATCTTGATATTCCATGATTCTGCAACTATTTCCATTGATTTATCACTTTAATTTATATCAAATAATCCTAGATAAAAGTAATCATATATTCAGGATCCTACACACTTTATTACAGTGCATGCTAAAATTTTTCCCTAAAAATATTGGTATCAATGCTCTATAAATAAATAATGACATATACTTGGTATGAGATAGATTAATTTGATGGATATAATGACTTTAATATTTGGTACATCAAGATAATGACCCTTATTGTATAGAAGGGGATCATCAATTTTTTCATGGATCTAATAAACCTATAATTAGTATATCTGATGATGGACATACTAATAATACATTTGAATATGTATCCTCTAATGCCTTACTAAAAATAAATAGTTCCATTTTATTATCCTTATTCAAAAAACTCATTCGGTAGGTTTCCTTTGAGTTTTCTACTACTGGATTTGGTTCAAACTTAAAAAATTATTTATGATTACATCATTGTTTGGTCATAATTATAAAAAACTACAATGTTTACTTTTAAAATTCAGTATGGTACTTCTATTTAGCCCCATCTTGATGAATTTTAAAATAATTATTTATCTTTATAATATCAATGAATTTGTTGATGATGAAGAGAAATACACAATCCCACTCATTTATCTTGACAAAACCTTTCGTACTTTTGTTGAAACTATGGTGTATGGGTGTGACTCTTTAACACTAGTAGAGGTTAAATCAACTTTATTGTCTAAGGAAATTTAAAATAAACCTAATGTAAAGTCTTTATCATAGATATTGTTTACTAGGGGTAGGCTTGAAAATAGAAATAAGAATAAAGATAACAATAAGGGTAATATTAAGAATAATAAGTAACCTAGGAATAATAATTCTAAATATATGTATAGAAATGAAACCTATTATAATTGTAGAAAACATAGAAACATTAGTCCAAAATTCCAAAAGACTAAATAGAAATAGAACATTAAACCTAATGAACCTTTCATTCAATATTTGTTTATTAATGCTAGATATAATACTACTGAGGTGCTTAATGTGTCTTCACATACCATTTCTAGTGAGTGGTAGTTAAATATGGTTGTTCTTTCAATATGTTTCATTATAAATAATCATTTTGTCATTTTAATAAGATATTACAAGGAGAGGTTATTCTTTGAAATAATTGGAGAAGTAGGTTTTAGGGTAGAGGTTCTGTTTTATTAGAGCTTCAGGATCATTATGTTGTCACCTTGCTAGATGTGAGGTGAGTCCCCAACGTATATAATAATTTGATCTCCTTATGAGATTTAGACTAGAAAGGTTATGTATTAAAGTAAAAATTTGGTTTTCTATAGATATCAAAAGAATGTATAATAATTATTAAAGGATCTCATGTCAGTGGGATCTATAATTTGGACGAGAAAACTCATACTAGACAATTAGGAAATAGTTATGTCACTAATACTAATAATACTATGATTTGGAATATGAGGTTGGGGTATGTCATCACAAAATTTCTTGAGGAAAATTAAAAACATGGATTAATAAATGACATCACACCTAATAATATTCCATTTTGTGAATATTATGTTCTGGGTAACACTAAAAGAGTCAGTTTCAATAGGTCTTATATTAAAGATAACCATGCTCTAGAATATATCCATTCTAATTTATGGGGCCCATCTAGAACTACCTCTCATAGTAGAGGGGAATATTTTGTGACATTAATAAATGATATTTTTTCATAAAGAATATGATATCTTTGAAACCTTTAAAAAATAGAAATCACTTGTTAAAAAAAATTTAGTGGAAGAATTAGGGAAATGATAATAGATAATGGTCTAGAATACTTTTCTTCTAACTTTATGAAACTTTTCATGTTTGTAAGAATTCTAAGACATTGTACTATTAGGAAAACTCTCCAATATAATGGGTTGTATAATAAGATAAACCACAAAATATTAGAGCGGGTTCACTAAATTATTACATGCTCAGTCTAGATTAAATATTTTTATTTTGTGAATGAAACTACTACGGTATACCTCATCAATAGATTTTCTTTAACTACAAATCAGTTTAAGACTTATGAAAAGTTATGGTATAACTGGACACCCTCTTATGGTTACTTGGGATTCCTTGGTTGAAAGTATTATTCCCATGTTAAAACTGATAAAATTGAACAAATAGATCTAAAATATATCTTTATTCGTTATTCTAAAGGGGTTCAAGTGATAAACTATAGTTTGATAAATCTGGTTACCAAAAAATTATATTAAGTAGAGATGTTATCTTCCATGAATCTATTTCTCCTTAAGCCATGTTTGTCAATGATTATTGTGATCAAACACCACAAATTGAGACTGTTCAAACTGGCACCCCATCCCAGTTCGAGGATGCTCTTATGCCTTATCCACCTACACTACAACATGAAATATAACCTCAATCTAACTCATATAATAAGTTAGAAAATTATCCTCTTAGTGCTCTAAGTAACTACTAATTAACTATAGATTGTTATATAAGGGTTGTTAGACCTCATCATTGCTTTGGACAATATGATATGTCCTCCTTTTCTATCTATGTTTCATGGGATGATGAATCTAAGGATCCTTTGACCTTTAATAAATCTATTAATGATAGTGATTCCAAGCAATGGATCTCTACCATGGAAGATAAGAAGAATTCCTCAAATAAAAAACACACATGGTATTTTGTAAAAAAACACTCAATGAAGAGGTTATTGGTTGTAAATGGATTTTCAAAATAAGAGAAGATAAAACTGGTGAAAAGAAGATTATGATTAAATATACACTTATAGTGAAGGGTTTCTTCTAATGCGAGGGAATTGACTACTCTGAATTTTTTTCACCTGTTGTAAAACATTAATTTATCATATTGTTGATTTCTTTTGAATCATAAAATGAATTTAATAATGAGAAGATCAATGTGAAAACCAATTTTATTCATGGTGGAATTTATGGGGAATTATATATAAATATTCTTAAAGGTTATATGATTTAGTTCAAACCAAATAAAGTATGGTTTCTGAATAAATCATTGTATGACTATAAAAATCCTCTTAATAATGGAATATAATGTTTTTCTCATTCATTCCTGATATCCAATTTAACATAAGTATATATGATGCATGTGTGAATTTTAAATCTATTATGAATGAAATTATTTATTTAATTATTTGCACTGATGACATTTTAATCATATGAAAAGATATGAAACTCATCATTTTTATGAAAAAATTGAATAATTCCTTTGAAATGAAAAATTTATGTGTAACTATGAATGTAAATCATTTGAGATAGGAGTAAGAAACTATTATAATGGTCCCAACATGATTATATTCTTAAAGTACTTAAGTGATACCTTCTTAAGTCTCTTGTGCCTACTATTGTGCCTTTTTCACAACACTTCAGGCTTTCACTAACTGAAGCAACTGTTACTAATTATGATGTTCAGTATATGTCTATAATCCTATATGCCAACATTTTTTTTGGTATCATGTATGCAATGATCTACCCTAAATTGGATGTGTCTTTTTCAATATGAACCATTAGTATATTTATATAAAATCTAAGAAATTCACATTAAAATGTCCTTAAATGGATACTTAAATACATTTTCCATTCAGCTGCATTATCTTTATGTTTTAGTAAAAATTATGATATTGATGAACTTGTTACTAGATTCATGGACTCTGATTATGTAGGGTATGTTGACATTATAAAATCTCTTAAGGTCTATGTATTTACTTCATGTGGAGGAATAGTTTCTTGGAAATGGAACATGTAATTTGTGGTGTCTCTCTCAACCTCAAAGCCTGAATACATTTCGTTAACAGAGGCTGTTAATGGGGGTATCTAACTTAATGGTTTACATTATAAATTATTCCTATAAAATTTTGTTATAACTATGTATGTTGATATAGATCCATCTTTAAATTTATCTAAGAATTTATTTTTTCATGATAGATCTAAGAACATTAATATTAGATTACATTTTATTAGGGTTGTTATTGAATTAAGAGTTGTGTGTGTCAATAAGACACACACTTACAAAATTATATCTAATAGTTTGACTAAAGTTGTGATTTAATTTAAATTCATTTGTTATTTAAATATACTAAATTTGGTTTCAATTCAATAACTAAAGGTGTACGAACATCTTCAATCTCATATAAAAATGTTGCAGATTTTTTATTTTATTTTCATATTAATTTTATTTATTATTCTACCATTTCTGATTTACACATTTCTCATGCATGAAATATTATTTTCATTTTATATTTTAAAACTAAAATATATTTTTCTGGTCTGGGCTTCCCTTGTCATCTTAGGCACTTATTTGGGGCTTCTACCTTGGGTTGTGTTAGTTGGCCCGTAATCTACTAATCATCCTACCACCTCTGTGATCCTCATTTTATCCATGGGTATCAGAAGAGCCTTTTATGTTTCCATAACCCCCTGTATCTTATCCATCCATTGGTTTCATACTTTATGATCAGTCCTTTATTCTCTTCCATCTGTCTTTTAATAATTCCTATGGGTCATTTTTCCCCCTATGATGTTTTAGGGGAATACATCACCCTTGTTCAAGACTAATTGCTTGATTCGATCATTTCTACTTCCCTAAATTTTTCTATCATCTCGATGAGAAGAAACCCTAGTTTCCCCTGGTTATTGCGACTTCATGAGATATCATAATCCATGAATTTCATTATCCTTGGCTATAGTTAGTGTGCTATATTCTAGTGGAGCATTGAAGAAATCGTTCATATTGAAGACATGTGGTCATTCCTAATCCATAATTCTAGTGGAGAATCAAGTGACACACACTACTAGTGCATGATTCTAGATCCAAGAGCCTCTCTTTTTCACCCTTTTATGCTTACACAAAGAACCTTTAGACAGTCGTAAGCTATCTAGATCAGTAAAATATATTTATTTTATTCACTAACACAAAACCTTCCTACAACTGATATAAAAATAGGATTTTTTAATGAAAAAAATGTTTACAATCAAATAATTGTTAAAAGTGTTAGGAAATTATCATCACTTTTTGTTTCATGCAAATAAAGTCCATGTAGCAATTGAAAAACTACAACAGCACTATAATAGCAAACCAAATTAGAAAACAGATAGATGAGAATACAAATATACAAAAAAACATATTGAAATACAAATATATTATTGCACTATCATTTTAATTAAAAATTTACATAAAAAATATTTATAATGATTTGATATTTACAATTAATAAAATAATAATACAACAAATATAGAAAATCCTAACTCTTATAGTTGGATTTTTCCAATGATAAACCTCCATAAAAAATCTTGTCCCTACAATAAAACCAATGTTTATGTCAGTAATTATAAAAAAATAAACAAATTATAAATTTAATGTTATATAATCCACATATGAAAATTTATATTGTTAATTACTATATATATTAATGATATTATTAGTTATAATATTAATTATATTATTAATGATTATACTGTAAATTTTATATTAATTATTAATTTTTAAGTATACTATTAATTAATAATTATATTATGAATTATTAATTATAATGTAAATTAATAATCCATATAAAATATATTTTTAATTAATGAATATATTAATGATATTATCACTTATTAATTAACTTAATAACTTAAATAGTTATTAATAATTATATCATTAAACTAAAATGACATTTTTATATAGAAAACATGCACTTAAAGTCACACTGGAAACATCATGTGTTGTATTGAGGTCCGACCGATTCATACATTCCAAAAATGAATTATGGATAGTTTTAAAAATATATCAAGACAATCCAAGCTCATTTACTCAGTTTTTACTACATGACATATGTTTTAAACTAAAATTAAACTTTTATAATGAAAACATGCACTTTGAGTCATACTGACCACATCACATGTCAAATTGACGTGTGGTTAATTCCTACATGTCATAAATAAATTATGGATCAGTTTCCTAAACTTTGAAAACAATATGATATAATTTGGTTGGTTTTGATAATGTGATGTTCATTTTAATCTAAAATGACACTGTTATATTGAAAACACACATTTGGTGTTATACCGGCCACATCATGTGTCAGATTTATGTGTAACTGATTACTACATTACAAAAAAAAGTATGGATCATTTTTCTAAATTATTGAGACAATACGAGATAATTTACTTGGGTATGGCTATGTGATGTACATTTTACATTAAAATGAAACTTTTATATTGAAAGCGCAAACTTTGAGTAATATCATCCACATCATCGGTCAGATTAATTTGAGGATGATTCTTAAATATATCAAATGAATTATGGATCATTTTAAAATCTTTGAAAATAATCGGAGCTTGTTTTCTTAGTTTTGAATATTTGACACATGTTTTAAACTAAAGTGACCCTTCTATATTGAAAACAATAACTTTGTGTCATACCAGCCACATCATGTGTTGGATTGATGTTTGGTAATTTCCTACACACCAAAAATCTGTTATGGATCATTTTTATAAATTGTTAAGACAATCCGATCTTATTTGCTTATTTTTGGCTATATGACACACATTTTTAACTATAATGAAACTTTTATATTGAAAACATGCACTCTGATTCATATTGAGCACATCATGTATTGGATTGATGTTTCATAAATTAATACCCCCCAAAAATGAATTATGTATCTTTTTACAAATGTTTTAGACAATCAAATCTCTTTTACTCAATTATGTATATGTGATGTTCATTTTACACTAAAATGACACTTTTATATTGAAAACATACACTTTGAGTCACACTGACCATATCCTGTATTGGATTAATGTGCGGTCGATTCCTACATACCCAAAATAAATTATAGATCATTTTCATAAAGTATTAAGACCATAAAATCTTGTTTACTTATTTTTGGTTATGTGACATGATTTTTAAATTAAAATGATACTATTACATTGAAAATAAGCACTTGGAGCCATACTAGACACATCATGTGTTTTATTAATGTGCAATCAATTTCTATAAGTCCAAAACAAAATATGGATGGTTTTCTTGATGTTTGAAAATAATTGGAGCGCATTTTATTAGTTTAGAACTTTGAGTCATATTAGTTGCATCATGTATTGGAATGACATGTGGTCAATTACTATATACAAAAAATGAATTATTTATTATTTTGATAAATTTTCAAGATAATATAAGATCATTTATGTCGTCATATCCATGTGACATGCGTTTTATACTAAAATGACATTTTTATTGAAAACATACACTTAGAGTCATGAAAATCACATTGTGTATCAGATAGACATGAGATAAATTCCTACATACCAAAAATTAGTTATGGATACATTTACTAAATTTTGAAAATAATACATGATCATTTTCCTAGTTTTGTCTATGTGACATTCATTTTAAACTAAAATAAACTTTTATATTAAAAACACGCACTTTGAGCCATACCGAACACATCGTGTGTTTGATTAATGTGTGGTCAATATTTATATGTCCAAAATGAAACATGGATGGTTTTCTTAGTGTTTGAAAACAATTGGAGATCATTTTATTTGTTTTGGATGTGTGAGAAATGTTTTAAACTAAAACGACACTTTTAAATTAAAAATGAATACTTTGAGTAATACTGGCCACATCATGTGTTGTATTGATGTGAAGATAATTCATACACACCATAAAAAAATTATGGAGCATTTTCCTGAAGTTTCAAGACAATACGATCTCATTTACTCAGTTTTGGTGATATTACATGCATTTTACACTAAAATAACACTTTTATATAGAAAACATGAACTTGGAGTCATACCAACCACACCATGTGTTAAATAGATGTATAGTCAATTCCTACATGTCAAAATGATTTATGGATCCATTTATTATAGTTTTAAAATAATCTAATCTCATTTTATTAGTTTTGACTATGTAATGTGAATTTTACCCTAAATTACCGTTTGAAAACAAGCACTTAGAGTTATACCATTCACATCGTGTGTCAAATTATTGTGTGGTAAATTCCTACACATAAAAAATAAATTATAAATGGTTTTTGTAAAGTTTTAAAACATTATAATCCCATTTTCCCATTTTTGGATATGTGTATAACGATCCATACTTTACATACATGGTTATTACTTTAAAATTGAAGCATACTTATTACAACATATAACAAAACCATGAAAGGACCGTATAGGTATAGTGTCTTTAGAAACTGGGAAACATAAACAACTGGTTCATAAAGCGTCTACACTATCTCCCATTTATTTCATCATATCTAGAGTCCCTTTTGGAATATCCTACATAATAATATTCTTCTTGACCTGGGGGAAAGAAAACATACAAAAGGGTGAGCTCAAATGCTCAGTAAGGGTAAACAAAAGAAAAATCAATCACATCAAATTCATAAGAACATAACAATTTAGAAATATTACCCTGCAAAAGAGATCATAATTTCATAACATGGGATAAATCATGGTAGTGAAATGTAATCACAATAATCATAACTTAAAATATGAAGCTTTGTGTCATAAACACATAATCATAGAGAATCATTTCTTATTATTCAAGACTCATTGCCAAGACTATCTTAGTGGACAAAGTCAATTTCTGAACCGAGTTCATTCCTCATTTCAGTCCTGTTTCACTGAACCGGTTTAACCTGCCATTCCATCCATGTCTATCTCATGAGATATAAAATCTTTACCCAATGCATTAGAGGGAGATATACGTCCCAACCATCTCATAATGATACCATTCTTATGTGTACCACAAAATCATAAACCATACATCATAGCATAACCCATGTAATAAAAATGGGATTCTTAAACATCGTGACATCATAAAACAATTCATATAAGATAAAGGAATTCATAAAAATAATTCCATCACAACATAATCAAATAAATGTAATAATAGGGATAGAAATAGAACCCTTTATTATCTTAGATGGAAAATAATTTTGATAAAACACTTGAACTCCATTCTTGAGGAAAATCTCCTTTCTACCTCAAAAACAATTTTCCTTTCTTAACATGTCATACAATTTTAAACTAAAAGAAGTTGATTAAAAATAAACTTGAAAACTTTTAAAGGAAGCTTCTTGGAAATAATGTTTTAAAAATCCATTCACTCCGTATAAGTTAAAAAAACATTCTTCTCGTACTTTTGTCGGAAAAGTCAAAAAGTACCTCGTATGAAAAACGACAAAATATTCCTTTCATATATTTTACTAAAAACTCACCGAAAATTAAAATTAGATATAAAATATTGTATAAGGATATAAATATTACATATTGAGAAAACATGGATGTGGATGATAAATATTCCCCAGTAAATTCTGAAGTATAAACAATCTTGGATAAAAATTGAGATTGCGAGATTTTCCCTTAACTTAGGTCCGGTTTGCTTCGTAAGTGTCCAAAACTCCTGTATAATGATATAAATAATGTCATTGACTTATTCCAGAATCATAATAATTGTTATGATATCATATATGGTCATATTATTAGCTTCTTATTAGTAATATTTCATTGTTACTTGTTATTCAGGTGTTTATTGCTTTTTGTTCTTATGCGTGTTTTGTCGAAGAAATTCTTATTCTTCTTTTTGGGTTATATATACCTCATTTAGAGAATGGTATTAGTGTAAAATATATCATATTCATTCATTCAATTCATTTATATAATCATTATGCAATGAAGATCATGTAGAACGAGTCGCATCACATTGTGAAGACGGTATTCCGTACGTACGCATGAGCGATGATATCGTTCCCATGATCGTGAAATTGTAATGGAGTGTATGTATACTATTTCAGAATAAATATCACTTTAAAATAATAATTTATAGTTATTATTTACACCATTATACCCATCCAAGTAAGGTGGTGGTGGAAAATAGATTACACCACAGCGTGGAGACGGTATTTCGTACGTACGCACGCGTGGTGATTTCGTTTTCCGTAGGATGGATATATGGTGAAATAGGTTTGTTTAATACTTATAATAACATATCAGTATATGAGTGATACTGATGTTATTACTTCATAATGAAAAAACTAAATAATAATAAGTGTAAGAAGAAATAAAGTTGAAATAATCGGTAACGGACATTACCTCTTCTTTGAAGCGCTTCTTTGAGACCTCCTTTTAGGGAACTAAAATTGGTCTTTGAAGAAGACCAAGACCTATAGGATGTTTCTAGGGAAGTGGAGAGGAGAAATGTTCAGGGTCTGGCCGATCTTGAAGGCTCAAAGTGTTGTGAGGAAGAGAGGGAGTAGGTACCCTTTTATAAGGGAGGAGAGGGGCACCTTTGGAAAAACTAGAAATATTATTTTATTATAAAGTCATATTCGGTTTTAAATATCTCCAAATTGATTTATTTAGAAGCTAAGTTGGGTATGGGTCTAAATCCTCTCATCCAATAGAATTTATGTAAGTTTAGGTTCCTATTTTAACCTTATCATTTAGATTTAACTTTAAGTTAAATAATTTTACTTTTACCATGTCTTTTTGTGTTCTTACACTATAAGGTTAATAAACTTACTATAACAAGACAAAAGAACCCAAATTTGTTTATTATTAATATTTATAACCTTATCTAAGTCATTTGGCCGAACCGTATATTTTTAGGAATAAAATAACAATTAATAATATAATATTTGCTTTAAAAACTATTTTATGTCAATTTTGATACTATTTGGTAATTGATTTTTGTGAAAATCATAACAGAAAGATTAGTTTGAAAAAATTGAATTAAATCAATAATAACATGTCACATTAACATAGAAAATTATTTTAATTCATAAAAATTCTCAAATTACATTTATTTGGGTATTTATATCATCAATTATGTAAATATTTCATTAATAAGATAATTACTACATCATCATTGTGTCATAAATAAATTAAATTATTTAATGTATAAAAATTACAAATAAAATATAATTATGTAGTAAATCTTTTTAGATTTTTAATGAATATTTATATTTGAATTTATCTTATATATAACCCTATATTAAAAATTATTTACTTATTAATCTTTGATTTTAACTATTTTAACCCTTCTTTAAATAAATTAATAATAAATGTCCTAATCTAATCCAAGTAAGCCTAAATGGTCATATTTTATTCCTAAGGTTGTTTTTGGTCGAATTAAACTTATCCAATAGAATTAGGATATGTGTTAGGGTAATAATAATATCATTTTTACTCTTAATTACCCTATTTACTTTTAACCGTGGTAAATAAAAGTAAAAAATTACTATTCACCAAAAAATTATTTTCATCTCATTGAACCAAATTTTACTTACTGACATCAATCGTGTCTCTTGGATTTTTTAAATTCCACTCACAAAAGCGGTAAAATTAAGTTTTATGTAAATTTTCAAATTCTCCTAGGAGGTGGGTAAAGGACGGTGAAAAGTTCGATAAAATTTTTATATATCTAAAATTATTATAAAATTACTCCAATGAATTAGATTGAACTTATATAGGTATTATGTATCAATTTTTACCTAAAATAAATTTAAATAAAATAAATAATTATTTAAATAAAAAGTCGGTTTTTAAATAGTAACCCAGTGTTTTCACTATTCATCAAAAATTGAAAGTTTTCAGAAAAATACCAAAATTTCACCCTAGGCTAATTTCGATATTCCGAATCCAAAAATGAAGTCCATTTTGAAAAATAAAATTTATAAAATTTCAAAAAGTGGTTATTACTATTCATAACAGCTAGTTTTAATAATATTTTAATAGCATATCGTTGTTTAGTGAAACTCGGTATTGCGTACGACGCAATATCAGGTCCTAATAACTTTCTTTCCCCAACTTCATCCCAGCAAGTTAGAGTCCTACATTTCTTTCCATAGAGAGCTTCATAAGGAGCCATCTGAATACTGGAGTGAAAACTATTATTATAAGAAAATTCCACCAAAGGTAGGTGTTGATCCCAACCACCTTTGAAATCCATAGAGCAAGCTCTCAACATATCTTCTAGAGTTTGAATCGTCCTCTCAGACTGAATGTCTTTCTGAGGATGATAAGCAGTGTTGAAACTCAACTCTGTATCCAGAGTATGCTGAATACTTCTCTAAAACTTTGAGGTAAACCTCGGATCCCGATCATATATAATATAAAGTGTTACTCCCTGAAATCTTACCACTTCCTTTACATATATCCTGGAAAGATGATCCAGAGAGAAATCCTCTCTAATAGCAATGAAGTGTGCAGACTTTGTAAGACGATCAACTATGACCCAGATAGCATTATTTCCTTTGGATGTTTTATGAAGTCCGGTGACAAAGTCCATAGTGATGTTTTCCCATTTCCATTCGGGTATGGGTAATGGTTGTAACATTCCCTTAGACTTCTGTCTCTCAGCTTTAACTTGCTGACAAACCAAGCATCGAGAGACATATTCAGCAACATCTCTTTTCATGCCATCCCACTAGAAGTACTCTTTCAGGTCTCTATACATCTTCGTGCTTCCAGGATGAATAGAGAATGAAGAACTATGAGCCTCATCCAGCAGCTCCTTCTTTAATTCGGGGATGGGAGGAACACAAACCCAATTCCTGAACTTTATTATCCCATCACAATCAAGGTTGAATTCAGGAAAATTTCTCACCTTCTTTTGTAACTCTACATCTTCTTTCTGTGCCTCTTTAATCTTCACATGTATAGATGGTTGAACATTCATTTGAGAAAGATAAGAATTTTCCCCTTCCATTATAATTCCAAGATCCATCCTTTGTAAATCCATAAATATTGGATCTTTTGTGATCCTCATCATAAATAAACTGGCATGGTCTTGTTGACTTAATGCATCTTCCACCTTGTTTACTTTCCCAGGGTGGTAATGAATTGAGCTGTCGTAATCCTTAATCAGCTCCAAACATCTTCTTTGGCGCATATTCAACTCCTTTTGTGTGAAAATATACTTTAAACTTTTATGATCAGTATAAATGTCACACCTTTCTCCATAAATATAATGCCTCCAAATCTTTAATGCAAAGATTACCACAGCTAACTCCAAATCATGAGTTGGGTAATTTTGCTCATGTATTTTCAACTGTCGTGAGGCATAAGCTATCACCATATCATTTTTCATAAGAACACACCCCAATCCCTTCTTGGATGCATCACTGTAGATCACAAACCTTTCTCCACTATAAGGCAGTGTGAGCACAGGTGCACTGGATAACCTTCTTTTCAACTCCTTGAAATTCTCTTCAAATTCTTCTGTCCAAACAAACTTAACTCCTTTCTGAGTCAACATGGTGAGTGGATTAGATAATCATGAGAAATATTTCACAAAACGTCGATAATATCCATCCAAACCAAGAAAACTTCGGATCTCAGTTACTGTTGTTGGTCTCGACCATCTTTCGATAACCTCTATTTTTGCTAGATCCACAGATATCCCCTCTTTTGAGATTATGTGACCCAAAAATGAAACTTTTTGAAGCCAAAATTCACACTTGGTAAATTTGGCATAAAGCTTCTCCTTTCTCAGGGTCTTCAATATAATTCTCAAGTGATCTTCATGTTCTTCCTTGCTCTTTGAATAGACAAGAATATCGTCTATAAAGACTACCAAAAACTAATCAAGATAGTCTCTAAAGACTCTATTCATTAGATCCATGAAGATAGCATGGGAATTAGTAAGACCAAATGGCATCATTATAAATTCATAGTGTCCATACCTTGTACGGAAAGCCGTCTTTGGTATATCCTCCCTTTTGACCCTTAATTGATGATACCCTGAACGAATATCAATCTTGTAAAAGTATTGAGCTCCGCGTAGTTGGTCAAATAAGTCATCAATGCACGGGAGAGGATATTTGTTATTGATAGTGATTTTGTTAAGTTCTCGATAATCAATGCAGAGTCTCATTGATCCATCTTTCTTCTTAACAAACAAAACAGGTGCTCCCCAAGGTGACGCACTAGGGTGTATGAATCCCTTATCAAGAGTCTCTTGGAGTTGCTTCTTTAATTCCTGCAACTCAATTGGGGCCATTCTATAAGGTGTCTTTCAAATAGGCAAAGCACCCGGTATGAGTTCTATTGAAAACTCAACTTCACGATTTGGTGGAAGACCCGACAATTCCTCTGGAAAGACATCATCAAACTCCCATAAAATGGGATTATTCTTAATCGTGAGTTTCTCACCAACCATTTGAGATAAATAACCTTCATTTAGTGGAATCAAGACCCATAAGATGGAAGAAATTTCCACTGGAAGGTTATGTTCATCCTTGCATCGATAGACGATCATAGATTGATCTGGAATATGAAATGTGACTTCCCTTATTTGGAAATTGATATGAGCTCCATATAAAGAAATCCAATCCATGCCAAGAATCACATCAAATTCCACTATAGGAAGGATCACAAGATTTTCAGGAAGCACTTTCCCACAAACTTTAATCAGAGAAGAATTATAAACTTTTGATGCAACTGTTGTGCCATTAGGAGTTGTCACAGCTAACTCAACATCTAATTGTTGAGGTAATACGGTGATACCCTTAGAAAATTCTTCAGAAATAAAGGAGTGGGTGGATCCAAAATCAAATAAAACATTTGCTACTTTAGAGTGGATAGTAAGTGTACCTTTCACCACTTCATTATCGTACTCCACATCACCGATAGAAATTGCATGTGACTTTCCTTTGTCTTTAGCCTTAAGAGTTTGCTGACGTCGATCATCATAAACAACCCTTGTATTAGGGCATTGATTGGAATAATGCCCCATTTCCTTTCACTTGTAACATTGAAGTGTAGGAGGTGCACTCTGTGTAGCTTTTTCTTTGTTCGCATCACTAGACATCTTCTTCCCATCATTGCTGCATTCAAATGCCCGATGACCTTCCTTTCCACATTTGAAACATTTACTTGTCCCTTTAAGACAACTCCCTCCATGTTTCTTTCCACACTTTGAGCATAAGGGAAAATTCATCTTCTTTTCAGTGTGCTCTTTAGATTTTCCTTTGAATCCCATTTTCCTCTTCTTATCAAACCCATATGACTGATGGGTTACTCCAATCTCCATCTCAACTTTGAGAGCACATAGAATGATTTCCTCGTAGCTATTGAAGTCCCTTATGGCTAACGCCCTTCGAAGACTTGGTTTTAAGCCACTAAAGAATTGATCGATCTTACTCTTAGGTTGGATAATAATACCAGAAGCGTACCTTGCAAGTCTTGTAAAATTTGCTTCATAGGTACCAACATATTCATCATCCTTTTGCTTTAGTTCAAGAAACTCCTTCTCCATCTTTGTTCGGAGAATACGAGGGAAGTAATTATTGAAAAATAAGTTCTTGAACTCGTCCCATTCCATGGACTCAATTTTATATCTTGGCCTCATATTCTTGATAAGATTCCACAATTTATCAGAATCGCCTTCCAAACAATACACTGATAAGATGAATTTATCATGTTTAGAACATTGAATAACTGAAAATATCTTTTCAGTAGTACTAATCCATTGTTCAGTAACTAATGGATCAGCAGACCCACTGAATGAAGGTGGACACTGCTTCATGAAGGATTCAATAGAATGTTTCTCCTTCCTTTGCTCGTTTGGAAGTCCTGCATGATTCATAGATTGAGAAAGTTGTGTGAGCATGGTTACAAGATTTTTCATTCCAGCTCCCATAACGTTTGGTTGCTCAGGGGGACAATCATTGCATTGCCCGTCACATTCCTCATTAACACGGTTCCTTCGGGTTCCATCCATTGACTAAAACCAAGAAGAATAGTGTGAGCAACACTAATTATAATAGGAAAACCACATAATCAAGAATAAAATTTCACACTTAAGGTCTTATAATAGGTTATTCATGGCCATTTCTAAAACACTAAGATTGTGTTATATGCTTAGACTTGTCCTTAGGATTCTTACTAAGGATTTCACATCCTAGTTTCTAAAGGTTGACTATACCTTTCCTCTGATACCAACTATAACGATCTGGAATTACTTCCAGTGGACTATAATTGATACCTATCAGGGCACACCATGGTCGGATACACCCCTTGGGTGGGACACACCACCATCCCCAGTGGCAACCATTTCCTCATGAAGCCCTTGGGCGGAGATCCATGCTTCGTCCAACGCTCACATGTGAGAGTTCCCAAGGATCGAATTCATTCCTACCTCCTTTGAATCTAATACCAACTATAACGACCCATACTTTACATACATGGTTATTACTTCAAAATTGAAGCATACTTATTACAACATATAATAAAACCATGAAATGACCGTATAGGTATAGTGTCTTTAGATACTGGGAAACATAAACAACTGGTTCATAAAGAGTCTACACTGTCTCCCATTTATTTCATCATATCTAGAGTCCCTTTTGGAATATCCTACTTAATAACCTTCTTCCTGACCTGGGGGAAAGAAAACATACAAAAGGGTGAGATCAAATGCTCAGTAAGGGTAAACAAAAGAAAAATCAATCACATCATATTCATAAGAACATAACAATTTGGAAATATTACCCTAAAAAAGAGATAATAATTTCATAACATGGGATAAACCATGGTAGTGAAATGTAATCACAATAATCATAACTTAAAACATGAAGCTTTGTGGCATACACACATAATCATATAGAATCATTTCTTATTAGTCAAGACTCATTTCCAAGAATATCTTAGTGGACAAAGTCCATTTCTGAACCGAGTTCATTCCTCGTTTTAGTCCTGTTTCACTGAACCAGTTTAACCCCTGCTGTTCCAGCCATTTCTATCTCATGATATATAAAATCTTTACCCAATGCATTGGAGGGAGATATAGGTCCCACCCATCTCATAATGATACCATTCTTATGTGTGCCACAAAATCATAAACCATACATCATAACATAACCCATGTAATAAAAATGGGATTCTTAAACATCGTGACATCATAAAACAATTCATATAATATAAAGGAATTCATAAAAATAATTCCATCACAACATAATCAAATCAATTTAATAATAGGGATAGAAACATAACCCTTTATTATCTTAGATGGAAAATAATTTTGATAAAACACTTGAACTCCATTCTTGAGGAAAATATCCTTTCTACCTCAAAAACATTTTTCCTTTCTTAACATGTCATACAATTTTAAACTAAAAGAAGTTGATTAAAAATAAACTTGAAAACATGTAAAGTAATATTCTTGGAAATAATGTTTTTAAAATCCATTCATTCTGTATAAGTTAAAAAAAACATTCTTCTCGTACTTTTGTCGGAAAAGTCAAAAAGTACCTCGTACGAAAAACGAAAAAACATTCCTTTCATATCTTTTAATAAAAACTCACCGAAGGGTAAAATTGGATATAAACTATTGTATAAGTATATAAATATTACATATTGAGAAAACATGGGTGTGGATGATAAATATTCCCCAGTAAATTCTGAAGTATAAACAATCTCGGATAAAAATTGAGATTGCAAGATTTCCCCTTACCGTAGGTCTGATTTGCTTCGTAAGTATCCGAACCTCCTGTATAATGATTTAAATAATTTCATTGACTTATTAAAGAATCATACTCATTGTTATGATATCATATATGGTCATATTCTTAGCTTCTTATTAGTAATATTTCATTGTTACTTGTTATTCGGGTGTTTATTGCCTTTTGTTCTTATGCGTGTTTTGTCGAAGAAATTCTTATTCTTATTTTTGGGTTATAGATAAATCATTTCCAGAATGGTATTAGTGTAATATATATCATATTAATTCATTAAATTTATTTATATAATCATTATGCAATGAAGATCATGTAGAACGAGTCGCATCACATCGTGGAGACGGTATTCCGTACGTACGCACGAGCAATGATATCGTTCCCATGATCGTGAAATTGTAATGGAGTGTATGTATACTATTTCAGAATCAATATCACTTTACAATAATAATTTATAGTTATTATTTACACCATTATAACCATCCAAGTAAGGTGGTGGTGGAAAATAGATTACACCACGACGTGGAGACGGTATTCCGTACGTACGCACGCGCAGTGATTTCATTTTCCGTAGGATGGATATATGGTGAAATAGGGTTGTTTAATACTTATAATAACATATCAGTATATGAGTGATACTTATGTTATTACTTCATAATGAAACAAATAAAGAAGAATAAGTGGAAGAAGAAATAAAGTTGAAAGAATCGGTAATGGACATTACCTCTTCTTTGAAGCGCTTCTTTGAGACCTCCTTTTAGGGCACTAAAATTGGTCTTTGAAGAAGACCAGGACCTCTAGGATGTTTCTAGGGAAGTGGAGAGGAAAAATTGGCTGGGGTTGGCCGAGCTTTAAGGCTCAAAGTGGTGTGAAGAAGAGAGGGAGGAGGTGCTCTTTTATAAGGGAGGAGAGGGGCACCTTTGGAAAAACTAAAAATATTATTTTATTATAAAGTCATATTCGGTTTTAAATAGCTCCAAATTGATTTATTTTGAAGCTAAGGTGGGGATGGATCGAAATCCTCTCATCCAATAGAATTTATACAAGTTTAGGTTCCTATTTTAACCTTATCATTTAGATTTAACTTTAAGTTAAATAATTTTACTTTTACCGTGTCTTTTTGTGTTCTTACACTATAAGGTTAATAAACTTATTATAACAAGACAAACGAACCCAAAGTTGTTTATTATTAATATATATAACCTTATATAAGTCATATGGACAAACCTTATATTTTTAGGAATAAAATAACAATTAATAATATAATATTTGTTTTAAAAAATATTTTATGTCAATTTTGATACTATTTGGTAATTGATTTTTTGAAAATCATTACAAAAGGATTAGTTCGAAAAAAATGAATTAAATTAATAATAACATGTCATATTAACATAGAAAATTATTTTAATTCATAAAAAGTCTCAAATTTCATTTATTTGGGTATTTATAACATCAATTATGTCAATATTTCATTAATAAGATAATTACTGCATCATCATTGTGTCATAAATAAATTAAATTATTTAATGTCTAAAAATTAAAAATAAAATATCATTATGTAGGAAATATTTTTAGATTTATAATTAATATTTATAGTTTAATTTATCTTATGTATAACCCTATAGTAAAAATTATTTACTTATTAAACTTTGATTTTAACTATTTTAACCCTTCTTTAAATAAATTAATAATAAATGTCCTAATATAATCCAAGTGGGCCTAAATGGTCATATTTTATTCCTATGGTTGTTTTTGGTCGAATTACACTTATACAATAGAATTAGGACATGTGTTAGGGTAATAATAATATCATTTTTACTCTTAATTACCCTATTTACTTTTAACCGTGGTAAACAAAAGTAAAAAGTTACTATTCACCAAAAATTATTTTCATCTCATTGAACCACATTTTACTTACTGACATCAACCGTGTCTCTCAGATTTTTTAAATTCCACTCACAGAAGCGGTAAAATTATGTTTTATGTAAATTTGTAAATTCTCCTAGGAGGTGGGTAAAGAACGGTGAAAAGTTCGATAAAATTTTTATATACCTAAAATTATTATAAAATTACTCCAATTAATTACATTGAACTTATATAGGTATTATGTATCAATTTTGACCTAAAATAAATTTAAATAAAATAAATAATTATTTAAATAAAAATTCGGTTTTTAAATAGTAACCCAGTGTTTTCACTATTCATCAAAAATTGAAAGTTTTCATAAAAATACCAAAATTTCACCCTAGGCTAATTTCGATATTCCGAATCCAAAAATGAAGTCCATTTTGAAAAATAAAATTTATAAAATTTCAAAAAGTGGTTATTACTATTCATAACGGCTAGTTTTAATAATATTTTAATAGCATATCGTTGTTTAGTGAAACTCAGTATTGCGTACGACGCAAGCTATCGAGGAAGGCCGCGTTTGCATGTAAAGAAAGCCAAGCTAGTGTTGTATGTAGTGAAAGATTCCTTTGATGATTTATATAACATAAAAACAAAATATTTCTTATAAAAGTCTCGAGTGTTTCAATGTGACACACATTTTAAACTAAAATGATACCTTTATATTAAAAACAAGCACATTGAGTCATACCGACCACATCATGTGTTGGATTGGTATGTGTTCAATTCATATATATATATATATCAAATGAATTCTATATTTTTTCCTAATGTTTGAAAAAAAAAATATGAGCTCTTATTATCAGTTTTAGCTATGTGATATGTGTTTCAAACTAAAATGACACTTTTATATTGAAAACTCACACTTTGATTCATTGCAGACACATCACATGTCATATTTATGTGCGATATATTTCTAAATGTCAAAAATGAATTATGGATTTTTTTTCATAATGTTTGAAAATAATAGAATCTCATTTTATTATTTTTGACAATGTGAGATGCATTTTAAACTAAAATGACATTTTTATTTTAAAAATTCACCTAGAGTGATACAGAACACATAGTGTATTTTATTTACGTGCAATTGATTCCTACATACCAAAAAATAAATTAAGAATCATTTTCCTAAATTTTCAAGACAATCCAATCTCTTTTACTCAGTTTTGGATATGTGATGCATGTTTTGCATTGAAAATGACACTTTTATAATGAAAACACGGACATGGGGTCATATATAACTCATCGTGTGTTTGATTGAGATTTAGTTGATTCCTAAAATAAAAAAAACGAAATAAGGATTTTTTTTTAAATTTCCAGTCAATCTAAACTAGTTTACTTGATTTTGATGATGTTTTACACTAAAATGGAACTTTTATATTGAAAACATACCCTTGGAGTCAAACCAGCCACATTGTGTGTCAGATCAATGTGTGGAAAATTACTACACATCTAAAATGAATTATGGATCATTTTCCTAATGTTTGAAACAAATCTGAGCATGTTTTATAAGATTTGGATATGTGATAAATGTTTTAAACTAAAATGAAACTTTTATATTGAAAAAATGCACTATGAATCATACCAGACACATCATGTTCCAGATTGACATGTGGTCGATTCTTATTCATGTCATTAGTTGAATAAAATGGTAAAGTAAACAAAATATTCTTCTTTATTTTGGGGGAGGAATTGATTGTAATAAGGCCCATAATATTTTTATAAGATCATCAAAAGACAACAATAAAAAAAATGAAAATTATGTGGAAAATAGAATTGGATTACCTTACTAAGTATTTGATAATATGTATTTAAATTTTTAGGAAGAAGGATCCTTCACCCATTTCCCTCTCACCATTATCTCAGTTGAATACCTAAATTCCAATTTCCTTTAGAAATAGATCAAATATTATTTTCTTTGTAGGTTCATCACTAAATAATTTTGTAGTATTTACCAAATTTTCTTAACCCCTAAAGGAAGGAAATTGTTGAATATTTGAATTTTAATTATAGAAAAATATTATCTAAATAATTATGATACAAATTATTAACATACCAAATGTATCTCTAGGGTTATAGTATATACTAGATCATAGAAATGAAAGGTAGTCACCTCAACTTGATATCATCAAACATTATGACACCATGTACTCTGTCCACTCATCTCTAAAAAAATTACTTCTTATTTTGAATACATTGATTGTTGAAAGTTTTGGTAGTACTGAGAAAATACAGGTAAATAAAATATTAAAAAATATTTTAAATTAAATTGTAATAAATATATGAAATTACCTATTTAATAATGCTAGTTTATTGATGGTATATAATATCTTCATAAATTTAAAAAATTATTATCCAGAAACATTATGTTTATTTTTTAGGCACTATAGAAACATTATACCAACAAATTAAATTATTTTGAATTTTTTTTGATAGTTAAATATTAAAATATAAATATTAATTTTTTTCCATTTGAATAAATCCATAGGCTTTTTTAGTCACTGAACTCATACCATGATGTAGGTGATATTTATAGATCACACAATAATAATAAAATTCTTGTTAAGAAATGAAATAACGTGTATAATTTGATTTTAATTTATAAAATGTTTATTTTAGTGAATTATGAATTCACAATAGACATAGTGTGTGGTCTATTTATTGAAAATTTATTCCATGGACTCCAAAAATGAACATTTTGGTTATCCAAATTGATTTATATTAGTATCTAGTTCTTACTGAAAAATAAAATACAAATAAGAAATGAGAAAAAAAAACTATAATTTATATGATTAGAATATTGATTTTACCCCTGAATTGTAGGAATCAAGAGGAATTTTTCATCTAATATTTTCTTTTTCAATGATGTGTTTTAGTAATATTTTTATTTTTAAATCTTTACGAATTCCAAAGAATCTTTTTCTATAGAAATGATAGCGGGATTAATGATTCTGAATTAAGATTCATAGGGTTTTCCATTTATATAGTAGTAATATATATGCATGTATAAAATATTAATATCTATTCAATGTAATGAATCATTTTAAAAAAAATAGATTATGAAAATGCACATCATGTATGTATTAACAAATGAGACTCCCAACCATTAAATTTTTATATTCTCATTTTTACTATTGTGACTAATTATTTCTGTAATAGAATCTCTAAATATGTCTTCTTCATATCCAATGTAGTATATATTTCCATATTTTAATGTTTTATATGTATGAAATTGTAATTTTAATATATGTGTCTTTGAAACTGGTGGGGTGAAGGTACACTCATAAGGTCCTTTAAATTTCTTGGATTATCCACTATATTTTTTTGACTTGACCTACTATTTCCCCTTTTTTTTGTCTACCTATAATACCATACCTCATTTCATACATTTTTCATCAACTATTATATGTTTTCATTTGAAAACAATTGTAAAGAATATACCAATATCTCTATATAATACTAGACAACCATTCTATAAAAGATCTAATGGCATTATTGGCTATTGTAGAATCCAGATCATTAAGAAAATAAGGAAACTCAGTGCTTGGATTATGATCTACTTCAATTCCCCCTATCACATGATATTTTGGTAGTTTTTATTGAGGATTATGTCTCATGGGATATTTTACACCATACCCCTCACAATAACGTGATTCATGGGTATTGATAGATATAAATCAAATAAAATTTTACACAATAGAAATTTAGTAATGAAACTTTATTAAAAGTTGTTTGATTCCAATATATCATAAATATTTATGAAAAAATTTACTACCTTAGGTAAGGCATGAATTTGAGTAGAATTCCTAGCCACAAAGATAGTGGGGTAATATGGCTCTTCTTGTACTGATCATTGTTCCACCACTAGTTTTTTTAATCCATTCACATATAATGGTCTACCAAAACTTACCTACAAATAATATCTTATAGATAATTTATCAATGCCTGCATGATTTTCATCATCTCATATGAATCTCATTTCGGCTTTTATTTCTTGAAATATGTCTGCTGTGAAACTATAAAACCTGCAACTCTAACACAACCATACAATTTCCGTCACTTTAAATCTACTTAAAGTAGTTATTCTTTAAGTAAAATAAATACCTATTCTTGTTTCTAACTTGTAAAAAAATGTATGAAAATAAATATATATTATTATATAATACTGTTAAAAAAATAAAAAATTACTATAATTTCATAATCAAACATGATTCTCATATTGGTTGTGTGTTTTTATCTATATGTTTTCCATCTTTATTTAAACAAGCCTCTTCCATATCACCTAATTTGGTATGTAAGTTACTTTGGATTATGATTCATCAAAATTCATATAAACAAAGTCACATGTGTTGTTTTATATCACATAAAACCTTTATTGTAGATTTAAAATACAAACCATTTTCATTTCATGTGAAACATACCCCATCCTTTATTTATTATGGGGGTACATTGGTTTTTCTACTTATTTCTTATTTTCATCACTCTATTTATGTTTCATGAATTAATTTTTTTGAATCAAGGTGGATAAAATAAAGAATTTAAAATAATATATTACCGACTAAAAATCACCTGAAATGATTCCTCATCACTGTGACAAATGAAATATTCTTATGTTTCTTTTTTTATAATTTGTTTATACATAACTGGTGGCTAGGGGTTTACTTTTCCCTAAATATCCCTAATATGATTATTTGTAAGAAGTATTAATAAGCCTCTATTATCTTTTCTAGTTACCATTAATACATAGTTATTATCACAATAATCTATAATAAATGAAATTTTTAAGGGATAATTAAATCTAAATCAACGTCTTATTGTATTATTTTCAATAAAATATAAAAATTATATTGTAAAATTAGTTTAATATCTCCCAAAATTGTTTCCCTCAATATAGGCTTGACATTGTTTCATGAATTTATATCAATTGGAAAATAAATTCTCATTGTTACCCCTATGTCACTAATGAAAAATGACTTGTTGGGGTCAAAAAGTTGACCGTGTTGATTCCATCAAATCTAAAATTTTAAAAAACAATTCATTCCTTAATAATTGCAGTTTACATGGTGATTCTACATCATTATTTTTTTTTCAAAAACATGTCTTTGATATCCTATTAATTCCATAGTTTCAACATCATTCATGTCTTGTTACTTTGTATTAATAGCATTAGTATGTGGAGAATTCATTATCTTCATGATTAGTCAAACATTTAATTTAGGTTATGTAAATGTGGTAGAGAACATATAATATTATGAGTAAAATCATAGTATATTAAAAAAAACTTTAATCTATTCATTGAACTCACTTTTTTCATTAAAGGTTTAAGGAATTTGGATCCTTATCGAGTATACAAATCCCATCCTTGTGCCCCCCTCTAACAGATGACACACTATCCACATTAGGACCACTGTAATGTGATTTTTATCTCTAAAGAAAGAGTCATCATCAATTGAATTTTCATATAACCCCATAGTTTTTCTAGTATCCAACAGAACAATTGACTAATTATTGTTTATTAGATCTTGGACATAATATACTATCACTAATTGTGATTCCATTATGAAAATTTATTGCTTATACCCTTACAGAATGAAATTAACCATCATAAAGTCCAATTCAATGACTTTCAATACACTCCTATTGTCAGCCCATTTTCAATGGAAAATCTACACTTGGAATGTTGTATAATCCAATTCATATATATGGTTGATGATTCCAAAACATTATATTTTTACATAAATTGGATTTAAATGCTTGGAACCAGATTCATGGACCAATTCTACCACAAGTGTAACCCCTCTTTTTTTCTTAAGTTTACTATGTTCATATTATTCCATTATATATAATGTATAACCATTAATTAAAAAAATATTGTAAGATATAAAATTTACATTTATCCCCCTGGCCCACCATCAAAGTCATTCGACAATTGAATTCTAATTTATTGATAACCCTTTTTAAATATGATCTTATAACCATCAAATAAAATATTAACTGTGTATATTTGATATCTATCTTCCAGACCCTGATGAATTCAAAACTCTAAATAGTACATTTTGGGTTTTAACCTATAGATAAACCTATACACTATTATGTAAAATGTAAAGGTTGATCTTGCTCCTACTCTTTAATGGTAATTGTAACAACATCTCTTTCATAAATCCGTTCACCTAGAAGGTATCCATTGTCATGAGATTTTTGGAGATCAATGTTATAAACATCTGATCAATAATCAATACATAATTCAACAGTAACTTTAATAATATATATCTTTGCAATAAAACCTCTAAGATAACTTTGATTCTTTATGTACCCTTTAAATATCTTCACTACTGTTCAATGGGTTACATTCATCTGTAATTAATAGGAACACATATTTTAATCTCTCTAACCAATTAAACCATCAAGTGGACCATTATATCAATAAATTATAGTTTTAAGAACTTATCTCATTCATATAATGTGACTATAATATATTTATTCTTGATTGAAAACTTCTCCAGGTCAAAAACATTACTGCATATAGCATTGAAAAAGAAGAAAAGTTGTGTCAATGTATTTCATACATTTTTAGATTAAATTCAACATAAAGAGAAATGTGTTAAACCTTGCATAAAAACATGAAAATCATTTGATTTTCGACCCTATAACTTAAAATAATTCATGGAAACTATATTCATGATATTTGATAAATATCCCTATGGAACATAAAAACCATTAAGTAAGTTGTAAAATTGAATATTGTTTTGTTTAGATAGAGTCTAATCTATTGGATGAAGAAAAAATCATCTTTTATATAGAAACCCTAACCTTTTACACATATCATTACATGATTTTAAGTTTAATAAAACATCATACTACAAGCCAAGGATCATGAAGTCTAGTGTCTTGGAAAACTAGGTACATAAAACTAAAAACATGGGACTAAATAAAACATTTCTTTAATTAATATTCATACAGAGCTCCTAACTTCCACTGTGCTCATAAATCATCAAAGAATAACCTGGTGCCCCCCTCCCGAAACATGTGTTCAGGTTAGGAATCACTACTTCTGTACAGTTTCTTTTGGATTTATTTATGAAACTAAAAACACCCAATGGTTCTATATATAAAGGGTCATGCTTTCCAAATTTAGGGGTTAGTTGGGTTTGTTGACCCATGATACTTAAGAACTCACATTCATCATGAGGATGGGAGGTTAGCCTCATCGCACCCTTTTGGGGGTGATTATTGCATACTCCGGGACTCTACTATATATTTAATATATGTTCATGAATCCTTATTAATTTACCAAGCATAATGTAGGTTCCATTTCATTTTTTCAATCAATTATTAGCATGTGTGGAATTCAGAATCATATGTATGTATTCGAGGTTCTTCATAAATAGAGGTATTTGTATGTATTTGAGGTTTTCCATCGATGGTATCCTCTCATATACTACTTATAGATTCTTTAGTCATTGTTATGATGCTACTGGTTTTTTAAGCCACTCAATGGGGCACTCTAGAATTTATCATCATCCAGGGAGACAAAAGTTTGTTTTGATGTTGGGATCATACCCATAAATGGGCTACCTATGTATCCTTGGGAAAGGAATCAAAATCCCTATAGTTCAGTTCTATTTAATGGGACAAATCATACTTTTTAAAGTCATGTGATAAGGACCGTACTGTAAATTGTAATTCCATGTGGTAAATACATCTAGGTGGAAGGTGCCTAGTCAATGCTTGGTGTAGATCTTATGCCTAAGTAGCACAAGAAACATGGAAAGAATATGAGTTTAAAAATTGGATTAAACCTTACTAGGAATATGGGTCATAAAGAATGGGTTTGGTTTGGAGTGTTGGGTTTGAACCTTAAGGAGGCTTATTACATATCCAACTTGGATGTGAATCAAATCCTACGTAGTTCAGTGAGTCTCACAGGGAGGTATGGCCCTTTGAGAGAAATAGGTTGGGGATTACTCCTAAAAAGGATTACCTTGTAACAGGGTCCATGAGAAATGTGTTATCTCATAGATATTAAAGGGGGGATTAATTTAGGGCCTAATCCTAAATAGGATTCCCAAACTAAGGGAAATATGGTTGGATTCCATAGGAGGATGCCCATTGAGCTCAGTCCCTAGTTGAACGTTTTCTACATATCATAATTATGGTGTCAATTAGAGTTCTCATAGTTTAATACAAGGGGTAGAATGTGTGGCTATTTCCATCATTACAAACCTCTAAGCCCATGTGAGTCATGCTTGGTGTGAGAAACAAGAGGATGTGAAAGATTCAACAAAGGCACACACTTTCTCCTCCACTAATTTAAGAGTCTGATCCCAAAATGAATGAAGCCAGTGCAATGGTGGATGAGGGAACAGAGCAATGAACCCTTAAACATGAAATAAAAGTGAATGTCGTTTGGTCTAGCTTGAAAGGCTAGGGGATTAATCGAGGAGGGATTCCCTTGGATGGATCCTAGGAGAGGAGGGATACTTTTCTTCTATTTAATGGAAAATAAAGTGCGATTATCACTCTCTCTATTTGGAACTGCAGGCTATTGATCTTAGAGATGAAAAGTGGAGGGTAGATTCCTATCCTTGGAATCCAATACCAGGAACATCCCAACATTGTCTCTAGAGTCAAGGTCCATGTGAATGTAGATATACAGACCAATAGACATCCCAAGGATCTTGACTCCCTTATAAGACAAACATGGGAAACATATGACTGTATATATACAATCCCAAATGGGAGACACACTGATATAAATTTTCCAAAGGTTTGATAAGTCAGGAGGTTTTGATGGAGGCTTCAACTTAGTCCCTTTCAGATAAGGGAACCAAGAAAAGAGATACCCTACCACGAGTGGTTTTAAAGAGGGTTTATAAGGTGATATGCATAGGTCCAGGGTGTAACTATGCAGCATAGCTCTACCACATAGGTATTTCACATAAGAGTTCCATGAAGGTCCTAGGAATGACTGAAAAAATGTGTAACATAGGATAAATAAGCCTATCAAATCTAAAAAATTACTACTAGTAAGACAACACTTGGGTGAGATTTAAATCTAAACACCTCGGTCCTCCTTTGGTGTCTTTGGAATAGCTGCGCATAGGTCCTTAAGGAATAGGCTGTGTGTAGTAGCTTATTCTTTATATAAAAAGGTCCCTTAATCATATGTTTTGTGTTTCAAACAATGAAATTATTTCAAAATTTATTATCCCATATAATTATCTATTCTGTCATGTTTTAGAGAGCTACCTAAGAAAATTTGGGGGACCAGGGAGATAGAGCTATACGATGGGAGATTCTAGAGTTCTTCCAACTTTTTATAGTCCTCAAATGGGGAGCCCAAGGGTTATATTTATAGGCAAGGAAGGGGGTTGGTTTAAAGAAGGTTTTCTATGGAGGTCGCCCATGTAGATCTTCAGCGTAGCTCCTCTACATAGGGGTAGAGAAATTATGATACCACATAGGTCTTATGTGTAGATCTACAACGTAAGTCTGCGGAATAGGGGCTACATACTAGGCTCTACGATCAGAACATTCGATGGTTTCCTGGATATGGAGGTGTGCTGTGTAGGTCCCTGATATAGGTGTCTAGCATAGGTCCCTTTCACTTTATGTCTTTTACATCCTTTAGATTATTCTTTGATACTTTAAAATATAAAAAGGACTTATTTATAATCTTTTTTCCTTCCTAAAGAGTGTCACCCCCCTTAGGATTGGATTTGATTGAAAATAGGGTTGAGTCCTAAGGCATGATTATGGAGATTTAATTATATACAGTGTAGGTCTGACACATAGCTACATCGTGTAGATTAGTGGAATAGATATGTCTCACTGGTCTATGGCATAATGATGTTTTACAGGTTGGTGATGTATGCCAGCGGTGTCTATAAATACCCATGTTCCTTTGCAATTTTCTTCACCCATAATCTCGTATTTTTTTGCTCTTGTTGCATATCCTGTTATTCCATCTTTACATCATTGTTCCCTCATGTTGGACCCTAGAAATTTTCACAAGGTAAAATCATTTGAGTGATAGTGATACATGGAAGGATATCTTCAAAGGACCTTCTCTAGGATCCTTGTCGAATGACCTATATAGATGAAATCATTGAAGGAGCTACGTGGATAATTTCCTTTTCCAAATTATTAAATTCCTTTTAGTTAAAATTTGAATTTTATTCGATAAAAATTCCAACTTAATGGGGAAAATTTGGTAATTATTTTGTAGGAAATGTCTCACATGATGAGCACAAATGAGGGAGCTAAATTTCGTTAAAATGAAATGATAAAAATTGTTAGACCAGACTATTACAACATTGTTGAGAGTACCCTCCATGGGTTGCTGAAAGGATTGATTAATACCAATGTGAATATCCATGAATCCATTATCTGACTCTGTATGGGCATGGGCTTATGAAATATATCCACATTATGGATTATAAGATATATTTTCAAAAGACTTGGTTTGTCCAACACTCTAACTATCATTGCATGAATATTTCTATAAAGGGTATTCCTATTAATGAGGGAATAATCCCTATTTGATGCATCCTACATCATAGTGGTTGTACTCCTGGTATGAAGAATCTTTTTTTAGATCTAAGGCCGAATTGATATGATTCAACCTTTCATGCTTCAAAAACAGATTAGTCTAATGGTTGGAAGGAACATTGGGACCTTCATTCTTGGAGAGTTAAACCTGAATGGATGTGGTAATTTTGGGTACACCAAACTCGTGAAGAATTTAGGAAATAACTAATGGATTTTCATATTAATGAAGAAATTTGGACAGGATAAACTTATGTTTTACATAAATGACTTCACTCCTGAATTACTGAGCTGATGGAGTCCGCAAAAAAATTCTTTCCACTTGACGCATAGTGAGGTTGGAATTAGTTTATAGGATATCTACCAAATATCTAGGGTTCCCATTTTTGGGGAGATGTATGATGAATTAATTCCTCCAACAACAACATGGGGTGATTCCAAGAGGACCCCAACATTGTCTCATGAATTATTCAAAATATCAAATAAATTTCTGAGAAAAAAGAAATATTCACATGCTAAGGATGATATCCACACAAGAGTGTGAATTGGAGCTTTTTTAGAACCAAAAAATGAGAAAGGTACTACCTATAGACGTCCAACCATTTTCCCAAATATGGATAAATAGGGTATTTTCGGCACATATTGTCCCACATTGGAGAGAGTTGACTATATGAACTGGGGTTATAAAGTCATGTTTGATATTGATGAAAATGTATGCTTAGCCAGATTCCTTACCATGTGGCTAAGCATTTAATTACTTCTAGTCTATGATTTTATTGGTGGTGTAAGGACAAAGACTTTTTTTATTGCATACAAGTTGGTAGTGGGGAAATATATTGGGTTATAAACCCTTGTAATAGAACAAATCTATCACCCCCAACTACATTTGTACAATGTGAAGGCTCCATTTAGACTTGAAGGGCCATTTCAAGTGTTGTGGGGCTAGATTACAGTACATTTTTTCATATCCAGTATTGAATTCGGTTAGAATCCCCAATGGTCGATTTACCCCATTTTCTCACCAATTCAAATGTATTAAAAATCAATCACTTTTCCTCCCATGTATGTTAGGCATGAGAAGCATCCATTGGTATCCTGAAAGTTATGGATTTTTATGGCTTTAGAGAAATCCAAAATGTAAATTATGCTACCTCTTTTAGATGCACCAATTGTATTAGAGGCTGGATATGCTAAATCTTGGTCTTCTTCATACCCTTAGGGGGCTTTAACAAAAGGAATATATCAGGTAGCATCCAAAATAACTATTTTTCGTAGAAACTATGGAAAAAGGTATAAAGCCAAAGATGATTTAGAGGTTTAAGAATCTTTAGAACCTTCAAAAATTCTTTGTAGAAAATCCACCAAGAAGACTAAGGACAAGAAAACCATGCCTCCAGCACTGAGGCAGTCTTATCACCATCATCAAAAAGTGGTTACCGTCCTATCTACTGATTCTTATAAAGAATAAGGGAGGATTAAAAAGTTCTCCCAATTAGAGGGCGTTGAGTTCTCTCCATAGCCTACTAAATCAAAACCAAATTATGCGCGGCCTTTAGATATCCAGTACTGGGAACGCTTGAATCGTGAACTTAGGGATGCATGGGAATTTCTCCAATCTGACCTTCAAATACCGGATGTGGATGATATTAGAGAAACCTCTGATTGTCATCTGGATAGAGATTTGGATAAATTATAGGAGCATGTCATAGAGCCGGAGACCTTTATATATGAAATCAATGATAAAATACCGGCCTCAAAACAAGTATCTGATATGATGGATCGAGGGATACATGAAGGGGTAATTTCTAACCCTAAAGAGAAATGGGACATTTATATTAATACTGAGAATGTATTTACCTTTTATTTTGTTTCAATTTTTCTTCACTATCCATCATCTTTAATCTTGATGGGATTGTATTTTTCAGCTTTAAATTAGAGAAGGAACCTTAGGAAGGGTTCTTGAGTCACCAAAATACAAACCCACAGGCACCCCTATTGATACATTGGATGAAATACTTGGGTTTCTAGAAATTTCTCCAGGAGGGAAACCCATTATGGAGGTAATGGAGATAGAAAATACTCAAATGATACCTTAGGTTTCTACTGTCAAGAGGAGTATTTAAATCATCCACTATCTTATGAAAATAAATGCAAGAGAGCATTGGGATTGATCCAATGTGTACGTTAAAAAATTAAATATTCGTGTTGTCCTCTACTATTATAAATTTCTTTATACACCTTGGTGACCACATTAATCTTATCACAGGATCTGCATCTCTTTCTTCTTTTAAGGTATTAAAAATTGGTCCTTCAAGGGATGAAGAGGAATGTCCATAAGGAGTAAAAATTCATGTTGATGCATCTATTTCCTTAATAGAATAAGTACCAAGGGATGTGGCTACATCTTCTTCTATTTATAATGATATAGAAAAGGGTCATGGTAATATCAAATGCATTTATTCTAGGTATCACATGTTGTATCTTACATTCTTTTCTCTATAGTATTTCAGATCAGTTTCCCATACCGATGGATCTTGCGATAATCAATGCTGATATACCTACTGCAACAGAAATAATGAATAAAGATACTAGGAAATATAAGGTAGATATTGGTGCTGATCCTTACTTGGAAAGACCTAATGACATATCCCCAGTTAAATAATTGACAGAAAAAATGTTAGTGGAGTCAATTTGGGCATCGACCAACATTTTTTGTATACCTTAAAGGGTGATAATTTTATAACATACAAAGCTACATACATAGAAATGATGGATTACCTTAATCCAAACACTGATATTACAGGTTCCATCAAGGTGTTTGGGGACTTCCATGAGGAATTGAAAGGATGTAATTTCTCATTATTGAATTTTTCATGCATAATTGTTCTTTTATTTGATACATCATATTAAAAATTAATTTATGTAGCCTTATCTATAAAGAATGTTGCAAAGTCCCTTCAAGATCAAGGAATCCCACTCTATCCTGCTTCTGTTGAAGAGACACCAACTGAAAATCCAACATTGGGAGATGCTCAAGAGACTATGGTTATAGAGGCTTAGCAAGCTTAGGTGAATTCTACTCCTCAAGAAGTACTTGCTCAAATTAATGAAGTTAGGAATATTGGGGAGAAATATACTCAAGCATCCAACTTATTATCTGGTAAATGTCATTGACTCTCTTGATCATGTTTCATTCTGGTTACACTTTTGAAGATAACAATAATTATAATTCACCATTTAGGGATATTGGATCCCATGGTTAGGTCCAAATGGGAATCCTCTGCATTGGCTCAATCAACAGTGGAGTATGAAGCCCCTGCTACTTCGAAATGAGCATATCCAAGAACTTCCGTGAGTGATTTGATTCTAGAATTTGTTCCACCTCATGGTAGTGATTCTAATTTAGACTTAGATCTACATTGTGCTCTCAATATTACATGGAAGAAAACATGGTGAACCATTTGGGATGTAATATTTGAGAATCCTTTGGGCGAGTTGCCTTCATATTTTGGCTTACTTACAACAATTTTTATCATACTCTGATTTTTTTGAATTTGATTATCATAAAGTTTATAATACGATGAAAGAAATCATTTGTCGGTGGGAGTAGGAACAAAAATTGCAGTAATATCTTTCAAAGGCCAAACTACTCACCAATGTTGAGATTTTTCAAGCCGTAGTATCTGAGGAAGAATCCAACCATATAAAAAAAGCATGTGGAATTTAATCGTCAAATTAAGGAGGAAACAAAGGAAATGTTACATCTTCAGCCAAAAATGAATACTGTTAAAAATAATCTTGAGCAACTGAACCAATCATTAGGAGAATCCCGATTATAAGTTATAAATGCCATTTTAATTTCCAAAGATGCATTTTGTCAGGCCAAGGAGGCTGAAGCTACTCAACCGATTAAGATTAAACAAGCGGTTGATAGGGTCCATGAGGCTATTCAAAAAATAAAGAGTCAAGCTGAAATATTTTTTTAATAGATGATATAGAGACTCCATTATGTGGATGTTCCTCCAATTTTCTATATAAATGAAAATTATTTTTTCTCCAATAATATATATGTCTTTATCCCTGTTTTCTATCTATAATTGAAAAATCAAAGCTGATTTTCATAACATGATATTTTTATGTTAGATAATCATAAATACATTAACAGGTACATGGTCACTTTAACTTTTATCTAAGCCAAGGGTACTAGTGATCATAGTTTTACTATTTCTAGGGTGATATGGACAAACCCAAAAACTTTGTGTCTTTTTAATTTTTATTACTCAATATTGCCTAAACCATACAAAGTGTAAGTCTAGTGATCTGAGACTCGACTTTTTTCCAGAGTTCCCTTTGTAGGTTTTCAACCTGCTGAGTGTTGCATCTCCTTTAATAGGAATTTTAAAGTAATGAATTTCAGACTAATAATGCTAATGTTTTAGGTTGAATAACTTTGACCACGAATTTTGAGATTAAAATTTAATCAAAGATTGATGGGTAGAAACATCCCAATATTTTCTTAGATAATTCCCAGGGGAATCTTGAATCATAATTTTATTGATTTCTTTTATGATTACCAAATATATAATTTGAATTATCATAATAGAGAAGGTATACTCTAAGAACAATGTTATCACTATTTGACAAACCAATTATGGGGGTTGTATTATGCAGGGCCAGCTAAGGCATGTGATGCATAGCCAAATAGTGGCATCTTTTAACTGACAGGCCTGTTATGTAGGAAACTTATGCAAGTACACCTATGGGAATGTAATGCATAGTCATGAAAAAGAGATATCAATAATTCTAACATTTTATTATTTATAAATAAATGGGGTTAAATTTTGGATGTCTCAAGACCACAGTGGGTGGATTTTCCAAGGAAAGGTATTTGAGAGTATAAGGGGTCATCCGTGCCGATATAAAGCATGAATGAGGAACCACTCCTGCATGAATTTGGTGTACAATGGAGGTTATATTTTTTAGAAAGGGATTTTATGATATTATTCTATGTAGTTTAAAGCCATGCAGTAAGGACCTTATGCTATGTAGTTTCAAGTTAGGTAGCAAGGGAATTGGGGGCTGTGCGGTTTCAATTCATGCAGCAAGGACATTAGAGGGATTTAATTTAAAGTCCTTAGCTTTTACCAAAGGTTTATGAGTTTCTAATTACATGTTAATATATATGGAAACACCCTACCATGTTCAGGTATGGAAATGAATAATTGTAAACTGTGATTTGGGAATTTATGGATCCGAAGAATGGAATGGGAAAAGGGATAAAGGAATTTTGGGGAAGTCTTTTCCAAGAATGAAGTTACCACTATTTGATGAACCTGTTATAGGGAATGTATTATGCCAAGACAATTGGGGAATATGGTGAATAGACAAACATTAGAATCTTTTGACTGAAAGGCCTGTTATGTAGGCAACTTATGTAAGGCCACCTATAGGCACATACTACATAGTCAAGCAAAAGAGATCTTTGGTATCATACATTATTTTGCTAAAAGTTGAATAAAGTTTATAGAGATTCAAATTTTCCAAATCACAGAGTTTGGTTTATGGGGAAATGTAATTGAACATAGAAAGAGTATTTCCAATCATTATTTCCAATGAAATGAAGGAGTATACTTTCTAAAAAGGTCTGATCTGAATGTAGTAAATATTGTGTCTGTGGTTTTTTAGTTCATATGACTTGGACCAAAATATCATGGAAACAATGGATGATATATGGTTAAATTATCTAAGGTTATTTCAATATGATTTGATCACATAGAGAGGGAAAATTAATAAACCACGGTCTTAGAGAGTTTCAGGTTAAGTGAAAGGATATGGGAAAAATATACAATGGATAACAGCTTTAAAATACAGGTTCTTGTATATCATCATCAAATTTTGAAGGGGAAAAAAGAGGCTTCTACCAAGAACAAAGTTATTACTATTTGAAAACCCTGTTATGGGGACTTTATTATGTTGGGAAAGCAGAGGCATGTGTTGTATAGCCTAATAGTGGAATCCTTTGGCTAACAAGCCCATTATTTAGGAAACTTTTCTGCAAGGCCACCAAGGGGAATATGTTACATATTCAAGAAAAAGAGTTCTCAAGTATCAGAAATTCTACCACCATAAACTGAAGAAAGAATATGAAGATCTGAAAATATTCAAGATTAAGAGTGTGAAATGTAAAAGGTGCAATGTGAAATGCACAGAAGAAATATTTAAATCAATATTGGCCATGAGTTTTGATTCCCTTACATATATCTAACTCATATGTATAATGGGAATATCTTTTGTTTCCTTAGTAGGTTCTATAAGGAGATGACCTAAAATAAAGGGCTTCTACATGGATTTTTAATTGCGTGTGGGAGATAGAGAATTTTCTTTTATCCCATCGCTGGAACTAAGATCTAAGTCCTAGTTTTCACTACGTATCTCAATAGGATGAGAATCAATCTATACATATTTTTTTTTAATATCGTGCAGTTTAAAGCCATTTTGAAAAGTCATTAGGGGATTTGATATAAATAGAATTTGAATCTCCTCATGTAGATCTAACTTGTACATGGGAGAGAAGAGGCCTTATCACATCAATCTATAGTTGGGCCCATGATTTAAAGTCTTTACTTCACTACGCATCTCATATAAATAAGAATCCAGCCACTTCCCATGCATTTTAACATTTTGTGGTTAGGACGAAGGTGAACTGTAATGAAATTAATACATATATCATTATAATGATAATCAAAACACAAGTAGTTTTTTATAAGATCGTACAGTTTACCATCATGTGATGAAGATATCAGTTCCATATTTTATGGTCTTACATCTAAGACCATTGATAACCCCAAATAAGAATTGAGATACCTTATTTATGTAGAGAATCTCGTTACCCAATTCCTAAGACCACGTGATCTATGCTTCGTGTGAGAAACAAGGGTTAGTAAAAAGGTTTCTTATCTAAAAAAATGTATGAAAATTGAAGAATAAGGGTATGATAATTATATGGTGGCTGACTGAGGTTATAAGACTCAAGCATCACTATGTATCTTGCTGAAGCAAGAATCAAGCCATGCGTAGTTCTTGAGACTATTTCCCATATCAATCAAGTTTTGACATGGGGAAGAGGAATTTTTTTATTTAATTTCTAGGCTGATGGTGGGGCCTAAATTTAGAAGTCTAAGAATCACCATGTATTTTATTAAAACAAGAATCAACTTACAAGTCTTGTAAGAAGTCCATGTACAAATTTGATTTGTGTATAGGTAAAAGAATGAGGGTTTTCTTTCATAAAATTGTGACTGGACCCAAGATTAGAGATTTGGGTGTCACTATGTATCTCATATGGATGAGAATCAATCCACACGTAGTTATTGAAACATTCTATATATAGGTTTGATTCATACACATAAAGAATAAAGGGTCTTTTTTGTCATGGTTGGGCCCAAGATTGGAGATCTAGGCATCACTATATATCTCATATGGAATGAGAATAAATCCAAACATAGTTCTTGAAAAGATCATTCCCCACACCAATTGGGTTTGATGTGAGAGATGATATTTTTAATGCATTCTATAATAATAGTTAAACTTAAGATAGAAGATGGTATGGAGATCAAACCATGTATTCTGGAAGAGTACTCTGTATATATTTGGTTCATACACATGAGTAAAATGGGAAATAAATTTCATTTTGGTTACAGATGGGCCCAATATTAGAGATCTGGGCATCACTGCATATCTCATTGGAATGAGAATCAAGCCACATGTAGTTCTTGAAAATATTATTCACTATGAAGATCATAATCATAAACACATGGAATGGGTGAATTTTTTTTGTTATGGTTGGGACCAAGATTAGAGATCTAGGCATCTCTATGTATCTCATTGGAATGATAATCAATCCATGCGTAGTTCTTTAAAATTGGTCTCTCTGAAGATCTGATTCAAACATGGGGAGAAATAGGACTCATGTTCCACTAAAGAGTAGTAATGATGTGAGTAATGCTTGCACATGAAAGCTACTCATTTTTTAAAGAACCACAAGGAATTAAAATTTGTGGTATCTTGGGGTATTTCTTAATAGTGAATGAAGGAGATGTTAATGGTATAGTTTAATGTTGTGTAGAGAGGAAAAATGATGTCATGCAGTTTAACATCATGAGACAAAGACAAAGATGGTACACATTTTAACGTCGTACAACATGGATGCATATAATTATTATGCAGTTTAATGTCAGGCAACTAAGACATTGGTTGTTATGTATTTTATCATCATAAAACTAGGAAATACTTTGTGTGTTTATATAAAGTATTTCTTTAGGAACCTTTCATTGGTTGGGGTTTTAATAAGTTCTCTATCCATTCAGAATAGGGAATAATCTCCATTAGAGTAGACATTACGTATGGAATATGGTCCTTCCCACTTTGGCTTAATATTTTGAGGCTTCTTTCCTGGTATATTCAAAGTCATGAGGAATAATACCAATTCTCCTTGAAGAAATGAGTGTAGGTGAACTTTCTAGTTAAAATCTCATGCTATTCAGTTCTTATAGACATCCAAGTGATGCAAGGTATGCAATCTATTTTCATCTAATAATTCAAGATCATAAAATCAATTTTGATACTATTAATATATAGATAATTGGTCATATATGTAAATTTTAAGTGAAGGAAATTGAATTTCAATAGGCAGAACTGCTTCTGTTTCATATACCAATGAGTATAGATTTTTCTATGTCGCAGTATGGGTAATAGTTCTGTAAGCCCATAAAGCATGAAAAAGTTTATCAATCCAATATTTTTTATCTTTATCCACCATTTTTGGAGTATATTTTATAGTGTATTGTTGAAAGACTCTATTTATCCATTGGACGCTGCATGATAGCAAGACGAATGGTTGGATTTGATATGATACTCCTTATATAACTTCTTTACCTAAACAGAACAAAAATTGGTGACATTGTCTGTCAATATGATATAAGGAACACAAAATATGGTAATGATATTAGCTTTGACAAATATAATAATGATTTTGGCCCCGAATTCCTTGAGAGGTATTGGTTCATCCCATTTCGAGAATAAATCGGTAGCAGTAGGAATATACTTGAACTACTTACCCGAAGCTAGAGGATAAGGTCCTACTATATCCATTCCCCATGTAGAAAAAGGCTAGGAGTATTTAGCTGTATATAAAAACTTTTGGGGTTTATGAATGAAGTTATCATGCACCTGGAAGGGATTAAACTTCTTAGTAAAATTCTTTCAATCTTGTTTCATAGAAGGAAAAAGTATCCAAGCCTTCAGATTTGATTAGAAAGCCTATGCCCAGACCGGTGAGCACCACCGGATCCTGCATGTATTTATTTCATGATAGTTGTAGATTCATCCCCATCAATGAATCAGAAAATAACACCATAAAATCCTCCTCTATAAAGGATATTCTGATGATCTGGGCCATCATAGATAGTGAAATTAACTACTCATCGTCAGATCTGCTCTCTTTTAATTTTGTCCAATTGGAGTACCCCATTATGAAGATATTATATGATGGGTTTCATACATCCCATGGTATGACCATATGGATCAGAAATGGGACTAATTTCATTGATTTCCTTTGTTTTTATTTGAACAAAAGGTGAAACAACTCGACGATGAGCAATGCTAATGATTGTTTTATCCCGATTTGGATCTGCCAAGGTTATAGCTGCATTTCCAATGCATCATCTTGGACATTTTTTGACCATGGGACATAAGATAATGTTGGATTTGATGTAAATTCTAGCATTAAACCTAAAAAATAATCACACATGGGAATTATTTCTTCTTTTCTGATGGTTTAATCCCCATTGATTTGTTTGATTACCAATTCTAAATCACCCTTCACCTCTAGGTAATCCACTAGTAATTGGAGTACTAATTACAAGCCTACAATGAGAGCTTGATATTCTGCCTCATTGTCGGTACCACCTTTTGATAACATAAAGGAATTTGGAAACACTTCCTTCTTGGGGAAAATAAGCCAAATTCTTAACCCGATTTTTTTGAGTTTAGGGTCATCCATTCTCTTCAATGTTGGACTTCTGGAAGCACCATCAAAGTACATTTACAATATTTGTGGAAATTCTTGAATAGATAAGATTTATTCATCTAGAAATTCATTATTAAATGTTGTCTCTTCTGTATATGTGTAACACCCCAATATTTCATAGTATGTACTTCTTCAAAACAATTAAATAACTTGCACTACACGCAACACTGAGTTCAAGAACACCGTGAATTACCAAACAAGCCGTTCAAAAGAGTTTATAAATAGTATTAACTAAATTTTGAACTTTATAAAATCTTTATAATTTTAGAATCCATATTATGAGTTTCTTAGACATAATGTAAGAACAAATTCATTTTTTTCAGATAAAAGAAGTATTTTTCAAAAATGCACTTTTACCAACTTTTAATAGTGAACCCTTTTTAAATCCAATATTTTAAACTTTTATATATTCAATTTGAATAAAAAAATTTATTCTTTATAATGGGGATATCAAAAATTTACAATGTAACACCCCAAGATTCCACGGTATGCCTCTCTTTGAATAATATAGTAGCGTGTGTTGTACGCAACTTCGAGTTCTAACACACACTACAACCAATCAAAGTAGCCGTTATGAATAGTAATACACAATTTTTAAAATTTTATAAATTTTATCTCTCAAAATGGACTTCATTTTTTGGATTTGGAATATCTAATTTAGTCTAGGGTGAAATTTTGGTACTTTTCGGATAACTTTTATATTTTAATGAATAGTGAAAATTACTAAATATTAATTAAAAACAAATTTTTTAATCAAAATAATTAGTAGTGATAAATTATGAATTTGAGTGGTTTTAAAGTATATTTAGAATATATTTTTACCATTTAATACAATTTTGGTCATTGGACATAATTTCAAAAATAAACCAGACATAAACAAGTTATCAATCTTTTGATAGTTATTATATTTTATTACACGCTTTTTGTTTTGACAGCGGGAATTAATTTTAAATTAATTTCTGCCACTTCTGTGTTTTGAAATTGTAAAAATGGATTACATATTTGGAATCAGGATCTCCAAATTTTTTAAATAGGTAACTTTTATTTTTATACATTTTGAATAATTACTTTGGTAAATATTTTATTTACCATGGTTAAAGGGTAAATCCGGTAAATAAGGGTTAAAAATAATATTATAATAATAATAAATTACCCTAAAACGTGTCCTAACATTATTGGTGGATACATGTACGACCAGGGGCATCTTTGGGTCGATTTTGGGACCCCATGGAGCCACTTGTAGGTGATAGGGACACTTTATATTAATTAAGTTAAAGTAAATACAAAAATGACATAAGCTTATATCTTTTAGAAAGACAATTTTTACATAGGGTTATATATGTTATATTTTCGATTATAAATATTCATTAGAAAGATAAAAAGATTTCCTACATAATTTTATTTTATTTATAATTTTTAGAAATTTAAAAGGTAAAAATATATATGACACAATAATGATGCAGTATTTTCATTATTAATGAAAGAATCAAATAATTAGTATTATAAATGTTAAAATAAATATAATTTGAACGTTTTGATGACATACACAAATTTTATTGGTTAAAATAACATGTTATGTTTTCTTAAATGAATAATTTTAGAATTAATAAAGTCTTTAAGACTTTAGAAAAAATAAATTATTGAGTAGTGTCAAAATTGACATAAATGAGTTTTAAAAAAAAATATTTTATTATTAATTTATATTATATTCCTAAAAATCTAAGGTTCGGACAAAGGACTTATATCATTATTGGTGTATCATTAATGGACTACTTTGGGGTATCTTGGATGTATATAGTAAGTTTATTAACTATATATTATAAAAATACAAAGTGACATGGTAAGTGTTAATCTAATTAACCAAATGTTAAAACTAAAAGATAAGGTTAATATAATGACTAAAACTTGTATAAAATCTATTGGTTGAAATTATATAGACCCATCACCACCTTATACTTTGAATAATAAAATTTTGAGCCATTATAAACCGAATTTCAATTTATTATAAATTAATACTTTAAGTTTTTCCTAAAGAGCCCCTCCTCCCCCTTATAAAAGGACCCAACTTATAACCATTTATTCACACCTTCAAAGCCTTTTGGTTCAGCCAAACTCTACCCAAATTCTCTCTAAACTTCCCTCAATTAACCCTAGAGGCCTTAGTTTGATCAGAAATCCATCCTAGTTATCCCTTTTGATCAAATCAAAAGGAAGAACCCGAAGAAGAGGTAATGTTTTCACCACCCTCTTTCAAGTTCCTTTCTTCTTCAACTTCTTCTTTCTTTGTTATTTATATTATAAAATAATAAATCCAGTATCCCCTATATAATGTGATGTTATTGTAAATATGGTACATCCATATTCATTATTCTATCCATCATTTGAATGACATTTCACCATACGTGCGTACGTACGACTTACCGTCTCCACGTCGTGGTGTAATTGTTATTCAATACATTATTATTTGGATGGGTATAATAATGATGTGTATTCGATGTAAATAATAAATATAACATTATAAGGATTCTGTATATATGATATACCATCCAATTATATATTATTTTAATATCAAAAGAATGATATTTTCGCTCGTGCGTATGTACGGATTACCGTCTCCACGACGCGATGAGATTCATTTCCAAGTTCACCATTCATCGACGATTATAAAAATATATATTACTAATAAGTATGTAATATATGACATAATAATGCTACTGTAAATATATATATATTTATATATATAAGTATGTATGTACTTACATATATCTTATTCACTTACTTCCGTTCAATACTATATGAAAACAGAAACATCGTTTATGCGTACGTACGGACTACCGTCTCCTTAAACGGTGTTTTCCATTTCATATATATGTCTATTATAAATATTTATATTCTAAATATATATGATATATTTATCATGTTTTATATTCTGGAAGTATTTACATCATGATCTATGTGATACAATCAAGAGTAACAAGTTAAAACACGTACGATAAAGAAAGCGATTATTACCCGAAATGTTAATTTAACATGGAAATTATTATTAAATGGGTAGTATAAAGTCATAAATGAATCATTTATGATTTAATAAATATTAATATGGTTCTGTTATAATTTAATAACATACTATGATCTTCATACAGAAGGTTAAATGTAATCTCGACTAAAGGAAAGTGCAAGGTAAGGGGTTTTCATCTCACTCCTTATTCCCGTGAGATTCATGCCATATTTCCACTATTACCTTTTATGTAATGTATGTACTGCCCATATTTGTTTTCTTTGTGTAATACACTTTAATTTATTTTTATTTACATATTCATTGTACGATACCTCTTTCATGGGTTGTATTTTTCATAAGTTACCAAATTGGTAAGGTTTAATTTCACAATCTCTTTATTATCCGAGGTTGTTTTTACTTAAGTATCTACTGGGACATATTTATTATCCATGTCCTTGTTTTATGAAAGAGTTTTAAAAGGGGTTCTTTTAAGGGACTTGTTTTACTAGAACATCATTTCAAATGTTTTAAATATTTATTCTTCTAAATCTTCCTCATTTATGTCCATGTATTCAAAATGGTTTTTAAGGATTTTTTTATATGGAATTGAATGTTTTTAAAATGATAATTCCTTTCAAAATTTTCAAAGTGGAATGGGAAACTTTGATTAAAAAATGTCTTTAAATGACTTCTTTTCTAAATTGTGTGACGTTTAAATGTTTTCATGAAAAATGTGTATTTCTCTCAAAGAGTTTTACAAATCATTTTCATACATTTCAAGATATTTAATAGATTTTAAACTTGTTTTGAAGTTGATTTATCATGATAAAAATCTTCCATATTGTGTTGAAGGTTTTTGGGATATGTTTGACTGTGGATGTGATATTCTTATACCATTCATGGTTTATGGGTAAAGTATTGACATTTCGTATGCTAGTTTTAATACGAATGTTTATGTTATATTTCATCCACTTTTTAAGATGAATGTGTTGGACTAGTATGTTCCGGGTTGGGGTCTGGTTACAGCAGACCCTCCGGGTTGGTGTCCGGTTATTAGAGGCACTCCGGGTTGGTTTTTGGTTATTAGAGGCACTCCGGGTTGGTGTCCGGTTATTATAGGCACTCCGGGTTGGTGTCCGGTTATTAGAGGCACTCCAGGTTGGTGTCCGGTTATTAGAGGAACTCGGGGTTGGGTTCTGGTTATAGTTAGCCCCTAGGTCTTGGCACGAGGCCTTGAAAAAGAAATTAAACTTCAGAATTATGCATTCTATCATTATGAAAGTGGTTAGTGATACTGCATGTGATTATTCGACTAGTAGAATATCCATGTGAATAAGTAAATGGAATTATTTCATTTTAATTTTTCCATATTATGCTGAAGTTCAATTTTAAAAGGCTATTGTTTTAGTTATACATTGCCTTAAATGTTTATTCTTATTTATGAAAGTTTACGCTGTATTTCTTAGCCTTACTGAGAATTTGAGCTCACCCCTTTATATGTTTTATTTTTCCCAGGATTCCAAGAAGTGTATTGTGATTGATATGCAGGGTTAAGCCAAGGGAATAATGGGGTTCATAAAGATTATTTGTGTTGTTTTGTATATCTTAAAGTGTAATGTAACATTCATGTATGTAATATATTTTCCAATAATGATAAAATAATCTGTCATTCGGGACTTGATTCCCTGTAATCATGCCAATGTATTAAAATAATGCAGCGACTCTGGGTAACTGGGTTCGGGGCGTTACAGTTGGTATTAGAGGAAGTTTAGAAATAACCTTGGAAACTAGATTTAGATAAACTATGATTAGAGAACATAGCCCTAAGATAGAATTTGAGGATTAGTATAGAATAACTTCCTAGAATTTTGGTATTGTAGAGATTTTGTGAGTTTTCCGAGCAATACATCCCTGTCTGGATACGAGCAGGTAGAGGCGGCTCTCGCACAGATGTACCTAGGGGTAAAACCCGAAAACACCACATTGAGCTAGACTCGAACGGGAACTGGTGAACAACAACGGGCCTTACTGCACTCCTGGTTACGACATTCCCAGGGGATATGCTTAGGATAATTCTTATTTTATTTAAAAACCATTATGAAGTGCTTATGAGTATATACTTACTCAAATAAAACATATTTATGATTATGGATTATATCCATAAACTGTTTAATTTATATTAAGTGTTTCACAAGTTCAGGATTAGGTATTTCTATTCATAAACTAATCTAGTTTAAGTCATTGTTTAGAAATGGTGCCCAGTAGAAGGAATGAGAACTCCAACAATACACATGATCCAAAGAGCAAGAAGGATCATATCTTTCATGGTCCTGAGCTAGAATTTAGAAGGGAAATAGTCTCCCACGTATTATCATCATATGAAGAAATAATATCATGTGTTGATAAGATAAGTAAAGAATTTTTGGAGTCCTATAGCTTTGAAGGGAAGCCAGGGAAGAAAAGGATGATAGAGAGAAGGACATATAAAGGGAAAAAGGTAAAGAAGGATTTTTCCATATGTGATAACTGTAGAAAGAATCACCTTGGAAAATTCTTGAAGGGAATGGGAGTATGTTATAAGTGTGGAGAAAAAGGACACCAAGTATGTGACTGCAAGTGTAAGAAAAAGGTTTCAAATGTACAATGCTTCATCTGCAAAGAGTTGGGGCACTACGCTAACCAATGTCTAAATCATCAGAGTATGCCCCAAATGATGCTATTGGATAATAATAAAGTTATGATACTACCACAGATGAGGAGGAATGACTAGAGTTCTTATGTTGTTATTAGAGAATTATGTCATTTGAGTGTTGTATCAACAATGTACTGGTTATAATAATTATGGAGTATATAAGGATTGTACTGTAGTACTATTTCATTAAGGACTTGAGATTGTGTGGAACCAAGAAAAGTGGCTCAATAGCAGGTTAAATTTTTGGAAAATATATGGTTGAGAGAAAGATAAAACATAATATGGTTCTGATAATGAGGTATTGATTTTGAAATAAGAGATGGTTGATTTGAATAAATAATATTGGATATTCTTGACTACCTTGAAACTGATTAATGATTTCTATTCCCAGCATTGTTGGAGTTTACAACATTTTTAGATAGAAGGAGTATATCCATTATTATATAAGGAATAAGGGATCATGAATGTAATCAATAAGGTTTTATGGTAATTCAGGATGTTGTAGTGTTTTAAAAGAATACATGATGAAGGTGTTCACATGTTATTACGCGACAAAAAGGATCTTCATTGTGTTTACCTTCCTTATAAATTTTGGACTGTGAGTTTGGACAAAAGTATTTTGGATAAGTCTAGTTTGAGATTATTTTTGGATTTCCATAAAAAGGACTACCCGGAGGTCGGGCGGCAACCCATCGCGTCCGACAAGGCCGCGAGACTTGAACCCACATCCGAAGGGCAACAAGGGTGTATCACCTACCATTGGCCCACGAGATGTCCTGGATTAAATAATGTAGTTTATTTTAATAAGGTATAGTAGATGAATTATAATTTTTTTAACCCCAAACGAATAGGATAAATAGAATATTTTTTTAAGTTCTATTATCTTTTAGAGTGAAAGATGAGTTTGTGGTAGAAATTAGTTAAAAGATGGAACTCTACTTTTCAAGTATATATTTTTCTTCTCCTCTTATTCTATGAAAAATTAATTCTTATACTTTATTGAAGGGATCTTAAAACCAAAAATCTGTTATCCTAATACCTTATGTTTTTTTGAACCGATGGAATTTTAAATCATCATAGATTAATGAATTTAAGGACCTCAAATTTAAAATTGTTTATGATTGATGACCTCAATCACTACCTATAAATATTTAAGTTTTTCCTCCAATTATATGTCTCTAATTGCCACCAATGTTATCCTAATCGAGATCATAATTTGGTGGTGACCCTTTCATTTCTCTTTTCCTCTTATTAAGACTAAATTTTATTAACCAAATTTCTGATGTGGGTTTTCGCACAAAGATATTTTCTATTTTTAACCTTTATTTTTGAAGAACAATATCAAATTGCGAGGACGCAATTTATTGAAGGAGGGAAGAATGTAACACCCCAAGATTTCATAGTATGTACTTCTTCAAAACAATTAAATAACTTTCACTACATGCAACACCGAGTTCAATCGCACCATGACTTACCAAACAAGCCGTTCAAAAGAGGTTATAAATAGTATTAACTAAATTCTGAACTTTATATAATCCTTATAATTTTAGAATCCATATTATGAGTTTCTTAGACATAATGTAAGAAAAAAATCATTTTTTTTTCAGATAAAAAAGTATTTTTCAAAAATGCACTTTTACCAAATTTTAATAGTGAACCCTTTTTAAATCCAATATTTTAAACTTTTATATATTCAATTTGACTAAAAAAATTTATTCTTTATAATGGGGACATAAAAAATTTACAATGTAACACCCCAAGCTTCCACTGTACACTTCTTTTCGAATAATACAGTAGCGTGTGTTGTACCCAACTTCTAGTTCTAACACACACCACAACCAATCAAAGTAGCCGTTATAAATAGTAATACCCACTTTTTAAAATTTTATAAATTTTATATCTCAAAATGGACTTCATTTTTTGGATCCGTAATATCTAATTTAGCCTAGGGTGAAATTTTGGTACTTTTTGGATAACTTTTATATTTTGATGAATAGTGAAAATTACTAAATATTAATTAAAAACAACTTTTTTAATAAAAATAATTAGTAGTGATAAATTATGAATTTGAGTGGTTTTAAAGTATATTTAGAATATATTTTTACCATTTAATACAATTTTGGTCATTGGACATAATTTCACAATTAAACCGGACATAAACAAGTTATCAATCTTTTGATAGTTATTATATTTTAAAAACACGCTTTTTGTTTTACAACGGGAATTAATTTTAAATTAATTTCTGCCACTTCTGTGTTTTGAAATTGGAAAAATGGATTCCATATTTGGAATCAGGATATCCAAATTTTTTAAATAGGTAACTTTTATTTTTAGACATTTTGAATAATTATTTCGATAAATATTTTATTTACCATGGTTAAAAGGTAAATCCGGTAAATAAGGGTTAAAAAATAATATTATAATAATAATAATAAATTACCCTAAAACGTGTCCTAACCTTATTGGTGGATACATGTACGACCAGGGGCATCTTTGGGTCGATTTTGGTACCCCAAGGAGCCACTTGTAGGTGATAGGGATGCTTTATATTAATTAAGTTAAAGTAAATACAAAAATGACATAAGCTTATATCTTTTAGAAAGACAATTTTTACATAGGGTTATATATGTTATATTTTCAATTATAAATATTAATTAGAAACATAAAAAGATTTCCTACATAATTTTATTTTATTTATAATTTTTAGACATTGAAAAAGTAAAAATATATATGACACAATAATGATGCAGTATTTTCCTTATTAATGAAAGAATCAAATAATTAGTATTATAAATGTTAAAATAAATATAATTTGAAAGTTTTGATGACATACACGAATTTTATTGGTTACAATGACATGTGAGGTTTTCTTAAATGAATAATGTTAGAATTAATAAAGTTTTTAATACTTTAGAAAAAATCAATTATTGAGTAGTGTCAAAATTGACATAAATGAGTTTTTAAAACAAATATTATATTATTAATTTATATTTTATTCCTAAAAATCTAAGTTTCAGAAAAAGGACTTATATCATTATTTTTGTATCATTAATGGACCACTTTGGGGTCTCTTGGATGTATATAGTAAGTTTATTAACTATATATTATAAAAATACAAAGTGACATGGTAAGTGTTAAACTAATTAACCAAGAGTTAAAACTAAAAGATAAGGTTAATATAATGAATCAAACCGGTATAAAATCTATTGGTTGAAATTATTTCGACCCATACCCACCTTATACTTTTAATAATAAACTTTTTATCCATTAGAAACCGAATATTAATTTATTATAAATTAATACTTTAAGTTTTTCCTAAAGAGCCCCTCCTCCCCCTTATAAAAGGAACCAACTTCTAACCAATTATTCACACCTTCAAAGCCTTTTTGTTCGTCCAAACTCGGCCCAAATGCTCTCTCAACTTCCCTAATTTCACCCTAGAGGCCTTAGTTTGATCAGAAATCCAACCTAGGGAGCCCTTTTGATCAAATCAAAAGGAAGAACCCGAAGAAGAGGTAATGTTTTCACCACCCTCTTTCAAGTTCCTTTCTTCTTCAACTTCTTATTTATTTGTTATTTCTATTATAAAATAATAAATCCAGTATCTCATATATAATATTATGTTATTATAAATATGGTACATCCATATTAATTATTCTATCCATCCTTTGAATGACATGTCACCATACGTGCGTACGTACGGTTTACCGTCTCCACGTCGTGGTGTAATTGTTATTCAATACATTATTATTTGTATGGGTATAATAATGATGTGTATTTGATATAAATAATAAATATAACATTATAATTATTCTGTATATATGATATAACATCCAATTATATATTATTTTAATATCAAAAGAATGATATTTTCGCTCGTGCGTACGTACAGATTACCGTCTCCACGACGCGATGAGATTCATTTCCAAGTTCACCATTCATCGACGATTATAAAAATATATATTACTAATAAGTATGTAATATATGACATAATAATTCTACTGTAGAGATATATATATTTATATATATAATTATTTATGTACTTACATATATCTTATCCACTTACTTCCGTTCAATACTATATGAAAACAGAAACAGTGTTTTTGCGTACGTACGGACTACCGTCTCCTTAAATGGTGTTTTCCATTTCATATATGTATCTATTATACATATTTATATTCTAAATACATATGATATATTTATCATGTTTTATATTCTGGAAGTATTTAAATCATGATCTAAGTGATACAATCAAGAGTAACAAGTTAAAACATGTACGATAAAAAAAGAGATTATTACCTGAAATGTTAATTTAACATGGAAATTATTATTAAATGGGTAGTATAAAGTCATAAATGAATCATGTATGATATCATAAATATTAATATGGTTCTGGTATAATTTAATAACATACTACGATATTCATACAGGAGGTTAAACGTACTCTCAACTAAAGGAAAGTGCAAGGTAAGGGGTTTTCATCTCACTCCTTATTCCCGTGAGATTCATGCCATATTGAAACTATTACCTTTTGTGTGGTGTATGTACTGCACATATTTGTATTATTTTTGAAATAAAATTTAATTTATGTGTATTTACATATTCATTGTATGATACCTCTTTCATGGGTTGTATGTTTCGTAAGTTACCAAATTGGTAAGGTTTAATTTCACAATTTCTTTATTATCTGAGGTTATTTTTACATAAGTATCTACTGGGAAATATTTATTATCCATGTCCATGTTTTATGAAAGAGTTTTCAAAGGGAGTCTTTTAAGGGACTTTTTTTACTAGAACATCATTTCAAATGTTTTAAATATTTATTCTTCTAAATCTTCCTCATTTATGTCCATGTATTCAAAATGGTTTTAAGGATTTATTTATATGGAATTGAATGTTTTTAAAATGATAATTCCATTCAAAAGTTTCAAAGTGGAATGGGACACTTTGATTCAAAAATGTCTTTAAATGACTTCTTTTCTAAATTGTGTGACTTTTAAATGTTTTCATGAAAAAGGTGTATTTCTCTCAAAGAGTTTTACAAATCATTTTCATACATGTCAAGATCCTTTAATAGATTTTAAACTTGTTTTGAAGTTGATTTATCATGATACAAATCTTCCATATTGTGTTTAAGGTTTTGGGATATTTTTTACTGTGGATGTGATATTCTTATACCATTCATGGTTTATGGGTAAATTATTGACATTTCGTATGCTAGTTTTAATATAAATGTTTATGTTATATTTCATCCTCTTCTTAAGATAAATTTGTTGGACTAGTATGTTCCAGGTTGGGGTCCGGTTACAACAGACCCCTCGGGTTGGTGTCCGGTTATTAGAGGCACTCCGGGTTGGTGTTCGGTTATTAGAGGCACTCCGGGTTGGTGTCCAGTTATTAGAGGCACTCCGGGTTGGTGTCCGGTTATTAGAGGCACTCCGGGTTGGTGTCTGGTTATTAGAGGCACTCCGGGTTGGGTCCTGGTTATAGTTATCCCCTATGTATTGGCACGAGGCCTTGACAAAGAAATTAATGTTCAGCATTATGCATTCCATCATTATAAAAGTGGTTAGTGATATTTCATTTGATTATTCGACTAGTAGAATATCTATGTGAATAAGGAAATGGGATTATTTCATTTTATTTTTTCCATATTATATTGACGTTCAATTTTAAAAGGCTTTTTTTTAGTTATACATTGCCTTAAATGTTTATGCTTATTTATGAAAGTTTCTGCTGTATTGCTTAGCCTTACTGAGCGTTTGAGCTCACCCCTTTCTATGTTTTATTTTTCCCAGGATTCCAAGAAGTGTATTGTGATTGATATGTAGGGTTAATCCAAGAGAATAATGGCATTCATAAAGATTATTTATGTTGTTTTGTATGTCTTAAAGTGCAATGTAACATTCATGTATGTAATATATTTTCCAAGACTGCTAAACTAATCAGTACTTTGGAACTTGATTCCTTGTAATTATGAAAATGTATTAAAATAATGCACCGACTCTGGGTAACTGGGGTCGGGGTGTTACAATATGGGTACTTGGCAAGTAATTATACTAAAGATTGTCCTTTCATAGCTTTTTGGGGAAAAACTATATATCAAATTGTTGCAAAATGACCTCCCACTATTCCAGACGTCCTATAAGTATAGGACGACTAAGGATTTATTTGAGTAGATTATTCAGAGATACTAAGTAAACCTTATGATGTTATAAATAGTGTCTCAAATTCTAAATTGAAAAGATTAATTCTAGGAAAATTTTCTCAATATTTGAATATCGAGACTCTGTGTTGAACATGGTTTGACCATGATAGTGAAGGGTGTTTTCATTCCTAGTATCATTATTTTGTGTAAGGAAGGAACCGAGTGATCTCTCTAAGGTCATGAACTAAATATTTAGTGTCTTTACCTCAACATATGGAATCAATATTGGTGGTCTCATGAGATATTTCTGTAGAGTATAAAATGCTTCTTGGCAGTCATTGGTCCATAGATATGTGACCCTTTTCTTCATCAATTAGGTTTCAAGGGAAAAAACTTGCCTTACGAATTAGATATAAAGAACCATATATAGGAAAACTGTACTTGAATTACTCTCAATTATTTCAATTTTCTAGGTGGTGACATATGAAGGATGGACTTAGTCTTCTCAGTATCAACTTCTGTACCATAATAGTGTACAAAAAAAACTGAGAAATTTTATGGAGGTTACCCCAAAGGCACATTTTAAGGGGTTCATCTTCAAATTATCTAGAATGGACCAAAGGTCTTAATTTTTATTGATTTTTGATAACCCCCCTTTTAAGGGATGAGGGGGAACCCTTATAAGGCCCATGGGCTCAGAAATTACATGGCCCGTAGGCTTAGGAGATTACATGACCTGAAGGTCTTAGGGAATTGAACCAGACTATCTACAAGGAATTTCCCCTACCCAGCATCTGCATCTTGATATTAGCTCTCTACCTTTGCATAACCATCTGTCTAGGCTTCCCGTGCAAGCACAGGCTGGTACCGATGGCATATCCATACCCTCTCATTCTGACAATCCATTTGGCTCTGCTCTGGTGAGTGCACCTACTCTGAATCCTCTTCTGGGGCTGCTCCTTTTTTGTAGTGTGTCTGGGGCCTGCATTAATGTGGCCCGAAGGACTTGGGGTGGACCTAAGTCCTTAATGTGGCCCAAAGTCCTTGATAATCAACTGGCCCGAAGGCCTTGGGAGGCCCAAAAGCCTTGCAGGACCCAAGGACCAAACCGGTGGCCCGAAGGCCCAGATGAATGAATAGTTCCGGCTTCTACAATACCGAATAGTACCTGCTACAGTGCCTAATACAATACTACTACAATACTGCTACATTACCCCCGGAAATATGCCTCCACCCAGATATGATCTCGGGTCTCTTGGATGCACCTAGCTAGTCCTCACCAACTGGGCTGAGGCTCTTGTGCTCATCTTCAAATTATGTTTCCAAAGTATTTTGAATATGTTCTCTAGATTATCCAATTGATCAAAACATTTTCTGGACTTAACCACTAGATCACCCACATATAATTCAATGAATTTTACCAATAATGGTTTGAAAATGTGGTGTATTGCATGTTGATATGCTACACCATCATTATTCAAACCAAAGGGCATTACCCGATAGAAAAATACGCCTTAAGGGGATTTGAAAGCTGTAGATTTCTCATTTTCTAGGGCCATTCGAATTTGGTTATACAGAGAGTATCCATCCATGAAGGAGATAGCTTTGTAGATGGTTTTTTCATCAATCAAAATTTCTGTGATTGGAACAAAAAAACCATCCTTGGGACAATTCTAGTTAAGATCTCTAAAATCAATGAAAACTCTGATTTTATCATTATTATTTTTCACTAGGATAATTTTGGATGGAAATTTGGGATATTTCAATTCCTTGATAAATTCATCTTTGATAATCTTGTCGACTTTAGCCTCAATTTTAGAGGTATGGGTTGGATGCATTATTCTTACTGCCTGCTTAAATCCCCGATGCACTTCTAGAAAACCCAATTGATGAGTGGATACGTCAGGGTCAAGGCCTATAATTTTAGTATAGTTATAAGAAAACACATCTTAGTGTCACTTTATAAATTAATTTTGCACCTATTTACCTTTGTAAGTCATGGACACACTAATTAGAGTGGGGATTGGATCTTCTTATGTACCTAGATTTATTTCTTTGACTTCATCCATAGTGGTAGTGAATCCTTCCTCAAATGATGGAGGGGTGTACTTAAGATCTTATTATTATTATTTCTCATGTTTTACCCCTTCTATTTCTAATTGAAGGGTATGTGATGAATCAAGACTTTCAGAGCTAGGGTAGGAGTCAGTATTTGGATATCTTGAAGAAGAGGCAACCATTTCTAACCCTACTGATGATGAAGGGTCTTCCTGGATCATTGAAGAGAAAATGATGGGTTGGAAATCAACATCCTTGTCTTTTACTATTAATGTGGAAACTTCTTCTATCCTAAATGACGAAGTAAATACTTTCTGAATTTCTATGTATGAAATGAAGACATCTCCATTTAAACTTTCACCACTGCTTGGTAGATCAACAATTTATCACATGCTGTCAGACACGATTTCCACAACTAACATTATGGAAGTCAATGGATGATTTATTAGATTTGGGTCTATCATTTCAATTTTATTTATAGGAAAAACTTAATCTACACTAATATTTTTAATGGGTTAGCTAGGATCTTTTCTAGACCATTTGGAGCATGGATTCTTGTTTTATCATTTTCCATGGACCTTGTTCCCTTTGTGAGATAGAACTATACCTAAATATACTGATATTCACTCTTTTTTAATGGGTCATTATCACCATGATATCTCCCAATTTTACCATTGAATAAATACTTGAGACATTGGTGGTATGATGAAGGAAGGGACATATGTTGATGTATTAAAGGCGTTCCAAGCAGAATGTTGAAAGCTGTGTCCTGTAAGACAACCATGAAATCAAAATTAGATACAAGATCCTAAAACTAAGTTATAAGTGTAATATTTATGAGAGTTTCTTGTTCATTATTTTCATAACCTTGTAACATCAGAGTGGAGGGTGATAAGTCCGATTTAGTGAGACCTAATTGACAAAGGTTATGGATGGGAATGATGTTGACTCCTAATCCATTATCAATGAAGGCTCGTCGGATGTCAGTATCATTAACCTTTCCAGATAAACAAAATGTATTGATGTTTCCATGTATAATGTCATCCTCATCTTGATCTATGAATGATATAATAGAATGACATTCTATATAATCATTATCTATACGATAAACCTCAGCAGCAACAACCTTGGTTTCAACCTCTTAAGGACTTGACAAAGCCTTAATAAATTATTTTCAAAGATCTTTTTACATATTATAAGAATCCAGTATTGATAACTTGACTGGTACTAGGGATAGCTGTTTCAAAACATCATATTTCTAGTCCAAAGGTCTCCATTTTCTAGCATGGAGATGTAGTTTTGTAGGTTCCTTGGAAGTTGATTCTCCTGATGTAGATGAACCACGTGTCAGGGCAGAAGCTATAAATACTTCTTCTCTTGGTGGATTAGACCGACTAGGTCTATCTACCTTTTGAGAGAGTGGTGGTTTAGCTTCTAATTGGTCTTCCAAGATGATCATGTTGGGGACAATCATTTCATGTGTGGGAGGGTTCCCTTTTTCTTGCTGAGCCCACTGAAGGGATCTCTCACGAGTTTCTACCACATAAACAGTTTGAGAAGGGGTGTAATTAAAATAGTGGTTTCTAGAATATCCATGTCTTCCCCTATATCCTTGAACCTGACTTCTCCCCTGGTTCCCTAATCAAGTACAAGGAATTCAGGTTCATAACTAGAATCATCATTTGCATAGGGGTCTATTAAGTGGATAACTTTAATGTAATTTAAGATCAATTTCTCATATAATGATGATTTTGATTGATAGGTTGATTATTGTTGTGTCATTTGGTGGGCATGATCATGGTTTTAAGACATTTGGAATGAAATATGACAGATTCAAGGACAACATTGGCCTTGAAAATAACTCATCTTCTTCTAACTTCTCTTTATCCTTCTGACAATATTTCTTATTTGAGGATTGGCCTTTGGAAGACTGACCTTTGGATGAAGATGGTTTTGCTGCAGTGGAAGTGGAAGGAGGAAAAATTGGTTGTTTCAACTGTGTTTATAGAATTTCATGAGTTCAATTGATCATTTTATTGACCATCCAATCATCATACTTCTGAACATTTTTTTTGACTTCCTACCATCTTCCTTGTTCCTCTGGATCAATATTAGTAACAAATGATACTTGGGTTGATGAACTTTTCAGTTTCATTTTTTTAGAGTCCACCATTTTTTACAGGAGATATTTGAAACCAAAATACTCTTGAATGGGGTTCCCTAACATTTTATGAAAGGAGAAAAAATTTGGTAGGTCTTCATCCCCTTCTTTGTTTGGTTTATTAGGTCGTGGATATTAGACTAACATGTTTTACAAGGATAAAATGAAGTAACCATGAACCTATTCATTTTGAAAAGAATATACCTTGTTCTTTAACTACTAAAACTATATTATCCTTTGATATTTTTCACCATCTTGTTGAAGTGGTCATTTTTGCTGATGCTCATGAGGAGGGGCCTTATGGTATAATGAGGGATTTCAAGTAGAAGTAGGTATAGGTTCATTCCTGAGTGTAACTATGGAAGCCTCTGCATTTCCTATTCTCTTTTCTGGAGCTGATGGGATTACACGATACTTATCTTTGGTTTCCATGATGTAATTCTACACTTTTTGGGCGATTGAATCATAATCCCCAAACCCTCCTATGTATTTCATAGGGATTAGTGGTGTACTCAACTCATCACAGATATTTTCCACACAAATTGGCAGAAACACTTCTTGAGGGAGTGGTAAGTTTATGTAATATGTTAGTCCTTTCCATCGAGCAATGAAATATGAAATTTATTTAGTCTCCCTTTATTTGCAGTTCATAAGATAAAAAACTGTTATCTTCTAAAGAATTGAGATGAATTGGAAAATGAATTTTTTACGAAGGTCTTCCTATCCAGTAATTGATTGATACTACAAACTTATATACCAAACAAAAGCCGACCCCTGTAATGATTGGAAAAAACATATGAACTTTACTGGTTCTTCTTGTTGAGGTGTCCCCATCATGGGATCACAACGAGAAACAAAATGTGTTAAGTGAAACTCCAGATCTCCCAAACCATTAAATATTATAAATATGGTATTCAAAAAGTTTGGTGGGGGGGAATCAGATCTACCCATTCAAGGTAATCCTTATTTTCTAGTTATACTGGTATGTTTTGTTCTTCCATAGCTTCCAATTTTGTTTTTAATTCCTTAATTTTATTCATAAGCATTTTGGGAATATCTGGATGATCTGGGACTTGTATAGGTACTGAAATTGGATCTTGAACTTGTGTGGTGACTGGAAAGACCATAGGAGGTGGAGCTGCAGGTATTTGTCTTGGATAGCCCATGGGGACAGGCCTATAAGGATGTGTTTGACCCTTTTATTGTTTTATACCCAATAAAGGGAATTAATTATCCACATATGTAGTTGCAAAAAAACCTCTTTTCTAGGGATCTCCTATTGGATGTGAAGATTGAGGATCTTCTTGTAGAGCATGTCTAGAAAGAATGCTAATTTAGAGTAACTCTATATTGAGTATTCTGATCTCCTTCATCTCCTCCTCTTGTTGGGAAAATATTTATTCAAGAAAAAGTGATTAATCTTATCTAGTGGAAAAGTGAGACATGATCTAAACTTTAACTTTACCCTTATTAGATACATTTTGAAGAGGTAGAAGTTGATTATTTGAGGAAATACCTTGATTTTCGGTAAGCCTTTGATTTTGGGTACACACACCTTTTTAATTTGCTTCGGTCTTTACCATATTATAAATAAGAAAACCATCTTATGAATCCCCTAAAACAGACTCATTTTATAGAGGATCATCCATAATGGCATTAATAACATCCACTAACATATAATACATTGATGATACTCTATCCATATATTTGTAAGATCATCTCCTTCTATGCCCTCCATGAGACTTTGTTCTCCTATATGTTGGTTTCCCAAGAACTGTTTGATGTACAATAATTTTAAGGGAATCCTTGGATAGTTCAGTTGTGCATTCACTTTATGGTTTCTTCCCTAATCGGTAGAAAACCAAATTTCACTGAGGATGGGATTGTGGATGTGAAAAATCCCCCATCCCTACAGGCTAGGGTTGTTCCAGTTCTTCTTCCTCAACCCTTCGGAATATGCTTGTTTAATTCAAAGGTTGGGTTCAACAACCCCTCATACCTATGGGATGGTGTGACTTCTGAACTTCTATGGATGATATTAGCATAGTTTCACTTCTGATTTTATGAGTTATGGTCTGAACATTGGTTGGGTGCATTATCTGACTACCACTTAAATCGTCTATTTTGGAAGACCATTGTGCTATTTAAGACATTTGTGCAATCTTATGATTTAAATCCACTAATATGGAGGCATTCTTAATGTTCTTAGATGATTGATAAAAAATTAAATCAACATAATTCTCTCTTTGGGCATAAATTTGGTGAAAAACTATTAAGATATGTTCTTCCTGAGCATTTATCAGTCATGAATAAAATTTCATTGTTGTAGCTGGCCTAGGGTAATAAAATTGCATAATACCACTTTTGGTAGGCTTTGCTGATTTTAGAGTGTAGTGAAATGCAATGCCCACTATACACCCCATCCTATGATATAAACACAAGATGGGGTTTCTGTAATCAATTGTCACAACATATTTAATGTATTCAGTCATACACATTGAAGAGCTACTCTTTGCCTCTCGACCATTGGATTTTTAGAAACCTTGAGAGATGCCAAGTCAATTTGGCACTATATCCCTTCTGTTACCTTTACATGACTTTGATATTTATCATATGGTTATACTTTGGCTTTAAAACGATGAAAATTATTCCATATGTTGAGGCAGATATCGTGAATGCAATCTTTTTCCATCCATTCTGGAATGTTGTATTGATAGGCTTCCAAAATCCAAAACGTGACTTTTATTTCACCCTTATCCACTTGTATTATCATATTAAACATATCCTCTTCCTATTTTTCTATAGGTTTTTCAACTTGGTCCGACCATAGTGGATGATTCTCAATTGTTTTATCACTAGCAATAGGTTCAATTGGTTTTTCCTCTGCCATATTAAAAGGAAAATTACCCATGTGAGGTTTAGAGAATGGTCATTGCCTTGGGCTATCTTCTGGTTGAGAATGTATTTCACTTTTTAGTAACAAGGAGTCATACATGACCAGCCTTATGTTGGAAAGTTCCATGAGATAAGAGGGATTTCTCATCACTACATTGTTAATTAGAAAATTATCTTGAAAATGTGAAACAATTCTGTGGAGAGAACTTTCACAATGAATTCCATCATGTAGAGGAACACCATGGAGGATTACAACAAGGGATAAATTCTCTTGCTCCTTAGTCTTCTCGGCACACAGAGGGTTTCCACGACTCTCATATAGATATAGATTCTCTAGATTGAGCAAATTGTTATGAATCAAGCCTTCATGATGAAGTGTCTAGTGAGAAACTTCATAATTTCTACTAATAATCCTATAATTTTGTGTAGGGAGGGTAGGATCTTGAGTTTCAATAGAAAAATGTATGAGGGCTTCAAGAACTCCAACATTAAGAGGAGCCATATCACAAATTAACTCTTGATTTTACAACTATTCTTTGAAAGACTTATTATTATATGATCTCTTAAAAATAATTGGGGCCACTTATTGGGAGAAGTGGTTGTCATGGGTAGGTGTATGTTCCTACCCTAGATTGGCCATCATAATAGGTCGATTGTCACTAATTGCAACTGGTGTATATTCCCGATCCAGTTGTTTGTATGATATGGGGGAGTGTGCACCAAAACCCTCCTGGATTGGAACAGAGGTATGTATATACTTTGGGATGGAATGTTTAGGATGAATCCAAGATATGGGGAAAAATTATATGTTTATCCCCCTGGTATTGCTGAAGTTTCCATTATGATATTTATGAAGGCTTCTAGGATATGGGTAGAAATTTGTGTCTACCCTTTCACCGTTTCTAAAATGTGTTTGGTGACTTCAGCGGCCAGAATGAGAATATATGTACATTCCATATCTAGAGTAGTTGTATGTACCTACTTCTATCCTCCCTTTCATATCAGTGGATACTAGCAGTACTCATGTGTGGGGGAGATAGTTGATTCTGCCCCAGGTTTGTCGTTGGAGCTTTCCAGATGACTTCTATAGGTGCTTCAAAATGAGAATGTTGGTTGGATTGATGGATGTTGGTAGGTTTATGTGTCTTCTAGATATTTTTCACCAAGAATGTTCAATGGACTTCTTTCAATGCTGACAAACAAGACTGCTGGCAGGATTTGTGATTGCAGGTAGGTGTATGTTCCTTCTAAATGGATGATATATTATAAGAATGTGTATGTTCCTGATCACAACACTCCACCATATTTGAACGATGGGATTAATTGGGAACTGCCAGATGAGACTGCTGGATGGTGGAATTAAGGTGGATAGGTGTATGTGCTCGTTCATTGTTTTCCACCATGTTGGGTTGATGGAATTATACAGAGGGAACAAAGGTATAAACTTAATCCCTATTGGCTAGATTTTGTCCTCGACAATTCATCTTTCATTCCTAGGTCTGAGGAACCTGGGCCTTACAGTCGAAGATAACACCCTCATCATGTTGAGGGTTTTCTTCTGTGCGTCATTGGTGGTGGTGTTTTTTGATAGTACCCCTTAGAAAATACCACTGTGTATTTGGGAGGAGGCCATGAATGACCTCTTAATCTACCTATCTGGAATAAGGGAAGGATTGGTGATTTCATTTTATGGATAAAATTCTGAAACAGTTCAAGATGGTGGTTGGCATCGTCTGCTTCTAAACCATTGGTCGTTGTTGACCAGACGATCGAGGGTTATTTTTTATTTGGAGGGATTTTCGGGTAGGATCCAAGTTTGTTATAGTACTGTGTTGATGGTACTCTTGGACCAATGCATTGGAGACCCAGTGTTGAAGATGCTAAGTTGGTGATGACGCCCTTCGAGTGGATGTGGATCAAGCTTGAGCAGCAGCCGGGCATTCACAAGTGCTAACTTGAAGGAAGCCATTTGGGATGAAGGGAGTTCTTGAAAAGGAAGTGCAAGTATATATGAAAAATAAAAACAATGAACTATATTAAAGCATCATATTTTTAGATGAACACATGCATGATTGATTCACTTGTCTGGCCCCCCTTTATCAATTGATAGGGACCTGATAGATGGGTAACACTATCAAATTGGTTAAGGATTCACATCGAGATCACCATTTTTTGTTTGCGTATAGGTGTAAACAAAATGGCCCGACATAGATTAACCATCCATCTATTTTATAGTGTCTTTCATTGAGTATCCTATTAACTTTGTTAGTAATTCTTGTCGATTTTACCATCCCCCCCCCCCAGAACTTGTGTTCGGGTTAGGAATCACTAATTCTGGATGGTTTGCATTAGATTTATTTATGGATCCAAAAACACGCAACAGTTCTATATCTAAAGGGACCTACTTCCCAAAGGAAGGTGTCTGTTTGGTTTGTTGACCCCCGATACTTAAGAACTCGCATTGGTCGAGTGGGTGGGTGGTTGGACTCCTCGCACCCTTTTGGGAGGAATCATTGCCTACTCTGGTACTCTCTTATATATTTAAGATATGTTCCTGAATCCTTATTAATTTACCAATCATAATATAGTCACCCCTTGAAATTTTCAATCAATTATTAGCATGTGTGGAATTCAGAATCATCTATATGTATTTGGGATTTTCCATCAACGGAGATATCTATATGTATTTGAGGTTCTCCATAAATGGTATCCTCTCGTATACTACATAGAGATTCTTTATCCATTTTTATGATGATACTAGTTTTTTAATCCACTCAGTGGGGCACTATGGAATTTATCATCATATAGGGAGATGGAAGTTTGTTTTGATATTGGTATTGTACCCATAAATGGGCTACCTACATATCCTTGTGAAAGGAATCATCACCCCCATAGTTCTATTGCACTTAAAGGGAAACATCTTACCTTTTATGGTCATTTGATAAGGATGTAACCGTAAAATTTAATGTCATCTGGTAAAGACATCTAGGCAGAAGGTGGTTTGTCATATATTGGTGTGTGGATTATGCATAATCATCCCAAGAAACCTATAAAGGATATGAGTTTCCAAATTGGATTAAACCTTTCCAAGAATATGGCTCAGAAAGAACGGGGTTGGTTTGGACTATTTGGTTTTGTCCTCAAGGAGGCTTCTTACATAACTCACTTGGATGGGAATAAAATCTTATGTAGTTCAGTGAGTCTCGTAGGGTGGTATGTCCCTTTGAGAGAAATTGGTTGGGGCTTATTTCTAAAAAGGATTCCCTTGTAACAGGGTCTATGAGAAATGTATTAACTCATGGATATTAACGGGGAACTTAATTCAAGTCCTACTCTAAAAGGGGATACCCAAACTAAGGGAAATAGGTTTATATTCCACAGGAGGATGTCCATTGAACTCAGTCCCTAGTTGAAGGCTTCCTGCGTATCCCAATTATGCTGGAAATTAAAGTTCTCATAGTTCAAGAAAAGGGGTATATTTTGAAGATGTTTCCATCATTGAAAATTTGTAAGCCCACGTGAGCCATGCTCAGTGTGATAAACGAGAGGATGTGAAAGATTCAACAAAGGCACAAACTTTCTATTCCGCTAATGGAAGAGAAAAATCCCATGATGAATGAAGTTAGGGTAATGGTGGATGAGGGCGCAGAGTAATGAACCATTAAATGTGAAATTAAAGTGAAGTTCATTAGGTCTGACTCGAAAGTATAGGGGATTACTTCAGGAGGGATTCCCTTGGATGGATCCCTGGAGAGGAGGGGGAATTTTCTTTTGTTAAATGGAAAAACCAGTGTGATCTTCACTCTCTCTATTGGTAACTGAAGGATTTGAATCTTAGAGATGAGAAGGGGAGGATAGAGTCCTATCTTCAGAATCCAAGACTAGGAACATCTCAAAAATGTCTCTAGAGTCAGGGTTCATGTGACTGTAGATATACTGACCTAAAGACATCCCAAGGATCCTGACTCCCTTATAAGACAAATTTGAGAAGCCTTTTATTATAGATATACAAACCCAAATGGGAGACATGATGATGTTCTTTTCCAAAAGGTTTGATAAGTCATGAGTTTTTTTGGAGGCTTCAACTTAGTCCCTTTCAGATAAGGGAACCATGGAAGGAGATACCCTACCATGAGTTTTTTTGAAGAGGGTTTACAATATGATATGCCTAGTCCTTGGGCGTAGCTATGAAACTTAGCTCTACCGTCTAGGTATGTCATGTAGATGTACCACACAAGTCCCAAGAATGACTGAAAAATGCTTAACATAGGATAACTAAGCCTATGAAAGCTTAAAAATGACTTCCAGGAAGGCAAAACCTGGGTGAGATTTAAATCTAAACACCTTGGGTCTCCTTTGGTGTCTTTGGAAGAGCCTCATGTAGGTCCTTAAGGAATAGGTATTACATAGGTAGATTCTTCTTTATGGAAGAAGGGTACTTGATCAGATGTTTTGTATTACAAATTCTGAAAGGATTTCAAGATTTCTTATCTCATTTAATTCTCACTTCTCTCATGTTTTAGGGAGATACCTAAGAAAATTTAGGGGATCTTGGAGAAAGAGTTAAGAAATGGGAGCTTTCAGAGTTCTTCCAACTTTTTTTAGTCCTCAAATTGGGGGTCTAAGTGTCCTATTTATAGGTAAGGAAGGGGGTTGGTCGAAAGGAGGTTTTCCATGGAGCTCATCCATGTAGCTCTTCAGCGTAGCTCCTCCATATAGGGCTAGAGAAATTATGATTTCTTGTAGGTATTATCAGTTTCTCTACAGAATATATGTATGGCCCGGGGTCTGCGTACTGGGCTTTACGAGCATATCATGCACTGGTTTTCTGGATTCGAAGGTGTGTTTCATAGGTCCCCAACGTAGGTGTCCTGCATAGGTCCCTTGCACTTTATGTTTTTTTACTTCTTTTAGATTCTTATTTGATACTTTGAAATATCCAAAGGACTTATTCAAAATATTTTTTCCTTCCTAATAAGTGTCAACACCTATGGATAAGATGAAAAAAGGGAAGATCTAAAATCTTAGTAATGGAATAAACATAAGAATAAATCTTTAGTGCATGGGTTAGAAGTCATGAAATAATGATATAAAAAGGCATGGAACATAGGGAATTATAACATATAAACATGGGATCATATAAAAATGGAGCCATAATGATGTTGAAGCAATGTAAAAGGTTAGTTTAGCATGATTCAAGTCTTATTGCACATAGAGGAGCACAAGTCAAGGTTAACCACCAAGACCGTTGTACATGGTATCACGAGTCAAGGCTAACCGCCAAGACCATTTCACACAATGTCCCATGAGACTCAAATTTACCCAATTCATTAGAGCTCTATATAGGCACACCCATCATAACTTTTTTATGAATATTCTTTCCACATATAAAATCATTCATAATCAATCATACATAAACAAAAGGGTATCCATGGAAAGAAATGGGTATCATAATCATGTCATAAACTATAATAGATGGGCGTATCATAAAAGTGTCCATGAAAGAAAGGAATTTAAACATATATGAACATAGATAAGTTAAAATAGTCATATATCATGGTAAGTTATTTAAAACAAAAGTTACAACATGTAACAAGAGTATTTAATAAATTTTAGCATTAAAATATTTTAGTGCGGTTTTATTGAAAATGCTAAAGAGCCTTTAAAATAGAAAAGGGAATAATCTATTATATAAAACCAGAAGTGAACAAAGAAGGTTATCAAAATAAAAATACTGATTTTAAAAAAATAATGGTGTATGAAAATAGATGATAGAGTGCACTTAAAATTGGTTAAGAATTCAGGAAGTTCCCTTAAAATGAGTTTTCTTATCAGGAAGTATTAAGGAGGAAACCACTTAAAAACATTTATATACCTGGAAGATAATAATTAATGGATCTTGAAAGATGCTTTTTAATCATTTAAAAATAATTTATAATATGTATGTAAAAAATCAGATAACTTAATTTGGGTAAAGAGAAAGATAGAGCAACCTGAAGGAATGATGGAGGTTCGGGTAGAATCCCTTACCTTATATATGATGGTGTCCTCCACTTTATCTTAATGTCATAGATAACCAAATTAAATTAATTAATTAATATTTTAATAACCTCTTATTCATGAAATTGATTTATTATAGCCTTATTAAGTTCAGTAATGACTTTTTTTGATGGGTTAATAAGTTAAATTTCATTGTTTGGGAGCGTTTGTTTCCTTGGTTTTCATGATTGGTTTACTTATATACATGTAAGTATAAACATATGAGATGGTAATGGTTTTATAGAATAGAATTTTTATGTTATTAGTGAAAATTAAAAATATTACATGTTCATAAAATTCATTTGGTTGTTTGGAGTGAAGATGAATAATTATATAAAACTTTAATGATAACCCTTTTGGTTAAATGGAGATTTTTGATCACATCGAACACATTTTGATTTATAAATTAATATCATGTGTAAAAAATATTACACAACATTAAATTATACATAATAAAAATATTATATTTAGGTTATAGCATAAATATGGTTTCATGACCAGAATTGAAGATGGAAATATAAATTAAAAACTCATCCTCCTTGAATGTGATAATTTAACAGATCTCGGATGGTGTTTACATTTCTAGTATAAAATGAGGGTAAAGAAAAGATGATGATGAATTATTCCATTATCATAACAAAATTATATTACATGTTAGGTATTGTAGTTATCATAAAATTTAGATGAAAGGAGACGAGGAAAGAAAAAGAAAGAAAGGAACTTGAAAGAAAATAAAGGAAATGAAAAGAGGAGTTTTCCTCTTGAATATAACTTTCATGAGAACCTCTTTAGGGGAGTGGATTTGGTCTTTTGAAGAGAAAAAGATCTTATGCACATGGTATAGAGGATTAGGGAGATATTTTGGTAGAATTTTGACAAGGAACAAAGCTTTAGAGGAGTAAAGAGAATAGGTAAAGAGGGGTGGTATTTATAATGGAGGAGAGAAGGGGTTTCCCATTATTTTAATCATTAGTTTAATATTTTTGCTCAAGAATATGAATAGTCTTGATTATTTTGACCAACAATAATAATAAGTACATGTGAGTTCGAACCGATGACCATTTAGACCATCCAAGACTCAAGTATGATGCAGAAATTCACGTTTTAGCACTTACTGTAAATTATCATATTTTACTATTGATAAAAAATTCATGTATTTCATAAAAATCCAAAAAATTCACCCTAACCATTTTTCAATCTATAGAATCAAAAAATTAACTTAATTTTATGAAAATAATTTTCTAAATATGATAAATTTAATTTTTAAATAAAATCAATATTTACTTGAAAAATACTTATTTTAATATTATAACTATTTTATAATACTTTTGAAAAATTACCTAAGGTCTCATAAAATTATCCAATAATCTTAAGACATAAAAAAAAATTATGAATAAATTTTATGAAAAATAAAATTTCTTTTTTAATTATAAAATTATTTATAAATTTTTAATTAAATATTTATGACTTATAAAAATACCAACACTATCATATTATCACTTATATGATGGATAAATTTTATTTATACTTTCATTAATAAGTTTTCTATTTATATGGCCGATTTAATATTCATAAGGGTCATATTACTATTCATAAGGTTAACATTACTATTCATAGGGATCTTTACTATTCACCAAAAATTAATTTTGACTTATCGGACTCCAAACATATTACTGATCCCAACCATTTATGTCAACTTTTTAAAATTAAAATCACAGAAGAGACAATATTATATTTAAAGGTCACATATTATTTAGTATTTCATTGTGTTTTGATTTCATGTGATTATATGACATAATTATAATAAGGTAATTTCTATTGATTAAACTTTGGGTTTTTACATTCTACCCCCCACGAAATTTCTCCCTCGATTTTTTTTTAAATTCTAAGCCATAAATAGGTGTGGGTACTTTTCCTTCATTGCCTCCTCCAGTTCCCATGTTTCCTCTTCATACATATGGTTAGACTATAGTTTTTTGAACAGGTGGGTAGTCTTGTTATGTAGAAATTTATCTTTATGATCCAAGATCTTCACTAGATGCTCCTCATAAGAAAGATCATTCTCTAACTATACCACCCATGAAGACAATACATGTGACGGATCTAGTATGTACTTTATTAAGAGGGATACATGAAAGACATCATGTACTTTAGAGATTGCAGGTGGAAGTGCTAGTCGATAGGATATAGCTCCAACATGATCAAGAATCTCAAAGGGGTTGATATTCCTGGGACATAGCATTCCATTCTTCCCAAACCCCATGAACTTCTTCTATGGAGATATATAGAAGAATACCATGTCACCAAATTTGAACTCAAGGTCCCATCGATGATTTTCTACGTAACACTTCGGTCGACTTTGGGCTACCTTGATGTGTTGCTGAATCGTTTTCACCTTCTTCATCATTTATTCAATAATTTTAGGTCCTAGCGGCTTACACTCACCGACTTCATCCCAACATGTCAGTGTTCTACACCTTTTCCCATAAAGGGATTCATATGGTTCCATTAATATTCTAGAGTGGAAACTATTATTGTAAGAGAATTCAACCAGTGGAAGATATTGGTCCCACCCCCCTTTGAAGTCCATAGAACATTCTATCAACATGTCTTCCAGTGTCTAAATAGTTATCTCATATTGGCTATCATTTTGAGGATGATATGTTGTAATGAAGTTCAGTTTATTGCATAGATAATGTTAGATACTTTTCCATAACTTCAAGGTGAATCTAGGATCTCTATCAGATACAACAGATAGTGGTACTCCATGCAACCTTACCACCTCTTGGATATATATCCATGAAATTTGATCAAATGATAATTCCTCTTGAATTGTGAAAAAGTGATATGTCTTTATAAGATGATCCAAAGTGACCTATATAGAATTGTTTCCCTTGTATTTCTTTAGAAGTCCAGTGACAAACTCCATGGTGATGTTCTCTTACATCCATGTTGGTATGGGTAGTGGTTGTATCATCCCTTATGAATTTTGTTTTTCATCCTTCTCTTATTGAAAAACCAGGAACTTCGATGTATATTCAACAATCCACTTCTTCATATTATCCCACCAAAAGTTCTCTAAGAGATCTATATCTTTGTGCTCCCAAGGTGAATAGAGAAGGTTCATATATATGTGTCATTCAAAAGCTCTTTCTTTATCTCTAGATTGGACGGTACAGATAATCATGACCCAAATATTACAACTCCTTCTTCATTAGTCTTTAACTCAGAGGATTTCCCATTTCTAATAGTTTCCACCCTTTTTTTTAATTTTTTTATCTTTTCTTTGAGCATCATTTACTTTCTCTATGAGGTATAGTTGAGAAATCATTTGAGAAAGGATTGATGATGTTCCTCCCGTAATGATTCCCATGTCCATCCTCTTAAAATCTATGAAGATTGTATCCTTTTCAATTCTCATCATTGATAAAGATGCAGGATCCTTTCTACATAGAAAATATGCCACCTTATTTTCCTTACCGAGAAAGTAATAGATTGAGTAGTCATAATCCTTGATGAGCTCTAACCATCTTAATTGGAACATATTAATCTCTTTATGCGTGAATATGTATTTAAAACACTTGTGATCAGTATATATATCACACTTCTCCCCATAGAGATAATTCCGCAAGATTTTCAATGCAAATATCACATCCGCCAACTCTAGATCATGTGTAGGATAGTTTTGCTCATGGATTTTCATCTACCTTGAGGCGTAGGATATAAATTTATCATTTTTCATCAGCACTCATCCTAATCCCTTTTTTGAAGCATCAATATACACCACAATGAGTTCTCCACTTGTTGGGAGTGTGAGTATTGGCGTATTGATAAGCCTCTTTTTAAGCTCCTTAAAGCTTTCCTCATATTCTTGATTCCAGAAGAACTTCACTACCTTCCATGTTAGCTTGGTCATTGGGTTTTAAAATCATGACAAGTTCTTCACAAATTGTCTATAATACTCAAATATACCTAGAAAGATATGGATCTCCATTATAGATTTTGGCATGGGCCATTATTCAATTGTCTTTGTCTTGGAAGGCTTTATAGATATCCCATTGTTAGTGATTACATGCCCCAATAATGATACTTCCTCCATCTAGAACTCACATTTACTATAATATTCATATAGTTTATCACTTCACAAAGTATTTAGCACAGTATTCAAATACTCCTCATGTCCCTCCTTTCTCTTACAGTATATCAGAATATCATCGATAAAGACTACCAAAAATTTGTCGAGGTAATCTATAAAGATGCTTTTCATTAGATCCATGAAAATTTCTAGAGAATTAGTGAGTCTGAAGGGAATCACTATGAACTCATAGTGTCCATACCTCATTTGAAAGGAATTATTTAGAATATATTCCTTCCTCTCCTTTAAATGGTTATATCCTGACCGAAGGTCCACCTTAGAGAAATAACTAGCCCCTGATGATTATTGAACAAGTCATCAATCTGAGGCAGGGGATAATTGTTCTTTATCATGATTTTATTGAGCTCACGATAATTAATGAATTGGTGCATTGAACCATCCTTCTTCTTGATGAAAAGGACTGGCGCACCCCATGGTGAAGCACTTGGGCATATAAAACCCTTCTCTAGAGTCTACTGTAACTTCTTCTTTAGATATTCCAGCTCTATGGTGGCCATTGTATAATGTGTCTTTATATAGGTAGGGATCTAGGAAAAAGATCAATTGAGAAATCAACCTCTTGATCAGAATTACAGAAAATTATTCAGGGAATACATTAGTGTAATCCCTCACTATGGGAATATATTCGAGTGGTATCGTCTCCATTATCTCAATCATTTGATCTAGACATGATTTCTCATAAGGAAGTAATATCCACACTTTAGAAAATGATTCTAAACAAGATTCATCTTTCTTCTTACACTTATAAAGAATTGGAGGATGCTTTGGGATGTGAAGAGTGATCTAACTTTCCTGAAAGTTGATATTGGAATTGTATAAAGATAGCATATCCATGCCCAATATAACATCAAACTTCACTAAAGGAAGTATGAAAAGATTTTTTGGGAGGTTCAGTCCACAAACATCTACCGAGGAGGTGTTATAAACCATGTATGTAATAATTTTCCCATTTTTTGTTCTCATAAATTACTTATCCTCCAAATTTTGAGGTGGTGTTTGAATAGTTTTACTAAAATTTAATGGTATAAGAGAATGGATAGAACCAAAATCAACTAGTATGTTAGTTATTCTTGAATGAATAACTATCTTACCTATCACCATATCATTATCCATCTCCACCTCAGAAATAGTAATAGTATAGTCCCTTCCTTGTTTCCTTAGAGGTTTTTGTTGATTGCCTCTGATAACCCTTAGCTTAGGGCTATTGTTCAGATAATTCCCATGCTCCCTACAGTTGTAAAACTACACTACAGGCTGAGTATTCATATAAACCTTACTTTATTCTCCAAAATTAGTGGAATTCTTCATATATTGTCATTATTTCTTTAATAGATGTCCCGTCTTTCCACATTTGAAGCAATTCATGGTTCCCTTTAGACAGTTACTAGGATTATTCTTCCCACATTTTTGATATGTGGAATGTTCGATCTTCTTTCCATCAAGGGATTTATTTACGAAATCACCTATATTAGACTCCATATGAATATTTTTTTCACAAGGCCCATGAGACCACTAGGAGTCTCCGATCTCCATTTCAACCTTGAGGGCACAACGACCAATCTTCTTATAACTGTGAAAGTCTCAAATTTCCAACCCTTTTCAAAGACTCAACTTTAGTCCACTAAAGAAGTGATCCACCATGCTTTCAGTATTCAGGAAAACTTCTGAGGCATATCTTGAAAGCCTTGTGAATTTTTCTTTATACACCCCGATGGACTCATTTTCCTTCTGCTTGAGTCCAAGGAACTCTCTCTCTATCTTGAGATAGAGGGTTTATAGAAAATATTTATTGAAGAACATTTTCTTGAATTCATCCCAATCCATGGAATCAATTTCCTATAAATAATTCATATTCTTGATTTGTTTCCACCACTGATCAGCTTACCCATCAAAACTATAGACCACCATTATGAAGTTATCTTGTTCTAAGCACTAAAGGACAAAGAATGTCTTTCCAATGGAGTTAATCCACTGTTCTTCAAGGAGAAGATCATAAGATCCACTAAACATGGTAGGACTTTTCCACATGAAGGATTAAATGGAAAATTGTTCTTCCCTTGGAGGAGGAGGGTGTTCCACATGATTCAAGTTATTATTCATAACTTGAGGCAGCTGAGCAAGTACTACCATGATTTTTTGAGTACCCGTTCCCATAATATTTGACATATCATTATGGATATATTCACATTCCCTATCATATTGATTTTTGGCATGTGTTATTCTATTTACTTCCATTAACTATTAAAAATAACATACAATTAGGGGGATTTAATACTTAGCTAATAATCATAAAAAGGAAACTATAAACATTAAAGGATAAAATCTTAAAGAAAAATTATATCCTAACTTATTATTCACTAGGATTCAATCTAGGTTATCCTTGATTTGTTTCTTAACTTATATTCTTATGGGATTTTTTATCCCATTAATAATGGTTTATATTGAGCTTATGAATTTACCAAATAAGATCCCCCAACAGTTTCAAACTAGGATTGGAGCAAGGTTTGTTGCCGTTCTCCAGTTCTCGTTCGATTCTAGCCCAAAGATGTGTTTTCAGGTTTTACCCCTAGATACATCTATGATAGAGCTACATCCACTTATTCATATCTAGACAAGGATTTATTTTCTTAATAAACCACTTACACTATACTTACCAAAATTTAGGGATGTTTTATTATACTTAGTATTATTCATAAGGTTCTTACTAAAGTCCTTTATTCCTAATCTCCAAAAATAACTAGACTTTTCTCTGATACAAACTATAGAGACCCTAGCCTTTTACACATATCATTACAAGGTTTTAAGAATAATAAAACATCATAATACAAGCCAAATATTGTGAATTCTAGTTTCTTAGAATAATAGTTACATAAAACTGAAAACATGGGACTAAATAAAAAATTTCTTTAAGAAGAGTATTTAAGAAATTTTATCATTAAAACATTTTAGTGCGGTTTTATGGAAAATACTAAAGAGAATTTAAAATAAAAAAGAGAATAATATTTTATATAAAACCAAAAGTGAACTAAGAAGGTTTTCATAATAAAAAATAATAATTTTATAAAAACAATGGTGTCTTAATATAGATGATAGAGTTCACTTGGAATTGGGTAATAATTCAGGAAGTTCCCTTAAAACGGGTTTATGTATCAGGAAGTATTGAGGAGGGAACCACTTAAAAACATGTCTATCCCTAAAAAAGAATAATGAATGGATATTGATACATGAGTTTTGAGAATTTACATATAATTTATAATATGTACATAAAAATAACATGTAACTTAATTTGGGTAAAAATAAAGATAGATCAACCTAAAGGAATAATGGAGGTTTGGGTAGAATCCCCTACATTAAGTTTGATGGTGACCTTCACTTGATCTTAATGTCCTGGATAGCCAAATTAAATTAATTAATTAATATTTACAGAACCTCTTATTCATGAAATTGATTTATTATATCCTTATTAAGTTCATTCATGACCATTCATTGATGGGTTAAGAGGTTCAATTTCATTGTTTGGTAGTTTTTGCTTCCTTGGTTGTTATGATTGGTTTACTTATATACATGTAAGGATAAACATGTGAGATGATAATGGTTTTCCAATATTGAATTTTTATGTTATTAGTTAAAATACAAAAGATTACATTTTCATAAAATTCATTTGGTTGTTTGTAGTGAAGATGAATCATTATAATAAACTTTAATGATAACCCTTATGGTTAAATAGCAGTTTTTGATCACATCGAACACATTTTGATTTATAATTTAATATCACATGTACCAAAGATTATAGAACCTTAAATTATACATAATACACATATTATATTCTGTTTCTACCATAAAAATGGTTTCATGACCAGAATTGAAGACTGTAATAGAAATTGAAAACCCATCGTCCTTCAATGTGATAATTTAACACATCTTGGATAGTGTTTTAATTTCTAGTATAAAAGGAGGAGAAAGGATATATGATGATGAATTATTATATTATCATCAAAAAAATTCATGTACATTTAATTTACTAGAGTTATCATAACATTTAGATGAAATGAGGTAAGGAAAGAAAAATAAATAAAGGAACATGAAAGAAAATAAAAGAAATGAAAAGAGAAGCTTACCTCTTGAATATAAATTCCTTAAGTACCTATTTGGGGGAGAGGATTTGGTATTTTGAAGAGACAAAGGGATGATAGAAGTGGGAGAGGGGATTATTGATAAATTATAGCCAAATTTAGACAAGGTACAAGGCTTGAGAGGAGGGAAGAGAAGTGGTAAAGAGGGGTGGTATTTATAGTGGAAGAGAGGAGGGGTTTCCAATTATTTTAATCATTAGTTTAATATTTTTTGTGAAGAATATGAATATTCATGATTATTTTGACCAAAAATGGTAATACGTGAATGTGAGTTCAACCCAAAATCCATTAAAATCATCCATGACTCAAGCATGATGCATAAATTCAGGTTTTAGCACTTATCGTAAACTACCGTATTTTACTATTCATAAATAATTCTAGTATTTCAGAAAAATTCCAAAATTTCACCTTAAACATTTTTTGATGTTTAGAATCCAAAAATGAACTCCATTTTATGAAAATAATATTCTAAATATGTGAAATATAATTTTTAATTAAAATCATCATTTACTTGGAAAATACATATTTTAAAATTATAACTGTTTTTTTTATACTTCGAAAAATTAACTAAGGTCTCAAAAAATAATCCTATAATAATAAGACATAAAAAAAATTTATGAATAAATTTTATGAAAATAAATTTCATTTTTAAAATTTTAAATTATTCATAAATTTTTAATTAAATATTTATGGCTTATAAAAATACCAATACTATCATATTATCACTTATAAGATAAATAATTTTTTATACTTTCATTGGTAAGGTTAGTATTTACTTGAAAGATTTAATATTCATAAGGTTCATATTACTATTCATAAAGGTAACATTACTATTCATAAGGGTCAGTTACTATTCACCAAAAATTAAGTTTTTCTTATTAGACTCAAAATATCTTTCTGATCGCAACCGTGTAAGTTAGATTTTCAAAATTCAAATCACAAAAGTGACAATATTATGTTTAAAGGTCACATTGTACGTAGTAGTTCATTGTGTTGTGATTTCATGTGATTATATGACATAATTATAAGAATGTAATTTCTATTGATTAAACTCTGGGTCGTTACATTTTACCATTCATCGGTGCCAACTTTTCCATTATCCTCATGAAAATAATGTCTAACCAGTCTTAATACCATATTTTTTTATCTCTAGTACATTTATAAGTGAGCTAATAACATTATGACATAGTTTTTTTCTACATGCGTGGCATCAAGAAAATTTCAAATGTACAAATAATTCCATTACAACAATTCAAAGAAAATTGATGAATTTTTTGACAAGATTTCGTAAGGTTTTTGGAAAAAGGAATACCAAAATCAATGTCAATACCTTTTAATTTCTTCAATATTTGGTCACCTATTATTAGAGATTATGTTGTACCTTATTCTGTATTTCCATTGAATAATGTAATTGAAGATTAGCATTTATGTCATCTCGGTAAAAATTTACGATGTCATAAAAAAATCTTTGATGAATGTTTCAACTTAAATTATTGTTCACCTTCTTCACAAATGAGACACCCTAACATTCCTTTAATGTTATATCCTAAAAATTTTCCATAAGTAGGAAATTCATTTATCATTCTATGTAACATGGATCTTAATGTGAACTCTTTAAATCTATGTTCATCATAAAATGTAACTACTTTATTCCAAATCAATTTTATATCTTCAATCAATGGATCAAAATCGATCTCAATGTCATTACCATGTTGTTTTGGTCTAGATATAAGTAGAGACAACATAATGTATTTTTTCTTCATGCAAAACCATGGTGGAAAGTAATGATATATAAAAATAATTGCCTATGTACTGTGATTACTTATTTTTACACCAAAAGGATTTATTCTATTTGTAGATAATTCAAGATGAAGGTTTCTTATCTCATCTCCAAATTCATGATACCCATAATCTTTTTTCTTCTTCTGAGGAGAGTCCACTAGGTGACACATTTTTTCATATTCGATTATTTTTTCTACGTGCCACATCAATTGACTAGTGGCTACCTGACATCCATATATTAATATAAAATTTATAATTATAGGAAAATACCATAAAACTTTTAAAGAAATTGATTTATCTTTCTTGTACCGATCCATGCCACACATAGGGAATTTTTAGAGTGATTCATGGTTCTTGTGATGTAATATAAAATCATTTGGATAGACATGTTTTTTCATAAATCATACCCATTGAATGTAGTATTCTCTTAGCATCATATGCTTTATAAGGAGGTTCATTTTCTTTAGGAATCATATCATTTAGGTGACCAGGTAGTTCTATAAATATATTATCACTCTCTCTACTACCATATTTCGAATTATATAACTTTAATATGGCTAATTTTTTTATATTTAATATAATTGGTATAAAATGGTCTCTTTTCATAGTTATTTAACCCCTAAAACAATTTTGGACAATCAAAAAGGCCATATTCAATTTCCATTTTGATTTCTTTTATACAATATCCATCATCACTTACACTGGTATTCATATCAAATGATCCACAAATGGCAGTATCATCCAAGCTAGTATGTAAATTTAGTTTTTACTCTTGTTTTGTATAAAATTTATAACTACGATCTATTTTGTGACAAATCAAATATTCTTATAACTCTTCTAGATGAATCCATCTTGAATGATAACAACGTAAACATAGATAAAGTATTAAAGAAGGTTCATATACATGTTTTATTGAAATTTTTATGAACTCTTTAAGTCCATCCTCATACTCCTTTTCCACATGATTAACATCCATCAATTTTTAATTCATTTTCATCTTATAAGTTTCAATAATATCCATGTTTTACAAAAAGTTACTAAATACACATAAGGTATGGATATACTATATATATATATTTATATGAAAACAAAATTTTAGAATTTTAGTGATTGAATGATATATTTTTGGAATATTTGCACAACATAACCATTTTTAAGGTCAATACTCAAAATCTAGTTCTTACTTTCCTCAAAAGATGAATTCTTCCATTTTAAACCGACTATCACTCTTTCATTTTTCTTTTCATTCTTCAAAACCTGCTATTTCTACACTCATTTTCTAATAATAAACACCATTTATTATTACATAATATTTCCTTTCAATAAATACAATTATATTTATTTGGAATCAATTAATATTTTAAGTGATAGGGAACTAAATTAACAAACTCTTCAAGAAACCACTACGAAAAAACATATTTCATCCTTAAGTAAAAAATATTTAGAGAATCCAAACCATTTTTAAATCATATTAATAATATGAATAATTAATTTGAAGAAATCAGATGTTAATAATATGAATATAGATATACGTGTGTGTATCCTCTAGGGAACATGTTAATAATAGAGTTTTTTTAACACTCTAATACCACATGAAGAAGATATTAAGGGGAATTCTCCTTATAGAGGTAGATAAGAGAACATATTGGTTTCACTTTATTTTTTTCAAATAATCTACATGATATTAATAAATATAAAAGGGGATATTGAAGTTCTCTAAATATGTGAGTTTACAAAGGGGGATTTTGAAGTCCTCAATAATACTTGTTCAACATATAAAATTCATAAATTAAATATACACGTTTTTAAATAATATATATAAATAAATATAAATCAATTTATATGAAGTTATTAAAATATAATAATAAAATATTAACAAATTAAATTCCTATAAATTATATCATTTATGTTTTAGTAGTTTTTTTTGGAATATTTCCACAATATCATTTAAATTATTTTTTACATCAATTATTTTTTTATATTTTCTGAGAAAGTGAATGGTACAATTTCTTACTATAAATTAACACAATATGTTAATTAATTATTAAATAAAGGATAAAATATTTTAATCACATTATTTTGGGGGTATCATTCAAAGATGGGTTGATAAAGAATAGAAATTAAAGGATTTCAATCATAGAATATAGGTTATTTGGGGATTTAGTGGGAGGAATATTTAATTGATTAGAAATGTGTTTTTCCATCTTGTTTTATATTTAATATATTTAAAAAATAATTTTTAGATGCTTGGATTTATTTCTTTTAATATATATTATTTTATACTAAAGAGCGTGACTCCAGTCCTCATGTGATCTCCTCCTTTCCGTGTTTCCCCTATGTTTTTTTATTCACTACTTCCCCTCTATTTCTATTGGGATCCTCTTCTCCTCATCCCCATATCCCTCTCCTCTACCCCACTCCCCTACTCCCCTGCTCCCTCATATCCCTCTCTATCTCCTTTTCCCCATCCTCTCTCCCCTCCCCCTGCTACCCCGCTCCATCGCTCCTCTGTTCCCCACTCCCAAGCTCCCCGTTTTTGACCCTCCTTCCAATGTAAATCTTTATCTCTCGCTGTAAATATCCTCATCCACCTTTCAGCTACCAAAATCCACATTCCAGATAACCACGTCCACCTTTTCCCCTACCTTTTGGATACCCATTTCCACTTCTCAGCGTCCCGCCTCTAGGATACTCGACCTCCATCTCACATTGATCATGAGGGCATACCATTTTCTTCATCACAAAACTGAAAACCAAAAGGATAACCCTAGGTCACACATATAAGTTCTTGAAAAAGATCTTGAACTAGGGGACAAAGTCTCAGTTTATTTTTAGGATCCACACTCCAGGTACACAGTTTCCTTTTGTTCATTATTTTCCACTCCATAATATTATAAGCCATCCTATTGTCACTTATTTTGATCATGTGTTATCTTGAATCTTCCATTGATGTAACCTTATTGAGTGCTATAAATTGGATTCATACTTCACCCAAGAAGACAAAAATGGGATCTAGATCTTTTACAGTAAAGTAATCCTTCTCATACCTGGCATATTTTATGGTTTCAATGTTATTTTATTCACCTAAAAACCCACAAATAGTAGGAAAACCTACATGATATAGGGAATAGAGGAGATTCCAGGGCTGATATTATTGGTGATGTCCCAATCTTGTTGATGTGTAGGTGCACATGAAACAAAGTTGTGATTTTGTACTCTAAAATTTACATAGAGAGGTTCATTGTTCTGTTGACGGCTGGGGAAGGTGAGATCGTGGTGTTGGATAGTGGTAAATATATAGGTTTTAATATTTTCCTAAAAATTTTAAGCATTTTAGACATTTAAATTTTTTCAAACCCTTGTTTTTATGTTATTTTAAGTAGCAGGTTATTCACCTGGGAATTCATTTGTTGATAATGAGATTGAAAGAGTGATAAGGTGTGCTAACAAGGTAATGATATATTGTTTTAATTAACATGAACATGTTGGGTTTTCATATTCAGTATGATTACTCAACATGCTTTCATAAGTGCCTTAGTGAAACGTATTTTTGGTTGTTTATAATATAGACATCAGAACATTTTTTTATTTTATTCATTGAATTAATGGTTCCTTTTTCATTTTATGGTTTCTCAAATGTTATAACATAATAAGGGATATGGTGAGGGATTTAAAAAATCCACTATATAGCTAATTAAAAATAATAATTATAGTTTTATTTTTATACAGAGAATTTGTAATGTATGATTAATACATATTTTTAAAAAACCAATGATTTTCTATAAAGTTTTATCCTTTTATAATAAAATTTTAGAAAATGATTAATCGCATTCATCTAATTATATATTTTTATTCTCCATGTTCTTTATTTTAAATTTATCCACTTTAGACTCATAGAGCCATTTTTCCCATGCATCTCTCTAGGTTGATGAAACATAATATTTAGAGAAATATAAATTTGTTTTTGATGCACTGATGAGTAAATAAATCAAAATTACAAGGGAATTTATTTGATAGTTTCATTAATTTTTAAAAAAATCTTTGTCTTATTATTGTGATAATGAATTTATTTTGTGATGGTCCTGGAATAAGATATATGAGAGGGGTATATAACGAGGTTTACATATTGTTATCATATTATTGTAATGATTATTAACATATTGAAATAAATAAAACACTTTCAACCTATTAATGTGTATATTTATTCTAATTATTTTTCTTATAGATATACTTGAACATGAATAATTCAAAATTTACATTTCTTGTTGTTATGATTCAACTAATGTTTGAAGTAATTTCCTAAAATTGCAATATTTATACTCTTACAAATTAGCTATATTAATCAACCACTATAATCTAATTTTTTCATTGATTTTTATTGAAATATAGAAATTTAAATATGTTATATTTATATTTATCATTACTTGATCTTTGTAAAAAATTATGATATGAATTTTTTTTGTTCATGCATACTTACAAAATCTACAGCTATCAGTGACCATAATCATTGATAATTCCTTTTTGAGTATTAATTAAAAATGATTTGTATTATATGAGATGATTACTTCCCTCTTTACCTGTGAATATTTTATCAATATATTTTAAAATTTGTTTAAACCTGTTTTCCTTTTTTTCCCCTACTTCGAGTATATCATATTTTTCTTGTAATTTGATAAACATTATTTACCATGGAACTTCTTTTTTTACATTCGAATCATTAATAGAGGGCTTGAATTTCTTTGTTGCAGATGCACAAGTTCCTATAGAGGTACAATTTATTGAAACTAATTGATCTTATTTCAATGAAAAATTGGTTCTATGTGATGACTTCTTATCGAGGTAAGAATTATTGAAACCAATTGAACTTTCCTTTATTGTTTTGATATTTATTGAAAATAATTGGACATACCAAGTCTATCTTTTTTCCCACATTCATCAGTTTCATTGATGGTGTTGTGCAACGACTTCTTTTGGAGTTAATATTCATTTAAATTATTTGAACCTATATGTCTTAAATATTGTTTTTATATTTATTTAAATTATTTGAACCTCATCACATAATTATATTTTATTATAGTTAACTATTTTTATTTTTTATAATTCTTTATGGATTCTTTTGTTTCTATTCTCATCACTAGGAGGGATTTAAAAAAAAAATTCACATAGATATAGAATTTATTTAACATTTATACATAAAATAAAACCCATCTCTTATTACCCAGTGTATTTCCTTTGTGAAATGGGTGTTCAATGTCCTTTATTGTAAGAATTTTAATTTCTATGGATTCCAAGTGATGTTTGATGACTCCATTTATGGTGGTTCTCCTCTATTTCTATAATTTTTACATTTTTCTGATGTTTGATGGATATTTATTTCTGGTTCCATTTTTTATGTTTGATGACTACATATTTTTGTTTGTGTTCTATTTTTTTTATTTGATTGCGTTTTTTCGTTATATTAGTTCATTATGATGCTAAAAAAATTTGTGTGAACATATGTTTGCATGAGTGGAATACTAGTTGGAATATTAATATCCCTTTCTTGTGATTCCTATTTAAATCCTTTGAATAATTTTTTTGATACATTAATATAGATTCAAATAAATGGGTTTAACTTATTTTTGAGGCACCCTATAATTCATTAGGATGTTTCTATAGTTATTTAGATCCCAAAAAATCATGATAACAACATTTTAAGAGTTAATGTGGATGATGATCTAATCTTTCTTTGACTAACCCTTTTATTCTTTCTAATATTTAATATAATATTGATTTTTCTATAGAGTTTTTGAAATTAACTTGATACAAAACCATTTTTTATAATATATTTTTTATTGTTAAGAATTTTTATATGAGAATATATTCTGAATTATTATTTCAAATATGCCACAAAACTATGCTTTCCAATGATAATTTTGGTAAAAAATTATAAGGGAACGTGATATGGCTATAAAAAATATTAGTGTAAAGACTATAATGCCCTATCTTGGAATTACATTATTTCTAATTTAAAACCTATGCTTTTTTGGATGGAACAACCCAAAAACGAGCTTCTTTATATGGATCTACAAAGATACATAAAAAAAACAAATTGAACAATAATAAAAAAAATTGATGACTCAGAATCAAGGAAAGTAGGTATGTGGGTGGGGAGTATAAGGTGTTATAGATTAGTGGGTATCTAGAATCATTGAGTTCTATGGATCACATGACACACCCAAACCATTCAAAAAAATAAAAAACACACAAATAAGATCTAAAAATAGAGAAATAGTGTAAGATCGACTAAAAAAGAGTATAAAAAATAACATAACTTAGGTTTTGAAGGGGATGATTCATCATAAAATTCAAGAGGGAGTGGTGAAAAGGCTTCAGTTATATGAGATCTTGAATGGAATTAATTATGGGGATCTCTGTTAGGGTCCTATTGAAAATATTGGTATGTTTTTTCCTCGCTTTCCAAAAAGTTCCGATAATGATCGATTTTATCAACACTATAATAGGAAGCAATAATAAAGCCTATATTTATTAGTATTGAAATAAAAGGCATTGATAAAGACATATATTTATCCAGGATTTCTATTTTATAAACAATAAAATACATATTTATTTTCACTTTTTGAAAATATATGACAAAAACAATATAAAATAATTTTAAAAATACTAAACGAATATATATTTAAAAATGAATAAATTTTTTAAAAATTAAAAAAAATTACATTATTAATGAATAAATAATATTTAATATATGAATGTTATAAATGTGTGGAATTTAAAAACTAAAAAGGAATATACTTGAATAATAATAAAAATAATTGAATAAGTCTTATTAATTACATAATTTATTAAAAAAATTAAAAGTAAAATAAAATTAATACGTACATTATTAGTGAATAAATAATGAAAAAATATTAAATGAATGAATGTTAAAAGAGATTGAAATTTAATACTTAATAAATCAATAAATTGGAAAAATATTAAAATAATCAAGAAGTATTATTAATTATATATATTATTAAAATAATTAAAAATGACTATATATTAAAATAAAAAGTAATATATATTAATTATATTAGTTACAACCATATTATAAATATTATATTTTAATGAATATACTTGTATATATAATTGTTATGATACAAGCGATGACATAGGCATGATGCAGGTAGGTGGTGACACAGGCAGGATGATATAAGCATGATGATGCATTAGGCCTTTAGGACATGTTCAAGGGCCACTTGGCCCTGTAAATACAGGCTATGTAATGGGGTTCCCTATACCCAGATAGAAAAGTGGTCTTTACTTTCAGAATAAAAATATTCTTTGGCCCTAACTTCTTTTAAAACAAATATATAAATATATATAAAAAATAGATAAAATTACAAAAATATTAAACAAAGAAGAAATGAAATTGAATAAATTAAAAAACTATTAAAAATAATAAAGATTATCAATAAATAAATAGTATTAAAATTGAATACATATGAAAAAATATTAAAAAGTAATAAATAATATATATTGAATACAAATACGTAAAATGAATAATATTTACCAATTAAAAACATAATTTATATAAAATATATTATGTAAATAAATAAAATTATACAATGAATATTAAAAATTAAACAAATTATAGAAATATAATGTGTGTGTGTTTCTATATAAAATTGAATTAATTATGTATATATGTGTATGAAATTAATGTAACACAAGTTTGATATATGTCAAATTGAAAAAAAATAAAATTTTATTAAATCTCCATTAATCTATCATTATTGGCAAATATTTGTATTTAATATTAATTTTTAATTACAAACCATTTTTTATTAAATATATGACTTATTTAATGTAAATATAAATTTTATATTATATAAATCATATTTGAGAAAATATTATATATATATATCAATATATATTTCTATATGAAATAAATTTTTTAGTAAAATATTTTTTTTAATTTATATGTCATTACTAATTAAATATATTATATATCAAGTGTTTTTATGGAGGTTGGGGGTCGTGTCCTATTTATTTAAGAAAAAACACAATTACACAAAGTAGAGGGCCAAGGTGAAAAAAGATGCTCGAAACAAGAGATAAACAATTATAGTGATCAGACAGCTCAAGATTGACTACTCATATAGGTTCTTCCACCAAATTCACGAGGATGGAGACCCATAATCTATGTATTGATGCACTACCATGACCCACCTATATCATGAGAAGGTGCATCAAGAATGTAATTCTTCACAGCTTCAACATCAGTTGCACCATAACCACTTTTCTTATCCTCTTCGATGCTTTTAGAGGCTAGCAATTTAAAAGAGTTATGAGTCTTCCTGCTCATCTATGAGGAAGATAACATGGTATCATTTCCATGTTTAACATTAACAGGTGAATTAGACCCTACCTCAGGAGAGATCCTTTCTACAACTTCAACCATGGAAGAATCCATCTTTATCATATAACTAATCTCTAAATAAATTAGAATTTTATCCTTTTCATAAGGGATAGGAGCCATAAACATTGAAGGTGAAAATACTGGGGAATCAAGAAAACCCCATAATACTATTGTCCAATGAATTTAGGCCCATACTAACACATTTTTTTAGCTATAATTTTATTATGAGGCTTCCTGTTAGCCTAAAGAATATACTCACTCTCATTGGATGAAGAAGAAACATTAGTGATATGACATTTGATGATCCCCTTCTCACTTTGAGATGAGGAGGAGGAAGAATTCATAACTTCCAATGTATCATATTTAGAGGAATGTTATTTATTTATCTTGATAAAGGTAATTATAATATGAATTCCCCATTTATCAGAGACATGAAAAAGAGTGGTTATTTTGATAAATTTTTTGGTATCCTCAAGGGAATGGTTTGGTGTACCCCCATTATGATGAAGACCATACTCTATACCACCATGAACCTGTTTATAAGTGATAATATTATTAGGCTTAGCTCTAATTGGATCAGTAGAAAGAATATTTTTCTTTTCCTTACTACCTTTATATATAATTGATATTTGTTATAGCCAAAGATTATGATCCACATATTCCTGCGAATAAAATTCAGAATCAGTTTGACTATCTTCAGATCCATCACTAGTTTTTTCCATGAAGGATCCCTTAGTAATAGCATCTTTAGTTGTGAAAATACCAAGGGTCCTTTTATTCTGTATCTCTAAGGAATCTTCAATAAGAATTTATAATTTTATATTAGATCTAGTGGGTCAAGGTCCTAACAAAACCCTATTTTCAAAAAGTCTGGCCTTAATTGATCATATTAGCAGATGCTATTGTTGACTTTTGTTGATAGTATCCAAATTCTTAAAATTTCATTTCTCTTGGGAGGAAGAATCATCCTTCTATGAGTTATAAGAGACTACATTATCAAGGGAAGATTACAACTTTACATAATAATCCTATGAGGATATTTCACATCAACCTATTCTTGTGAATTTTATAACTTATTTTTTTTTCAATATATCATCTCATCGTGACCCTTAAGATGGAATAAAGTGAATATGGAATCCCTATAATATGTATCCTTTGTATTACCAATGGATTCAAAGAGATAGAAAAATGGAGGTACCTTACAATATTTAATTTGAAGATCTATATCATCCTTATTAGTGTACAAGAACACCTTATTAACCAAAGAAGAACAAAGGTTAACTGCAATAATAATTCTATCAAAATAACAAAATTTCACAACCATAATAGATCTATCAATTTTAATTGGGATATAAATGGAAAAGAAAACATCAAACAAAATTCTTGGATTCTATAAGATATAATTTAATTCAATGATTATGATCCATACATGGTATTTAGTATTTTTTGTGCCTGAAGTTATTAAAGAGAAAATATCAATCTAGATAGTTAGTATTCCTAGATGGATAGAAATGGATCCATAACCCCATGATCACCATTTTAAGACATCCATAGGAAACTAAATACAAAAAAACCCTTACATATTGGGATAAATCTCCAATCTAATAAGTCCCAATTATCTGATAGCCTATGCATCAAAGCCTCAATGCACCAGCATTTCGAGCCAACTAGAAGAATAAGTCAACCAATAATTGAAAATTGGAAGATTTTGAAATTGATCCTTGATCATATCCCTGTTCACCATGACATGAGTAGTGTTACCCCATCTCATATCATGTTCTGGTATGGAACTTTTCAATGATGAAAAGTTTTCTTATCTTTCATGTAAGACCAAAACAGGTTTGAATAATTTAAATCCGTCTATTATTTCTACTTTATTTTTTCTGTATGTTTTTATTTCTTTTTCAAGTAATAATTTCCTTCGATCTCAACTTAATTCACTAAGATTATAAAATGTTGTATTTTCTCAATCACATTAATTTCTATCAAGAAAACCTAACCAATACTAGTCATATATTCAATATCCTAGGACATTCTTGGTAGAGTATGCCTAATTTTTTCCCCACCAATAAATATAGAGCAGTAATTCCATAAATTACACCTTCAAAATGAAGATTGTTTGAACATTTATCTTCCTTCGAAAAAAACATGATTTAAATATTCATTTATATATTCCAAGAAATCCAAGTAAATTTCACTATATTAAATCCTTTAAAATATAATTGACATATTGAAAATAAGTTTCCCAATTTATCTTTCACCGTAGATTTCAACACATAAAATTTCCCATATCCCATCATAGAACTCTCTTCATTAAATAGATTTAAACAACTTTTAATACCTTCATTATAATTTAATAACAAATATCCAGTTGATAAACTATCAAGAATAATCTATATATTATCACATAATATGGAAATATGAGAATCAAAGAGAAATAGAGTATCTTAAATTCCTCTCTTTTTATTGAAATAGAAACATCTAATATTTATAAAAACTATAAATATTATTTATATGTAATTCTGATTTCCAAAAAATACATTATCTCATAACATATCATAACTTCATCTTGCAACTAAAGAACATGAACTACATGCATCATCTTCTTCCATCTTGATACCAATGAAGTGTAGGTCTTAACTACTACATCTTCCAATCACAAAAACCCATTCTTCAAGAAGTATTCAGAATATGTACCAACCTGAGTGTGTTAAAGGTGATATGCTGCTTCTATTATATTAGAATCTTAAAACACATTCATGACTCTAGAAAAACTATTTCTACAAGATAAATATTTCAACATACTATTTGGTGATAACCCAAGTCCCACATTGAATACCATAAAGGATGGTGGGTCACATATAATCTTGGTTGGTAAATTCCTTATATCACCCAAGTGATTTATGACAGAACCCCGCATTGAATACCATAAAGGATAGTGGGTCACACACACACACACACATTTTGTCTATATCACTCAAGTGTTACATATAACCTTGGTTGTTATTTTTATTTTATATAAATTTTTTAATTAAATATCTTCCCTATCAATTAAAAATGTATATATATGATGTAGGGTGGTGTATTATAAATCATATAAATTTATATGTAATATATTTAGTAAAAATGGTTAATTTATTTAATTAAAAATATCTAATTTTAATTAGAAAATATTTACTAATTAATACATTTTGTTTTATCAATTCCATTTTTTTCAAATTTGACATAAATATCAAATAATAGATATTTAATTATTAATTAGAAAAATCTACTAAATATGTTACACTTAATATGTCATATGATAATTTTTCATGTATACATATATACAATTAATTTATCTTAATAGAGACAAACATACATGAAAATTATAAAATGTTAAAATGATCAATTTATATATTATTTATTAATATTTAATATTTAATATTTAATATTTATTATTATATGATTATAACTATTAAATTTTAATCATTTTCTATATTTTGTATTTAATATATACTATTTATTAATAGTTAAAATTAATATATATATATATATATATATATATTAAATTTATTTATTTTTATTAATAAATATTTCATTAATAAATTATTTACTATCTTTTAAATTTATTTATTTTTATTTTTTATTATTTTTTTGATTTTTTTGAATTTATTTATTTTAAATATTTATTGATTAATATTTAATGGTTTTAATATAGTTTTAATTTACATTATTAATATATATTAAATTTCATTTAGACATATATTCATTTAAAAAACTTTTAAAATTAATTTCTTATTTATCTTTTAAATATTTTTTAAATCTATTCATCTTTTAATTAAATTTCACTAATTTTAAACATTTATTCATATAATATTATTTATTCAGTAGTATTTTTATTTTTTATTTTTATTTTTTATAATTTATAGATTTTAAATATTTATTCATTTAATATTATTGTAATATATTCATTTTTATTGTTTTATACATAATTATTCATTAATAAATTTAATAATTTTATTATAGAAATATATTCAAACACACACACACACACATATATATATATCAATATATATATATATTATTTCATTAAATATGATTTATATAATTAAACATATGTATATTTATATTAAATAAGTCAAATATTTTGTGAAAATTTTTTATAATTAAAAATTATTATTTATTAAAAATATTGAATAATTGTATTGATTAGTTTACATTCAATTAAATGTTGTTTGTTTTTTCAGTTTAACATATATCAAAGATGTATTGCATTAGTTTCACAAATATATATACATAACTAATATATTTTCTTATAGAATACACATACAGATAAAATTTATGTAAATAACTAAAATTTTAATATTCATTTTAGAATTATATTAATCACATAATATATTAAATATATATCATGCTTCTAATCAGTAAATTCTATTCATTTTTTATATTTTTATTTAATATTAACTATTTTTTACTTTTTATTGTTTTTTCAAATTTATTCATTTTTAATATTTTTTATTCATTAATAATCTTAATTATTTTAATTTTTTTTTGAAATTTATTCATTATCAATTTTTCATTTTTTATTTTTTTTTGTAATTTTATCCATTTTATATATTTTTTATAGATTTTAATTCATTAAAATTTAATTTTTTTATTATAGATTCCATTTATAGAATTAATATGTATTCATTTTCATTTTAACATATATTCATTTTTATTTTTTTTATAATCTGTATATTTAATAACCCTTATTCATTTTTGTAATATTCTTGCAATCAAATGATTTTTTAATTATAAAATTTCACTCTTTTTTAACATTCATTCATTTTACATAATTTAGTATTATTTATTTACTAATAATGTAACTTATTTTTTTACTTTTCATTATAATTTATTCAATTTTAATACTTATTATTTTAATATATTTTTAATTTCTTCATTTTTAATATGTATTTATAAATATTTATTCATTAACATTTAAGGTTTTTAATTTGATTGAAATATACATATTTAATATGTATTCAATTCATTTTAATATATATATTTTAATTTTTTTTGATAATTTATATAATTAATGAAACACATTCATTTTTTAATATGTTTGAAGCCTATTCATTTTTAGTTATTAAATTTCACTCATTTATAACATTCATATATTTAAGATTATCTATTCATTAATAATGTTAATTAATTTTTACCTATTTTATTCTTTATTCATTTTTAATATACATTCATTTAATAATTTTTAATTTATTTTATATAGTTTTTATCAGCAATTTCCAAAGAGTGTTGATAAATATAGGTTCTTTTGGCGCTAAAATCAAATTTCAAACACAACCTAACTTTATAAGTGTGTTTTGGAAAGCGCTGGTAAATATCAATTTTTACAGCTCTAAATAGCACTGATAAAGATCCATCTTTTTCAGTACTAAGAGGTAGAACTGATAAAGAGTGGCCTTTGTTATCTATTTCTATTTTATCATTGATAAATATGGATCTTTATCATCACTTTTTAAAAATAACTGATAAAACCATTATGATCTATTAAATAGATCACTAATAGGGGACCAGATCGCTCATGCCATTCAAGCTCTTTCCATACTAAAACTTCACCGCCACTCTCCCTCAAACTCCTAAAAAGAGAAAAACTTTAAAAACCATGGTATTTTAATTCTTATCTGATGTTAAAGATCTTTCATTGCTTCATCATTTTTAGTTATTTTCATGTTTTTAATTTTCTCAAAGGATTTGAATAGTGTGTGTGTGCGATTTTACCTCTATCTACCTCCCTAATTCTCCACCCAATCTCTCTCTCCTCAATCCACTTGATAAAACACAATTTTATTGAATATTTTATTAATAATAAATGAAAAATTTCCTCACATTATGTTAAATATGTTTATTTATAAAATATTTATGATTCGATCATTCAATTGAAAATTTGATGAAAATTTCAGTTTTACTCTTTAAAATTCACTATATCATTTCGGATATAAATATTTTTGATATGTATTATTTAAACATAAATTTTTTAAAATATATTCCAGAATTAATGTAATACAACTTTCATTTAGGACATTGGAGATAAATCGTGCATTTGATGGGTGAAAATGGGCCATGAAGTCAAAGTTGGGCTGGACTTGCCATATTGGATAGTGGTTCTATATTTAGACCATAACTTCTACATCTTAGCTTGGAGTGGGATCACATTAAGATAGGAGCTCGAGAACAAAATTTATCCCAAATCATCCTTCTCTATGGATAGTTGGTTCACGCTTTTTGGTGGTCAAACAGGTGGTTCAAGTAGGATTAAATTATTTGGCCGAATTTCCCTATTCACAATTGAAACCTCTTAAAATCTAGCCTTTCCTCCACTCTATAAATTGGTGTTTTTCTCATTTTGAGGGGTTGGAAAGTTAATTAGGATATTTAAGGCAGAGTATAATTTATTTCACTCAAATTATACAACCATTATAAGAGGGGTATCTCTTGAAGCAAGGATCCCCTCATTGAAGCCTTCTTCTTCTTCTTCATGTTGTAATGTTTTTATTTGCGTAATAAAATTCTTTTTTACTCTTCTATTTATTCTATTTTATTCTATTTTGTTCAAATATAATATTCTTTAATCATACTATTTGTGTTGGAATCAAGAGTAGAAACAAAATTGGGTTATACCTTTTCTAAACATTTGCGCATTCAAAACGTTTCTACGATGACTACACCACCCATGTAAGAGTAGTTATTTTTAGTAATTGATCTACTTATTACCCTATTAATTCATTTATTTTTAATTAATGAGATAGTGTAATTGAATTAATATGATTCATGAATTGATTTTTTTTAATTAGAAGAAACTAATTAAGCAATTGAACAATTAACACAAAAACACATGAGGTTAAGATTTGTGTAAATTGTGAGAGTGCAAACTTAATAGGTAAACAACATCATACGGGATAAATTTTTAGAGTTCAAATATAATCCATAAACACAATTCATCCTCAATTTTCAGAATGTATATGCTCCTTAATTTACCACTGTCCATAATCTATATTTAGAACATTAATCAAAGTAGGGTACTGCGATTGTAGGTTTCAAAGCTATCTTAGGGTTTCATTAATTTCATCTTGGTGGTTAAGTTAATTCTCATAGGGTTCAGGGGTTAAAAAATTAAGGAATAATAATTTAGTGAATATTTATTTAAATGATAATGATAAATAACTAATTTAATTGGTAGAGTTAGATTAATTATGTCTTTTAAAATATTTTCAAAAAAAATTATTCTTGTTGTGTCTTTTTAATCGAAATTCATTTCAAAAATTTAAAACAAAAAATGAAATCTTCTTATAGAAAACTGTTTATAGTTTTATAAATGATAAATAACTTAACATAATTTCAAGTAGTGTGTTTGAGTTATTTAATTTTATTTTCAAAATATCTTCAATGTTTTGTCTTGAATTACTTCCTCCTTTGAGAGACAACCTTGGTCAGCCACTCTGTTTCACCTAAAATAACCTAAAACCGAATATCATTTAAGCGCACCCACGACAGCACCTTTAAAATTGGAATAGTATACAAAGAGGCCAGTAATTATTTCAACCAATTAGAGGTATTTATTTTATTTTTCATTTAATTCTTTTCTTCTCCCCTTTTTTTCTTCTTTCCCCATTCTCAAGTTTTTTTCTCTTACTCTCTTCTTTTATTTTTATCTGACCAAATCAAACTTATTTTCATTTTATTAGGATCCACTTTTCTTCATTTATTTTTTTAACTTTTATTGATTTATGAAATGAACAAATCACAAAGATATCTTAGATATTGACCCTAATATTGAACACAACCTTAGGGCTCGAATCAGACATTCTCAGTCTTTAGAATGTTTCAACATTCAACCAGTTGGAAAATTCCTCAACTCCAAGAACATTGAAATTGGAAACACTTAAAGTTCAAACATAAAACAAGAACCAATTTCTGAAAACAATAACAATGAACTTAATAAATGAATTCGATAATTGGCTACAGCAGACATTAATTATCAACAAAATTTCATTTCATACCCAAATCTCGAATCAGATTTTGAATAGAAAAATGGGTTAATTCACCTGCTTCCAAAATTTCATGGCATCTCTAGTGAGGATCCCAATAAAAACCTTAAAGAATTTAATGTGGTTTTCTCAACCCTTAAACCAAGAAATGTAACTGAAGATAAAATAAAACTAAGAGCATTCCCATTTTCACTTGATGAAACTGCAAAGGATTGGATGTATTATTTATAACCTGAAGATGTAATATGTTGGGATGATTTGAAATGTATTTTCTTGCAAGGATTTTTTCTAGAATCAAGGACCACTTCCATTTGTAAGGAGATGTCTGGGATCAATAAAGCACAAGGGGAGTCAATGTATGAGTACTGGGTGTGATTCAAGAAGTTGTGCGCAAGCTGTCCACATCACCAAATTTGTGATAAACTCCTCATCTAGTACTTCTACAAAGGAATTACACCTATGGGGAGGAGCATGGTAGATTCCACAGCTAGAGGAGATTTGGTGGACAAAACACCAGTAGCCGCACGTGCATTAATCGATAATATGGCCCAAAACTCTCAATAGTTTGATAATCGAGGTACACCACATGTCAGGGGAGTACATCAGCTAAGTTTATTTTCTCTTGAAATTCATTTGATTGATACCAAGTTGGAAGAATTGAGAACTACGATCAGACAAACTTATTTGGAATAAAATACATCCCAACCCCCTTCTTCAAGGCCTTGTGGAATTTTCACTAAGACAATCCACCCAACTGAATATTTCCCCCAACTACAGGAAACAAAAGATTGTGTAGTAGTGTTTCCTCAGAGACCATATCAGCAGCAACAAAAACCATATCCCAAAAAAAAGTTTGATTCCTTTTATCCAACATAAATCCAAGGGTGGAAGGATCAATTAGACATGAGGTATTCCTCTAGACAATAACAAAGGCCCCCTTTCAACAAAACTTCCAGTAACCTCCACCATACCAACATGGTTTCCAACAACCCCAAAGGCGATTCGATGATCTATCATCAAAAAGTTAAAAAAAGGTACTTCTCAAACAAATTTATATTCTAATATTGATGATATTTTGAGAAAAATGTTTTTAATTAATAGAATGAGTCAAAGAGTCAAGGTTTAGAGCTGAAGGAATTGAAAACTCAAATAATCCAGATTGCCACTGCCCTCCATGAAATGGTAAGTAATAATTTTGGAAATATACCTTCCTAAAACACTCCAAATCCAATGGGGAATGTCAGTTCCATCACATTGAGAAGTGGTAAGAAAACAAATGATCCTTCTACCCCTACCATTCCACTGGGATTCACCTCAACTTCAAAGAAGCCCCATTCAAGAACAACTGATGAGCATCCCACAGAGAAAGAAAAAGGTAAGAAAAATATTAATGATGTTCCTCCCAAACCCCTTCCCTTTCCAAATAGGGTTTTACAAAGAAATAAGATGGCTTAGGAGGTGATGCAAAAGGAGTTTTTGGAAACATTCAAGTGTGTGGAGATAAACATCACACTTATTGAGGCCATTAATAAAATCCCAAGGTATGCCAAATTTCTAAAAGAACTTTGTACTAATCGAAGAGGGATCAAGGGGAATGAGAGAATCAATATTAGAAGGAATGTTTCAGTGCTCATTACACCAAATCTAGCAATTCCAATAAAGTGAAAGGATCCAGGGACATTCATTATCCCATGAACCATAGGGGAGTTACACTTTTCTAATGTTTTATGTGATTTAGGAGCTTCCATAAATGTGATTACTAACTCTATATTCTCTTCTTTACAGGTTGATGAGGTGAAACTGACAAGAGTAGTGGTGCAGTTGGCGAATAGAGCTACAACATATCCAGTGGTAGTCCCTGAGGATGTACTTGTTCAGGTAAGAAACATGATCTTTCCAGCGAATTTCTATATTCTTAACATAGAGGATGATCAAGTATTTTCTCATGCCCCAATTATCTTAGGTAGAAACTTCTTCAAAACTACAAAAACTATCATAAATGTCAATGAGGGTACTTTGTATGAAGTTTGGAGCTGAAGTTGTGATATTTAATGTCATAGAATCCATGAAGTACCCCTATGAGGACCATTATTCTTTTGTTATCTCCCATTTTGAACCACAAAATAAAAACCCCAAGAAATTTTATTGTCCTGTTGTTAGGGAGATTATGATTATTGGATCTAATTTGATGTCTAAGAGTACTTACACACCTGTTTGTAATGCACAATAATCTCTTATATTTGATTTTGAAATGGATTTATATTCTGATTTTGATCATGTTAATTATGATTATGGATTGGCTGTTGAATATGATGATGGATTTGATGAATTATTCTTTGATTTTGATTATTTTTATTATGATACTGATGTTATTTGTGCGCATATTTCGGTTCATTCAATGTATCTATCCATACATAACCCCCCTTCATTCGATATCAATCAATTTCCACCAAATCTCTAATATGTGTACTTGTTATGTGGCGAGATATTACCTATTATAATTGCAAATAATATTTCTTTTGAACATGAAGAAAAACTTTTGAGTTTATTGAAGGAGAACATTAGAGAAATCATGTGGACCTTGTCTGACATATCAGGGATTGACCCCTCTATTTTCATGCATAGGACTATTTTGGATGGTTGGGCTAAACCGGTTAGGCATCCACAAAAGAGACTCAATACAAACCTTCTGGAAGTTATTAAAAAAGAGGTTGAGAATTTCTCGAGGTAGGTATAATCTATCCCATTTCATATTCTCAGTGGGTGAGTCCTATTCAGGATGTGCCTAATAAAAGTGGTGTTACTATTGTTAAAAATGATAAAGATGAGTTAGTTCCAATTAGGGTGAAAAACAGTTGGAGTGTGTGTATTTATTATAGGAAACTAAATCAAACCACTCATAAGGACCATTTTCCCCTCCCATTTATTTATCAAATGATTGAGAGAATAACTTGGAAGACAAAATATTTTTTCTTGGATGTATTTTTTGATATTTTCAGGTTCCTATTTCTCTAGAGGATCAGGATAAGAAAACATTCACTTGTCCATTCGGTACGTTTTCCTACTAAAGGATTCCATTTGGACATTTCAATGCCTCAGGTAACTTCCATATATGCATGGTGAGTATTTTTTTTGATTTTATTGAGAAGTTCATGGAGGTATTTATGGATGATTTTACAGTGTATGGGTCCTCATTTGATGATTGTATCTCTTATTTGGAAAAGGTTTTGAATCATTTTATTGAGAAGAATCTGGACTTAAACTTTTAAAAGTGTCATTTCATGGTGGATAATGGCATTGTCTTAGGGAATGTAGTGTAAGAACATACGATAGAGGTTGATAGATCTAAGATAGAAATTATTTCATCCTTACCCTATCCTTCATGTGTGCGTTATATTAGATCTTGCCTAGGAAATGGAGGCTTTTATTGGTGCTTCATCAATGATTTTAGAAAGATTTCTCTTCTTATATTGTGATTACTTCAAAAGGACTCTGATTTTGTGTTTGATGATTCATGTAGGGTATCATTTGATGAGATAAAGAAGTGTCTGGACACTCCACTGATCATACAACCCCCACATTGGGACATTAATTTTGAGCATATGTGTGACACATAAAACTTTGATGTTGGAGATATCTTATCACATGGGGTAGAGGGACGTTCACATGTGATTGCATATGCATCGAGGACATTGGATTCAGCCTAATCAAACTACACTACCATGGAAAAGGAGATTCTTGCCTTCATATTTTCTTTAGATAAATTCCATTCATATTAATTGGGCTATAAAGTAGTTGTTTTTTCTGACCATGTAGTTGTGAGGTACCTTTTGAAGAAGCCAGATACAAAGCCCAGAATTATTCGATGGATGCTCCTTCTTTAAGAATTTAATATTGAAATAAAGGACAAGAAGGGGTCAGAAAATCTAGCGGCGGACCACATGAGTAGGATTACTCACACATTAGAAGATGAAACCTTGGCCTAGGTACCACTTCGAGACACTTTTCCCAATGAGAATATTTATTCCATCTTAGGTACGCATCCTTGGTATGCTGATTTAGTGAACTACCTTGTTGCATCTGAAATACCTACAAATTTAAAGACACATCAAGTCCAAAAATTAAAAAGTGAGTCTCAGTATTATGTGTGGGATGATCCATACCTATGGCGCATGTGTAGTGATCAAGTTATTATGAGATGTGTTTCTAATCATGAGTTTGAGTATATTCTGCAATTCTGTCATAAACTTTCTTGTGGTGTACACTTTGGACCCCAACAGATAGCTAGGAAAGTTTTGGAATCTAGATTATATTGGCCTAGTTTATTCCATGATATTCATGTGTTTTGAAAGTCGTGCTCACATTGCCAACACACTGGTAATATTTCAAGGAGACACGAGATGACCCAACAACTCATATTATTTTGTGAGATTTTTTATGTGTGGGGAAATGATTTTATGGGTCCTTTTACAAGTTCATTTAATTTATTATATATTTTGGTTTCTATTGATTATGTGAGAAAATGGGTGGAGGTCAAGGACACCATGAATTATGATTCTCATGTTGTAGTGGAATTTGTTAAGACACATATTTTTTGTAGGTTTAGAGTACAAAAGTCAATAATCAGTGACCAAGGGACACACTTCTACAATAGGAATTTGGATTCCCTCGTTCATAAGTATGGGGTGACACACAAAAAATCAACACCATACCAAACTCAAACAAATGGCCAGTTTGGGGGTTCAAATAGGGAGTTGAAGCAAATTTTGGAGAAAATCGTGCAGCCAAATAGGAATGATTGGAGAAAGTGCTTGGATGATGTACTTTGGGCTTATAAGACAAAATATATGACACCAATTGGTATACCCCCATTTCAGATAGTTTTTGGGAAAGTGTTTCATCTCCACACGGAAGTTGAGCATCGGGTTTATTGGGATATAAATAAATTCAACATGGATTTGGGCAAAGATGGAATCCAATGGAAGCTACAAATTTAAGAGATTGAGGAGAGTCGATTGTCTTCATATGAGAACAGAAGGATATACAAGGAAAGATCAAAAGAATCTCATGACAAAATGATCCAGAAAAGATAAATTCAAGTTGGAGAGAAAATCTTGCTCTATAGTTCACGACTAAAGATGATGCCTGGTAAGTTGTGTTTTAGATGGTTAGGTCCTTATATTGTATCTATTATTTTTCCTTATGGTGCAGTTTAGATCATATAATATGACACTAGAAGAATATTTATAATAAACGAGAAATTTTTGAAGAAATACATTGAGGGACTTCCTACTGTGCAGTGGATTTCATCACACTACAAGACTCCATCATCACTTGAGCATATTTGGTTGTTCCTAACCCTTTAACTTTTATATTATTTGTCTTATTTAAAATTATTCATTTCATGTGCACATATCATCTCATGGGTTCACATTTAGGATAATGAAATATTTTAAGTGTGTGGGATGTAACCTTTTAGTTTAGTATTTTTAATTTTTTACTATTTTTCAATGATTTTCAAAAACTATTGTGTGTTTTTTCAAATTTTGCATGTTTATTTTTTAATTTTTTGTGTGTTTTTAAAACATTCAATCTGAAATGATTATCATCACCATTTTAAAATCCATATCAATAGGTGAAAAAATTTATCCCATGAAACAGAGCTTAAATGAATTCTAAAAATGACTTTATTTCAAGTTTAAATCTTTAGTAATTTCATGAAAAGTAATCTGAATTTTGAATCATAAGCACATCTCACTATCTTTATATTTGAAATCACATTCCTATGAGGCTTATAAACCATTATTTTCATATTAATTACATTCACCTCACCTCTTCAGAGAACCAAACCATGCTTGATTTAACCAGAATTTGATTTATTATTATCAAAACTTGAGGGTTTGAGGTACTTGTGTTTTAAATGATTGAGTAATTTCATTTGTATTAAATCCCTTATTTTCTAAGAATCCTTTTTATAATGTCCTACCTTGAAAATTTAATCCTTTTAGCTCTTAGAAGACATGAAAAACATGTTAGGTTAGCCACATTATAAGCCAATTTTCCCTATGCAACCAACTCTTGAAATGAAACTGCATAATCTAGTTGAACTTAAGTGTGGGGGAAGCTTTCTTGTGTAGTGATACCAAATTTTGAGATACTTTGGGTGGAAGATTAAATTCTAAAGAGATTTGTTTGTTGTTGAAAAAAATAATTATGTTGAAAGCTGTTCCTTTTTTGGAGCTTTCATGACAAGTGAATTTGTGACCTTATGGATCTTTTAATAGAGGAAGAAAGTTGTGCCTATATAGAGCTTTCAAGAAAATCATGTTTTAGAATATTAACATTTTTACTGCTGAAATATTGAATGGTGTGAAAATTAATTTATTTTTAATGATGATGAACATGAATTTATGCTAAGGGGATTGAGGAGGAGATCATATTTCTGTGAAAATTAGATTAATGCAATTTTTTTCCAAAAAGAGTTAAGCCCCCTTCATTCAGTCTCAAATTTTTTTCACATCTAAATCCTACCAACAGAAAGCCACGGAACAACCCTGAAAAATTCTTGTGATAAAAATATGTCCTTAATTCACATCAGGTGGTGATGTAGGAATTTATCAAGCTTATAGGAACCCTTTTATGAGTTTTTATGAGAAGGATATTGCTGAAAAATTTACATTTGTGTGATAAGAGAAAATTCAAGTGAGGTAAGTCTTTTGTGCATGAGATGATAAATGAAGTGGAAATATATTGAATGATATAAATAGAGAACATGAAATAATAGTTTTTTATTTGGCATGATATCTTTTTTTCTTGTTATGGAATTTTTTTATCTCAAGGATATGCATTTTAAAATTTTTTTGTTTTGATATTGATTTTTACTTGTCACAATTTTTTGGAATACATGATATGAGGCTTTTCCCATGAGTGGAAAAGGGAAAGTGTGGGGGATTTGATAAAAAAAATTATTAAATATCTTATTGATAATAAATGAAAAACTTTCCTCACATTGTGTTAAATATATTTATTTATAAAATATTTTGGATTAGACCACTCATTTGAAAATTTGATGAAAATTCCAGTTTTACCATTTAAAATTCACTGAAGCATTTAAGATATAAATATTTTTATATGTATTATTTGAACATAAATTTTTTAAATATATTCCTGACTTAACTTTATGAATCTTTTATTCATGACATTAGAGATAAATCATGCATTTTATGGGTGAAAATGGGCCCTAAAGTCAAAGTTGGGCTGGACTCGCCAGATTGCACAATGGTTCTGTATTTTGGCCATAAATCCTACATCTGTGTCTATATTGGGATCAAATTTGGAGAGATCTCGAGAATATAATTTTTCACAAATAATACTACTAGATAGAGAGATGATTCAAGCGTTTTGGTGTTAAAACAGGCGGTGCAAGTTGGATAAAATTATTTCACTGAATTTCCCCATTCACACTTGAAACCTCTTAAAGCCTAGCCTCCCCTCCACTCTATAAATTTGTATTTCCATCATTTTGAGGGTTTGTGACATGAATTTGGATATTTAATATAGAGGATAATTTATTTTATTCAAATTATCTCACCATTGTTAGAGGGGTAGCTATTGAAGCAAGGACCCCCTCATTGAAGCATTCTTCTTCTTCTTCTTCATGTTGTAATGTTTTCATTTGCATAATAAAATTCTTTGTTCCTATTCTATTTATTATATATTTTTATTTTTTGATCAATTATATTCTTATTTAATCATGCTATTTGGTCTGGAATCAATAGTATAAATAGAATTGGGTTATACCCTTTCTAAACATTTGCACATGAAAAATGTTTCTACGATGACTACATCACCCATGAAAGAGTAGTTCTTTTTAGTAATTGATCGACCTATTACCTTATTAATTCATTTATTTTAAATAAATGAGATAATTTAATTAACTTAATATGATTCATGAAATTAATTTTTGAATTAGAAGATACTAATTAAGTAATTAAACAATTAACGCAAAAACAGGCGAGGTCGAGATTTGTGTAAATTGTGAGAGTGAAAACTTAACTGGTAAACAAGAAAACACGTGATAAATTTGTAGAGTTAAAATATAATACATAAACAAAATTAATCCTAATTTTCTATAATTTATATGTGCATTAATTTACCAATAACCATAATCTTGATTTAGGACATTAATCAAAGCAGACTATTGTGATTGCATGTTTCAAAGCTAGCCTAGGGTTTAATTAATTTCATCTTGTTGGTTAAGTTAATTCTCATAGGGTTAGAGAGTTAAACAATTAAGGGATCATAATTAATTGGATATTTATTTAAATAATAACTATAAATTATTGAGTAATATGTATTGTTAGATCGATTACATATTTCAAAATAGTTTCTAAAAAACATCTTCTTGTTGTGTCTTTTTAATCGAACTTCATTTCAAAAATTGAAAACAAAAAAAATGCAATATTCTTCCAGAAAAATTCTTATAGTTTTATAAACGATAACAAACCCCCAATAATTTCAAGTAGTATGTTTGAGTTATTTAATTTTATTTTTAAAATACCTTCATTGTGTTGTCTGGAATTACTTCCTCCTTTGAGAGATGACCTTGGTCAGCCACTTTGTTGCACCTAAAATAATCTAAAACTGAATATCATTTGAGGGAACCCATGATAGAGCATTTCAGTGCTGCTTCTTCACCCTCTCCCTTAACCTAATATTTATTAACTATTATTCTAAAATGAGGCTAATTTGTGTTTAAATCCATTTTTGTACATGTTGTTGATCTATCTATTTAATAGGTTCATAAACATGTCATTAATTGATGTTTCTATAAATTTTATAAAAGTGTAATAACATTATTGATCTATAGATGGTTGTGATGTTATCTGTTAAAATTGTTTAGTTGATAATTTTAAATTGATCTATTCAAGTATCATCAGAAGTACATGTGTATTTTTTGAAATCTGGTTCTATAGAATTTAAAATGAAGTAAGATAATCAATAATTTTTTGAGAGTTGGATGTGATGAAATTTTCATTGAATGTATCATTTGAAGTTAAACAGTATAGTATTTCATAAAAACTAGTTTTTTGATTTTTTTTCTTGAAAAAATGATTTGGTATATTTAACCTATCTTATAAATAATAGTTTAAATTATAATGTATCCAATTTATATATAGTGAACCATTAAATTTTATGGAGGTTATTTTTTAAAATCATATTGATTAATTTCATAATAAGTGTATATAGTATTATTTTCTAATGTAAATTATTTATTAAAAATACCTCATGCTTAAAAAATATTTGGAGATCTTATTTTTTACTAATTAATGGGAAAGTAATTTTTGAATATTTTATTATAATATCTATTTTTTACTTCAGGTAAATTGATTTATATTTATTTATGTACCTTATTAAAAAATCTATATCTTTATTCAACATCACATATTCTCTTTTATTAGTGTCTTTATCCTTGTGATATTTTCCTCAATGCACATTACCTTTATCATGCATACCTGGTGTGGAACCACCACCACATACTTCTTCTTCTTATCTAAAAAATGTCCTCATCAAGTTGAGAAATCACCTAGTTCACCACCAAACTCAAAATTATGTCAGTTTGATAGATTATTCTCAACCTCATTGTTTTCTTTTGATTTCAAGTTTAGATGAATGATAATTATCAGTAGACAAATTTCACATCTGATTTCAATTTCTCACTAATTTTTATGGATCTAATATGCATTATCATATGCGATATTTTAAAATTATTCACAAGTGAAATTTTGCCACTGAAAAGTGACATTCACCTCAACTTTACCACTCTTGAGGTAATTTTAGAGTGATGGATTGGATCAATCTTCAAATGCGGGGGAGAAGAACCCAAGTTCTAGGTATCTTTCTTTATCTCTTGGATTAAAATCAAACAATTCCACCCAATTGCCATCATTAAAAAGAAAAATAACCTCAATACATTTAATATTTTCACTTCTATGAGCATATAAGATATAAATTATTGAACATAAACTGCTAAACTCCTGTTAATAAAAACAATTACTTCTTATAAGAATGATACAAAAAGTGTTCATACACAATAAAAGTTTAGGATAATTATTTAGTAGGTTAACTCACCTTCCTTTTAATTTGTAGAGACCCATTTATATACATTTTAACTCATAGTAGTTTCTTCCCCCTGATAAACTATTAAAAACATCCATATTTTCCTTTTTTTCTTGTTTAAACCTCTATCCCAATTAACACTATGACAATTTTTATAGAGTTGATTCTCTCTTCTAGTTCTATAGAGGTTGAGTTTTTTTCATGTGAGCTGAGATAGTTGGGATTATACTTCAATAATTAGTTTTAGATGAGGTTTTATGTTGATCCCACTATGATACTTTTTTAACATGTATTGAATTTGATTTTTTCATCATCTAATAAAAGATCATCAACTTTGGTTACTAGTAACCATATAATTCAAATACCACCTGACCCACTACACACTATGTGAATAAATGAATAAAAATCAAATACTCCCTCTTTTTTGAATTCCACCTAGAAATTCTATAAAACCCATACTAGAATTACCACCCTTTTTCACACAAAAAATCAAATCAAGAACCTGGAGCAACAACCACATGTTTACCCCAAGTTGTTTCTTTTCATGTCAACCTTGAGTAAAATGATAAATTGTTAGGAATCATCCCCAATAACATTATAATATTTGTTTCCTCTTATTATAAGTATTTATAACTTTCTCATTTAATTATGAATACCTTATGTGTATTTTTTCTGAAATGATTATTTTAAGAACCTAACAAATTGAATATGATTCAAAAATGGATGATACTTAATCATAAGAAAAAAGATTATTATTATGTAGTTAAAAATTTCACAATATTTACAATGGATCATGCATGTGACTCTTCTCAAATAAATTATTTGTTTTTATGTAGTTTTTTTAAGAAAAATTAGTTCAGAAGAGTTATAAAATCATTTTATTTAACATGGAATAGATTGGAGCAATAAATGTTAGACTAAACATGGGGAGAAAAAAAATGTACATACTGAGTGGTATGATACTATTATATATGGATTATTTGATATAAATACCAGTTTAAAAGATTATAGAGATCATATGAGATAAATGAATATTGAATATGACCATCGTGATTTTCCAATTTTGTTTGAGAAGTTAAATATTTATGATAAGAGACTATTTTATATTGACTATAAAAAATATACAACATTTTCACCTATATTGAATTTATAAAATTTAAATGTTGGAAGCAGATGGAGCGACACTAGATTTATAGAACTACATGATATCCTAAATGATATGACACAAAAATAAGATAATATTCCTTGTAAAATACATGGAACTAAAGGAATGCCTTGTTCAATGGGCCTGATCCATAAAATTATATATACTTATTCAAATGATTTAATATTTTTTCACAAGGACCATTAATCAATCAAAAAATTCCCTAAGTGGGGCATGAATCTATACAAGAAAGATGAATCAAGTCCTTAAAAATCTATATGGTGATTTTGTATCACTCTATAGTTTAGATGACTATATGTATGTTAGGAAATTGCTATAAAATTAACATGGAACATAGATAAAATACTTTAATATGGGAAACTATGTTAACTACTAGAATATCATCAGTAGAGGAAAATTGATTATGAGTATCCTGAATTTTGAAATGATCCAAGAAACCTCTGTCTTGTGTTATCTATAGATGGAATAAATCCTTTTAGTGTATAGATAAGTACTCATATTACATGTCTTGTTATGTTGTTAAATTATAAATTTCTACCATGGTTATTCATGAAGTGAAAATAAACTGTGTTTTCTCTACTTATATCTAGAATAAAACAACCTGATAATGATATTGATGTCTATTTATCTCCATTGATCAAATATTTGAAATTGATATGGGATATAGGTGTTAAATTTTATGATACTCATAGAAATAAATAATTCACATTGAGATCCATATAGTATAGGGTGATAAATGAATTTCTTATTTGTGAAAATTTTTCAGTATACAACATTAAAGGAATGTTGGGGTGTCTTATTTGTGAAGAATTTACACACTCAGTTCAATTGAAAAATTCCTCAAAGATATAATTTTTAGGACATTAGAAATTTTTACCCTGATGACATAAATATTGATCATTGATGACAACATTAGATGTGAATATAGAACATGTTATATCACCATCTCCACTAATGGGTGATCAAATATTCAATAAAGTAAAATATATTGATGTTTTTTTGGTAAAATTTTTTCAAAAAACCTTATGAATTATTATTTGAAAAAAGACCAATTTTATTTGAATTATATGTGGGAATTATTTGTATGTCAGAAGGTTGCATTGAAAAATGATTCACTATTAAAGAAAATGTTGAATAATATACCAATTACCTTATATATATTGATATATTGGTCTCTAAATTCCCCGTTATAGTGGAGGCCTAATGGGAGAATGGAATTTCAAAAGAGATGTTATTATAATTACTGTCACAAAATGGGAAAAATCTCACTTTTACATTTTACATAATATTGTAGAGGTTTCTTTATATATTAAAGTACACAAATTATGTCTTATACATTTTAATCAATTAAGGGATAAAGGATGGATATCAAATACGCATAATCAATAGTTTATAGGATGGTTTTGAGATCATATTTATAAGGAGTTATCTGAAAAATCAAAAATTAATTACAAACTACTTCCATTACTAACTAGGGGACTAAATGTAAATGTTATATCTTATACTAGTTTTTAAAATAATGGTTAAGTGTGTTATATAAAGTAATAATATGAACATAGTATTATAAAAAACAATATAATTATTTTTGTGGCAGAAGCGATCCACTTATCAAGATCAAAGGATAGAAATCCAATTTATATGAATATATCATATTTCATAATCATCAAATAGATATAAGAGTTGTATTATACAACTTTCAAGTGCTCGTTTTCCATTGAAAATGGTTTGAAAATGTGAGTTCAGTGAAATTTGATTAACTGGGCTTCATGATGGTGAATATTCTTATGGAAGGGAATAAGGATGATCTATTCATAATGGCATCACAAGCAGTGCATGCATTTTATGACTCATATAAAATATATAAGAATAGTTAAATTGTCTTGTTGGTGACTTAAACAATAGTACGGTCAGATGAAAATTCAATTGATAATTACATTTTCATTGGGATATTTCAATCAATTCATAATGGTCCCAATATAGATAATTCCTTGTATGTTAAAGGGTCCATAAAGAGGGGATTTTCATACTTAATAGAGGAACTAAATCCCATTAAACTTTAAAAAAAATTAATGCCTAATGAGATAAATAAAGTATTTTTTAATATGCTATTATTTTCCTTATAATATTATGTGTTCTCTAATGCATTTAAAAAATCTAAATTAAATTTTTGACCACTCATGTAGATAATGGCTTCTGCAGATGATGATGTTACCAATCTCGAGGAAGAAAAAATGATTGTTGCTAATATTTTTGAATTATTATTGGATCAAAATCATGTTTTTGAAAAAAACAAGAACAAAATATAATCACTGTGTTAAATAAAATTATGAAGGAAAGATGCAAGGGTATAATATTTTAGGTTGGCAGAAATCATTTTGACCAACCTATTGACCCCAAAAAGTCAATGTTCCTTAATTATGTTGGGCTCAAAATGAGAATTTACATTCCAATTTATATAGATTTGTGACACCATGTATTTAATGAATTGAGGGAAACCCTTTAGGAATAAATTAAGGTAATTTTATGATATACTTTCTCAATTTTACCAAAAAAATATATAATGAAATATTTATTTACATTTCATTATACCTTGAAGCGATTATTTATTTTAGTTGATTTCCATAATAATTATGTATTTATGGACATTGTAAAATCTAATAGATGCTTCCAGAAACTTCTTACAAAGCCTAATCTCAAGAATGTTTTCGGAGAATGAATTACCAACCCTTCTGTTATGTATGGAAATATTATAAAACAACATACATGGAAAGATTTCATTATTCATAGTGATGAAAAATCATTTCATTTGAAATTTTGTTGATAATATTTTCTTTTTGAATTATTTATTATATCCACATTGATTCAAAATTGTTAATTTATGAAATATAAAATGAGTGATGAAAGTATAAAATGTGTATAAAAACCAATACACCCATACCGTAAAGAAAGGATAGGTTTTTCTTCACTTGAAATGATAGTGGTATGTATTTTAAATCTACAATAAATGTTTTATGTGATATGAGACAACATATATTCATTTATTTATATTTAGATTGTTGAATCATAGTCTGAATACACTTCTATCCCACATCATGTTCTATGGAATGAGGCCCACATAAATAATAATGGTAAACAAGTTAATGAAAACACACAGGATGTATGAGAATCATATATATGTATGACATAATAGTAATTTATTATTATTTTTAATAGTGTTATATGAAAATATATATTAATTTTCATATATTTTCATATGGTTTAGACATAATAATCATAATTGAATTTACATGAATAAAACATACTTCCAGTAGCATTGAAGTGGACATAACAATATGGCCTCTTTAGAGGTGTAGGTTTTGGAGTGTCACCTTGAACAAATTTTGAGACTACAAAATCACAAGAAGATACATATGAGATGATGAGATGACTATATAAATAGATATATGCATTGAAAGATATTATTGTCCAGTGGTATTTAGTGGACCAATGTATGTGAAATGATCAAATTGAATCATCAGTGGAACAATGATTAGTATATGAAGATCCAAATGACCCCACTAGAAATGAGGCTATCCATTCTGCTCAAATACTTACCATACCCAAGGTAATAAATTTTTTCATCACTCTTTCTCCTAAGTGTGGATAAAATGAATTCTAATAACATTATATTACTAAAATTATATAGGGTGAATTTGTATGTGATTTATATCTATCAACACCCATGTTTCACATTATTGTGAGGGGTATGATGTATAATATCATAGGAGACAAGATAAAGAAAACAACTACCAAAAGATCACATTAGATTGGGGATTGATGCAACTCATGATATGAGTGTTGATTTTCTTATTACCTTTAATGATATGGATGTTACTACACTCGATAAAGTTATTTGAACTTTCATTGTATAGATATCTAATATTATAAATATGCATGAGGTATGTTCTTAATTTTTTTTCAAATGAAAATCTCATTAAAGTTGATGAAAAATGTCTAAAATGAGGTATGGTGTTATAGATGATGGGGAAATGAAAGGTTGAATCGATAAAATCCATTGAATCAACCATGAATTCAAAAGGACCTTTCGTGATTACACTCTCCCCTCTAGTTCCACTACCATATATATTGACATTAAATGTTCATGAATACATAACATTAAAGAATTTAAATATGTCCCATATTCAACATGAAGAATAAATATTTGGAGATTTCATTAAAGATGTGGTTTTTATGGATAGTATAAATTAGATTATCAATTTTTAATGGTTGAGAGTCTAGTTTTGAATAGATACATGAGGTATGTTTTCATAATTAGTCTATCTGAAAAATGATTTACTATGTTCATTATAGTCAACAACTATTCATATTTTCTAAAGGCATATATATTACTACTATATAAAGGGAAAACCCTATAAAAAATATCAAGAATCTTTAATCCTTATAACATTTCAATATATGATTTTTTTAGAATAGAAAGAAATTTAAAATAAAAAAGATGCACTCAGGGAGGACTTTGAGAAGGAAATAATAAATGATTGACTCTTATTTATTTATAAAATTCAGGGGTATAACTCTATAACCTAATCATATAAAATATATTTTTCTTTTTTTCATTACTCATTTGTTTTTTTACAAAGTATTGGATGTTCATTAGAATCAATTTAGATACCCCAAATATTTGTTTTTTAGATCTGATGCATGAATTTCCATCAAACCTACCACACATTATATATATTTTGAATTTTTAATGAAATTTAATACACATTTTATAAAAAAAATTAATTATATGACTAGTTTTGTGTTTTAATGATAATTTTGTTATGATATGGAGATCTATAAATATAGGATAAATCAAGGTATGAGGTCGGTGACTGTTCATAAGAATCCTACAGATTTATTCAAATAGAAATAGATTAAGGTATATATAGTAATATTTAACTATTAAACTTTTTTGAAAATAAATTACTTATTTTGGTCAATGTTTCTGCATTGTATGAAGCATGATAATGAGAATAATTGTGGATGTCACATTAGAAAATTTCTGAAATATATTATATACCATCAAGATATTATCATCCTTGAATAGGTAATTTCTAAAGGTAATTATTATGTCATTAAAAATATTGTTTAATAATTTTTTTCTATATTTTCTTATAATTTTAAAAATTTCAAAAAATATAAGTACTTAAAATAAGAATAATATATTTTTAGAGATTAGTGAGCATAGTACATGGTGTTAGAATGTTTTCCGAAATCAAATTTTGATTCTTACCTATTATGCCTATGATAAAATACAGAATATGACCATAGAGATACATTAGGGATTTAAATCATTAGTATCATAATTCATATATATATATATATATTGATTTATTTCTCAAGGATAATTATAATAAAGTGTTATACTCTATGGATTCTAGAAAAGCTAGTAACATGTTTGAAGCTGGTCATTCTCATGAAAGATTAAACATCGAGGATAAAACTAAGATAATGGAAATAGGGATGTGTGAAAAGAATATATATATATATATATACACATAATAAAAATTTATCTTCATAACACTTATTTAGTTAATTTTCATAGAGAAAATTCTTAAAGATGACAGGAAATTGTGTGATGGTTGAAGGCTTGTTGTTCTCAAATTCATGTGCTCTTGAATTGGAATACATTCGTGGTGGGAGTTTATTATCACCAAAGATGTGATCCAATTAAATAAGACCTTATTTTGAGAACAATAAGAAATGGTATTACATGTTATAATCAACCTCTCCTAAATATAATACATGGTGTTCTTGAAATGACTCGAAGTATATGTTTTTAGTTTCAAATTGTCACTTTTCTTTAAAACACACATCGCATAGTCAAAATAGAGTGAGAAAATTTAAATTGTTTTGATAATTTATGAAAAAAATCCCTATGTCATTTATAACATTTTAGAATCTATCACATTTCAATCAGATATACAGTGTACTTTTTATGAAATGGAGTGTATATTTTTAGTTTAAAATAGAAATTTTAGTTCAAAACATATATCACATACAAAAAATTGAAAAAAAACTTTTCAAATTATTTTAATAATTTATTATAATGATCCTTAAATCATTTTTGATGTGTAGGAATCAACTGCACCTCAATTTGATACATGGTGTTCCCTATATGTCTCAAAATGTTTTTTTAGTTTAAAAATGATATTTTAGTTCAAAACACATATGAAATACTCAAAACTAAGAAACTAAATTCAAATTGTTTTGATACATTAGGAAAATGATCCATAAGTAATTTTATATGTGTAGGAATTATCCTCACCTCAATCAAATACACAGTGTGATCAGTATGTCTTGAAATGTGTGTTTTCAATTTAAAATTGAAATTTTAGTTCAAAACACAAATCACATACTAAAATCCAAGAAAACACATTTATATTTTATTTTGATACATTATAAAAATGATCTATAAGTCATTTTTTATGTGTAGTAATTGGTCAAAAATCGATATGACACATAATTTGGATGATATGAATCAAAGTGTTTATTTTCACTATAGAAGTGACATTTAAGTTTAAAACACACATCAAAAAGTAAAAACTGAGAAAACGAGCTCAAATAGTTCTCAAACTGCAGGAAACAATGCATAATTCATTTTTTTATTTGTATGGATCGAAAACAACTTAATATTATACATAATGTGTTTAGTATGACTTTAAGTACATGTTTTCAATATAAATGTGTCATTTTAGTTTAAAACATTTTATATAACAAAAACTGTCTAAAATTGATTGAATCATTATAAAAATATTATAAAATAATACATAATTAATTTATAAAATTTAGAAATTGATAGTATTTTAATTAAATAAATGATGTGGTAGGTATGACTCAACATGTATGTTTTCAATATAGAAGTGTAATTTTAGTTTAAAACACATGTCACATAGACATAACTGAAAAAACAAGAATATTTTTATTTCAAACATTCGAAAAAGGATCTATAATTCATTTTTGAAGTGTAGGAATTTACTACATATCAATTTGACACACGATGTGGTCAGTATGACTCAAAATGTTTTTTTCAATATAACAGTGTCATTTTAGTTTAAAACACGTATTACATAGAAAAAATTGAGAAAATAATATAGAATTGTTTTCAAACTTTAGGGAAACAATACATAATTCATTATTGACATGTATGAATCGACTTAACATTAATCTAATGCATGATGTGGATGATATGATTCAATGTGATTGTTTTTTTCTATAAATGTTTCACCATTGTTTAAAAAGCACATCACAATACAAAAATGATAAAACAAGATCAGATTATTTTTAAACTTTAGGAAAGTTTTCCATAGTTCATTTTTTATGTGTAGGAATTGACCAAATTTCCACCTAAAACTTGATGCAGTGGGTATGATTTGATGTATATGTTTTCAATATAAAAGTACTAGTTTAGTATAAAATGAAAATCACATTGCCCAAACCAAAAAAATGATCTAGAATTACTTTCAAACATTAATAAAATGACCCATAATTCATTTTTTTCATGTATTAATTGATCATATTTCAATATGATTCATGATGTGGCTATCATGACCTAAAATACATCTTTTCAATATAAAAGTATCATTTTAGTTTAAAACACACGTCACTTGAAAAAAATCAGCAAATGATCTCAGATTATTTTCTAATTTTAATAAAATTATCCATAATTTATTTTTTATGTATAGGAATCAAATTCATGTAAATACAAAAAAAAATATGTTCAATATGAATCAAAGTGTATGTTTTCAATATTAAAGTGACATTTTAGTTAAAAACATGCATCACATTGAAAAACCAAGAAAACAAGCTCATATTTTCTTCAAAAATTAGGATAACGATCTATAATTAATTTGTGATGTGTAGGAATTGACTGAAAATAAAATTGACAAATGATTTGGTTGGTATGATTCTAAGTGAATGTTTCCTATATAAAAGTGTAATTTTAGTTTAAAACACATGTCAAATAGCCTAAACAAAGAAATGGAGCTCAAATTATTTTCAAACATTATGATAACAACCCATAATTCATTCATTATGGGTAGGAATAGACTGCATGTCCATCGACCTAAGATTAACTGATAATATCAATAATATATACATTAATTAACAATATATTTTTTCATATGAAGATTATTTAACATTAAAATTATAATTTGATTATTTTTTATTTACTATTACTAAAATAAGAATTTGTTTTTTTGGGGAAAATATTTTATACAGAGGATGATCATTGGATACAGTATTCTTGTTTTTATTTTGTATATGGTTTGTAATTATTATTTATTAATTGTAAATATGATATCAATGTAAATATCTTTTTATGTAAATTTTGAATGGAAACGATTATGCAATGTGATATTTTTATTCCAATCAAGTCTTCTATGTATTTATATTCCTGTTATGCATTCTAGTCGGTTATGTTTTTATAGGGATACAGTTATATAGTAGTCGATAAATCCTTTATCAAAAATAGAAAAGAGCTTATAAAGGCCGAATTTATCAGTGCTAAAATGAAAGCACCGATAAAGTTTCCCTTTATGAGTACTAAAAAGCACTCATAAAGGGAAACTTTATTAGAATTTTTTTATCCTTGATACAGGATGCAAGATTCTAATAGTTATTAGGTAGTCAGAGCTTTTTTGCACCGAAAAATCCCTTTTTAGCACTATTAATGGAATCATCTGTTGTAGTGGAATTATCATATCACACAAGAAAACATTATTCACTTAATATTATTTCTAAAAAATAGGTTCTAACATATATAAATAATCCACAAAATAAAAACCATATACTGAAACTGATCATGTACACAAATACATGTGACCCAAAATTCACCTAAGCCAATATTCCTTATAGGTGACTCAAATCACTTAGCCAAATCTAAAACTTCATAAATTATGAACAAGCTTTATGTCATAATCGTTGGCTAATTTTTAGATTCCATTAGCAAAATATTCATCTTCTATTCATTTTGAATTATATTTATATAATTTTAAAATATTTCCAATGGATCAAACAACTCTTCAATTTTACTTCCATAGCTTGATATATGGTCAAAAAATTGTACTTAAAATATTCTAGAAAACTCAAAAACTACAAAAATATTCCAATGAATTGAGAAAATTTTTAGAGAACCCAAATGACCATGTAATGATTATATATAATATAATGAAATGTAGATAAACCTCTAGGATATCCATCAAAGAAATTTTCAATAAATTCCTAGGTCTTTAACTCAATTTATCATCCATGAACATAAGTGACTTTGGAAAAATTTTCCAAATTTTAGATGACTAATTTACCCATCATTATAAGGAAGTTATAAATAATCTTCTTAGTGAAAAATTCCTAGGTGTGAATCTCATATTATCATTGAAAACAAAAAGATAACTATAATATAAAAATTACTATATAAAATTATTCATTCACCAATTTAGGCTTATAATGTGAATATCAAATGACTGATTTAGCCTTTGTTGTAGTTGAAGAAAACATAGATTATTTTCTTATACTAAATAGGAGGTATAAAATTTCATGTACTATAACTCATGATATAACCCAAATAACATAGAAAATAAATTATGAAAATTCATTACAATGTGAAACCATAAAAAACAATTAATTAACTAAATATGAATACAAATTAAATTAAAACAAATAATTGGAATAGGGTGAAGTAATTATCAAAACATAAACGAGGAATGATAAAGATCCTAGCATGCTATTTTTTCAATAAAACTAATATATTTATTATTTTATTGTTTAAGTTTTATTATATTTAGTCTTAATTGTAATTATCTACTATTTTCACTAAAAAAAGAGTCCCTAGCAGTGGATATTTAAATCACTGCATAGTTCACAGTCAAAAATTATTTAGGAGTGGTTTGTTGTGTGGTAGTGATTATTTTATCCATCATTTTTAAGTACTTAGTTATAGTTTTATAATAATTTAGTGGTAGGTTTTTGTTGGGGGGGAATGGGTGAAATTAATATAATAACCACTAAATAAATTAGCGGTGGTCTACCGACATGGTCGAAAATGTAAATGATTCCACCATAACCACTGTTAGAAGGATTAGCGGTAGTTATTATAATCTTCCTCTAAAGATATCAAATAATTTTTTTCTAAGATATTTAATAAAAAATAATATGAATTTAACAATCTCATTCATATAATAAACTAAAACCTAAATAACTCATCATATATCTATACATCGATACATCATACATCCATAAATTATATATCCATACATCCATACATCCATAGTTATCAATAAAAACCATCATTAAACCATAAGCTCATTAATCATATATAAATTTATAGATAAAATATGTCTAAAATCCACCAACCCATTACTATTACATCCTTCCCACAAACTTCACTACATAAAAATACCTCTATATCTAGATTTATCATACATGAAACTGACCACATCATGTCATCAACTGAAACAAAAAAAATATAGAAATTAGAACTAAACCTAATAAATAAGAATTATAGTATAATAATTGATGATATGTAACCATACCATAAAACCAATGAGCCACAATGACTGCCTTTTGAAGAGTTTCATGGATTATAATGGTTAACCTTATAACTACCACCAACATTTTTTTCCTATAATACAAACCATAACATTTTAGAAAAGAAATATAAAACATAATATACACATAATATATTCTTTATTTTTCACTAAACATCTGTTATTTTGTTAATAAAAATGATGACATTAATTTTAACATAAAACAAATAATATAACATTAATAATAATTTTAATACATAAACATACTTATTTAAGATATGATTCAACACTTAGAACTCAAAAGAGAATAATATATAAAAATTTAATCAATTTTTAAACCAAGAGGAGAGGTGATTAACATTACTCAATTAAAAAACTTCAATAAATTTAATATGGAATCATTAAATATATTTCAAAAAAAATTAAATGGTGATTTTCTCATTATTTCACATTAATTTGCAGCCATTTTCTATTATTTTGACCGTTACACACACATTTTAGTGTATTAAAACACTAAAAATGTGTTTACAGAAATCCTAGGAAAACTGTAAGTCATATTGATGTGGTATCGGTTTATTTATTTCAAAAATCAGTTTTTGTTCATTTTAATATGATTTCAGGACAATATGACTCTTTTTTCTTGGTTTTTACCCCCTTATTCACATTTTTAATGACTTTGGTGTATTTTAAAACTACTTATTGAGTCATTTTGAGTACACCACATGTTAGATGCGTCTATTTTCAACTCATACACATCAAAAATAATTAAATAGTGGTTATAACATGATTTAAAAACAATTTTATGTATTTTTATATGTTTTTTACCATTTCACACATGTTTTAGTGTTTTAAGACACTAAAACGCATTTATGGGCATCTTAAGAAAACCATAACTCAAATTGATGACGATTTAATTATATTATTTTAAAAGGTAGTTTAAGGTAATTTTTCTATGATTTCATGGCCATAAAAATATTTTTCTTTGTTTAGAGCCTATGATGGACGTTTTTAAAGACTTTGGTATCTTCTAAATCTACTTATTGGGTCATTCTGAGCACACTTCATGTTAGATGGATGTGTTTTCTTCTCATACATGCCATAAATAATTCAATAGTGGTTGTATCATGATTTCATGTAAATATGAGGTCATTTTACACGGTTTTTACCATCACACACATGTTTTAGTATTTTAAAAAACTAAAAAATCATTTACATGCATCTCATGAAAATCATAAATTGGATTGATGTGATGATAGTTTTTACATTTTAAAATTCAATAAACAGTAATTTTAATTCCATTTTCTTCATTTTCACCCCATAGAATAGATTTTTAATGACTTCGATATCTTTTAAAATTGATAATTTACTCATTCCAAGAACACCACACATCAAATAGCAAGTTTTCTACTCACTAACATAAAAAATAATTCAAAAATTTGTTTCCCATGATTTCAAGTCAGTCAAAGATTTCTTTCCATGGTCTAGACCATTACATGAACTCTATAGTGTTTTAAAACACTAGAAACACATTTATAGTCATCTTGGAAAAAATGTAACTTGGATTAATAAGGTTGTTATTAAAATATTTCAAAAATAAATCTACATTCATTTTTTATATTAATTCATGGTCATTCAATGTAATGTACCAGAATTTTCGTATAATTTTTATTTTATTTTATGGAATTATTTTGAGATCGCGAAATCTGACGGTGCGTGATTCCAAGGCCCAGAGTGCCCGAAATGATCCGCTGAAGTTTTGTTAAGCTTTAATTACCACGCGTAAGTAGTTTTACAGAAAAAGTGGAATAAATCTTAAATGGTTTACCGAATCAGAAATCTGAGGGCATTGTTGCATTCAGAATAGAGGGTTTACCCTAGGTGCGACTTAAGTTTAGTCAGCGCGGGCCTCCTATGAGAAAACCCAAAAATGGAATAACCGTAAATAATATAATTAAATAAATTATTTTATTTTTAAAATACTTATAAATAAAAATTGGTAACTCGGATTGAAAATCTGAGACCACCACTGAACTCATGAGGGTATTATTTATTTAGGTATACACTAAGTTTGGCAGGCATGAGCCACTAGTGAAAGTTAGTTTTTGTCTGTAAATAAAATAATGAAGTGACAAATAATTTTATTGTAAAATCCTTAACTTTTAAACAATAAATATGGTTGAAAATCTAAGAGTGCCATTGGATTCTTTGAGGCGTTTTTCACTTAGGAAGATCCTAACCATGACCGGTGTGGGTCAAGGGTGAATCTTAATAATTTTATGAACTTTTTTTCGGGTACGTTCAGTAAACGTGTGAGCGGCATTTTCTAACTTTTGAACCGGTGCTCAAATTAAAATTACAAGGGCACCATTGAATCTGCAATGCCAGGATTCAATTAAGAGAGACTTCATTTTGAGTGAAATAGGTCTGGAGAAAAGTTATTTTTTGGAACTTTTTAATAGAATAAATAAAATAATATTATTATTTTATTTTTATTCTATTCCTCCAACGGACAAGCGGTAAGGTGGGACAGATGATGTGTCAAGCCAATAAATGTCTTGGCCCTCCAATATATGTAACAAAGACATTGGGATAAATTAGGAATCTTCTTATTAAGGAGCCCCATTAACTCCCCACGTCATTACTTACTCTCCCCCTACCCTAAAAATATAGAGCTTGGGGGAGGAGTATCAGACAAGCTTCACCAAGCAACGAAGTTCTATTTGAACACCACAATGCCAGACCCTTAGAAGACAAAGATGACCCAGTGGGAGGTGACAGACGACTTCCAAATGAGGAACTGACACTTGATCCCAGAATGGAAGCGTCTTGCGGGAGCGACGAATACCGGTGTTCCCTTCATCGGCTTCATCTTACTCCTCACGCTACCTCCAACAGACGATTGAGGTAGGGGTTTTAAATTGAATAATGATTAATCTTTTTTTTTTTGATTCTTCATACACTGGTTTCACAATGACGATGGCAAAAAACATATGGCCATCGTCCTGCACTTATACCTTGCCTCTTACCTTTTTATTATTCGCATGTTCTTCGTGTGTTCTTCGACGCCAAATAATTAATGATGCTGGAAACACAAAGTTTTTCTAAGAACGGCATATGGACACGGATCCCTCGACCTGAGGATTGTGAATATGAGAACAAAATAATTTTCAGTCTTGAAACGAAGCTACGATGGATCGCGGAAGAAGGTGGCGGCCAGAACCCGGCAGGTCGCGAGGAAGGGGGGGTGGTGCGCGTCTGTGCCATCAGAGCAGGAGGGCGCAGCCGCTTGGCCACAGTGGAGGCCGGAGGGCGGCTGGTACCCGGCCAGCCGTAGTGGAGCAGCGGCGCATGACTGTGTCAATGTGAGGAGGACCGGATAGAGCACTGACCGGCTATTGTGGTTCAGTGGGACCATCTCAGGTCTTGCGGTGACATGGTAGCGCCTAAAGGCACTGCCCTTTGCGGTTCCTAACGGAAGGGGGGGGGGGTGCTCCCCCTTAATCGCCAACTCAAGCGTACCATGCCACCGGGCCGCACCACTGGACTACACTCAGCGGGCCGGAACAGGCCGTCCCCTTCGTGGGTCAGGAAAGACCACGTCCCAGGCCATCCGGGCCGGACCAGAGTCTGACCCGGTCGACCCGAATCAGGTCAGATCGGGCCGATCGGGCTAGAATAGACTTGGGCCCATCCAAACCCAGTTACGGCCTTGTGGTCATATCGAGAGAATCGGGTGTCCATTGGATGAACCATCTGCAACGTCAGAATCCTTGGACCGAGACAGTCTTTTGGTATACTCCACTTGAGTTTTGGATAAACTTGGAATAAAATCGGGTTGGATCGTACCTGAATCCAACTGGGCCCTCAACACAGAAATGCCAATAACGCACATACCGGGCATCCAATTGATACACCATCTATTGTGTTGAAACCCTTGTGACATGGCAGATCATCATATTAATTTCTTGTGAGACTTCATGTGGTACTAAATATGACCAAAGGCTTGAGGAGAGATTATCCCAGAATCAAGCGTGTTATGATCAGGAATTCAGTGGCTGTCAGTGAGGCGGAGGTTAGAGACAAATCATATGGAGGTTAGTACCGAGCGATCCTATGTGGGTCAGCACCATTCCTGTGTGGGTCAGATCCTGTGTGGGTCAGCACTCAGCGATCCTGTGTGGGTCAGCGCATACCGAACATGTGTGGGTCAGATCCTGTGTGGGTCAGCGGGGGTTAGTACCTATATATATTATGCAGGTCAGACTCTATATGGTCAAAATCAGTGCCTCTTGATAGAATAAGATGATCTAGCTTTACGACTAATCATCTGTACTTCTACACTTCACTGAAAACCTAGTTTGAGCTAAGACTCTGTTTGAGCTGAGACTTTTAGCTTTGTATTGTTACCTGTGTGATAATTATATCTACATGGTGTTACTTATGTGGTACTTATACCTACGTGGTGTTATGTAACACCCCAAGGTTTCATAGTACGTTATCTCTTTAAGGTAATTCAATAGTTTGCACCTCACACAACACCGAGTTTGAGCACACGACGATTTACCAAACTAGTCGTTCAAAAGTAGTTATGAATATTATTAACTGAATTTTGAATTTTATATGTATTCTATATAATTTTAACATCCATATTATGTGTTTAATAGACATAATATAAGTAAAAAATCATTTATTTCATATAAGGGATATATTTTTCAAAAAAATGCAATTTTATCGCCTTTTAATGGCGAACCCTTTTTAAATCCAATATTTGACACTTTTATATCTTCAATTTGATAAAATAAACTTCTTATTTAGAATCTGGACATAAAAATTTAGTTTTTATAAATTTTTGGTGTTTTTCTGATAACTTTCATATTGTCACGACCCGTCCTCAGGGCCCGTGTCGTGACTACCCCAAGCTCGCCTTCCATAGGCCAGGGGCTGGCGACTAGAACCAAGGCGTAAATCCTGGTAAAAAGGGAAGGCATTGCCTTTGTAAAGTAAACAAGAACCATAGATTACAAGCGGAAGAAGTAAACACTAAGTAAAAACTGAGTACAACAGTAAGTACGGAAAGTAAAAGGGGCCGGAAATACAATCCCAACTGTAAAGTACAACTCGAAAGGGAAAACAACAACAGTAAAGTAAAGCCTCTACACCGAGCTGTCCACTAGAAATCCCACCTGAAGGGTAGGTACAGATAGCTCCTCTGCTCCTCGGGTCCCGCCGTCCACTCCAAGCACGTCCCGCCCAGTGGTCCACCTCCAGGTACCATCCTGCTCTGCAAGCCTCAACCACGATCAACGTTGTCCGTCGTCTACAACCAACACAACGTAGTGCGGGCATAGCCCGTGCAGGGGTGAGTATAAGCTACTCATTAGGGACCCCGAGACCCCCGAAGGTCTCCCAAAATCCACAAAGGATAAACCACAAAGGAAAGATACAATCACGAAGTAACAACCGAAACTGCTTAGGTATATGCCCATACATATACCTAAGTCATCAATTCCAATACGCTCCAACCTCCGAGCTCAAGTACAACTCAGTCCACACAAGAAAGTATACGTATTCCACACAGGAAAGCAAAATGTAATCCACACAGGATAGCACAACACAATCTACAAAGGAGAGTAAACATGATTTCTGCTCACACAGGTATACATCGTCGAAAAGGTGAAAGAGATGATCAGAAATAGATACTGAATCATCTAAGCTGGGACCCACATAGGATACAAGACCAGCTGTCTTCATTGATTCATCTATACTGGGACCCACATAGTATACAAGACCAGTATTGAATCATCTAAGCTGGGACCCACATAGGATACAAGACCAACACAGCTAGGACCCACATAGGATACAAGACTAGTTGTCTTCATTGATTCATCTATACTGGGACCCACATAGGATACAAGACCAGTATTGAATCATCTAAGCTGGGACCCACATAGGATACAAGACCAGCACAGCTAGGACCCACATAGGATACAAGACTATCTGTCTTCATTGATTCATCTATACTGGGACCCACATAGGATACAAGACCAGTATTGAATCATCTAAGCTGGGACCCACATAGGATACAAGACCAGCACAGCTAGGACCCACATAGGATACAAGACTAGTTATCTTCATTGATTCATCTATAATGGGACCCACAAAGGATACAAGACCAGTATTGAATCATCTAAGCTGGGACCCACATAGGATACAAGACCAGCACAGCTAGGACCCACATAGGATACAAGACCAGCTGTTTTCATTGATTCATCTATACTGGGACCCACATAGGATACAAGACCAGTATTGAATCATCTAAGTTGGGACCCACATAGGATACAAGACCAGCACAGCTAGGACCCACATAGGATACAAGACCAGCTGTCTTCATTGATCGCAGTCCACTGAGGATCTCTGCACAGTCGTCGTCGTCGAAGTCGCAGCCAGCACTAGGGTTTCCGCACACAGCAAGCTCGTTCGGGAGGGTCCGCTCCACGAGCCGAGAGGCTGATACATCAACTGACACAAGGTCCGAAGTTGATGTATCCAGAAGTTACGTATCGTCAACAGGAACTCAACGTCGCAGACGGCGCGTCAATCGGACGCCCGGTCTGAGAGTTATTGGCTTTTTCGTCCCAGGGGCCCGATTGGTTTTTAAGGAAAAACCAACCCGACCATACTCCACCTGCGTCCAAACCTCGGGTGGAGTGATCCAAAAGATCCTTCTCACTTAGAGGAATTCAACAAAGTTGACGGCACGTCAATCGGACGTCCGGAACTCAAGTTACGAGCGTTTCCGCTTCAAGGGCCCGGTTGGTTTCGTGTACGAACCAACCCGGACAAACCCAAAGTAATTCTAAACCTTGAGTTCAATATACCAAAATGAACATCTCGATCCAAGGATCGCGTTGCCGCAGACGGCGAGTTGTTTGGAGGCCCGTAGCTCAAGTTACGGGCATTTGACCGAAAGTGGTCCGAAAACGGGGGTCTGGGACCGGGCCAACCCGGCCCGGCCCGGCCCGGTCCAGCCCGACCGGCCGGCCGCGGCTCGGCCAGAGGGGCCGAACCGATTCGCAGGTGGGATGCGCGGCTCCCCCGCCCTTCGCCGTTAATTGAGGCCGGCGGTTCGCCGGCCGCCTCCTTTCCGGCGGCGCGCCGCCGCCGCCTTCCGCGGACCACTGGACGCACTCCGGTGGTCCGTTACTTCTGCCGTCTTCGCCTATGGTCCCCCCGGAACCCCACCTTCACTGCGAAGGGATTAAAACGGCCAAATGACCTGCTTCTTCTTCGCCCGTCAATCTGCACGTCAAAAACGAAACGCACCGTCTTCGTGGTTCTCCGGCGCGACGCGTTGGCGCCGTGCCCCTTCGCCGTGGTCTGACTCCGTCCGTGGATGTCTTCGGGTTTCTCCGCCGTGATGCGATGGCGTCGCGCCTTTGTTTGTTTTTCACGATACGGCGCGACGGCGCTGCGCATTACTTGTCGCACGTTTTCGCACGGTGCGATGGCACCACACCATTCCCATTTCAATCCACAAAAAGAATCCAACATGAAATAAGGAGGAGGGTCAGCCATGTTTGTGCGGTCCGGCCCCCCTCGCGTTATTCGATAACAAAAGGTCATATTTCACGAAGTTCGTCAAGGCAATAAACACGAGCAATTTAAATAATAACCCTCAACATCAAACCGCATGATTGAATGATCCGCGGATCAACCCGGTATTGGTTGGTCCGTGCTCTTCGTTCTTTTCTCAAAAGATAAGAGAATTCCAAAAATAAATTCCCCTACCTCGTGTCATCCTTCGTTTGTTGACAAAGTCACGGGATGGTAGTGTCGCTGTAGAACAGTATCAATTCCGTCGTCGTCAGAGTGAGCGTCGTCGTCGATGGCGACGTTCCCCGTGGTGATGCCTCCTCCCTTGACGCGGAGAAAGAAGAAGAGAAGGCACGTCGTTGGTGCCTTCGCGTTCTCCATCGGAGGGTCGGTGTTCATCACATTCTTCGTCGAAGTCTCGACGTTCTTCAACGATGGTGATGGAGTTCTTCAAAACTAAGAGCTTCCTCTCTCAATATCCTCACTTAACCAAGCAACCTAATAAAATAATCTCTCCCATTATTTTATTTACACATGCCAAGCTTTTCAAATTCCAAAATTCAAATAACTTAATTAATTTAAGAAGTTGAACTCATTAATTAAAAAGTGTTGGCATGCACTTAAGAGGGGGAGAAGTTCAAGAGTTAAAGGGAGATTAAATGGGGGGTTAAAGGAGAGTTATAGGGATGTGAAAGTTTGGGGCTCGTGTGGGCCCCACCTTTCAAGTATCCACTCATGGGAAGTTGGTTGGTCATGGGCTCCACCAACAACTTCCCATGGGAGAGAATAACTCCCAAAGACATAAAATAAAATTGTTCACACAATTTTATTTATTTTAAACTAAAACCCCCAAAACAAAATCTCAACCCGCTTAAAATGAAACTGTGGTAAAGGTCCCCTTAAGAAATTACCGGCGTTGAAAGTTCATCGGTGCCATCAGATTTCAATTCCGAGCACCGGTTCAAAAGATAGAAATTCTCGCTCGCTCGTTCACTGAACGTACCCGAGCCAAACTTTGGAAGTTGATTCCGGGCACTCCGGGCCTCGGAATCAAGTTCCGTCAGAAACCGCGTTCTTGTAAAATTCCAAAGAAAATTAAGAAAAAAATTTCCTTGAAATTTCCGGGTCTTTACACATATTTCGGTGAATAGTGAAAATACTAAATTTTAATTGAAAAAAAACTTTTTTAACAAAAATAATTTATGGTGTTCAATTATAAATTTGAATGGTTTGGAAGTATAATTAGATTATATTTTTACCATTTAATTTAATGTTGTTTATTGGAATTAATTTCACTTTGAAATTATACATAAACAAGTGTCAATCTTTTGATAGTTATTGTTTCTTAAAAACACGCTATTTGTTTTGACAATGAGAATTAATTTTAAATTAATTAATGAAGCTTCTATGTTTTGAATTTGGTAAAATAGACATAATTTTTGAATTCAGAATATCAAATATAGCTTAGGCTTAATTTTTGGTATTTTTTCTGAAAAACTTTAATTTTTGATGAATAGTAAAACCACTTAGTAGTAGTTAAAAAACTAGCTTTTTCATTTAAATGAAATTTTACCGCTTCTGTGAATTGAATTTCAAAAATATGACATACATGGTTGTTATTAGTAAGTAAAATTTGGTTCAATAAGATGAAAATAATTTTTTGTGAATAGTAACTTTTGACTTTTATTTACCGCTGTTAAAGGTAAATAGGGTAATTCAAGGTAAAAAAAATTATAATAATACAAAATTACCTTAACACTTGTACTAACCTTATCGGATAAGTCATGGTCGACCATGGGCATCCTTGGGTCGATTTTGGGAGCCCATGGAGCCACTTAATAATGATAATGACACTTTATTTTAATTAACTTAAAGTAAAGACAAAAATGACATTAACAAATATTGTTTAGTATATCAATTTTTACATGGGGTTATATAAGTCATGTTTTCGACTATAATAATTAATTAGAAATATAAAAATACTTCCTACATTATGGTAATTGTTTATAATTTTTAGACATCAAATAAACTAAATTATTTATGACACAATAACAATGTAGTATTTACAACAATAATAAATGATTTAAATAAATAAGATTATTAATATTAAAAAAAATATCCAAAACCTATCCAATTCTTATTGGATTATTTTATTTCAAACATGAGTCATATTATCTTAGACTTTAATGAGTTTTTTATCTTTTGAAACTGAAGTTAAGTTTATAATAAAATAACATTTTCAAACTTTCCTAAATAGCCCCTCCTCTCCCTTATAAAAGGACACCACTTCTAACCCATTCCTCACACCTCTCAAGCCCCTTGGATCATCCAAACCCTACCCAAATAATCTCTAAAGATCCTTGTATTACACCTAGAAGCCTTAACTCAGGAAGAAGTCACTTCAATAAGTCATTTTTGTTCAATCCAAAGGGAGTTACCCAAATTAAAGGTAATGGTTTCTCTGAACTTATTTTCTTTTATTTTACTTATCCAACCCCTAAAATATTCTTATTCTTTTCTTTTATAACATCAACAGTATCCTAAATATACTCTTATGTTTTATTAGAAGGATTAAAACTACACTTTAACACACCTCAATATAATGGGTAAAGAACATATTGTTTCTGTGGATGGAAAACTGACGCCATACGAAACAATGATAGTTCAATTATATCATAATACCTCTCATGGTGGCCATTAATATGGAACTATATTTATATACGATATATATTATGTTTATTTTTTCTTTATGCTTCGGTATTTTCCATTTATATCATACCTTTATGGTTTCCATTATTGGTAAACATGAAACTTTCATTTGAGGAAGTGCAGACTACCGCCCCCTCAAAGTGATATGACTCGTTAATGCCTTATGTGGGACATATAAAGGATGGATTTAATGATATTATATATGATATTATACTAAAATTATAATATACATATGTATCATTATGTTTTAATTCCATTAAAATACAAAATATAAATGAAAGTAGTGTTCATGTGTACGTACGACTTACTGTCTCCATGAACGGTGCATTTCATTTCTTATCTCCAAATGTTATGTACTGTTATAAATACATATATATACTGTATATATAATATAAATATATGATATCTAAATCATGTATATCATTCTTCAAATAATGTACTTTTGACCACATGGACAAATTGTAATTATAACAAGTTCATTTTTGACTCATGTTTCGAACATTGATAAAATATCCAATATGAACTCAAATAATTAACTAATTGTTATAGAAAGGTAATAAGTGATATAAAAGGAATAATAAACTTGAAATTTTTTCTTAATCAGGTATAAATTAACTTAAGTTTATTATTCAGGAAGAACAAGGAACATACAAGACACGTCAGACTTGAGGTAAGGGGTTTCTTATCTCACTTTTAATTCCGTGAGATTTCCATTGTTCACCACTTATTTATTTCATGTGGTGTATTGTGTACTACCATTTGATATATATTATCATGATTCTATTCATATTCATGGTATTATATGATTCATTTGGTGGTTATTAAGTTTTTTCCATAAGAATCGATTGATTACAATGAGGTAAGAGGTTTTCATCTCACTTTTTATTCCGGTGAGATTCATGCTATATTGGACACTATTTTCTTTTGTGTGGTGTATGTAGTTCCCATTACTGTATTCTTGGTGTAATATACTTTAATTTATTTGTATTTACATCTTTATTTAATGATCCTTCTTTCATGTGGTGTATGTTTTGTAAGTTACCAAATCGGTAAGGGAATTCCAAATTTCAATTTCCACTCATTGGGATTTACCCATACTTAATTGATTATTTTAATTCAAGATTATGTGTGAAATAACTATTTATTATTTATGTAGTAATTTACACTCACCTTTGTGTGGATATACTTTTGATACACATAATCACTCCATTGATAAATTCTCAAGTCATCGATATGAACTTGATAAGAGTAATCTTAACTTAATTTCCATTCATTGAGTTAAACATCCATGTCATTGGTATTATTGTTACAAGAATATGTGTGAATGTCCTATGATTGATTTCAAATAAATATCCAATAATATTTAGTGTATTTATATTTTTCACACATAATTATGTCATTGATTTATCCTTAACCTAAGGATACAGTCTTTATAATGGATTTCATCTCAATTTACATTATATTGAGACTTCTTTGTTGTTATGCACCAATTCACTTTTATATGGTGTATATACTATAATTTAAAATAATATATCATGAATCCCTTAATTCTCATGATATTATAAATTTTTTATTACCTCAATTATTGGTATTGAAATGTCTCTCATTTGGTTAGGAACTCTAACTAAAATATCATTTTAAATGTTTTAAAGATTTATTCTTCTAAATCATTCTCATTAATATCCATGTTTTAAAAATGTTTTTGAGGATCTATTTATATGGACATGAATGTTTTAAAATGTTAATTCATTTCAAAAGTTTCAAAGTGGTATGGGACAGTTTGATTCGAAAATATATTTTTAACAACTTCTTGATAAATACTGAGACTTTTAAATGTTTTCAAGAAAAAGGGGGATACTTCTATCAAATAGTTTTGATGATTATTTTCATCTATGTAAATATCCTTCATTATTCTCAATTGATTTTAATTTATTATAATATAATCTTCCATATTCTATTTAATGAGTTATGTTTGACTGTGGATGTGTTATTTTTATACCATTCATGGTTTATGGATAAAGTATTGACATTTTGTATGCTAGTTTTAATACAAATGCCTATGCTATGTTTCAACATTTTCATACGAGGAATTCATTGGACTTAGTAAGTTATGGGTGGAGCCCGCTATATCTCCTCGATGCATCAATAGGTATCATGAGACAATTAGACGTGGAATTGGCCGAGGCCTTTCACAATTTTTGATATATGGTTTTGGTTGAGGCCTTAATCATTTTTAGACGTCTTGGACGAGGCCTTGAAAAAATGTTTCAGAATGTCCGATATTATGCATTCCATCATTATGAGATTTTCTATTGATATTTTATATGGTTATTAGACTAGTATAATACCCATGACAATGTTTTATTATGGAATTATTTACTCATCTCATATTCTTGTCATAAAGTGTTCATGTTTATTATTTTTAAAGGCATGTGTTTTCAATTATTCACCATTACTAATTTTTATGTTATCTTCTGCTGTATTTCTTACTCTTACTGAGAGTTTGAGCTCACCCCTTTCTTATGTTTCATTTTCCTAGGATATGAAGAAGTTAGTTATGAGTGACTTGCAGGTATAATCTAAGAAGCTTGGATGTTTCTAATGGAATAAATTAGTGTTGTTTTTCTTTTCAAGTTGTAATGCTGAACTTATGTATGTATCTTGTTTCCAAGACTACTAAATTGATCGGTCATTTAGGACTTGATTCCTTGTAATCATGCCACTGTATTAAAATAATTCACCAGCTTCTGGATTCTGGGGTTGGGGCGTTACATGTTACATTTGTGGTATTCTTCCTTCATGTATGAGATGAGTATATCATGATAACCTAGGTATATGTATGGGCATATACCTAATTAGAGTTGATGTCTTGCTTTGTGGTTTTTCCTTTGTGGAACACTAGGATACCTAAGGGGGTATTGGGGTCCCTGCTGATTATCGTTATACTCACCCTTGTATGGGCTTCACCCACACCTTGTTGTGTCTTGTGACGATGACGTACAACATTGATCGAGGCTGAGGGAGCCAGGATTGGACGGTTCCTAGAGGTGGACCATTCAGCGTGACATGATGCGGAGGAGACAGATAGACATGGTGTGATGAGTAGGCGATCTGTACCTACCCTTCAGGTAGGAACCTCAGAGGATGACCTGGTAGTTGTTTTCCTTTTTCTTTCAATTGTATTGTATTTTCAGTTGTACTTGTACCTTTACAATTGGGCCTGTATTCCGGACCCTTTTAATTTCAGCACTCATTTACTACAGTAGTTTACTTCATAGTTGCTTCTTGTTGTGTTCTCAGACCATGTGTTTGTACATGTTTAAAGACAATGCCTTCCCATTTTAACGAATTTGCCTTTTGGTGCTAGTCGTCATCCCCTAGCCTATGGAAGGCGGGCTTGGGGTAGTCACGACACAGGCCCTAGGGGATAGGTCATGACAAAGTGGTATCAGAGGAGTTTAGTTCTACCGAAGAACTAGGACTCTAGTCTTTTCTGTGAAGCAATAGTATTAAGTGTTGAGTGTGGTTTTCAGTTTGGGGAGTCTAGTGTTGGTGTGACGGCCGATGTATCCATACACTAGGACCCTGAATTCTGATTTCTGACTCAGTGCATGAAAACACTAATTGCATGTGTTTTTTAATAGTTTTTTCTTGTGATTTCTTGAGTCAACTCACCAGGTATAACATAAACGACCATGGCACACCTCTTCCTTATTAGGATGCTACCACGTAGACATCCATCTAGGATTCCCAATAGAGTATGCGATGATGTCCCACCGAGTGATGAGGCTTCAGTGCAGGGCCCCCTTACTGTGTCGGAACCTTTGGGTGGTGTACTAGTAGCACCACCACCCGTTGGGCAGTAGTTAACACCGGCCACACTAGTAGACAGTGCACGTCGTCTAAGTATTTTTCACGAGTTCCAATAGCATAGGCATCCGAGGTTTTGAGGGGAGACAGATCCCCAGGCAGCTGAGGACTGGCTGGAGGCAGTGACTATAGTTTTCTGCCTAGTTGGGACACCAGTTGAGTATATGGTGATCCTATCTACTGGTCTTTTCCAGTACGTGACCATGAGGATGGTCTGTAGGGTAATGAGGCTTCATTACTTAGACTATTTCCCAATATGGTACCTTCGGGTAGTGTGCCACCTATATCACTGCTCGTTGGTCAACAATTACAATCAGTGGTACCGGTAGAGGAAACATATAGGCTTAGTGCCTTACACGTTTTTCAGCATCAGATACCCCTCAGGTTTCGAGGCGAGCCCAACTCACAGGCGGCTGAGGACTGGATTGAGGATGTGGATGAGAGTTCCCTAGAGCTTCTACAACTTCGATAGGACAACATTTTGGTAGCTGAGTGTTCATTGGGGTGTACCGACCATCCCAGGTACTCGATGAATATAGTACAGACATTGCTTCAGAGCTCGGACCTCTGAGCGTGGTGTCTTTGAGGGCATCCAAGACAACACTATTCCTTTATGCATTCCTACCAATGTTAGGGTTCTGGAGAGAACCTTTGTGGTTGAATTTTCTTTGGCTGAGTGGATACACCCAATGAATGTTAGCAATGGGAAAGCAAGAAACTAATGTCAGTCTCATATACTTAGGAATGTAAAATGTTTTGGTAAGAGGAAATGTTAGGGATAGATAAAACTGCATGGAATTAGACATGGAAGTGGAGCTAAGAGGGCAGCATGAGGTGGGGTACTTTTCAACATGTTACAACCACCCCCTATGTGGTCCCTACTAGGCTCAGGGAGACAGAGGATAGGGGAAGGGATTAGCTGCATGCGTTCAAGGAGTGCAACCCAAGGGCTCTAGGAATGATTCGAGGTACGGTCTTTGTCTACTACTAGCTTCCGTATCAATAGGCATAAGTACCGACCATTCCTTCCTTCTAAGAATCTTGTCCAAGACCTAGAGTTTCTAGTTAAAATATTGACTTGACCCTTACATATGGAGATAATTTTTGGAGGTGACTCGATAATCACACTTACACCGAAAGTGTGGTCTGACCCTTGAGGTGAGAGTTTCAGTTGGAACCTCTTGGTGGTAGTGTCTAGGCCTTACGACATTAGTTTGGGTATAGACTGGACATCCACAATTCATACTCAGATTGACTGTATTAGGCAAAAAGGTTGTGATTTATCTACAAAGTTGGAATGGGGGTTTCCTTGATCGGAGAAAAAGAAAACCCAGGCAGCACAGGAGAAAGTCATGTATAGAAGGGTGCGGTCGATCACTCTTGAGTCGACCAGCCTTATCCTCGTGGCAGCAAAAGTTTTGAGTTTTCAGCAGAAGTGGAAGAAGTATTATGCTGATAGAAGACATAGACATTTAGAGATCTAGGAGGGGGACCACGTTTTCCTGTGAGTCTCTCCTCAACAGGGACTACGAAGATTTGTCCGAGGCAGAAAGTTATCACTGAGGTTTATCGGGCCATTTCTGATACTTCAGAGGATAGGAGAGGTGGCTTACCGCTTGGCACTTCCACCATAGTTGGAAAAGGTGAACGACGTCTTCCACGTATCTCAGTTGAGGAGATATGTGTATGAACCATCTCATGTCATTGACCATGGCGAGCTGGACTTAGATGATGGGGCGACATTTATGGAGGTTCCAGTAGAGATTTAGGATCGACAGGAGCAGGTCCTTCATGGGCGGTCGCTACCTCTGGTGTGCATTCACTAGTTGCATGGGAACCTCCAGAAGAGAACATTGATGCGAGAGGCTTAGATTCATGCTCAGTACACCCATTTTTTTCCATAGTCCATGTTGTGGCTTTTGGGGACGTAAATTCCTAAGATGGGGAGAATATAATGTGTCGAAATTTATGTATTTTTATTTTATATTATGGAATTATTTCAAGACCGAGAAATATGACGGTGTGAGATTCTGAGACCCGGAGTGCCCAGAATGATCCTTCAAAGTTTTGTTAAGCTTTAATTAGCGCACATAAGCAGTTTTCCTGAAAAAAGTAGACTAACTCTTAAAAGGTTTCCCAAATCAGAAATCTAAGGGCACCATTGAATTCAGAATGGCGGGTTTACCCTAGGCTAGACTTAATTTTAGTCGGCATGGGCCTCTTGTGAGAAAACCCAAAAATGGAATAACCGTAAATAAAATAATAAAATAAATTATTTTATTTTTCAAATAATTATAACTCACAAATGGTAACTCGGATTGAAAATCTAAGACCACCGCTGAACTCATGAGAGTATGATTTATTTAGGAAGATACTAACTTTGGCTGATGCGGGCCACTAGTGAAAGTTAGTTTTTTGCTGTAAATAAAATAATTAAGTGACAAATTATTTTATTATAAAATCCATAACTTTTAAATGGTAACTTTGATTGGAAATCCAAGAATACTATTGGATTATTTGAGGATCATTTCACTTAAGCAGAGCCTAACCTTGACTGGTGCGGGTCGAGGGTGACTATTAATAATTTTATGAACTTTTTTTCGAGTACATTTAATAAACGCTCGAGTGGCATTTTATAACTTTTGAACCTGTGCTCAGATTAAAAATTTGAGGTCACCGTTGAATCTGCAGCACCGATATTCGATTAAGGGAGGCTTCATTTCAACAGCAGTAGATCCATAGAAAAAGTTAGTTTTCGAAACTTTTTAATAGAGTAAATAAAATAAAATAATTATTTTATTTGTATTCTATTCCTCCAGCAGTCAAGTGGTAAGGTGGGACCAGTGACGTTTCATGCCAATAAATGGCTTCAATATCCAATCTATGTAACATAAATGTTGAGAGAAATTAGGAAGCTTCCTATTAATGATCCCCATTAATTCCCCACGCCGTTACTTACTCTCCCCCTCCCCTATAAATATAGAGCTTGGGAGAGGAGTATTGGACAAGTTTCACCAAGAAATGAAGTTCTGTTAGAACACCGCGATGCCAAACCCTTAGAAGACAAAGCCAACCCAACAGGAGGTGACGAACGACCTCCAAAAGAGGAACCAACACCCGATCCTAGAATGGAAGCGTCTTGCGAGAGCGACGAACGTCGGTGTTCCCTTCATCAAATTCATCATCCTCCTCATGCTACCTCCAACGAATGATCAAGGTAGGGGTTTTAAATTGAATAATGATTAGTCAATTTTTTTATTCTTCATACTTTAGTTTCATAATGACGATGGCCAAACAAACATGGCCATCATCTCTCACTTATACCTTGCCTCTTCCCTTTTTATCCTTCGCATGTTCTTCGTGCGCTCTTCGACACCAAATAATTAATGATGCTGGAAACACAAATTTTTGCTAAGAACGACATATGGACATGGAGCCCTCGACCTGAGGATCAAGAATATACAAACAAAATAATTTTCAGTCTTGGAACGCAGCCGCGATGGCTCACGGAAGAAGGCGGCGGCTGACACCCAGCCGACTGCGATGAAGGTGGGGCAGTGCGCATCCACGTCACCGAAGCAAGAGGCCGCGGCCGCTTAGCCGCAGTGGAGGCCGACCGCAGTAAAGAAGCAGCGCACGACCGCACCACTGGGAGGAGGACCGGTCGGAGCACCAGCCGGCCGTTACGGTTCGGCGAGACCCGCTCAGGTCCCGCGGTGACTTGGCAGCGCCTAAAGGCCCTGCCCTTTACTCTTCTGAATGGAAGGAGGTGCTCCACCTTTGGCGCCAGCTTGGGTGGACAACACGACTGGGCCACACCACCGGACCGCGCCTAGCGGGCCAGGCCGGGCCGTCCCCTTCACGGGCTGGGCTGGACAGCGGCCCAGCGGGCCGAGACCACACTAGACCAGGCAATCCGAGCCCGACCCGGGTCGGCTCGGGTCGGTCCGACCGAGCCGGACCAGACCCGGTCCCCTCCAAATCTAGATACTACCTTGTGGCCATATCCTTAGAATTGGGCATCTGGTTGATGAACCATCTATGGCGTTGAAGTACTTAGATTGACACGGTCCATTTGGTATACTCCACTTGATTTTTGGATAAACTTGGAGTACAACCGAGTTAGATTGTACCTGAATCCAACCGGGCCCTCGGCACTGAAATGCCAATAACACACATACCGAGCATCCTATTGACGCTATATCTATTGCGTTGGAACCCTTGTGATATGAAGGATCATAAATTTAATTTATTTTGTGACTTCTTGTTGGATGAAATATGACCGAAGGTTTGAGGAGCGGTTCTCCCAGAATCAAGAGTGCCATGAGAGGAAATCCAATGGCTGGCAGTGAGGCGGATGTTGGAGACAAATCATAAAAATGTTAGTACTGAGTGATCTTGTGTGGTTCAGCACTGATCTTGTATAGGTCAGTGCTCAACAATCCTGTGTGGGTCAGTGCATACTGATCCAGTGTGGGTCAGATCCTGTGTGGGTCAGCGCTCAGCGATTCTCTGTGGGTCAGCACATACCGAACCTGTGTGGGTCAGTGGGGGTTAGTACCTATAGATCCTGTGTGGGTCAAACTCTATATAGTTATAAAAAGTGACTCTTGACAGAATAAGATGATCTAACTTCATGACTAATCATCTCTACTTCTATACTTCACTAAAAACCTAGTTTGAGTTAAGACTTTGTTTGAGCTAAGACTTATAGCTTTGCGCTATTACCTATGTGAGACTTATATCTTCGTGGTGTTACCTGTGTGGTACTTCTACCTACATGCTGTTACCTTTGTGGTATTCTTCCCTCACGTATGATATGTGTATATCATGATAACTTAGGTATATGTATGGGCATATACCAAAGTAGAGTTGATGTCTTTCTTTGTGGATTTTCCTTTCTGGAACTCTAGGAGACCTAAGGAGGTCTCAGGGTCCCTACTAAGTATCATTATACTCACTCTTGCATGGGCTTCACCCACACCTTTTTGTGTCTTGTGAAGACGATGTACAACATTGATCGACGCTGAGGGAGCTAGGACAGGACGGTTTCTGGAGGTGGACCATTCGGCGTGACGTGACGCGGAGGAGACTGAGGAACGTGGGGTTCTGAGGAGGAGATCTGTACCTACCCTTAATGTAGGAACCTCGAAGGACGACCCAATAGCTATTTTCCTTATTCTTTTAGTTTTATTGTATTTTTAGTTTTACTTGTACCTTTACAGTTGGTCTTGTATTCTGACCCCTTTTACTTTTAGAACTCATTTACTGCAACATTTTACTTCACAGTTGCTTCTTGTTGTGTTCTCAGACCGTGTGTTTGTAGAGATTTAAAGGAAATGCCTTCCTATTTTAGGGAATATGCCTTTCAGATCTAGTCACCATCCCTTGTCCTATGGAAGGCGGGCTTGGGGTAGTCATGGCATGGGCCCCGGGGGATAGGTCATGAAAAAGTGGTATCATAGGATTTCGGTTCTACCGAAGAACTAGGGCTCTGAAATTTTCTATGAAGCAATAGTGTTAAGTGTTTTGAGTGTGGTTTTCAGTTTGGGGAGTCTAGTGTTGGTGCGGCGATCGACGTATCCATACACCAGGACCCTGAATTATGATTTTCAACTCGGCGCATTAAACACAGATTGCGCGTGTTTTTGAAGAGTTTTTCTTGTGATTTCTTGAGTTAGCTCACCAGGTATAACTTAAATGACCATGGTGCACCAGTTCCTTATCAGGATTCCGCCATGTAGACAACTAGCTAGGATTCCTGAGAGAGTATGTGATGACGACCCACCAAGGTGCGAGGCTTAGGTGTAGGTCCCTCTTACTATGTTGGCACCTTCGGGTGGTGTACCAGCAGCACAACCACCCATTGGGAAGCAGTTACCACCATCCACACTAGCGGACAGTGCACGGCGGATGAGCGGGTTGCACAACTTCCAGCAGTTGAGGCCTCTGAGGTTTTGAGGGGAGACAGATTCCCAGGTAGCTTAGGACTGGATGGAGACTGTGACTATAGTTTTCCACCTAGTTGGGACACTAGTTGAGTAGATGGTGATCTTAGCTGCTGGTCTTTTCCAGTACGTGACCATGAGGATGATCCGCAGGGTAATGAGGCTTTGGTACTTGGACCATTTCCCGAGATGGTACGTTCGGGTAGTGTGCCAGCTATATCACTTTCTATTTGTTAGCAGTTACAATCGGTGGTACTGGTAGAGGATAGATGTAGGCTTAGTGCCTTACATGTGTTTCAGCATAAAATACCCCTCAGGTTCCGAGGTAAGCCCGACTCACTGGCAGTTGAGGATTGGGTTGAGGAGGTGGATGAGAGTTCCCTAGAGATTCTACAGCTTCAGTAGGACGACATGTTGGTTTTTGAGTATTCATCGAGTCGTACCGACCATCCCAGGTACTCTATGAATACACTACGGATAGTGATTCAGAGCTCGTACCTCCATGCGAGGTGTCTTTGAGGAAGTTCAAGCCAACACTATTCCTCTATGCATTCCTACCTGTGTGAGGGTGCTACAGGGAACCTTTATGGTTGAATGTTATTTGGATGAGTGGATAAATCCAGTGAATGTTAGTAGTGGGAAATCAGAAAACTAATGCCAGTCTTAGAGACTTAGGCGTGTAAAATGTTTCGGTAAGAGGTAGTGTTAGGGACAGATGAATCTACAGGGCAGTAGACATGGAAGTGGATCTAGGAGGGTAGCATGAGGTGTTGTACTTTTCAAAATGTTACAACCACCCCCTATGTGGTCCCCACCAGGCTCAGGGAGATGAAGGATAGGGTAAGGGAGTAGCTATATGCAGTCAAGGAGTGTGACCCAAGGGCTCTAGGAATGATTCGAGGTACGGTTTATGTCTACTACTAGTTTTGGTATCAATAGGCATAGGTACCAACCATTCCTTCCTTTCACAAATATTGTCCAAGACCTAGAGTTTTTGGTTAAACTATTTAATTTAACCTCATGTATGGATATACCTCTGGGAGGAGACTCGATAATCACACTTATGCTGACGGTGTGATCTGACCCATGAGATAAGAGTTTCTATTGGAACCTCTTGGTGGTAGTGTCGAGGCCTTACGACGTTAGTTTGGGTATGGACTGGACATCCACAATTCATACTCAGATTGACTGTATTTGGAAAAAGGTTGTGGTTTATCTACAAGTTGGAATGTGGGTTTCCTTGGTCGGCGAAAAAGGAAACTCAGGCAGCATAGGAGAAACCCATGTATAGGAGGGTGTGACCGATCACCCTTGAGTTGGCCAGCCTTATCCTTGTGGAAGCAGAAATTTTGAGTTTTTAGAAGAAGTGGCATAAGTCATATGCTGAAAAAAGGCGGAGACCTTTAGAGATCCAGGAGGGGGACCGCGTTTTCTTGTGAGTCTCTCCTCGACGGGGACTATAGAGATTTGGCCAAGGCGGCAAGTTATCACTAAGGTTTATCGGGCCAATTCTGAAATTTCAGAGGATAGGAGAGGTGGCTTACTGCTTGGCACTTCCACCATAGTTGGAAAAGGTGCACAACATCTTCTATGTATCCCAACTGAGGAGATACATGCACGATCCATCTCACGTCATTGACCATGGCGAACTGGACTTAGATGATGGGGCGGCGTTTATGGAGGTTCCAGTAGAGATTTAGGATCAACAAGAGCGGGTCCTTCATGGGCGGTCGAAACCTCCAATGTGTGTTCACTAGGAGCATATAAACCTCTTGGAGAGCACATGGGAGTAGGAGGCTCAAATTCATGCTCAGTACCCCCATTTGTTTCCTTATTCTATGTTGTGGCTTTCGGGGATGTAAAGCTCTATGGTGGGGAGAACGTACTTTCCCTGAATATCCGTATAATTTTTTTATGGAATTATTTTGAGACTGTGAAATCTGACGGCGCGCGATTCTGAGGCCCGGAGTTCTTGGAATGATTCGTCGAAGTTTTGTTAATCTCTAACTAGTGTGCATAAGTAGTTTTCCTGAAAAAGTAGAATAAATATTAAATGGTTTCCCAAATTAGAAATATGAGGGCACCATTGTGTTCAGAATGGTGGGTTTTCCCTAGGAACGACTTAAGTATAGTTGGCGCGGGCCTCCTGAGAGAAAACCTGAAAATGGCATAACCATAAATAAAATAATTAAATAAATTATTTGATTTTTCAAATGCTTATAACTCACAAATGGTAAATCGGATAAAAAATATGATACCACCACTAAACTCAAGATGGTATGTGTTATTTAGGCAGATACTAACTTTGGTCGGCGCGAGCCACCAGTGAAAGTTAGTTTTTTGCCGTAAAAACAACAATTAAGTGAAAAATTATTTTATTGTAAAATATGTAACTTTTAAATGGTAACACAGATCGAAAATCCAAGAGTATAGTTATATTTTTGAGGCTTTTTTCACTTATGTAGAGCCTAACCTCAACCGGCATGGGTCGAGGGTGACTGTTAATAATTTTATGAACTTTTTTTGGGTATGTTCAGTGAACGCACAAGCGGCGTTTTCTAACTTTTGAATCGGTGCTCGAATTAAAAATCTAAGGGCACCATTAAATCGGTAGCACTGGGAATCGATTAACAGAGGATTCATTTAAACCATAGTAGGTCCAGATAAAAGGTTAGTTTTTTTTAACTTTTTAATAGAATAAATAAAATAACCTTATTATTTTATTTTTATTTTATTCTTCCAATAGACAAGCGGTATGGTGGGATCGGCGACATGTCAAGCCAATAAATGGATTGACCCTCTAATCTATGTAACAAGAACATTAGGATAAATTAGGAAGCTTCCTATTAATGAGCCCCATTAACTCCCCACATCGTTACTTACTCTCCCCCTCCCCTATAAATATAGATCTTGTGGGAGGAGTATTGAACAGGATTTTCCAAGAAACAAATTTTTGTTGGAACACCGTGACTCCAGACCCTTAGAAGATGAAGATGACCCAACGGGAGGTGATAGATGACCTCTGAACGAGGAACCGAAACCCGAGCCCGGAATGGAAGCGTCCTGTGAGAGCGACGAACATCATCCTTCACTTCATCAGCTTCATCTTCCTCCTCACGCTACCTCCACGGGACAATCAAGGTAGGGGATTTAAATTGAATAATGATTAATATCTTGTTGTTGATTCTTCATACTATGGTTTCACAATGATGATGGCCGAACAAACATGGCCATCATCCCGCACTTATACCTTGCCTATTCCCTTTTTATTCTTTGCGTGTTCTTCATGTGTTCTTCAATGCAAAATAATTAATGATGTTGGAAACACAAAGTTTTTCTATACGCGACATATGGACATGGAGACCATGACCTGAGGATCATGAATATGGAAACAACATAATTTTCAGGCTTGGAACGAAGTTGCAATGGCTCACGGAAGAAGGCGGCAGCCGACACCTGGCCGACCACGAGGAAGGTGGGGCGGCGCGCGTCCGCGCCACCAAAGTAGGATGAAGGAGGGCAGCAGGCACCTGGTCAGCCATAGTGGAGTAGCAACACATGATTGTGCCGTTGGGAGGAGGACCAGCTGGAGCACCGTCTGACCGTTGTGGTTCGGCGGGACCCGCTCGAGTCCCGCAGTGACTTGGCAGGACCTAAACGCGTTTCCCTTTGCGGTTCTGAACGAAATGGGGGTTCTCCCACTTTGGTGCCATCTTGAGTGGACCGATCCACTGGGTCGGACCACCAGACCTCGCCTAGTGGGTCGGGACACGCCCAGCGGGCCGGGCCGGGTCGTCCCCTTCGTGGGCTGGGCTGGACCGTGGCCCAGTAGGTCGGGTCCGCCACCACCCAGGCCATCCGGGCCAGACCTAGGTCAGACCAGGTCAACCCAAATCGGGTCGATTCACCCCAGGTCATGTCGGGATGGGTATGTCCGACCGGGTTGGACCCGACCCGGGCCCATCCAGACCCAGTTACGCCCTTGTGGCTATATCCTGTGAACTAGGCGCCTGTTTGATGAACTGTCAGTAGCGTCAAAATCCTTGGATCAAGACGGTCCTTTTGGTATACTCCACTTGAGTTTTGGATAAACTTCGAGTATGGTCAGGTTGGATTTTACCGGAATCCAACCGGGCCCTCGGCACTGAAATGCCAATAATGTTGAGATAGGACGTCCGATTGACGTGCCATCTTTTGCATTGAAACCCTTATGACATGGAGGATCATCTGGTTACTTTATTGTGAGACTTTGTGCTAGAAGAAATATGATCGAAGGATTGAGGATCAGTTATCCTAGAATTAAGTGTGCTATGAGTAGGAATCCAATGGTTGATAGTGAGGTGGAGGTTGGAGACAGATCATACAGAGGTTACTACCAAGTGATCCTGTGTGGGTCATCACCGATCCTGTGTAGGTTAGATCCTGTGTGGGTCAGCGCTTAGAGACCCTGTGTAGGTTAGCGTATACCGATCCTGTGTGGGTCAGATCCTGTGTGGGTTAGTGGGGGTTAGTACCAATAGATGCTATGTAGGTTAGACTCTGTATGGTCCGAAGTAGTGCCTCTTGACAGAATAATATGATCTAGCTTCATGACTAATCATCTATACTTCTATACTGAAAACCTATTTTTAGCTAAGACTCTATTTGAGTTGAGAGTTCTAGCTTTTTGTTGTTACCTGTGTCATACTTCTATCTTTGTGGTGTTACCTCTGTGGTACTTCTACCTACATGGTGTTACCTTTGTGGTATTATTCCATCATGTATGAGATGAATATATCATGATAACTTAGGTATATGTATGGGAATATACCTAAGTAGAGTTGATGTCTTGCTTTGTGGTTTTTACTTTGTGGAACTCTAGGAGACCTAAGGGGGTCTCTGAGTCCCTACTGAGTATCTTTATACTCACCCCTACACGGGCTTCGCCCGCACCTTGTTGTTTCTTGTGCAGATGACATACAACATTGATTGAGGCTGGGGGAGCTAGGACTGGGCAGTTCCCATAGGTGGACCATTAGGCATGACGTGACGCGGGGGATACGGACGGATGTGGTGTGCTGAGGAGTTGACCTATACTTACCCTTCTGGTAGGAACCTCAGAGGATGACCCAATAGTTTTTTTCCTTTTTCTTTCAATTATATTTTATTTTCACTTGTACTTGTACCTTTACAGTTGGTCTTGTATTCCAGTTCCTTTTACTTTCATCACTCATTTACTACAGTAGTTTACTTCATAGTTACTTCTTGTTGTTTTCTCAGGTCGTGTGTTTGTACTGGTTTAATGGCAATGCCTTGCCATTTTAGGGAATATGCCTTTAAGTGCTAGTCTTCATCCCCTGGCCTATGGAAGGTGGGCTTGGGGTAGTCACGGAATAGTCCCCGAGGGATGGGTCGTGAAATTCAATTCCATTTTCATTATTTTAACAACATAAAATGTGTTTTAAAGAGTTTTGTATCTTTTAAAACTTCTTATTGAGTTATTCCAATCACACCTCACATTGGATGATGTTTCTTCTACTCATACACATAAAAAACAATTAAATACTATTTATCACATTATTTCATGTTAATATGAGATTATTTTCTATGGTTTTGATTGTTACATGCACATTTTAGTGTTTTAAACACTAAAAATTCATTTAAAGGCATCCTAGAAAAACCAAAACTTGGATTGAAGTGGAATAAGTTTCGGAATTTAAAAAATAAATCTATGGTCATTTTCCTATGATTTCACATCCATAGGATTTCATTTTCATGCTTTTGAAAACATGATACATGTTTCTAATGACTTCTTTATCTATTAAAACAGCTTATTGAGTCATTCCAACCACACCAAACATCAAATAAACATGTTGTCTACTCAAACACATAAAAAATAATTCAATGGTTCTTTATCATGATATTATGTCAATATGAGATCGTTTTATATGTTTTTAACTATTACCCACACATTTTATTGTTTCAAAACAAAAAAAACACCTTTATGGGAATCATGGTAAAATAGTAACTCAAATTGACATGGAGTCAGTACCCGCATTTCAAAAATTACTCTACGGTTATTGAAAAATGATTTAATAATTATATGAAACCATTTTCTTGGTTTAAAACTATTGATTCATGTTTTTAAAAGCTTCTATATTAAATTTTTTTTATTGAGTCATGGATTGAGTTTATAATTTACCACATAAAGATAAGCTATAAGATTAGAAATTTTCCCAAGGAATGTTCTCATCATCCTCTAAAATATAGAAACTAAGGAATTTTTCATTTTTGACCACCACTAATCCTACGTTTTTCTATAAGAGTCATGATATTTAATGTTTTCTTTCAACCTTGAAATTTATCTTTTATTTCTCGATCAATGACATTGCTCAAACCCCCACTAAGTGTAGCCGTAAATGATGATGATTCCCTACCAAGGAAAACCGATGGACTAGGCCCAGAACCAATCCCCTATACACACATTAGATTATCCTTCCCCAAAACACTTTCAACTACATTTTTCTAAGAAACTGATGATGATTGTAAAGGGTTCATATCCCTGGCATCTTGAATTTTATCCTATTAGTACAACAATATTAACAATGCCTTTTTAAATTATAATAATTTTATAATTTTATCTAATTAATAAAATTTTCCTTACTATTTAATGTTATTTTATTACTATAAAAAGATAGTAATGAAAACTAAATTATAATGAAAAACAAGACATAAAAGCAGTTAATTGGGGTCATTGACCTGGATAAAATGACACCAATAGATCTAATTTTCACCATTTGATCCATGTAGCTGACCCCATTTAATTAGGTATATTTTTTGTTTTTTTTTAATTTAATTTTATTATTTTGTTTTTATAGTAGTGAAATAACATTAAATAGTCATAAAAAGTACTTAATCTAACATCTCTGGTAGTTACATTCACAAAGCTTCTATCAGGTTTCCTATGAACTTTAAGCAACATCACTATCTAACAAACCGAGTGACCTAATTCATTAAAATTTATAATAAAATATATAAAATTTATAAAAAAATTATTTATAATAAAATAATATTAATAATAATGGAAAATACAACAAAGATTTTTGTTTTTCTAGAAAAATATTTATGACCCAGTGATATGAAGAATGACTTGTTTTTCATGATTCACAACATTTTTTAAATATTTTTTTCAAATAATAGAAAAAATAAATTATATATATATAGTTTTATTATTTTTATATTATAAATATACTATAAAATATGAAATTACCACATGATATGAATCTCTGTTAATATCTAAAAACATCATCCATTTCTTATGAGAGATTATTTCAAGATCTTTCTCATATATTTTTTGAGAGTGCATAGATATTTCATTAAACTTGTGAAATAATATTTGTTTAAAATATATTCATTTCTTGACCAAGTTTCTCAGGGTCCATGGGCATGAAATGGAGTCAAGGACATCAAAATGAAAAAAATATAAATAATAAGAATAACACTCTATAAGTATATTAATAATTTTACTTAAGCTTTTTAAGTTTTTTTTCAATGAATATTAAATTAATATTATTTTTACATGGTTATAAAACATGTCATTTTTTCATTATGGGGAAATACACCTATAATATTTATAATAAATGGAAAATCTCACCTTATCACAAGCATTATACCCAAGAATATTTCCATATAATCCAGAAACATGACTAGTAGGAACATCGAACTCATCAAATGGAATGATAATTTTTAAGTCTTTTGGGACCTATACATCTTCTATGTTCATATTTTTTTCCATTCTATTATAATATTTATCTATTTGACAGATGAATCAAATAGTTAATGAAATATATTTTTTTTTGTAAAATAACATACATAATAGTAATGGTAACTCTCAAATATCCTCTAGATAGAGGGGTGACCAACTGCTTCATCACTGAAGGTGCATCAAACAGTGGGCTACCAAAAACATCTAATGAAGTTATTGGATCAATATAATTCTTTGGTACTACTAAATTAATTCAATCAAAAAAATTTATGGTAGTGGTGATGTACCTATAGATGTTGATCATCAAGGATATCAAAAACATTTTTTATTAACATTTCGTCAATTCAAATGGTTTAGAATATATTAAATGTATAAAAAATAGTAAGTAAATTCTTTTTACAAAAAAATGAAAAAATTGAACAATATATATATATATAAATGCACAAAAAACTTATATAAGATAAAGTTTAATATATTTTCATTACTAATTTAGAAATTCAGTTATATTTATCATTATTGTATTAATTATTATCAACCTACGTTTCGATGAGTACTTTATTTTCACCCTTTCTTGAAGTTATACTATTTCAATATATTTAGGAAAAACATGTTCAATTTTTAGTGGCGGATGAGGCTCACTGTTAGAAAGTACCAATTGACCTTCATCACCTATTTCATACATGTATCTATATTTTAAATGTATAATAATACTCCAACATTCATATTTTTCATCACCCACAAAATAATCCATATTTTTCTATAAATACAAGATAAATGGATTGTGCAATTCAAGATCACTCATATGAATAAAGTGAGAGAAGTTGAAAGAATTAAAATTTAATGAATCTTTAATTATACCCCTATCAATGTTGACCAAAATTCATTTGAATAAGGCAACTAAAAATTGACCATGATAGTTTAATTAAATTATATCAATTATCTTTCTATAGTATCCCCCTCTAAATGTGTTAACGAAACACTATTTTTATTTTTCAATTCTTCTTCACAATAAATTTTATAAAACTTGATTCCATGAATATTTTTGGAATCAAATATCATATCTTTCCTTAGATTTCCTTAACCAAAAACATCAAATCATTTTATATTTCATCTTGAATCTCAACATTAATTATCTAGAGAAGAAGATATAAGGTGTTAATTTTAACATATAAAAAATAAATGCAAATCAATAATATGAATATGAGTATATACTTATAATACGGGTAAACAATTCAATACTTTTCGTATTAAAAACATTGGTTAATTCCATCTCATTTTGAGTTCAACCACATTGTCATATCTTTTTTCAAAATTTCAATTATTCTATAAATGGTTATAAAACATGTATATTGAGTAGAAAATATATATATGCTTATATTAACTAAAACTTAGTTAGTGTAAAATTTGACCTCATTCTAAATGGTCATTAAATAGTTGTAAATACTGATGATTTTTTTTCAAAATGAGAATTAGTGGAGATATCTTCAACACATCTAACATAATTGAATATAGTCCCAATCCAATCCAAATACTTAGACCAAAAGGTCAAGTACTATTATTCTATGTAAAGTTTAGTAATAGAGACTTCTGTTTAAGATTTATTCCTCACATATTATTTCAAATGAACTATATACCTAATAAAAAATAAGAAACATATTAAAACAATTTACATAATGACTTAATAAAATTTAATTCATTAATTAAAATAGAAATAATATTAACATACCTCTCAATTATATACATCCATCAATAGTGTAAAAGTCCACCATGTTTACCTTATTCAATCAAATGAACAGTCAAATGAATCATGACTATAAAAAATGAAGGGTAAAATAACTTCTCTAAATGAAATAGTGTTAAAAAAATTATTTCTTTAAGTTTTTAGGATTAGTTGGACTTAAATTTTTTTTCACAAATCCCTCTAATTAAGGTTCAGCACTCAACTAAATTTATAGTTACATTTTTAAGTAACATATTACACAATTCAAATGAAAAAAATGATCTATCTAAATATGTAAGTCATGACATTTCAATCCATGTAACATTAGATGTTTTAAGTCAACCCACCTTGAAATGTTAATTGAATATTCATCTAAAAAATTAATATTTTTTAAAGTTCAAATGAATTTGTATTTATCATGATTTTTCATCGTAAAACTATCCAAATGATACTTTCCATTCTCATGTTCCCACAAATCATGATTTATATTCATTGATTTATAATCCTTACGAGAATTAAGGTGATCCTTCGATTTACCCTATTCATTAAGTAATGTAAAAATTACATTACAAAATATGTTCTTCTCAATTTTTATTATATTAAGATTATAAAGTATAAAATTAAACTCTCAATAAGGAATTTTGAAAAATATAATAATTTTATTCAACTATTATGTTCTAGATTCTTTGTATGTTTTACCTCATACCCTCATCCTCCCCTCTTTAATAAGATTATATTTTCCAAAATATGCAGTGACATTCATTAATTATCCCAATATTTATAAACTAGATAACACCTTTTGTGACATTCTAAATTCAATATTTCTTTTTAATTATGTATTGTTAAACCTAAATTTATGAGAATCATCAATAAATCAATGTTGACACATATAAACCCATTTTCTACTATAAGGTAATCATTGAGGTTCAAAATCACATTTACAAAATAGAAAATTCGAACCAGTTTGAGTGTTCCAAACTAATAAGTTTCCTAGCCTAGAAAAGTCAAAAAAATTTCCACATTAAAGAAGAATTTATTTTATATTTTTTTCTCTTTTAAGAATTATATGTTTCCTTTCCATCATTCCATAACTCTTGTAATTATTTGATTAGATAGTGAAGGTATAAATCAATGTTATTTCCTGGAATCTTATTTCCATGAATAATAATTGAAATGATGATATAGTTATTATTCATAAACATCCATGGAGGCGTATTATAAGGGATAAAAACAAATATCTATATTCTTAAATTATTACTTAAAGTACCAAAATGGTTTAAACCATTATAAGAAAATCCCAAACATACATTCCTAAGATCCAAAGAAAAATATGGATATAATGAATAAAACACCTTCCATAATATTGAATATTTTAGATGTATCATAAATCTATCATTCTTACTATCCTAATAATTCAAATTAATGTTGTATGTTATCTTATAAGACATAAATAATCCTTACATTTTTGGTTTTAGAGGAAAGAATCATAATATATTTGCCGGTGTTTTCTTCTTATACTTATTCTTGGTGTTGTATTATTTAGTACTATCATTGTTTCTCATTAAATTACATCCGATTATATAAAATATAATTCCTTCTTATTTATTGGAATTATCTCAAAAACAAATCATTAATTCATTAGTGCATGCATGCATCTTTGTATAATCAAGTCTATATTTATTGATGATCTTCTTCATCTCTTAGAATGATGAAAGGATCTTAGCTTTACGAAAATAAATCCTAAATTAACTATAAAATCAAGAATTCTAATTTTTCATTAATTCCACATAGAAACTTGATATGATAAAATATAACTAGAAAATAATACATTGAATACTTTTCAAACCCTTCATGTAGTTATTATTGTCTATCTTCAACTAATTCATAAAACTCCTTTTTTGTCACTGAGTTCTAAGAAATAAAAACCTTCTTAGGATAAAATAAAGGTTATATTGATTTATTAAAATCTTTGGAATTTTATATTATAAATCTAGATCCCTCATTTATCATTTTTCAAACTAAATTCTCCTCTGGTGGATCACTTTTTGTTTTGTTTAAAGGATAGTCATTGTTTTGACTTTCCATAACATTAAATTCATCATTCGAAATCAAACAGACAAAAAAATAAGTAATATATTTAAATATATATTACTCATATACATCTTTTATATTCAACAATTGATTGGATTTACAATAAATGCACATACATTTTATTCTACCATCTGCTGATCAGTTTTGTAATTGCATAATCTAAAAATTCTTCCAAACCCTTTGTGTATTGAAGTGTGTTTCGAGGTAAATTAATCCATCTTTTATAAATAGGTATTGGATTGTCACTCCTATCACTGTAAATTCTAATATAATTATATAAATGTTTAATAAAACAAGTAAAATCATTTTTTAACATCACCGAACTCATCATTGACCATGGTATGATATTGATTCAATAGAACACAAATTTAAAATGAAAATTAGTCAATCTAAAATGAAAAACATAAACAATAAAAATGGATAAATATTACCCATCATAATAACAAGGTTATATGTCAGGGATATGAGACTATACATGTATAAATAATACATAATTAGGGAAAATCAGGTAGGTGGAGATGAGGATAGGGTGGTAGGGAAGGGGTTAAGGATCAACCATCATCAAGGGTGGTGGTCATCCATAAATAAAAAAGAGGGTCATTGTATTAGTGAGAAGATCCATTGGGGGTTCCTACATAGTTAGCATTGAGGGTGGGGGGGTTAGGAGTTAGTAAGGGTCATATATAGATGGTTGACAATGAGGGAGGGGGTCATGGATGACATTGAGGGAGGGGGCATCGTCAGGGTCATTGGTTGTCATTTGGGAGGAGGGCTTAGGGTGTGGGGGTGTGGGGGGGGGGGGTCCAGGGCCATGGGGGCTAGGTTAGGGTGTGGGGACGGGTTGATTATATATTTTTTTAAAGTATGTAGTAGTTATTTTATTAAAACTATTTATAAATCTAATGAATAACTATTTTTTTTGTGAAACTAAAACTTTATTTTAAATAATATTCAAAAAAGTATTAATTAGTGAAAATTATAAAAATGTATATAATAAACCGTCACTAAGGCCAAAAAAATTTCGTGACTATTTTATCTCTTTTTTTTAATTTTTTTCTACCCTTACATAGGTTTTTAAAAGTTTTGTTTACCTTTATATCAGTTTTTTATAGACCCTTATAGAGGTTCTGCATTAAATAGTTTACCCTTATGTTACCATTTTGTACCCTTACATGATATCGAGTCTACCCTTAAGTTTATTATGTTTTTAGGGAGTTAACCTTATGTGATATCAGGAAATACCTTATGCGAGGTCCATCATACCTTTACACATGGTCCATTGTACCATTACACTATATATTTATACCCCTACACAAATTCATTGACCCTCATGAAAGGGTTGTGTACCTTTACACAATGGGTAATATACCCTTATACAGTAGGTATAACCCTTAAATGGCATGTTGATGACCCTTACTGAGCATATCCTTACCCATACATAGTGGGTGTTCCACCCTTATGTGGGAACTGAATAGAACTTTAGATAGTTGTTTCAATATAACTTTATAAAATTATTTTATTAAACTTTAAGTGGGTTTTTTAGAATATTATGGTTGTTTTATTTTCATGCATTAATTTTATAATGTTATTGGTTTGTTAAATTTTTTTGGGTTCTTTAAGGGTAATTATTTCAATCTATCAACATATTTAATAGTGATATCATTTCATGTGAAGGTTTTGAAGATGTTTTAGAACTACTTTTAGAGAGAGGAGAAATTCATCCATTGGAAGTCAGTTATCTCTTGAGGTATTGTACCCTTCTAGACACTCCATCACCATTTCAATTAAATAATGAATATTCCCAGATGTTTTTCTCTATTATAGATTGTGATCCTATTCACAAGATGATTTTTTATCCTCTTCATTGACATTTTAAAGGATACATAAAATTAATTTGGAATTGTGATCGGTAGGTAAATCCAATATCATGAGTGAGAATTTTCTTTTCACTTTTATTTCATATTTCTTAGTAGAGGTTGTATTCTGTTATTTTATCATTTAAACTTTCTTCTTTCATATGTATTTTTTTATATTTTATAAAATATTGGTAGTGACCAACGGGTACTGAACCATGTTAAATATGTTGTGTTACTTATTGTTTTATTTATTTCTTCATTCAGTATTTTTTAGATGCTTCTATTGTTTGTTATTTATAAATTTTCATTACATTACTATTTGGGACCCTCTATACTGTACTCAATAATGGGATTATTGGGGTGTACCATTGTTGGTTCCCTCATCAGTTTTTATCAGAGCCTCACACCTAGGGATATGTCTTCTTGAATGTTTGGTATTGAAAAATTTTATGGTAGTAATGATTTTAATTCGGGGTGTTTAATGGTGTGATCCCTATTAGTCATGAAAGGTCTATAATATGCCCTTAACATAACTAATAAACCCTACGTAAGTTAGCATGCTGATGGATAGTTAGTAAAAACATATTCAGAAGTCCTTCCTAATATTTTGATGATAGAACATAGCTCTTTAACCTTACCTTCAGCTGATAAAGTCTAGTGGAAAGTTTCTTAAGAAACATATGTGGCTAGTATTTGGTCTAAACATGAAATACTTTCTATGAAAACATATTTAGTTGGTTATCAACATAAGATTAAAAAACTTTATACCTTAATGATTCTTTCTAGAACTACTATTCATACACACCTTGATGATTTTAATAAAATATTACTAGATTTGGCCAATATAAATTTTTGTATTAAATATGAGGACTATGCCATTAAAATTTTAATTTATTTAGATTGGTGAAGTACACATCTTACTGAAGATGTGATTAAGGAAAAAAATTCCTTGAATTTAGGGGAGGTCAAGTCTGATTTTATTTCTCGTGAGTTGCATGGTAAGGATAATGATTATCCTAAATACAAGGTTCTAATTGTTTTAGGTAATTTAGAGTTTTCAAGGAAATAATAAAGATAAAACCAAGAATGGTGGAAATAATCAAATTCAATATAGAGAGTGTTAGTCTAAATCCATGCCAAAAGGAGATACCTACTATAATTTTGGGAAACCTGTGCATGTTAGACCCACATTCCCTGATTTAAAATATGTTAAACCTTCTAAAGAGTCTAGTGATCATTCAGTATTTATTGACCAAAGCTATGAAATTGATGAGGTTTTGTGTGTGTCCTGAGATACTCTTCATACCAAATGGGTTTTGGAATCAAAATATTCCTTCCATATATGCTCATATAGGAGTTATATTTATGGTTTTACCAAGGAAGATGAAGGATAGGTGGTTTTAAGAAACAAAAAGAGATGTTGTGTCATGGGTAGAGACTTTATTATATTATAGATATCAAACAATTTTCTAGTCACCATGAAAGATATGATTTGGGTTCTAGATTCACAATGGAAACACATCTCATTAGGTGTCTTCAATTAAAGAGGTTACGCTTTTAATTTTAATTCACATTGTTTAAGAAACTACAAGGTTGGTTGAATGGTTATGAAAGGCTCCTTGATGAATGGGTCATATGTTTTGGATTATAGAATACATGTGAGATAGTTCAGAAGAAACTATGTCAATAAGAGTGGAAACACAATGCTTTAGTATTAAGGTTTGGGAATGTGAGTGCTAAATAGATAAGGTAATTGAGAAATAAAGTGATGTTCAATCAGGCTACACCAAGTAACATAACCTTATATGAGGATTGTGTTCTGAGTAATTCCCAAAGATTCAGTTTTCATAAATACTTAATTAAATCTAGATTACCACTTGAGTATGTTCACTATGATTTTTGAGGATCAACTATGACTACCTCCCATGGAGGAGCCTCATACATTGTCATCTTTATAGATGAATTTTCAAGTAATGTTTGTGTTTATATTTTTCAATGTAAATACGATTTCATTGAGGTGTTTAAACCATGGAAATACTCTATAGAAAATCAATTAATAAAATAAATCAAAGGCCTTAAGAAATGATAATAGACTTGAATACCTATATACTGAATTCACTATGTTTTTTGAATATAAGGGAATTATAAGGCATCAAAATGTGAGTCATACTTCGTAGAATAATAGTCTAGCTAATCATATGGACCATACCATTATTGAGAAGGTTCATAGCATGCCTTCACACTTGGGATTTCCCAAATCATTTTGGGTAGAGGCCTTTACGATGGAATTCTACTTAATAAATAGAAAACCCTCATCTTACAATGGATTTAAGGCTCCTATAGAACTATGGATCAATTAGCCCCAATCCTGTAAACATCTTAAATGTTTTCATTCACTACATATGCTCATGTAAAAAAAAGATAAGCTTGATCCTAGAGTTTTCAAATGCATTTTCATAGGGTATAGTGAGGGGGTGAATGGTTATAATCATTGGATTGATAAACCTAGTTTTCTGAAGTGTATTATTATCTAGGATGTAGTGTTTCAAGAGTTTATTCCTAATAGGTCCCAACCTTCCACTGATATCATTGATAATTCTTCTCAGAAGAGGGATATTGAGGTTTATCCTCCCAATTTTAGTAACTCTCCTATTGAGACCACTCCATATACCTCTCATCTCCCACTTTCTTATCCTCAATTGTAATATTGGTCTAATTATGATTATTATTATGATGATTAATATACTAGTGAGATTATAGTTTATCAACTCACTAGGTATAGGTAGAGGATAGTAATTATAAATTCTTCTAAGTATGACCATACTAATATGGTTTCCTTTAACTTTCATGTGACAAAGGATCTAAATGGAGAGGATCCCCAAATCTACAATCATGCTGTTAATGTAAAAAATTCAAAGCATTATACTCATCAATGGAAGATGAGATGGAATCCTTAAGAAATAACCATACTAGGTCCATAGTTAGTAAACCACCTACTTAGAATGTTATTGTCCATAAATGGGTTTATTAAACAAAAGGATAAAACAATAATAGGAATAAAATGAAGCTTAAATCTATGCTTATAGCCAAAGGATTCCTTCAAAGAGAAGGAATTGATTACTCTAAAAAAATTCTACTATAGTTAATAATTATTCAATAATAATTATTCAAAGTTTTGATTCCCATTTATAATTGTATATAGGAAAACTAGATGTTAAAATTTATTTAATTTATGGTGATTTAAATGACAAATTATACATGAATCCTCTTGTTGGTTTTGAGAATGAATTCAAAGATAACCAAATATATTTTTTTAATAAATAATTATAGTGTTTAAATGGCTTAAAGGCCTTATATTTTTATTTATTTTTTTATAATCCCCCTTTTAAAGGTTGAAGAGGAACCCTTACACGTCCCTTATACTTCTTCTAGACTTTACATGACCCAAAGATCTTAGAGGAATACATACAGACTATAAGTACTTGGAACTTCCACTCCCCATAATCTACATCATGATGTTAGCTCTCCACCTTTGTATGGTTGTTTTTCTAGGCTTCCCATGCATACATAGTCTGGTCCCGATGGAAATTTTTATACCCTCTCATTCTTGCAAATCTGTTATCTCTTCTTTGGTGAATTCGTCTTATCTAAATCCTCATCTGGAGCGTGCTCCTTATAGAGTCTGCCTGGTCCATTTAATCACAATTTCATGTGGCTCAAAGGCCTTGAGGTGGCCCAAATCCTTACTGTCTTGAAGGACTTAGGTGGATCAAATTCCTTGAAGGACCGAAGGACCAAACCGGTGGGCCAAAATCCCAAACAGATAAATAGTTTCAGATTCTATAGTATTCAACAGAATGTTTTATAGTACCTACATAGTACCTTCTAAGTTTGACACATTTATATTGAAAAATGGTTTCATCGGGATTCATTTTTATGCATGTGTATATTTTAAATATGTTAAGAATGGAATGATTTATTTACTTCTTTATGTTGATGACATTTTTATAATTTGTAGTGATATGAAATTAATCACCCATGTTAAGATGAAATTGAATTCAGTTTTTAAAATGAAAGATCTAGTCTGTTATAAGAAAATTTTGGGCATAGAAATTATAAAGTATGTAAAGTATAGTGTTTTTTATATATCTCAACATTCATATATAATCAGAGTATAATACTTGTATTTTTTTATGCCTTCAAACCTGTTATTGTTCTATTTTATCATCATTCTAAATTACCATTATCACAGTAAACTACCATAGCTTCTAATGCTGAATATTTTAGTAGAATATAATATTATAATAAAGTGGGAAGTATTAAATATATCATATGATTTGTACCAGTAATGGTGATTCATTTTCTATCTATAATTTTAGAAGGTTTATGGAAGATCTAGGAAAGAAACATTGGAATTATCTTAAATGGTTATTAAGGTGCATTTCTTCTATAACATATCTTTCAATTTGTTATGGTAAGAATGTTAATTAAACAGAATTAGTGGCTAGTTATATAGATTATAACTATAATAGAAATGATGATGCAAGGAAACCACTAATAGGTTATGTCTTCACTGCATGTAGAGGACCTATTTCATGGAAGTTCAATATGAAATCAGTGGTGGCCCTCTCAAACACTGGGGACAAGTACATAGAACTGACATGAGCTATCAAAGATTCTATATGGTCATAGATTTTATTTTTGATCTCAATATATGTAATTATTTAATTCCTATACATTGTGATTACCAATATATCTCTTATATTTCTAAACATTTTGTATTCCATGGTTGGTATAAGAAAATAGATATTTGAAAAAATGCTATTAGAGATGTTATAGAATGTGGAACAATGTGTATTAATAAGATACACAAAGATTAAAATCATCCCAATAATTTGAATAATGATATAGATTTATCCAAGTTCAAGAATTTATTAGGTATATTTAACTTGGTTACACTTGATTGATATTTAGGTTTAGGAAAACAATCCTTTTTTAGCTTCTTTTAAAAAAGGTAGATATTTTTTAAAATTAGAATGCTTGATTTCCAAGTGAAAATAATTGATTTATTAGTCTATTTTCTATCTCACGACATGTTTAATATTCATTATAATTCTCTATTTTTTGTTTCTAGCCTTTATTTTTTATTTTTATCTTATCTTTTTACCCTTACATGAGTTTTTTAAACACCCTTATAGAGATTCTATATTAAACAGTTTACCCTAACATAGCTACGGTGCACCCTTACATGAGCTCAGGTCTACCCTTATGTGGTCTATGTATTTAGGGTGTTACCCTTACATGAGATTTGAAATATTCTTAAGAGACATAAAACTTACCTTTATACAAGGACTAGTGTACCATTATGTTGCAGTTATGTATCCTTACGCAATGATGTTGACCCTTACCCAAGGGTTGCATATCCTTATGAGTAGAAAATTTACACCTACACAGTAGGTTTGAACCATACACTACGTGTTGTTGACCATTACATGGAAGGTCCTTATCCATACATAGTGGGTGTTCTACCCTTATGCAATAAATAAGTGGACCTTTACATATTCATTTTAATATAACTTTTCATGTCTCTTTTATTACCCTTTTTGTGTGTTTTTTTGGGATGTTATGGATGTTTTATTTTCAATCAATCATTTTCAAATGTTTTTGTGTCATTGCAACCACATGGTATCTTCAAGGGAATTTCCTTTGATACATCAACAAATTGAAAAGTGAGATCAATTAATGAGAACATTTTCAATAGGTTTTTGTACTACTTATAGGTAGAGGGATCTTCATCCATTGGAATTAAATTGGATCTTAAGGCTTCATACCTTTCTAGACACACTGTCTCCCTTGATGTTCAAGATTAGAGATTCCCAAATGTTTTATTCTATTGGATATTGTGGTCCAGTTCACAAGGTGTTTTTCTCTTATTCATCGATGATTTAAAGAATACACAAAGGTATTTTTTTTGTTTTTGATTGTCTGGTAAATTAGATTACATGATTTGGAATTTAATTTTCATTGTTCTTTCACATTCCTTTGATGTTGTTTTATTCCACTCATTTTCTAATTTGACTTATTTATTTCTTGTTTAATTGTGTCTGATCTTTAATAATTGATAGGTAGTAGGGTTGTGTTATTTTCATGGAGTAGGACCAACTAGTACAAAACCATGTTATATCTCCTTTATTCTCTATTGTTTTAGTATTTCTTTATTTATTATTTATTAAATGCTACAATCATTTTCATATTTTTTTATTTTTTTATTCACTTTTTGGAACCCTCTATATCATGAGTGATCCTAGAATTATCCAAGTGTACCAGTGTTCAATCATCTCATCATATCCATTCAAAATTATCCCAATTTTTATAATTACAAAACCTGAACTCACTCTACCCATTTTTACAATGATAAAAATGGAACGATAATGATGACTAGACCTTATAAAAATAGTACAACATATTCTCCCCTATAACAAGTATTTTTTTCATGTAAGACTTTGGAATATTTCTATGAATATTTTTAATATTAGAAACTAATTCAGTGTATAATTCTAAAACCTGGATATCCTTGGAAAGGTGATATTAAAAAAATTATTTATTTTATATCATGCATACATAGTTTTTTAGTAAATGTTGTTTAACTACCAAATAATGTCTCAGACTGGAAATTTAAGTTCGTGGTTGATTCAAAACTATTGGTTCACACCGAGCATGTCATCAAATCTTTTAATGTCGAGCACCTAATTGGAGATGACTATTGGTGGGTATTAAATGATGGAGGTTTATTAATTAATTAAATTTAATTAATAAACCTAATCAGTTAACCCCCTTTTGAGTTTCACACATGGAAGAGGGAGATAATATTTTCCCCCATGCACGACGAACAAACCAAACAAGAGAAGAGGTGACACTAAAATTCTTACTTGATGGATATCATCACCCGAATGAGGTGTAGTAGCTTATAGGCATCACGTTGGACCGACATATATGGAGTTCTTCCACATGATTTGAAAATTTATTATAATTATGTTCATATCCCCATATATGCTTTGTTTTAAGGTTTTATATCCCTTTTACGACTACTAGAGATCCCCTGGGGGTCAATATATGGGTTATTGGTGGTAAACAATGGTTTTTTGGATTATCAACATGATTTCACATTTGGGAATCCTAATCACATGACACATAGTAAAGGATCACATGACATGTGTTCTTCCCGTTTGAGGAAGATGATCATTAGTAACTACCTGTCATGTACCGGGGGAACATGACATGTACTGAGGCTTGGATGAGTGGTTGAGGAAATGGGTAGGTATGCCATTTTAGGGGACATGGTAGTGTGTAAGTACACAGACATACCCTAAGTGTACATGAGCCAAAGGACATGTATAGATACATAATAAGAGGCCATGGAACATGGGTTTGGGACATTGTACATATGAATTACCGAGGGAATGGGATTAGGTTAATCCAAGAGGTACATGCCATGTACTACATGAACATGTTGTGTAGGGATATATGTAAATTCAGTTCATGTGCAGGAGAGGACATGACCAAGTGATCAAGTGAGATTACACACCATGTAACCATATGTACACACTATGTATATGATTACATGGAAAGTACCATGAGGGGAAATGACTACTTGTAATCCTCAAGAGACCTTCCATGTACCCTAGAAGTACACGTCGTGTACTGCCCTCAAAGACTTCTCCATTTCACCTCTCCATCTCTAGGACTCAAATGTATTCCCATGAGTAGCCTATCCAAAGTAGTTTTCCATGTATAATGTGATGATAGATATGTTTTTGGAATGAGAGATGTGATGTGAGGTGATGATTGTAGAATTATTCTATTAACGATGCGTAGATCAGTTCCATTTGTGTACTTTCCCTTGGTCCATCCATATGAGGGTGCAGTGTGGATTCACATCTTGAGAATATTATTGTGATCCCCTCTATAGGACTGGTTTAGAGAGGGTTCATGTATCTCTCCTAGAAGCCTTGTGAGATACCTTTATCACATCATCTTACATAGGGGTGTTTTTTTTGAATCTTTATAACCTATTAATATGGGAATATGATACCTTACATAGTGGATGTTTTGGATTGGGTTTTCAATATCTCTAAGTAGTCATAAGGATGATCCCCCATATGATTTTTTGAGAAATCCATAGTTATAATTAGGGTTTTTGGTTTACCTCAGATTTCATGGGTGTGTTCCCCTATCTGTGTGTTGAAATATTTTGAGTTCCAGTAGCGTGGATGGTAACCCCCAATGGTCCTGGGTGTGATCCCCTACCAGAGTATCAAGATCTATTGGGTTACAGCATGAATTTCTATGTGTAAAGACCCAACGATCATGTGCTCCTGGTTAAATTACATCAGGTATGGAAGGGATGTTCCACCATCTTAGTGATACCTAATGAGTGGGATCTCTTGGATGAGTGAAATTTGGGATGAAAGGACTCATGGAGTGAGTAGTCCGAGATGATCATTACCTTTGAGTCTCAAGTAGAATATTGTGGTTGTTTTATGTTTGAGACCTCTAAGATTTTTCAATTATGTGATGAGTTTATCTATGTAATTCTAGTGTTTACTTTTAGTTATATCTCATATATTGATTGAAATACCATTTGGGGAAGAGTTGACTATTCACGTATAACCGATCTGTGGAGATAGAGATTATTTCTCTCCCTTTCTTGGGTTTTATATACCCTATGGATATGGGTCGAACGGACTATTACCTTTCATTTTCTCCTTTTTATTATGGGTTTTTGGGGAACCTATAGGGTTTTTATACTCACCTCTATATGAGACGTTCCCACATATGTCATGTCTTATGTAGATAAAATCCCTTTTGAAAAAGTCCTATGAGGACCAGGAATAAGTGATCATAGTGATATAGACAGACCAAGGTGTATATCAGGTGTTCATTTGAAAACATACCCTTCTTTTTGAGAATGTTATAATATTTTACCATTTTTTGAGGGATTTCATTTTTTCCTTTATTCATTCCAGTACTCTATAGTACTATGGTTATCATGTAGTTGTATGAAAACATTTTGGGATCAGTTGTATTATCATCTCTTCATTGTTTCATAGATATGTATGTGTGTGTGTGTGTAGGAACCATAGGATAAGGCCTACCATGCGTGTTACATTCCTACTTAGAACTAGTCTCCATCCCTTGGCTTATTGGAAGTGGGATTGGGGCGCACTCAAATTTCCATCATCCAAGTGGGTCCCGATGGGTCAGGTTGTGATAGAGTTTTATTAGAGAGGTTATTACTTAGGACTAGAGTAAGTAATTTCCTAGATATGAGGTATTTTTTTGGATTTATGGAAACATTGTTAAAATTTTTTGAGTTTTTATTTCAAACCAGGGACTCTAGTATTGGTGTAGGGGTCGATGAATCCATTCACTAGGACTTTGTCAACCTGTTTATTAACTCAAAACATGTAGTCATTGTTTGTTGGGAAACATTAGTACATATATCATATAGGAATCAGTTTTGGTTCCCATGTACTTCTCAATACATCTCCCCAAATATAATCTTTGACCATAGTATATCTTTACCATTTCAATATTCCTCTGTGATGATAACCAACTTAGATTCTATGAAAGTATTGTGATTATGATCCTCATAGTGACATGGATTTAGTGGCAGGGTATGCATAGGAGGTGGTACCTATGAGTGGTTTTCTATTAATTCCACCACCAATTGATTAGTACGTTTCACCCAAAATAAAAAATGAGGATATGTGTAGGCTGAGGAATGGCTTGAGGAAATCATGTACATATTCTTCCTTATGAGGATACCTTCATATCAGATGGTGGTCATAGTGTAGAGTCTTCCTTGGGGATCCATAGGGTGATGGTGGAGTTTGGTTATTTATATACATGATGAGACGACACTCACTTGGACAGAGTTTGAAAAACTCTTTATGGAATAGTTTTATCCAGCCACATTGTGAGTGGTACATATCAAGGAGATTTTGCTGTTGAGATGGTATGTGGAGTATGATATACTCTATAAATGTAGGATCGGAATATTATAGACACCGAATGATGTATCTAATAATGCTAAAAATACAAGAGGGGGGTGAATTTTATAATTTAAAAAATTGCTTTGGAACTTTTAAAGATGATTATGTTTAACAAGGTTAAACAAGGTAATTCACAATACCTCTAGTTCTACACACTTGCTAGATTCCGGAAATATGATTCTGCGAAAATGATTCCGGAAAAGATGGTTTGGGAAAAATAAAACTTAATGAATGTTTACAAAGATAAAGATTTTACCTTAAAGAATATAGAATCTTACTAAATCAAAGTATACAAGTATAAGGAAGTATAAGATAGTTATACTTTCCTCAAAAATCAAAATGCAGCGAAAAACTTGAAAAAACCCAAGTAATAAGTAATAAATCTTTTAACCCAAAGAGAAGGGTATCCAACAACCTTGGATAAAGGTCCCTTGATTTATACTTTCAAGAAAGTATGTCTTACCCACACCAGGTTAAGCCCTCGATACGAAGATCAGAGTCTGTCTTGCTATCCCCGCAAGCCCTCAACTTCAAGGTAATCGGCACCTCTTTCTTCCTCAGCAAGGAAGTCCTCGAACTTTAAGGTAGTCATCACCTCTGTCTTCCTCAGAAAGGAAGTCCTCTAACTTTAAGGTAGTTGGCACCTCTGTCTTCCTATCCCCGGAAGTCCTCAAATGTAATCAACAACATTTGGAGTCGCACGAAGCAAATCTAAACAAGACATTCAGTACGCACTAAGCATGAGAGTCTCTCTCTAGAAAACACTTCAACAGCATTTGATATCTAGATTCATAGAACAATATTGAGCTCTTTCAAATGAGATTTTCTTTATAGGCACAACTCCAACGGTTGGCTCCCTCCACCAACAGTCATATTTTTCCTTGAATTTTGGAGGGACCTGTACATGTGTCACTTAAAAACCGATTAGTTAGTGACTGAATGAACGACATCATTTTATAACAAAAACAAGTGTAAGAAAAAAAAATATGGTTATATAACCAAAATCAAATATTCGGAATTTAAGAAAATAGAAGTTCAGAGTCTAACCAAAAAACATATTCAATGTTTATAATACAAGGATATTCAGATTCTTTTTTCTAAGGAATTATGAACCTGAACTCTATAGAATTTCGTAGTCTGAATTTCAAGGAAATTCAGAAACTGGATTCACAAGAATTCAGAACCTGAACTTAAAAAGTTCGGAGTCAGAGTTCTTGATAATTCGGAGTCAGAAATTACAAAGTTTAGATTCATAATTCATTAGAATTCGGAGTCTGAACTTACAAAGTTATGAGTCTGAATTTAAAGAACTCGGAGTCAGAATTCATAAGAGTTCAGATTCTGAATTCAGAGAACTCAAAGTCAGAACTCATAAGAGTTTGGAGTCTGAATTCAGAGAACTCGGAGTCAAAACTCGTAAGAGTTCAGAGTCTGAATTCAGAGAACTTGGAGTAAGAACTCATAAGAGTTCAGAGTCTGAATTCAAAGAACTCGGAGTCAGAACTCATAAGAGTTTGGAGTCAGAACTCATAAGAGTTCGGAGTCTGAATTCAGAGAACTCGGAGTCTAAATTCGGATCCTTAAAATAGAATGCTCTTTATCTATGTATTATATGATTCTGAGGTTTTAGATATGAAACCAAATTTTACACTTAAACAAGATAATGAAGAATTAAAAACATGGTAAGGATAAATTTCCTTGGGGAAGGAAAAGTTTCCTTATGAAATTAAAACACCGGGTAAAATGAAATTTTCCTTGAGATCAGGTGTTTGTGATTTTTAAAAATTGAGGATTGGTAAAGTCATAAGGAAATCTTATTGTCTTAAAAATCTCTCCAAACATGAAGGAATGAAAATGTCTTGAGGAAACCTTATTGACTCAACAATCTCCCCCTTTTTGGAAAGCACAAACATCCTAAAGAAAATGAAAATAAGGACTTAGAAAATATTTGTATAGACTTTGAAAATAAAAATTATCTCCTGTATCATATGGGAAAAGATGAATATGACTAAATCCCCCTTAGACTTTGGAACACTATGGATCATATTCTAGATTTCTGGAATGATATTTTTCATTATCTTGAGTATAGAAATCTCTGTAATGAAAACACCCCCTTAGATAAACTCCCCCTTACTTAGGGATATTTCTTCTTTACTTAGTATTCTTTTTCCTTTCTCCACCTTTGTGATTATCAAAAAGAATTTGAGGGAATGGAAAAGAAATTATGGTACCTGAAAGATTAGTACAACACATCCAAAAGACAAGAAACTAAAAATTTCATTATGATTAGAAATAATTTGTACAAGGAAGAAAAATACAACAAAATATTGGATTACAAAAAAGTTATCCTTCCTTTTCCTTCGGCATCAACTTCATGACTATAGTATTCAGATTTTTGAGATCCTTATAATCTTCCTCTGATCACTTAAGAAGCTAATCCTGATCCTTATATTTCTTCTCAAAATCATTGATTCTTTCTTCCTGAGACTTAAGAGACTCTACTTGAGCCTTCAGGACTTATTCCTACTTGAAAATATTTTCTTCTATCTCAATCCGAAGATCTCTTTCTCTCTTCCAGCTTTGGGAAATATAATACAATTTCCCATTCATATCCTTCACTTCTTGAATCTGAGAATTTTGTTCCAAAGACAAATTTTCTTCAAAACTAGTTGTAAGATCTTCGATCTTACTATCTTCAATGTCAAATTCCTCCTGACACCATCTTGAAATTCATCAAGTTCTCTCATTTCTTCAACCATCTTCTTTGACCAGCTAACCATTTTCTTACAAGATCTTTCGTGGGAATTGTAGTTAATGAAAAAATTATTGAAATCAGCCTCAAGCTTGACAAACTTGTCCATCACTATAGACACTAAATGTGATTTCTGATTTAGTGTGTGTTGAAGCATCTGACATCTAGAGTCTCTGCTTGGGAAAATTTGAATGCTTCCAACAAGCTTCTTCAATGACTACACAAAAAAATCATGTCCTAGAGATGATGATTCTGAATCTGAGACTTTTCTAGGTGAGGGATCTTTCTCTATCTCAGAAATTTTCCTCTTTGAAGATCCACCAGATTCCTTCTTCTTCACAATAGCTTTAATGGATGTATAAACAACCACCTATTTCCCCTTATCAGTTCTTAGAATGACTTCCTCATCTAAAGATTCATGTTCACTGTCAGATAGCTGAACAATTATATCTTCATATATCTTCTCCTTATCATCTCCTGCCTCAGCATCTTCAAGATGAATAAAATGATGATTAAAACTTTCTTCCTTAGATAGCTTGTTCAATTCATCTTCTACTTTCTCATCCTCTTATTTCTGATCTTTCCCAGGTGTAGCAAGCTTTGAAGATTCTTCTTCTGAAGTTCAGATTGAAAATTTCTCGGATGGACTTTCTTTATCATGGAAGTATTCAACTTGATTTATGAGATATTTAGTGTCACCAGTGCTTTTTTCTTCTTCCACTTCTTCCATGACTTTTTCTACTTCACCAAATTTTTCTTGGGCTTTTTCCGGAGTCACGAATTTCTTCTCCGGAGTATCAGGCAAAGCTTCTACAATGAAATATTTTGGTAATAGGATATTCTCTGATTCTTTCTCAGTATCACTCAGAAGGGATTGAACAATTTCAGTCTCAGACACCTTCTTATTTTGTTTCTTTTCTTTAGTTTGCTTCTCAATCTCATCTGTTGTCTTCTCTTTTAAGGATTTGGCTTCAGCAGGATCCAAACCAAAACTTGGCTCCCCTACATTCTTATTTTTCTTATCTTCCCTTCATTTTTCTACTACCTACTCTGGATATGATTTTTTTTTCTTAGGTTTTTGAGGTGCGTATTGGGCTTCCTTAGCTTTTGGGGTTTTTTCTTCCTCTTCTACTTCCTTCAACTTCCTCTTCTTTCCTCCCTTTCTCGATGATTCAGGCACTTCTTGTTTCTTCAGAACAACTTAAGATTCTTCCATTGTTATGTCATAAAATTCACCGGAGTCTTTGGAAAAACCAATGTTCATCCTCTTTAAAGTATCATCACTGACTAGCATGACTTTTCAATTCATTGGCTTTGAACTACAAGGAATTTTGAATGATTCTAGACACCGAACAATCAACTTTGAAAGAATGGCTAGATACATAATTATCTGAGCCTTCAAGTTTCTATTCTTAATATTCTCAATCGTAATGAGAATATTCTTAACCAAATTGACCTTCCTTAGGTTCACCAAAAAATCTAGGATGTACATGTCACTCTTTTTCAATGTGTCCTTGTCACCTTTTCTCGGAATGATAAATCCTTGAACCCATAATCCAAGGATCTGATTATTTGTAGAGAGGTGAGAAATATTCAGAGTCTTGAAATCTATAAGACCTAGTCACTCTATATCTTTCACCTTTACAAATATTCCTTGGACATCTGTAAACTTATGAGAACAAAATTCAGCTTCTCCTTCATATGGAACTCCAATCAAACTAGATGCCTTAGTGTATGAAAGAGTATAAGTATTTCCATATCTTTTTAAGGAAAACTTCTCTCTACCATCTTCCTTGAAGAAACTAACTGATTCATAAAACTCAACAAGAAAATCCGGATATACCAAATCTTGATCCCCTGGCTTCGATATGAAAACACTCTCCCATCCATTCAATTTGATGTTCTTTGAAATGAGTGAATCATACTTAGTGAAGAAGTTCGGATGCACAAATATTTCTCTATACACCAACCACTCTGGAATTAGCTTTATAGTAGACATATCTTTCTAAGAGGATTCTTCTATATACATATAGAATTGATAAAACTCTGAGAAGTTCAGAACATGCTTAAGTAGAGGGTCAGAACTTTAGCACGCGAGAGCTTGAAATCGATGTGGGACAACCCTTTGAGGGTCATTTATATAGGTGTTGGAAGTGAAGATTCATCTTCCAAACTCAATCCAATGGCTAAAAGTCCTTCTTATCAGATCTGGCGGTTGATATGATAGCTGCAAGGAAAACATGATAGAATCTGATCTTTTGAGGTTTTTAAGAAAAACACTCGGATTAAAGGAAAAGATAATCCAAAATTTTTTAAAAACAAATGAAAATACCAGAAAGTAAATGATGATTATGAAAACTTAAGAAAGGAAACATAAGTTTCAGATTTCCAGGAATATTATTCAGATTGAGGAAAAAAATTTCTTGAAGAACTTTAGATTCTGAAAATTTTTTATTACGAAAAAATTTGAAAAAGAAAAACTTCATTACAAAAAAAAATTGACTCCAAAAATCTCCATTACGAAAATTGTGAGTACGAAAATCTTCATTACAAAAATTTTGAGTACAAAAATTGTCATTACAAAAATTTTGAGTATGAAAAAAAAATTAGACTACAAATTTTTTTTTTAGAAAAGATAAAAACTAAAAAACAAATGTACTCCCCCTATGGAAAGGAGTCTATTACTGTAAAGAGATTGATATCAGTAGGAAGTTAATAAAGATAATTACCTTAGGGTTATCATTCCTAACTTCTGTTTAATGTATTAAAATCTATCAGAGGGTAAAGATTTTGTGAAAATATCAGCAAGTTGATCTTGCATTCTGATAAATTGAAGAATAATATCTCTTTTTTTGTGTGTGATCCCTAAGAAAGTGATACCTAATATCTATGTGTTATGCACAAGAGTAATGTGAATGGTTTTTTCTTAAATAAATTTCACTAGTATTATTACACAAAATATGTGTTTTGGTAAAACTCATACCATAGTCTGTGAGTTTGTGTTGCATCCACAACACTTGACCACAACAACTTACAGCTGCTACATATTCAGCTTTAGCAGTGGAAAGTGCTACTGAATGTTGCTTCTTGCATGACCAAGAAACTAATGAATCTCCTAAGAAACGAAAAGTTTCAGATATACTCTTTATATCCATTATACATCTACCAAAGTCAGCATCCAAAAAACTTTTTAGAACAAAATCATTTCCAGAAGTATAAAAGAGTCCTAAATCCATGGTTCCCTTTAAGTAGAAAAAAATTCTTTTTACTGCCTTTAAATGAGATTCCTTAGGATTGGATTGATATCCTTCACATAATCATACTGAAAACATTAAGTCTGGACGACTAGCTGTCAAGTAAAGTAAACTTCCTATCATACCTCTAAAAGATGTTTGATATATTGGTTTCCCAACTTCATCAAGATCATGTGAATTTGAGGTACCAATGGGAGTACTTATACTCTTAGTGTTGTCAAATCCATACTTTTTAAGAATATATTTAATATAATTATGTTGGGATATATAGATTCCTTCTGGTTTTTGAGAAATTTGAAAACCAAGGAAAAATGTTAACTCACCCATCATACTCATTTCAAACTCATATTTCATTAGATCTGCAAAAGAATCAGTTAAAGATTGCTGAGTTGAACCAAATATAATGTCATCAACATAGATTTGAACAATCAAAACATTTTTCTTATATTTATTTATTAAAAGGGTTTGATATGCATTTCCCTTAACATAATTATTTTGAAGCAAAAATCCTGTAAGTCTATCATACCAGGCTCGAGGGTCTTTCTTAAGTCTATACAAATATTTGGTAAGTTTAAAAACATGTTCAGGATGTTTTTTATCTTCAAAACTAGGAGGTTGTTCAACAAAAACTTCCTCTTGAACATAACCATTAAAGAAAGAACATTTCACATCCATTTGAAAAAGTTTGAAATTGAAGAATGCTGAAAAGGAAAGTAAAATACGAATAGATTTAAGTCTAGATACTAGAGCATAGGTTTCTTCATAGTCTATTTCTTCTTTTTGATTATAGAATTTAGCAACCAATATAGATTTATTTCTTACTATGATTCCATTTTCATCACACTTATTTCTGAAGACCCATTTTACACCAATAACAGAAGTTTCCTTAGGTCATTCAACCAAGTTCTAGATTTTATTTCTTTCAAATTTATTTAGCTCATCTTACATAGCTTTTATCCAATAATCATCACCTAAAGCTTCATCAGTGCTTTTTGGTTCTAATTGGGAAAGAAATTATAGATGTTATACTTTATTTCTTAAGGAACTTCTAGTCCTTATAGGTTGATTCACATCAACAATGATACTATCACTAGGATGATTCTTTAGAAATAACTAATTTAAGTTTTGTAAAACCTGTTCATCAACATAGGGTAGGAAATATTCTAGGGTAAATGCTTCAGAAACATTTTCTTGGGCATCTTCCTTATCAGAAGGATCTTCTAACAAAGTTTGATAATCAGTTCTTGAAAACACATCTGAAGATGTAGGTTGGGGTTGTTTAAAAATGAAGGGATCAGTTTCATCAAATTTAACATGCACTGTTTCTTCAATAGTACAGGTGTTTTTATTGAAAACTCTATAAGCCTTAGAAGTTATGGAGTAGCCTAAGAAAATTCCTTTATCGGATTTTGGTGCAAATTTGTGTAGATTATCTTTAGTATTAAAAATTAATTCCTTATAACCAAAAACCTTAAAGTAGGAAATTTTAGGTTTTCTACAATTTTATAACTCATAAGGGGTTTTATTAAGAAAAGGTCTAATCAAAACTCGATTTATAGTATAAAAATCAGTACTCATAGATTCAACCCAAAAATGTTTGGCTATAGAATATTCACTCAACATGGTTCTCGTTGTCTCTTGAAGAATTCTATTTCTTCTTTCAACAACTCAATTTTCTGAGGTGTTCTATGTGATGAGAAGTTATGAGTAATGCCTTTTCTACTACAAAAAGTTTCAAAATAAATTTTTTGAAATTCTCCTCCATGATCACTATGAATAGTTATCAAAGGAATATTTTTCTAATTTTTTACATGTGCTCTAAAACTTTTGAAATAAGAAAAAGCTTCAGATTTATTTGCTAGAAAATAGACCCTTGTAAATCTAGTGTAATCATCAACTAAAACAAATACATAATACCTGCCTCCAATGCTTCCAGTTTGTGTTTGACCAACAAGATCCATATGTACTAACTTTAATTCATCATTAGATGAGACTTCACCAACTAATTTAAAACATGATTTATGTTGATTTCCATTTTGACAAGTATCAAAAATATTTGAAGAATCATATCTAAGCTCTAGTAGATCCTTAACTAATCTTTTATTTGAGATTTTTCATAGGTTTCTAAGGTTACAGTGTCTTAACCTTCTATGCCACAACCAAGAATGATCTTCCATTGCACTAAGGCAAGGTAAGTCTTGGCTCTTAAGGTCTTCTAAGTTTAGTGTATATACATTCTCTTGCCTATGGGTAGAAAGAATAAATTCTTCCTTGTAATTGTGTACTAAGCACTTGTCATTCCTGAAATTCACAAGGCAACCTTCATCACATAATTGACTTATGATAATGAGGTTGTGCTTAAGACCCTTAACAAACAAAAAATTCAAAATCAAAGTTTTTCAAAGAAGAACGATGTTACCTATACCAATAATTTCTCCCTGAGAATTATCTCCGAAAGTTACATTTCCTCAATTCATCTTGATAATCTTTTCAAAGTGGTTTTTGTTACCAATAATATGTCAGGAACATCCATTATCCTTGTACCATGTATTTATGTTTTTACTTTCTCTATTTTACTAAAAAAAAGAGTTATACTTTAGAAACCAAAACTTTATTGAATCCATAAATTTTAGAAACCAAAATTTTAGGCACCCACATTTTATTAGAAAGATAGGATTTATGAAATCCTAAAGAATGAGTTTTTTTTAGGGAATTTTTTTTTTCCTAGTGTCCACCACACTGATACTTAGTGCAGAAAGGAACAATTTGAGGAAAAAAATAATTGTTACTAAAAATTGGTTTAGAACTTGTATAACCAAATCCAGAATTATTCCTTAGAGGTCGAATTTGAGAATACATCTTATAAAAATTTTCTTTCCCTAAGGTAGAGTTTGAAAAACATTTCCTCAAGGAAAAAATTTCAGATTTCAGTCTAATAACTAAGTTCTTGTCTTCAAAAACATTAGCTTTAGAACTAGAGTTAGGCTCAAAAACATTTTTCTTAGAAATTAAATTTTCTTGATCCTAAGAAATTTTATCCTTCTCAGAATTTACTTCCTCAAGGTTTTTTGAAATACTTTCAAAATCAACTATTTTCTTCTCAGTATCTTTAGAAAGATCTGATATTTCCTTAGTAAGTATAGAAATCCTATAATTTTCCTTATCAAGCTTCTTGTTGACTTTAGAATTCTCATTCTCAAGAAGCTTCGTAAACCTAGAAACTTATACATAGGAAGGAAAAGTATCATCTTCATCAGAAGAGGATTCTTCATCCAAAGATTCATAGTATTTATCATTCCTATAATTTTCATTCAAAGAAACATTGGTCATTGATTCAACATTGTGTACCTTAGCCATTAAGCAATGACTGTCAATAGGTAGTCTGACTATTAAACCAAGATTCTTATGTCCATAAGATTCGTAATCTGATGATTCATTAGAAGAGTCACCACCATTGGCACTCCAGGTGTCATTAGCTTTCAAGACATTATTAGCTTTAGCTTTGTAGTAATTCTTTTTATTTCTCTCAGAATGCTTTTCCTTTCTTTATTTTCTCTTAATAATAGGACAATCAGGTCTTATATGTCTATATATATTTCATTCATAACATATAACTTCTGAATATTTCTTATCTTTCCTTTATTTCTTCTTATATCTGGATTGAAAGTTCTTCTGTCCAGCTATCTTGTTCATCCTTCGAGCAAGATTGGCTAGTTCATTTTTTAAAGATTCACTTCCACTAGATTCGTATTGTATAACAACCTTCTTAGATTTGGATCTTGTAACTCTCTCAGTAGTCTTGGATTTTATATGATTTGAAGTTGTAATAAAATCAACACTACCATTCCCATTCTTATTCTTTACATTATCAACATATCTCTTCATTCAAGTCTCGTGTTGAAGAAGAGTTCCAAAAAAGTTCATCAAGAGTAATCTGAGTAACCTTTCTATTTTCATCAATAGTAGTTATCTTGGATTCCCACTCATTAGGAATGATGTCTATGATCATTTCCAAAATAGATTCATCATCTAATCATTTCTCACCCATGGATTGTAAACTATTAACTATAGTCATAAATATTTGTTGAACCTTAAATATGGGTTCTCTATAAGGAAAGAAAAAACTATGATATTCAGCTTTGAGCATGGAACTTCTTGTTTCAATGACTTTTGAAGTTCCAAAGTGTGTAACTTCAAGTTTATTCAAAACACAATTTGCTACTTCACAAGATGAAATTTGGCTATATATATTTCTAGTCATGGAACAAAGAAATGTATTGCTTACCTTATAATTCAGTTGATATTCATGCTTTTCTTGTTTTTTGAAAGTACTAACTTCTTTTTTAGGGATTTTATATCCTCCAGTAAGCGTAACAAAATTTTCCACTCTAGTATTGATAATAAATGTCTTCATGTGATCTCTCCAATACTCGCAATCATTCCCATCAAAAATAGGTGTACTTGTTGGATTTAGGTTGTCAATGGAACCAACATTGATTCCTGCCATCTTAAAGAAAAACTTTCCACACAAACTTGTTAGTAATAAAAGTTTGTAAACAAGGAAAATATTCCTCAACAAGGAAAATATATAATAATGAAAAATTGAGCAAGGAAAATTTATATGTGAATATAAGTATTTCAGAGACCTCCACTAATACCAATTGTTGAATTGTTTTAGAGTATGAGGTAACCTCCCTCTGATACCAATTGTTGAGATGGTATGTGGAGTATGATATACTCTATAATACCAAATGTAGGATCAAAATAATATAGATACTGAATAAAGTATCTAAAAACGATCAAAATACAAGAGGGGGGTGAATTGTATACTTTAAAAAATTCCCTTTTAACTTTTAAAGATGATTATGTTTAACAAGGTTAAACATGGTAATTCAAAATACCTCTAATTCTACACACTTGCTAGATTCCGGAAATATGAATCTGAGAAAGTGATTCCAGAAAAGATGGTTCTGGAAAAATGAAACTTAATGAAAGTTTCCAAAGATAAAGATTCTACCTTAAAGCATATAGAATCTTACTAAATCAAAGTATAAAAGTATAAGGAAGTATAAGATAGTTATACTTTCCTCAACAATCAAAATGCGGTAGAAAACTTGAAACAAACCAAGTAATAAGTAATAAATATTTTAACCCAAAGAGAAGGGTACCAACAACCTTGGATAAAGGTCCCTTGATTTATACTTTCAAGAAAGTATGTCTTACCCATACCAGGGTAATACTTCGATACGAAGATCAGAGTCTGTCTTGCTATCCCCACAAGCCCTCAACTTCAATGTAGTCAGCACCTTTGTCTTCCTCATCAAGGAAGTCCTAGAAATTTAAGGTAGTCGGAACCTCTATCTTCCTTAGCAAGGAAGTCCTCAAAATTTAAGGTAGTCAACACCACTGCTTCATATCCCCGGAAGTCCTCAAATGTAATCAGAAAAATTTGGAGTCACATGAAGAAAATCTGAATAAGACGTTCAGTACGCACTAAGCATGAGAGTCTCTCTTTGAAAAACATTTCAACATCATGTGATCTCTAGATTCATAGAACAGTATTGAGCTCTTTCAAATGATCTCATATTTATAGGCACAACTCCAACGGTCAGCTCCCTCCTCCAATGGTCATATTTTTCCTTGAATTTTGGAGGGACCCGTACACGTGTCACTTAAACAATGATTAGTTAGTAACTGAATGCACGAAATCGTTTTATAACAAAAACAAGTGTAAGAAAAAATATGGTTATATAACCAAAATCAAATATTCGGAATGTAAGAAAATAAAAGTTCGGTGTCTAAACAAAAAACATATTCAGTGTATATAATACAAGGATATTCATATTCTATTTTCTAAGGAATTCAGAACCTAAAATATCTAGAATTCCAGAGTCTAAATTTCAAGGAAATTTGGAATCTGGATTCACAAGAATTCGGAACCTGAACTTACAAAGTTCGGAGTCAGAGTTCATGAGAATTCGGAGTCAGAACTTACAAAGTTTGGAGTCAAAATTCCTTAGAATTCGGAGTCTTAACTTAGAAAGTTCTGAGTCCGAATTCAGAGAACTCGAAGTCATAATTCATAAGAGTTCGGAGTCTGAATTCAGAGAACTCAGAGTCAGAACTCATTAGAGTTCAGAGTCTGAATTCAGAGAACTCGGAGTCAAAACTCATAAGATTTTGGAGTCTGAATTCAGAGAACTTAGAGTCAGAACTCATAAGAGTTTGGAGTCTGAATTCAGAGAACTCAGAGTCATAACTGATAAGAGTTCGGAGACTGAATTCAGAGAACTCAGAGTCTAAATTCAGATCCTGAAAATAGAATGCTCTTTATCTAAGTATTATATGATTCTGAGGTTTTAGATATGAAACTTAATTTTACACTTAGACAAGATAATGAATAATGAAAAACATGGTAAGGATAAATTTCCTTGGGAAAGGAAAAATTTCCTTATTAAAGTAAAACACAAGGTAAAATGAAATTTGCTTTGAGATAAGGTGTTTGTGATTTTCAAAACATGAGGATTGGTAAATTAATAAGGAAACCGTATTGACTCAACAATATCTCTAAACATGAAGGAATGGAGAATTCATAAGGAAACCTTATTGACTCAATATTTTCATCTTTAGTAGGGAAGCATGACCATGGTCGAGTATTCTTAGAGGTTCACCAACCTATCAGGATTCTTTTTTCATATTTTTTAGAGCCATTTTCCCAATAATGGACCTTCAAGAAGGTCTTATATTGAGATATCTGGGAAGTGGTGGTATCTCTTTTTATTCTCACCTATGTTAGAGTGGTTGTGTGGGATTTGGTAGTGGAGATATTTTTGTCTGAAATGATTCTGAATGTTGGTTCTGGAAGTGGGTGCACATGAGTTGAGACCTTGGTAGCTAGTAGCTAATGGGGGTCTTAGGTATTTGGGTGTGGAAGACATTTTAGGAGATGATCCCAGAATAGTGGATCTATGGTCTAGGGATCTCAGGCTAGTTAAATCCCTCTAGGAGAGAGGTGGTGTTTCTCTTGTGATGATAGGGGAAATCTCACATGGAATTTTCCAACCCACCATTCCACTAATAGGGATATAGTCAATGTACCACCTAAGAAGAGACGTCGATAATAGAAAAGAGTTATACATGATGATAGATATGTTAAGGGAGGAGGGAGAGTAGCAAGAGGTGGTAAACTATTTAAAAATTTCCACCACCACACCCATGTGGTCTACGCTAATCTTGGGGACTTATAAGATAGGAGTGAGGATAGGTGTAGGCCATAGAGAACCATAACCCAAATTATTAGGGTATGATTATAGGTATGATCTATTTCCTTTCTAATTTTTAAGTATAATTGATAAAAAATGGTGCAAGATAATATTTTCTAGAAACTTATTGTTAAAGGTTTTTATAGGGAGACACAAGGAGTTAGTGGAGACCATTGATGGTGATACTAATATGACTTTGGACTTGAAAGGATGTGGTATTCATCCCCTAACAAGACACATTCTTGTTATATGATTCAAAACTGTGTAGGTGAGTCAGTTTTTTTAAAAGAAGATAGTATTGATGTGTAGCATAAGAGTTCCTTTTATTTTTTCATTCAAGGTAGTTTGGTGTGATGAGGTTTCAGAGAAGACCCTAGTTGAGTTGAATAAGTTGGAAAGGGAAAGGATGAGATTCAGGAAGAAAAGAATTTTGGAAATATTCTTAAGGATGGTTTGAGGTATGACATGTGACTTCACTACCTAGATATAGTTTTAGCAGAGTCATGAGCCACTTTTCCATGAGCGTATCCCCTATCTGGGTCCTAGAGAAACAATTGGAGTCTTCTAGATCAACCCTTATGTTTGGAGTCTCAAACAGAGGATCATAGGTCATGATCTCCTATCAATAGTGTTATCTGACCCTTGAGGAGAGAGATATCCTTGTATAGAATATTTCTATTTCATCAAAGATAACCTAATATAATTTCCACAATGTGGATTGATTTCATAATATACATACTTAGATGGTTGTTTCTAGTGAGTTTGGTAGTGTTTAAATCTTGTGGGATGTATTTTTACTCATTTTAGGAGGATTGATCCCCTGAAGAGAAGGATGATCTCATGTTAGAGGTGATAAAGTCAAATTTTTATTAGTCAGTTAGTATAACCCTTGGAGTTACTGATTCTATGAGATTTCAGTTTCCTACAGTGGTAGTGGAGTGTGAGGATTCCTTTTATGAGGGAGTTTTTGGTTTACCTACACATCTAGAATTATAATTCTATTTAGATTTGAACCTAAATATTTCCATGAAATTTATTCCAGCATATCAGATGGTTCCCATATAGCTCTATGAGCTGAGGTGTAGTCGCGGTTTTGTAATCGAAGGGATTTGTAAGGCCTAATGTTTTCACTTAGGTAGCATTATGTTGTTCACTTGGGAGGAAAATGAGATACTTTAAAACTTGGTCTTTAAACTCTTTTTGGATTGGTTTATGGTAGTCTTATTCATTATTACCCTCATGTACTCAGTGTCAGAGTTGCATGTGAGACACTTGGATATGGTTCCAGACATGGTTCAAGAGTACCAATTTCATAGAGAGATCTCATAGAGACTATTATGGATTTGATAGGTCCAATTAATATGATATAACTTCTCATATATGAGAGTCCTTGTGTACCCAAAAAAGGTTGACATTTTACTATCTTGATACCACCCAAGGGTATGACCGTAGTAGTAGATACTCACAATGAGGTATTTTGTCTGCTATTGTTGATAAGGGTGATGGAACGTTTGAACTTCTTGAAATTGGAAATTATGCGTGAGGATAGTTAAATTTATTTTTAGTTTATGGTTGTTACCCATACACTTTTTTAGTAATTCAGGGAGGCACATTTTGGGGGTATTTTTTCAAGGTATTTTAATACTATACATTTACTTGAAATGTTTTTAGTGGATTTTCCTAAGGTAGGGATTACATCATCCTTCCAAGGAATGATGATGAAACTAGTCACACTATGATAAAAGGTGTTAAGGAGGTTGTTTTCCCTCAATAATTAACCCATGGGATATGTGGTTTTACAAAGATTAATTGTCATTGAGCTTGGTGTCCAAGAATGTTGTGGTTGTTACTGAGTTATCTTTGGATGTCTCACCTATTATAAGGTGGATGCTGAGGTTCCTAGATCATAGTGGAAATGGAGTTCTATGAGGAGATATTGTGTTCTAAGATATCCCACCTCATCAAACTTTACATAGAGTTAGCTAGGATGGAAGTATATCTTTAATGATTGAAGACCCTTTCTATAGTTTTTTTCATGGGTTAGTGAGGTATTGTTCTTCTTGACCCCATGATCATAGTTAAACCGGATTCATGTTGTTTTACATGTTTCATAGATAAGGATATATGTTCATGATTCATTGCTTGATATTGACCCAGATGAGCTGGGAATTGGGTGTGGATTTTAATTTTTTAGGTATCTAATGAAACTTTTTGTCTGACTAGGGAAGACCCTTCATGAGAATGTGGTTCCCCAAGGTGTGTGTGTTTTAAAAACACAAGAACATTCAGGAGAGCTCACTAGAATAGGAAACTGATTTGAGTGCTCGGTTTTCCCCTTGTATGTGGGATTTTAATTTTCATGATGAAAACCCCTGAAGTTTAGGAGAGTTTAACAAATAATTTTTTCTGTGTAAGACTTTGGAATATTTTTTGAAGCTAGGAGTTGACTCAGCATGGAATTTTGGGGCACAAAGAGCCTCAGTGTAGTGATATTAAAAATATTATGTATTTTATATCATGCACATATATTTTCTAGGAAATGTGGTTTAACTCCTAAATAGATTCTCAGATTTTAAATTTGAGTCCACTATTGTTTCCAAAATGAAGGGTTTACCCTAGCCGTGATATAATGTTTTTCATTGACGGTTACTCGGTTGGAGGCAACGGTTGGCAGGGTGTTAAATTATGGAGGTTTATTAATTAAATAAATTTAATTAATAAACCAAATCTCTTTACACCTATTTTTATTCCATATATGGTAGATATAGAATATTTTTTCCTCCTTTATGTGATATTTGAATATATGGAGAGAGTATTTCCGTCAAATTTCATCTTTGGTGGTGATCGACACCGGATCGAGGTGCAGTAGCTTTCGAGTGTCGCGTTGGACCCAAATATTAGGTGTTTCACTTTGAGGCTTCATGATTTATGAGATTTATGTATCAATATTTTTATACAAGTTTTTTAGATTTTACACCCCTTTTAATATAGCTAGAGATCCCCTAGAGGTCAATCTATGGGAAATCAGTGAGAATTGGGGTTTCTGGATGATCATAGTGATTTCTAGTTGAGAAATTCTGATCACATGATTTGTAGTGTAGGAGAACACATAATGTGAACTTCCCATTCATGAGAAATGATATTTAGTAACTTAAAACCGTGTATTGGTGGTACATATAATGTAGCGAGGCTTGGAAAAGTGGACAAGGACATGGCCAATCACACAATGTAAGGGGACATGGTCGTATAGAAGTACATGGCCAGACCCTGGGTGAACACGGGCTGGAGTACATGACCAGATATAGGGGAATGGTCCATGGTACATGGGAATGGTCCATTTTACATGGTAATATCCAAAAACACTATATTTGGTTGGTCCAAGAGTACATGTTGTGTACTACAATTACACATCATGTAGGGCTACATTGAAAGCTAGTACATGTGCGGGAAAGGGAACACACAGGTGATTAGGAGAGGTTATGCACCATGTACATGATTTCATGGTGAGTAATACGAGGGGACATAGGTAGAGTTCACACTTTATAGACACACTACATACCCTAGGGGACACATCATATACTCCCCTCAACGACTTATCCCTTGAGCATACTATCTTCAGGACTCTGATGGAGGCCCCCGAGTAGACTATCCTGAGTATTTTTTTGTGTACAACATTATTGTATCCATGGTTTTGACATGATATGTGTGACATGAGGTTATTATTAGGTGAATCCTCTATTAGTGATTCATACATTAGTTAAGATTGGGTGTTTTCCCTTGCTCTATCCCTTTTAGGGTATAATGTAAAATTACATTTTCAATGGAAGATTATGATCCTCTCTATGAGACAAGTTTGGATAATGTTTGTGTGCCCCTTTGGGAGGCCCGAAAAATTATAAATTCTCAAATCATCTTTCTAAGGTGGGTTTATTGGTACCATCATCAAATTATTACACAGGTGTACTCCCCTCCCCCTTAATTCATTGTTGTTTCATATTGGGTTACAATATCTCCCAATAGTCCTAGGTGTGATCCCCTATCTATGTAATGAGATCTTGAAAGTTCCTATTTGGGTTTATAATGTCCCCAAATATTCTTGGATGTGATACCTTGTTTATGTGTTTAGATATTATGAGTTATATTAGGGTTGTATGTATCCTCCATCTGTCCTGGGTCTGTTCCCCACCTAGAGTATTGATATTTGTTGGGTTCCAACATAACATTATACATGTCATGACCTGGAGATCATGTACTCTCACATGAATTTCATCAAGGATAGAAGGGATGTGACATCAGCTTAGTTATACCCGATGAATGGTATCTCTAATCTCTGTGCAATCAAAGATGAATGGGATTATGGAGATAGTACTCTTGGATGATCATTACCTTTGAGCCTCAAGTATAATCTCATGGTTGGTTGTATGGTTGAGACCTCTAATAGAACTGGAGACTGTGATGAGTTTATTTGGTACTTCCTTATGGTTATATATCATATCTTGATTGAGATAACTTGGGGTGATAAACTTACTAGTCTTATATTATAGAGATATTGAGAAGGATAATTTTTCTCTCTCTCACTCGAGTATTCAACACCCTCTGGCTATGGTTTAATCGGACTATTGCCTTTAAATTTCCACTATTTAATTTGGGATTTTGGGAAACCTAATGGGTATTGTTATACTCACCCATGCATGGTATATTCCAACACATTTTTTGTATTATGTATACAAAATTACTTTTGATGGAGTCCAAGGAGGACCAAGAATATGTGGAGAATAGTGAGCTAGACAAACCAAGTTTTATACCGAGTGTTTCATTTGATTGCAGTTCCCTCTTTCTGAGCAAGTTAGACACTTTTGCAGTTTTTGGTGGGCTTTTATTTTCTCATTATTAATTCTAGTACTATGTTTTACTCGGGTTATGGGATAGTTTTATATATTCATTTAGATTTCACTTATATTATTATATTTTCATTATTTCTTGGAGATATATATGTGTGTATGTATACATTTAATATAAGATAAGGCCTCCCATTTGGGGGTTATGACTACTTGGTAGTGGTCTTCAAGCCCTAGCATATTGTAGGTGGGCTTGGGAAAGTTTCACTCAGCTTCTCACTGACTAGGAGGGTCCTAGTGGGCCACTTCATGACTTCCACCACAAAAAAATATGAAATAAAGTACAAGGGTCATGTAAAGAAAGTTTCCATATGAATATATACTCTCCATTTTCATTAAATTATAAATTATAGTTAGATAATTGTATAGATGAATAAAATAGAGAAAAAAAACATGCTTAAATATGAAATACATTATTCCCCTTTAATAAAGAATATAGACATGGTATGAATTTATAAAAAGAAGTATCATTCTCTCTCTTAAAATACTAAAAAATCAAGAACAATCAATAAATTACATATTTAAATAATAAAATAGATTTAACATGATTCATCAATTTCAAAATAAACTAACTACATATCATGCTCAATAAGTATTAAAATATGTAACAACTATAATTAAAAAAAGTATTTAACTCTTTAAAAACATGCTTCATTTTAAAATGATAAATAAATTTCCATTAAGAAGACCAAAAAAATGAATAGAACAACTCATAAAAAATAGTTAAAAATATGCCAATTTTTAATTACTCCTCAAATTAAATATCACATAAAAACAACGAATTAAATTATATATATTTTAAACAGAATCCCTAGAATGATTAAAAATATATGAATTTTTCTGCTCAAAATTGTTATTAAATAACTAAACAAGAAATAAATAATATCCCCCTTAAAATATTCTTCTCGTCTTTGAAAATATATAATAATAAATGTTTCCTTTGACACATTTTATTGATATAATTCTATCAATGAGTCAAAAATAATTTGAACTCTCCCTATATAAAAGTTTAAAATAAAACGATCCATGAAACAAATTAAATATGTTCACATAATTAAGCAAAAAAAATTAGATGAGTAATGATTTTCACTGTGTTTGAAAATTATTTTTTAAAAAAACATCAATATATTTCATATAACATGAAATAAAATAGTTTATTAAATGAAAATTAAATATAATTTAAACACATTTAAGTAGGAAAAATGATAAAACATTAAATACATTCCTACAAGGAAGATATAAACCTATAGTCTAGTACATGACCACATACCACTATATAAAACATTAAAATACATGCATGTTGTCTATAAATTCGGATTTAAATACTAAACACAATTCAAAATGTTTAAATTGTTTGAAAATATATAGAGGTGAAATATTTAAACAAAAAATATTTATGATCTTCTTTCCAATTTAAAATAGTTAATTTATTTTTATCATATATAAATATTAAAACAGAAATGAAATAAAAACTCTACAGATTGAAAATTTAACTTCAGGGGTTTCCTTTTAGTTATTGAGCAGAAAATTCAAGGATTTACATTGATATCCAGTTGCATAGTATTTCAAAATATCAAATATAAGTGACTTTTGGGACCCATATACTTTTGTGTCGATCTATGTTAGAAACAAGTGACTTAGGCACCCAAATTTGTTTATTTTTTATAATAATTAAATATTTAAACTTCTATAAATCCTTTAATAATTGCACATATTATAAAAAATAAATATGAGGAATTTTAAAACAAAAATAATTTTTATAATGACCATTAATTCCATAATGAAATCATTTAACATAATGCATAATTTTACTTTAAGAATCATGTAAAAAGTAATTCCTATAATTTTTTGTTTCTTAAACATTTCTTCCAACACCAAATCTATATTTATTAATTTTATTCTTATCATTTATTTGATTTAGATACTTCTCTCCCTTAGTAAACATGCTAGAATCTTTCTTTAAATATTTCACTTCAATTTAATGTTATTCAATTTTATTATCACAGACAACATAAATAGTTTTATCAAAATTAGATATTAAATCAGAAATTTGTTTTGATAAATTTTCTTTTTCTATAAAAACAATATCATAGGATTTATTTAATGATTTATTCCTTTTATTTAAAGATTCATATTTTTATTCAAGTATAAATTAATATTCATTAATTTCATTAATAGGTATATTTTTAAAAATTGAATTTTTATAATAAAATAAAAATTGAACCTCCTCCTCTGTGCCATAAGACAAAGATTAACCTTTTGATTTACATTCACAAATTTTTATTTAAAAATAGATTCATAACTTGAATCATTAAATGCATTCCAAGTACATTTCATCGATTTCTTCCCTTTTATTTTATAATCAACCTTCCTTTGAGTTTTAATTTGAGGGTAGTCATGTCTAAGAAGACCCCTCTCCTTATATTCATAGCATCTGACCTCCTTCTTTGAATTCTTCATTTCCTTTCCCTTTTTATACAACTTGTTTATATTTATAGTATTCTTTGAAAGATCATCACATAAGCCTTTAGAATCAGAATTAGAATATTCACCATTTAAAACATTGAGTTCAACATTCTCCTTTTTATAGAAATTTAATATTTATTTTCAGATTGCATCCTATATTTATACATAATTGAAGTTATAATCAACCCCTTAATCTTTAAATTTTCAATATGAGTATATAATAAAATAGAAGTATAAATTCCATTTCACTTAGAAGGAGAAAATCTAAGTACCTTCATGGAATAATTAGTTTCTGAAATTGATGTTCCCAAGTAAAAAACCACATTTTCCAACTCAATGAGTCTTTTATTCAATTTGAGTGATACTTTTCTCTTAAAATATTCTAAATTAATATAATATAATCTTAACAGTATTCTTCTACCTCAATTTTCAAACATTGTATGTACCTTCACATGGAATAGAAATTATCTCCTACCTTTCCTGAGAAGTTTTGAATTTATGAAATTGGTTAAAGTCATCAGTACCAAGACCTAAAATGATACCATTTATAGCTCATGAATTTAAGTGATACCTAAATTCATCAGTAACACTTCATGTATCAGGTTCTATAGTTGGAATCTTATATGATTTCACCCAATTAAAATAAACTTGAAATCAAATATTTTTTAAAATTATAATCTTCATAGCTTTCCAGAATTCATATTTTTTACCATTAGAATAGGGATAATGAATAATAGACAAACCTTATTTAGGATTAGACAATAAAAATAGTATCCATCAAATTATCATCCACTCAAGTGTATTAAGGTCATAGTAAATCATCAATAATATCCAAGATAGAGTTAGGGATGATATAAAATATTTTTTCACATAAAATAGGAGTATATCATCAATGATATTTAGAAACAGATTCACTTCTCTAATATTAATTATTTTTATTATATAAAATCACAATTTTTCTTTAAGTAACATCAAAGTCCAATTCAAAGATTTATGAAATATTCTAGGTTCTGATACTAATTTTTTCCCAAGGTGTGTAGACAAAGACTCAAGAGGGGACATGGTTGAATCGAGTCCTTTAAAAAAATGGTCAATTTTAAACTTCCCTCTCAGAATTTTATTTAATATTTTCTATCCTTTTTAAGTGATTAATGCAGTGGAAATATAAAAAAAATAAAGAAATGATGGAATAATGATGTATAGTGGTTTGTGGAATGAAGATCCCCAAGCCACTCCACTAACAACCTCTCTATGAGCTTAGTGATTTTACTAAGAAGGTATTTCTATAGAGGGACATCAATAATTGATTATAGGTAATTGAAACCATACAATAAGGCTTTTACATGGCCTTTAGGTTCTTTTTTTAGGAACCTCCACACTTTAGTATGGGAATATGACACTTTAAACACCATGATTGAGTATGAGTAGTTAAAACATAGAGAAAGAGATTATATAAGAGAGTTGATAAAATTTTCATCTCATAGTGGTAGCGATGACTGATATATGTAAATGTTCTTCAAGAAATCATATTAGTAGTAGATATAACAATGTATCTCAAACATCATTATTTCAATAAAAATATCAGTAGAATAATAATATTATTATTTTGAAAAGGGTTCCTTCTTCTTTTTTCCTTCATATAGTGAGAGAATAACTGATATATATGTATTTTTATTATACCATAAAAAGTGTTGATAAGAATATGTGAATATATTAAAATGATGCACCACTTTAACTTTCCCCATACGCACTTATTCTACTTATCTAAACTAGTGATAGAAAATATAGATAAATCATTAAAAAAATGACTCAATTTGAACGGGTTATTTTTTAGATTATAAGGGGTTAAACCCACTTCTAAACACATTAGCGGTGGTTACACATAACTGCTACTAATGTGCCTGCCACATTGTGTTAGTGGCAGTTTTCACCATGAGCTGGTAAAGTAGGTTGTAGGTAGAAGTGATTAGATTAGAGGGGATTTTAACCCCTCTAATTTCATAAGAATATTTGAAATTAGAGGGGGTTTTAACCCCTTATAATCTAAATTTCATTTTAGAGGTGGTTTTAGCCACCTCTAATAGAAACGTATACTTCGTTTTTAGAGGCGGTTTTAAAAACCACCACTATTTTTCTTCCAAATATTATGAATTTTTTAAATCACCCTATCCCTCTATAATTGAACCGTATGCTTAATTTTTAGAGGTGGTTTCAAAAACCAACTCTATTTATTTCAAATATTATGGATTTTTTAAATCACTCTATCCCTCCAGTAACCCGCCTCCTCCTCCTAACCTCCTATCATAAAATATTATGGATTTTTTTAAATCACATGATTCCTTCCAGTAACCCACCTCTTGACTCCCTCCCATGTCCCATTCCATGCACATCCCCACCCACCTCACCTCCGCCTCCAATTCCCTCTCTACCACATGTGGCATTCTCCTCCAATTTACATACACACCTCCAACAACCCTTTATTAAAATGTTTTCCTATGGGGTTTTGAACCCAGAACCTGCATGATCACATCACACTGCCTCTACCACTAAGGTAGGTTCATTTCATTAAATTGTGTACATATTACTATATTTATATATTTATTGAAGATTATTTAAGTAAATAATATTTGAATAAATATATAAATACATATAAATATATAACATATATATTTTTATAAAAAATAATATATACATTTTTATATTATGTATTTATCTATTTATATTATAATACATTTATATTATATTTAATTTTTATATTTATATAAACTATATATTTTATATGTGTATTTATATATTGACTAAATCTATTTTATAATGCTATTTACGTTATGTATATGCACATATATTTATATATTTATAAATACATTTATGTACATTATTTATATACTTAAAAACATATTTATATATTATATGAATGTTTATTTACATAATATATATATAAATATAATGCATTTAAAAATTTATTTCTATAATTCAATACATATATTTATAATTATGCACATTAATATATATTTATTTGTATAAATTGTATAATATAATATTAAATACATATATATGAAATACAATTTATACAAATATTTATACAATATTATATGAAATAAAATTTTATATTATATATATTTAAAATGTATATTATATATAGATAATATTATGAAATATAATTTATAAAAATATTTGTATAATAAATTTTAATACATATATTTTTTATTTTTCACATTAATATATATATATATATATATATTACTAAATATAATTGTATAATATTGTTTGCATTAATATATATTAATTTGTATAAATTGTATATCATATAATATTACTTATATATAATATAAAAGCATAATCATATTATTTAAAAAAATATATATTATTATTATATTATAAATTATAAAAACTATAAATATGAGTTTTTATATGATATTTTTTAAAATAATTTATATTTATATAATATGTTTATGGTTTTATATTATATATAAATAATATTACATGAAATAAAATTTATAAAAAATATATATTAATGTAAATAATATTATAAAATTATATTTATGTATACATATAAATACAATTAAATACAGTCACATAAATATTTTATACAATATGTTCATATTATGTATTTAAATACATTTATATGTAGTGTTTTAAATATGTATATGTATATATTGTGGTATTTGTTTTTTTAGATAGTCGGGGTTCACAACCCCCTCTAATTTAAGACATTAGAGGGGATTTTGAACCCCCTCTAATTTAAGACAGTATAGGGGGTTTTAAACGCCCTCTAATTTAAGACTCTAAAGGGTGTTTTGACCCCCCTTTAATTTAATACATTAGAGGTGGTTGTGAAAATCATAAAATCTCATTGATTAGCAGTGGTTATGAACCCCATATATTTTTATAAATAAGAGTGTGTTCAAACCCCCTCCAAAATCCAATAGGATATTAAAAAAATAATGTTAAAAATTTTAGAGGGGGTTCAAAACCCCTTCAAATTTAAGAAATTAGAGGGGGTTAATAACCCCCTCTAAATTCGATAATTATTAAGAGTCGCACATAACACCCTATAATTTATACAGAAAATAAATTTATAGGGGGTTTATAACCCCCTATAATTGTATATAAAATGAATTTAGAGAGGGTCGTGCATAGACCCCTCTAAAAACCGCCTCTAATCTGCTATTTTTTTGTGAATATATTTCTTATTTGTTGAATATTTCTATATCTTTGATAAATATAGAGAAGGTCTTACATAAATTACTCCTAGGAAATGATAATTTCTTAAACATTTATCAACCTTTGAAAAAGTAATGATATTTATGTATTCATTTTAAAGTTCTTATAAACCATTAGAAATTTCACCACTATAAATCCCCTAAAATATAAATGAAATATTTAAATTAGCTTTTTAAATTTCTCTTTTTCTTTAGCTTTTAAAGCATAAAATTTTACATATCCTATCGTAGAGCTGTCTACATAAAACTATTTTCAACCACTTTTTTTACATTTTATATAATATAAGAATGAATATCTAACTGATAAACTACCAAGAATAATCTATATATTATAACATTATATGGGAATATGAAAACTACAGAGAAACATAGTAATGTAACTTCCTATCCTTTAGTTAAAATGGAAACTTCCAATATCTTCAAAACAAAAAACTATATCTTCTTCATAAATATTTTTGATTTCTAAAAAATCCATAATCATAAAACATATTATAACTTTATCTTCCAACTAAAAAACATGAACTACATGCACTATATTATTTTAGCTTTAATTCAATTAAGTGCTGGTCATAACTACTACATCTTCTAATCATAAAAATCATTCTGCAGGAAGTAATCTTCACATGTATCGACCTAAATTAAATGAACTAGATGAACCACTTATTTTATGTTAGAATCATAAAACAAATCACTACTAAAATCTATACTTTTCATGTGAGGGATATTTGGTCAATTGTCATTTAGAAGTCACTCCATTTCCACCAAATTTACCACTCAACATCGAGTACCCCCACCCCTCTTTCATCACTCCCTCCATCATCGAGCCACATCACTATCAATCCCCCTATCTCCGGAAATAAAACCCCCTCTTTTGATCCCCTCCTTTCTCACACCATCGATCCCCCACCCCCTATCGAGCCCACTTCTATACCCCCTTTTGGAGAGCCACTATTTTTCATGTCACCCTCCCCTACATTCTATCGAGCTTCCCAACACACTCCCTATAATTTTATCAGGATTCCCCATGCCCTCTTCTTACCTTCGCTGATCTTCGTCACACCCTCTTCACTAGAAATTATCATGCTAATCATCCCCACATTCCTCTCCCTTTTCAACTCCTATCTAGGCCCCTGATTAAATGTCACAGTGAAGTCCTCTCTGCCATATATGCTCTCCTATATAGTTTTTTGGATGAATTTTCATGGAAATTAATGATTAAATTTATCCCCCTTTTTATTTTTTTATGTTGAGATATTGATTAATTTTTTGAAGTTAGGGTTTTTAAATTTTACATTTAGGGTGTTTAAATTATTGACATTCATTTTTTGACTCATATTTGTTTTGGAAATTTAATATTGTATTTTTTTTAAATTTAACTTGAAATGTGGAACTGATATATGTGTTGGTTTATAATTATGAATTTGGTCAGTCTGAAATGTTTGAAATAGATTATTCATTATCAAATTTACAATAATTGAATGATTTTGAATGGTATAATTTTTAAGATTGTTTTTATTATTAGAATTAGGTATTACATTTTTCCTTGTTAAATTAATTTCAATTGTAAATATTATTAAAATATTTAAATTAAAAAAATTACTATAGAATTATAGATGCACTATATTTAGTAGTTGAATATTTATTATGAAAATATAAATATTTAAAAATAATTTTAGTGTATCATCATCCAGTATGTATATTTTTTTATATTTTTTTTTGACTAAAGTTAAAATGTTTTCTTACATAATAAATATTTAAATTGTCGACTCCTTTATTGATAAATTGTTGTGTTATATATAAATTTATATATATATACATAATCATATGTGTATATATACTATATTTTAAAAATAGATTAGTGATATATAATTTAGATCATATATATATATATATATCAATAAAATATATATATTTAATAATATGTTTAATTTATTCACTAAACCAGATTTTTTATAATTAATTAATATTTTTCTTGTTTATTATTTTCTCAATAACTTCTTAAGTTATATTTTTTATCAGTGTAGAATGTTTTGAGTTCTTTTTCCCCTCTTTTAAATATAATAAATTAATATGGATAAATTTATTTTATAGTAATACTTAGTACTTATTTTTGGTGAAAACTGAATAATTTGTTGAAATTTTTATCATTTTTGATTTATAATAATTATATTTTAATATAAATTCATTTTTTTATTTTATTGGAATGTAATTTTATTAATTATGGTATTCTAATTGTTTTTTCTATAAATACATATATGTATAAAAGTCGGATTGATCTACCAAATAGTTTTTATATTGAATATTATGAGGTGATAAAGAAAATTAATCATTTCCCTAGTGGATTTCGAAGTGATTTGATTAGTTATCCATATAGAAAACGTGTGAATTTATATCTCTTAAAATGAGATATTGTTAGGGAACATCTGTTTTTGAATGGGTTTTTTAGAAAATTATAAGACATGGACACAACATGGGAAAGATACCATTCCATATCATCAATCAGAAAGTATTAATATGGATTTTGATTTGAGAAAAGTTGATTTGATGAACCTAATTATAAGTGATATGATGCACTAATTTTCACTTGAAGAGAGTGATGTTGTAAATGATGATTTTTAGGGTGTAATACCGATTATTTTATAGATGGAGAAACATTGAAACTCTTTCAAATCCTTGATAACATGCATACCATATTATATTTTGAATGCACTAAATTTAGTAAATTCCCATTAATCATTGAACTATTATAGTTGAATACCTTTAATCGGTGGATATATATCTTCTTTGACATTTTTTTGGTTTTTTTCAATAAAGTACTCCCTTCTGGAGTGAAGATTCCAAATTTAGATTATCAATCATGAAATTTGAATGACGATCTTTATTTCACATAGAAAACAATTGACGTGTGCTGTAATAAATCTATGTTGTAGAAAAAATAAAATATTTCACTCAGTACATGTAATTTTTTTCAACTAATTTAGGTGGAAGGACCATGAGATTAATCAAGGAAGTATAATTCTTTTTGGAAGGGTCTTAAACCAAGGAAAATAAATTTTCATTAAGCAGATGCACTATTACCCACTAAAACCAATGTTGAAGAGATTCATAATTTTAGCTATAATTTTCAAAGTTCTGATATGGAATCCCAAGGGGAAAAAAGAGGTTGATATGTTAATTCACTCAACATATTTTTTAGCATGGAAAGAGTTTGATAAAATACACTTATAATTTTTCCTATATATTCGTAATGTTTAAATGCATTTAGAAGATGATAATTTTAACTTAATTAGGTCCATAGTTGGTGAGTCACATAGTACATGGTCCATAGTGTTGGTTACATGAAATATTCCCCCATGGTTATGTATAAAGAAATTGTATTTATTACTTTAGACTCTTATTGATGGACCAAGCGGAACTGAAGATAAATTCAATGCTTATTTGTAATCATTGATTTATGAGATGTAATAATTTTTGGGAGATGGTTTAATGACTTTTATATCACCTGCTAATGAAATTTTTAGACTTTGGACTACATTATTTTGGACAATTAATGGACTTACCTAAGTATTCTAACTTATTAGGTTGAGTAAAAAACATTATGTCTCTTTCCCTTTTTGTAATAATAGTATGAAATCTATATGGATTAGGAATTGTAGAAAATGGGAATAACTTGGTCACAAATGCTTTGTTCCTCTACTTGAAAACTTTAAAATATAAAGTGTCTCATTTTAGGGAATATAGACCATAACCCATGAATAATTTTTTTTTCCGAGGTTCAAATTCTATCACAACATGAACAAGAACAAGAGACTCATCCCAGCTAGTGAGGACTTGGAAAGATCATCCAAGAGACCCAAGATCAAATCTAGGCAGAGACATATTTTTGGGTACTGTAGTAGCCTAAACTATTCATCTATTTAGTCTTTCAGGTAACCATTTTGTTCCTTGAGTCCTTCAAGGGCTTTAAGCCACCCAAGGCATTTGGCCCAATAAGGATTTCAAGCTACCTCAATGCCTTCAGCCCACCTTAAGGCCTTCAGGATACCTCAAGGCCTTTGTACCACATGAAACTGTGCTTAAATGGACCAGGAAGACTATAAAAGAGAAAGCCCTAGATGAGTATTCACAATAAGGAAAATTCACCATAGCAGAGCTAATGGATTGGAAAAATATGAGGGTATGGAAATTTTCATTGAGACCAGCCTGTGCATGCATGGAAAGCCTAGAAAAATAGCCATGTGAAGGTGGAGAGATAAAATCATGGTGTATATGCTGGGGAGGAGCAGTTCCAAGTAGTTATAGTCTAGATTATTTCCTCTAAGATATTAAGGTCATGTAATGTTGCAAAGCTAATGGTCCATGTAAGGGTTCCCCTTAATCCCTTTAAGGGGGGATTATCAAAAATAAAGAAAAATTTCTTTCAGGCCATTCAGTGTTATCACAACTTGACCAAGAAAAAATTCTTACAGTTCATACTTTTTAGGATTTATTAGCTCCTTCATTGAAGTCAATTATTCCTAAAAATAAATGGAACAATTAAAATAAGAATAAGTGGATTATTTTCTTAAAATTTCATTATTGTAAAGATAATATTTTTAGCCATAATTTGGATGTGATACACGTTGATTTTTTATGATAATATATTGTGTATACTTTTGGGCATCAAGGTGAGATAAAATGTCATTGCCAATGCTCAGTGTGATATATAAGAAATGAGATTGATAAAAGCGTTATATTTATAGTTGGGTAAGGTTAATTGGGAATATATTCATGTTACAAGGTAGATTATGACTAAAAAAGTGAATGAAATATTTCTATCATTTTTAAAGACCATAAAGTTTCCTGATGGTTATTTTTATAATATTTACAAGAGTTTCAATGTAGTGAGTGCGATATTATAGTGGTTTTAAATTCACTATAATTATATTCTTATTTAACAATTTATCCCAATTGAAATTCATGAATATTTTTATACTCATATTGTTAATCCATTGATTGAAGTTTTTAATTTTTTCAAAACTCTCTGTTTAAGGAATCACCATATAAGCTGTTTGAAAAAGCTATAAGATAAGATTTTGCATACACTTTTTCACTTGGAGAAACCAATTTCACCTTATTTTCTTGATTTCATAGTGAACTTGAATATACATTTTACTAGTAATGCCATTATTGGCACTCCGATACAATTCAGGTGGATTTATCCAATAGAGAAATACTTAAATACATTTAAATCTTATTTCTGTGACAAATATATTCCAGAAGAATCAATTACCTAGGGATATTTGATGAATGTGTGCACCAATTTTGGTGCTTTATATATTGATTAGGTTGTAAAGGGGTTTGATAAACCCTCCAAGATTTATGAAGGTCTAATTATAGAATGAAAAACATTTTATATGGATAACAACATGTGGTTTCAAGCTCATCAATTCATATTCTTCAACACTCCATTGGTTATTCTGTTAATATTGTAAGTTTAATAGTAGATATTTTATACCTTGTGTTTGTATATTTATTTTATCCCTTATCTTTTAGTAAATTATAATTTAGAATTCATATCACTAAGTTGAAATTGGAAATGCCTCATATGACATACCATCATATCCAAAAACTTCATTTCAACTAATTTCATGAGTGGATAAAGACACACATACACACATAAAATTATTTTAACATTTTTAAAATGTATCTAAGGTGACTTTTTATAACCCTTGGTTCATTAACTTGATTTAAATTTATATATTAACAAGATGAGGGAATCAAGATCTCATATAGTGACCAAAGAACTCAACCAACTAACTGATGGTCCATTTGTTACAGCTCGTCACTACAAGAATTTAAATTATAATAAATTTCGATTTCATATTAGTGATGTTTATGTGAACTAAGAAATGTGGAATATGGGTATTATTTTTCCATCTATTTATGAAGGTTATTACTTTGAATTATTGAGGAATATTATTAAGTTTATTTATGGTCATGATTTCAAGTATATATCTTGAAGTGTAATGGTTTGAATCAGTTTATGGAATGAAAGTTGACCATTACAATTTACATTGGAAATATTTAATGATATGTTATATAAAAATGGCCGAGTCTGTAAAAGGACCTTTATACAAGCATCGCAGGTAGAGAATGTCTAATGTATCATCACTAATTCAAATAGGAATGTTTTGGTAAAAATTTCCAAAAGGGTTTTTTATTAAACAAGTGGAACCAAATATTACTGCCTTTACTAATCAAAAACATAACAAAACCATTGTGGTAGTATGATAAGAATATATTTAATGGGCCAGGGAGACAATTGAAGGAGATAAAATAGGTTTGAATTATCACTGAAAGAATGTGTCTAATATTTTTTCTAGTAACATATAAAAAATTATAACATTCGTAAAAATGTTTTTGAATTATATATATAAAAATTTATTGATATAATAATAATTTTTATGAATATAGGTGTTTTAAAAGAAGGTCAAATTGGTTCACATAAAGTTTCTAGTATGTATGTTTTCATTTTTTATATTAATTTATTATGATTTTCTGTGAGTATGTACCTCTATCTATTTCTAAAGTTTAATTTAAAAAATATCTTATTGTTTACTGAATTATGAATTTATGGTTAGAAATACCTGGTTAATCTTCTAATAAATGCAGAGATAAAGGTAGATTTGTTTAATCATGGAACTCTGAAGCCTAGTTGGATGTGTTATTTGA